>CM060905.1:1177650066-1180150066 GCA_030737815.1 Allium fistulosum
AACTCCAATGGAAACTAATGAAAAATTAAATAAAGAAGAAAATACAAAATATGCAGATCAAAAATTATATAGAGGAATGATTGGATCACTACTCTATATAACTGCTAGTAGACCTAATATAATACATAGTTTTTGTCTCTGTGCAATATCAATCTCAACCTAAAGAAACTCATTTAAAATCCGTAAAATGAATTTTGAGATATGTAACAACAAATTAGACTATGGACTCCTTTACCCAAAAGAAGACTCCTTTAAATTAATTTCATATAGTGATGCTGACTATGCTGGTTGCAAATCAGACCAAAAAAGTACAAGTGGAACTTGTCACTTTTTGGGACACTCTCTGGTTTCCTGGTTTAGTAAGAAGCAAAACTTTGTATCTCTGTCTACAACAGAGCAGAATATATTTTAGCAATGTTAGTCTATTCGCAGGTTATCTATATGTAGCAAACATTAAAAGATTTTGGTTAAAATTTTACTAAATCACCAATATACCATGATAATACAAATTCGGTCAATCTATCTAAAATCCAACTCACCATGCTAGAACTAAACATATTGATATAAGACATCATTTTTTAAGAGATAATGTAAACAAAGAAATAATATCACTTGAATTTATAAACACTGAAAATCAAATAGCTAATATATTAACAAAACCATTGAATCAAACATCTTTTACTAAGTTAAGAAGAGAGTTAGGAATTTTTTTCTCTATCGGAAATATAAAAATAATGAAGTAAAAATTACAAAATATAAAGGAAAACAGAATAATCAAAATTATAACATATATGTTGACATATCCTATCCCCATATGTCAACATATAATGGTAATTTTGTTTTTTAAATTTTCCTCTAAAATTCAAATTGGTGGTTATATAATAACCAAATTTCAAATTTCTTCTTCATTTCTCTGTATTCTCTTTGTTTTAAACTTCTGAAATAAATAAACCATGGCCTCCTCTCATCCCAAACATTCAAGCGAAGAGAATTCATCGTTTTCCTTCCTTTCTCCTACCCAAGGCCCCTTTCAGAACACTACTATGGCCAAAGTTATTAAATTGGAAAGAGAAATGAAGAATGTTCTGGAGATGTTGACTGAAATACAAGTTATACAACTTTGTATGTCCAAAGAACAAGAGAAAGAAAGTAGAATCTTCGCAATTTGCAAAAATATCTATTGGATAGTCCTACGAATCCAATAGTTATTGAAGATGATTATACAAATTTGGCCATTCATAACCTCATTCAAGGCAGCAATGACGAGGAAGAAGAGGAAGTGGAAGAAGAGGAAGAACACATGGAGGAATATGACGAAGTCCGATGCGTCGGAGAAGATGTTTTCATCGAGATTGAAATCTCATCGAACAAAAAGGGAACTTTTGCCTTCATTATCCTCATTGTCTTATTCACAAATCCCCGATCATTAGGAAATCACGTTAGGACGATGTGATTGGATTATGTGGTATTGAATGAATATATAGATTGGTTTGGTTACTATTAATGATTTGTGTTATCACTTATCATTACTTATATATTATTCTTATCGTACTTCCATTTCATGATTATCTCATTTTAAATATCACTTATTGTTCTTATATAAATCATTTTCATAATCATTATATGTCATTAGTCTATAATATTTTATTTTCAGGGAGTTAGAGTAATTGTTAGTGTTAGAGTTACAGTTTTAGACAGTTATTTTTGTTGATGACAAAAGGGGAGAAATAATAAAATCTAGGCATAGATTAAGGGGGAGTTTTGTAATGCAGAGGGAGTTATATTATATTTTATATACATAATTTTCATCATCAAAATGGGGGAGATTGTTAGTACCTTAGGTACTGGTTTTGATGATAACAACTATAGGACTTTATATAAAATATAGATACTAATGTTTTCTCAAGTTATACATATATTATATAGTGCATGATATTAAACAGGCGTTGATTAAGAAGACTGTACAATATCAAGAGTAGATTCAAGATGCTGATATAGAGTTTCAAGAATTGGAGAATGAAGACTCATGAGTATTGAAGAGTTTAAGATTTCAAGATATTTTAGAAAAGTTATAGAGTCGTATAATTTATGTTAAAACCTTGATAGCACTTTCTTGATCTCTCTCTCCTTCTCCAATTTTATTTTAAATATTTTTCAAATATCCTGGTTTTCAAAATAATCTTTTCAAACATCTATTCAAAATATTTCTCAAAATAATTTCTTTACCTTTTATATTTACAAAGATATTACATTAAGTTATTAAGTATTTTTTAATTTATTATATTTTTCTTGGTATTTATTATTTACATTATCTTTAAAAAAATTATAAAGTTTTATTAATTTATATTTTGATTAAAATGTGTATAAACTATATTTAAATAATTCCACAAAGTATCAAATTATTTTTACAAAGCATTGGATTTTCAAAATAATACTTTTAAAGTGTTTTTCAATTTTGCGAAGAGTATGTCGACATACTCTATCTATGTATGTCGTCATAGTGACCGTAATTTTCAAAATTCAAATTTGAATGGAAGTGTCTTTTCATCGTATCTCTTCGCGAATGGACATGGCCATTATTTTCCTATATATATACCAGACTTCCAAACAAATATTTAATATCTACTTTCTTATTCTTCTCTCCTCTTTCCACTCTCTCATTTTCTAAATCAAAATATACCCAAACTCTTTCGAAATTCAATCAAAATAAAATTCAATCATCACTAGTTTGATTCTCCTTCATCTACTCTCTGATTTCTCTCATCTCTCTCATTCAAACTAAGATCAAAGTGCTATTCAAGAGTTATAGGATCAATTGTAATCAAGATAGAAGATTTGAGTCTATAAAACTCTATCAAATCATACTGCTATATTGTGGGTGTGATTGTAGCTCGTAAAATCAATTGGTTGTACTTAGTAACCCGTAAATCTAGTGGATGTGCTTATAGCCTGGAAATCAAAAGACTTTACCCAGAGGTCGGGATTTTGGAGGGTGTGTCTTCTAGCCTTGAAATCGAAATTGTATTTGCATTTACTAGTTGAAAAGAAATCCATACAGGGAATTGTGCGAGACTGGATGTAGGGTGTAACAACCCGCATATTTATCGATTCTATATTTAAATATTTTATCGTTAGTCGGATGTTAGTCCGAAAAGCTACTTTTTTGCATACGGTCAAATTAGGACTCGAGACCACTTCCATTGAGTTCAAAGTGACGTTTGCGATCTTTTTAAGTATAAACTTTGATATGTTTGGAGATAGTAAAATTTTGCTACTTTTCCACTTACGGCTTTGGTTTGTGTTTCAGCTCATTTAACCCAAGTCTGACCCCATCTTCTCTTCATTACTTCATTTCTATTTCCTAATACTCAAGCTTTTACAACAATGGAGAGAGGAAAGGGAAATTAAAACTCCAAACCCTAGTTTTCTTTTGCAAATCAAGTTCTAGCTCCAAACTAATAGTAGAAGCTTTGGTAAGTCTCCTCTTCTTCTTCTCCAACTCATTCTCTTATCAATTTCAGAAATTCCTAAACCTAACTTAGGAAGTGTTTCTCTTTTTAGCCTTGATTCAAGGTTGTTGAGTTGGAATTGAAGTGCGGTTGCTCTCGCCATTTGCTCTATAGCTTCTTCTTCATTTGTTTTGGGTTTAAAGGTGAGATTTTTATCTCACATCTTTGTCTATATCTATCTTTGTTGTTAGGTATGAATTCCTATCATCTATTTCGTGTTCACTTGTTGTGATTTGAAATGGTTTTGCGAATTCTTCAATTTTGGTGTTTTGGTCCAATTTTATGAAAATCCTTATATGGACATTTGGACATTGATATTCGGAGTGTATCGAACAGCCTTTAAGGCCAGGTTGTCGCTAGACGTAAATCCTTAGTTGTCATTGCTTGCTCGATCGCTTCCGATAACGTTTTGGCCATCTTGGCATAGGTAAATTTCTGCCCAGATTGGGTGTTCAGACGTCTGGAGGTCAATGCTAGACGTCTGGTTTTGCCCCCTGGTGAAAAATAACATACGGCAGAAAAATAAAAAGGGCAGTGACTATTTTCAGACGTCTGAACTATTGTTCCAGACGTCTGAAAAGATGTCAGACGTTTGATTTATGGTTTCAAACGTCTTGTTGGTTTTCTGGGATATTCCCAGAAACCAAATCCAGACGTCTGGACTTTTCCCCAGACGTTTGAATGCCTTCAGACGTCTGATTCTAGGTTTCAGACGTCTGATCGTTTTCTGGAATATTTCCAGAGACAAAATCCAGACGTCTGGACCAACCCCTCAGACGTCTGGAAATTCCCTGTTTTGCCATATCATGCTAGGTCGCTTGTCTTCACTAGGTCGTACCATTTTGGACGGGGCGCTGCCCCCTGGACCCCCGCGACCTGACCGAGCAGGTCGAACCCCGTACACCTCTGCATAGGCGATCTTATCTGAAAAGCATTCAATAGAACTTCCACTTTGATGCATTTTGAGCTGATTTCCTTGGATTTTGTTCACGTCTTCGAATGTGAATTTTTTTGATAGATTGTTTCAACAATCGCTTTATGACTTGTCACTTTAAAGATATATGAAGGTTTCAATACTAGTAGTAAATATTAAAACTCTTTCATCAAAGCGATTTCAACACTATTTTAAATATCAAAAGTTCGTTTTATTAAACCGATTTCCAATCTACTAGTATATACAAGCCTTTACTTCACTCGAATGAGAAATCGACTTAAACGACTTAGTAAAACGAGTGGTATGAAACGCTTGCGTTCACTTTGTCGGTTAGCTCTTGGACTTGTTCGATTGAACCCTTTTGTGACAATTTCCTAGTGAAGATCTACAGTTTGTTCGTAAATATTTAAGTTAAGCAAGTGGTTATGGGACATGAAGCTAAACTCATATATTTACTAGCTTGGTGTGATTGACACTTCCTTATGATCATGACGATCATTTTTGTGATTTAGACTAGCGATTGAGCGATGTCTCTTTGTCTGCGAGGGAGACTATACCCCGTTTGTGTGATGTTTCGCCATCACATATGTAGGGTAGCACCCTACGGTCTTCGGGCCATTCCTGTGTGAAAATTTAATGGATAGCTTCCATGAGATAGCTTCTCGTCATGTGTTTTACGCGTAGGTGAGTTTTCATGCTCCCATTCATGTGTTAGGCCTCCCCCCTTTTTATGTGTTTTCTGGATTTCTTGTGATGATTTCTGGAATTTATGCTTCACCAATTTTCATGATTTTCATTGATATGATATCAGTTTTTGTGCATTGGTGAATTTATGTGTTATTGACTTGTTATGAATACAAGTTTAGGGTATGATACCCTACTTTATCTTTGAGTTCTTGTGATATTGATTGATCTTTTGTTGATTATCATTTACATACTTATAGTAGTATGCCGTTATGGTTGTTACATGTTCATGCCATATTATTTATCCTATACCTTATCATCTGATATTTATAGCTAGACTGATCCATTTATTATTTTCTTATAAATAATACTCGGGTCAGACCGAGATGTTACAGGTGCTTCTGCTTGACTTCCCTTCAGGATTATTCTGACTTTTGGCTAACTACTTAGATTAGTAATAGTAGTTTTTGGATGTACGCATTTGAGATATAGACTCTATGTTGTGTACTTATTCTTTTGTATAGCACGTGTTGCTATTCTTTTGTATTATCGTGGATCTTTCTGACCACTACTCTAATGTACACTTTCATGTGTTATATATATATATTCATATCTTCTTCCGCCTTTGTGATATGGATGTCTGTGACTGATTTATGTTATGATTATTTCTATGTTTGTTTCCGAAGATTATATATAGCCACCGTGTGATAGCTTTGTGTTTGTATCGGTATGTCGGATTTCCTCCTTAAAAGATATGCATTCTATTCTATCTGACATATCGGTGCTCGCGCAAAGAAGTTACATGGATGGTCGCTCCTCCACAGCCTTATTCTCCGTGCTAATTGACAGCACTACATCGTAGTGTTCTTGGTTAGCGTGGGTATAGAGGTGGGGCGTCACATAGGGTAACTCCGAACCAGTATAAAATCCTGGTGTGTTCTTTTCTTTTTACTTTTACAACATTTGCTTTTATCTGCACTTTGATTCTATGATTATTAATTACATCATTCCAAGTAGAATCTTAAAGAATTTGAAAAATATTTATATAAGCCATTAAACACTATTCACCACCCATCTAGTGTTAATTTAGCCTTAAGATCCATATTCCGCCGACTCATAGTATGTAGCGGTAGTGGATTGCGAGAAGCTGTTGGTGACAATTAGGGTTGTGGAAGGGAGGACGGTAGTGATTAGCTGTCTATCGGAGGATGGGGTTATGGTCAGCTTTCTATATTCGTTTGAGATTCCACAGGATGAGTTGTCATTGTGTCTATTGTTAGAGAGTATCCGAACGTATTTGAGGAGGTGACCGAATTACCACCGCATAGGGAGATCGAGTTCCATATAAACTTGACGAAGAATGTCAGACCTATAGTTATGCATTTAACGCATATGGCACCAAGAGAGCAGAAGAATTTAGATGTACAAGTGAATGACCTATTGAAAAGAGGGTTCATTCGTAGGAGCATATCTGAGTGGGCGCACCCGTAGTATTCGCCACTAAGGTGGATAGCTCTCTAAGGTTGTGTGATTGTGAGATGAATAAGGTGACGAAGAAGAACAAGTATCCACTTCCACGTATTGATGAATTGTTCGATTAGCTCCACAGTGCGAAGGTGTTCTCCCAGTTGGATTTGGTTACGAGATTTCACCAGTTGAGGATAGCAAAGGAGAGTGTGCTGATTACCGCGTTTCGTATGCTGTCTGGTTTCTACGAGTGATTGGTTATGTCATTCGGGCTAACCGATGTTCCAACATACTTTGTTGATTTCATGAACCGTGTCTTCAAAGATCAGCTGAACAAGTTCGTACTTGTGTTCGTGGATGATATTCTGATTTATTACAGGACGGAGGAGGAATACAAGACACACTTGAGGATTATGCTCGAAGTATTACGGAAGCACAAGTTGAAAGCAAAGTTTTCGAAATTTCACTTCTGGAGAAGGATAGTGAGATTCTTGGGACATGTCATCTCCGAGTGGGGCATCGCAGTAGATCTTGCCAAGGTGGCAGCGGTTCAAAATTGGAGCCAACCCAAGAATGCTAGTGACGTGAGGATTTTCTTAGGACTGACTGGATATTATAGATCCTTTGTCAAGGACTTCTCTCAAAGATAGTCGCGTCGTTAATCAATTTGACAAAGAAAAATCAGACTTTTATTTGGGATGTGAGATGTGAGCAGGCATTTGTGAGTCTGAATGAGAGGTTGATGAGCGCACCTGTACTGACCATTTCGAGCAGGGATGATGAGCTGACGGTATACACAAACGTCTGTGGTACTGGATTAAAAGTTGTATTGATGCAAAAGGGAAAAGTTGTCGCCTACACTAGTCGACGCTGTATTGATTTGATTGTCTTGATTTGGTTAAAGGTAAAAATAGTGATACCATAGCTTGATGTATCAATCAAAAATTAAGGCTGACGCCTTTCAATAGACCAAATAAGAATGCCTTTCAACGCACAAAAATTAGAGGTTGGAAATACACTTTGAAAACCTAACTAAGAATCTTTGCAATCAAGTCAACATAATTATCTTTCGCTTATGGTTGATACATTGTTGAAGACAAAATAAAAAATGTTTAAAAAAGATGACTGGAAAAGTAAATCTACTTAATGATGAAACTAAACAGAATAAAAGGAAAAGAACCAGAAACCTAATTATAGATCTGTAGAAAATTAGACGTAGTTCGGAAGTCATAAAAAATTAGGTAAAAAGAGCAAGGCAAAACTTTGGTGTGATAGTCGACCTACATGTAAACATAGAGAATGTAATTGAAGATTGGCTTGATAAACAGAAGGAGAATGTTGAGTGTTGAAACTAGTTGATAATTTTCTTTTTTTAATTAGGAGTAAATGAGTAGAATAGAAATAAAAGCATATGAAGAGGAAATAAACGAAGCCATGGAAATAGAAGTGGAATGGACAACTGCTATAGTTGTTAAAACTCAGGAATTAATTAAAATGAATTGGAGGGGGTAAATAGAAATAAAATCCAAAATCACATAGAGATTAGTATATGACATGAGATTAAATGAGAAAGAAGAATTCAAAATGGTCAAATATTAAGATTTATATGTAATAAATAGAGGATTAGAAAATATGATGTGGTTTGTTTTCGTATGCCATTGCGATTTGTGTGTACCCTTATTAAATAGTAGAAATTTGCATTGGCTTAGATGCTAGACAATTCCAATTAAATAAAGTGAATTTTGTAAAATATCTGTTTTTTTTTATTTATAATCGTCCTTTCTTAAAATCTTATTATATTTTTTCTTATAAAACCGCATATATTTGTAGTTTTTTATACCGCAAGTATTTGCAATTTCTGCAACATTGGCAGTTTTGCAAAAAATAATTCAGAAAATGAAACAAATTTATTTATAAAAACATGCGATTAAGTGTATTCTTGATTTTTGAAACGAAACAAAATGAAGTTATCAGAATTAATTTTAGCCGTTGGTTTAAAACATATTTTTGATGAAGGTTCCCACGCGGTAAGCTTGAAAACAAAGGACGTGGCCGACAAATCAACATAAACATTAACTTCAAGCGTCAGAATATAACAAATTGTAATTAAAAAACCATAAAATAATCAGAATATAACAAATTGTAATTAAAAAACCATAAAACAATCAGAATATAACAAATTCTGATTGGCCTTTTAAATTATAATATGGATTTAGGGATAAATCTGGTTGCAGTTAGTGTAAATGGGTAGTTGTTTGACCGGTTATTCTTGTACACGTGGGGACAAATAGCACAATATTCAGGTTGGGTGCAAAATTGTTTGGAAACAACTCAGGCAGCGCCGTCTGTGGGAATCGAACCCACGACCACACGGTTAAAAGCCGTGCGCTCTACCAGCTGAGCTAAGACGGCTCAGGTTTACTTTAGCACGTTAAATTTATAAATTCTTGAATTATCAAGACAAAACAGGTATAGTTTCCCGCTTGATAAATTAAATGCTTTTAAAACAGACGTCAACCCCTCAACACATAATCATTATAAACTTCATTTCCTGTCATATGCAATACGTGAAACAAGCTTAATCTTTCTTCGTTCCGCATGCTAAAGATCCTCATACTAACCGATTATCATGACCGTAACTTATTTTAATCAAAAAACAGCTACCAAGTCCCTAGAATGAGGTAAGAAAAGTCCCTTCCGAAAAAGTTATGAAAATTTAGCTCATATTTTCAATTTTTGACTAATTTATTCCACTTTTGCCTCTGATTTAAATATTCTGATTTCAATACTGGACTGATTTTCTAGAAGGGGATAATTTGGTTAAAAATAACAAAACGGGAATCTAATTTTCATGGATTTATGAGTAGGGACTTTTTGTGCATGAGGGTTGAGAATAAGGACCTTTGGTCCAAAACCCCTAATCATTTTGATCCAATGACCATATGAACTCATCCTTCTACAAACATACTGTAGCACTGCATTCTGGTAACAAAATAGAACCATAATATTAACATCATGTTATTACTAACATCATGTAAATTAACAAAACTAAACAATTCATACCACCATACCATAATATGAAGCAAAACTAAACAATTCATATTCTCAGTAAAACAGTTTCCAGAGAAATACAAATAACATTATAAACTGCATTCTCCAAAAGTACGCAACAGAAATGACATAGAAGAACATCCATTTCAACTTCAGCTATAAGGGATCATTCCAATATTTGCTCGTCCATATTGTGGAGAGTAATTTGCCTTGGCGAAGTAAACATAGTAGAGCTCTGAAAGAATGGCAGTGAATAAAGCGAAGGCGGCGCCAGCAGCAAACACTCCCTTTCTAAATGTCTGGCAAGATAGGGCTTTCTCAAAGTACAGAGTCCGGTATCGGGTGTGGTGCGCATTCCTAACCGTACCCGCTAGCAGGCATGCCTCCGCGATTATAAATGTTACCCTGATAAATAAATATCTCGATATTAGGGGGGGAAAGAAAATAAGGTGTATTTTGACTATAATTATATCAAACAAGGTTAATAAGCTAATAATAGGCATAATGTTTGCATTTGGAAATTACAAACTAGTCATATTCCATCGTCATGATCAAATATTAAATACTGAAACAAAATAAAAAGAAGTGAAGACAAAAGTGAATACAATTCCAAAATTATTCCCTGAACAACTTACTATCCAAGAACAGTCAAGTCACAACAACACTAATCTAACACAAAATTAAATGGAAATATGTGGAGTAGTGTATTCATTTATAGAAATATTGTTCAAGGAATTTCCCCATGTGATACTGTTCTAGAACCTCAAGCTTGGCATTTCATGTAAACATTTCATCATACTCGGTGAAAAGACGAAATGAATAAGCCTGTTAGCTTCAACCTTCTGGAAACTATTTTTACATAACAAATGGTTTGGTTGTGTAGTGTACAGCACATTTGGCAAGTCAAAATCTTCTTATACTCGTGATATATTTTATTATGGTCATTAAAAAGATTAGGCTGCGGTTGGTTTACAGTTTTTAATTTTGGGTTTTTGTCGATACAAAGACGCATACGATGCATGTAAATTGTGAAAAACAATCAATTTAGAAAACGAAATTAATATAAAAAATAGAAAACAACTTTTTTCTTCTTCATATTTTGAAAAATAACGAAAGCACGAGAAACAATTCATCCTTCCATCGTCTCCTCCATCTTCCTTCCACCCCCTCCGTTTTTCCTCCGCTCTTTTCATATTTTGTACTTAATGATGAAAACTCAAAACCCGAAATACAAAATAAACCAAACAGACCATTTACATTTCAAAAAAATTTGGAAGCACTGATTATTGGAAAATCCTATCTGAATTTATTTTTATGGCTTGCCCAAAACCATGTGAAGAAATAGATCTGCTTATCAAAAGTAGTTATTAATTTACCTATATAGAAAGCTTATCTAAATTGGAAGTCCTTTTAATATTCACAACTTTTTTACAGTAGTCAAATTTTAATGATGTAAATAATTATTTATAATAGTTAATACTTCTTTCCAAATATTGTGTGGTGTTTATTTTTATTTTTTTTACTTTTAATATTGCAACTAACAAAATATTAAGTGGTATTTATTTACTAATGTTGCAAATATCAAATATCATGTGGTTTCTATTATTATTTTTTTTGTTTCAACAATTGATGGAGTAACTGTACATGGTATTTGATTCTTTTTAGTATTTGATATCACGATGTTTCTATTTTTAATTTACCCTTCTGTTACTCGAAACATCATAATATAATTAATCAAAAATGCAACTTTTTGAGGTGATGGCATAATAATTTAAACTTTGGTAACGTGCATAAGGAGGTCCTGCACTGGTGACATCAATTTCAAGTTGTGGCAACTCAACTTACAATTTATAAACTTCTTGCTACGGTATCATGTGAAAAAATACTTATCAAGCACAGTATAAATAATACATATTAAAATGGATCTTTTAATTTATTCTCGATAGTCAATTTACCAATGAAGGACTATTACTTAACATAATGACCAATTAAACATCATGACCGAGTTCCATCAACCAAAATGGTATCAACAATCAACCACAATGGTGACTCTCACCATACAGCAAATGATTAAAAAAAGAAGAAAAAAAACGAATTTCCTGCTTAATTTCAACATACTACTGAAGCATAATGAAGAAATTTTTATTATTAACTAACAATAAAATAAAAAAGATACCAAGAAAGAAGACACATGATCAGAGCACAACCACGAGAGAAACCAGGCCTAAGAGCTCTTCCACAGCAATAGCACTTGGTAACCGCCATAACAACAATCTGGCTCAAGAACAAAAAAATGAAAGCACCAAGCCCATATGTACTTGCAACATCCCTTTCATAAACACAGTATGTGTAGTGTTTCTCCCTATCCAGCACCACTTTCGCCTAACACCATAGATACCACCCAACAAGTACACAAAATTAAAAAATGCATAATACGCGAGATCTGGCTTTAAAATGAAAATCATTCAAATACCTTGCTTCTGTGCAGCTCTGCAGCGATTGCAAGACCGAGTGCGATCAAATCAAAGATAAATATAGTGCTGATTACTAGCTTTGATGCCATATACTTTGAACGAGGTTTGGTATTATATTTTTTAATTTTCAGCTAAACTACTTTGATTTTTCACAAAATTCTATAGTAGATATGAGAAGAAAAGGTGATTGTATCAGCTCTTTATCTTTCTTAAGTAATATAATAAATGAGTGTATATATTATAATAAATGAATGGATATGTAATAAATATTCTTTGGATTTAGTGGATGAATTTGTTTACCTAGTGGATGAATGGGGTTAAAATCATACATTGAATCAAGCAATTCCTTATTTATTAGATATCTATCTTAAAAACACCTAATTTTGTTTCAATTATTACTCATGTGAAAAAATAATTTGCTCTGAAAATAACAAATGCTTTTGACAATGGTATAATATTAGGAAGATGTCAACAATCGCTTTTCCAACTACATAATAAAATCATGAACGTTGAAATACGTATATTCACAGAATTGAGCATAGATAAAAATGTAGTTGAGTAATATGGTAAGTAGTACATAGAATACATCTTCAAGAAAGGAAAGATGAAAGTGTACTCAAGTAGTATATTAAGTAATAGATAGAATACATCTACGGTTCAGGGGATGAATTTGTTTGCTTAATGGATGAATGGGATAAAGTCAGCAATTCCTGTTTATATCATAGTATTGTTTTTAAAGCACCTAATTTTGTTTTAATTTTTACTATATGAAAAGTGAATCGATCTGGAAAAAACAAATGCTGGTATCAACAATACAATATTAGCACAAAAAGCTGCCATTAGTTAAGGAAGAAGAGGTCAAGGATCACTTTGGCAATTATGTTTCTGTCCTGTTATTCATCATTTATTCTCTCACCGTCTCTTTTGTTATTTCAAAGTGAATCCCTATTTTTATTTATAATATAGAACGAATTCCTTATCTATTTTGAGGTCGCGACTTAAAACGTTCATCTTTCCTATTTGTCTTTTCAGGACACGTTCAAAATTATATCATTTTATGCAATCTTGGTGATTTTTATTGTCTTGCAATGTTTATAACTACCTGAATATTTTTAATGTATTTATTACTGCCAAAACATCTTGCATTTTGTATGACATACCACATTAAAATAAGGGAACGTTTGCCATACATCCTTAATAACTTTCATAATTCAACAAACATCCCTTAGATACAAAACATAAAAATTTCATCCCTATTTTTAAAGACCGCCTTTTTTTTCCCAAACTACCCTCACAAATCATCGTAAAACCCTGAACCCATGCTTTTTTTATCGTAACCTTTGATACAATTGAAATCACAGTTTCTTCAACAAAATCCGAAAACTCTATAAAATCGAACAACTGAACAACCAAAATCAAGTCGAAAATCTCACACGAGGCAAAATGGGAAGATCGAAGGTGATGTATCTCAAATTCATAAGTAGTCGATTTATATTCCACTGTTTTAAATCAATAGATCTTAGGGTTTTTGCAAGGATTTTAGAGATTTTCGAGTTAGCCATGCATGTAATCGAGCTTTTTTACGGTAATATTTCTTTGAGAATGCAGATGATATACTAAAAAACATTCTGTAATTACTGCAATTTTTGAAAAATATTGTTCAAAAAACTATTTCCTCTCTTCAAATTTTAAGCAGATTCATATTTGTATTAAAGGTGCAATTATTTCAAATATTCGCAGATAATTCAGCAAATTTTAAACGTTTTTGATTTTTTTGAAAATTTATAAAATTTGCAAATAATTGCTGTAACAACCCGAGATTTCACAGAATTATTATTATCGTCATGTGACGATTTAATTGGGTTGCTGGTTGTTTTTAGCGTTTAACCAAGCGAAATTCTTCTCAAATCGGATTGAAATTCTTTTGAATTTGTAATTATATTGAAGCGGGCTTTAAAGAAAAATTGTTTTGGCCCACTCGTTGTTGCCGTGACGTTTATCTGTACCTTTCCCCTTTCATTCGTTCACTCGAGAAAACCGTCCCTCTACCCTTTATTCTCCTTCGTTCGAAATCTAAACAAGAAAACCCTAGAACCAAGCAATCAAAAGGAATTAAAAATGGTGGCCTCTTCCTTGTCGTTCAAAACCGATTCCCCTTTCACTTTCGAAGACTCCAAAAATCAAACGCGATCGAACGAGAAAAGAGAATGGCGGCTTCGATCTGGAAAGATTAGGGCTTTTGTCTTGTTCGTTCTTTCGATGCTTACTAAGGATTCGGCCTTGCTTCTTTGAAATTTTCGAGAGCTTTGGCGTTGTGCAAATTAGGGCTTCGTTCCCTATTTCTCCAGACTGTTGAATTTGGGGATTTTAACCCTTGTGAGCTCGGCTTTGCTTGAGAATTGGATTCATGCTTAGCCTCGACCGCCCCAGTCAAAAAGGTGAGTAACTTTACTCACATCTAGTTCATTTGTCTTATGATGCTTCTGTAATTCGAGTTGGATTCGACCTTGTTTTATCTCGGCCATTTGTTTTCATTTGGTATTGGTAATCGATGTTGCTTGAATTTACTGCTCCGTGAATTTCTCGTTTTGATTTGTTCGACTCACGACTTGTTTTCGTGATGACCACGGCTTTGATTTTTAACTTAGTTGATTCCTTGATTTTATCGGCTCTGTCTTTTTGATATTGAACTAGTTTTGTGAAATTCTGATGACTTTGGCTTTGCATTTTCTTTGTGTATCATCACTATACCTTGTTGAGATAGTTGCATTCCAGTTGCGTCAGTTGCCTTCATGTACTTGTATAACTGTTGTCGCGTGAGGCAGGGTTGTACTGTCCCCTTCATCTCACCGTCGCATTCATGTGTACCTTACCCTCTGATTTGTTTTGCACTGACTTGGGTTCGAGCCTTGTCTGACTTAGTGTTCGGGTTCCTTCATGTGGTCAGTGTGCTGGTATCACCACAGTTGAGTGTTGTGCATTAGTCCTTGTTGTTGGGTATCACTGATCCCACATGTACCTGCTTGCATCCTTGAATTTGGTTAGAGGGTACTGACCAGTCAAGTTTGAGTTGTATAACTCGAACTTGATCTCGAGTTGGTGCCAATTACTCCTGATTATGTTTTGATGTTGATTTCGATCCCTGTTTCCATTGACTTTACAGTGATATCTTTTGAGTCTGTTTACTTTCCGACCATCAGACTTGGGTTTCACGGTTACATGTTCATATTGCTGGTTGCACTTTGATGTTGAACTGTAACTGTGAATATGTACCAACGTGTTGCATTTGAAATTGATTCATCATTGTTGCCAAGTAGATTGATGTCTGCACTGTAACTTTTGTATCATACTTGACTTTGAGATAAATGATGACTTCATTCTCTATCAGTTCAAACTTCTACGTGATTTTTGTTCGAACTCTGCACTGCTTCATCATGTCACTGATCTGGTATTGCATGCTTTTTGTGACCTTGGTCTTGACACTGTCTGGTCGCACACACATTGTTCACTTGACCCATGAGTTTTATCAACCAGTGGGAGTTCTCTTGCATCCCTTGAGTTGTTGCATTGTTCATATATGGTTATTCATAACCATTTTAGAGTTGTTATGAGCATTTCTAACATATGCACAGGTGCCCTCATTTGGCTCTGCATTAGATTTTATAATTTGATTCATTTTGCCATGTCCAGTTTGTTATGTACATTCACTTATGTACATAACTCATATTTACTTGATTGCAGCTTTAAACTGCTGCTACATGTTGTTTGATCTCATTCACTTCGACTTAGTTATGATTGCTGCATATAGACTAGATTGTGCAGTGCCATGTGCACACTTCGTGTTCAGTCTGTTAGTCGAGCTTGCATTTGATCTGGTCATTCATAGTTGCCATTGTGCTTCATCACTTGCTTGTAGTCTGGTATCTGATCTTTTGTATCAGTGTTGTTTTTATGGATATGGCATTTCCTTGCTGAATTGCCCTTGGTGTTTTGTGTACATATGAAATCGATTCATATGTATGCTGAACGTCACTTGTTTCAACTGCAGTTTTATTGCGCAGTTGTTTCATGCTTTCCTTTGTGCAGTTTTGACTTTGTGGTCTTGTTGGTAATTGCAGTTTCAGTGTGACAGAGGCTGTAGTTTCATTTGGTTGCAATTTGTCTTTGTGGGTTTGCATGGAATTAATGCTTTCGGATTTGTTTTCGAACTTCCTTGAGTTGAACCCGATTTCGGGGTTTGACCTTGCGATCGTTGTGATTTTCACTGAGCTTTTGTGTATCTCCTACGATAGTGGCGAGGCAGTACACGCGTGCGTGTACTGCAGCCCTATCAGATTTGACAGTTTTAAATTGATTTAGTCGATTTGATAAATTGTTTATTTATCTCTGTTCATAATTTAAATCTGCTGATTTTGTTAAACACTATTAAGTGTTATATTGACCGTTATCCGGTTTCTTTGTTTAAAGAATCGGATAGACGGGAATTATTGTGACTGTCGTCTATTTAAATTATTACTGCCTATATGCACTAATAAACTGGTTTGAATTAGACTGACCTGGGTATTATTTTCTTTTGAATGTAATATTCGGGTCAGACCCGAGTTATTTCAGGTTGTAGATTTTCTTCTTTGAGTTGCTGTTCAGGATTTGAAGACTTTTCACATCTTCTGAAGTTGTCAGTGTCATTCTGTAGTAGTCGTGTCAGTGTATAGAACGATATGTATTCATGTATATTAGTTGATAATGTACTTGTATATATAACTTCTAGAGTCGACAGTTGTAGTTGTATCATATGTATTGTGTCAACTATGTTGTAACTGACATCAGTTATATATATATGAGACTTTTGTTTTTATCTGTATTCCGCATTTATATTATCTGTGTTATCGTTATATCTAATGTCCTAAACTATTATGAACCATCGTAGTTTGTTTTATACTGATAATTGGGTGTGTCGATGGGAGTAAATAAATAAGATGAAAAATAAAAAGTATATATCACTCCTATCGAGATAACCAATATTAGTGTAAAGCCAATTACGGATGGTCGCTCCTATCCAGCCTTATTCTTCGTAATAATAGACAATATTTCTTTTAATACTCTTTGTTATTATGAGCATAGAGGTGGGGCATCACAGTTGGTATCAGAGCTTGGGGTTTATGGACATAATATAAAACATAACTTGGATGGAACATATGTTACAACTATTAGTCGACGTTTTATCTGTGATTTGAGTCAAAACTAAAGTTTTGAAATTTTGATGAAATTTTTAAATATCGTTATTTAAAAATAAAAGTGGAATTGTGTTTTGTTGTTTGGATGAAATTGTGTTTTGATGATTTGATTGATTTGTGTTTTATTTATCAGAGTGCGCAGCGGAAACAGTGAAACTGTCTTCGCTGAGTACAACTGATAATCTTTTTGATTTAAGAATCAAAATACGAAATTGATATGAATTCCAATTGTTGTTTAAATAGCTGTAATTATTTGTTTCTTTGAGAATTTCGAATCCAAATTGAGGATTCGAAGAAATTGCAGATATGTGATTTTTGTTGAAATTTCCGCTGGCTTTCTTTTGTACTAATCATCTATTGATTAGATTTTGCTGTTTTGAATTGTCTTCATTGAAGATACCTTCGAATGATTTCTTTGTTCATTCTGTAGTACGTGCAAAAATTTGAATTGCGCGTTACTGCATTTATTTTACGTTGAACCGATGCTTGGTAATGAAACGTATTTTGTTGCCGTTATTTTTATAACGAGATTTTACACCAATGCTATATTTTGAAGTACGGTGTTTTATGGCATTTTGATGAATGAAAATTCTCTGATATTACATTTTGATGTAAATTGTTTTGATATGATTTTGACGTTTTAAAATTACTGTTGTTTTGACTTCAGTAACCGTCAATTTTAAAGTGAATTTTAAAGCGGTTATCCCGCAACGCTGATTTGGTATCCGTTTTTACGGTGTTTTGTGAAGCGCAATTTCCTCGTCGAAATTGCTACAGATGTTGCTGTTTTAATCACGTGTTTTAAAAATCGTTTTAAAATAAAATTGTTTTCAAATTTTACAGTGTGCGCTTTCAAAAGAATGAGGAAGCGATTTAAACGCTTCAGCAAAATTGAGGACTATGAACCCTTACTTTTACTAATTCGCTTAATTCCGGACTTGTCCGTTTGAGAACGTAAAATGTAATTTTATTAAATACACAATTTGCACTTTCAAGGAAACGATGAAGAGATTTAAACGATTTAGCAAAAGTACGGAGTATGAAACCATACTTTTACTATTTTGGTTAATTCCGGACTCGTTAATTGAAACATCTGCTGTTTGATGATTCTGATGATTTTGTTGGGCTTTCGAGCCACTCTGTTGGACCTTCGGGTCATCTGATGGACCTTCGGGTCAATTACCAGTACTAGACCTTCGGGTCACTCTGCGGACCTCCGGGTCAATCTGATGGGCGCCAAAATTATGTTGAGTACTTGGTAGGCTTCGGCCACTCTGAGATGCACGTGCGGCGAATTAAAAACTCGCCATCTGATGGGATCGATCCAAGCTTTTATGTTGATTTTCTAGTCTTCTTAATTGATTTCTAGATATTTGTTGCATCCAATTATCTGCAGGTAATTGGATATTTGTTGATATGAGTTCTGATTATCGTTTTTGATAATCAGATAATTGTTGTTTCTAATTATCGCTTGTGATAATTAGATATTTGTTGATATGAGTTCTGATTATCGTTTTTGATAATCAGATATTTGTTGTTTCTAATTATCGCTTGTGATAATTAGATATTTGTTGATATGAGTTCTGATTATCGTTTTTGATAATCAGATATTTGTTGTTTCTAATTATCGCTTGTGATAATTAGATATTTGTTGATATGAGTTCTGATTATCGTTTTTGATAATCAGATAATTGTTGTTTCTAATTATCGCTTGTGATAATTAGATATTTGTTGATATGAGTTCTGATTATCGTTTTTGATAATCAGATAATTGTTGTTTCTAATTATCGCTTGTGATAATTAGATATTTGTTGATATGAGTTCTGATTATCGTTTTTGATAATCAGATATTTGTTGTTTCTAATTATCGCTTGTGATAATTAGATATTTGTTGATATGAGTTCTGATTATCGTTTTTGATAATCAGATAATTGTTGTTTCTAATTATCGCTTGTGATAATTAGATATTTGTTGATATGAGTTCTGATTATCGTTTTTGATAATCAGATATTTGTTGTTTCTAATTATCGCTTGTGATAATTAGATATTTGTTGATATGAGTTCTGATTATCGTTTTTGATAATCAGATAATTGTTGTTTCTAATTATCGCTTGTGATAATTAGATATTTGTTGATATGAGTTCTGATTATCGTTTTTGATAATCAGATATTTGTTGTTTCTAATCATCGCTTTTGATAATTAAATATTTGCTGATTTGAGATTTAATTATCGCTGTTAGATAATTAAATATTTGTTGATTTGAGATTTAATTATCGTCTTTGATAATTAAATATTTGTTGATTTGAGATTTAATTATCGCTGTTAGATAATTAAATAATTTTTGACTTGAGATTTAATTATCGCTGTTAGATAATTAAATATTTGTTGATTTGAGATTTAATTATCGCTGTTAGATAATTAAATATTTGTTGATTTGAGATTTAATTATCATCTTTGATAATTAAATATTTGTTGATTTTAAATTTAATTATCGCTGTTAGATAATTAAATACTTGTTGATTTGAGATTTAATTATCGTCTTTGATAATTAAATATTTGCTGAATTTGAAATTTGATTATCGTTTGTGATAATCGAATATTTGTTGACTTGAGAAATTTGATTATCGTTTTGATAATTGAATATTTGTTTTCTGACTATCGTATGAGATAATCAGATACTTGTTTTGTCTTCTGATTATCGTTTGAGATAAGTAAATATTTGCGATTTGAAAATTCAATTATCGTTTTTGATGATTGAATATTTGCGACTTTTGAGATTTGAGCTTCGTCTTTTTCTCTGGCGATTCAGGTGAGTAATTTGATTTACTCACATTCAATTCGTGCTCTGTATGGGATTTCTGCTCTGTTTTTCCTTCTCTTTTAGTTGCTAGAACTCGATTGTTCTTGCTTTTGTTAGTCGTCTGATTTTGATCCCTGATTCCCACGAGGTTGATTCTTTTGATTTGAAGCAGTCGAACCTTTCGATTTCTTATCTAATACTTCCCTGCTGACACTTGCTTTACTTATACATTCGACATTGCCATGCTCTTTTGGTTGTTACCTTTTATCCATTTATTCCCTATGATTGCGTGGACGCAATTTTTATAAGGAGGGGAGTCTGTAACAACCCGAGATTTCACAGAATTATTATTATCGTCATGTGACGATTTAATTGGGTTGCTGGTTGTTTTTAGCGTTTAACCAAGCGAAATTCTTCTCAAATCGGATTGAAATTCTTTTAAATTTGTAATTATATTGAAGCGGGCTTTAAAGAAAAATTGTTTTGGCCCACTCGTTGTTGCCGTGACGTTTATCTGTACCTTTCCCCTTTCATTCGTTCACTCGAGAAAACTGTCCCTCTACCCTTTATTCTCCTTCGTTCGAAATCTAAACAAGAAAACCCTAGAACCAAGCAATCAAAAGGAATTAAAAATGGTGGCCTCTTCCTTGTCGTTCAAAACCGATTCTCCTTTCACTTTCGAAGACTCCAAAAATCAAACGCGATCGAACGAGAAAAGAGAATGGCGGCTTCGATCTGGAAAGATTAGGGCTTTTGTCTTGTTCGTTCTTTCGATGCTTACTAAGGATTCAGCCTTGCTTCTTTGAAATTTTCGAGAGCTTTGGCGTTGTGCAAATTAGGGCTTCGTTCCCTATTTCTCCAGACTGTTGAATTTAGGGATTTTAACCCTTGTGAGCTCGGCTTTGCTTGAGAATTGGATTCATGCTTAGCCTCGACCGCCCCAGTCAAAAAGGTGAGTAACTTTACTCACATCTAGTTCATTTGTCTTATGATGCTTCTGTAATTCGAGTTGGATTCGACCTTGTTTTATCTCGGCCATTTGTTTTCATTTGGTATTAGTAATCGATGTTGCTTGAATTTACTGCTCCGTGAATTTCTCGTTTTGATTTGTTCGACTCACGACTTGTTTTCGTGATGACCACGGCTTTGATTTTTAACTTAGTTGATTCCTTGATTTTATCGGCTCTGTCTTTTTGATATTGAACTAGTTTTGTGAAATTCTGATGACTTTGGCTTTGCATTTTCTTTGTGTATCATCACTATACCTTGTTGAGATAGTTGCATTCCAGTTGCGTCAGTTGCCTTCATGTACTTGTATAACTGTTGTCGCATGAGGCAGGGTTGTACTGTCCCCTTCATCTCACCGTCGCATTCATGTGTACCTTACCCTCTGATTTGTTTTGCACTGACTTGGGTTCGAGCCTTGTCTGACTTAGTGTTTGGGTTCCTTCATGTGGTCAGTGTGCTGGTATCACCACAGTTGAGTGTTGTGCATTAGTCCTTGTTGTTGGGTATCACTGATCCCACATGTACCTGCTTGCATCCTTGAATTTGGTTAGAGGGTACTGACCAGTCAAGTTTGAGTTGTATAACTCGAACTTGATCTCGAGTTGGTGCCAATTACTCCTGATTATGTTTTGATGTTGATTTCGATCCCTGTTTCCATTGACTTTACAGTGATATCTTTTGAGTCTGTTTACTTTCCGACCATCAGACTTGGGTTTCACGGTTACATGTTCATATTGCTGGTTGCACTTTGATGTTGAACTGTAACTGTGAATATGTACCAACGTGTTGCATTTGAAATTGATTCATCATTGTTGCCAAGTAGATTGATGTCTGCACTGTAACTTTTGTATCATACTTGACTTTGAGATAAATGATGACTTCATTCTCTATCAGTTCAAACTTCTACGTGATTTTTGTTCGAACTCTGCACTGCTTCATCATGTCACTGATCTGGTATTGCATGCTTTTTGTGACCTTGGTCTTGACACTGTCTGGTCGCACACACATTGTTCACTTGACCCATGAGTTTTATCAACCAGTGGGAGTTCTCTTGCATCCCTTGAGTTGTTGCATTGTTCATATATGGTTATTCATAACCATTTTAGAGTTGTTATGAGCATTTCTAACATATGCACAGGTGCCCTCATTTGGCTCTGCATTAGATTTTATAATTTGATTCATTTTGCCATGTCCAGTTTGTTATGTACATTCACTTATGTACATAACTCATATTTACTTGATTGCAGCTTTAAACTGCTGCTACATGTTGTTTGATCTCATTCACTTCGACTTAGTTATGATTGCTGCATATAGACTAGATTGTGCAGTGCCATGTGCACACTTCGTGTTCAGTCTGTTAGTCGAGCTTGCATTTGATCTGGTCATTCATAGTTGCCATTGTGCTTCATCACTTGCTTGTAGTCTGGTATCTGATCTTTTGTATCAGTGTTGTTTTTATGGATATGGCATTTCCTTGCTGAATTGCCCTTGGTGTTTTGTGTACATATGAAATCGATTCATATGTATGCTGAACGTCACTTGTTTCAACTGCAGTTTTATTGCGCAGTTGTTTCCTGCTTTCCTTTGTGCAGTTTTGACTTTGTGGTCTTGTTGGTAATTGCAGTTTCAGTGTGACAGAGGCTGTAGTTTCATTTGGTTGCAATTTGTCTTTGTGGGTTTGCATGGAATTAAAGCTTTCGGATTTGTTTTCGAACTTCCTTGAGTTGAACCCGATTTCGGGGTTTGACCTTGCGATCGTTGTGATTTTCACTGAGCTTTTGTGTATCTCCTACGATAGTGGCGAGGCAGTACACGCGTGCGTGTACTGCAGCCCTATCAGATTTGACAGTTTTAAATTGATTTAGTCGATTTGATAAATTGTTTATTTATCTCTGTTCATAATTTAAATCTGCTGATTTTGTTAAACACTGTTAAGTGTTATATTGACCGTTATCCGGTTTCTTTGTTTAAAGAATCGGATAGACGGGAATTATTGTGACTGTCGTCTATTTAAATTATTACTGCCTATATGCACTAATAAACTGGTTTGAATTAGACTGACCTGGGTATTATTTTCTTTTGAATGTAATACTCGGGTCAGACCCGAGTTATTTCAGGTTGTAGATTTTCTTCTTTGAGTTGCTGTTCAGGATTTGAAGACTTTTCACATCTTCTGAAGTTGTCAGTGTCATTCTGTAGTAGTCGTGTCAGTGTATAGAACGATATGTATTCATGTATATTAGTTGATAATGTACTTGTATATATAACTTCTAGAGTCGACAGTTGTAGTTGTATCATATGTATTGTGTCAACTATGTTGTAACTGACATCAGTTATATATATATGAGACTTTTGTTTTTATCTGTGTTCCGCATTTATATTATCTGTGTTATCGTTATATCTAATGTCCTAAACTATTATGAACCATCGTAGTTTGTTTTATACTGATAATTGGGTGTGTCGATGGGAGTAAATAAATAAGATGAAAAATAAAAAGTATATACCACTCCTATCGAGATAACCAATATTAGTGTAAAGCCAATTACGGATGGTCGCTCCTATCCAGCCTTATTCTTCGTAATAATAGACAATATTTCTTTTAATACTCTTTGTTATTATGAGCATAGAGGTGGGGCATCACAATTGCAGATATATCTGCAACTATTGCGTATAGTTGCAGATATATCTGCAACTATGTGCATTAGTCGCAGATATTTCTGCAACTATTTGCAAATAGTTGCAGTAATATCTGCAACTATTTGCAAATAGTTGCAGAAATGTCTGCAACTATTGCGTATAGTTGCAGATATATCTGCAACTATTGCGTATAGTTGCAGATATATCTGCAACTACGTACATTAGTCGCAGATATTTCTGCAACTATTTCTAATAGTTGCAGTAATATTTGCAACTATTTGCAAATAGTTGCAGAAATGTCTGCAACTATTGCGTATAGTTGCAGATATATCTGCAACTATTGCGTATAGTTGCAGATATATCTGCAACTATGTGCATTAGTCGCAGATATTTCTGCAACTATTGCTAATAGTTGCAGTAATATCTGCAACTATTGCACATAGTTGCAAACATTTCTGCAACTATTGAATATAGTTGCATTTCTGCAACTTTATGCAATAGTTGCAGAAATGTCTGCAACTATGTGCAATAGATGCTGATATTTCTGCAACTATTGCTAATAGTTGCAGAAATATTTGCAACTATTGCACATAGTTGCAAACATTTCTGCAACTATGTGCAATAGTTGCTGAAATTTATGCAACTATTCGGTATAGTTGCAGAAATATCTGCAACTATTACACATAGTTGCAGAAATATCTTAATACTATATATCATCAAATTGAGCCTTAATTCAGTTACATATTCATTATAACTGCAAGTATTTAACATTACCTATCATATTATTAGATTGTGCATAGTTATTTCATAATATTTAATTTACATTTACAGAAGAACACAAAAGAAGATATAAAAGAAGGAAAAAAAGTTATGTTGGAAACATCTATTGTTCCTGTTGAACAACAACCAGGATCAAATATTCTACCGGAAAAAAGAAAAACAATAAGTGAAGGGAAAATCAAATCAACAGAAGATAATTACAGAAATAATTTGAGGTCTTTCATCGATGTTCTTCGCAAGATTAAGAATGAAAAATTGCTGACAATTTCACATACAAAATATCTCCAGAATCTACCTTTCTACAAGTTCATTCATATGATCTATATTGGAATTATACCTGCAAAAGAAAACACAAAAAACTCAACGACAATAGACATAATCATCAAAGCATACAGAAAGAATTTGAACTGTTTCCAATTTGGAGATATGCTACTAACATTTACAGAGGATGATATAAGCCAATTGCTATCAATTCCTACAGAGGGTCAGCAAATCAAAACTTCTGGCCATATGAAAAAAGAGGGTAAAAGCAATGCTGAGTTTACATCATTCATCAGCAGGCACTTTAAAGGAGAAACAAGTGTCAACAAAAAAAACATAGAAAGGGAATTATTTGCAACAATAAAAGGATCATCAAAAGAAGAACAAGCAGATACTGCAAAGCTTTTGCAATTGTATTTGGTTGCAACATTTTTAATATCAAATCCAAACTCAAGTATATCATGGAATATGATTCCATATTGTGTTTGTGAAGATAAAATGCAGCAGATATCATGGCCAAAAACGATTCACAAGCATTTGATAAATCAAATTGAAAAATATATTGACACCCCAAGGAAAATAAATGCATGCGTTACATTATTACTGGTATTAAATTTTTAATTAATTAGATAAATATCCTATTAATTAATAATTTATTCTAATACTAATTGTCTTTTTTGCAGTGGTGGATCTGTGAGAAAACACAAATTTTGAAATCTGCTAAATTCGAATACAACAACTCGTATCCCTTGGCAGGCAAATGGGATATATCAAAACTCAAGCCAATAATGTTATTGACCATAGAGTACAACTCAGTAAGTATAACTGCAATTTAATTTATAGAATTATTAAGCTTTAGTAAAAAAATAGCCAGTACTTTATTTGTTTGCAAACTTATCTGCAACATTTAACAATGGTTGCAGATATATCTGCATTTATTAGCAGCAGTTGAGCTTTTTTTGGCTGCAATTATTCACTACATATGATGACTTATCTGCAATTTTTATAAACAATTGCATATTTATCTGCACTTAAAACAACAAAACTGAACATAGTTATACAATTATTTACAATAATTAAAGATATATCTACTATTTTGTATAATACTTGCAGATTTTTCTGCCATTATTAGAAATATTTATGGACATACATACCAATCATAATTAAAATTATATTCATTTTTCCAATTATTCACAGTTCTTACATTACATACAAATATTCTTAAGCTTCAATTTTGATTGAATTATTTATTCCAGGATTTTCAAGGAGAGGAACTAAAATTGTTGAAAGATGCAGTTGAAAAAGATGAAGAATATGAAGCATTCTACAAGAAAAGAGAAGAAAAATATAAAGAAATAATAAGAAAACTTGAATTGGACAACAGGAAACTTCAAGCTGAAAATACGCTGCTAAAAAAGCAATTGAGACAAAATGTGGAAACATCATCATCCACAGAATCTGATAATATAGAGCTACAACTAATAGAAAGATCTGGTAGCAAACTAAATTCCTCAGATGAAAGTGAAAGTGAAGAAAACAAAGAAAGTGAGGATAATGAAACAGAAGAGAATACGTCATCTGGTAATACTTTCAGTAATATTTTATTTTCCAACAAGAATGTAAAAATTTAAAATATTTGATGATATATCTGCAAGTATTCTTACTAAAAGAAAAAAGCATTTTTAAAGAATAAATGCAGATATCATTGCAATAAGTATTAAAAACTGTAGCACATTCTTCATTTTTTACATAACACATTGTAACATAACACAAAATCTATAACTATGTCAAAAATATTAAAGAGTTGAATTGCAAACATATATTTCAGCTCAAAGGACAGAAGAAAATGAAAATTTAATTGATATTCAAACTGAAGACAAAACTGTTGAAGATGAATCTCAGCTAATGGAGAAAGATGAAGAAAAAGAAGAACAAAAAGAAAAAGATGTTGATAATGGGGAAAAAATAAATTTTGAAGCAAAACAGAAAGACCGAGAAGATGGTGAAGAAACAAAAATAGTTGAGGAAGATAAAGCAATTGAACAAGATCCTTCATCTGGTAATGCTTTGAATAACTATAGTTTTTCAACCAGACTGTAAAAATTTAACATATTTGTTGATATATCCGCAAATATTCTTCCTATTATATATTAATAATATGAAGAATAATTGCTGATATTAATGCAACAACTGCTGTAGAGTGTAGCATATTCTTCACTTTTTCACAATTATTCACAAAAATTTTATTAACCAACAACCAATAATTGTATTTCAAAAACCAATAATGAAATATTAACCATCATTCAAATTAATTTCAGGTGAAAGCATTCAAAATTATACACAGTTACAAGGCAAACAAACCGAAAAAATATCTACTTCAGCAGAAACAAAAACTGAAGAAATCAAAGAAAAAACATTGGAAATTGAAAATCCAAAAAAAAGGGTTAAATTGGCTGAAGAAGTGAATTTTCAAACTGAAAAGAAAGCAAAAAAGGAAAAACAGCAAGTACAAACCCTACCAATAATAATTGAAGAATATGAATCTGAACCTAGATCAAAAGAATTATCTACCAGTACAAAAATAAATGTCAGAAGGAGGTCAAATGTACGAAGTCTATCTGAAGAAAAAATCAAGCTGCTTGAGGACTTCTTTAATAACTCTGACCTCAGGTAAAACTGTATAATTCTTTTAGTAGCCAAGTATACCAATAATTGCTTAACTAAAAGTAATTATTTAAATTTCCTGGTTAGATATCAGCAAATATTTGAAAAATACAAACATTTACTAATATTGATCATTATATCACAGCAAAAGTGCATACTTAAATGGAGACGATGACATAATTATAACTGGAACAGCACTTGGTGAACTAATTATAGGAAGATTTCTTGATGGCCAGGTACAACTTTACTCAAAAGTACATTTATTTACAAATTTATCTGCAACATTTAATTACACTTGCTGTTTTATCTGCAAAAACCCATTTATCTGCAATAACTCCATTTATCTGCATATTTATCAGCAATACTTCTTTAAACTTATTGTTTTGTCAGTAAAATTCCATTTATCCAAAACAATATCATTTATCTCCAGATTTTTCAGCAACATTTAATCAAACCTGTTGTTTTTATGCAAAATTTCAAGAACTTATTATTTTTTCTGCTAATCATATTATATTATTCTGTAAACAAATATACTATCACTATTTCCTTATAATAATATTTGTAGATCATTGACTGGTATTCACATGAATTGCGTAAAGTTCATCCAGAAAACTTGTACTTCAAAGTTTACGCTACTGTAAGTTTTATAATCTTCTACTGAAGAATTTGTTTAAATGTTCATCAATTCAATTGTCTAATATATTATCCTACAGACATTTCTACTGAGCAATTCAAAGAATGTAACACAAGCCCTAATCGATAATGTAGTTGCTAAAAATTTTGCAAACTACAATAAAATGTTCTTCCCTATCCACCAAAAATCACATTTTACACTGTTGGAGTTTAATAAACAAGGTAGAATATGGATTCACTACGATTCCATAAAACCACGGCACGAAGCAGATCATCAGAAAGCGGCAAGAAAGATGGTATGTAAATTAAAAAATGAATAAATCAGAGAAAAATAAACTATTTAACAAAATCTTTGTTTTTTTGTACAGAGAGTTTATGTCACTGCCTTACTAAAGAAATTGGAAAAAGCAGAGCATGAACCATCAAAGCAAATCACTTTTGCTAACAGCCCCCAACAACGTTCTGATACGTAAGTACACAACAAAAAAATGTACAAATATTTCCATATCATAGAACATTTCTTCTAATAATTATATAATATTTGTCAATCATTGCAGAGTTGATTGTGGCATGTTTGTAATGAACATTATGAAACAAAGAAGTGAAGACAAAGAAATCAACAATGAAGACCCTGAATTCTCATATGAAGCTATGGATTTACAAAGAGCTGAAATAGCACATCAAATTCTTTCTTGCAAACCTTATAGTTGGAGCTTAGAAGAAAGCTTGACACAAAAGTTTTTACTTTCTGAAGCAAATCAAAATAATTGATGTATCAAACTGTAATGTTTTATGTAAGAATACTGAAATGTATGTACATATTTGCTAAACTTATGTAGTTGAAAGACAATATTACTGTGTTACCACAATATTAGAGTATATTACAAAAAAATTTATATATAAATTTCTAACAATTGTATTCAGCAATAAAAGCACATATCTGCAGTTATCTTGACAAATGTGTAGGAAATTAAATACTTGCTCTTAAAAATTGCAGAAAAATCAGCAATAAAAACATATATCAGCAGATATCTCTGTAATAATTTATTTTTTCCAAATTCTTACTCATAATAATTTCACAAATGTCAGCAAATGAAGCACATATCTGCAGATATCTCTAAAAATATTTAGCTATTGGAAATTCTTTCAACAAATAGTTGCAGAAATTTCAGCAATAAAACCATATATCTACAGATATGTCCACAAATTTATAGATATTCGAATTTCTTGAACCAGATAATTTCAGAAATGTCAGCATAACAAATAGATAATTGCCGATACCTCCATATTTATAAACAAAAATTGCACATACTTATGGATGCATCTTATTTATTTCGATCCAAACAATTATACAAATATCATCTTCATATAAAAAGCATTATTCACAAAAGGGGTATAAAAAGAAAACAATTATTCAGAAAAACTGCAGAAATATGTGCAATTAACAGTAATAATTGCAGAAAATACTGCAACAATGATTACTCCAAAGCGAACCATGTTTAATACATTACAGACAATAAACATCCAACCTAAGGATAGAGAAAATACCATTAAAATGAATAAGAAAAACATAAACTCAACTCCATACATTTTAGCTTTCCTATATTAAAGAGAGACTACATGTGTTTCACTGAACAAGTCCTTTTATTATGACCCAACTTCTTGCATATGCTGCATCTAATAGTCTTTGAAATTTCACCGGCAGATTTTATCCTCTTAAATGCAGATGGTCGACCAGGCATTCTTCTACCTTTAGGAGGTGCTACAACCACATCTTCAATCAAAACATCTTCTTTCACAAAGTTTATAATAGGATTGATTGGATGAGAATATGCCGATCGAAAATAAACAACTTTGAAATAATCTTCAATGTAATCATAAACATTTAACTTTCCACAGCTCAAAATACATCTAACAGCATGAGCACAAGGAAAACCATAAATTTGCCACAAATTACAAGAACAAGTCCGATTATTTAAATCAACAGATTGATGAACAGGAGAATGAACTTCAAACACATGATCACTAGATTTTATAACAAACCATGAAGCTCCTTCCAAATGAAGACTTTTCAACCGATTTTCGTTCACCGGACAAACAACACTATTCCAACTATTAGCAAGTTCTCGACGATCAGAAATTAACTTCATCAACTTAACTCTAATGCTATCCAAGCATGCAGTGATTGGTAAATGTCTTTCTTCCAAAATCCATTTATTGAAACTCTCTGAACAATTTGATGACATTTCACCATAACGACAAGCAGGGAAAAAAACATTAGTAAATTTCTCAAAGGGAATTCCATTCAAAAAGTTTGCCACAGTAGAACCACCGGCATCTTTAAAATTCTTCAATGCTAAATTGAAATCATCCAAATTAGAAGCATATGCAACACGTCCAAACAAATCTATCAACCATTTCTTTTTTGATTTGGAAAATTCAGACTTTAAAGCAACTTTTAAATTATTGTTTAAATGATAAAAACAGGAACCATGAACTGAATCTGGAAACACTTTGGGAATAGCAACAAGAATACCAGGATGACGGTCAGAAATGAAAACAAACTTTCTACAATCATCTTTCAAAAAATCTTTAAGCTGTTCACAATACCAAATCCAATTATTTTCATCTTCACCAGACACAATTGCAACTGCTATAGGAAAAAAACCTGATAAAACAATCACAAATATATAAATAACTGAACAAATTGCTTAATACTATTCACTTATATTGAAAAAATGCTGACAAAACTGCAACTATTACCAAATATTACTGCACAACAATTTTCCTTAATTCAAAAAAATTGCATACTTTTCAGCAATTTTTTATGTAAAATTGCTTCGATTTCCGCAATGATTTATGTAAGTAAAATATTTTATTTCTTCTTAATAAATATTGATGTTGCAGAAACATATAATAATTATTGCAGATATTGATGCAATTATAAATTAATGTACAACATATCTTCATTGCCATTTTTACCAGTAGCAGCCATCAAACAACCTTGAGCTCTACCCTTCATAAAAGTAGCATCAACAAATATTAAAGGCCGACAAAATTGAAAACCATGTGCACAAGCTTCAAAACCAATGAAAACCCTCTCAAATTGACGAGTATCATGATTACACTCCAAAACTACTTTACTACCAGGATTACTTTCAATTACAGCATCACAAAAAGACTTCAAATGGTGATAAGACATCATATCACTTCCATGTAAATCTTCTAAAGCCAATCTCTTCCCACTATAAGCAAAATAATACTTCAAAATGATATTATACTCAGTTTGAAATAGGTTAATAATGTCCTTTGTCTTCATTAATGGATTAGCTTGAATATGATCATAAACCAACAACTTAATCAATTTACTTGAAACAGGAGGATCATTAATATCATGAATTCCAGCACCACAGGTATGTTCAGGATGAAATCTCTTTATAACAAAATAGCCCGGAAGATTAAACTTAACAGAAGCATGAATTCTGAAAGTACATTTTGTTCGAGAACAAACAGCCGTAACTCTTTCCTTATCATTCTTAACCAAATCAAGCTTATACCCTGTCTTAATACTATATATCATCAAATTGAGCCTAAATTCAGTAACACCACCTGGAAATTGTTGACCAACACCCGTAAAAACAGATTGATTGGAATCATTTCTTAATAACTGCCTGAATTGAATATTAGAATCACCGGTACTAACAAATGAGGAATCACTGCTACATGTAACAGCATCTGATCTAATATTGGTAGCTGAAAAACTAGAAGGAACAACATCAACAAAAATAACAAAGTAATCCTCACGGTTATGAGCAGCCAACAACAAAATAGATTGAAGATCAAAATTAGTTTCAATATTCCTTCTCAATCCATCTCTAACATAGTACAATTCAAATGACATTGAACTCAATTCTGTCCATTTACCAGAAATAGCACTTCTCAACATAACAACCGAACTATCAAATTGAAGGCGTAACGAAAAGCTATCATATTCAAACTTCAACAGCACAAGCACTCCAGCATCACCAGGAACACTTTAATTTTAAAAAAACATAATTACAATTATAAAAAAATAAATACAAAAACGCAGGATATATATATTATATGCTGATATGTAAGCAATAATTATAAAAAATTGCAGACAAATCAGCACATAAAATAATATTTTAATACTTAAGCAATATCATTTGCTGATATGTAAGCAATGTTTATAAAAAAAAGCAGATAAATAAGCAGAAGTCTGAGCTTAAACAAATAAGTGAAATACGAACATTACTTGCTGATATGTATGCAATAATTGTAAAAAGTTGCAGATAAATCAGCAACAATTAGTAATTTGTACCATTTTCACCATACATATTCAAATTATTTGCGGACAAGACTGTAAAATACCTACAATAATTCCAGACAAATCAGAACTTAATCAAAGCTAAAAAAATAAATCAACGAACAGTACCCTATACATACGCATTAATTTTTCAGATAAAATAAACAATAGAATACTTGTAATTTTCATTTACTTCAAACAAAAAAAAACTAACGAAACAGAAATAACAAAATTATAAACGAATATCGCAATATCATTTAAAAACAAACAAAATCGATTACAAATCCAAACAATATTTTACCTGGAAGAAGGTAAAGCCATGATTCCGAAATAATATCTTAAAACAATGATCGAACTGAATCAGAATTTAAAACTTGCAATCGAAATCACAACCACCATAAAAAATTAGCGCGACATGTAAACAGGGGTATTTATGGAATAAATTAAGGCAGAAATAAAAATAGGGATCGGAAATATAAGTTTTCAAACGGGAGGAGTTTACGCGGACTAAGTTTAATTACAAGGACGTGGGCCTAATTTTCACTTAAAATAAATGGTATCGATTATTAAACGTTTATAGTCACAACTTTTGTGAAATTTTAGTTCTTGTTGTACCTTGCATTTCTACCATGCAAGCCACTGTATCTTTTCGAATTTATTTATTACTTGACATGTAATTTCAGTTTCATATTTGTTAGTATGATTTTGAGGACTTGTTTGTGCTTATCTAAAATAATTTGCGTTGTATTACGAAAATGTTATGTTTATACAAATAGATTGTATATAATATTACATACTTTAAATGTCAATTTGTGCATGTTGGATTAGCTTCATTGTACCTTGCATTTCTAACGTTGCAAACAGTCCAATATTAATCTTCGTCGTTGCATTCAATTTGAAGGATCTGAATTTGGATTTATGATCTAGGTTATTAATTTTTGATGGATAAATTTATATAGTGATTTAACTAGTTAATTTTAGAAACTAGATTAATAATATGAAATAATAATAAAAAGGTGATATTTTCCCACAAATATGAAAAACGGCATGCACTGTTCTACATATACTATAGACATAGGAAACACATGAATTTTGAATGTTGAAGCACATATTTACAGAATTGAGCATATATAAAAATATACTAGAGTAATATATTAAGTATATAGAATACATCTACGAAAAAAAAGGAAATCGCATTACTCTAATGTAGCTACCACGTGTCCATGCATCAAAATATGTTTCTAATGGGATTGACATAAAGTTGCTTGCCATCCTTGAAAGTAAAAACAAGTCATTTCCTGCTATGGGGACTCTGAAGACTCAATGCTTGAAGCATTTATCTTGAAGTATGCTCTGTCACCTTAAACCTTTTATCTGATGCAAATCTCTTATTGCTCTTAGAAGGCTGCAGAATCCTAGTTCTAGTAGGTTTGTTATTTGCTTTCCTAGGCACGGACCTCTGCAAAATCCGAATAGGAATCCCACCAAGATCAAAGTCTTCTGTAAGCGATTTTGTCAGGAATCTCAAATCCGAATCTGTAAGCTCCGCTTTCCCACTTAAGAATGCCACAAATGTGGGTGGTCGAGCTTTGACTTGAGTGAAGTACTTAATTTTAGGTTGGGCTGCTAGATCTTTCCAAGAGTGCCGGCTCATCACCTGTGCCATTAGATATACAATTATGAGCTATATGAGTCTGTAAAACTGCTACACAACAGAGGTTTTATCATAATTTAACTACTATTAACAGTTTATGATAAACCCTTTAATTTGTACTCATTGTAGAACTATGAACCTGTACCACTGCTACATATTTTGTTTACTGAAAATATATTTTAGACGCAAGCTTAAGGTTAGTTTAAAAGGATGGCATGGGTGGAAGAGAGTGTTACAGAATCTTTGTTATTTACCTTTTGTAACCAACGGTTAAGGCGAGCTGTTGATAGTCGTAGACACCACTTTTCATATGTGTTAACAACTTGGTTCATAACTGCTAGACGACCTCTGCCTTCCAAAGCGGAAATAAATACAACGGGGATGCCAGTAACCTGATATGGAAGTGAGGATGCAAGTGAGTTATGTGATCCTTATTTATGTATAACATTTGGGATTGATCATAATATCACTCATATTTTAATTGATACAGAAAGAAACCTAGCACAGAAGACTCTGCTATGTAAGAGTGTTTCTTACTTGGATCTGCAACAGGTGGAAACACAATAATTTGTTTTACTGTGGTACCAAACTCTCTCCTTAGTATTTTACTGGCAATGCTCGTGAAAAATTATGTGGAAAGAGGTCGACCGGTATCAACATGAGCTCCTTCCGACGCATTTCTTCATGTAAGAAGTGAGTAAATATGTTTGGAGACTGTTTTAGAAAAAAAGTTATCTAGAAATCTTCCAAGTTTACACATTGTGCTTACTGTCTGTAGCAGAACGGTATTACCATGATGTCATCAAGCATGTCTAAGGCTAGTCATGGCCTACAGTTGAGAAATCACCAATAGGAAATACTTTTATTGTCATTGAAGCAGTATGAAATTAGATATCGCAGTCCTAGTTTTACTTTTATACACAACAAAATAAAGCACTACTAGTTCAGTGCATCGAGAAGCAAATACCAACATGGCAAGTTATATACTTCAAGAATGTTATTTACTATGTTTTATATATTTATTTACTAGTGTGTAACTTGTGCGTTGTGTAGTGTTAAATTGTAAAAGTATAATGCTTAAATTTTTGATTTATCGTTGAAATATATGATTTGTTATTTAATGTAGGATGAAATTATTAATTTGAGTGAGTTTTAAATTGGACTTGCCATTTTTGTTTTACAGGAAATTATTGTTAAGGACAAAATTTCTCAACGTTTTTGCCTCAAGGACAGACCTTCAATATTTTATCATGAAGGACAACTTTCTCTAGGTATCAGTTTTTAGTCATTGATAGCAGTTTTTAGGTATCAGATTGTAGTTACCAGTAGCAGTTTTTAGGTATCAGTTTTTAGCTTGGTAGCAGTTTTGTTGTTCTTATGAATAATTTTGAAAAATGCTTGTTCTTATGAATAATTTTTAGGAGAATGTTTGTCCTTGTGGTAAAAATATTGAGGTTGTGTCCTTGAGGCAAAAAATATACAAATCTTTGTCCTTTAAATTAATTCCCCCTTTTGTTTTACTACATAGTTTTATGTTATGTAATTATTTTTATTTTTATTTTACATTTGAATAAAAATATATATATTGTCATCTTTATTGATTTAAACAAGGTGTATTCAGACTTTGTTATTTTTTTAGAATTTAACATTTGTAAGCGAATTGATGAATGTACTGATTGTGCTTATTTAGTATTTACTAAATTTAAATTTCAAGATTTAATTATTTATTCAGATAAATATTTATTTATGAAAAGTTTACATTTGATGTTTAATATATTTATTAGATAGATGATGTACAAATTGAAATTTCATATATTTCTTGAGAAAGTGATGAACAATTTTAAAATTTACAGTGTAATGAAAATGCATTGAAATATTTTATGCATTTAAAAGTTTTATAACAAACATCAAAATACTCTTCTAAACTATATAAACAATTTAAAACAAAATACTTAATTATTGATTAGAAAAATGGAAAGTAGAAACAAGGCTTGGAGTCTGAGAAACCATAACATTATTTTAATTTTGTTAAGAAAACGTATACCTTTATTTTGTTTAAATCTATCATATTTTAATTTTGTAAAGAAATTATTTAAACTTTTAATTCGTTGTTCGTACTTCAATAATTTTTCTTGTGATATTTATTTTTTCAAAAAAGTGAACTAATCGAATATTTATCTCAAAATATGAGATAACAAGTAAAAATTATGCAAATAAAAAAATGGTAAGGAATAAATGTAAATTAGCACATGTTTCTATTTCTATAGATTCATCATAAAGAGAGCTACTCCTATAATATGAAAAGGAAAAAAAATCAGCAATTGTAACTTTTAAGTAGAGAAAATAAATTGTACAATTTTTTTAAATATTGAGGTGCTACAAGTAAAGTAGTTGAAGAATGAAAAAACAATTAAAGTACATATGCTTAACTATTGTTTAAGCTTAATTATTGTTTAAGCAACCTTTAATAGATGGATATATTTATTGTTTGTGATAAAATATCAATTTTTTTAAATGAATAAAGTCATATGAGCTTGAAAGTGAATAGTAGGAGATTTAAGCAAAAAATTGTTAATAATTTTAGACATTATAAATTATAGGTATTCGAATGCTAAACCATGGTAGAGAATTAAATAAAGTGGAGAACATTTTGAATTAATCAGAGGGACAAAAATTCTTCTGTTCTACTATAATTTAATATATTATCTTTTAAAGCAAAATTTACGAATAAAAAAACAAAAACGTAAGAATAGGTTTGACATAAAGCAAAGGAAGAAGGAAACCTGAGGATTAACGCCTTGGATTTGTTTGGGAACTGCTTCTATGACACTATCAAACATAGAAGAATTACTCTTTCCTCTAAGCTTATCCATCTTATTTACTACTACTACCAAGCCACGCCCTTCTTCAATTGCTTGTCGAGCGATTACTACTTCCGCATGTTTCATGCTTTTCTGAGCTTTTGCAATCTGCATTTTCACAGAATAACATAAAACAGACAATAAACGGTTAGAAATACTTTTTTGATCATTACATATCGAAGTATCCACCATATTGATTATGGCATGTGCATGTTAGATGGTTTTACAGCTCGAGGCATACCTCTTCTCCATCAAGAACCAAAGCTATTACATGAGCCCTCATGAGGCTCTTCCTTGACTGTACTATACTCAAAGATGCCGGCCCTTTCTCTTTCCCTGCCCTTTCCAGCCAACCAGCAGTGTCCACCTAAGCAGATAAATGCAATATAATGAGAAACATATTTTATTTCTATTTTATTTTTATTGGCGTGTCATGTCTGTTTGCATGTGTCAAACAATGTCAGTGAATAGCTGTAATATAAAACTTATCTTACTGTAAGGATTTCACTATCTTAACCATGGGAATTTATAACCTAAGCGATCTTTGTTAACTATAGCGTTGAAGCACATTTGGAGAAGTGTTTATAGCATAAGAGGTTTAGCCTGAATTTCTTCTTATAAAAAGCAGTGAGCTCAAGACAAGCAGCAGTGGAAGTGCCATCGTATGAAAGGCGTGTTCCTAAACAAAGCTTAATAAACTTACTGAAGTTCTACTTTATATCATCTGCAAATGTTCTAACTTCAAGCAACTAGATTCTTTAGTCGAAAGTGCAAAAACTGATAAAAATTCTCTGGAAAAGCAAGAAACCAGTTAATTACCAGATATATGGTACGATCGTCAAATTGAAACTGGGCCCTAATCGAGTCCCTTGTCAGTCCAGCTTCTGGCCCGACCAAAACTCTTTCTTCTTGCAACAAAGTATTTAAAAGTGTAGATTTCCCAACATTTGGTCTCCCCACAATAGCCAGCTGTAAAGGTAATTTCTCCTCGCTTTCCTCAGTTTCTTCAGTTTCTTCAGTTTCCATGTCTATCTCATCTACACTCTGCTCCTCATCTATATTTGAGTTTCAAGTTCAGTAGAAGTAGTAACAAAAAATCAAGTAGTTCAAAGATACAACAGAAGCTCATGAACCATTGAACACTGTTACAATTAATTAAACTTTAAAGCAATTAAACAATATATGAATATGACAACTAAAAAGCAACATTTACCCTTAGGAAGTTGAAGGACATATTCCTCTAATAGAGGTTGCAGTGCCTCGTAGAGCTCTACCATACCAAATCCAGTCTCTGCTGATATTGCAATCGGATCACCAAATCCAAGGCCATATGCTTCTCCGGCCTCTGCATCCAGTAATCCTCTTTCGTCAAGTGATTCAGATTTATTCATGGCCACGATTGTGCGGATTCTGGATGCATGTTTACGCATCCACTTTCCAACGTCACGATCTAGAGGTTGCAATCCATCCCTGGAATTGTTATATACCCAAATCATTCTAATACCATGAAAGGGCTCTTGATCAAAGCAAAAAAACTGTCCAAATTATATAATTAGGATTTCTTTTTTCTTCTCAGTATGGATTGTGTTAGCAAACTAGTTACAAAAGTATACTTCTTTTCAAACTACATTAACAAACATGACATTTTTTAGCTAACATGACTAAGATGTATTGATACGATTTCAAATTGAGCCACTGTAATTATTAGTTTCAAGTAATATACTGAAGCAATTGCATATCCCATCTATGTATACTTCTTTTTTTCAGGGAGTGGTATACTTTTGTTATATGCTTCAAATAGGTTTAGACGTTTGGCAAAGTGAATGATACATAAAAATTGCTGTATTTACATTCTTCAATTAGTTGATTGGCATATAGTAAATGGGCACTGTGAGATAATATAATTCCTTTTGAAGGTTTGTTAAAGTAAATTAGTCTTCACACTGTACCATGAAACATTGTAATTCACTGGCCTCAAGACCTTGCTATTTTCACAAGCTACATTTTATATAGTTTTGAAGTTGAAATGATTTTTTACATAATCATATTTTTATGTCAATATAAGCATGCAAATATATGGGTTAACTGCTATCTACATCAGAGTTTGTTCTTCTACAAATCCAGGCTCCAATATGCACAACTTTCAATACGATCTATCTCTAACTTATCCATTATTATGGAAAATATGATTTTACCAAAAATCAAATGATAGTTTGGTGTACTCTAATACAATCATAGCACTCCATCCATATACTTGCTGTGAATGCTTACTGGAGTGCCCTCCGGTTAAAATTACAGCGTTGGCAAAGTTGTAGCATTATACATGTACATCCTTTTCATAGGAAATATTAAACATAAAAATTATATTTTCCGGTAATAAGTTAACATAGATGTTACAGACACTGATAGCAATCCTTTGAGTGGCAGGGGAGAAAGAATCTGGAAAATTAGAAAATTACTCTCGAATTAGAAGAAAAAACTGCTACTTGCAAGATACTAGAAACTATTGTTAGTACAAAAATCACATGTACATAAAAATACCTTTATATAATATAATATAAAGTACAATTTATATATAATATTAATAAACATAAAGATAATTCCGTACTAGCTTAAGCATAATCGTAACAGCAAGGATGTTGCAAGTAGACAACAATACAAACCAGAGAAAACCAACCTGACATCAATCAAGAAAATTGCAAATTGAGTTCGTGCCAAAACATTCGCAGTCATATTTGTGGTCCTACTAAGAATAGTACCCGAGGCTGCCTCTGTCTCGAGCCCTGCCGAATCCAAAACTTTAAACCTCAAATCCCCTAATTTTGCAATACCTTCTCTTATGTCTCTAGTCACATGATCATTCGGCGTATTATACACCAGGGCCTCTCTCCTACCAATCAACCTACACCCAAATTTATGTATATATTACGAACTAATCAATAACCAAATTACACTCAGGCAAGGTGCTACAGTCATCATATGTATGAGATAGTGTAGCTTTGAAAATGTGGGTTAAATTATTTCTTGCCTCACACAACTCAATGTTCTACCTCAGCCAAAACAGTTTTTAGACTGCTTATTTGTCTTTGAATGTTTGAAAACAATTAATAAGAAGGGAATATAAGTTGCTTAGAAGTTGACTAGTCATAAGCAACAAAGACTTCACTTCATCTTTTAAAGCCATGATTTATCAAAATTTCAACTCAATAGTACAGATGTTTTGCTTTTTTACTACTCTCTTAGAGCTACCAAAATATTATAGCTCAAAACTACTTTTAAGTTGTTACGGAAAATGTTGTCACCATATGGGCTCTAATCATGCCAATCAAAATTATCAACGTTTTTTTTAACCAGTACCACCTCTACAATATCTAGCATTTTTTTTTATACATATGAAGTTTTAACTGGTTAGTGAAATCCCAAAAGCACATTCTGAAATGAAATTACAATAATATACATACATATAAATACAAAAGTTTTAAGGGGTTTAACATGAAAAGAATAACTTTAGCTACCTGTTGAATAATGCAGACTTGCCTACATTAGGTCTGCCAACAATGATGACTGTAGGGAGCAAATTCGCAGGAATTTTCGTGAAATCAATGCTTGATTTCATCTTCTTCTTTGCAGGCTTCTTCTTCTCCTTCTTCTTAATGGTAGTTTTGTTACATATGTTTTTATTGGTAATTGGTTTGTTTGAAATCGAGGAAAATCGTTCAAATAAAACTAATTGAAGGTTGTAACTGAAAAGTAAAGGGATGTTGTGTTTTGGTTTTACACAAGGGTTCAAATTTTGTAAGATCAGGGTTGAAAAAGGAGAAAAGTTTGCAACTTTTCTGCGTAGTAAACTTCGAATTAAAGCAAACTGTGCCATTTTATTTGTTTGCGTAGTTATTACAGTACAAAATCCAAAAATAATTATAACTAAAGGAGAATAAGAAGGAAAAAAACCTAAGTCTGAAAGACTGAATAAATAAATGGATAGGAGAACGAGAGATGTCAGTGATCGACGAGGGTGGGAGGGAGATGAGGAAGAAGAAGATAAGCAAAACCTGCTCGTGAGCCCGTTAGAGAGAAATGATCCACTATCACACCTCACAAAATCGAATATTGCCCAATCTCAAAAACCTGAACTCATCCATATCATCTCCAAACTTCAAATGCATACTAGGAGACATCACGCGCGCCGACCTAATAAAAGAACATACATAGTTTCCAGTTATTAGAATGCTTTCAATTTGCCGAGCATAAGTAGCCACTAATTCTATTTCTAGGGTTTGGCTACTTTGAGAACTCTTTGTATTTGAGAGATTTCGACAAATCATTTGGGATTTTGAAAAGAGCGTATATTCGCATGAGAACATAATCAAACCGTGTTAACCGAAGATTGGGCTCCGTGTGTTTTCTATTGAAATTTGAAACATTTAAATGCAACCACAGAAGTAAAAACTCTTATAGTGTAGCAACAGGTACTTTCAACACATCTATCCAAAGTCATTTTACACTTTCAGATCTCACAGAGAAAGAAATAAAAATATAGGTACTAAAAATAGACATTTCTAAAAAAAAAAAAGATCTTCAAAATACTTAATTCATATGCACTGTTTTCAAAGTACAACATAAATTTGATAAACATTTAATACAACAAATAATTATACAGAAACAAGGGAAAATAGCAGAACTCTAATGCTTGGCTCTTTTCTTCACTTATTATACCAAATCAATCGTTGTTCTGTCATCCTATGGTGGGGGAAAATGAAAGGAGTGGGCCGGACAAAAAAGTCTGATGAATGAGTTACATCATTAATATATGGTGATCACATGCAGTTGACTTCATTAATACTTTATCTGACCTAGGTTTCTACTTGTTTGTGTGAACTACTTACTAAGTTTACTTTTCTTAGTTCAAGGAATTATAATTCTAAATACACCTACACTCAACATCTTGTGAAGGTTTACTCTCGGGATCGAAAAACTAATCGAACCCCAAAACAACTGAGGATCATACTAATAGCTACTGGAACTATTCCAACATAGGATTACCTTACAATTTCAACCATGGGACTACGTTCTCACAACTACGACCAATCGTAACTATTCCAACATAAGTTTCCCTATAATTTCCACCATGGGACTAAGCTTCCCACAACTACGACTACATGTGTCCTAGTTACTCATTGAGGAGGAGCCCGCGATGCCAACTCGTCAAAGTGTCTCATCGTCTGCATCTGTGTCCACCTCTCAATGATAACGCAACGCCTCCTATCGCACCACATCGAAATCCGTCAACAACACAGCATCACGTCGTGTCACCATGAATACCAAGAAACTCCCGTTGGTGTTGGGTCGCACACTCCATCAGGCATCATCATTGGTGTTGTGCGTCTACCATAGAACCTATAATATGTACTAACATATATACATGTGTATGTATGTGTGTGTATGTGTCTATATGTGTGTGTGTGTGTAATATGTACACCGCTATTTTGCTATTTTATTTATAACTTGGGCTTTAGGCCGAGTTTCAGGTCATGCCCCATTTTCGATAATCGATCGATTGCTTGCTCCAGGAGCGGTCGATCGCTTGTTGTTAACCAGCTCCAGTAATGTCAAATGGTCGTGAAGTTTTATTATTATATTTTTTTCGTCAATTATTATTTGTTTGTTTATTCGCCGTCGTCTTCCTCCGTTAGATTACAGTAAATTGTTAATTTCTATTTGGCATGCACAAACCCTAAATATAGTAAACTCAAGTTTGTGAATCTTAGATTTATAATTGCCCAAACTCATATCCAGTTTCATTTATAGCATATTCCAATTTCATCAACTTAACTTAGGTTTAGCATTAACATGATTACCAATTCACACTAATTTGACAAAAATGGTATATTCAAATTTATCAATTTGTTAATTTACAAGTTTACATTAGTCAGATCTAGACTAGGAGAAAAGAATCATTTATATAATCACTATTAAATTCTCAAATCAATTAAACAATGTTTTAAATTCATTTATAACCGTCCTAGTTCAAAAAAGGGTATAATAAAATTAATAACATGTAATTCAACTTATTAATCATGAACACACTCACCTAAAAAGCTTCCGCCTCCCTAACACGCTTAAAATCTCTCCGTTTATTATAGATCTCCTCTTGGTTTGCTTTGATTTAATCTCTTTTTCAATTCCTCTAATTTAATTTTGATTTGGTTTGAGGAGAAAAGAAATTTTGACAGAGTTTGGATGTAATGCTTCAATTAGAGAATTATGGTTCTGGCCTAGGGTTATATTTATAGATGCAAGAACTCACTCCAGTCGTTGATTTTTAATATAATTAAATCCAGACCGTTCAGCCTAGGTTTTTCATTCCCAACAGTGCTCAAGCGGTGGACCGCTAGGAGTCGACCGGCCCAGTTTAAGCGGTCGACTGATTTAACTTACTTAATTTTAATTATTTCCTTCCTTATTTATATTTTTAATTATTTTTTATTTCGAATTTTCAATCGTTGATATTTCATACTAGCTTCGATTTCAAAACAAAGTAAATGAAAATTGTTCAAAAAATCGCTACAAGCACAACGGTATAGGTTTTGTAGTCCAGTTCGAAAGTTTGTGAAAATTCTATTTTTGCTCTTATTATATTTAAATTTAATTCTTTTATTAAGTTTCTGGTTAAATTTTTGGAGTGTTACACATAGAGTTACCAGTCTCATACACAATGACAATGCTTAACATAATAATGTTAGGACTGTGTCAGCCCGCAGCGGAAGTTATGAGTGAATTTCAAAAAAAAGTACCATATTGAATCTATATTGGGCCTATGAAGTCTAATTTATTTAGAACACTTCTAAATTTTATTTAAATAAAATCTCTTATTTTATTTAAATTTATAAATTATATACAATTTTATTTAATTAAATATAAAAGTACATAATGTATCATATACATAAATGTATGTATGTCCATGTGTAACATAATAATCTACGCAAGGTATAACATGCTCGATATAAATGTTGGAATTTACATTACAATGGACATGTTAGCTCATCCTATATGTAATGTTGTCCAAATATATGTATGTATATTAACTTGTTACTTATAAAAATATTAAAAACTATGTATATATATGTATATGTATATGTATATATATGTTTTTTTGTTTGCATATATAACTTATATGTAAAAATTATTAATGATTTATATCCATATACTATTGTATTACATCTTAAATATATATATATATATATATATGTACGTATACATAATATATTAAATCATTTTACACATATACATACATATGTATTATACGTATGAATTACAGTAACAAAATTATTATTATTATATTTAAATATATATATATATATAAGTATATTTATAATATCTAAATATGTATATGTATATGTATATCTATATATAATATATTAATTATGTATTTTTAAAATATATATAATATATTATTTATGTATTTTAAAAATATATATATATTGAAACCTTTCCAAATCAAATGCACAACATAAAAAAATTATTTATATTTTATTGCATTAAAATATATATATATATATTAATAAATTATTTGAAATAAAATGAAATAATAATAATAATACTTACATGTTATATTATTTGAATTTTAAATTTTAAAAAACTCAAGCATGACATTTTAAAGTTAAAAAAAATTTCCAGAATTTTCTCGGTCAAAATAATATTTTTAATTAATTGATTGATTTTGGCCCTTTATTAAATTAATTTTAAAAAAATATAAAAATGGTTTTTAAATTTTGATTTTTTGGCCAAGAGTTTGTATGATGATAAAAATGTTTATAAAATTCAAAATTTAATTTTTGAAACATATTTTATTTTATATGATTTATTTAATTAGTATATTAATTTAAATAATATTAAATGATAGTAAATAAATATTAAAATTAATTTGCAGCCACTGTAAAATATAATATATGTTGATATTCATTTATAAAATATAATTTTAACTATTAACATGATATGATGATATAATTAAATACAAGTCATTAATTGAAATTAGGCAGTATGTTAATATATATATATATATATTAATAAAATAATAATAATTAAAATAAAATTTATTTGGCTATGTACTTTAGATCTATATATAAATATGTGATTTTTAAATAAATTTAAACATACATATAACCAATCTAATATGTGACAACATTGATGATACTTGTAAGAATCTCACCTAACTAGCAATATAATGATATATATATATGAATAATATAATATTATTCATAAATTATAAATCATATAGTATAGTAAATACATACCTAATACTAATGCCTCAGAACACACCTTGTAATGATGAATTCTCCCTCCTTGGAAATCTTCTTGATTCGGCAGATTACTAATCCTTGAGCTATAGATCTTTAGTTATCCAATAGCCATCGTAGCTATCCAATAGCCATCGTCTTTTGAATTGATTTGAGATGAATTTGTTGGAGCTCCTTATTGATGAGTTCGGCCAACAATGATGGGGAAATGGCAGCCAAAAAGTCCTTTTTGCATCAAGATTAAGGGTCCTTTTGTAGTGGAAGATATAGAGAGAAATACGGACCACGTCTCATACCATTTATCATCAAATCTCAACCATCCATCTCCAAACCCCTTTAGTCTTTTTAGCCACCTCCTACAATCTCTATTAATGTCGAAATAACATCTTGACATCATGGGCTAATAGCCATTTAATCCCAAATAAATATTATTAACTAAATGTAATTTAATTGTTTGTCGATATCGCATATCGATCGTTATATATTTATAACTATTATAAATATATACAAAAGTATTTATTTCTCAAATCATATTCAAAATTTTATAATTAATATTTCATAAATATTAATTAATTTATAACAATTATAAACTAATTAAATCATTTGGTCTAAAGAGAATTCATCATTCTGGTTGTGTGACTCGTCGGGTGTGAATTCGATCAGCGATTGACATCGAACTATTCGAATATTAATATTTACACACCACTTAGTAGGTGGTGTGACATTTTGACCAAATTTATTGCTTACTTAATTTTGACAAAATCTAATTTTATATTATTAAGCGTCACCCGGTTGTGACATTTATTTATACCAATTTTCTTCGTCGAAACTATCACTCTGGATTTATGGAATTCGGTAATGATCAAAATTCCAATAGTCATTATTCAACTCTATAGTCCAGACACAAAGTCTTTAGTTCAATGATAATAATAATTATTAACCGAACTGTTCTTGTCAGAGACTTTGAATTGACTTGAGTTTACCATAATACTAACCTCGTGTAACTGAGGAGATGAATGCTTTCTTAAATAGTGTTTCACTTTTAATATTTCCACTCGACCCAAGTCACTCGATGGAAGTCATGCCATGATTTTACTATAATCAAAGTGGAGCTTTCATATTGAAGATCCACAGTATTCTCAAGTCGAGAGAACTGTGTAATTCAGTCACATAGATATTTTCTCTTTGACCTTAGTTATATTAACAAACAGAAAACCATCGAGTGAGTCTTTCCATAGTTATCCAATAACTATCGATACTTAACCTCTAGGTGTCCCCCAACAGTCATGAGTAATACGCTGCCCAACATTTGGAGAGCGTTGCATACTTTAGTCTCAACGGATGCATCGATATCCAGTCATGACGCATCTTGACTAGGAACATTTAAAATGGTATATTTGTTTTTATTGTGATAAATTACTCACAGTTAATTGAAATAAATTTCCAATTTCACAACAATTAATTTCGTTTGGTGTCACTTATTTCAACACGTTAAATCATTCAACTACAATTTAGTGAGAATCCAAATTTATTGTACAATCATTTTGTATTGACTATTACCGTTATTTAACAGTTGTGCAATTTCAATTAAATTCAATTTTTTCTCCTTTTTAAAAACTTTACAATTATATTCCAATTATTGCTAAACATTCATTTTATTCCTTTTCAAGTCAAAGCTTAAATTTCATTAAAATGTTCATTTTAATTTAATTGAAAATGTAAGTTTTTTTGTTGAACTTATTGATTGCAATGTACTTGTCTTTTCTTTTAAATTAAAGGACTACAATAACCCTTATTACAGTTTATATCCAATATTAGATTTCAAACGAATTCTCATTATACCTCAACTATTTTCTGTTCATTTCATATATACAAACATTTATTTTATTCCTTATTTACCTTTATTATTACAATTGATTGAAATTACATTAAAACAGTTGTCAGTTACATTCAATCAATATTATTAAATTATATTCTAATACGCATTACCACCTTCCATTTCATTAAAATTAGTTGTTTTAGAATTCATTTAAGATCAAGTTATATATTCTAACAATATTTTTTTTATTAATAAATCATAAATTTTTATTTCTGACAATATTATGTTCCAAAGTCTTATTTAATTTAATATTTTTAATTATAAAAAATACGGGTCATTACAATCTCCCCTACTCAAAACTTTTTTTCCCCGAAAAGGAACAAGAAAGAATCAAGAAATTTGATATATTTTATTTAAAATAGTCAATTTATAAACAATTAAACTTACATATTTAAGTTTAATATAAATTTGAAAATAACTCAACTTCCATGAAAAATTTCTAAGTCATAAATTTACGAAATTTTTTGACAGCATCTCCTTTGCGCGGTTAGGTTCGGAAAAATAACAATATCAATAATTACATTGTATATATATTATTTTAATAATAAAACATCCCAACCATGGGAAAAAAATAGTAAAATACCACTACAAAAACCGTAATCCAAAAATGTACCTATTTGTCGGGCAAACAAAACTCTATTTATGAAACCAAAAGCAACAGTTATTGCTTTCATAAATCTGTATCTTACTTACATAATACAAAAGAGTTAAACTGTGTAAAAAGAGCAATATATTTGTTGTTCCCATTAAGAACACCAGCAACACAACATAAATAATAGTAACATAAATAATAATCATATGCAAACAAAAGCAGCACGTCCATTATATGCAACAAAAGAATCCATTACACATCCATAACAACCAAAAACTAATGGTTTGTCAAGGTTCAAAACCTTTTCATCATACGAGGGTGATAAGTAAACTACCAAGTGTACCTTACACTTAACAGCCTTAGGTAATTACTCAATAGATTATTCATACAACCTTAAACGATTTGAAGTGTCATTTCCCAAACTTCCCATAAGCCAAATAACATAGAATTTAAATATTATTTAAGTTTCTACGGCGTACATATATCATTTGTACACAATAACAATTCTGATCGCTTGCTTGAATACACAAATTTCACTTCCGAACTAGTATTGCTAACTCGACTACTCTAATGTGGACTCTGATCTGATTTCTTGATTAGAAATCTCCATTTTCTTGCATAGTTACAAACTATGATAAAAAAACTTCAAAATCATATCAAAAATTCATATCAAATGTCCACCGTCAAGAATCGTGCAAGAAATCCTAATCCGGACTAGTGTGAATTTCCATAAATCATGTATTCGAATCAGGATCAGAACTGTTATGCGAATAAAATGATCTACGCACAACTTACATATTTTATTCCATTGGTTTCTTTTTACACATTATTTACCTTTCATTTATTTTAAGTTCTCATCCATTCATACAAGATCCTCTTTTATTAATTTATATACATTTACTTACATAAATTATTTCCTATTCAATATTTAAAACTGTCAATGGATAAATTCTTAAAGTATTACATTTGTTTCTTGCAGTTTAATTCACATTCATTTACTTATATAACTTGATTTCCATTTAATATTAATATTCATTAATGAATCATTTCAGCCTTTTCTTAAGTTTATAATTATTTACTTAAAATAGTATTCACTTTTATTATTTAATTTAATTATTAAGCATTTCAATACATTAACTTACATTTCATGAAACATCTTAATTCTTTATTTATAAACGTAATTTCATTTTGAAACACATTTTTTTATTATTTAAGTTTTTACTTGTATAATATTCCATTATCTTTTAGTTTACAAGTTACAAACTTCATTTTTTTATAATTTCATTAAACACTTAGCTTTAAATTTTAGATTTCAATTTGGAAGTATCTAACCCTTTAACTCGTCCAAAATTCCATTTCACTTCAATAATTGAAAATCACTAATTAACAGAAAACTTAAGAACTAAATACCATGTTTCATTTCAAATCATCTTGAAATAACATGTGCTGATATCGTTTGTATATCAAATCATACTTAGGAAATTTGAATCAAAATTAGTTTATCAAAAGAAATGTGTAGCAAAGCTACTACAGTGGTCTTCCCACTTTGAAACTCGAAAATGAATGTCGATGATGTTGCGGTCATCACCGAAATTATTTTCCAACGACAGAAGACGAGAGTATAGATTTTATTTTCTTTAAAAAAATAATTTTGAAAACATTTCTTTCAAATCCCATTGAAAATATTTCTATCTGAAAATACGTCCAAATAATACTAATATTATTTTTTCCAAATATCTTTGAAAACCAATTTCAAAACACTAGAACTTAAGTTCTCAAATTTTCAATTTATATTCATTTTACATGTAAATCATATTTTATAAACCATATTTATAAAATCACATTTTCTTATAACATACAATAGTCATAGTCTCACTACAACAAAAAGTCCCTTTAACAGCGTTTAAAAAAGCTAGGCTTTTATAGCATTTTTATAAACGCTGTAATCAACAAGTTGTAATAAGTCAATGACCTATTATTGCAACATGGGAAAATAACGACCCACCTTTCTAACCCATAGGAACGACACTTAACACATCCTCGGTGTTCATGTGTCATTGCCAAAGCATCGGAAAGATGAATTATTGTGGGGTTAAATAAAGAACGGAATAGAAAACCTCACAACGAAACTGTAAAATAAACCATAACAGTCAATAGTACATCAGGTTACTCCTTAACAGGGAGTTATCAGAGTTACACAAAGTACTACAAATCAGCTTAGGCGGTTATAACAACCTGCCTTTACATATGATAAAACAAAATACACTTACACAAACAAGATAATACAGCGGAATAGATAACTAAGAAGTTGAAAGCCTCCTGCTCGAACGCCGTCTTCAAAAAGCCCACATAGCCTGTTACTCTCGAACTACTCAAAAAAAATTGAGTACCCGAGAGTTTAGGGAAAACAAACAACTCGGGTCAGACGATATGTCTGGTATGAGTAAAAAAAATTAAATCAATAGGTGTGTGATTAAACATAAAAATGTGAGACCACGCCGCTGAACACGGAAAAGGTTTACTCTCACATGAATCAATATCCAAACATGAAGAATGGATAGATAATTAAACATCGCGAAGAGTGGTTGACTCTTCCCGATTAAATTAAGGAAACAAATTTGAAGGTTTGAATCAAATAAGGAAAGGAAAATCTCCAACAAATGGTTAGGAAGGTGCACCACCCTTGAAGTATACCTCTAGCAATATACTTCTGAGAAGCTCATATACTCCGTGACACTTCTCGGACAATACCAAGCCGGACCCCGCCAAATCTTACCGAGTATCTGAATATTTCACATCTAATAGCACCACCGAATCCAATCTAGATGAGATGTAAAAGTACCCTAATGGGAGCAACCCCACATAGCTTGGCTTCCCTTCGCGCTTTGGATTTAGTCATTTCCGACAAATGATATCAATGCTTGACGGAGCAACACATCATCTTAGAATGACGATAAAAAGAAACTGAAGTAACCGATAGCTGAGAAACCAACTATCGAGGATATAAAACGATCGTATATGAAAATTAATCTTGTATTCTTACCACCACTCATCGAATTCAAACTTGTACTATTTCTTGGTCAACAACAATACCGGACAAGTCAAGCTAGTGTTACCTCGAAGTCATGTCTCACGATCATTCTTAACTTTCCAAATTGCAACAAATCTACTTCTTTGATGTTTAGTGCTAATTATAAAAATAAATTATTTCATACAAGTGAATCGCTTTACAGAAATTAATTCATTTCCATAAACAATTCAAAATTTTCTTTTAAAAACTCGAATTCTTGCTTGGGCTTCACATTACAAGTATTAGCTTCAAAACACTTTGTTATAAGAGTTTACTAACTTTAAAACATCATTATAAAAGGATTTAATAGCTTTCAACATCCTTATTTAATTGGATACTTCACTTTAGCTATCATAGATGAGAATAATTAATTATCTTTTAACTTCATTAATCAATTTGGATAATTGACTTCAAAATACCCTTTTATTAAAATGGTTAATCACCTTTAATTTAATAGAATCAATTAAATTAATTTATTAAATTTTATCTCATTAACTACATTAGTTAATTAAATTTAGACATCAATAATTAAAGTAATTAATAATAAATAAATATCATTAATTAAATTAATTAATTTAAAACATAATTAAAGAAAAGATTAATTAAATTTAAATTAATTAATCAAATTTAAAAATCATTAATTGAAATAAGTTAATTTATTTTAATCATCATTAATTACATGATTAATTAATTTAAATCCACCATTATTAAATAATTAATTAACCTTAATCATCATTAGACAAAATGTTAAATAAATTTTAAGTATCATTAACAAAGTAATTAATTAAATTTAAACACATCATTAATAAGTTAATTAATTAAATTTAAACTCATCATCAACAAGTTATTAACTAACATTATTAATTAATTATAATTAAAAAAATTATTAAAATAATTAATTAAATTTGAAATCATCCTTATTTAACAACATTATTAACTTGTAAAACAAAACCCAAGCTCGAGAAATAAATCGAAAAATTTCGATAAGGATATATTTATCGAAAGTGCCGATATAGCGATAGTCGCTACATGGACATTTTGGCAACTATTTTCATGTCACTTTATTTACATCTACACATCACATAACCGTAAGCAAAGCATAACACATGGTACTTAACTATTATACAACATGTAGAAAGCAATCATTAACAATATATTTAACTTTTACTACTAACTTTTCAAGATGCTTACTAACTCGCTTACTAACTACCAAGGTGACAACTTTTCAAAGCATATATTTAACTAACATTCATCACATCATAATACATATAAACAAGCATTCATAAGCTATAAAATAAGCAACATTAAAATTTAAAAAAAAAATTGAAAGGTGAGATTTTTACTCACAAAAAGTTTGCAAATTCAACTCTATCTTTCGCACGAACTTGAACACGATCGAGATCTTTGCTTCTACTTTGAAAAAATGGTACTTTGGTAGGCTTAATGGACAATATGGTTTGGCCTAATTGAAGTAGGCTCGGACATGCAAGTGAAGAGGTGGACATAGTTAGGTATGTTGAATATGCATGTATATGATTTTTGTTTGATGATAATAAACATATATACAGTCATTTAAATGTATTTGTTTCTATACTATTTTAAATATCATAGATTAAATAAATATTTGCTGGATAGAATAAATAATACAGAATTTGAATTCAAATGAATATTTTATTCAAACAAATATTTATTACAATTTTGATAGTACAATTTTAAGCTCTCACTATAACTATACAATTTCTGAATACATCACAGTTCATTTTTACATTAATAACCTCACTACATATCACTCACACTCGTATTTTATCTTCAACTGCATTCCAGTCTGATTCCAGCATCCGAGTAATCTGCAAAAATATTTTCAAACGCAGTAAAACTGAAAGAGAAATATTTTTGAAATTTGAAATAAAAGATGATTTTGAAAATATTATTTGCCTCAGTTATTTGGGTTGTTCGTCATCATTTGAATTCATCACACACGAACATTGTGACATGCACAGTGTATCACTATACATGCCACAAGGCCGTGTACACCGATATATATACACTTGATAAATTTACAGGGACAGGTGAGCACAGGTCAAACCCAGATTATCGGATTCAACACAGGTGCAAATCAAATGAAATGGTCAAGACACATAAATCACAGCCTCAACCAAAATTCAAATGTACAAATGCAATAACAGTCGAAAACAATCGACAGTAGTGTTAAAACAACAACAACCAAAAAGTTAAGGCAACATGCAAGCTCGACTATCAGGTTCAACCTCTTCATCAAGCAACAGACCAGACTACACAATATATCGTGTACACAAAGGAAACTGCAACAATGAAATCTACAAATGCAACCTGACCAAAGCAGGTTTAAGTAAAACATAGTTCAATGCAACACAGTGCAACAAAAGTCAGTGGCAAGCATACAGATCAAATGGAACTCATCACAATGCATATGATAGCAGTGGTCGACTACAATACATCAAACCAGAACAACAAGTAACTCAAGCCAGTACACACTTATATATATATACATATGTATATACACATGTATACATACAAGTAGTGACACCATATCAGACCACAAAAACAAAGCAGCAGTTTTCAAATAATCAATGTCAACAGCCGTGTCCAAATCTCAAAATCACAAGTTCAAGCATACAACCAGATAATATAAGTTGTGACCAAGTCAAGGCAAAAATCGAACAGTAAGAACAAGTCAAGCCCGAAGTCACAAAGAAAAATCAACATCGTCAAACCAGAATCGAAACCGTGGTCATCACGAAATCGATCAATGACGTGTGAATCGAATATACGCGCATGAACAAGTCAGTGCATATCATCATCATTCAAGTAAAATCGAACGGAAAGCAAGAGTGATTGACGAAATCAAATAACTATCAGACGAACGAAAAACAAGGAGATGGAATCCTATATAAATACCCTATACATCATCGGCAAAGAGGCATCGAGTTCAAATACGAAAATCAGATAAGCACAAAAAGGAAAATAACATACCGGAGCCATCTCAAACTCGATCAACGTCGAAGTAGCCAGAGTAAGCAACAAGAAATCGATCGTGCCAGGCAAAATTCTCGAATAACCAACAACGCGATCGAAGTAGGAACGGCACTTCGAAAAGCCCAAAAGATCAGAGCGCAAGAGGAACGAAATCCCCAATTTTTCCACAAGCCCTAATTCAGTAGCTAAGCCGCCATCATTTCTCTCAAAGAAGAATAAGAGAAGTAACGAGCTAAAGTAAAAAGGAGGAAGGGCCGGCTATTGCTTTTTGAGTAAAAGGGTTTAATATATAAAAAGGGGGGTTTTTTATCTATTTTTATATAGGGCTTTTAATTTGTTTTTAAATCGTTTTTAAATTTGTATTAAAATTGCTATTTTTCTAGTCGTGTGACTAGGGGACAATCTACGTGGCGTAGATTGAGAATTCGCAACTCAGTGGCTGAGTTGTGGCAGGGTTTTGAGCGTAGAGTTAGGATTAGTCAGTAGCGGGTGTCGCGAGTTTACGTGTGTAAGCGTGTGACTATCTAATTTCTAGTAGAAACCTTGGGGGCAGCACGTAGGCAGGGTTTTGCCGAAGCTGGGTAAATTCTGTGTTGTTCTGTTCTGTTATTTATTCTGCAATATCTGTGCCGTTATTATTCTGCTTAATCTGTGTTGAAATCTGTGTTAAAATTGATATAACTTCCGCAATAATTTTAACAATTTATAGTATCACCCTATTCACCCCCCCTCTAGGGTGAAATCGATCCTACAAGTGGTATCAGAGCTAGGAATAGGAGTCAATTATTTGCTGTTTATAAAAATTCGATTTTTTTTTCAAAAATCAATTTTTGTTTTAAAAATTTGAATTTTTAAAAAATGGCGTCTTTTAATAATGCTTTTGCTGAGGGTCAGTCGATAGTTAGACCACCAATGTTCAATGGTGAATATGCTTATTGGAAAAATAGGATGAAAATTTTTCTAGAAACCATTGACGCTTGGAATATAGTTGAGACTGGATATAACAAACCAACTATAACAGTGAACAATCAGGAAATAGAAAAACCAAAGGATCAATGGACAGAGTTAGAAAACAAATTACAAATTACTAACGCCAAAGCAATGAATTCTATTATTTGTTCATTAGATCAAATTGAATTTAATCGTGTTTCACATTGTTCATCTGCGCAGGAAATATGGCACACTCTCGAAGTGACTCACGAAGGAACATCTCAAGTCAAAGAATCTCGCCTTGCTATGCTAAGCAGCGAATATGAGAACTTTACAATGGCGAAGGAAGAAAATGTCAAAGAGATGTACGGACGACTTTCCAATATCGTATACAAATCGAAAGCTCTCGGAAAATCATACACCGAACTGGAAATAGTCCGAAAAATCCTCAGAGTCCTTCCACGAAGCTTTGAAGCCAAAGTGACTGCAATTCAAGAATCAAAAGATTTGAAACAGTTGAAAGTTGAAGAACTCATCGGAAATCTCACCACATATGAGCTAGAGATGAAATTCAAAGAAGAGCGTGAAGGAGGAGATACTCGGAAGAAATCGATAGCTCTTAAAGGAACAACTGAAAGTGATGATGATGACGGTGATGATGGTGCAAAAGAACTAGAGCTGTTAATAAGAAAATTCAAAAAGTGGAATCATAAACACGGAAATCCAGCTCTAAACCAAAAGTTAAAAAGCAGAATAGCAAAAGTATTTGACAGCCCAGACAAACAGAAGATCATCTGTTACGAGTGCAACAAACCCGGTCATATCAGTCCCGACTGTCCACAAAATAAATTCAGCCGAGGAAAGAAACAGAAAAAGAAAAGTTTTGCAGCCACTTGGGATGAAACGGATGAGGATGATAAAAGCACTGGCAGTGAAAGCGAAAAAGCGGATTTGTGCCTTCAAGGTAATATAACTGACAGTGACGATGACGAGCCAAGTGAGGTATCAAAACTTACCCATTCTGAGTTGCTTATTCATTTCCATGATGTAAACGGCCGTTTTGAACGACTTAGGGAAAGATACGCTAAACTTGAATCTCAAAGAGATAGTTTAATAGAATCAAATGAACAACTTGAGCATTTAGTTAAAAACTATCAAAGTAGAATCCCTAAGTGTGATAAGTGTCCAACATTCGAAGATGAGATTAAAAAATCAGAAGTTAAAATTAAATCGCTTGAAAATGAAATTCTGATTTTAAAACAAAGTGAAAATACTAGAAGAGAGAATTCTATTAAAAAGTGCACCCAATTATTAAACGAAAATGAATCTCTCAAAGCACAAGTCCAACAACTGTCAACGACTTTAGGAAAATTTTCCAAAAGTGAAAGATCGTTGAATATGCTATTAGGAAAACAAACTGTCAATATTGATAGACAAGGACTTGGGTATACTCAAACTGAACGGTATAGAAGGGAAACTAAACAAGTCAACTTGATGTGCACTATTTGTAGACAAACTGGACACGATCAAAATAATTGTTGGTATAGACCCAAACACAAGAAAACAATTCCAATTTGGGTTCCAAAAGGCACAAAAATAGAATCTCTCAAAATTAAACAAATCTGGGTGCCAAAAGGAACATATACAAATAGTTATGGGTCTCCACAAAATTATTTTTCAAATTATTCTGCCACTAACAACCATGGACCTATAAAAACAAATAGGTCACAAAAATATTCTACCGTGTAGGTGTGGTGGCAGGCTAAGGAACAACATCGGTGTTATCTGGATTCTGGCTGTTCCAGAAACACAACAGGCGACAATTCAAAGTTCCTTAGCCTAGTATAAAGGTGACAGATTCACAAGGACAACAACGAAAGATTATCGTACAGGTAAAACAGGTAATTGTATTTATTATCAAACGATAAATTAAATGTGATAATCTGCACCATAATCTGAATTAAATCAGCCAGTTATATGAAATAATTGATGATGTTAATTCCGACTTATTCAAAATGTTGACCAATTATCATTGAATAGAAATTGCTTGGATTAATTAATTGATTGATTACTGATTACTCATGCTACGAGTGGATATATTTGCTTATCTGTTTTGACACTATGATTATTGCTTGTATATTTCAACGGCTTCAATTCAAAAAGGATGTTACAAATGATTTTATGAAATTTGTTGAATTTTCACAGTCTGGTCTATAACATTGAAAATGATGAGTGAAAGAAAAATTTAGATGCAGATTACACTGGCAATCTAGTTGATGAAAAATTACTAGTGGAACGTGATTTAACATTCAGTAATTGCATCATATCTGCATATTTTTCATTTCAAATAATTTTCAATTAACAGATATTTTTTGGTTAAACCCTTCAAGAAAATCATTTTTGACCTTGTTCCAGATTAGTTATTTCAGAAAAATTATTTTTATAATTATTTTTGAAATTGATTTTAAATCACTACAATAACTAATCTGATCCCCTACTAATTATCGAAAAGATAAATAGTGATTGAAAAAGTGATGAGTGTTGATATTAATCATATATTATAACTCAAGACGGTATATTTAATAAAATTCTTTAGAAAATTTAAACAAGAGTTATAAAAATTTTGTTTGGCAAAAATTTCACGACCATTTCTATTTCTATCATTTTTCTATCACCCATCACTCATCAAAATCCAATATAGTAAGTCAATATGTGGTATTTTAAACGGGAATCATTCATCTTTCATATTTTTAACAAATAAAATACATCCTAAGTATTCACTCTCATTTAAAAGTCCTCACGGTTATGCATGGGTGAATTACTTTGAATTTGTTATGTGCTTCCATGCTCATTTAAAAGTCCTCGCGGTTATGCATGTATGGAACGCATACCAAAAATTAATTGATTAAATAGACAAGTTGATTCTAATCCCATTTAAAAGTCCTCACGGTTATGCATGGTTAGAAGATACTTAAATTCATTTTTTTTAAATTTTGGAATACTACTAATCTCATTTAAAAGTCCTAACGGTTATGCATGATTAGTAGATATTCAAATTCCTGTTGTAAATATACCACAAATAGACCCAACTATTTGGTTTTATATGATGACATTATCCCTATCATTCTAAAGTGAAATATGCGTCAAACAGAGTATTTATGATTTTTGTTTGATTTTTTATTGAACTTTAATATTTATACTCGATTGGGAATTAATATTGTTTTAATGTCAATCACCTTATCTCTATTTTTCTAACACTATTACTCTTTTGCTGATAACAAAAGGGGGAGAGAAAAGTTAAGATTTTGAAATAAAGGTCAAATATTTTCTAATTGCATCAAAGCTCATTTGAATATTTTATTCTCATGCATATAAGTAGGGGGAGTATTGTGTAAAGAGGGAGCATTCAAATAGGGGGAGCAAATTGAATGATCAAATACATTTAAAATATTCAAAATCTTAAATATATGTTTGTTATCATCAAAAGGGGGAGATTGTTGAATATGCATGTATATGATTTTTGTTTGATGATAATAAACATATAAACAGTCATTTAAATGTATTTGTTTCTATACTATTTTAAATATCACAGATTAAATAAATATTTGCTGGATAGAATAAATAACACAGAATTTGAATTCAAATGAATATTTTATTCAAACAAATATTTATTACAATTTTGATAGTACAATTTTAAGCTCTCACTATAACTATACAATTTCTGAATACATCACAGTTCATTTTTACATTAATAACCTCACTACATATCACTCACACTCGTATTTTGTCTTCAACTGCATTCCAGTCTGATTCCAGCATCCGAGTAATCTGCAAAAATATTTTCAAACGCAGTAAAACTGAAAGAGAAATATTTTTGAAATTTGAAATAAAAGATGATTTTGAAAATATTATTTGCCTCAGTTATTTGGGTTGTTCGTCATCATTTGAATTCATCACACACGAACATTGTGACATGCACAGTGTATCACTATACATGCCACAAGGCCGTGTACACCGATATATATACACTTGATAAATTTACAGGGACAGGTGAGCACAGGTCAAACCCAGATTATCGGATTCAACACAGGTGCAAATCAAATGAAATGGTCAAGACACATAAATCACAGCCTCAACCAAAATTCAAATGTACAAATGCAATAACAGTCGAAAACAATCGACAGTAGTGTTAAAACAGCAACAACCAAAAAGTTAAGGCAACATGCAAGCTCGACTATCAGGTTCAACCTCTTCATCAAGCAACAGACCAGACTACACAATATATCGTGTACACAAAGGAAACTGCAACAATGAAATCTACAAATGCAACCTGACCAAAGCAGGTTTAAGTAAAACATAGCTCAATGCAACACAGTGCAACAAAAGTCAGTGGCAAGCATACAGATCAAATGGAACTCATCACAATGCATATGATAGCAGTGGTCGACTACAATACATCAAACCAGAACAACAAGTAACTCAAGCCAGTACACACTTATATATATATACATATGTATATACACATGTATACATACAAGTAGTGACACCATATCAGACCACAAAAACAAAGCAGCAGTTTTCAAATAATCAATGTCAACAGCCGTGTCCAAATCTCAAAATCACAAGTTCAAGCATACAACCAGATAATATAAGTTGTGACCAAGTCAAGGCAAAAATCGAACAGTAAGAACAAGTCAAGCCCGAAGTCACAAAGAAAAATCAACATCGTCAAACCAGAATCGAAACCGTGGTCATCACGAAATCGATCAATGACGTGTGAATCGAATATACGCGCATGAACAAGTCAGTGCATATCATCATCATTCAAGTAAAATCGAACGGAAAGCAAGAGTGATTGACGAAATCAAATAACTATCAGACGAACGAAAAACAAGGAGATGGAATCCTATATAAATACCCTATACATCATCGGCAAAGAGGCATCGAGTTCAAATACGAAAATCAGATAAGCACAAAAAGGAAAATAACATACCGGAGCCATCTCAAACTCGATCAACGTCGAAGTAGCCAGAGTAAGCAACAAGAAATCGATCGTGCCAGGCAAAATTCTCGAATAACCAACAACGCGATCGAAGTAGGAACGGCACTTCGAAAAGCCCAAAAGATCAGAGCGCAAGAGGAACGAAATCCCCAATTTTTCCACAAGCCCTAATTCAGTAGCTAAGCCGCCATCATTTCTCTCAAAGAAGAATAAGAGAAGTAACGAGCTAAAGTAAAAAGGAGGAAGGGCCGGCTATTGCTTTTTGAGTAAAAGGGTTTAATATATAAAAAGGGGGTTTTTTTATCTATTTTTATATAGGGCTTTTAATTTGTTTTTAAATCGTTTTTAAATTTGTATTAAAATTGCTATTTTTCTAGTCGTGTGACTAGGGGACAATCTACGTGGCGTAGATTGAGAATTCGCAACTCAGTGGCTGAGTTGTGGCAGGGTTTTGAGCGTAGAGTTAGGATTAGTTAGTAGCGGGTGTCGCGAGTTTACGTGTGTAAGCGTGTGACTATCTAATTTCTAGTAGAAACCTTGGGGGCAGCACGTAGGCAGGGTTTTGCCAAAGCTGGGTAAATTCTGTGTTGTTCTGTTCTGTTATTTATTCTGCAATATCTGTGCTGTTATTATTCTGCTTAATCTGTGTTGAAATCTGTGTTAAAATTGATATAACTTCCGCAATAATTTTAACAATTTATAGTATCACCCTATTCACCCCCCCTCTAGGGTGAAATCGATCCTACAAGGTAATGTAGAGAATGAAGATGAATGTGATATTGATAAAAAAATTCTTACTTAAGAGATGAAAATTTAGATTTTTTACCACTTTGAAATAACCATGGAAGCCATGGAAATTCCCTTAAGAGCTTAAGGAAAGGTTTCAGAAAGTGAAGAATGAATGGAAAATGAGAAATTAAATTAGGAATTTTGTTATATATAAAGGGATAAATTAAATTACCAATTTACCCTTAAAGTACATAACCTCCTTTCCTTTGTTGCCACCTAATCAAGCTGGTCTCCACCTTAACAACATGCATTAAAAACTCAAGTGTACTTATGTCTCCTTATGTTTCATTTTACTTTATGTTTGAAATGATGTTTTTATGACAATTTTCCATCTTATTTTTAAACACTTACATAATAAGTCATATCATACTTATTATAGTTATTTAATTTAATATATGTGTATAAATATATTAAAATAAATTCTAATTTATTACAAAGGTGTGTGTATATTACTCAAATCCGCACAACGTTTTTCGATAAATTTCTGACACTGAAAGTCGAAAATTCAAAAAATGGTTTCCAGTCACATTTTCTATTTTTCTTCGAACTAAATATTTTTGTAAACTATTTTGAAAAAATATTTCACCATCATTATTTATTATTTCAAATAGTTTTATTTTAGTTATAAATCCACTAATTAATTATTTAAAAATATATTAAATAACCATATTTTAAAGAGGTTAAATTACGGGTTGTTACACTCTCCCTCCTTAAAAGAATTTCGTTCCCAAAATTAATACACAATAAAACAATCCAAAAGGTATATATTATACCAAGAAATTCATATAACAATGCAAAGTAACTATGCCATAAAAAAACATATATAATGTATTCAAACAACTAACCCGATATTACATCAGGGTAAGTTTCTCTAATACGATCCTCAGTCTCCCAAGTACAATCCCGAGGGTCATCACTCCACTGAACCTTCACAAGCTTAACCACATTGTTCCTCAATCTCCTTTCATCTTGGTCTACAATATGAACTAGGTGTCCGACAATAGTCAAATTCAGTTCTATTTCTAAGTCTTTCTGAACAGATGTCTGAACAGTCAAAGATGGATCATGAACATGCTTTCTCAAATGAGATATATGAAAGACATTATGAACTTATGACAATCTTTCAGGCAATTCTACTCTATAGTCCAATGATACAATTCTCTTAAGGATTCTAAGTGGTCCAATGAATCTGGGTGCTTGCTTTTCTGCTCTTTTGAATCTTATAACTCCTTTTATCGTAGAAACTTTCAGAAATACCAAATACCTGACCGCAAACTCTAGGTCCCTTCTCCGTTGATCGACATAACTTTTCTGTCGATCCTGGGCTTCTTTCATCCGTTCCTTGATCATATACACCTTCTCTGATGCTTCTCGAATCATCTCTGGTCGAAGAACAAAACGATCTTTAGTCTCAACCCAACAAAAAGGTGATTTACATGGCCGCCCATACAAAGCTTCAAAGGGCGCCATGCCAATGCTAGCTTGGTAATTGTTGTTGTAGGAGAACTCTACTAAGTGAAGGTGATCTTCCCATGATCCTCCAAAATCCAAAATGCATGCTCTCAAAAAATGCTCCAAAATCTGGTTCACCCAAACGTGAAGAATGGATAAATGATTAAACATCGTGAAGAATGGTTGACTCTTCCCGATTATAAGGTTCGAATCGAATAAAGGAAAATATCCAACAAATGACTAGGAAGGTGCACCACCCGTGAAGTATAACTCTAGCAATATACTTCTGAGAAGCTCATATACTCTATGACACTTCTCAGCCAATACCAAGCCGGACCACGCCAAACCTTACCGAGTATCCGAATATTTCACATCTAATAGTGCTACCAAATCCAATCTAGATGAGATGTGAAAGTACCCTAATGGGAGCAACCCCACATAGCTTGGCTTCCTCTCGCGCTTTGGATTTAGTCATTTTCGACAAATGATATCTGTAACGACCACGACTTTCTCTCCATAGAAAGTCGTATCGCTAATAAGAAAGAAAGGGATAGAAAGAGAAAAGAAGAGAAAGAAAGAACTAAACAATATCAGAATCTCACAGCGAAACGAAACAAAATATATTATATCACATAAATATTACATAGTATCATATACAACACTTATCAGAGTTACACAGATTCACATCATATACTAGACAATTATAAACATCTGTCTAGTTATTACATCTCAATACAAACAAAGATCTAAACAAGATCAACACAGCGGAAACTACTATCTATATCTACAACGCTGAAGCCTCCTTCTCCATTGCTCCTCCATAATTCGTCAAGGCTAACCTAAATCCCTTGGCTACTCGTAAAAATTTGAGTACCCAAGAGTTTATAAAACAGAAATAAACAACTTGGGTCAGACATGGGTCTGGTGTGAGTAACAGGTTAAACTTGTTTAACTTCAAAACCTTTTGAAAGAAAAGGTATCACGTAAGACTTCCCACAAATAAACATGGGTAAGTTTTTACCTTACGCTAACCAAAACATTTGATAGGAAATTCGATTGTATTATAATAGGGTCTAGGGTTTTCAAGTAAAATACAGAAATAGCTGAAATGCTTACATCTCACATTTCAACATAGTTGGGCACAACTAATACGTACGGCACTTATTGGAGTTTGGATTCCATACAATGGCAGGGCTACCGGGGTACCGCCCGTCACAGTACGTGGCCTAGATCACCGTACCGAGGATCACTCCCAATCCCCTGCAACACAAGGTCGGAACATCCCTTACTGGATAATTCCCGCACAAGATACCTCACGGTTGGGATCAGCAACCGCACACACTAAGCCGAAATAAGAAGGGACTTCTAGACAGAGGTAATCTTGTCCTACTTGGGTGCTACCCACTAACCTTGCTGCACCTCCCCTGTTTTAGCCATTCCCGGTTTGTGAGGCTTGAGGTCACGATTACCTTAGAAAAGAACACATCACTTAGAATACTCATCGTCCACCTGACGATGTTCTGAAAGCATTCAATCCATACAAGTTCGTTCCGGGTTCGAACGAAACCGAAGGCATTATCTCGTTACACTCGTTTTGGAATCACCCTCAGAGTTAACGACAATAACCCTTGCACTCTGAATCTTCATCTTCACTTGATTCACGACCTATCGTTAATTTGGATCGATGTGGTATTTGGGTCTCCAGACCTGGAAATCCGGTATACGGAAACCCGATCCCGGTCTCATCGAAATCCAAAGCGTATCTTTTAAGGCCAAGTTGTTTTAAAGTTAAAACAATTCAATTCAATTATCTTTATACACATAGAAGGATAATTCACAATAGATAATCAACATTATCAGATAATCCATATTATCATCACAATTCAACTAAACATCCATATCACACAGCATATATCTCATCAGAGATATCAATCAATGCAAAGCATTCAATATTATCATCCATTCTTAAGTAATGATTTATACCATTTCTAATTAATTTAAAATGAATTAAATTAATTACTTCATTCTATAAATCCTGCTTACTTAATCATTAATTAATTACAAATTAATTAATTATCCTTTAATTACCCTTTAATTCCATTCAGGTAATTTATCTTTAATTAATTACTTAAATTAATTATCCTTAACCACTTATAGTAATTAACCTTTAATTACTTCATTAATTAATTAACTATAATATAATTAAATTAATCAACTATAATTTTTTTTTGCAAGGCAAGCGGGGTTGGATGGTCCCCTACCACTTTATTGGTGCACCGTAGACACACATAGATACAAGAGTACATAGAAACAAAGGCACACCAATGAAGAAAAAACAAACAAAAAACAAGAAAACAAATAAGAACTTAGAAGATAGCTTCAAGTGCTCTTTTAATTCCAGGATCGAAAATGAAACCAAGGCATGATATGTCTGATCTGATAGCTGCATAAACTCTGGACCTTAGCTGCGTAGGGGTCAACCTGCTTTCCTGTCTGAACACATTATTATTTCTTTCTTCCCATATAACTCTGACCACTTTTTTAAGCATGTATAGGAATGATCTTTTTCTGTCACCAATTTTTCCTGTCAATCTAAAGATTTGGTCCCAATGGAATGAGCTTGTACCAGCCACGAGAAGCTCTCCTGATACAAGCATAAGATCAGTCCATAGAGAACAAATGATAGGACAGGAGAAGAACAAGTGGTCCCTTGTTTCCTCATTAGCATTGCAAAAGGTACAAGACGTGTCTAAGAGCATCCCTCTATCTCTTAGCTTGTCCTTTGTAAATAATGCTTTATTTAAAATCTTCCAGAGATTGATATTTTCTTTAGCTGTATTGTCCTTTTTCCAAACTCTTTTGTACCATTTCCATGTTGTGAGATTATCAAAACCTGCCATAGAACTGTATAATAATGAAATAGAGAAAGTGTTGGTTCCAGTACCCCACATGACTTTGTTATCCACACCGTTGTGAACTTTTATACTACAGGCTTGGACACTGTAATGCAAATTACCATTACACAGTAAAGGTGGCAAACAAATAGTGTTAAACCTGATATAATCTCTTACCTCAGCACTTTGACCAATTCCACTCAATAATGTTTCGAGATAAGAACATGATTTTTCAAGAGTTACTCCCTTATTGATCCAAGGATCAGACCAAACTTTAGTGTCATAACCCACACCAACTTTGTATTGCACATGAGGCATAATTATTTCCCTATACTTGAAAAGAGCTCGCCATGTCCAACTTATATTCTGGGGAGGGTTCATTTGCCAGAAATTTCTACCTTTTAAAACATTTTTACTGGACCAGACAACCCAGACATTATTCTTCTCATTTAGTAAGTTATCTAGATGTTTCATCATGGCAGCTTTGTTCCACAGTGCTACATTAAGTACACCTAAGCCTCCTAGTCTGACTGGCCTTTCAATAAATTTAAAGGCAATCGGTGCAGAGTAATTACCTTCAGTCTTTCCATTCCATATAAATCTCATCATCGCTGTTCTGATCATCTTTGTTAGCTTTGAGGGAAGTAGAAATGTTCTTGACCAATACACTTGCATGGAAAACACAACTGCTTTAACCAAAGTTATTCTGCCAGCTTGACTTAACAATCTATTTGTCCATGAATTCAGCTTATTAGTAATTCGATAGAAAAGAGGCATGCATTGAGTTACTGTGATTTTGGTTGTTGCAAGAGGAAGCCCTAGGTAAGAGCTGGTATCATTGTGGTTTCTCAAACCAGTATACTCCTGGAGAATATCTATGGTGTGCTGTGGCACTCCAGCAAGAAGCATCTCAGACTTAGGTAGGTTAACCTTAAGACCAGTCATGTTGTGAAACTCAGATAGGGTGTCAAGAATTGCTTTAATAGTGGGAAGATTAGGGTTACAGAATATTACCAAATCATCAGCAAACATTAAGGCAGTTACCCTAGGGTCTTTACACTTTGGGTGAAGGCTAAACATATTATTATCAACCAACTTATTAATCATCTTTGTAAGGAGCTCCATAACCATGATAAAAATGTATGCAGAAATAGGATCCCCCTGCCTAACACCTTGTTTACTGTTAAAGAATCCCACAGGAGCCCCATTAAGAATAATAGAGAACTTGGCACCTTTAATACACTCATAAATCCAAGTTATAAAATGATGGGGGAAGTTCATATAGCCCATAATTCTGACTATACTATCCCACTGCAACATATCAAAAGCTTTCATAATATCAAGCTTTAACATACCCCTAGCAGATATATTTTCCCTAGCATAACCATTCAAAAGTTCATGAGATAAGAGCACATTATCTAGAATACTCCTACCAGTCAGAAAAGCTGCTTGATTGGGGGAGATGATGGAGGGTAGGACAGTTTTAAGTCTTGATGCTATGATTTTGGTGATACACTTATAGATAGTATTACAACAAGATATTGGTCTGAACTCAGCAACCTTACTAGGGCATTTAACTTTGGGAACAAGGGAAATATTAGTGTTATTGAAAAATTGCACTAACTTTGCAGTTTTGAAGAAATGTTGAATGGCACAGATAACATCATCTGAGACAATATCCCAGCATGAGTAGTAAAACATAGCATTAAAACCATCAGGGCCACCACTAGAACTTCTTTTTAAAGAGAACATAGCCTTAGTAATTTCAGAAGGGAGAACTTCCATACTAAGGGATTTTTTCTCCTGCTCACTTATTTGAGGAATAATTTGAGGGTCAATTGTGTCAATGGCAGGGGAGAAGTTGGTCGAGTTACCAAACAATGTTCTAAAATGACTTATGAAAGCATTTTCAATATCAGCCTTGCAGGTGTGCTTATTACCCATATGATCTTCAATCATCTTGATATTCTCTCTATTCTGCTTGGCTCTAAGAGTAGCATGGAAGTAGGCAGAATTCCTATCACCATCTCCAAACCATTTGTTTCTGGCTTTTTGTTTCAACATTGAATCCTCCTTGATCAATGCGTGTCGGTATTGTTCAGAAATATAATGCTCTATACCTGCTAGGGTGGGGTTATGAATATCATTCACCAGTTGAGTTTGAGTTTCTTCTAGCTTGATTCTCCAGTAATTGCTTTGCTTTGCTCCTTTACCATATTTAGCTGCAGCCCACAGTTTTAGGTTGGCCTTCAAGGCTCCTAGTTTCCTCTGCAAAATAACAAGAGGGTTACCAAAAAAAGGTGTGTGCCAGATTTTCCTAACCTCATCTTGGAAATCAGGCTCACCAATCCAAGCATTAAAAAATTTGAAACTTTTATTGTTTATCATAGCAACTGAACTCAAGCTAAGGATTATAGGGGAGTGGTCAGATAAAAGAGGGGGAGGAGAGTGTAAAGAAATGGCAGGCCAGAAATCAAGAGCATTTTGATTGCAAAAAGCATGGTCAATGGAAGAGTAAGTTCTAGAGCTAGAGATTCTTTTATTATTCCATGAATGCTGCATCCCAGTTTTTTTAAAAGTAATTAGCTCAGAATTGATAAGGCAGGATCTGAGTGGTTTTATTTCACTGTTAGATAGGGCATTCCTTCCTAATCTTTGATTGAGCTCATAACAACAGTTGAAATCCCCTAAGATCAGCCAAGGATGGGAGTTTTGTCTTAAGAAGGGTATAGAGTGCATAAGAGATTTTCTAGCATTCACAGAGTTGAATGCATAAACAAAGGTCAGATAAAAGGAAAGGTTAGTTGAGGTGGAAACTGCATGGCAATGGATGAATTGAGGAGATGAGGTTATGATAGAGAGGGTAAACAAGCAGGGGTCATACAGAATAAGAATCCTACCGTATGGAGCTTGGTCTAAGTTATGGAGGAAACTCCATGAAGGATTGATAAGCCTAGCAGCTCTAGCAGTTGCTTGTTGATCAAGTTTAGTTTCCAAAATTGCCATGACTTTCAATTTATATTCAGCAATAATCATCTTACATTGGGAGAGCTTAATGTCATTATGGGCTCCCCTTATGTTCCACGCTCCTATTGCTTCAAACATTGATTAAACTGGTAGTTTTACGGCCTTTCTTTTCTTTGCTCCTAGTAGGATAAACATGAGCATTGGTGCATGGTGGGATCTTTTCCTTGGCTAGTGGGGAGACTGCTAGGTTGGGGACTGGAGGCTTAAAAGCATGTGGAGGAGGAATATGGTTATAAGGATAATTAGGTTCAAGAGGGACAGGAACAAGAGGTTGAGGATCATATTCTACCTGGTTGAGGTGGGTTTGAGGAGAGAAGCCATGACTTCCAGAGGGAGAAAGAGAAGTGTTCAGTTGATGATCATTCCCTTGGTCAGTAGGAACTACTAAGACATGTTGCTTTGGGGTTGGTTGAATAGTTGGATTATTACAGGAAGTTGAAAGGGAAAGGTTAGATGTCACTGAAACATGAGCATTTAGAGGGTTATTGGTCTCACAAGCAATTAAATTTTGTGTCAGCATATTACTTGCATCTTCCATAGAGGCTTCAACTGAATTTAGGATGTCAAACCTATTTTCTGTTATAATTCCATTTTCCATCACCTGATCAATGAATTGGTTGTCTGGTTTACTGTTGTATGGAGCAGCATCATTAATATTTTCTTCTTAAATGGGAAAATTCACTTCTGCTAGATCATGCAGATACCTCGTACTACTTTGGTTAACAACACCTTTATTACTTGTTTCCTTACTAGGGTTTTCTTCCTCTACATTGTCTCTAATTTCTCCCTCCTCAATCTCAACATCATTATTATCATTAGATACTTTTTGCACAAAACTCCTTTCATTGCTAACATTAATCCGAACAGGTTGCTTCTCACCACTATTTCTCTTGTCTGTCACTATAATTTCTTTCCTTTTACCAATTCTATTCACCTTTTGCCATTTCTTTTTTACTATCAATTTCTTTTTTCCTGTCATTCGGCTTCCTTTCTCATTCTTCTTTACTTGTTTGGACTTCTCAATAACTTCTTCAGCCTCCACTACTTTTTCAATATCACATTCCATAGTTTTGTGCCCAAAAGTTTTACATTTAGTACAAATGTCCGGTCGCCAGAGGTAGTCTACGTATACTCTTTGCACTCCACCATCAACCAGTTGCACTAAGAAGTCATCAACTAGCTCCTGATTTGGATTTACTTCTACTAAACATCTAGCAAAATCAAGTCTTTGTTTATTTTCAGTTCTCTCATCAAGGCAAAGTAGTTTTCCTAACCTGCTGCATACCCAATTCGACCCAAAATTTGATTTTGCAAATAGAGGTATGTTATATAATCTGACCCAGATTGGTACTGCCTTTACTGCTCCACAAACATTGCTTATTGAAGAGTTGTATTCAGTGATGATGAATAATTTGTTGTTCATAATTATTGGATCAGCTCTAAGAATCTTCTCCCTGTCATCAGAGCAGGTGAAAGACAAGAGGAAAATGTTACCATCAGATTGAATAGAGAAGGAACCCTTAAGCTTCCACATACTTTCTAGCTTCTTTTTGACAGCAGTGAATGAGAGAGGTTTGTCCAGAAAAAACCCCACAAGAAAGTCACACCACTCTTCCTCTCCTGCTTGTACAACACCTTCACAGAGCTGGAGTACGTCATTGTTGAGGGAAGGAGGAAGGTCAACAGGTGTGTACTTCCCCGCATGTATAGGTTTGCGCTTGAATAAGGAAGTCCAGGCTTGTTGACAGGCTAAGGAGTCAGGCAAGGTAGGAGAAGGAGGAAAAGTTTTAGTGAGAGGAATGGTCGTCTTAGGTGGAGGAGGGTCAGGAAGGGGTGGAGGGTCAGGCGGGTCAGAGATGGTGGAAGGAAAGGCAAGGGGGGGTAAGGGAGATAGAAGGGGAGGGAAGGACTGAGAAGAAGAAGAAGGAGGGAGAGGGGATGAGAGAACAGGCGCCATGATGACCCAATAAAATTCTTATCACTTCATAAATTTAATTCGATCAACTATAATTAATTACATTAATCCTTAATTAATTACATTAATTAATCACTTCAATTATTAATTATTACTTAATTAATCAATCTTAGTTACATCATTAATTATATTAATTTATGATCCTTAATTACAACTTAATTATTAATTACTCAATTAAATTAATTACATTAAGTAATTAATCTTTAATTAAACAACATTTATTGATCACCTTGATTAATCTTTAATCAGTAATTAACTACTTTAATTACTTTCACTAACTAAATTAATTACTTCCTTAATTAATTTCTTAATTAATCCCTTGATTAATTATTCAAAGTAATTAACTCAAATTACTTTTATTAATAAAATCATTATTCAACTAATTACTTCCAGTAATTATCATATTATTTACTTCCCTAAATAATCTTACCTTAATAATTACATTAAGTAATTATTATCAAATCATCTCTTGATTATCCTAAATTAATTAAACTTAATTAATTAACTTAAACTAAATCAAATTAACTTCAATTAATTACAATAAGTAATTAATTCTTAATTACTTCCAATAAGTAATTCATTTAAACAAATTCTATATTTGATTATCTTTAAATTAATTAATCTAATTAATTATCAAAATTAATCACATTATTCAATTATTAAATAATCTCAAATTAATGACCTTCATTAACGATTATTTAGTTACTTTTCTTAAGTAATTTACTTAGATTAACCATTATTAATTTCAAACTAGAATTCAAACTAAACTTGAATCCTGATTTTAATTTAGATTTAAACTTAAATCCTTGAAAGCTTTATTTACATTTTACATCTTCCTTTTAAAAATTCATACTATTTCAAAAACCATAATTTAAACTAATTGAATTCATATTTAAATTTAGGTTTTAAACTCAGTTCAGATATTAGTTTACATTTAAACTTATTACTTCTACCTTTAATTTTAAAAAACTGTAAACAGGTTTCTGTTTCTGTTTTGAAAAACTTGAAACAATACAAACACTCGATCCTCTCTATTTTTACTTCGAGTCAAAACAAATCAGCTTCGAGCAGAAACCCAAATTCCCCGAGCCAATCACGAGATCCAAAACCTTGTAACCCAATAATCATCACCAACATGCACACCACCTCTCTGTACACCCATACATCAACTCCGGCCATTACTGGCCATCATCAACGGTCATCTCCCATCGGCCAGCAACCCCACAACTCCCTTCAAACATCAGATCCTTCAGAATTCAACTCGAATTCGAATTCGAGTTTAAAATCAAAACCTGGAACTGCAGACAGCATACACATCCCCAACCTGTCAACGGCGATTCCTCCCATCTCCGGCCACCATCACCTTTGAAACTCCAGCGACGTCTTCGACAACCCATCCTCTTCCAAAACCCAAAACCCCAAGTCACTCGATCAACGAAATGAAGACGAATTCAAGATCGAGCCTAAAATCGAAACTGGAACCACAGACCACCATTTCAAAAACTGGCAACAACTCCTCGTCCTCGAAATCCCGATCATCAGAGAGGCTAATTTTCTGGCCATGCCTACGTCTATATCTAAACTTCCATTTCCCAAAAACTTGGAACACTCGATCCATCAACGAAAATGTGGTGATTGATTTTCTTAACCTAGTTAAAACTAGGTTTAAAAATTTAAAACTTAAATTATTTCTACCCCACTTCCTTAATTTAAATTCTAGTAATTTTCCCTTACTCCTCGATCATTCCACTATTACCAGACATAATATGGGTCAATCAATCCTCCTAGATTAACAGTTCTAACCAAAAATCCATTTTCTGTTAAAACCAGAACTGCTCTTTTAATTCTAAACTAAAAGTTATGATTTAAATGTTAAAAATCATGTTATAGCTTATATATTCAATACATATACTTGAATTTATAAATTACAAGGTTAAGTTTTTACTTTATTTTAACATGCACTGTGGTTTTTTATTTACAGAGACATTCGAACTTTAGATTTTGACTTAATTAAAGTTCTTTAAAGATTCCTCTATAATAAATCAACAACTTTTGTTTGTAAGTTAAATACTAATAAGAACTAATCAAGTAGTAAGAGATTAAAAGAAAATTCTGGAGTCTGGCAACAAAACAGAACAGGGAATAATATCATACATGCACACCTATATACATTCATGTATATGCAAAATCATCTATAAACATTCATACCAAAAAATAATATTCACCACAGAATTTAGCATGCAACACAATTATACTTAAGTTATTTTAACAAAAATTGTTACTCACCTGATTTGAAATGAACAGAGGCAGTTTAACTTTGTAATAGCTTTTAGAAATTTTAAACTTGAAACTGAGAACTTGAATGCTTTTGCTTTTGTTTATTTGAGTTAAAACTTGAATGATTTCCACTGGATCTTGCATGCATGCTTTTGAAAATTTGAATTGCTTTAATCTACATGCATGTTGCTTCCATGTTGAAGAAAGAATGCAGGCAGTCATTTTGAATTGATTCCAGATTGAAAAATGAAGATGTTTGCAGGCCTTAGTTTTTGATTTGGGAACTTGATTACAGATTGATGAATTTGGTTTTGAGGAAGATGCTCACTGATCTCAGATTTTGAAGCATTTGATTTCAGGTTTCTTTTTGAAAATGGAGAAATGCATGAAAGCTGAAGAGTTGATTTGGAAAAGAGAATTACAGGGGTTTGATTTCAGATTTTAGTTAGAGAATGTTTGAGAAGGGTTACTGATCTGATTTGTTTCAGATTTGTATTTAGAGAATTTACATTTGAGTTTTTCTTGTTTTGAAAAGGAGAATAGAAAGAATGAAGTAGAGGGATGCAATATGTATATATAAGTGAATTTATGATTTTATAAAAATAAAAGAAAATAAAAATTAAATAAGACACTTGTCATTAGAGTTTACCATTTATTTACACATGTTAAGGCAAGGCTTTAGATAAATGACACTTGTCTTTTAAGTATTTATTCATAATTCTATTTATTTTAAAAGTAATTAAAAAGCCCTTTTCTTATTTATTTAATCACTTATCTATATATATATATATATCTTTTTAAAGAGAAACCAAAAACTAATTATATTTTATAAATATAAGTTTATACAAATATTATAATATCCAACAATTTAAATATTTATTCTTTTGAACTTCAAAACTTAAATTCAAATTCAAATTAAATTAAATCTAAATTTCCAATTTGCCCAAAGCTTCTATTTACAATATATACAAATAAATATGTATATATTCAAATAGAAAATATCTTATTAACTTTTTAAAAGATAAAATCATCAATTAATACTAATTTAATCAGATTATTAAATTAAATTCAAATTTTATTATCAAAGATCATCAATATCAATTTAATTATTTAACAGATTATTAAATTGATATTGTTAAAATTTCCGGGATATTACATTCCTCCCCCCTTAAAATAATTTCGTCCCCGAAATTTAAACAAAGGTAATTTAATAATCTTATTAAAGATTTTAATTTAAAACACAAGCATATACTATCATTCATATGCTAACAACCATAGCAGCCAAATCATCCAATCAAACAATTCTAACTATCTAGACTAAATTCTAGATAAAATTCCTCGAGTTTCCCCATGTATATATATATACCGGGATACTCGCTCTACAAACAATCTAAACTATTAAGCTATAGATCTCCTACTCATCTAGATTTACAGAACTAAACAGAATATCAGACTACAGACGAGTCTGACTCAACTACCAAACTTCCCAAAACTGCAGATTCTAAAACCAGAGATAGATCAAATACGTACTCCCTCAGAGATACGTAAAAACTCAATGAATTCCAGTTATCCAAACTGACCATTCAATTCCGAAGACCAAACACTTATCCAAATCAGAACACAGACTAGATCCAAACATAACTCTACTTCACAATTATCCGTAGATTCCAAACTTACTCCTCCTATCCAGAGATACACTCCAAACTGCTTTCGCTGCTCAACTCCGATATGAGGTAGGACACAAGCACAGACTGGACAACTCACTCCAGAAATAAGATTCACTAATCCATAAAGAAAACTCGGATACTCCAGCAAAACTTGAGCTGTTTCACCAACTCCATCTCTAGGAAACATCCTTCCACTAGACTGAACCACCGGTATCACTCCTGGAATCCAAGTTGATAAGAAAACTCAACCTTCAGATGCGGACAACTCCTGACTTCTCTGAAGACATCCAGAAAAATTCTGACAACCCAAGAGAACACTCAGCAATCGCAAGTCACTTTTGCGATCAATCCATCCTAATTCCAAAGAAAACTGTCCTCTCTTTACCAATCAGAAGAGCTTATACTTAACTATCCAATCCATCAAAGAAATGGATCCTCTCTGCTGCTTCTGAACTTCACTTCCAGAAAAACTGCTCATCCAGAAAACTTCCTGCCATCACAGAATACTCCGAGCTGCACTGCTGAACACTGATGCCAAGGACTTCCTATTCCAAAGTTCTTCGAGAAACTCGAACTCCAAACTAAATAGAAACACCATGCTGAACTCAGCCACAATACCAAAGCATTCACACTTCTTTAAACTTGTTCCAAAGAAAACATCTTCGGGAACATCCATCGTCACTGTATCTCATCATACAGCTACTATTACCTGAGGTATCAAGATACCATCACTCGCTTCTGTCTCATCGACAGATCCAACTCTACTCATCCACACTTCAAAGATAAACTCCGAACCTTTAAAAGGTTTCCTTCAGAGATCGATGAAATCCTTTACCATAGCAAAGCTTACTCGAGACGGTATTAGGTCTACAGTCTCGACAGATACACTTCCAACCTCAATACTCAGACTCCAACCATTGGTAGTCGTGTTACACACACCACTACCCTATCTACCTTTATATCCTATATTGGAAAACCCGAACAGGTAACCCAACAAATAGGTAGAAATATATATATATATTTAAAATGGTACTTTTTATATAGAAATTATTTCTGGGTAAAATTATTTCATTTACCTCTTTAAAACAATATTGTGTCCGTTGGCCTGGTTCAAGTGTTTAGAGATCCCTATCAATAACGTTAGCTACTCGTATTGACCAGAATCCATATACCACTCAACCGATCAATTAACACAATATAAAATCATTTTTATATAACTAACAATTACGCGCTCTCAAGATAGACACCACTTCAGAGCCTAGGTATTCACTCTACCTACTGCTCTGATATTCACTTAACCAAAAGCTTAGGCATTCGCTCAACCTATGCTTTGTTACCACTGTAACGACCACGACTTTCTCTCCATAGAAAGTCGTATCGCTAATAAGAAAGAAAGGGATAGAAAGAGAAAAGAAGAGAAAGAAAGAACTAAACAATATCAGAATCTCACAGCGAAACGAAACAAAATATATTATATCACATAAATATTACATAGTATCATATACAACACTTATCAGAGTTACACAGATTCACATCATATACTAGACAGTTATAAACATCTGTCTAGTTATTACATCTCAATACAAACAAAGATCTAAACAAGATCAACACAGCGGAAACTACTATCTATATCTACAACGCTGAAGCCTCCTGCTCCATTGCTCCTCCATAATTCGTCAAGGCTAACCTGAATCCCTTGGCTACTCGTAAAAATTTGAGTACCCAAGAGTTTATAAAACAGAAATAAACAACTTGGGTCAGACATGGGTCTGGTGTGAGTAACAGGTTAAACTTGTTTAACTTCAAAACCTTTTGAAAGAAAAGGTATCACGTAAGACTTCCCACAAATAAACATGGGTAAGTTTTTACCTTACGCTAACCAAAACATTTGATAGGAAATTCGATTGTATTATAATAGGGTCTAGGGTTTTCAAGTAAAATACAGAAATAGCTGAAATGCTTACATCTCACATTTCAACATAGTTGGGCACAACTAATACGTACGGCACTTATTGGAGTTTGGATTCCATACAATGGCAGGGCTACCGGGGTACCGCCCGTCACAGTACGTGGCCTAGATCACCGTACCGAGGATCACTCCCAATCCCCTGCAACACAAGGTCGGAACATCCCTTACTGGATAATTCCCGCACAAGATACCTCACGGTTGGGATCAGCAACCGCACACACTAAGCCGAAATAAGAAGGGACTTCTAGACAGAGGTAATCTTGTCCTACTTGGGTGCTACCCACTAACCTTGCTGCACCTCCCCTGTTTTAGCCATTCCCGGTTTGTGAGGCTTGAGGTCACGATTACCTTAGAAAAGAACACATCACTTAGAATACTCATCGTCCACCTGACGATGTTCTGAAAGCATTCAATCCATACAAGTTCGTTCCGGGTTCGAACGAAACCGAAGGCATTATCTCATTACACTCGTTTTGGAATCACCCTCAGAGTTAACGACAATAACCCTTGCACTCTGAATCTTCATCTTCACTTGATTCACGACCTATCGTTAATTTGGATCGATGTGGTATTCGGGTCTCCAGACCTGGAAATCCGGTATACGGAAACCCGATCCCGGTCTCATCGAAATCCAAAGCGTATCTTTTAAGGCCAAGTTGTTTTAAAGTTAAAACAATTCAATTCAATTATCTTTATACACATAGAAGGATAATTCACAATAGATAATCAACATTATCAGATAATCCATATTATCATCACAATTCAACTAAACATCCATATCACACAGCATATATCTCATCAGAGATATCAATCAATGCAAAGCATTCAATATTATCATCCATTCTTAAGTAATGATTTATACCATTTCTAATTAATTTAAAATGAATTAAATTAATTACTTCATTCTATAAATCCTGCTTACTTAATCATTAATTAATTACAAATTAATTAATTATCCTTTAATTACCCTTTAATTCCATTCAGGCAATTTATCTTTAATTAATTACTTAAATTAATTATCCTTAACCACTTATAGTAATTAACCTTTAATTACTTCATTAATTAATTAACTATAATATAATTAAATTAATCAACTATAATTAATTACATTAATCCTTAATTAATTACATTAATTAATCACTTCAATTATTAATTATTACTTAATTAATCAATCTTAGTTACATCATTAATTATATTAATTTATGATCCTTAATTACAACTTAATTATTAATTACTCAATTAAATTAATTACATTAAGTAATTAATCTTTAATTAAACAACATTTATTGATCACCTTGATTAATCTTTAATCAGTAATTAACTACTTTAATTACTTTCACTAACTAAATTAATTACTTCCTTAATTAATTTCTTAATTAATCCCTTGATTAATTATTCAAAGTAATTAACTCAAATTACTTTTATTAATAAAATCATTATTCAACTAATTACTTCTAGTAATTATCATATTATTTACTTCCCTAAATAATCTTACCTTAATAATTACATTAAGTAATTATTATCAAATCATCTCTTGATTATCCTAAATTAATTAAACTTAATTAATTAACTTAAACTAAATCAAATTAACTTCAATTAATTACAATAAGTAATTAATTCTTAATTACTTCCAATAAGTAATTCATTTAAACAAATTCTATATTTGATTATCTTTAAATTAATTAATCTAATTAATTATCAAAATTAATCACATTATTCAATTATTAAATAATCTCAAATTAATGACCTTCATTAACGATTATTTAGTTACTTTTCTTAAGTAATTTACTTAGATTAACCATTATTAATTTCAAATTAGAATTCAAACTAAACTTGAATCCTGATTTTAATTTAGATTTAAACTTAAATCCTTGAAAGCTTTATTTACATTTTACATCTTCCTTTTAAAAATTCATACTATTTCAAAAACCATAATTTAAACTAATTGAATTCATATTTAAATTTAGGTTTTAAACTCAGTTCAGATTTTAGTTTACATTTAAACTTATTACTTCTACCTTTAATTTTAAAAAACTGTAAACAGGTTTCTGTTTCTGTTTTGAAAAACTTGAAACAATACAAACACTCGATCCTCTCTATTTTTACTTCGAGTCAAAACAAATCAGCTTCGAGCAGAAACCCAAATTCCCCGAGCCAATCACGAGATCCAAAACCTTGTAACCCAATAATCATCACCAACATGCACACCACCTCTCTGTACACCCATACATCAACTCCGGCCATTACTGGCCATCATCAACGGTCATCTCCCATCGGCCAGCAACCCCACAACTCCCTTCAAACATCAGATCCTTCAGAATTCAACTCGAATTCGAATTCGAGTTTAAAATCAAAACCTGGAACTGCAGACAGCATACACATCCCCAACCTGTCAACGGCGATTCCTCCCATCTCCGGCCACCATCACCTTTGAAACTCCAGCGACGTCTTCGACAACCCATCCTCTTCCAAAACCCAAAACCCCAAGTCACTCGATCAACGAAATGAAGACGAATTCAAGATCGAGCCTAAAGTCGAAACTGGAACCACAGACCACCATTTCAAAAACTGGCAACAACTCCTCGTCCTCGAAATCCCGATCATCAGAGAGGCTAATTTTCTGGCCATGCCTACGTCTATATCTAAACTTCCATTTCCCAAAAACTTGGAACACTCGATCCATCAACGAAACTGTGGTGATTGATTTTCTTAACCTAGTTAAAACTAGGTTTAAAAATTTAAAACTTAAATTATTTCTACCCCACTTCCTTAATTTAAATTCTAGTAATTTTCCCTTACTCCTCGATCATTCCACTATTACCAGACATAATATGGGTCAATCAATCCTCCTAGATTAACAGTTCTAACCAAAAATCCATTTTCTGTTAAAACCAGAACTGCTCTTTTAATTCTAAACTAAAAGTTATGATTTAAATGTTAAAAATCATGTTATAGCTTATATATTCAATACATATACTTGAATTTATAAATTACAAGGTTAAGTTTTTACTTTATTTTAACATGCACTGTGGTTTTTTATTTACAGAGACATTCGAACTTTAGATTTTGACTTAATTAAAGTTCTTTAAAGATTCCTCTATAATAAATCAACAACTTTTGTTTGTAAGTTAAATACTAATAAGAACTAATCAAGTAGTAAGAGATTAAAAGAAAATTCTGGAGTCTGGCAACAAAACAGAACAGGGAATAATATCATACATGCACACCTATATACATTCATGTATATGCAAAATCATCTATAAACATTCATACCAAAAAATAATATTCACCACAGAATTTAGCATGCAACACAATTATACTTAAGTTATTTTAACAAAAATTGTTACTCACCTGATTTGAAATGAACAGAGGCAGTTTAACTTTGTAATAGCTTTTAGAAATTTTAAACTTGAAACTGAGAACTTGAATGCTTTTGCTTTTGTTTATTTGAGTTAAAACTTGAATGATTTCCACTGGATCTTGCATGCATGCTTTTGAAACTTTGAATTGCTTTAATCTACATGCATGTTGCTTCCATGTTGAAGAAAGAATGCAGGCAGTCATTTTGAATTGATTCCAGATTGAAAAATGAAGATGTTTGCAGGCCTTAGTTTTTGATTTGGGAACTTGATTACAGATTGATGAATTTGGTTTTGAGGAAGATGCTCACTGATCTCAGATTTTGAAGCATTTGATTTCAGGTTTCTTTTTGAAAATGGAGAAATGCATGAAAGCTGAAGAGTTGATTTGGAAAAGAGAATTACAGGGGTTTGATTTCAGATTTTAGTTAGAGAATGTTTGAGAAGGGTTACTGATCTGATTTGTTTCAGATTTGTATTTAGAGAATTTACATTTGAGTTTTTCTTGTTTTGAAAAGGAGAATAGAAAGAATGAAGTAGAGGGATGCAATATGTATATATAAGTGAATTTATGATTTTATAAAAATAAAAGAAAATAAAAATTAAATAAGACACTTGTCATTAGAGTTTACCATTTATTTACACATGTTAAGGCAAGGCTTTAGATAAATGACACTTGTCTTTTAAGTATTTATTCATAATTCTATTTATTTTAAAAGTAATTAAAAAGCCCTTTTCTTATTTATTTAATCACTTATCTATATATATATATATATCTTTTTAAAGAGAAACCAAAAACTAATTATATTTTATAAATATAAGTTTATACAAATATTATAATATCCAACAATTTAAATATTTATTCTTTTGAACTTCAAAAATTAAATTCAAATTCAAATTAAATTAAATCTAAATTTCCAATTTGCCCAAAGCTTCTATTTACAATATATACAAATAAATATGTATATATTCAAATAGAAAATATCTTATTAACTTTTTAAAAGATAAAATCATCAATTAATACTAATTTAATCAGATTATTAAATTAAATTCAAATTTTATTATCAAAGATCATCAATATCAATTTAATTATTTAACAGATTATTAAATTGATATTGTTAAAATTTCTGAGATATTACAATATCAATGCTTGACGGAGCAAACATCATCATAGAATTACGATAATAAAGAAGCTGAAGTAACCGATAGCCGAGAAACCAACTATCGAGGATATAAAACGATCATATATGGAAATTAAGTCTTGTATTCTTATCACCACTCATTGAATTCAAATTGTACTATTTCTTGGTTAACAATATTACCGGATAAGTCAAGGTAGTGTTACCTCGAAGTCATGTCTCATGATCATTCTTAACTTTTGAAATAGCGAAAAATCTACTTCTTCGATGTTTAGTGCTAATTATACAAATAAATTATTTCCATACAAGTGAATCGCTTTATCGAAATCAATTCATTTCCATAAACAATTCAAACTTTTCTTTTAAAAACCCAAATTCGTACTTGGGCTTCACATTAGAAGTGTTAACTTCAAAACACTTTGTTAAAAGAGTTTACTAACTTTAAAACATCATTATAAAAGGATTTAATAACTTTCAACATCATTATTTAATTGGATACTTCGGTTTAGCTATCATAAATGAGAATAATTAATTATCTTTAAACTTCATTAATCAATTTGGATAATTGACTTCAAAATACCCTTTTATTAAAAAAGTTAATCACCTTTAAATTAACAGAATCAATTAAATTAATTTATCAAATTGTATCTCATTAACTACATTAATTAATTAAATTTAGACATCATTAATTAAAGTAATTAATAATAAATAAATATCATTAATTAAATTAATTAATTAATTAATTTAAAACATAATTAAAGAAAAGATTAATTAAATTTAAATTAACTGATCAAATTTAAAATAATTAATTGAAATAAGTTAATCTATTTTAATCATCATTAATTAAAATGATTAATTAATTTTAATCCACCATTATTAAATAATTAATTAACCTTAATCATCATTAGACAAAATGTTAAATAAATTTTAAGTATCATTAACAAAGTAATTAATTAAATTTAAACACATCATTAATAAGTTAATTAATTAAATTTAAACTCATCATTAACAAGTTATTAATTAATTAATTATGTTTAAAAATCTTTATTAAATAATTAATTAAATTTAAAATCATCCTTATCTAACAACTTTATTAACTTGTAAAACAAAACCCAAGCTCGAGAAATAAATCGAAAAATTTCGATAAGGATATGTTTATCGAAAGTGCCGACATAGCGATAGTCGCTATATGGACACTTCGACAACTAATTTCATGTCACTTTATTTACATCTATACATCACATAACCATGAGCAAAGCATAACATAAGGTACTTTGCTATTATACAACATGTAGAAAGCAATCACTAACAATATATTTAACTTTTACTACTAACTTTTCAAGATGCTTATTAACTCGCTTACTAACTACCAAGGTGACAACTTTTCAAAGCATAAACTAAACCAACATTTATCACATCATAATACATATAAACAAGCATTCATAAGCCATAAAAATAAGCAACATTAAAGTTAAAAAAAATTAGTTTGAAAGGTGATATTTTTACTCACAAAAAGTTTGCAAATTCAACTCTATTTTTCACACGAACTTGAACACGATCGAGATCTTTGCTTCTACTTTGAAAAAATGGTAATTTGGTAAGCTTAAATGGACAATATGGTTCAGCCTTATTGAAGTAGGCTTGGCCAAGCAAGTGAAGTGGTGGATATGGGTCTAGTTTGTTTAGTTAGGTGATGTAGAGAATGAAGATGGATGTGGTATTGATAAAAAAAAATTATTACTTAAGAGATGAAAATTTATATTTTTACCACTTTTAAATAACCATGGAAGCCATGGAAATACTCTTAAGATCTTAAGGAAAGGTTTTAGAAAGTGAATAATGAATGGAAAATGAGAAAGTAAATTAGGAATTTTGCTTATATACAAAGGGATAAATCAAATTACCAATTTACTCTTAAAGTGCATAACCTCCTTTCCTTTGTTGCCACCTCATCAAGCTTGTTTCCCCCTTACCAACATGCATTTAAAATTCAAGTCTACTTATGTCTCCTTATGTTTCATTTTACTATGTTTGAAATGATGTGTTTATGATAATTTTCCATCTTATTTTTAAACACTTACATAATAAGTCATATCATACTTATTATAGTTATTTAACTTAATATATGTATATAAATATATTAAAATAAATTCTAACTTATTATAAATGCGTGTGTGTATTACTCAAACGCCCAAAACGTTTTTCGACAACTTTCCGACACTGAAAAGTCAAAAATTCGAAAAACAGTTTTCGTTCACATTTTTTATTTTTCTTCGAACTAAATATTTTTTTAAACTATTTTGAAAAACTATTTCACCATCATTATTTATTATTTCAAAGAGTTTTATTTTAGTTATAAATCCATTAATTAATTAATTAAAAATATATTAAATATTCATATTTTAAAGAGGTTAAATTACAGGTTGTTACATGCAACGCTAAAAAAAACACGTCTTTTATAGCGTTTTCAAAATGCTAAAAAGTCTTATTAATGGCTTTCTTAAAATGCTATAAAAAACACTTTATTATAATGACATGTAGATGTACAATGGCCATAAAACGCGATTATTAACTGTAATAGCGTTTCATAAATGCTAGTATAGGCTTTAATAACGTTTTAAAAATGTTATTAAATCCTTTAACAACATTTTTAAAACGCTATCAAATCCTTCAACAGCGTTTAAAAAATCATTTTTGTAGTACATACATATTCATTATCACACTATAATTGACAAATTTACATAAACACAACGTATCATTTCACACAATCATATAGATCACATTAAATGAAAAATAACTAACCATTCAACATTCACATAGGATAATGCATAATATGTCGTAATATTTAATGAACATTACAATAAAAGTGTAAATAATACAAGTGATAAAAGATCGTACTACACATGACGATTAAATGTGCAAACCAAAAAAGTTGTTACTTCAACTGAACTTCAAATCGCTAATATACCGCAGCATGCTGCCATTTGTATGCACCATAGATGGGTAATTACCGATGAAAAGGAAATTCAACAATTAGCAATTATAACTATACATACATATATATGTGTGTGTAACTTAATTATATAAATTTAATTAGTTTATATGGAACTTAATTAATTTATATGAAACTTGATTAACTTAGTTAATTTTTATAAAATTAAATATATTTATATACACTTTAGTTAATTTTATAAAATTTAGTTAATTTATATAATCATATGGAAATGATATCAATAACATGTGTAATTTCCTGAAATGGATGTAAATTTTGTTTAAAATACTTTATTCAATAATTGCATGTATATTGTTATAAACTTATTAATTTTTGTAAAACTTAATTAAATTTTATAAACTTATTTAATTTCAGTTGGCTTATTTAATTATTATAAAACTTAATAACTTAGTTACTTATTTTAAACTTAGTTAATTTGTTATTGTTGTTGTTATATTATTTTATTACTATTATTATTATATTATTATTATTCTTCTAAATTTAATTAATTTTTATTAACTTAATTAATATTATAAATCTTAGTTAACTTGGTTAATTTTTATAAAAATTAGATAATTTTTATAAAACTTAGTCAATTTTTATCACAATTTAACAAAGATTTCAAAATAGAGAACATGATTTTTATAAAACTTAATTAAATTTTATAAACTTATTTAATTTAAAAAAACAGTTAGCTTATTTAATAATTATAAAATTTAATTAACTTAGTTGCTTATTTTAAACTTAGTTGGTTTTTTTTATTATTATTATTATTATTATTATTATTATATTATATTATTACTACTACTATTATTATTATATTATATTATTATTCTTTTTTTAAATTTAGTTAATTTTTATAAACTTGATAAATTTTTATAAAACTTTGTTAACTTAGTTAATTTTTATAAAAATTAGATAATTTTTATAAAACTTAGTCAATTTTTATAACAATTTAACAAAGATTTCAAAATAGTGAACACGATTTTTATAAAACTTGATTAACTTTCATAAAATTTAGTTAATTTAATTTAAAAAAATTGTTGATTTTTGTAAAACTCAATTGACTTAGTTAATTTTTATATCCTTTAATTAATTATTATAAAAATCACTTAATTAACTTAGTTGAATATTTATAAGACTTAGTTTATAAATTAGTTAAATAATTTTAGTTAATTTTTATATAACTTAGTTAAATTTATTAAGAATTAGTCAATTTTTATAAACTTTTAGTTAATCTAGTTAAATTTGTATAAAACTTGACAACGTAGTTAACTTTTATAAAAATTAGTTAATTTTTATAAATTAAGTATTTTTTTAATTTTAATTATTTTTTATATAACTTAGTTATCTGAGTTAAATTTTTATACTTAATTAATTTTCATAAATTTATTTAAATTTTATAAAATTTTATTAATATTTAGATATTAATTTAATTTTATAAAACTTAGTTAATTTTTAGAAAATTATTTAATTTTTATAAAACTTGGTTAACTTAGTTAATCCTTATAAACTTTGTTGATTTTTATAAACTTATCGGATTTCATGAATTTTCGATAGTACCTCCTTTGCGCGGTTAGTGCTTTCCCGCACACCCCAATTCAATATATATTTACATGATCAAAGCAAGATTAGATTTATATCCTATATAACAAAATATACTTCATAATAGCGTACACATTCAAATGCATAAAAACTTACCTTCTATTAGCAACTTTAGCTAGCAATCTTCCATATAGAAAAGGAATGTTTTGTGTACCTATATAGCAAAGTAAAGGGAATAATTAGGGTGCAAATCTACAAAATAGTTAAGAACAGACCTAGGGCTCAGCAGCAGTACAAATCACCATGCCAACACTTGGTTATGTAGCTTTGGAACTCACCAAGGATAAAGCTATATTCAAAAAGGAGCATATGGAGTTTACAAAAATGTTCAAGATTTAAGTAGTAAAAATATATAAAGTTAAACAATGAGCCATGCACTCCACTGAATCATTGTTATTAACATGAACACCTGAATAGAGAAACATCTTGAACTTTGAGAAATTCAGTTCAGATCAAAACAATTCAACTAACTTGACTTGGTGAACCCAAATAGGTCTTACGTACCCAGGTAAGCTTTACGTGGCTCCTAAGGCGACCAACTGATTCTCTCACTCATTTTATGTTAGCAAACTAGGAAGTTCAATAGGACATTAAGCAAAAAATTATTAGATTTAAATAGGGTGAAAAAAATTCTTATGTGTTGTATCAATAACTGCAACTACAAATTTTGTGGTTGCAATGAAATACAAAAAGGGAACAGTTGTTAGTTAATTGAGTGATTGAATCTAGTCCCTGGTTATGATATAGGACGCAAACATCTAGGGCATATGCATCTGTGGGCATATTCTTTGTCTTACCCAGATAAAAAAATTGAACCGCATGTTTTAAGTGAATGAGATGATATTAGTCATACTATACTTACACATGGTAAGATATTTGAGGATAGAGCATTGCAAAATGAAATAACATATCATTGGATGGAAGTTGTAATACACATGGGAATAATTAGGGTACCTATATAGCACCCACATTAAGAGATACCAAGTAAGGCTACTCTAAGAAAGCCATTAATTTCATGTTTCCTATTGATTATATTCCTTGAACTTGTAAATGTATACATGGATAAGAAACATGATATACAACTGGTCAAAAATTTATATATTACTCACCAATGCTATTCGGATACTAATTCTAAATCATAATAACACTATGACATTTAACTATTGGAAACTACTATCAAAAGCATTAAATTCACGAGAAGTGAAAACCTCAAATTCAAAAACTCAATAAATAGTTCAAATGTTAAAAATGATTGAATTATACGATATAAATATAAGATATCACGAGGTGGGAAACTAATGTTTGTTTACAGGTGCACCACCATCATCTAATTTAGCTGATTTCTGAAGCTTTCATATCTACACCAGAAGACTATCATAATATTAGCTTTTTAGTAAAAATTTAATATAACCATAGTGCTAAAATACAGTACCTGGTAATTTTACAGATGAAAGATACTTTACACCATGGAAACTCTATCTGCCAAATGGTAATATATGTGGTATAAACTGCACTATGAGCGATCATCAATGCGCACATCATCCTTATTCACATCTTTATTCTCGGGCTTCAAATCAGAATATGTTTTTAAAACCTAGAAAAGAAGAGTATTTACAAATCGAATGAGCCAGTGTATATATTAAGATAATGAATGTAGATGCTATAGCTGTAGTGTACCTCATATATGAACCAAGATGCAAATGCATCAGTTGCAGCATACTGTAGTTGTTCCTTCGACAATGGATTGGCTTCCCAGTTTCCTGCTCTAATATTTTGGGGCTTCACCAATTGCAAGAAATTTAGTAGTGTGGACTGGTATTCATTACTAAGAACACAATAACGACATTCGTTCATGGAAATGAAATTGAATTGGATTTGGTACAATCATTGAGTTAATATAGTGAATAGTCTTTAGATAATAAAAATAAACATTACTAAGGTATGTACATTAGACATGGTCAAACATGAATAATTAAAGACTTTTATTACTAATTAATAACTATACGATAAGATACAGTTTCATGTTCACATGACTTTTATGTCATATTTCTTTACTTAAGAATGCTCCAACCACACATGTAGTGCTGAAAATATGTATATGCTATAACAGTCTCATATCTACGTCTAACGTGGTTCATGTATAGTAGTGATGTAAATAAAGAATATTTGTAGTTCAAGTTCCTTAATCAAATGCATTTGTAGGTAAAAAAACAGTTTTACGGATACTAATTTCGGTAGTCCCATGGTGCATTAACTGTTCAATATACGTAGAATTATCAAAATAAAAAATGCTTACATACTCACACTTATTTCTCAAACTTTTTCACTCCATCCTTATAACGAAGAGAAATTTACAAAGAGTGGATTGGATAACAGCAAGGCAATGGTTGCAAATCAATAATTACAGTCAAGAGTGATTTCAAAAAGGGAGTCTTTTAATATCCTTTACAATATCATTCTTCATAATTATCCCATTACAGATCATCAGCAAATCCAACCTACATCAATTCAATCTACGTCAGATGAGAATTTTCTCAAACTATTAAATAATTCAAATGAGGACAACAAGATATGCAAGTGATGAACACGATGAGGTGGCAAAAAAATTACTTGGATAATTTTACTTTTATACTTAATATTCACTAACTTATTGTTGACCTAAACTATGATAATTTATTGTTACAGTTATTTGGACCATGTTGCCAAGAAAAATAATCAACCAATGGTATGAACATTTTTATGATTATAGTTTTTTACTTTATACTATTTTATTATCAATACAGTGACAACCTCGATATATGACCTTTCAAAGATTAAGTATCATAAGTTTTGATACTTACAATCATCCTCGTCTATCCAAGCTTAGGATGTCAGGCCTATGCTTTTCTTACCCAGATCGTGGAACTCTAGCTAAAGTTCTACAGCCTAACAACTTCTATCCACATCCTTTTCGATTAAAACAAATAACAACAAATATTTGTTTAATTATGGGGTTTTAACCTTTTAGAGTATCATGAGCATTTGATCCATTAAAGTATATAATATCATTAGTACATCTCTTATTTTGAGCTGTAGATTGCACTCTCCTTTAGATCGTGGATTTACTTTCTTAACGATAAGATGAGATGTGGCTAGAGCTTCTATTATAGGGTTAGTCAAATTCCCTTATATTTTTGGCATCTAAATTAGCAAAGATAAAATACTGTTTTAACCACCATGGTTTATAATTTATTTATTTTTCTTCTTTCAGGTTTGTTGCTCTGGTTCTAGGCTGGGCGATAGGATCCATAATAGTTCCTATGATACCATCGATTTTGATAAACCTGACATTAAAAAAAACAGTCACCTAAACCTCGGTTGTAGTTAATGTAAACAAAACTATTATCCATAGAATCCGATTTGTTAGCTTTCACAAATTTTTGCATATCATTTGTATCAGTATGCATATCATAAGCAACTTCATCCACCTCCTTCTCTGTTATAATCAAATAAAGTTTTGCCTAACCCAATCTATAGTCCTGACTTTTGATGTTGTAGTTTGCTAAGAGCCTTTATAAACAAATCCATGCTCTTTATTGAATTTTTGATTGAATGGGTTGTGAGAATTATACACCATCATGCTTATATCATTAGCTTCTCCCAACCCCATTTGTGAAAAAATACCTAAATTATCCATTTCTCCAACACAAGACTTATTATCAGTATCCAATGCAAGAACTTTGAATTGATTATTACATTCAATATCGAAAACAGTAAACTTAGTTCCCTTAGTTTTATGATAAATAGAAATATTAAAATCCTTATCACCATTAACTAAATCAGTCGAATTATCCTTCAAGACAAGCTCTTCCTTCTTCAACTTATTTATATCATTTGAAATCCCATTTAAAATTACCTTTTCATAATTGATATTCTTTAAAGAATTCATATATTTTGAAATTTTAGAGGATAAAATCAACTTATTCATGGTATCAGCAAAATTTATATCTTTTGATAAAGACTAAGAAAGTTTTTTCAAGACCGATGACTTAACAACATCCCCATTATTTTTCTAGAAAGTGGATACCCCTTCCTTAGAACCCAACTCATCACCATTGGAAACCTAACCATTTTTTAAAGTAGAAGAAAATGGAATCGCCCTTTCATTGAGATGAACTTCACGAGACGATCCTTTTGTATAAGATTGAAAATGCCAAAAGAGTTTATGGAAAAGATATCCTTCTTCTTTTTAATCAAAGCAATTCATAATATATAACTTCCCTAATTTTGGATATTCCAAAATTGAAGTAAGAAAACATTAAAACAATAGTCACTAGATTAATACTTATTCACATGGCATTTCTTAGTAAAAATAAATGAAACAATTGAAGTCAAAGTATACAACTAATAAATCATCAGATAATTCCATTTAAAACAAATGAAAAAATTGATAACTGAAAAATAGAAATTGAAAAATATACCAAGTGTCAACTTCGAGAAGTTGACGATTCGCTTCAGCTTCGTCGAGGAATCGAGCTTTGAGGAATCATGCTTAAGCGAAGTGGAGAAATCAAGCTTCATTGTGGAATCATGCTTAAGCAATGTTGAAGAATCATGCTTTAGCTTCATTGAGGAATCGACTTCTTGTTGAGGAATCGCGCTTAAGTGGAGTTGAGGAATCGACTTCTTGTTGAGGAATCGCGCTTAAGTGGAGGAATCGAGCTTCAACTTAAGTGAGGAGGGATTTGTGAGTGAAGAGGGATTCACAAGTGAAGAGGGACGTGACGGTGAAGTTTGTAAGGTAGTTGGTCATGTAATTTTAGATTTTGGAAGTGAAGGTGATAATAGTGATTATTAGCGGCATAGGAATATGATGGAGGGAAGTGTAAATTGTACTGCCAATTTTTCCTTTTTGTTAACAATAGCTCGAACACTTGCTATCTTTTAAAACTGAATGACCACTAACTGCCTAACCACAGTAAGTCATGTTTTCATGCTATCTGTGCTAGCTTTAATAGAACATTTTCTTATAGTGTCTTAAAAACCTTGACCAACTAACAATAAATGACAATAATGGAATATTATCATTTACTAGCAAACAACACACCAAAATAACTATCTCAGTTTATGAAAAACTATTCTTTTAAATAAAAAATATAATACTAGGCAAAATTATTCCATCTACCTATTTTAAAAAACAATATTGTGTCGGTTTACCCTGTTCAAGTGTTTAGAAATCCCTATCGATGACATATCGTCCTACGTACCTACCGGAATTCATAAATACTCAACCAAACAAATTAACACAATACAAAATATTTTTTTTGCACTAACAAATACGCGCTCTCATACACACACACACACACTCTCTCAAACTCATTCTAGGATATTACTAACCATATCTCTAAAGAGTTACCCCAACAAGCTAAGGTATCTCTAAACCAAAGCTCTGATACCAACTGCGACGACCCACCTTTTTGGAAGATTCAAGTCGACAATAAACCACACATGTCTAACTCAAACCATTCAAAAGGACAGATTATCAATGGGGTAAATAATAAAATAAGAGGAAAGAAGGAAACCAAAACACAAAATCTTGCAGTGGAATGGCAAAATATAATAATCAAATAAACAGTTCATGAAGTTGTTTTACAATATACATTTGGTTTAAATTTTACAACATAATTAGAGTACAATCAACAAACATACCGAAATAATGCAGTAGAATAATAATAGTAATTACGGTCTAGCAAACTCCATCTTCATCTTCAAGGAATAATGTCTTCAATGTTGAAATACTCAGGCTGACCCAAGCTTAATGAAAAGACAAAACATTCGAGTCGGAACTAAAAGTTTTTACGTAAGTTAAATCAATAACAAGTAAATATGAGTGTAATAGCTTCAGAGAGGTTTACGAGATTTTCCATCTCTTATAAAGTGTACAACGTGAGTGCAATAACTTAAGTACGAGATTTTCCATCTCCTAAGGATCCGTTAAACTATTTATATGTAGTAAGATACGTTATATATGTAGCGTCTATCAGTAAGGTATTAAAATAGCGTTAAGGCTTTACGTTGATCCCCCTTAACACATTTTTAAGCAAGTAGTCTATGCAGGTCCTGTAACACAATTAGTAACGTTGGTAGCTAGTGAGTCCCTTATAGGTATAATACTAAAACAAAATCGTAGTGGGCACGTATAAGGATAAAAGTATTACAAGGCACATGAGGCAATGCCCAAGGTAGGATTCTACCAGTTTACCCTTTCTAGCTGGTCGTAACACACCGTAGCCACGACCGCCGACTGAGTCTACCACCCCAAAATCGTACCAATGTGCACCGATCAAGTCAAAAGTCAATATAATACGAAGGGGTGATGGCCCTTAAAGGTAGCTAACCTCTTGGTCAGACATAGGCTCCTGTTTTAGGCTTTTCAAATTGACACAAGTGTCGGGGTCATCCATCATCGTTCTCTTTCTTCATTCCAGTAAACATCACCAATTCAACCTCTACATTCTGGATAAAATCGACCACGTACACAGTTGTTAAAGTGGTTCCGGTATTAGCAGAGAGTATGCCAATATTCGGCCCTGGTCTCTTTAACAACCAAACGTCATTTTTCACACCAGTTGGTTCTTTTAAATTTCAAGAACAAGTCATATTTCATATCAAAATATCAGATTTTCTTCAAAATCATTTCGAATTCAAAATCTGTCATTCCTTCAAAACATCCATATTTAAATCAATGATTTAAATCTGAATAATTCCCAATTTACAAAATTTTGAATATTGAAAATAGTTTGAATAATTAAAATAGTTGGAATATTGAAAAATAGTTTTGATAATTAAAAATAGTTTATATATTGAAAATAATCTTGATAATTCAAATACTTTATTTATTGAAAAATAGTTTATATATAGAAAATAGTTTTGATAATTAAAATTGCTTATATATTAAAATAATTTGATTATTAAAATAGTTTATATTAAATCTGTTTCTTCCTTTCACAACAATTTGAACTCATGTTCCAAATCACAATGAAATCAAGTAAACTTCATATTCCAAATTCAATTTAAATCAGCCTCAATTCAAAACGATTCCAAACTTTACTTCAAATTCAATTTAAACGGTTCTATTCAAATGGCTGAAAGTTTCAGCTTAATTTCTCATTTTTAAACAATTTAGTTTAAATCCATTTCACATCCAAAACTTGGAAATACCAATTTAAAACTACTGTAATTACAGTAAATTCAAAGTTTAAATTAAAATCTAAACCTTTAAAATAATTCACTTCCCATAAATTCAAATCATATCCCAATTTCAACTTTAAGGTTCCAATTAAATCTTTTAAACAATTTCATTGAAATAGTTCCAGATTCAACATTCCTAATCTTGTATTAGAAAATAACTTAATTCGTATCAATCAAAAATTTATTTTCTTTAAAACAATATCGTTTAAACAAATCTAAATTCAAGATTTAAAATCATTTAATTTAACCAAATCCGATGTTCGTATATAATTTTCTACCCTATGGCCAAGTGATCAATTATTTCAATTTAATTACACGGATGGATATATATCATTTCAATCCATAATTAAATGACATAGGTATATATCATTTCAACCTATTTCTTAGTTTAATTCGAATAATCCAAATGAAAATTTATAGGATGTCAAATAATAAATAGGGTAATAACAGGAATATGTCAAATAAATAACAACCATATATCCACATATCAATCAATAGGCATCCAATTGCAATCAACATTCAAATCAACCAATATGTCACCACTGTTACTAGTTATGTTTAACTAGCAATTAAATTTCAATATTAATTTAAATGTCAATTTAATTCAATATAAAATTCAAATTAATTTAAATGTCAATTTAAACTACTAAACAACAACCAATAACATTTTATCACTTCATGATTTCAATTTAACTGACATCAGAAAATCTAGTTTTGCGTGAGTAAGTTAAATCACTCACCTTTGATTTATAACCCGTTAAAAATCCAATAAAAGCCTGAAATATCAACTGTTTTCAAATTCAACCAAACTAATTTCATGTTGTCCGGAATTTCAATATGAATCCAACGGAAGAAACCACACATCAATCAGAGTTCGTATGCAAAAATTATTCAAGTTATAAGTTTTAAATTCTAAATTAAAATACCATAAGGGAAAACATGAAATTAACTAACCATCATCAAACCCATACGTATCGTTCAAACCCAAAACCGTCGCCTTTGACCGTCGATCTCACCACCTACACACCGCCGTTCATCTATCGACCATCACCACCGTGTTCGCACCTCCACCTTCGCCAAGCTCGCACGATCAAGCGATGTCGCCATCTCGCCACGAGTAGAACCCAAACGTGCCGCCTTTCATCGCCGATTCTAGCAAACTCGAGCACATCCAAGACGATCCAACCATACACCTTGATGATCTCATCGAGCACTACAACTTTCCTTTAGGCTTCGTCGCGAATAGATGGGAGATGAGAGAGATCAAAAGGGAAAGAGGATGGAGCAATTTCGGACATTGAAAAGGATAGGACGACGGCCATGGAAAAATTATGGTTTTAATATATTTTAATAATATTTTAGTCTCGATTTGCGTGCCTATTTATAGCGTAAGGTCCAAAACAGCCCGAACTCCAACTGAGGCGTTCTGACAGGCAATCTATATGTAAAACGACCTTCTGAACATAATCGAACTAGTTTCAACGCCTAATTCCATCGTATACAAAAGTTAACGTTTTATCGTTCGATAAAATTTAAATTAGATTATATTCAAATAATTTACCAATTCATAGTTATGGATAAATTCAATATTTCTACTTTACAAATACGTTATTACAAGCCACAACGTTCATTAATAATTCTATTTTATTATTATTACACATTTGAATCAAATTTGAATAATTACATTTCAAAAATAAAATTTTACAATTGAATATAAATGATTGTTAATTAAATTTGAAATTGAAATAAATTTCCAATTTCACAACAACTAATTTCGTTTGGTGTTTCTTATTTCAACACGTTAAATCATTCAACTACAATTTAGTGAGAATTCAAATTTATTGTTATAATTATTTTGTATTGACTATTACCGTTATTTAACAGTTGTGCAATTTCATTTAAATTCAATTTGTTTCCTTTTTATAAACTTTACAATTATTCCAATTAGTACTAAACATTCATTTTATTCCTTTTCAAGTCAAAGCTTAAATTTCATTAAAATGTTCATTTTAATTCAATTGAAAATGTAAGTTCTTACATTGAACTTATTAATTTCAATGTACTTGTCTTTCCTTTCCAATTAGAGGACTCCAACAACTCTTATTGCAGTTTATATTCAATATTAGATTTCAAACGAATTCTCATTATACCTCAACTGTTTTCTGTTCATTTGATTTATCCCAACATTTATTTTATTCCTTATTTACCTTTATTATTACAATTGATTGAAATTACATTCAATCAATATTATTAAATTATATTCTAATACGCATTACCCCCATCCATTTCATTAAAATTAGTTGTTTTAGAATTCATTTAAGATCAAGTTATATATTCTAACAATATTTGTTTCATTAATAAATCATACATTTTAATTTCTGACAATATTAAGTTCCAAAGTCTTATTTAATTTAATATTTTTTAATGTCAAAAAATAAGGGTCATTACATTGATCCTCACTCACTATTTTGTTTTAGTCATTTCCGATAAAGGATATCAACGCTTAAAAGAGCAACAAATCGTCTTGAATAGACGAAACACAAAGCAGATAGCAGAATCAAAATCGATAGTCAATAAATCAACTATCAAGAATAACAAAATGACTATAAAAGGAAATTTAATCACATAAACTTACCACCAATAAATGAATCAAGCTTTTCAAACATTTGACTCACACTTGTGCTTGATTTTCATATCACTAATATTTTAAAACACTTTAAATACATCCTTTAAAAATATATTTTTTGAAAGAGCTAATTATATTTCTAAGTGTATTAAGAAGAAGGGTAAAAAACACATGCATTAAAACATTGTTTATAATAAACCTAAGACAATTTACACTTAGTTTTATTTTCAAACAATTCCTTTTAAAATATTTTCGCATTCATGAATTTGAAACAACATTTATTATCCCAGAAGATAATAAATCAATTAAAATGCTTTTATAAATTTAAAACAATTTTAATCATCCTTAATCAATATAATTCTTTTATAAATTTAAAACCACATTAATTATCCCAAGTGACAATTAATCAAATTTTTAACTCCTTTCATAAATCAATTAATTAACTTTAAACACCTTTGTTAAATCAGTTAATTAACTTTAATTACTTTTATTAAATTAATTAATTAACTTCAAACATCATTAATAAATTTATTAATTAAATTTATAAGAGTGAAATAATAATCAAAAATATATTTAAACCTCCGATTTTTGTCAAATACTTATACAATTGAGGCATTTCACCAGAAGGACAAACTTTGCAGTCCAATTAGTTTCTAGGACACACATTCAAAGAAATTACTTTCAAGGCCAAAGTCAGCAGAATAATTACTTTCAAGGACAAAGTCAGCAGTCCAAATACTTTCAAGGACATAATTTCATAAGTTTTTAGGCCCTAGAAACTAATTATTTTACGTTTTGTCCTTGAAAGTAATTATTTCAGTTGTGTGTCCTAGAAACTAATTCCACTTGCTAAAGAGACCCTTGTGGCTAATTTCCACTATACAATTCTTACAAACCCATTTCAAAAGAATTTACAAAATACTTAAGGTAATAACCTCTATAAATTTAATCAACCTTAATTACCTTAAAAATTGATTAAGTCCAATTTATAATTTTTATTAAAATGGCATTAATTATCTTGAAAGCTAATTAATCAAGTTATTAATCTCTTTATAATTTTAAAACAGCGTTAATTATCCCAAAAGATAATTAAATAAATTTATAAATCCTTTTATAAATTTTAATCAACACTTATCCTTTATTTTCATAATTCTCAAAATACTTAAAAATATAGTTTCAACAACCTTCAAAGTGCGAAAACATGACCAAACATTTATTTTGTAAAAATATAAGCTCAAGTTCAACATACAACAAATGTTTAAGGGGATGATATTTCATAAGTGACGGTATAGGGATAATCTCTATAATGACACTTATAGAAATCAAACAATATGTCAGAGATATTTCAACCAACATAAATATAAGCAATATAAGAATATGAGTAAGATGTATATAACTGTACATTAATAATGGCGAGAAATCCCATAGGTCTGTCTACAAAGTCCCCTGCAAAACAATGGTTATATATGCAATCCGCTTTTGAAGCGGGAATTCAAATTCAAACAAATAATCAAACAATAATAACAACATATTAATTAATTTCAAAAATAATCTTTTTATTTTGCAAGCATAGAATGACGATTTACTCTGCTCGATAGATGTCCAGAATAATCTATTCAATTTAATTATAGCAGAATGGTGTTTTATTATGCTAAATAGATATCACAAACAAAGTATAATTAATTTAACTATTTTAAACATAATTAAATTAAATCACTATAATTTTATCATTAATCTATACTTCATTAAAACTATCAACTATCATCCATGCATTCAATAATAATCTATAGCAATTTGGATGTCATATAGTTTATTTAGAGGAGAGTAAACTCACCTAAATTACAGTTGATGCTTTCGCATTCCAGTTTGAGCTAAAATCAAACGATTTTAGTGCAAAATTATACTAGCTCTAAATTCAACAAATCCAACTCCAATGCGTAGATAATGTCAATATAAGTCCAAAGAAAACTACCACGTTCAAATCAAACTTCTTATGCAATAGTTATTGAATTTATAAGAATTTGGTTTAATTAAGTTAATTAAATACATAATTAACACTAATTACCTATATTAACTCTTTCTTCCCAAAAAATAAACAAATGGTCATGCACACTGATATACTTATACCCACTCAAGCGATCCTTCTTCCACTGATTTCTCCCTATTCACTCGATGATTCGACAAGTCATCTTCTCCAATGGATCATGCTTCATGATCTCAACGCGATGGACCTAAAATTTTGTGGCTTGATGCCCCTGCCTGAATCACGACCTGCTTGGTCAAGTTCAGCAAACCTAGCGATGCTTTTGACTAGAAGGAGCCGCACCTAGTCAAAATACCACCACAACTTTGTCTTCACTCGACGAGTCCAATGCCATCCTTGCCTTAACCAAACTCGCCTTAAATCGACGACAAGATGGAACCCTAGCTATGGCCAAAAAGTCGATCACCCCAAATGGAAGCCACACTCAACAAAATGTATATAGATTTATAGATGTGACGACCGCCCATGACCCCTGCACTGAACCTAGAGATAGTGCGCTGTAAAGTGTGCCAAACAGCCATGGACGATTGTCAAGGTAAATTAAAACAGCAGAATCTATCGTATTACTCACAGCGCATGGACAAAATACAATAGAATATATATATAGTGAAGCTTCACAGAATAGAATCTCATCAATAAAACTTCATAATAGTTGAATACAAACATCTGAATAGTCAATACATCAAGCCTCACTACATAACACTCAGAGAATATACAAGCAGCGGAACATCCAGTACATATAGTAAGAAAACAATATGCAATCCTCCAGCTCATCTTCGTCATCAGCATCGTGGAAAGCAAGAACAGCACCTGCTACCTAGTCTGCCCGTCCCAAAATGGACGAACAGCCCAAGGCAATAAGAGTTAAAACATAAAGCCTTGAGTCAGACAACAGTCTTAGTGAGCGGTAAATTAACTAACAACATACCAAAAGAGCATAAAGGAATAGGAATCCAACCCTCCCACTCCACCTCTTTCTACAGTGATAGCCCCCAGACACACACTAAGCAGAGGCAAACATAGCACAGCATACAATTTAAAGTAAAGCAATTATCACTCGAGTCAAGGGTGATGCTTTCCAAGTACAAATCCCCAAGGCCTAAACCAAGATCAGATAAGCACCCAGAAAATACCGCTCTTGAGACCGAAAGACGATACAACCAAACATCCATGACTCTGGCTATCACTGTTATCATTGCTTCGATATCATGGTTAATTGAATGACCGGCTCATTCTTTCATCCGTCCGTCAAGGGCTAATGGAAACCCCGGTTCTAGACATAACTCCACACGTCGTCGCAGCATGTGCCTAAGACTATCGAATCTGCCCAGAGTACTCGACTACCAATCAGTAGCCTTCAGGGACTATCGAATCTGCCCAACATACCCTTGCTTTGAGCATGCTAGAACCTTCAACAACGATGAGATCTCAGCCTTCTAGTCATCCTCCTCGACGACTATTTCCATACTAGCTCAAGCGCCTCTCGAGCAAACCATTATCCTCAAACTCGAACCATTTCACCCAGTTGTCAACATGCTTGGAATGATCCCGTCTGGATTAGACCAAGACTATCTCATACTATGCTTCGCCTCATCATCATCATAGCAAAGCCTCATCTCAACATCATCATCATCAAATCTATCCATATGAGCTTCATCATCCGCTACATATGCCACGAGCAGCTTTCCCAATTCAAGAGCCTTTCACTTAGCTTTTGAATCATCTTCGACCATCTTGTCTAAATCAAATCATCAATCAACTAATTCATAGCAATCAATCAAGTCAAACATTAATCCAAGTAATCAAGCATTCAAATATGATCTAATGAACAATTATAACAATAATGGCAATTTCGTAAATAAAAGAGTCTAAATCTAACAAGCATGAAAACATGAGTAATATCTCTATAATCTTGATGAATGAACTTGCATAGGTTAACATGTAGTAAAATGGATGTCAAATCATCATGAAAAATGGATCTATACTTAAGTTTACAAAAATGCATGAAAATCACTACTTTACACAAAATCAAGCCAACGATCCGATATACTCCTTTGGATCCGTGTGAGAGATAATCACCACTCACCAAATCACCTAAACACCTCAAAAGCTACACACTTCAGATCTGGACAGCGAAGGATCTAACTCGATCTATCACAAATCCGCTTCAAACGATGAAATCTCTCTTTGATGGATGTAGATCTTCAATCTAAGCCCTTGAATCTTCAATTCGATCTTCGAATTGGATGGAAGGAAGCACAAGATTAAAGTGGAGAAAAGAAGTGAAGAAGTGTAGAACTCGAGCTCTCAAAATGGCAGCACTTCGTCGCCTCAAAATCCGGATCTCAAAAATGAAGAAGAACCCGCCTATTTATAGGCAGAAATCCCCTTAGGTCGTCCGCTCGCTATTAGGTCGTCCACGACCTAAGAACCCATGACCTAAAACCTACGACCTAACGCATGCGCATCCACGACCTAATGAAACCCTACGACCCACGACCTAACGTATGCGCGCGACTTACAGATCCAACGACCTAACACACACGTGACCTAACACACACAGAAGCTCACGACCTAACTCAACACAGAGGCTCACGACCTAACTAACTTAGCTAGGATACGACTTAACACCTTAGGTCGTCTAACGACCTAACTATTATACGACCTAAGCCTTACCTCGTCCACGACTTAGACCCTGGACGACTTAACTCTGAACGACTTAGACTCTGGACGACTTATCAACATTGCGACCTAATGACAATTGTTTTACTATGTTTCGATCCGTAAAAATACGGGTCGTTACATTCTCTCCCCCTTAGGAATTTCGCCCCCGAAATTCCAAACAAACAGAGCAATCAAAGACTATTCTGCATGCCTACCATCCATAGCAATCAACAAACCATGCATCCAATTCTAGCTTAGCATGCAGAATTCTTAAACTAGAACAAGTTACAATGTCGTTAGATGACACGACACCTTAGGGCCATACCTTAAAGAGTTCAGGATGAGTTGCCTTCATCCTCTCTTCCACCTCCCATGTACAGTCGTTATCATCATCACTCCATTGTACCTTGAGAAACCTAGCTACCTTCCTCCTAAGCTGTTTCGTGTCGGTTTCCACAACACGAAGCGGCTTACGAGGTCTCTTATCGACTGGATCAACCTCAAAACCTTCACAGCTATCAGTAGAAACCACTGTATTCGAGTCGTGCACATACTTCCGTAGATACGATACATGAAAAACATTGTGCACACCCGACATCTTCTCTGGTAACTCCAATCTGTAGGCGAGCTTTCCAATTCGCTCGATGATCGGGAATGGTCCAACAAATCTCGGAGTCAATTTTCCTTTCTTCCCGAATCGAATAACATTCTTCAGTGGAGAAATCTTCACAAAAACCATATCACCTACGTCGAATTCCAAATCCTTACGACGCTTCTCGGCATAACTTTTCTGTCGGTCTTGGGCTGCCTTCATTCGTTGCCGAATGATCTCTATGCAATCCGAAGTCTGTCGAATCATCTCTGGCCCAAGTATCAGCTTTTCTCCTGTCTCTAACCAACATGTCGGAGAGTTACACAGTCTCCCATACAACGCCTCATACGGTGCCATACCAATGCTTGACTGGTAACTGTTGTTATACGAAAATTCCACCAAATGGAGGTGATCTTCCCATGATCCTCCGAAATCCAAAACACAAGCTCTGAGGAGATCTTCCAAAACTCGGTTGACTCTCTCGGTCTGACCATCTGTTTGAGGGTGATAAGCTGTACTCAAACACAACTCGGTTCCCAAAACTTCCTAAAAGCTCTTCCAAAATCCACTAGTGAACAATGGGTCTCGATTGCTCACTATACTCTTTGGAATACCATGGAATCGAACTATCCACTTAACATACAACTCAGCCAACTTTGATGCAGTCCTAGTCGATCGAACAGGAATGAATCTTGCACTCTTAGTCAGACGATCTACGATGACCCAAATCCCTTCATTTCCCGTTCTTGTTCTAGGTAGCCCATCAATAAAATCCATTGATATTTGCTCCCACTTCCATGTAGGAACTTCTAATGGCTGAAGTAATCCACTTGGCTTCTTCTGTTCGGCTTTTATCAACTGGCAGTTCGTGCATTTGGAAATAAAATTTCCGACATCCTTCTTCATACCTTCCCAGTAATAGGTTCTCTTCATATCCCGATACATCTTATTTCCACCTGGATGAATTGTCAGCTTTGAGTGATGACTTTCCTTCAGAACTTCACTTCTCAATTCATCTATATCGGGAACAACTAGTCGTCCTTGTTTCCGAAGCCAACCTTCTCGATCGACCTCGAATCCTTTATCCTTTTCTGGATCCAATCCAGATTCCAAATCACGGATAATCTTGACAAGCTTACCGTCTCGCTTTTGGCTCTCGCCAATTATTTCCACAAGAGTCGGTCTTATCGATAAGTTTGCCAACATCTCAGGTTTCAATTCACATCTGGGCCTGAAGTCAAATCCAGCTAAATACTCGAGATTCTTCCATTCTGAAAACATGACTCCCAATCCTGCATGTCTTCGACTTAACGCATCTGCCACTGCGTTACCCTTTCCCGGAGTATAAGCTATACCAAAATCATATGATGCCAAAAACTCTAGCCACCGTTGCTGCCGAAGATTCAAATCCTTTTGGGAGAAAAGATACTTCAATGACTTATGATCTGTAAACAACTCGAATCGAACTCCCAATAGATAATGTCTCCACATCTTCAGAGCAAATACAATCGCCGCTAACTCCAAATCATGAGTCAGATAATTCCTTTCATGCGGCTTCAGTTGTCGACTTGCATACGCAACAACTTTATCCCTCTACATCAGCACTGCTCCAAGTCCTGTACCACATGCGTCGGTGTAAACCACCATCTCATCATTTCCACTTGGAATAGTCAAAACAGGAGCACTTGTCAGTCGCTCTTTCAGGATTCTGAAAGCTTGCTCACACTTATCATCCCATCTGAACACTTGGTTCTTTTTCGTCAATCCTGTTAACGGTGCAGCCACCTTGGAAAAGTCTTTGATAAATCGACGATAATATCCTGCTAATCCAAGAAAACTTTTCACATCAAATGCATTCTTAGGTCAGACCCAATCCTGGATTGCTGCCACCTTGGCGGGATCAACCGCTATTCCATTTCCAGAGATAACATGGCCTAAGAACCTCACTTCACTCTTCCAGAAGTGACACTTCGAAAACTTAGCCTTCAGCTGATGTTTCCGCAAGATTTCCAAAACAATACGCAAGTGCGTCTTGTGCTCTTCTTCAGTTCTGGAATAAATCAGAATATCATCCACGAACACTAGTACGAACTTGCTCAACTGATCTCTGAACACTCTATTCATAAGATCCACAAAATATGCTGGCGCATTAGTCAATCCAAACGGCATTACCAGCCACTCAAAGAAACCGGATGGTGTCCTGAAAGTAGTCTTCGGCACACTATCCTTAGCCACCCTCAACTGGTGAAATCCCGTTGCCAAATCCATCTGAGAAAACACGTTAGCTTCGTGAAGCTGATCAAACAAGTCATCGATTCTCGGCAATGGATACTTGTTCTTCTTAGTCACCTTATTCAGCTCACGATAATCCACACACAACCTCAACGATCCATCTGCTTTGGTTGCAAACACAACTGGTGCACCCCATTCGGACACACTACGCCGTATGAATCCTTTCTGCAAAAGATCATCAACCTGCACCTTCAATTCCTGCTGTTCCTTAGGCGCCATCTGCCTAAGAGGCATCACAACAGGTCTAGCTCCTTCAACTAGATCTATACGAAACTCGATCTCTCTATGCGGCGGTAACCCTTTGACCTCGTCAAAGACATCCTCAAATCCATTAGCGATTGGCAACGATGACAGTCCATCCCGTGGAACAACCAACGAATACATGAAGCTCATGAAGACGCCTTCTTTATGCTTACATCGTATCACAATCTTTCGCCCCTCCACATTCTCGACTGTCACCTCCAACCTTTCACAATCAACCTTTGCCATACTTCCTAAGCCAGTCCATACCCAAAATAATTCTGAACCCCGCAAAGTTCAGAACAAAACAATCACAAACAAAAGAGCAATCATGACTCGATACAATCAGACCACGACATAACATACACAAACAAGACGAACCCCCAACTGGATTAGTCACAACCAATGGCCTATCAACAATATCCGGTTCTAAACCTAACCGGCCTACAAGTTCATTACAAACAAACGAATGCGACGCCCCAGTATTAAATAGCACTCTAACTGGAACACCACATAGGAAAAGAGTACCTTGAACCACTACACTCTTTCCTTTCTCTTTAGCGGTAGGAGCTTTCGAAGATGATGGAACAACCCCCAAAGCATAAGCTTGCACAATCTGCTTGTCCTTCCGCGGTTCCGGACAATTCTTCCTGATATGCCCCGGCTTGTCACAGTTGTGACACTTCATCGGCACCTTCGGATTCTTACAATCCCTGGAGAAATGGCCCTTCTGTTGACAATTGTAGCAGGTCACTTCGCCCTTTGGCTTCTTCTGGCCATCCTTACCCTTTTGCTGCTGCTGCTTCCTCTTCTTGTTTCCACCCTGTTGTGGTCTAAACTCTTCCTTGGTCACAGCAACAACAGATCCTTCTTTAGGAAACAGATTCTCATGCCTGAGAGCTTTCTCCACAAGCTTCTCAAATGAATCGTCCAAATGATCCACCAACTGTCTTCCAAGATAACTGTCCAAGCCTGTCACAAACTTCTCGTTCTTCTGGTACGAAGATTCAATATACGACCGAGCATACTTGGACAAAGCTTCAAACTCAGAAACATACTCAAGAACTGGTATTCCATCTTGCTTGAGCTCCACAAACTTCTTGAACAGAACAGACTTCTGAGCCGTAGATATGAACTTAGCTTCAAATCTGGTTTGGAATTGCTCCCAAGTAATTTCTTCCTCCGGAGTATCAATGGTGATAGAGTTCCACCAATCAGAAGCTCTCCCTTGAAGCTGTCTTGATGCTAACTTCCTCTTAGTTGCATCCTCAATTCCCAAATAACCAAAGATCCTTCTACAAGCATCTATCCACCTCTGGACTTCAATGGTTGATTCTGTCCCCAAGAAAACCTTCCCTCAAAGAGCAGTATAATCTTTACACAACTTAGCAAAATCCACTGGTCTTGGAGCCTGAACTTGAACTCCAACATCAACTGCTGTCCCCGGAACTGGTATCCTTCTCATGATCGAAGTCATCATAGCTTCGAACATAGCTGCATAATCAGTAGTCCCCTCAGCAGCACGGCCTTCCCTAGCAGCTGGTCTCCCTCTTCGACTCATCCTTAATATCTATAAAAAGGAATGATTAGCACACCTTGAGAAACAACTGCATAAAGGACTCAAACTCTACTAGGCTACTATATTATATATATTAATCATCCATCAAAATACAATTACGTCTCTCATACGTAGTTACGTCAGCGAGCGTTGGGTAAAATCGATTAACCAATGCTCTGATACCAAATGTGACAACCGCCCATGATCCCTGCACTGAACCTAGAGATAGTGTGCTGTAAAGTGTGCCAAACAGCCATTGACGATTGTCAAGGTAAATTAAAACAGCAGAATCTATCGTATTACTCACAGCGCATGGACAAAATACAATAGAATATATATATAGTGAAGCTTCACAGAATAGAATCTCATCAATAAAACTTCATAATAGTTGAATACAAACATCTGAATAGTCAATACATCAAGCCTCACTACATAACACTCAGAGAATATACAAGCAGCGGAACATCCAGTACATATAGTAAGAAAACAATATGCAATCCTCCAGCTCATCTTCGTCATCAGCATCGTGGAAAGCAAGAACAACACCTGCTACCTAGTCTGCCCGTCCCAAAATGGACGAACAGCCCAAGGCAATAAGAGTTAAAACATAAAGCCTTGAGTCAGACAACAGTCTTAGTGAGCGGTAAATTAACTAACAACATACCAAAAGAGCATAAAGGAAAAAGGAATAGGAATCCAACCCTCCCACTCCACCTCTTTCTACAGTGATAGCCCCCAGACACACACTAAGCAGAGGCAAACATAGCAAAGCATACAATTTAAAGTAAAGCAATTATCACTCGAGTCAAGGGTGATGCTTTCCAAGTACAAACCCCCAAGGCCTAAACCAAGATCAGATAAGCACCCAGAAAATACCGCTCTTGAGACCGAATGACAATACAACCAAACATCCATGACTCTGGCTATCACTGTTATCATTGCTTCGATATCATGGTTAATTGAATGACCGACTCATTCTTTCATCCGTCCGTCAAGGGCTAATGGAAACCCCGGTTCTAGACATAACTCCACACGTCGTCGCAGCATGTGCCTAGGACTATCGAATCTGCCCAGAGTACTCGACTACCAATCAGTAGCCTTCAGGGACTATCGAATCTGCCCAACGTACCATTGCTTTGAGCATGCTAGAACCTTCAACAACGATGAGATCTCAGCCTTCTAGTCATCCTCCTCGACGACTATTTCCATACTAGCTCAAGCGCCTCTCGAGCAAACCATTATCCTCAAACTCGAACCATTTCACCCAGTTGTCAACATGCTTGGAATGATCCCGTCTGGATTAGACCAAGACTATCTCATACTATGCTTCGCCTCATCATCATCATAGCAAAGCCTCATCTCAACATCATCATCATCAAATCTATCCATATGAGCTTCATCATCCGCTACATATGCCACGAGCAGCTTTCCCAATTCAAGAGCCTTTCACTTAGCTTTTGAATCATCTTCGACCATCTTGTCTAAATCAAATCATCAATCAACTAATTCATAGCAATCAATCAAGTCAAACATTAATCCAAGTAATCAAGCATTCAAATATGATCTAATGAACAATTATAACAATAATGGCAATTTCGTAAATAAAAGAGTCTAAATCTAACAAGCATGAAAACATGAGTAATATCTCTATAATCTTGATGAATGAACTTGCATAGGTTAACATGTAGTAAAATGGATGTCAAATCATCATGAAAAATGGATCTATACTTAAGTTTACAAAAATGCATGAAAATCACTACTTTACACAAAATCAAGCCAACGATCCGATATACTCCTTTGGATCCGTGTGAGAGATAATCACCACTCACCAAATCACCTAAACACCTCAAAAGCTACACACTTCAGATCTGGACAGCGAAGGATCTAACTCGATCTATCACAAATCCGCTTTAAACAATGAAATCTCTCTTTGATGGATGTAGATCTTCAATCTAAGCCCTTGAATCTTCAATTCGATCTTCGAATTGGATGGAAGGAAGCACAAGATTAAAGTGGAGAAAAGAAGTGAAGAAGTGTAGAACTCGAGCTCTCAAAATGGCAGCACTTCGTCGCCTCAAAATCCGGATCTCAAAAATGAAGAAGAACCCGCCTATTTATAGGCAGAAATCCCCTTAGGTCGTCCGCTCGCTATTAGGTCGTCCACGACCTAAGAACCCACGACCTAACGCATGCGCATCCACGACCTAACGAAACCCTACGACCCACGACCTAACGTATGCGCGCGACTTACAGATCCAACGACCTAACACACACGCGACCTAACACACACAAAAGCTCACGACCTAACTCAACACAGAGGCTCACGACCTAACTAACTTAGCTAGGATACGACTTAACACCTTAGGTCGTCTAACGACCTAACTATTATACGACCTAAGCCTTACCTTGTCCATGACTTAGACCTTGGATGACTTAACTCTGAACGACTTAGACTCTGGACGACTTATCAACATTGCGACCTAATGAAAACTGTTTTACTATGTTTCGATCCGTAAAAATATGGGTCGTTACATTAGATCTCCTCGATACAAACTCAAAGAACCTCCTTTTGTGATTTTTAGTGAAGTAGATTAATAGATTTATAATTTTGAAGTGGGGTATTTGGTTTACTGTAAATGTAAGGTGAAGGAGAGGGAAAAATGAAAGTGATAAGGCTAAGTGGAAGAAACGGTCAAGTGTTGATTTTTCTTAATTTATAAACAAAGCATCTACTTTACTTCAATCTCAAGTTAACCGAAATTTTCAAGCAAACCCAAATTCTCAAGCCACCCATCACATAACCATTACTTTATGTTGAAAATCTTGCACTTTGGTTTGATTTGAAAAGTTTTTAAAAGAAGGTTTTGCAGTATTCTACTACATAATATTCTTTTCGTATATGGACCGCGAACGACAGAACTAAAAATACGATCGTGCACCAAAATGCGACACAATCACAAATCATCAATAAAATACATACTATTTTATTTTTTGAAATTTCATAAATACCAACTTTTTTCGTAAAATACGTCATATAAAAATTTAAATATTCCTAATTAAAAATTATAGAAAAAATCAAATAAATTAAATTAAAAACGCGTCACTAAAAATCAAGTCGTTTTATTAAGGGTTGATTTTTTTGTTATTCATTTGAACTATTTATTATTGTAAATAAATTTTCAACATGAGTTCGCCATTACTATTTACTAATTAAATAGAGTTAAATAAGGCTATCTAATCCATTTAATTAATATTTAATTCACAATTCAAATATTTAAGTAATCTATATATTTGAATATAAGTCATTTAGATTTTTGAACATCGATTATTTAAATATTTAAAATCCAAATGATAAAATTTTAGGATGTTACAGCTAAGGGGTGATATTTTTTGATATTTTTGGGTTTGAATTAGTGGTGAAACGGAAGGATCTAGATCCACTTTTTCCTCTCTCGCCCCTTCCTTGTTTAAACCCACTAACCTCTTTCATTTTTAGTTAGATCTCTTTACTCCTATACTACCCAATAGGCTGCATATACCTAGCCTTCTCTTGCTTCATTTTCAAATCAAAAACAAGATCAAATACAATTATATCAATAGGTGTGAAGATATCTTCGATTAGTAGGGCTTTCTGGAAGAAATCAAATTGGATTCTAGGAATTCCACTTATTAACATTTGATTTGTTATTACTAAGCTACAGTTAAGGTAATACTCGTAACAATCCATCCTTTGTAGTATCTAAAATTCAAAGTCACACATCAATACCTAACCTCCGAATACCACAAAAGGCAGATTGTCAGGGTAAAATTAAAAACAAACATTGTGCGAAGGCATAACAATATAATCTCATAGGGGAATAATAACATATAATATATTGAATATACATGAACATAATAGGATGAACAATATATAAGAGACAACACTGGTGGAAGTAATTGATAAGAAAATATAATGATACATAAAGTCAGAATAAATATCTGATATAAGTCTCACATACAAATAGCACATCTGCCATGTACTACAACTATATCAAGTGTGTGTGTCTATATATATTTCCAAGTATTTTCTTTGCCTCCAGATCTCCAGCTGCGCCATTCTAATAGGGTATCCCTAAAAGCACGTGACTCCCAAACTACTCAATCGAGTACCTGAGAGTAGTTATGACATAAACAGACAAAGATGAAACACAGATAAGACATAAAGCGTAGTGTGAAGGGAACTATCTGAAAATACTCTAGGTAATATTTTTTAATATATATATAATTATGGGGATTTAACTACAATATAAATTCAGAGTAGTAATTCCATTCACCTAAGTCGTAAATTTCTAAGTGTCTGAATCCAGTCCAAGCCTATAACATGTCGTAGATAATCTCACTATGAAAGCAACAGCGAAGATAGCATCACGATTGGACCTCGTATGCAAGACATATGAATTAAATACGAAATGAGATTAATTAAAGTAATTAATTAACTTAACTAATCAATAGATTACCTAATCGCCCCCAATTTCTTCTTCCCCACAATGTCAATGCACACTCACACGTACATGAACCCATATTACCACATCATTCCCTCTCGATTTCTCCTTCTACACATGACAATTTGGAGAACGGCCAGTTCCTACGCACTCCATGTCATGTGAACTCCACGATGGTTACAAGCACTTGAGATTTGAACATCCCATGCCAAATCCAACCCGCTTGTCACGTTTCTGTATGCGTGGTTATAGCTCACGTTGCCAAGAGAAAGACAACGACACTCTCTGTTTCACCTAGTTCCTCTACAAGCTCCACCAAAGTTAAACTCTAGCCAATGATAAGATAATGTCGATGTCCTTAGACATAGCTGCACGCGACCATGACACCATGGATGTGAAGCTCTCCTCTTCCAGAGTCCACTAGATCCTACCTCATTTACTTTTACGGCCTATAGCTCTCAAAACATGATTAATCCCAAATCACTCTTTCCAGCCCATAAAAGAAAGTATCTAGAGAGGGAATAGAGAGAAAAAGTAGTGGGGAGAAAAATATAAGGGTGTGGTGATGTATGTATGTGTGTGTGTATTATTTGATTTCTCAAATAAATCACAATACATTTTGAGCTCATACGATCACACGATACATCAAATCGCCATGAACCTCGTCGGCTCACATCACTTTATTTGTCGATCACGAAGGTACAAATATTGTCGTCGTCTAAGATAACACTCTAGGATAATAATTTCATGCATTTTGAGGTTGTTTTAGCCATCGAATCGCCCGATTTCGAAAATCCATCAACTATACATCTCATCATAAAGTCCTCATCCTAGAATCATAGGTTATCAGTCGAGATCCCACTAGACCCAACTACGCACGTATTTTTATAAAATACGTATAACAATATGTAAATAATAAAATTACCATGTCTCTAAATATAGTGATCTTTACACTCATTTTAATTTGCAACATCAATCGGAATCTAATGGAAGTGGTCTCGAGTCCTAATTCGACCGTATGTGAAAAGTCAGATTTAGACCTTCAATTAATTAACGATTCAATATTTAAATTAATTACTTAAATATCTAGTCACTAAAATGCAGGTTATTACATTCTCCCCACCTTAAACATTTCATCCCTGAAATTCCTATGAGTATGACAATGCAACTCGACTGACCAAAATTTCCAAGCATCTACTTTGGAAAATTTCAGCAGTTCTTCCCTTATGTGGTTGGCATTACGGGAACTTCCAAAGCACTAAATATGTAACGACTTAGAATTTAATCGTCTTAATTTATGAATAATTAATTCAATTTAAATATTTAATTAATGGTTTTTACTAATTTAACAACCCTCTTTTAATTTATAATTAATGATATAAAATGTATTTAAATTTGGTTTATAGAAATAAATAGTTCGATAGAAAACTGGAAATGTGAATGAAACGCAATTTTCGGATTTTAGCTTTTTATGGAGTAGCAAGTTATTATAGGTTGTAATATTTTTTTTGTTTTAACACAACTTTTAAAATGTAAAAACACATTTTTTTGAAATATGTAATCATGTGTGCATGAAGTTGAGATCTGGTGTGCACGAGACAGCCTGGTTATATTGATTTAGTCTTCATTGAGGAGCTGGGCTTATTGATTAGTGAAAGCCCAATTATCTAAGAGCCTGCTAAGTGTTGCCTGTTGTTACTATCTTCTAATTTACCTAAGTATAAATTGAAAAACATATACAGCCGATTTTGAGAAAGATGAAATAATAAATTCAATGGCTTCTATTTCTATTTCTCAAATCTTATTTCTATCTCATTGAAAATAACATGGTATCAGAGCAATGAATCGATCTAGGGTTTCGACAATGTAAATTGATCTGTTTCTTTTTCCGCTCAACAATCAGGTGTTCCTGTGTGCATTGTCATCTGATTCGATTATGGCAGAATCTAAGAGCGTCGATGTGATGTCAATGATGCCAAAAATTACAGATCGCAAATTAAATAGCACCAATTATCTCGATTGGAATAAAACTATTCGTTTGTATATTAGGAGTATAGATAAGATTGATCACTTAATCAAAGATCCACCACAGTCTGACTCAAAGGATAACGATGATCAGAATTGGCTTCGTGATGATGCTAGATTGTTTTTACAGATTCGAAATTCAGTTGAGAATGAAGTAATTGGGTTAGTTAATCATTGCGAGACAGTAAAAGAGTTGATGGAGTATTTAGAGTTTTTATATTCAGGTAAAGGAAACTTAACAAGGATGTATGATGTGTGTCAGGCATTTTATAGGGCAGAAAAGAAGGAAATGAGTTTGATGAATTATTTTATGTCATTCAAACAAACATATGAGGAGTTCAACCTTTTGTTGCCAATGAGCACTGATATAAAAGTACAGCAGAAACAACGAGAACAAATGGCTACTATGAGTTTTTTGGCTGGCCTACCTTCAGAGTTTGATGGTGCAAAATCACAGATACTTGCTAATACTGAATTGAGTTCACTCCATGAAGTATATAGCCGGATTCTTAGAACTGAAATTGTAACAAATGTGAGTGGCACAAAAGAGAATACTGGGAGCAGTGCTTTTGTTGGTGGTAGTGGCAAGGCTGCCTTTAATAATCAATCAAGCATAGATAAGGGAAGTATACAGCAACATATACAGAATTGGAGACCTAGACCACCTTGTCCACAATCAGGGCGACCACCTAATCAAACATGGAGAACCCCAAGACAACCAGGGAGATCACAGAGGCCATCATGGAGACCACCACCTAACCAAAACAAAATCTGCAATTATTGTAAAAGAATTGGTCATGTTATTTCTGAATGCAGAAGCTTGCAATGGAATCAAAGAAACACAAACCAATCAAACATTAAGACTGTGCTCATGACTGCTGAAGAATTTGATAAGTACTCCAAATTTCAAGATGCACTACATACTAATTTTCCAGAACCTGGACATACATCAACTACCACATCAGTGGCAAACACAAGTACTGGATCTTCAACTTCTAAATGGATAATAGATTCTGGAGCTTCAGATCATATGACAGGTAACCACACTTTGTTTACACATTTAAAGGCAAATAACAGGTCTTAATGGGTTACATTAGCTGATGGCTCTAAGTCTGTAGTAAAAGGAATAGGTGAAGTTAAGCCAAACACTTCAATATCAATGCACTCTGTATTATACTTACCTTCACTATCATTCAATTTGCTCTCAGTAAGTCAAATTACACATAAGCTCAATTGTAGTGTTACTTTCTTTCCTTCCCACTGTTTGATCCAGGATCTAGTGACGAGACAGATTATTGGTAGAGGAACCGAATATGGTGGTTTATATACTCTTGACACTAATCCAGAATCTGTAGCATGCTCTATTACAAATCAAGCCTTCAAAATGCATTGCCAACTTGGTCATCCATCCATCACATTGTTCAAACTGCTGTGTCCTCAGTATAGCAACCTATCAACAATAAATTGTGAAGCTTGTCAGTATGCAAAGCATCAGAGAAGTAACTTGCCACCTAGGATCAATAAAAGGTCAAGTAAACCATTTTCTTTAATTCATTCTGATATTTGGGGACCTTCCTCTGTAACTTCTAAACCTGGTTTCAAATACTTTGTTACTTTTGTTGATGATTACACTCGAGTTACCTGGCTTTTTTTGATGAAATCAAGATCTGAATTGTTCACTATATTTTGTAAATTGAATGCTGAGATCCAAACACAGTTCAACACAACTATACAAACACTTCGTAGTGATAATGCAAAAGAGTATGTGTCAACTGAGTTAAGAAATTATTTAGCACAACAGGGTATTATTCATGAGACATCATGTGTTGATACACCTTCCCAAAATGGTGTAGCAGAGAGGAAAAATAGGCATTTATTAGAGACAGCTAGAGCTTTATTATTTCAGATGAATGTTCCTAAGGTGTTTTGGGCAGATGCTGTTTCCACAGCTTGCTTTCTTATTAACAGAATGCCATCTACTGTACTCAATAATGAAGTACCACAACAGGTCTTACAACCACACAAGAACATGTTTCCAGTTAGGCCAAGGGTTTTTGGATGCACCTGTTTTGTGAGAGATGTGAGCCAACAGTTGAGTAAACTTGATCACAAGTCATTGAAGTGTATTTTTGTGGGGTATTCTAGAGTACAGAAAGGTTATAGGTGTTATTGCCCCAAGCTACAGAAGTATATTGTATCCATGGATGTGACATTTATGGAAGACATACCATTTTATCAAACTGGTAGAACTCAAAATCTAGAAGGTGATGAAGAGTTTTTAGTTTACTCCACCATACCTGGTGTGACCTCTCCTTTAAACAGTGGTGTAGATGCACACAGGAATGACCAAATCCCTGTTGATACTACACAAACTAGTGAGCAATCTTCTGTTGACCCATCTGCACGAGAAATACAGCAGAGTGAAGAAGATACAAGTCTTGATCTACCCATTGCTATTAGAAAAGGGAAAAGAAGTTGTACATATCCTATTTCTTCATATGTGACATATGATAAGATCCCACATAACATACATGCATTTATTACAACTTTAGACTCAGTCATCATTCCCAAGACAGTAGGTGAAGCCATGGCATCCCCAGAATGGTATGATGCCATGATGGAAGAGCTGAAGGCACTCGAGGAAAATAAAACCTGAAACTTAGTGAAATTACCTCCTAACAAAAAAGCCATAGGAAGTAAGTGGATTTTTTCAACTAAAATGAATGCTGATGGAACAGTAGCTAGATTAAAAGCTAGGTTAGTAGCTAAAGGCTATGCACAAACTTATGGCATTGACTACTCTGAAACTTTTTCACCTGTGGCAAAAATGACATCAATTCGATTGTTTATTTCTATGGCTGCAAGATATAAATGGAGACTTCATCAATTAGATATTAAAAATGCATTTTTGCATGAGGATCTCACTGAAGAAGTATATCTTGAGAAACCTCCTGGTTTTGTTGCTCAGGGGGAGACTGGTTTGGTGTGTAGACTTAACAAATCATTATATGGACTCAAGCAAAGTCCTAGAGCATGGTTTGGTAAGTTTAGCTCAGCTATGGAGAAGTTTGGTGTGAATAGAAGTAAAGTTGATCATTCAGTATTCTTCAAACATTCTAATAGGGGAATAATTTTGTTAGTAGTGTATGTTGATGATATAGTCATCACTGGTAATGATGAAGCTGGTATATGTAGTCTCAAACAATTTATTCATACTCATTTCAATACTAAGGACCTAGGTGAATTACAATATTTCCTAGGTGTGGAGATTACAAGAAACACTGAAGAGATACTTTTGTCACAAAGGAAATACACTCTTGATCTGTTAAGAGAAACTGGAAAGCTAGCAGCCAAGCCATGTAGTTCACCCATGTATACTAATAGTGGGTTGAGTGATGATGGGGATCCAGTTGAAAATCCTGAAAGATACAGGCGTATAGTAGGAAAGTTGAATTATTTGTGTGTGACCAGACCAGACATAGCTTTTTCAGTTAGTGTTGTTAGCCAGTTCATGTCTCAACCGAAGGCACATCATTGGGGTGCACTGAATCAAATTCTACATTACCTAAAGGGTACTGTTGGACAGGGCATTGTATATAAGGACCATGGACATATGAATATTGAATGTTTTAGTGACGCTGATTGGGCAGGTTCAAAGGTTGATAGACGATCAACTTCAGGATTTTGTGTATTCGTTGGTGGAAACTTGGTGTCATGGAAAAGCAAGAAAAAAACAGTGGTGTCTCGTTCTAGTGCAGAGTCTGAATATCGAGCAATGGTTAATGGTGTGTGTGATGTTATGTGGGTGATCCATTTAATGAAAGAATTCAATATGTACAGAGGCTTGCCAGCAAAACTATGGTGTGATAATCAGGCAGCAATTCATATAGCGTCAAACCCCGTGTTTCATGAACGAACTAAGCACATCGAAGTAGATTGTCACTTCATCAGAGAAAAACTTCAAGCTGGAATTGTTGAAACTGGGTATGTGCGAATTGGAGAGCAAGTGGCTGACCTATTCACTAAAGCTCTGCCTGGTTCTAGAATGACATATCTATGTAACAAGTTGGGAATGAAAAATGCATATTCTCCAACTTGAGGGGGAGTGTAATCATGTGTGCATGAAGTTGAGATCTGGTGTGCACGAGACAGCCTGGTTATATTGATTTAGTCTTCATTGAGGAGCTGGGCTTATTGATTAGTGAAAGCCCAATTATCTAAGAGCCTGCTAAGTGTTGCCTGTTGTTACTATCTTCTAATTTACCTAAGTATAAATTGAAAAACATGTACAACCGATTTTGAGAAAGATGAAATAATAAATTCAATGGCTTCTATTTCTATTTCTCAAATCTTATTTCTATCTCATTGAAAATAACAAAATAAATAAGTATTTAATTGATATTTTATTTAAATTGCAAAATAAAAAGATGGATGTGGTATGAAATGAAGCTTTAAGTATAAAAATGAACTAAGTACAAGGAAATACCTTATTAACCAATGTTTTTGCTAATGCTTGTCCTCTTGGTGGTTGATGACGTGAGGGAAGAGTTGAAAATTATGATTAAGGGTAATTTTGAGATTTGTTTTCTTTATTTTATTTGTTTTTTTCATCATATTTTTATATCCTCTCAGGGGTGATGAAATATTTGGAGCTATCCACTAAGGGGTAGGGCCGGTCTTGATTTACAGGGGATCCATGCGAAGCCCTGGGTATAGTTTCTGGAGGTGTACTATGGCAAGCAGTACTCCAGTGCCTTGTCATTTTGTGGAATCCATTCTTTAATAAGTGCCATACGGACTTAGTTGTGCCCAACTATGTTGAAATGTGAGATGTAAGCATTTTAGCTATTATATATTTATTTTCAACCCTAGATATTATTATAATATCACTGAATTTTCTATAAAATGGTTTGGTTATCGTAAGGAGTTAATTGGATTTTAAACCCAATAAATTCAAAGGGATTTGAAATGTCTACGATAATGCGAAATATCTCAAGAATCAACCAAAAATACCAGAAGAAGGAGCTAAGAAGAACCTAAAAGGAAAGATGCCAAAACAAGCTAAGGCAATGGATCGCTAGCGATCCATAATGCTTGCTCATGGACCCTCCAAACTACTTGCATCATGATCCTGTATCTTTTCCAACAATACTTGTTAAGTTTTATAGTATTCCAAGCAGCGTAGTTCAAGAAGTGAAGACTAATCTGATTTAATCTGTTTGACCAAAAGAAGCTAACTTAAAATAGACCTATCGAACTCAAACAAAGTCGGATTGACTAGAAATTTAAGTAGAACACTTAGAAAACATAATAGAAGGCTCAACGAAAAAATAAGATCATTTGGAGTTGATTTGATGGATCGCTAGCAACCTAACTAGATGGATCACTAGCGACCCATGTGGATTGGGCCCCACCATCTCAAATTTTTATGGTATGTCCCATACACCTTAGAGAGAGTACCCGCAAAGTTTCATCTAATTCCGTTAAGTTTTGAGCAAGTTATGGATGATTCTTCTGGACAAGATAATCCTTGAAGATGGATGATCAAACAAACTCCAAACGACATGATATTTGGACAAGGTACTCAAATAGAAGATATAAAGACAATCAAACAAAGATCACTCAAAAATCCCCTAAGTACATGGATCACTACCAATCCATGCCTAATGGATCATTGGTGATCTTTGGAATTACGTTGGATTGTTATGACAATTTCAGAAAGGGTAAAGGAAAAATATCCAAGTAATTGGAGCGCTAGCGATCCATCACCTATGGATCGCTAGCGATTCATATGGTTGGCTTGGGTCACCTTCAAACTTTTTGATCTCCTTCATAGCATCATGTACATGCTTCTGGCAAAGCACGCCTAGCCCAATAGCTCTCTAACTCCTATAAGTACAATCCTACCTACAACATAAACGGGATCTTCTAGACCGGCTGTTGGAACTCTGCAGAGATTATTCTTCACTCTTCTCCTCTCACACAATAGTCATCTAGGGGTTCATTATGATTCTCTAGTGAACTCTTGTACTTATGACTTGATCTAACTTAGAAGATTCAATCATATTGTAATTCGATTCAACTTGTAACAGCAGTCAGTTAATAGAAAGTTATAAAGTGGACGTAGGCTTCATTAACAGCCGAACCACTGTAAAAATCTTCTTGTCTTTTTATATTTCTGCTATTTTGACATTTATTTTATATATTATTGCTATGTAAGAACATAGCTGGTGCTTTCACACTCAATCCAGGGTGTTGATCTATTTTTTGGGTTAACATGTTGGTGCTTTCACTGAGAACCCAACTAAGGCTTAGATCTAGCTATCTACTTTGAATCAGATAAGTTCCGAAGTTAGATCATCAATCTATGCTTAGGAGATTTGCTGTTGAGAATCAATGGCATTAAGAAGTAAGAGAACTACCTCCAGAAGATCCATAGGAGCTACCATTGCTGGAGAAGAAACAAACCCTTAGCAAATTGAAGTCAACAACCCCAACAACTTGCTGTTAGGAGCCAACTCTAGAGATCATGTTCTAGGATTCTCCACATAGCATGAAGTTGTGACTAACGTAGAATTGAACAAGATGGTTGATGAAATTAACCACAAAATGGAAAACAGTCAAAAGGCTCCAATGGAAAAGATAGATGCTCTCTTAGCGCTCCAATCACTAACTACTCCCAAAACGGTGCTTGTAGCCGAGGCTGCTACAGAGCAAGAGCATCCTTCTGTTTTTGGCTTGAATGGAAGAAACAAAAGGCAAAAGAAAAAGGAAGTAATGGGTGGAGCTCCAAGAATCATGATGGAAGAACCACGCACTGCAAAAGCACCTGCTACAAACCTGAACTTAGGGGTGAAAACCCCATGGGGGGATATAACGATGGCTCTTCTGGCTCTGAAGATGACAAACAATTTGAGGAAGATAAATTGGATGATAATGAAAACATGCAAAATGCTAGAAGAAGCTCTAAAACTCATGCCACAACAAAGTCCCAAACAATGGACGAGGAACTGCTACTCAAACGGTACTCCTAGAGGCAGGAGAACCAAGAAGATATAATACAAACCGAGATCGATTTCAAGGCCAAGCTCCCGTTGCATATTGTGACCACTCCCAACTGACCAGCCTCCAATCCCATCATGGAACTCCCATCATCGAATCATGAATGGTCGTCGTAGAAAATCATCAAAAATCGTCAAAATGGTCGTTGAAAATCTTACTTCAAGGTTGACTTGTAGTCGAACTCGGGTAATCGCCTATTTGACTCGGAGCTGATTCTAGAAGTCCTAACTCGAAGTCAAACTTGGGTAATCACCCATTTGACTCGAAGTAAACCTAGGAAATTCTGGCCTATAATCAGACTCGGGTAAAACCAAGATTTTCTTCATGCGAACCATGTGCTGACTCCAAGCAAATGGAAAATTTTCTCAGGTCAGACTCCAAGTAAAATACCACCAATCCATCAATGCCGATCCATCTTCTTTTGTCTATAACTCGAACATGCGAACTCCAAATACCTTGAAATTCAAAATGCAACCTTATGGGGCCTTCTTTGTCACCCCAGATCGATCTCACCTAGTTTGAAATTTTTTGGGGGTCGTTACTGATCCATGACCCCATCATAAGTGATTTGTCATTCAATCGGCATTTCTAATCATTCAAGCATAGACAATCACGCATATATCATTCTCAAGCATTATAAACAGCCGTAACTTGAAAATGGACTGGTCAGACAATGATTAGAGCATCTTCCCTAATCGAAACCCATTCTTCAAAGCTACTCAACATGCAGAATATCCAAAGAAGTTTTCCATGCCAACTATACCTTTTGTACAACTGATTCAAATTTGCTTATTTACGGGTATGATTAGCATATAGACGAAGCGGGGGCAACAGATGCAGTATACTATAAGGCCCTCAAGAATCATTAAAGGATGAAACAACCTACTACCCTGGAAGAATTCTATGGGAAGGCAAACCAGTTTTAAAGACTAGAAGTAGTGCAAATGGAAGAAGGCAAACACGACAATTTTCCAAAAATCATACCAAACGGTGAAGGAGCTATAGGACCTCAGGGACCTTCTATCCAAGGAAGGCTACTAAGACCCAGTAGAAAAGAGCCCACCGACAAAATCAGACGAAAGGATGATTATCAAATAACACTCTAGCTAGCTAGCAATTAAGGAATGGGGGGTAGCAACCTAAAGATATGCCTTCTCATCCATCATTGTCTACTTTCCTTTTCCAAATGAGCCGTATTGGGACACTATGGGCATTGCAGATAGCATGGTGAAAGAAATGCATCTATGCCCTCGACGAGTCATGTCGATCCCCCTTTTGAGAACCAGCGTTGCTCTGGTACGTCGAGAAGTCTTGTCCAAAGGATCGTCAAACAAACAGATCCAACCCCTTAGTCTCCAAGAATCGATAAAATTGTGTTCCACGAGCTTAGTCCTAAAAATTCCTCTTGATGTCATCGAATCAATACTTTAATACTGTTGGGTCGTTGGACACACGACCCAGAACTCTTCCTAGAGTCGATGAATTATCGTTCCAAGGTCGTTTGGTCACCGGACATCCGAGAAAAATTTCTCTTGAAGTCGATGAACCATTGCTATAAGACCGCCAAGCTGTCGAACACACAACCCAAAACTCTTCTTGGAGTCGATGAATTATCGCTCCAAGGTGTTTGGTCATCGGACATTTGACCAAAATTCCTCTCAGAATCGTTACATTATCATTCCAAGGCCGTTTGGTCGCCGGACATACGACCACAAAAACTCCTTCACGAACTAAAGCATTGTGAAGGTCTTCCACGAACTAAAGCATCATGAAGGCAAACTGGTAGATAAGCGGTCATCTGATTCAAAAAAACCCTTTGCAAACATAAAGGTCTTTTACGAACTAAAGTGTCGTGAAGGCGAACTAGTAGATCGGTAGTCATCTGATCCAAAAAACCCTTCGCGAACATGAAGTTCTTTCACAAACTAAAACATCATGAAGGTAAACCAGTAGATCAGTGGTCATCTGATCCAAAAAACCCTTTGCGAACGTGAAGGTCTTTCACGAACTAAATAGTCGTAAAGGCGAACCGTTAGATTAGCGGTCATATGATCCAAAAAACCCTTTGCAAACATGAAGGTCTTTCACGAACTAACAGCGTCATGAAGGTAAACCGGTAGATCACTGATCGTCTGATCCAAAAAACCCTTCACAAATGAGAAGGTCTTTCACGAACTAAAGCATCATGAAGGCGAACTAGTATATCAGCGAAATTTATGTACGACTGATATCCATGAAGGTGAACTGGAAGATCAGCAGTCATCTGATCCAAAGCCCCTTGAAGCTAACGAAGTCATGCTTTAGGTCCACAAATCGACAATCATATCAGTCACTCCGCATAATTAACGGAATCACTTCCAACGACCGATGAAACAAACAGTGCTGAACTCCAGAGCTTCAAAGTTGCATAGAGGAACTTAGCTAAAAATGAACCAACCATGTGGTTAATCAGAAGTTGACTCGAATCAGGCCAAGACTTATAACTCGGGGGAACCGTACCCACTGGCCTAGGGGCAACAAATGAATTGTGGAGAGACCCTGGGTACAGTTCAGGTGCGCCAATAGCCCTATGGCATGAGGGGCACCACACACACTTGAATAGCCATAAGGAAGGCCGAGACTAATCATACCACAGTTCTGTTATACTCGATCAAAAATTCTGGCATTTTGACAAATACGGACTTAACGACCTAGCTAGCGCAACAAACGAAATAGAAGCATAATACTTTCTTACTTCTTCCCAACTCCTCCTTTACCACCCTTGGTGACCAGATCCTTTTCCTCTTAAATGTATGCCAGTTGAAGACCGATTTTGTAAAGGCATTTTGGACCAAAAACTGAGAGTCTTGCCTCGAACTCCCATAAGCTCTTTCTTCATAACCATCTCCATGCGATCGGTTGTAGATCTCTCCACCATGGCAATCTTATTTGTTTAGTCGTGCACATCTTCTCTAAATATGGAAGGATCATCTAAGCCACGGTTACCCGATCCAAAAACTAATTATTTTTTAGAACTGACGAAATCGTGTTCCAGCGAAGTCAAATTGCCGGGTTGGTAGGAAAATTCGATCCTTACCTTCTAAGAACTGGTATCACTCCTCCATCACCAGGAAGGCCCTAACTATTGTATGCATCCCGTAAGTCACGCACTCCGCCATGCATTACTTCTTGCGCTTTGGAACCACACTCTCGAAGCATAAACTCCTAACGTTACCCAAAGATTGGCAACGTCAAAAAGTTCCAAACCATTCTAGATTGACAGGTCACATTGATCCAATAAGCCACGAATTTCGTAAGCAGCGCACTCTCAAAAGCCACGCATTTAGTAAGCCGTGCACTCTAAAAAATCATGCATTTCATAAGCCATGCAATTCGTAAGCTGAACACTCTTAAAGCCGTGCATTTCATAAGCCGCGCAGGCACTGCTTAATGTTTCTCTAGCATCATCAACAAACCATTAAAATTTTCTAAGTACCGTTGTTGTCCTAACGACATCGGAAAACTTGTTTATTGCAGGATTAACGGGGTCAACTCTCACTACCCGAAAGAACGGACATTGCTCCGATAGTGCTACAAAGTTCACAGACCAAAAGGTCGACAAATAATTCTGATCTTTGACCAAAGTTAATGTACAACATGTCTAAATTTCAAGACATCCAAGTCATGAGTTCCCAGAGATAGGAACTGCAACGTACCTTTGACTAGGTGCATCGAGGGAGCCACCCAAAACATCAAGTCTTACATCAATTGTTCAGAACAATCAGCCTTGTGGACTGAGGGGCACATAACATGTTAACACTTGATCGGGATAGAAAATCGCTCCAACTTGCAATAAAAGGAGGAACTTACCATCGTTTAGAGATAGACGATGATGGAAGGCATTTCCAGAATCAAATCATCAATGCACAAGTTTCCGAAGACAGAAGTAGGTGCTCGACTAAGGTCTCAAACCCCAACTTGCAGAAAACAAGCTGTTACCCAAAGACAGACAACGACAAGGAGTGAATGCTTGAAATCGAGCAGATAAACAATTAATTCTCGAAGATTGGCACCGACGAATAAGGTTGATATCTGCAATAATGGTATCAGCCCAGCATAATGCATATGGCCTGAAACAAGCAAGGTTAAGTGTCATAGATTCAAGACAAACACTACCAAACTCTACCAGTCCGTGATCAGGATAGGAATGAGTGCGGTCGTACCGGAGGCAATGTGATGACTCTCTTCACAATTTATAATTTTCTATAAGAACCTGAAATTTGGCACTTGAAAATGAAGGGTTCCGCAGGTAGTCGTCAGAATATAATAAAAACCAGTTGGAGGATATTCGATTTTTCATGAATAAGAATAACTATAGAATTGGTTGAGCAATAGCCTTGCATCTTCAAGGGAAATACTTGAGGTTATAAAAAAAGCTAGGCAATGGAAACGCATGGGACTCCCATCCTTCAAGAACATGGTGTATCCCGAAGTTAAGCAACATTGAGAAAACAGCCACATTGGGTAAAAAGGAATATACTAAATTCTACAGGATCAGATGAATGATTCAATCCTCACCAATATCACTTTAACACTGCTCGAAGACAGGCAGCACTAAGAAAATACTTCTACAATCCAATCATCCAAGTGCTAGTTTTCGAAGACCAAAACTAGTACCCAACTGGACTAAAAGTACCATCGAATCAAGGAAAGTCGATCCCAACCTCCTGAGTATCGGTGTTGCCCCGGTAATGCCAAGGCCTTCTTTCTATTTCATAAGTACCGATGTTGCGCTGGCAATGCCAAGAAACTTTCTACTCACTAAGTACTGGTATTGCCCTAGCAATGCCAAGAAAACTTTAACCTACAAGGTCGATGAGAAACACTCATCATAGTGAACCATCAATACACTAGCTTTCGGAGATAGAAGTTGGTTCCCAACTGAGTTTCTACCCTTTTATTTAGAAAACTACCGTTTCCCGAAAATGACAACAGCAGGAAAACATAATCTTTCATAGGTTAGCCGGATGGTTCGACCTTTCATCATAGGAATAAAGTAGTGTCGAAAGGAAATCCCAGGATTGAATTGCTCATGTGCAAATTTCTATGGATGAAAGATGCTGCACAACCAAATTTCCAGAATTCAACTTAGAAAGAGTTAAGCAGCCTTGAGGAAATGCCACTTGAAACCTAGCAACTAGGTTACCAATTCCCGAAGACAGGAATTGGCATATGAATAGAACTTCCACGATGACGTCAGCCGCTAAGCAAGTCATGCATGGCTAAGGGCAAGCGGGGATAATCACGAAAGGTTGAAAATAAAATCACCAAACTTCCTCAATCCCCAAATAGGATTAAGAGCCAGACCAGAGCCAATTGAATCATTTGTCCCACGCCTTTCCATCTCTCACAAATGCCCAAATACTGGCATTCAAAATAGCTAGCCCCTCGAACGGGGATAGACACACAAATACTTAGTTGAAAGAAAACGCCGCCAAGTCCTAACACGAATAACCGCGAGAAACTTACCATCGCTCATAGTCTAGCAATGACAAGAAGGATTAATGACTTACTTACGGTCTGACCAAATCATTTAGTCCCAATTGGCAGAAATATGCCATCGCTTGAAGTTTGGTGATGCTAAAAAGAAACCCTCAGAATAAAACTATCGATGCATCGACTTTCGAGAAAAGAAGTACGAATTTGATTGAATCTTCAGCCCTACCTTCTGGCATCTCATGCTATCTAATGATTCACAACATCAAGGAAAAATCCACTGGGTTGAGTCATCCATGCATGAGTTTACAGAGATAGAAACCGATACGTGATTAGGGTGTCAACACTGGACTTGGAAGAATTCACTCTAGCAAAAGATGACGGCGTCACGTCTTTCTAACACATGCTCCCAAAATGACATTGGATGACGAGTCAACTTGGAGGAATTCAATAACAGTCAGTAAACATATATCATTAAGAAAAAGCAATGCTCGCAATCAAGTAATTAAACCAGTAGTCTCTGGAGACAAAGGCTGGTGTGCAGGTTGAATTTTGAAAAATGCTAAGGAAGGATAATCAAAATCGAACAAGTCATGCACTAGTTTTCGAAGACTGAAACTGTGCCTGATCGAACTTCAAGAGTAGTTGTGACTTGTAATTTAACTGTAATCAATCATCCTAATATGGTAGGAATAATAAGTGAAGCCTAAGTTGCAAAGGACCAAGTTTCTGGAGGAGTAGAAGTCCCTTTGGAAAACTAAAGATGGATGACTGGAAAGTTATTTTCAACAATAAAACTTAGCATTCAAACATGTTAGGTATGTTTTACTTTAGACAATATGCTCGTATAACCAACACCCGAAATCCAAGGGAAGTCGGTGTATATTTACTAGTCGGGTTCTGAGCATTGACCGAGGAAGATGCAGTGTGTTATATACATGAGAAGAGTCCAGTATCCCGAATACTGCAAACGAACAATCTTGTGTAGATAGCTTGCTTACATTTGAAAAACAATCCATATTGTCCTTTGAAATTATCTTTTCCACACTTATCCATTATCGATCAACGATCGGTAATGGAGCCGCTGTCCAAAGCAACGCGTGAAGCTTTTCTTTTCAGGATCACTGGAGTACAGAGACAGGAAGAGCGATATGATTGAATCATCCACTATATCTGATTTTGGAATAATTGTTGCAATAGAATTCAAAATAGCGACAGGAACTTAACCAAGTTTTCGAAAAGAAATAGTTAAAGACAAAGAGCAGGACCTCACTCCAAAACGGCATACAATCGTTCGAGACAAAACTTAGCTTCACCGTCGGTAGAGTTAAAACTATATAAGTCGACTCCAAACCTATGTCACCCACTTACCGACCTAACTCCTTGTGTAAACTATGAAGCAAAGATTGCATCGTCAATACAAGGAATTGAAGTTTAGATCCAAATAAAAAAATGAACAACTATCAGAAGTCATTCAATTGAAAACAAGATTTTGAGATGGACTCCGACGATTCATTGAAATTCGCAAAATGGAAACTAAAAGGCAGTTACTTCCATAGCACACCTTGTTTCCAATGAAGGCGTGCTCTAAGGGGCAAATGTTAACTAGTTTTTTAACCCAATATAATTTAAAGGGAGTTGAAATGTCCGTGACAAGGCAAGACATCTCAAGAATCAACCAAAAAGACCAGAAGAAAGAGCTAAGAAGGACCCAAAAGGAAAGATGCCAGAACATGCTAAGGTAGTGATTGCTACCAATCCATAATGCTTGCTCATGGACCTTCCAAACTTCTTGCATCATGATCCAGTATCCTTACTAAGAATACTTATCAAGTTTTATAGTATTCCAAATAGTGTAGTTCAAGAAGTGAAGACTCATCTGATTCAAGCTGTTTGATCAAAAGCAGCTAACTTAAAATGGACCTACCAAACTCATACGAAGTCGAATTGACTTGAAATTTTGGGAGAACACTAAGAAGACATAATAGAAGCTTGTAGAAAAAATGAGATCATTTGAAACTGATTTGATGGATCGCTAGCGACCTGACTAGATGGATTGCTAGCGACCCATGTAGACTGGGCCCCACCACCTTAAAATTTTTATAGTAAGAGTACCCACAAAGTTTCATCCGATTTCATTAAGTTTTGAGCGAGTTATGGATGATTCTTCTATACTAGATGACCCATGAAGATGGATGATCAAACAAACTCCAAACGACATGATATTTGGACAAAGCACTCAAATAGAAGATAAGAAGACAATCAAATGGAGATCACTCAAAAATCCCTCAAGTACATGGATCGCTAGCGATCCATGCCTAATGGATCGCTGATGATCTATGGAATCACGTTGGATTGTTATGACAATTTCAGAAAGGATGAAGGAAAAATATTCCAAGTAATTGGATCGCTAGCGATCCATCACCTATGGATTGCTAGCGATCCATCAGATTGGCTTGGTTCACCTTTAAACTTTCTGAGCTCCTTCATGGCATCATGTGTAGGCTTCTGGCAAAGCATGCCTAGCCTAATAGCTCTCCAACCCATATAAATACAATTCTATCGCAACATAAACGGGATCTTCTGGACTAGCTGCTGGAACTCTGCAGAGATTATTCTTCATTCTTCTCCTCCCACACAACAGTCATCTAGGGGTTCACTGTGATTCTCCAGTGAACTCTTGTATTTAGGACATGATCTAACTTAGAAGATTCAATCATATTGTAATCCATTTCAACTTGTAATAACAGTCAGTTAATAGAAAGTTATAAAGTGGACGTAGGCTTTATTAACAGCCAAACCACTATAAAAATCTTCTTGGTTTTTTATATTTCTGCTCTTTTGACATTTATTTTATATATTATTGCTCTGTAAGAACAGGGCTGGTTTTTTTACACTCAATCCAAGGTGTTGATCCATTTTTTGGGTTAACATAACGTAAAAAGCTGTCCATGTTTATATGCAGCGTCGTCTAATGAGATACCTTTTATTTTAAAGGGTTTTATAAGATATAATAAAATTCCTTGTGATTTGAGTTTCCTACGTGGTTTTACCGGACTGATCCGGGCGTTATTTTTCCTATAATTCTTCGGTCAAACCGAGCACGTTTTCAGATTTAACTTTGGATGCTTTGGTGCTCAGGTGATGACCTAGATGCCCAAGATATATTTGTGTGTATTCTATTTTTGCTGCATTTTTTTGTTGTATTTTTCAGCAATTGTAAGTACAGACTATTATAACTGTCCAGGCTGATTATAGGATAGTTTGCTCTGATTGTGTATATAAAACATTTTTTGTGTAAAGATCATTTTATATTATAGATATTCATTGCATTGTGAGATTTTCTTTCTTTCCTTTTCTTTTCCCCAACAAACTATTTTTTTGGCACTCGGATGCTCGATATGTGAATGCCGTGGATGTATTAGTGTCGACTTTCGAAGGTCGAGAATGCAGGACATTACAGCATGGTGTCAAAGCTTAGGCTGAGCGAACATCTAGGCTTTGGTGGGGTTGACTTATTTGCGATAGGGTAAATAAGACTCTATGATGAGTTTAAGTTTATTATACATGAGAGCGCATATTCGTTAGTGTTATAAAAGTGTTTTATATTGATGATTTATCGGTTGAGTGGTTTATGAAATCTAGTTGAGACATGGGACGCCACGGTGTCGATAGGGGTTTCTAAACACTTAAACTAGGCAAATCAACACGGTATTGTTTTGAAAATGGGTAAAGAAAAAGTTTACCTAGGATTGTATTTGATATCTATATGGATAATTTTCAAAAATATAATAATTAGAGTTATTTTGTTGTGATTGTTTATTAGGAAATGTCGATACTTATTTATCATCATTTGTTTGTTTGCTTGCTTAGTTAGTTTATGAGCATTATTTAGTTGATTTTAATTTAAAATTAGATACGAACACCTTATGAATTCAATTCACGATTTGACTATAAGGTGTTCATTAAATAATGTAGGTTTGACAAGTTTACTTTGTTAGAGGTAATTTTTATAATAAAGAAAGTTATTGTATAAATTTGATTTTATATAAATATGGGTTATACATGAAAATGGATTCAAACTGAGAATTTAAGAATTTAAATCCTGGTTCTTTGAAATATGGTTTCCAATGTTTTGAAAAAAATAATGGTATTATTTGACAGTATTTATGATTATAAATATTTTAAAGGATTTTAAAGAAATAAAAAGCACTGGATTCACTTCGGTCACTGGAAAATAATTCTTATAATGACTACAGCATCATTGGTGTTTATTTTCGAGTTTCTAAGTAGGGTAATGCTACCATAGTAGTTTTGTTTCAAGTGATTTGGTAAAACAAAATATTGATTTATAATTCCAAAGGTATGATTTGATATGCTGAAAGTATAAGAATATATATTATTATTTCAAAATGATTTGAAATCAAACCCGGGCATTTAGTTCTTAGGTTTCCCTTAAGAAAAGATTAAATCGGATAGTGTTATTTTTCTAAAATGTTTTCATAAATAATTTTAATAGAAACAAAATTAGTATTAGTGAGAACTAATAAAAATAAGTGCGTAAGTTAGATGTAAATCATTTCTATTTTTCATACGGTTTTTTATCCAAGATTCGAGTACACAACTTTGAGGTGACTCACACTGATCCGAGTGAGGATTTATCACGGCGAACACTTGGTGAGCGTTCTTGGTTTCGAACCAAAGTTTTCTATCATAGTATATGGCTATGTAAGGAGAATGGAGTTTCCTAATCAAGGAGTCTGATCGGAGTCTGCACTAGGGAATCAGGTGAGTGATACTTATTCGGAAGTGAAGTTATGTATTCGAGTAGAGATCGAATCAGATTTTGCATATGGATGATCTATGAACATCATGCAGACTTATGAATAATATTGGGTATTCATGTGGTGAAATTTCGGGGTCAAAATTCTTTTAAGGGGGAAGAATTTAACGACCCAGAATTTTATCGTTCTAATTTGTGAATATTTAATTCAATTTAAATATTCTGTTAATGGTTTTTATTAGTTTAATAACCCTCTTTTAATTTATAATTTATGATAGAAAATGTATTTTTAAAGTTTACAAAAATAAATAGTTTGATGGAAAACTGAAAATGTGACTGAAATGCAATTTTCGAACTTTTAGCTTTTTATCGAGTAACAAATTATTATAAGTTGTAATAGTTTTGTTTTGTTTTAAAAAAACTTTAAAAATGTAAAACACATTTTTTAAATAAATAAGTATATAAATGATATTTTATTTGAAATTCAAATAAAAAGATGGACGTGACATGAAATGAAGCTTAAATGTAAAAATGAACTAAGTACATGGAAACACCTTATTAACCAATGTGTTTGCTAATGCTTGTCCTCTTAGTGGTTGGTGATGTGAGGTAAGATTTGAAAATGATGATCAAGGGTAATTTTTTTCTTCTTTATTTTATTTGTTTACTTCATCATGTTTTTATATCCTCGCTTTTTATTCTTATCTCATTCTATTTTCTCCTCTCAACTCCATTTTTACATCTTCTCTTTTGTTTAAATTTTAAAATTTTAAAAAATCTCATCTTTAGTTCAAAATTCAAATTTATTTCAAGATCAAAACTTGGCATTTCTCAAAGAATTAGAGCTTAAAGCACTTTATAGCAAATACATGGAAATGGAAAATAAAGGCGAGATCTTCACATCTTAGTTAATGTTCAAATGGTATAATTTTGTTAGCAATATTTTTTGAGAGTTGAATATAATATTCATGTGTATGAATTGTGTTTAAAAATTTGTTTTATGTGGTACTTAGCTTAAACTTGAAAAAAAGAGTGTATTGTAAACGTTGGGACTGTCTAATTAGATTCATTTCTGCCGATAAGCCCAAAGTGCATCGTAGGAACTGCTAAAATATGATTCTGCTCTATGTATTGAAAAACACAAACTCATTCACATTGTCTAAATTCAATATATCTCAAACCAATTTGAATTTGCTTATGACTTCAACTACAAAGTTGTTTTGTTTGATCCATGGATTGTTTTAAATAGTTTTGAATTTTTAGTTGAACATACTTTGAGAAATTTTAAAATAAGGGTAAATACTCAAATATGTTGGTTTTTTGTCGATCGCGAATAGATGAACGACCTTCATATTCATGATCGTCAAAACGAATCATGATTTTTAGTGTTTTGGTTTGTTGGAATTCGACCGTTGTTGTAACGACCCGGAATTTTGGTCGTTGGTTTTGGACATTTAATCTATTTTAAATGTTGAATTTGAAATATTAATTGGTTTTGGATATGGGAATTTTGGATAAATTAGTGAGATGGTTTAAAATTTTCAAATATATCTATTAAACGGATTTGGTGAATAGTAAATTTAATATTTGAAATCGGGTAAATATGTGAATCTGACGTTAAATGTGAACGGAAATGGTTTCTAAGTTGATTTAAACTCTATTCGAATTAGAGTGATGATAGTGGACTTTTGAATGAAATCAAAAGTCAATAAATTAAAATTTGAAATTTATATATATATTTATTTAATAGTGAAATTTAATATTTGAAATAGTGCAAATAATTGAATTTGCGATTTAATATAAATCGAAATGGTTTCTAATATTGGTATAAATTCTATTTTAATTATAATTGAGTTAGTAAGCTTTAAAAATTGGAATTTCAAGTAATTTTATCGATTTTGGAAATCGTTCGGTTTAATCGACACGTTAAAATAGCCTTCCGGGGCACAGTCTCGAAATTTGATGAAACTAGTTCCATTGGATCCATAATAGTGTATTATTATCGGATTTCAGATTTCGTAGCGATTGGAGTTACCGTTTGGCCGTACAGGATAGAAACATGTTCAATTTAATATCGAAAATTTAATATTTTAATTCGATTCAAACGCTATTTTCTACATACGATCAAATTTGGCCTCGAAACTTGTTCCATTGTGTTCAAAATAGGGGTAAAACATTATAAATGCCAAGCGGCACGCTTCGTTTGGAGTTCGTCCGGAAAAATACTTGAACGGTAAAAATAATATTAAATTAATATGTTTACACGTATATATATATATATATATATATATATATATGCGCGTTATCACAACAAAACCATACTGCGCCTCCATCCTTTTTTCTAATGGCCAGAAACGTTCGAAGTTTTATCCTCATTTTCCCCTAAATCGATCCACTTTCATGAAAAACTTTCAACTACAAAACTGGAGAGCTCGCCAAGCTATATCAATCCAACGGTTAAGATCGAGAATGAAGGAGCACGTCAGCGGCAAATTGAGCTCGAAATTGAATTATTTAAAGATTTGAATCTTAAATTGATTATTGAAGTTAAATTTAATTTAAGTGATTTAAATCGATATTTTGAAAATCGAACTCGAATTTACATAAATTGAAATGGTTTAAATTTGAGAATTGAATTGAAATTTATTCAAGTTGGAATTGAAATTGAAATCAATTGGAATTGAAAGTGAAATTGAATTAATTCAAAATCGAAATCAGACTTATTTGAATTGAAATTGAATCAGTTTGACTTTAAAACTATTTCAAATAAATTATTTTAATATAAACTACATAAAAATCTACCTTTTAAAATATTTAAAATATTTTAATTTCCAAACTATTTTACCTTATAAAACATTTTAAATAATTAAATTATTTTATATCAAACTATTTTAATTATTAAAACTATTTTTAAACAATCGAAATTTTCAAACTATTTTTTTAAAATTCAAATCGGTCAAAAGTGTGGAGTGTTTATATTTAAATCTTGGATTTAAATACGAATTGGGTCAAAATGAAGTTACCTAAATTGAAATTCGAAACAATTTTGGAAGCGAAATCGGGATATTAAGGTGAAGATGATTTTGAAATGAAATGGTATATTTTGAGTAAATATGATGATTTCGAAATGAATTTGATTTTGAAGCGAATATGATATTTTGATATAAGTACGAATTGTTATCGAAATGTAAAAGAACAAACCGGTGTGTAAAACGACGTTTGGTTGTTAAAGAGACCGGGGCCTCTTATTGGCATACGCTCTGTCAATATTGGAACCACTTTAACAATGAGTGATGGTCCAGTACGAAGTCGTTGGATTTGACATTACTTGCTGGATTTGAAGAAAGAGAAAGATGATGGATTAGCCTGGCACTTGTGCCAAATTGAAATGACTAAAACAGGAGCCGTACCGGCCAAGCGAGCTAGCTACCCCGAGCGGACACACTTCTTCGTATTACCATCATTTACATGCGATTGATTGGTGCGTACCCTCGGATTATGGGAGTGTTGGATGCAGTTGGCGGTCATGGCTATGATGCGTTACCACCAACCGGGAAGGGTAAACTGGTAGTATCCTACCTTGGGCATTGCCTCACGTGCCTTGTCATAATTTTATCCTTATACGAGACCCCTACGATTTTGGTTTAGTGTTGTCGTATCACGGCGCATCACTAACTACCGACGTGCTACTGGTGGTGTCAAATGCAAACTGTACGAGAATGATTAAAATCGCGTTAAGGGGGATCAATGTAAAGCCTTAACGCTATTTTAATATTTATTTTACTGATTAGACATTATATATAGCGTATTCTACTACATATAAACATTTTGACGGATCTTTAAGAGATGGAAAAATCCCGTAACATCTCTTGAGTTATTGCACGCACGTTATACACCGGATAGGAGATGTGAAAACCCATAAACATCTCTGACGCCATGCCACTCATGTTATATGCTATATCGATTTGAGTCATATAAGAATATTTTAGTCCTTACTTGAGTGTTTTGTCTTCTCATTATGCTCGGGTCAGCCTTGGGTTTTCATCTTGTTAGAGATTTATTATGGAGGACGAAGATGAAGATTTGGTATATTATTACTATTATTATTCCCTACATCATGTTGTCTGCTGCATTATTTTACTTATCCCCGTTGTATATATAACTCTGATAAATATTGTATAAATTATAATCAAATGTATAGTAAACAGCTTCATGAACTGTTTATTTGATTATTATATTTTATCGTTTTGCTACTAGATTCTGTGTTTGATTTCTCCTTCTTTTCTTATTTTTCTTAATTAATCCCAATGATTATCTATGTTCCGGATTGTTTAAGTTGGACATGTTTGGATTATTGTCGACTTAAAACTTCCAAAATGTAGGTCGTCATAGCTGGTATCAGAGCTTTGATTTAGCGACAACCTTAGCTTTATGAGGTTTGACTCATTAGAGATAGGGTAATAACACCCTAGAATGAGTCTGTTTGGGTGTGTGTATATATATGAGAGAGCGTACTTGTTAGTGTTATAAATTGTTTTATATTGTGTTTACTTATCTGTTGAGTTGTTTATGAATTCTTAATCGATACGTGGGACGCCGTGTTATCAATAGGAGTTTTAAATACTTAAATGAGGCAAGTTGACATAATATTGTTTTAAAATAGGGTAAATGAAATATTTTTACCTAAATTATATTATATAAATAAAATGATAATTATTAATGAATGCTAGTTTTTTGGAGATGATAATAAATAGTTATCATTGATTTTTGGCTGAATGAAAATAAAACGAATACTTTGTGAATTTTATTTTACAAGTGTTCGATAATTAAATTGAAGTGAAATCTAATTGCAATAAGAATTGTTTAAAATAATGTTTTGGCAATAAGGTAATGGAATTTGTATAGGTACTAGTATAAAGCCCATGCCGATGGCACGGATGTGATCCCAGTGCATCTCTGTTTGCAGTACAACCATTAGGTAGATGAAAAGCTACGATTCTCTCTCTTTTGCCTTAATTAATGTTCAAATACAATTAGTACTAATAAGAATATAAACGTAGATCCAAGTTTTAAACAATTAGTACTAATCAAGGGCAATTGTAAAACGTAGATTTAAAGATCGTAGGATAGGTTGATGGAAGAAGAAAGAGAATCGATAGCTGATGAATAATGAATAAACTGATTGAAGAAGTTAGTAGTAGAGGTAGAAGCAATCGTGGGAGGCAGTGAGTTACTGGTGCGGTTATTTTAACTTCCGTTAATTTTCATCGTCAATAGACATATCTGGCACACTGTCAGGCATTAGATATATAATCCATATTTTAATCCTGAGCGTTCTTTGTCTTTTCCATTAAAGCCAAGGGATTTTATTATATAGATAGTTGGTAAGCCCGTACGTTGTACGGGTGAGAAGTTTAATTTGTATAAAAAATCTAAACTATATAATTTACTAAATTAAAGTTTTCTAAAAAGATATATCGTTATTAATGTAAAATGTAACTTTAACTATTTTTCTGTAGGAATACTTGTTGGGTTTCCATATGCAACAATTGTATCATAGCACTAGGTTTGTGTTTTATTGTAAATATGCATCAAAATGGAAGATGCTTTAATGCTCAGAACAAAGAATAAATGTTATAACATATGATTAATATTTGTTTTATGTAAAGTTGATTTTTGATATATCAATATTTAATTGTATATTTTTCTAAACATATGTATGTTTTTATATTGTAAATAGTTCTTATCTATTTTATTGATATTTTTGGGTGCTATTTTAATAAATTGTAAAGTCTCATATATACAAATAATCGTTATAATTCACTAAGTTGATGCTTTATCTTTAATAATAGTTGTAATACCTTTGATGTTACACGTTTTTGGTGTAAACGTGAACTTCCCACAATGCCCTTTTTAGATTTTTTTTTAAATTTCCTTCCCTAAATATTGTCCCCTCATTTAAATTCAAAATTTATTCGCTGAGTCAATACATCTACCAAAATACATGTAGTACCCATGTACTGAGGCAGCCGCAAGCTGTAAGACGCATGTGCTTGATGTATATAATATTAACCATGTGAATGTTTGCTATTTTACCTACCAATACCTACCTATATTTTACATATTATGTACAATGTCCAGCATGTTGCACATGATGATGATACACTATGCGTGTAAGGAATATCAGCCTATACTCATTAAATATTGTTTACAAAACAAAGCCCTATGCCTCTACATTGAAATAAAATAAAGTTCACAACAGCATACTTTACAAATTAAACTTCTGCACGGTGATAGAAATCCTTTGCTGAGTCATCATCGTACCCGGTGCTATCCTTAAATCCGGTGCTATCCTTGAATATCTCCACTTTTGCAGCTTACCGAGTTAAAAAATTTACCAAGTCATACCTATTTCTGTGCTATTATGAACACGTCAGTTTGACTTCCCCTCTATAAATACTAATACCATATTTTCTCATTTTTTCACATCAGCCTCTATAATCACACTACTTCATTTTGATAATTTCAACATCTCCAACCTAAGGGCCAGGGAAAGGTTCCCCTCTACCAGGTATCATATTATTAGTTTGCTTATATAACTCTATCTATATATCATATAATATATTGCTGAATTGGGTTTTAAGTCAAATATTAAAATGTATTTGTGCATTTAAAACTAAACCAAACCAGATCTATTCTTAAACTCCAATATAAATCTACTCTTAAACTCCAATATAATTACTTGATACTATATATTCTGATAGTATATAATTTACACTCATATTTATTAAAAGTTTGGAGTATGTTAAGCTAGGCAATGTGATGCAGCGCAACCCTTATTTGGCCAAGGCATAAGTCGTCTACGACTTAAGGAGGCGGTGATGAGTCGTCCACGACTCATCTGGAAAACCAAAGGGGAAGGCATAAGTCGTCCACGACTTATGGAGCTATGTGAGGGGAAGCGGCGAGTTAACGAATTGACATTGAGTCGTCTACGACCTACCAGTTCAGATGGGAGGAAGTTACGACTTAAGGAGAGCATAAGTCGTTCGGTGTTGATGAGTCGTATACGAGTTAACAGTGCAGCTATAAGTTGTCCACGACTCAACTGGATGGAAGATATATGTCGTCTCCGACTTAAGGAAACAGGTATGAGTCGTCCACGACTCAACGAAGATGAGGAGGTAAGTCAACCACGAGTTATGGAAGAGGCTGACATAAGTCGTCCACGACTTAAAGACAGAGCTATAAGTCGTCTACGACTTAAGAGAAGGGGTGAGTCGCTGCCGAGTTAATCTGAGCCGTTGTTTCTTAAGTCGCTACTGGAGTATAAGTCGTATGGCGTCTGTTTGTAAATATGTTGAGTCGAATGGAGTTGATAAGTCGGCAACGACTTAAAAGATGTATTTTTTTATGTTGTATTTTCTGTTTGCTAAGTCGCTAGGCTTTCTTGTAATAAGTCGTGAGTCGTATGCTTTGTAAATAAGGAGTGTTGATTTGTTAAGTCGTTAAGTCGTGTACCTTGTTGTGACATTTGTATTGTAAGCTGATAAGTCGTATACGACTTATGATGAGTCGCAGGTCATAGATGATGAGTCGGAAACGACTTAAGACTTAGGAAATTTTCTGGATATGTGTTGTAGCCTATAAATAGGCAAGTTGTTTCATTTGTAAAGGTTGTTGAAAATTGAATAAAATTCTCTTTTGTTAGCTTTGTGCTTTCAATTTCAATTGGTAGTCGAGTGTATCTCCTATCTCCACTTACGTCATTCGAGTGCGCTCGAATCATCGTTTGCTGAAGCCGATTCACGGAATCTTGTGCGCAAGATCAACGTTGAAGAATTGTAGATCTCTTTCCCGGTATCTTCGGATCAACGAGTCAGAGATAGCTAGAGTTCGGTATCTTCGGATCAACGAGTTCGGGCATTTCAGTATCCATCAATCCACAGATTGCTACTTTCACCGATTGAAGTTTGTTTTGATTAATCCGCTGTGTCAGTTTGGTATCAGAGCTTGTTCTAGCCAATCATAGCTATATCGAGACTTGGAGCCTATTCATTTAGAAGTTTGAAGTTGTTTGATCGAGAAGTTTGAAGTTGAGCCGTGAGCAAGTGAAGTTGTTCATCATTATTCAAAGTTGTTTGATCGGATTTGAATTGGAGGCCGAAACTTTGTCCATCGTGTTCATCGCGATTTGCTACAAAGTGGAAGTTTTCGATCCGTTTCATTTTGGATCAAAGTCCGAATTGTGTTGGAATTTTGAAGTGTTTGTGAAAGTTTCAAGTATGCCGCCCAGAAGAGCTAATCGCCACCAAAACGTAGAAACTTTGTATCGAAGAGAAGAAGCTGATGAGATGGAGCAAAGAATCAATGAGAACTTTAGTGAAAAGCTTAACGAAGGAATTGGCCGGTTAGAGAAGCTTATGACGGAGATGAATCAAAATCGGAGAAGGGTTTCACCAGAATCTAACCATGGGGGAAGTAGAGTCTCGCCACATTCAAATCGAGACAGAAATGTTGAAAATGATCAAGGGCGTGGGAGGAACGTGAATGATCGTGAACGGAGGAATATCGATAGGAGGGATGAAGGTGGAAGACGTAATGGTAGTAGAGATGTTGGTGGTCAGAATCGACATCGTTATGCATCTGATTTTGAAGAGGAGTATGATGGTGGTAGTATTCAAGGAAGAGGTCAAGGAAGAAATTACTCTGAGTATGATCACAAGTGGGAGTCGGGGATGAAAACTGAAATTCCTGAATTCAAAGGTGGTATGCAAGCAGAGGAGTTTCTAGATTGGGTAGCTAATGTTGAGGAGATTTTTGACTTCAAAGAAGTTCCAGAACATCGTAGAGTGAAGTTGGTTGCTACGAGGCTGAGGGGTAGAGCTTTGGCATGGTGGCAGCAAACCAAGCTTACACGTGATCGGATGGGAAAGTCAAAAGTTGAATCTTGGGAGAAGATGAAGAAATTGATGAAAGCAACGTTCTTACCTTACAATTATCAGTCATTGATGTATCAACGTTTGCAGAATTTGAGACAGGGCACTAAAACAGTTAATGATTACGCAGATGAGTTTTACCAGCTTATTGCCAGGAATGATATTATGGAGACGGAAGAGCAGTTGACATCTAGATTCATTGGGGGATTGAGAATGCAGACTCAGGATATGGTTAATACGTTCGATCCAAGATCTGTGGCAGAAGCACATCAGAAAGCATTGGCTTGGGAAAAACAAGGGAGACGAGGAAGTGGTGTGTTTACTAATTCTAACAATCAAGCAAAGAGTGTTGGAGGAAGTTCTAATGTTTCCAAACCTATCAGTAGACCAGTGGTGAAGGAGGTTGAGAAGGCAAAGGTTAACAATGGTTTCAAATGTTACAATTGTCAGGAATTGGGTCATAAAAGCAGTGAGTGTCCAAAGCCAAAGAAGAGAACCATGATTGTAGAAGTTGAAGATGAGGATGTTGATGGGAATTTTTCTAATCCGGTTGAGGAGGATGAGCAGGATATTGCGTCAGGAGATGAAGGTTGTAACCTAATGCTGAGGAGATCGTGTTTAACATCGAAGCAGGAAGAAGCTAGTTGGTTAAGGAGTAATATCTTTCAGTCAACCTGTACTATTCTGGGGAAGGTGTGTAAGTTTGTGATTGACGCAGGAAGCTGTGACAATATTGTTTCAACCGAAGCTGTGACAAAATTGAAGTTGAAGACCGAGAAACATCCGAATCCATACAAGTTAGCATGGTTGAGAAAAGGAGGAGAAGTGAAAGTGGATAGACGAGTTCGTGTACCATTCTCTATTGGGAAGAAATACAAAGATGAAATATGGTGTGATGTAGTAGAGATGGATGTTTGTCATTTATTATTGGGAAGACCATGGCAGTATGATCGAGCAGTGCAACATGACGGTCGGACTAATAGTTACAGTTTTATGTTTGAAGGCACGAAAATTATCCTGGTTCCAAAGAAGAGACCACAAGGAGAAGGTAAGTCAGAAGAAATTGAAGAGCTGAAAACTTTATTATCTTTGAAGGAATTTGTTAAGGAGGTTGAAAATTGAATAAAATTCTCTTTTGTTAGCTTTGTGCTTTCAATTTCAATTGGTAGTCGAGTGTATCTCCTATCTCCACTTACGTCATTCGAGTGCGCTCGAATCATCATTTGCTGAAGCCGATTCACGGAATCTTGTGCGCAAGATCAACGTTGAAGAATCGTAGATCTCTTTCCCGGTATCTTCGGATCAACGAGTCAGAGAAAGCTAGAGTTCGGTATCTTCGGATCAACGAGTTCGGGCATTTCAGTATCCATCAATCCACAGATTGCTACTTTCACCGATTGAAGTTTGTTTTGATTAATCCGCTGCGTCAGTTTGGTATCAGAGCCTGAAGTGTTTTTATTGATTGGGCGTGAGAGCAAAGAAGAGGTTGAAATTCCAGAAGAAGTTAAACCAGTTTTGAAAGAATTTGACGATGTATTCCCAGATGAGTTACCAAAGGAGTTACCACCTTTGAGAGACATACAACATCAAATCGATCTTGTTCCGGGAGCAGTTTTGCCACACAGACCACATTATCGAATGAGTCTGAAGGAACATGAAGAGTTGCGGAGGCAGGTAGAAGAATTGCTTGAACAGGGGCGTGTGCAGGAGAGTTTAAGTCCTTGTGCTGTACCAGCTTTATTGGTACCCAAGAAGGATGGAACGTGGAGGATGTGCACCGACAGTAGAGCATTGAATAAGATCACAGTCAGATACAGATTTCCGATGCCGAGGCTTGATGACTTATTGGATCAAATCAGTGGGTCCGTAATCTTTTCTAAGATTGACTTGAAGAGCGGTTATCATCAGATTCGCATTAGACCAGGGGACGAATGGAAGACAGCATTCAAGACGAGGGAAGGCTTGTATGAATGGCTGGTAATGCCGTTTGGTCTATCGAATGCACCAAGTACATTCATGAGGGTGATGAACCAAATTTTCAGACCGTACATTGGGAAATTTGTGGTGGTTTACTTTGATGATATTCTGATCTACAGTGCTAGTATAGAAGAGCATGTTCAGCATTTGAAGAAAGTGTTAATTATACTTCGGGAAGAACAATTCTATGCTGCTACAAAGAAGTGTGTCTTTATGGCGAGGAGTGTTCTATTTTTGGGGTATGTTGTTTCAGAGAAAGGAATACAGGTTGACCAAAGTAAAATTGAAGCAATTAGAGATTGGCCACAACCCAAGACGATAACGGAAGTTCGTAGTTTTCATGGGTTGGCTTCATTTTATCGAAGGTTTATTCCACACTTTAGTAGTGTGATGGCGCCTGTTACAGATTGCATGAAAGGTAAACAGTTTGCATGGACGGAGGAAGCCGGGGTTGCTTTTGAACGAATCAAAGATCTTTTGACCTCTGCACCAATTCTAGTGCTACCTGATTTTCAGTTGGTGTTTGAACTACATACTGATGCATCCAAGGTTGGGATTGGAGGGGTGTTGAGTCAGAAGGGGCGTCCTATTGCATATTTCAGTGAGAAGTTGTCAGGAGCGAAGATGCGATACAATACATATGATGTGGAGTTCTATGCTGTTGTACAAGCTATCAAACACTGGAGACACTATCTATTTCAGAAGGAGTTTGTTCTGTATACTGATCATGAAGCATTGAAGCATTTGCAAGGGCAAGACAAGATTTCAGCGAGACATGCATCGTGGATTGCATATCTGCAGCAGTTTACTTTTGTTGTTAAACACAAGTCAGGGGTGACAAATCGTGTGGCTGATGCTTTGAGTCGGAGGAGTCATTTGTTGACTACACTAAAGGTTGAAGTGACGGGGTTTGAAATGTTGCCAGACTTATTTACTAATGATCCTTACTTTGCAAAATTTGTTGATAAAGTCAAGGAGGGAGAGACGGATGATTTCGTGATGGTAAATGGTTTTCTGTTCAAAGGGAATCGATTGTGCATACCGGAAGGTAGTCTGAGAATAAAGATTATCAAGGAATTACACGAAGAGGGACATGTTGGGAGAGACCGTACCTTACAGCTAATTTCACAGTCCTACTTTTGGCCATCGTTGAGGAAAGAAGTAGAGAGATTTGTGGAGCGTTGTCATATTTGTCAGGTTTCGAAAGGAACTGCGACTAATGCTGGTTTATATATGTCGTTACCTATACCAATTAGACCATGGGTTGATGTGAGTATGGACTTTGTGTTGGGGTTGCCGAGAACGCAGCGTGGTAATGATTCCATTTATGTGGTAGTTGACCGATTCTCGAAAATGGCACATTTTATTGCTTTTAAGAAGACGGCGGATGCTGTTCATGTTGCTCAGTTGTTTTTCAAGGAGATCTATCGACTTCATGGATTGCCAGAATCTATTGTGTCAGATAGAGATACTCGATTTCTGAGTCATTTTTGGTTGAGTTTGTGGAAAATGGTCGGGACGAAGCTGAAATTTAGTAGTGCTTATCATCCGCAAACTGATGGACAAACAGAGGTGGTTAATAGATCATTGGGAAATTTTTTGAGGTGTCTTGTTCAAGATAACCTGAAGAGTTGGGATGTGAAGTTATGCCAAGCAGAATTTGCCCATAATCATGCTGTGAATCGAAGTACTGGGTTCAGTCCATTCCAGATTGTTTATTCGAGCTTACCGAAGGGACCGTTGGACTTAACGGTAGTGCCACAATCAAAGAAGACAGTTAAGAAAGCTGCTGATTTTGTTGAAGGATTGACGGAATGTCATAAACTCGTTCAAGAACGATTGGAGAAAGCAAATGAGAAATATAAACGAACTGCAGATTTGAAACGAAGAAATGTAGAGTTTAATGAAGGAGATTTGGTTTATGCAGTTTTAACAAAAGATCGTTTTCCAGTGGGCACATACAACAAGTTGAAAGCCAGGAAAATTGGTCCGGTGGAAGTTGTGAAACGAATCAATGAAAATGCTTATAAACTGAAGCTGCCAGATGATGTGTATACATCTGACGTATTCAATGTTAAGCATCTCGTACCATATCATGGGGATGAGTTTGTTGGGGATGAAGAGTGTGCAAATTCGAGGTCGAATTTCTCTCAACCTGGGGAGGATGATGCAGCGCAACCCTTATTTGGCCAAGGCATAAGTCGTCTACGACTTAAGGAGGCGGTGATGAGTCGTCCACGACTCATCTGGAAAACCAAAGGGGAAGGCATAAGTCGTCCACGACTTATGGAGCCATGTGAGGGGAAGCGGCGAGTTAACGAATTGACATTGAGTCGTCTACGACCTACCAGTTCAGATGGGAGGAAGTTACGACTTAAGGAGAGCATAAGTCGTTCGGTGTTGATGAGTCGTATACGAGTTAACGGTGCAGCTATAAGTCGTCCACGACTCAACTGGATGGAAGATATATGTCGTCTCCGACTTAAGGAAACAGGTATGAGTCGTCCACGACTCAACGAAGATGAGGAGGTAAGTCAACCACGAGTTATGGAAGAGGCTGACATAAGTCGTCCACGACTTAAAGACAGAGCTATAAGTCGTCTACGACTTAAGAGAAGGGGTGAGTCGCTGCCGAGTTAATCTGAGCCGTTGTTTCTTAAGTCGCTACTGGAGTATAAGTCGTATGGCGTCTGTTTGTAAATATGTTGAGTCGAATGGAGTTGATAAGTCGGCAACGACTTAAAAGATGTATTTTTTTTATGTTGTATTTTCTGTTTGCTAAGTCGCTAGGCTTTCTTGTAATAAGTCGTGAGTCGTATGCTTTGTAAATAAGGAGTGTTGATTTGTTAAGTCGTTAAGTCGTGTACCTTGTTGTGACATTTGTATTGTAAGCTGATAAGTCGTATACGACTTATGATGAGTCGCAGGTCATAGATGATGAGTCAGAAACGACTTAAGACTTAGGAAATTTTCTGGATATGTGTTGTAGCCTATAAATAGGCAAGTTGTTTCATTTGTAAAGGTTGTTGAAAATTGAATAAAATTCTCTTTTGTTAGCTTTGTGCTTTCAAATTCAATTGGTAGTCGAGTGTATCTCCTATCTCCACTTACGTCATTCGAGTGCGCTCGAATCATCGTTTGCTGAAGCCGATTCACGGAATCTTGTGCGCAAGATCAACGTTGAAGAATCGTAGATCTCTTTCCCGGTATCTTCGGATCAACGAGTCAGAGATAGCTAGAGTTCGGTATCTTCGGATCAACGAGTTCGGGCATTTCAGTATCCATCAATCCACAGATTGCTACTTTCACCGATTGAAGTTTGTTTTGATTAATCCGCTGCGTCACAATGTAAAGCAAATTGATTGTTTATATATATTGCAGGTTGTTATTATTACATATGTTTTTACCATTTTTACATGTGACATGAAGGTATCCACAATATCTTCAGCTTCGTGTGCAACATTTGTTGAATCTTTGTTCTGTTATTACCATTTTTACACTTTTCATCATCATCTTCCAGAAAGGCATCCATCAAACACAACTCTGATCGTATCCAATCAACATTGTCATGTTTCTAGAAAGGCAAGTTGCTCAATTTTATTTATTTTATCGGGAATTAGACTTTTATTCTTCTAGCATTTATTGACCTAGATAGAAAGGAATACGCAATCAATTGGTTTTAGTTAATCATAAGGTAATGGTAAACATAAGAACGATGTTTCTTTAGAAGCTTCCTTGGTTTATGAATGAGTAAACGATGAGATTTTTTTCGTCAAGTTTGAGCAATTAACCCTGAAGAAAGTTTAAAGATGTCTACATCAAAACTGAAAATCGCACGAAGACTACATACTATATTCAAATGGTATGATTTTTTTGCATAAAACTGTCAATTAAATGCAGATATAAACGTGAATGACAATATACTGATTCCTCAAAAATATATTTTAAAATATTTTGAAGAATAAAAAGTAGTATTTTGAACGTATAAGTAAGGATTCCAATGAATATTAATAAAGAAGGAATATGCAATTGAAAATAAAGAAATTTGCATACCTTCATATATATAGACAAAAAATGCAAAATGTACAGCTTGCAAACTAAATAGATGGCTGAATTTGAATGTACAATACAGTATAAAAATAAGAACAAAATAAATAATAGTAGTCTTTGGTTTAGGTTGATGAAGGTTGATAAGAACAAAATAAAAATTAAAAACAAAATAAGAACCCCAATATGGATTCTTCTTTACGCACTCAACACACAATAGATGTGTATCAAATAATCTAGTTGGAATTTTTTATCAGTAAGGTAGTATGATGCTTTCACGCATTCCATCAAAAAGTTGATGTGCAAATAGGTTGAAGGAAGTAAAACAGGAGGCATCAAACAACATTTGAAAACAATAGTGCGGATAACAACGATGACGGTCTTTACCCACGACTACCAACCACAAACACATAGAGGACACATAAATGGAGGGACTAATAATTGAAAGGTAAACAGTAGTATTCCAAGTAAAGAAAAATCAAACTATTTGTTTAGTGGAGAGAAGGCATTACATTAGAAGTCGAACTATTTTTGGAAGGATAATAATTAGTGCAAGAAGAAGAAGAGAAGTTGACTATATATAGTTGCTGCGGTTTGATGAGGAAGTGGGTGCAGAGCGGTTTGAAGGTGAAGTGGAACAGAGAAGTGGAGGTATGTGTGCTACAAAAGTGGAGAAGTAGATCCTTGTGCTGTTCAAAACTTAACGGAGTTAAGTTAAGATACGTCTGTCGTATTGTGCACCATCTGATGTCTTTTAAACTTTGAATCAGAACCATTCTTTATCTTTTGTTTGTCTTGCTATTATCTTGACGTCAAAATCAAGGAATTTTATTATATAGACAAAACTTAACGGAGTTAAGTTAAGATACGTCTGTCATATTATGCACCATCCGATGTCTTTTAAACTTTGAATCAGAACCATTCTTTATCTTTTGTTTGTCTTGCTGTTATCTTGACGTCAAAACCAAGGAATTTTATTATATAGATATTTATAATATATTTTATTAATAGAAAGAATTTAAAAGTCGAGAATTTTTGAATTTAAAACCGGTTGCTTTCAAAAATTATTTTCAAAGCCTTCAAATTTTAATAATAATATTATTTGGAAGAGTTTTGACTAGGAAATTTTTTTGAAAGGACTTTTGAAAGAAATAAAAGCATTGAACTCGCTTTGGTCATTAAGAAATAGTTCTAGAGATGACTACAGCATCGCCAGTATTCATTTTCGAGTTTCTGAGTGAGAATTGATACCAAAAGAAATTCATTTTGATAAAAAAAAGTTTTGATTGCGAAAAATATCCTAAGTATGATTTGATAAATATATAAAAAAATAGTTTTGAACTTATAAATTGAAATAGTATAAATAAAAATAAGTTTATAACTTGTAGATTTGAATAGAAAAGTAAAATTAAATTTTAATTTTTTTTGAATTTTTTGATTAAATAAATAAAAGGAATTTGAATTCGAGAAATGAGATAAAAAGGTTAACTTAAGAAATGTTAAATTAATTAAGTTAGTGAAATGAAGTAAATAAATATAGTTTAACTCATGAAAGCTTAAATAAAATGAACAAGAATAATTTATATAATACTCAATTACATCCTAAAGCATCAAAATAACTTACCATAAATGTTTAAGAAGTTAAAATGTTTATAAGAATATGTAATGAAATATTATACAAGTAAATTAATACTTAAGTAATTAAAGTGTTTATAAATGAAATTTAAGTTGTTATAATAAACGTTATATACTTAATTAGTGTATATTGAAATGATTAATGACTAAATTGAACAAGTAAATGGAACTTAAGAAAGTAGACAAATGAATGAAATAATATCCTGTAAGTTGTTTATAGAATTAAATGTCAATTTGTGGAGAATGTTGTAAATTAAGTTGTAACTTTTGAGCAAATTATAAACTTGAACAAGTTGGAATAAAAAGTAATGAACCTTTATAAAATAGTGATAAACTAAGGAAATGATAAATGAAATGTTTCACGAAAGAATTTAGTATTAAATGAAAATTTGTGAAGGTATATGTAAAAGAAAAATATGGATGTTACAATTGAAGAGTTTGTGAAAACATGTAAGTCTTGCAACTCATAGAATTGATAAATTTAAGTAATCAAAATTTGTGAACATCGAAGATATGAGAAGGAAATCTAAAATGAGATATGAAATTTGATTTAACTTAAGGGAAGTTAATGGAAAGGAATAAACAAAAGGGAAATTTTGCCATAAGGGCCTTTTTTCATTCAACAATAAGTTTCCAGGACACGACATTAAAGGAATTATTTTCCAGGACAAAATTTTAAACACGTGACGTCGCTTCACGTGTACTCGCTCATTCCTTCGTTTCGTCTCCTCCTTCCACTCATTTCATTCAATTGTTTTCTTCTGTTTTTCACGATTCTAACCGAAATTAAAAACTAGGGCTTCCCGATCTCTGATCATTTTCAATCATCTGAAACCCTACTTTTAATCATTTTCAAAACTAGCTACAAATATTTCCATCTACACGAATTAGATCTCAAGCAGAAAATCTATCAACCAACGATTTTCACCGTCTTCATGAAAACCACGACTTCGGTTAATCAATTACTCAACAAGTAAGTTTTCTTTTTGATCTGAAACCCTACTTTCGATCTAAAACCTTACTTTCATGCAAATGTTTTAGGTTCATGATAAACCCTACTTAATTATTGATGTATATGATAGTTTTTGTAATGCAAGTAAGGTGTCTGTTGTTTTGTGATGATTTAATGTAATCTGAAACTGTTTGATTAATCATACGTACATATTCAGTGGTAATTGTCATTTTGTTTAACAACTTAAAAAGATAAAGGCGTTTATATTTTTGATCTGAATGAATTTATTACATATTAAACCTTAGTAATATTTGATAATTACTGATACATGTTAAACGTATTTTTTTTTCTTATGATTTGAAGTTATTATGATAAAAGCATTTAACTTTTCACATACATGATTCAATTACAAGATAAAGCCTAGAAAAATCTTCATAGTTACTGCTGCATATGATTTAAGTTCATTTAAGTTCTTACACAACAAGTAGTTAAATGTTTTTACTCATGAATCACTTAAGATGTATATGGTTACTACTGCAATCTGTACTCATGAATAACTTAAGATGTAAATTTTCTTTCATTTTTGCTGTAAATGTTTTTGCTACATAATGAACCATAATTAATTTTTCATTATAATCGGTTTTTCTGAAAGCTTTTGTATAGAACTTTATGTTTTTTTTGTTCTTTAAATTTTTAGTTAGTATAACCTGGTATTCTCTAGCCACATTTACCCTTTAATGTAAAAAAGATAAAGACATTTATCTTTTATTTTAAATGATATAATTAAGAGTTAAGTCCTATTTATATTAAAAACTTACTGGTATATCCTAAACATCTTTCTTGTTTTTATGATGATTCAAATTTATTACGTAAGATGTACAATTGATTTTAACTCCAACTAGAAAAGATAAAAAGATTTGCATAAATATCATTTCCAAAATCCTATTTTACTAAAGTAATAAAAAAGATAAGAATATTTATCTTTTTTTACAGCATAATTCTTTTATAATGATGTACATTAATACTTCTAATTTTTCTAATAATTGAACAACATCACATGTCAAAGTTTATTTGAAAATATTTTCCTTTCAGATTCTGAAATTTTTTTCAAGTATAACAAAAGAAGTGAAGGAACTTTTGACAAAGAAAATTGACACAATTGAGGAGGAAGAGGCAACACACAGCACAAAAAGAAAATTTGATGAGCACCAAGAATTAGAAAATCTGAGAAAATCTGCCAAACAATACGCCAGTGGCTTTAAAGACTTAGAGTTAAAAGTTACTTTTCTGATGGAGGAGATGAAAACTGTTAATCAACAGTTAAATGAAGAGAGAAGACTAAGAGAAATTGCTGAACAAAGAATCAAAAATCTTGAATTGAAACTGGAAATGGAGGACAATTTGAAAGCCCAAAATTTTGAAAAAGAAAATGATGTACAAGAAGAAGTCAATTTGAAGGAGAATAATGAGCTTGAAAAAGGTAAAAAATAGTTGGTTTGGTTCACATAAACAGTTCTATTGATTTTCCAACTTTTAATTTATTGCAAACTCAAGAGTATGTCGAAGAAGATGAGACAAAAAAAACTCTAAAACCACACAACTTAGAAGTACCTGCTGAGAATGCTATTGTCGTGCAAGATGTAGTCCTCAAAACCAATCCAGAAACTGCTATTATTTCGAAAGATTTTGTCCCCAAACAAACCAACAAAAAAGAAGAAACAAAGGAACATTAAGAAATGTCCTCTTCTGAAGTATCTCAGTGATAAACAAATCGGGAGTGTCAAAATCCTCTTCAAGATTTTAGGAGGAAACAAGTAAGTATCTTAACTACTTTTCACTGCATTTAGTTAAATATAATTTTACTCCAATAATATACTCATTAAGATACTATATGGTAACAATGTACACCTCAAAAAAAATTATGTCTACAAAATCATACAAAATTGAAAAAGATAAAACAATTTATCTTTATTTTTTTAGTGATAAATTTTTAGTTCCTATGAGGAAATAATTAACTACATTTAATTATTAACAACAATGGCATTCTCCAGTGATGAAGCATTCAGTTCCTACGATGAAAACTCAATCATCATTACAAAAGCTATGCTCGAAAAACTTCTTTTTAGCGGATGAATTATTGGTCAGGTAAGAAAAATAATTTATATTGTGCTTAATCATAAGTTCTACACTTTATCCATTTCCTTTTTGATATACAGGTCATAGATTGGTTTTGGTTTAGAAAAGAAAAATCATTCAATGATAGTTCTAGCATAGTATATGTGAACACGACGATGACAGTAAGTAAACCATAATCCAAATTAAAATATTGCATTGCAAAACATATTTTCTCAAAAAACATTTAAACAGAAAAGCGCAACGGATGCAAACTTCGAAAATATCAAACAAGAACTGTTTGTACCTTTTATACAAAAGACACTTAAAGATCGATTTTGTTGCAACATATTCTTTTCTATTCATGGGAACGAACATTGGAGCTAGTTAGAGCTAGTAGTTGATTCATGTTAAAGGAATCACTATGACTCATTACACTTAACAATAAGATCAAAAAGCTGTAGAAATGGACATTCAAAATATGCTATAAACGTGGTAAGTAAATATACAGACAAAGTAAAAAAGATAAAAACATTTATCTTTATTATAAAAAATTGATAATTCTTTTTTTTCTTCCAGAATTCAGCTGTCAGCAAGGTAAACGAAGAACTTCAAAAGGCTGGGGAGAAAACAATTTTGAGGAGTTCTACACTGATAAAAAATATTGATTGTGCACAACAAAGCAATGAGTAATATTTATTAAATTTTGTTTATATGAAAATTCATGTTACACAATAAGTATATGCCCGTTACTACCAATTACAAACTGTTATCCAGATAAACACACAATTTATTACAATTTATTATCAAAATTTATATTGCAAGAAAATATAGTCTACAAGACCATACCCGATAATCATTACAATTATCAGAGTAATTTGGATTTGTTTTAATCTTATTCCTCATGTTGGATAAAACTGAAAGTCTGTCCCATTTCGGTCTATTTTCATCTATAATATTTTTCTTTAGCATTTGTTTGGCATTGTTCCAAAAAGCAACATCCCTTCTCAATCTATAAATCAAATTACCACCTTGAAACTAGGGATAGAACCAAATACATGTCAACTCACCAAATAGACACTATAACTTATTCACATACTGTTTTGTAATGACGTAGAAATTTTTATTACAATTCATTATCATAATGAAGAAAAGATCATCTGTTTTATCATTATATTTCAAGTATACTAAAATTCAAAAATACAGGTACGATTGTGGAGTTTTTGTCATGACGTTCATAGAACAGCTAACCAAAGGAATGGACACAACAACAAAAATCACACTTAAAGAAGTTGAAGCTTTTAGAGCAGAAGTAGGTGCAGATATTCTATCTGATGAACCATATTGCTAGAATTTTGAAAAATTGTGCATCTTAGCTTCTGCTACAAAAATTACAAACTGACAATACTCACAAAAAATGCTTGCTGTCAAATGTTGTGTTTATGATGAATTTGTTAACTATTTATTAAAATATATGGAACTGTGTTGTTCATACTACATTTATGTAATGTAAATAAATTTACTTATCAATTCAATAGTCAATTTGTAATGACTGATATTGACTACAATGTAACTATGTGGCTGATGTAAAGACTGATGAATGAATGATGTATTTGTAACGAGTGATGTAATGCTTGAGGTAATGATGAATTTAGAATGGCTGGTTTGTTTCTAAAGAAATGTTGAAAACATAAATGCATTTATCTTTATCATGACAACCAAATATATTGGTACATTTTTACTATATTTTGGTGCAATTTCAGTTTGACTGTATATCACTTGATAGTGTTATGGAAGTTGGTGTTGTAGATGCTGGTGTTTGAATGGAGCAATATGGATGTCAAGGGCAGTTGGTTGGATTGCTATGGTTTGCTGTTGTGGTCGGGGTTGGCTGTTAAATGGTCTGGGATGAGGAAATTAAAGAGTGATTTTGATGATAAAATATGGTTTCATCGGATAAAGCCTTGATGCCTTTACTTCATCTCATCCAAGCTAAACAAAGCATCACTACCATCACTCAAAAGACAACTGCATTGCCATAATTCATCAGAATACTTTTAATATTCATCAACATTAACAACTACTTAAAATCATAGCTAAACATAGCAAGAAAATAAAATCTAAGTACAAGTATCTTTTTTAAAAACTGGCAACATCATATAATAAAACAAAAGTTGCAGAATTTAAATCACAGCTAAACATTAATAGTTGCTTAAAATCATAGCTAAACACAGCAGGAAAAAAAGATAAATATAATTATCTTTTTTAAAAACTGCAGAACATTAACAATTATCACATATACAAGAAAAAAAAAGATAAATACAATTATCTTTTTTAAATACTATTTAAAATCAACAATCATCAGAAACATATAACCAAAAATTCAACCATCCCCAATCAATCAACTAACATTCACAAAATACATTGAATCAGTATATAATCATTATTCTGAAAATGATGTTTATAGAATTTTAGATGCAATGTCGTCTTCAGCAATAGCTCTATGGCCTACGACATATCCCTCACATGTTCAACCTGCGTCCCTGCTTGCTTTTCCTGAGTCATGCTTTACAGCAGTTCTTTGCATCATGCTCAGCATACTTGCTCCTTTACAGATGTCTCTACAACAGTAGCCTTTCAAATTGCTCCATCTATCATCTATGCACCTTCACCCTGAAGACCCTCATGTTGCATTACTATATAGGGCATTGAAAAGTAGCTTGCCCCTGCTTCCTTATCCTTAATAGGTGGAAGACACCCAAATTGATGCTCTCGGCTCCAGATCATGTGCAACACTCCGCTGTTGAACGTCTCTCCCTTTCTTCAAATAAAACTATCTAGGAGGTTTGTTGTATCCACTTCTTTAGGCATGGAAGAAGACTTTTTTTCCGTCCCATCATTGGGGCTACATCCTTGCTGGTTGCTTTCACTACTCTCACTCATATGTGTGCCTGCTTCCGCTCATGTCAGTCATGAACCATCAACTTCTACCACACATGCTGCTGCAAAGTCCAACAAGTCTTGTTTGTTTCACCGTTGGCACACTAGCACATTCCAACCAGCTCTTGCTCTCTACTCACTATCTCTTGCTTGGCAATTCAATCATCTTCTGCATATTTTTGTTCTAATTATTATTATTCTATACATGTAAATCTTCAACTTTGTCATTATCAACCATCCATGCCTTCAAGTAGTGCATGCAAGCTTCAGCAAATGCAGATAACCTTTTTATCTATATTAGCAGAATCCAAAGAAAACCTAAAACTAAAGTTGTTTTTATTGAAATCAACAACAACCAAAATAGATGCTGCAGCACTGACAGAAAAAAGATAAAAAGATTTACCACTATACAAAAACAGAAAAAAAAACCAAAATATTAAATAAAAACATTCTATACCTTTTATGGTCAATACTATCCATCTTCCTATAGCCAAACTAATAGACTGGTAGAAAAAGAATAACCCAGCTTGTTCCTATAGCCAAAATAAAATAAATAAAATATATAAACACCAAAAGTGAAAATTTAAATCCTAAGAAAATATAACCTACCCAGTAATTCCGAAATAGAAATTGAAATCAGCAATATAGGAAGATTATAAGACTAAATTAAGTTTGAAATATGGACGACGTTATAAATATGATATTAAGATTGAGAGGGAGATAGAGATTGAAATCGAGATTGAGATTAAAATCGAGATACAGATTGATAATAGCATACAGGAAGATCTAGATTGAGAGATGTGTAAATACAGTTATGTTGTAATCTTAACTTCGGTACTTCATTAAAATCAGTACCTTTATTAAAATCATAATTTTGCCTAATTTCCACGAGCACAAGATTTCAGAAGATAAGAACGTCGTTTGAGAAGACGAAGACGGGCGCTGCCTAGATAATTGTCCTGCAAAATAATAATTTCAAATCCGTGTCCTAGAAAAAAATTGGGCCGTATAATTAGGCCCTTCACACCAATTTCCACTAAACAAAATCCATGAAGGGAATAAATTAACAAAATGAGTCAAATAAAATATAATTTGGTTCAAAATGAAAATGAACTTAAGTTGTAAAGTTAAATTGAATGTAATAACTTTAATCACTGAATGTAAGAGAAATTTGATTTCAATAAATGTAAATAAGTGAATGTGAATCAATTTGAAATTGAATAAAATTGAATATACATTGATTGGAAATGGATAATTGAATGTTTAAACCTTTTACTTTTTTACACATTCGAAATATACATGTTATAATATGTTTCTTTTATAAAAACGTGTGTTTAAGTTCATTAAAGGAATGGAATGTTATAAATTTCATGGTTATGAACTAATGTGCTTCATTTGAGTAAGTACAGGTACAAGGAGCTACTAGGATAGATTTTGGTTGCGTAATTGCCTATAAATTAAGCGGACTCGCTTAATAACGCTAATATAAGGTACGGTTACGCATTAAAAGCGAAAATGTGTTAAATATTGGTATATATTGTGTTTTCGACCGTGTAGGTCGATGTATATTATATTTATCATATTTGTGATATTGTAAAAGGCTCTCCGTACAGGGGAGAATCTATCAAAAAAATTCGAAAATTTAGGGTGTTAGAATATTTTGGAAAATTTTTGTTAACTAAGTTTGATTTGAAATTATAGCTTGACACATGGAATTTGATGAATAAATAGAAATTAGTGGATTTGGGTGGGACTAAAAGACTTAGTTAATGGTAATATTAGAATTTTAACCAAATGGGTTTTGAAAAGAAATGGGTTTGGAGCATTCGGCAATTTCGGGGATGAAATTATTTTAAGAGAGAGGAATGTAATGACCCGGAATTTTGGCCGTTGGTTTTGGACGTTCAATTTATTTTTAAATGTTGAATTTGAAATATTAATTGATTTTGGATATGGGAATTTTGCATAAATTAGTGAGATGGTTTAAAATTTTCAAATATATCTATTAAACGGATTTGGTGAATAGTAAATTTAATATTTGAAATTGGTTAAATATGTGAATCTGGAGTTAAATGTGAACGGAAATGGTTTCTAAGTTGATTTAAACTCTATTTGAATTCGAGTGATGATAGTGGACTTTTGAATGAAATCAAAAGTCAATAAATTAAAATTTGAAATTTATATATTTATTTATTTAATAGTGAAATTTAATATTTAAAATAGTGTAAATAATTGAATTTGCGATTTAATATGAATCGAAATGGTTTCTAATATTGATATAAATTCTGTTTTAATTATAATTGAGTTAGTAAGCTTTTAAAATTGGAATTTCAAGTAATTTTGTCGATTTTGGAAATCGCTCGATTTAATTGACACGTTAAAATAGCCTTCCGGGGCACAGTCTCGAAATTCAACGAAACTAGTACCATTGGATCCATAATAGTGTATTATTATCGGATTTCAAATTTCATAGCGATGGGAGTTACCGTTTGGTCGTACGGGATAGAAACGCATTGAATTTAATATCGAAAATTTAATATTTTAATTCGATTCAAAAGCTATTTTCTACATACGATCAAATTCGGCCTCGAAACTTGTTCCATTGTGTTCGGAATAGGGGTAAAACATTATAAACGCCAGGCGACACGCTTCGTTTGGAGTTCGTCCAGAAAAAAACGTGAACGGTAAAAATAATATTAAATTAATATGTTTACACGTGTGTGTGTGTGTGTGTATGTGCACGTTATCATAGCAAAACCATACTGCGCCTCCATCCTTTTTTCCAATGGCTAGAAACGTTCGAAGTTTTATCCTCGTTTTCCCCTAAATCGATCCACTTTCGTGAAAAACTTTCAACTACAAAATTGGAGAGCTCGCCAAGCTCTATTAATCCAAGGGTTAAGATCAAGAATTGAGGAGCACGTCAGCAACAAATTGATATGGTAGGTCAGGCGTTCATGTGCGATTTTCAAGGCATAGATATAGCCATGTTCGATCGGTTTCAGGGTGAAGGTGGGCCTCACGACGAGCTTCCGAATGGTAGTTGCCGATCGTCTTCTAATGGCTCGAGGTGGGAGCGGCATGGAGGAGTTTGAGAGGCGTGGTGGGTCGATGATCACCTAGAGCATACGCGAGAAGAAAGGAAGCACGTGCGGCCCTGATTTGGTGAAGGCAAGATGGGCGGCTGAGATTCAATCTAGGTGATTAATGTAATGTAAATTTTAAATTAATTATATTTAAAATCATATAAACTTGTAAATCTTATAACTTATATATACGAGGTCGAAATCGGATGAAATAAGCGGCGATGGAATCGTGGTGACGAGCACTACATTGTGGATTTGGTTTGGTGACAATTGGGAATGGCTAAAATTTTAGGTTAAATCGAACGTCGTTCGATTTGATTTAAAATTTAAAACTCAAGGTGAGTGTTCTATAACGCTCACAACATACTAAAATATTTTTATGCTAGTTAAATTTGAGATTATGAAGTGATATAAATTTATTGGTCGTTGTTTGATAAATTTAGTTATCATCTAAATTGTCATTTGAATTAACTGTTAAAGAATTAAAATTGACAGTTAGATTTGAAATTGGAATTTAATTGCCGGTAAAATACCCGATATTAATAACTAGGAAATTATTGTGAATTATACTGACTGTTTGGATGATTGATTGTGATGGATGCTATTGATTGATATTTTGATAATTGGATGTTTATTTATATATATCCTGTTATCATCCTGTATATTATTTACAGTATATAAAACTGTAAATTGAATTATTTTGAATAAATTAAGAAATAGGTTGAAATAAAATATACCTATGACACTGTGATTTAGATTGAAATGATATATATCCATCCCTGAAATTAAATTGAAATAACTGATCACTTGGCCATAGGATAGAAAATTATATACGGACACCGGATTTGTTAACTTAAAGAATTTTAAAATTTTTGATTTGAAATTTATTTAAATGATTTTGATTAAAAGAAATAAAAATCAAATTTATAGAAAATTGAATTATTTTCGAACATGAGCTCGAAATGTTGAAATTTAAATTTGTTAATAGAAATGGCTTAAATAATCGAAGTTGAGAAATATGATTCGAATTTCGGAAATGGGGTTGTTTTAAAGGTTTGGACTTTTATTCGAACTTCGAAATATTGCTAAGTAAAAGTAATTTAAATCGATATTTCAATAATTGAGCTCGGAATTGAATTATTTAAGGATTTGAATCTTAAATTGAGTATTGAAGTACAATTTAATTTAAGTGATTTAAATCGATATTTTGAAAATCGAACTCGAATTTATATAAACTGAAATGGTTTAAATTTAAGAATTCAATTGAAATTTATTCAAGTTGGAATTGAAATTGAAATCTATTGGAATTGAAAGTGAAATTGAATTAATTCGAAATCAAAATCGGATTTACTTGAATTGAAATTGAATCAGTTTGACTTTGAAACTATTTCAAATAAATTATTTTAATATAAACTACTTAAAAACTATATTTTAAAATATTCAAATTATTTTTATTTCCAAACTATTTTACCTTATAAAACATTTTAAATACTTAAATTATTTTATATCAAACTATTTTAATTATTTAAACTATTTTTAAACAATCTAAATTTTCAAACTATTTTTCTAAAATTCAAGCTGGTCAAAAGGGTGGAGCGTTTATATTTAAATCTTGGATTTAAATACGAATTGGGTTAAAATGAAGTTATAACCTAAATTGAAATTCAAAAAAAAATGGAAGCGAAATCGAGATATTAAGGCGAAAATGATTTTGAAATGAAATGGTATATTTTGAGTAAATATGATGATTTCGAAATGAATTTGATTTTGAAGCGAATATGATATTTTGATATCATGTACGAATTGTTTTCGAAATGTAAAAGAACCAACCGGTGTGTAAAACAACGTTTGGTTGTTAAAGAGATTGGGGCCTCTTATCGGCATACTCTCTGTCAATATTAGAACCACTTTGACAACTGTGTACATAGAGTGATAGTCCAGAACGAAGTGGTTGGATTTAGCGTCGCCTGCTGGATTTTAAGAAAGAGAATGATGATGGATTAGCCTGGCACTTGTGCCAAAATTAAATGACTAAAACAGAAGCCGTACTGACCAAGCGGGATAGCTACCCCGAGCGGACACACTTCTTCATATTACCATTATTTACATTGGGATTGATTGGTGCGCACCCTCAGATTATGTGAGTATTGGACGCGGTGGACGGTCATGGCTATGATGCGTTACCACCAGCCGGGAAGGGTAAACTGGTAGTATCCTACCTTGGGCATTGCCTCACGTGCCTTGTCATGCTTTTATCCTTATACGAGACCTCTACGATTTTGGTTTAGTGTTGTAGTATCATGGTGCATCACTGACTACCGATGTGCTACTGGTGGTGTAAAATGAAAATTGTACAACGATGCTTAAAAACGCGTTAAGGGGGATCAATGTAAAGCCTTCAAGCTATTTTAATATTTATTTTACTGATTATACATTATATATATAGTGTATTCTACTGCACATTGGTAGAATCCGGTTTGCGTTTGGGTTTTTCGTTTTCTAACCTGAGAGTTTTTTTGGTAGGAAAGGAGTGTAACGCGGGCTTAGTGAGGTCGTTGAGCCTTAAAGGCCTAATAAGTGTATGCGTTAGCTTGTATACACATAAACACACACACACACATATCTGTGTGTATGTGTGTAAGATTTTAAAACTTAAACTTTATAAATACGTGTCTCATTCGTTTGGAATTCGGTTGATTCGCAGTTTCCGGCATTGGAATCATATTGACATATAGAACTCACCTATGCAATCAGTTGATCCATATATTGTAGTAAAATTTAATGGTAAATTAATATGGACGACATATAATTACATAATTACGTCGTTTAATAAATATATTTTATTGGTGAAATCTTGTTAGCAGAATAAAACCCCATTCTGTTATTTTGTTTAAACTAAATAGATTATATTGGACATCTATTTAGCAGAATAAGTCACTGTTCTGTTATGTTAATTTGGACATTATTTATCTGCCAGCTGAATTATATTGAGTTGTTATCTATCGATTGATCGTATGGAATTTATGTACATAGCTGTGGTTTATGCAAATACTTGTGTCGCAACTTAAATGTCGATATGAGTATAATGGTAGCGTGTTTAAGTACCACTGAGTTTGCTAAGCCTCTTTCAAAAATCTGATAAGTTATGGATTTGAAATCAATTTACGTTTATAACAATTTAAAGTAAATGGTTAAGGTCGGGCCTGATTTGCAGGGGATCCATGCGAGGCCTTTGGTACATTTTCTAGAGGTTTGGCAAGCGATATCCCGATGCCTTGTCATTGTATGGAATCCATTCTCTAATAAGCGTCGTATGAACTTAGTTGTGCCCAACTATGTTGGAATGTGAGATGCAAGCATTTTAGCTATTTTATATATTTATTTTCAACCCCATACATTATTATAATATCACTAGATTTTCTATAAAACGGTTTGGTTATCGTAAGGTAAAAAGTCGTCCATGTTTATGTGCGGCGTAGTCTTACGAGATACCTTTTATTTTAAATGGCTTTATAAGATATAATAAAATTCCTTATGATTTGAGTTTTCACGTTGGTTTTACCAGACTAATCCGGGCATTATTTTTCCTATAATGCTGGGGTCAGACCGAGCATGTTTTCATATTTAGCTTTGGATGTTTTGGAGCTCAGGAGACGAGCTAGATGCCCAAAATGTATTCAAATATATTCTATTTCTACCACGTGTTTTGTTCTATTTTTCAACATTAGTAAGGACAGACTGTTATAACTGTCCAGGCTGATTATAGGATACTTTGCTCTAATTGTGTATATCAAACTTTTCTTGTGTAAAGAACATTTTATATTATAAATTATTCATTGCATTGTGAGATTTTGTTCTTGCTTTCCTTTTCTTTTTCCGAACGAACTGTCTTTCCAACACTTGGATGTCGGCGCACAAATACCATGGATGTACTACTGTCAACTTTTGAAGGTCTAAAAGGTGGGACGTTAAAATTATATCTCCTAACCTTAGGATTATAAAGCCCTCTCATTTTGGAAAAATTCGGCAGCACCCCCTTTGCGCAGCTAGCTACGAAAAAATCTAAAAACAACATACACACACACACACATCTCATATCTGAGGCATCTTATTTCTGAGGATATACGCGCGCGCATGCATATGTGTGTGTATTTATATTCTATCTACACTACAGATCTTACGTATCTTTTTCACAGTAAGAGCATGCCATTTAGATGTGAATAAAAGCGAGCAAGCATCCAAATAGCCAAAACTGCTTCTATGTACCTAATCATGTACTCAACAAAGAGGGTTAAACACAATTGCAACATTAAACCATGGATTTAAGCATGCTAAATCATATATAGAAATCATCTCAAAAAATATGCTATATCAAACCATACAACAATATCTCGAATAATCATGTTATAGCAAACTATGCAATAGGCATATATCTAACTCAATGACACGATATTAAAACATGTACAATCAAGCGTAGTAATTGATCCAACCATAATCACACATGATAACTAATTGGAAAGTATGCTCCAATAAGTCAGTATCTAAATATACTATCAACTCCGATTCACATCAAACGCAATATACATGTATATATCCCATCTCGACCCCTACAATGTCCATGGATCTTATGGTCTATTTTAAATAGCTATCGATATCTCTCTCCATACATGCTCTAATAGGTAACTATAATTAATATACAAGCAACCAATACATAAGTAGCAATAGACAACAATAATTTACAAACATACAAAACAAGCAACGAGAAGCACAACAAGCAATCAACAATAAGAAACTATAATTAATCAACAAGCAACAACAACTAGCATACAAACTACCAATCATACAAATCAAGCAACAATAATAAATCAACAAATATCAAAATCAATCAATAACAAACAACAACAAAAAATAACAAGCAACAACAAGTAACAACTAAATAATAGCAAGCAAGAATAAACAAGTATACAAAAAATGAAACATACCAAAGAGTCTATATGGACACACACAGTGACCAATAATAATCAAAACGTGCATGGAAAACTATAAACTCCAATCTGTTTGACATCCTAGAAGGACAAAATTCTTAAGTGGTGTAACTCCTTTCATGAATATAATACATGAAAGACTATTACACCTCCTGCTACAAAAAGGAAAACTTATACAATATGTTAGATAATCGTGCCTCAAAAATATCAAATAAATCCAGCAAACTAAGCCTCAACTTTTCCTTCCCTTTCGAATAAAACTCGTTCTCCAAAGGACAAAAACTCTATTAATTAAATCATAGTTAAATGACCATCTACAAATGCTTGGGTTCGCTCATGTTCATACTCACCTCAACTGCACAATATTAATAAGGATAATATACTAAATGTACTACGACCTTGCCTAAGAAAGTATCACATTCCACTTAGAAGATTAACCAAATCTACAGAAAACTAGTCGAGAAGTCCTTTCCAAAGCTATCACAAGCATTTTAAATAATACTATACTATAAATAATTTTATAACATGCTGAAATTATGTTCGATAATCGGTTAATTTTGAGATCTCGACAGATAATAGGTTTAAATGTTTGGAAGACGATGATAGAATAGATGATGCTTTTGGATTGAAACATGCTAAAATTATGTTCGATAGTAATATTTCATCAGGCAGAAATGCATCAGATTCAATGTTTGTCTGTGATAAGAGTTTCAATAATTCTGATAATTCTGAAGCACTTCTTGCTTCGGCAAATGATTTTGGGGTACACTCGATGGATGGGCTCTATGAGAATCTGGAAGTAGTGGATCAGTTCCATTTTAGAGAAGTGTTTGATGAGTTTTTGTTGTTGACATCATCAATTTCTAGTAAGGGATTGGATATGGGGTTTGTGCCTGTTGATGTGCACACTGATATCAGTGAACTTGATGTGCATTGTTTTTAGAATGTTTCCAGTTCTATTGATGTGTTAGCTTTGGCAGATGATGTTAAAATTGATAGCAGTATTGATTGCAATGGTGTGGAAATTGATAACTTGCTTTCTGAGGGGATGGTAATATCGGAGGAGGAAGTATTAACAAACAAGGAAAAAGCTTTTTTCTCTAATATAGTTAAGTCTGCTTGTAATAACTCATGTGAAGGGGTAGATGTTGCTGATGACGTAGTTTCAGTTATGGGGGGTATTGATAATTCGAGCCTGACTGAATCAATAGAAGAAAGATCTCGGAGGGTAGATGCTTCATCTAGATTTGTAGCGAATGTTGTCTCAGGCTTCACACCAGATGATAGTTATGATGCTTTGGCTGGATCAGTGTGCAAGACCATAAATGAAAAATGTCTGGAGTTTAAGAGGATGGAGAACACTAGTCCTATTCCTACTTCCACATCATCGCAAAGAGGAAAGCACAAGAAAACAGCAGTGTCTAGTGGATGTGTTCATCGTAGCGCTAGGATTCATAACTACAACATTCCATCTATGGGTGAGTTACCTGGATCGAGTGCCATAAGTGGTGCTACGAATCTAGGCTCAGGTATGAGTTCTATTTTGGGTAGTACACATTCTACGTATGCTTTAGGTAATTTATCATCTGCTGAGTTTAGTCAGTTAGCTTGTGATATATCTTTTATTTTTTCTGATGTTGAGATTGATCGAGAGTATATTAGAAATAAGGAATTAGAAAGGGCTAGTACTGTTGGATTATGTGGATAATTAGTTAGAACATTAGAGGTTTGAATGATTTGAATAAGTGTGATAAGGTTAGAGTGTTCTTTAAAGACTATTCTATTGACATTGCTTTAATTCAGGAAACTAAAATTATTTGCCCTGATATTAGATTTTTTAGGAGATTAGGCGGTTATTATCTTAGAAAATGGGTTTTTTTCCTTCGGTGGGTGCTTCAGGGGGAATAATGATTGGGTGGCGTGATAATTACTTTAAGTTGCTTCAATGTATTACTAAGCAAAATTCTCTTTATATTATTCTTATTAATCTCTCTGATAATTCTTTTTTAAATATTTCTAATGTTTATGGACCTAATTCAAAAATTAATCGAAGAATCTTATGGAATGAATGTTTAGGATTTAGATCCTTAGCTCCAGGTTCTTGGATATTAGGGGGTGATTTTAATGTTACACACTTCTTAGGTGAGCATTCACCTAGGATAGGGGATTATTCGGCCATGGAGGAATTTGATCAATTTATTATTAATTCTAACTTGATTGAGATCCCTCTGTCAAATAGCGAGTTTACTTGGAGTAATGCTAGGGAACTTCCATCTATGGCTCTTCTTGATAGATTTTTTGTTAGTGAGGAGATTGAAGATAGATATCCAATCTGTAGAGTTTCAGGTTTACCCTACACTTACTCAGATCATTGCCCTATTATTCTCACCTGTGAGCATCATAGAGTTATTAACAGTTATTTTAAATTTGAATAGATGTGGCAGTTGAATTCAAATTTTATGAACCTAATTAATTGTAAATGGAATTCTTTGAGTTTTCATAATACTCGAAATAAGGACAACTCTGCAAAATCTTTTGTTTCAAAACTTAGGGACCTTAGGATTTTTCTTAAAAGTTGGAACAAAAATGTTTTTGGAAATATAAAAATAAAAAAAGATAATATTCTTAATGAGATGCTCAAACTTAATAAGATAGAAGAATCTAGACAACTAAACCTAGGTGAACGTAATGTCCTTGCTATTCTCAAAATTGAACTTAATTCTATTTTAGAAAAGGAGGAGGTTATGTGGAAACAGAGATCCAGAATCCAATGGATCGATGAAGGGGATAATAATACTAAATTTTTTCATAACATAGCTAATGGTAGAAAGTGTAGTAATACAATTAACTCTATTTTTGTTAATAACGTTGAGTTAGTTGATCAAAGAGATCTTAATAAGGCTTTTATAGATTATTATAAGGATATTTTTGGTACAAGAAACAAACATAGAATAAATGTTAGATGGGATGATTAGTATTCGACAGATTCTATAGTCGATTTATCTAAATTAGATAATCCTTTTTCAGAAGAGGAAATTAGAAAAGCTATTAATGATATGCCGGTGACAAATCCCCGGGCCGAGATGGTTTCCCAATTTTATTTTATAAAACTTTTTGGGATGTTTTAAAATTCAATTTAGTTAAGATTTTTAATGATTTTTATAATGGTAAATTGCAATTAGGGAGATTCAACTATGCAAATGTTATTTTATTACACAAAAAAGTAGGAGCTAAAGACTTAAAAGATTTTAGACCTATTTCTTTGATTAATTGTCCGGTTAAATTTATTTCTAAAGTTTTACCTAATAGACTTAGTACAAGAATGAATGATTTAATAGATTGTTCACAATCGGCTTTTATTAAAGGTAGAAACATCACTGATGGTGTGGCTGTTGTTCAAGAATATATTAATCACTACTGTAAGAATAATTTAACTTGTGCGATTTTAAAACTGGACTTTGCAAAAGCTTTTGATTAGGTAGATTGGGATTTTCTTGTAGATATCTTTCATGCTAGAGGTTTTGGTCATAGATGGATCAGTTGGATTATGAATTTGCTTAGAACTGGTAACTCTAGTATTATGGTTAACGGTATATTAGGTAATAAAATTCAATCTAAGCAAGGTTTAAGGCAAGGGGATCCTTTATCGCCTTTATTATTTAACTTAGCCGCGGATGTTTTTGCTAAGGTTATTAAAAAAGCAGTTGATAATGGATGTCTAGGAGATATAGGCAATGAAATTTCACGTAGTGGTATATCGGTTCTCTAATTTGCTGATGATACCTTGCTTTTTTCTTCTCACTTACCTAGGCACATTATTACCTTTAGGTTTATTTTATATAGTTTTAAAATTCTATCAGGTTTAAAAATAAATTTTGATAAAAGTTCTGTCTTAGTTTTAAATGATTTTGAAAAATTCGAAAATTTAGTCGCAAGTACTCTTAATTGCAAAACTATGAGCTTTCCTTTTGACTATCTCGGTTTTGTGATTAGACCTAATAAACTCAAACACGATGACTGGCTTATTATCATTGATAAAATCAAAAATAGGATTTCTAATTGGAATGGGAGATTTTTATCTAGAGCAGGTAGATTAGTTTTAATAAATTCAGTCTTATCTACCCTCCCGATTTATTGGATGTCCATGCATCTATTTCCAGATTGGGTAATTGATAAAATAGACAAAATTAGAAGAGATTTCCTTTGGAGTGGGGAAAATACGAACAATAGCATTAAATGTTTAGTTAATTGGGAAACTGTTTGTAAAGCTAAAGAGGATGGTGGCTTAGGAGTAATTAATTTGCGTAACATGAATTTGTCCCTACTTGGTAAATGGCTATGGAAGTTTAAGGATATTAATGATAATGGTACTTGGAAAGAGATCATTTCAAAATATTACTATAATGGTTGCATTAACCTATATCAAATCTCTTCTCCTGCCACTCAAAATCTATCTAATTTTTGGAAATCCATTTTGAAATGTCATGATAGTTTTAAACTAGGTATTAATATGATAGTTAATTCTGGTAATTGTACTTCTTTTTGGCATGACATATGGATTTCAGCTTTACCTCTTAAGATCGAATTAAAAGAGCTTTATGACATTTGTAATTTTAAGTTTGCTTTAATTAGTGAAGTTTTCTCACCTGAAAATGATCCCCCTTGGAATTTTAGTTTTAACAGAATTTTAGTAGGTTCATCTCTTAGACAACTTTCTTTGCTTTATGCTAAATTAAATCTTTATAATATTGATAACCATAACGATATTATTAGTTGGGAATGGGATAAGAGTAAGAAATATATATCTAATTCTTTTTATAGATTTATTAATTTTTCGGGTACAACAAACAACTCTTTTAAGTTTATTTGGAAATCTAATGCTCCTCCTAAATCTAAAATTCATATGTGGTTAATACTACATGGAAAACTTAACCCTATAGAATTTTTAAAGAGAAAAAACATTCAAAATGACAACAAATGCTATCTTTGTAATATGCATTTTGAAGATATTAAGCATATTTATTATGGTTGCACGGATTCTTATTACATCCTAAAAAACAACCTTAAAATTTTTAATTTTAATATAATATCTAAAATTTCTAACTGTGATTTCTACTGGAGTAGTTTTAGATTTAGGTTCAAAAAGAATATTAGATTTTTACTAGATACTTTATTCATTATTATTTGTTGGTATATTTGGTTTGAAAGAAATCAAAGAATTTTTAACAATAATAATAGTCATTTTAACAAATTAATTTATACAATTTCTTCTTTTTGTTTTAATTGGGTCTCTAATCCCAAATATAAACTAGCTAATAATAATCTATTTAAAGAGTACCTTAATAAGGTTAATTATAATATTAATTCATTTAAACTCAATAATAATTTTTATAACACTAACATAGTAGTATAATTATTTTTTCAAACTTATACGAAGATCTCACTGTTAACCATAATTTGCTTAGGATAAAAGGTTCATAGGATTTTTATTAGTTTGTGTACTAATTATTGTACTTGTTTTTGTTTAGATTGTTAGTTTTACTTGTTATCTTATTTCCTTCCTTTTTCCTACATATATATGTATATTAATTATAAAATATACATATATATGTATCATTCTAACTTTTTTCTTAGTCATTTTTAGACGCAGGTAATGATGAGAGGATGTTAGGTTCACTTGATAGGCACTCATGATTCAGATTGCAGGATTTTGGATTGTAGAGAGATCATCAGCGCAGAGTTATCCTATCAGATTCACTGCTAGCCCCACGCAGATTCAGGATTGTAGGATTTTGGATTGCAGAGTGGTCATCAGCGCAAAGTTTTCCTCTCAGATTCACTGAGATAGCTTCACTGCAGTTATAGGATTACAGGATTTTGGATTGCAGAGAGACCACTGGAGCAGAGTTTTTCCTTTCAGATCCATTAGCAGATCCACCTTAGATACATGGCATCTTCATCTTCATTATGGCGTGCAATTTTCAGGAGGATCTACTCTTATACATGGCACTTAGTCCATTGGTTTAGAGTCTTCAGAGTGCTTTTCCTTTCTGTATTATTTTTTAGTTTCATTTTAGTGTACTTGCTATTCTAGTCCTCCGGTACTAGAAGCTTTGTGTTTTTCTTCTTAGCTTATTAGGTACTTCAAACACTTTAATATCGGGCGGTTGCCAAGCCGGAGCTCGATATTAGAGTGTGATGGGTGGTGGCTTTGCCGGAACTCATCTTAGGGGTACCTAAGTATCTTTGTTTCTTGTATCTACCTTTTTGCTACCTGCCAGGCATGTTGGCTGCGCCTCATTTTGGTGATATATATAGATTTATGTGTGCTCTCCTCTATTTATAGAGGACCACACATTTCTCTCAAAAAATAATAATTTTATAACAAATAAAAATCATCCAAAATAATATATGATTCCCAATCTATTCCATTGTTTGCTCGCATAATTTCTTCGTTAAACTAAGGTCGACCGCCTGACTCCTCTCGTGCGAACTCTGCCCGAAACCTTGGTTAGATCACTAAAATTTCCTCACCTGACTAGACTCGCTCTTCAAAAATCACTCAGTCACCTGAAGAATCCAACTCAACTGCTCTCCTTTAAGAATCAAGTGAAAAACCCTTACCTAGCTGGTGCAAATCAACTAGAAACTTTGCACTCGAACTAGGGACTAAGAATTGGTACGTGAATGGACTGACAGTTAGAAAATACCTTTTTAGCACAATGGATTACTCCCATTATCTAAGGTTTACTAATACGAAGAATTTTTTTAATACGAATGACTATAGGTAAATGTCCATAAGTCATTCACACGATCTTGCCTCATTACTGGGCATCCACCTAACCCAACTTGGATGCAAATCCAAGTCACACTTCATCGACCAACCCTGCTCAACTTGAAACCTCATGCATTAAGTTCAAACGGTAGTACTCTCGGTCGCTTCACCTCATCTTTGCAACTAAGGTTACTCAAGGTTTGTCTTTACTAATGAATTTAACTACAGTGAAAAGTGTCAAGTTTAGCCTATCTATCGAGTAACTAGCAATAGATAAATATATCACTCAAGTATTGAAAGGAACAAAAGTGAGTTCCCCAAAAATAGAGTTTACTTCACTACATAAGCTCCTTCCATTTTTCCTAGAGCAGGGGGCCTATTTGGACCCGCTAATGCCCATAAGGCATAAGTCATCATCTACCCACATCTCAGTAACGTAGAACGATCATTCTTCAAGTGATCAAGTCAATCGCAGTTAAAGAACATATGCTTCACTTTGACTAGATGACATCTCATAGAAAAATGCCCAAATATGCCATAGGAGTGAGATACTAGGCCAACTTTCTTCTTTTTACAAGCTCGATCTTCCCTTATATCTTAGTCTTTACACTTCGGTTGGAGCTTCGGTTTGCTTTGCACTCTTACCATCTCTATCAGTACCTCGATGGTGCTCTTACAGATGTGAGCTATCCCAACGAGACATTCAAAAGTAGACCCTAACGGGGATAAGACTAAGCAATTAATCCTCAATTGATGCTTTCAGACCTTAGGCAACTCATTTCCCCATACCAATGGAGTATCGGCCGGGTTAATCCTCAAATCAAACCAAAAGATTGAATCAGCCAAAATACTCCCTCACTGACAAGTTGCCTTACACAACTTGAATGAAATGCTCAAATTGTATGCCTCACTAGGTCTCAAAGATAAACTAAGGCTCAAAGAGATGTTTAGAACCAATCCATGTCATGACCTGCTCATCAACCTCCACTACTATTATACCCCACCAAGTCAAAGCATCCCCCTCAAGGTGCTAGGAAGCAATCCTCTTAGTCCATATCGGTGAAAGCACCGTCAAATGAATGTGCCCCAGCTTGTGCCTTAGCAACAATCTCTAAACCCAAATATAGCTTCATGACAAGGTCAAGGAAAACCTAGCATAACTTTGGAAAGCCTAAAGCTGGTGGAGTAAGAAATATTAGTACCTTAAGGGCTACACTACCTCCAACACCTACAACTGCTGTTGGGATGTTTGCAAGCGGCGAAACATTCCTATAGCAGCCAAATAGTCTCCAAACTAATCTGGCATCTCAAGCTGCCTATCCACTGTCACTCATATACTCCATTTTCTATTACTAATAGCCTAAATGAAGATACATTAGCAACTAACAATAGAAATAAATCGAAGTTCAGAAGACAGGTGGTGTCAACAATATTATATAGTAGAAAAAAGCAAGTATGCTCCTCAATGTATCTCCCTCTACCAGTTTGTTTAACTCAAACCAATCCACCTGGTCTTGAATGTTGAACCTAAGCTCTAAAACCAAATGTAATAACCCATCCTTCATAATGCCCAAAAATCAACATCTCCCATCAATGTCTGACCTCCGAATACCACAAAAGACAGATTTTCAATGTAAAATTAAAAACACTACGCCAAGGCAAAACGATATATTCTCACAATGGAATGATAATAATGTACAATATATTAAATATACATGAACAGAATAGTGTGAACAATACATAGGAGAATGCACTGGGGGAAGTAACTAATAAGTAAATATCAATACATGAAGTCAAAATAAAATATCTGATACAAGTCTCGTATACAAATAGCAAATATGTCATGTACTATTACAATATCATGTATATATATATCCAAGTATCGTCTTTTCCACCAGATCTCTTGCTATACCATTCTGATAGCGTATCCCCAAAAGCCCTAACTACTCAATCAAGTACCCAAGAGTCATCATGACATAAACAGACAATGACAAAATGCCGGTCAGATATAAAGCGTGGTTAAGGAGAGCTATCTCAAAATAATGTATACTAAAACCATATACATATATCAAATAGGATGCTAATAAGGCACATCTGGTCCTTTCTATAAACGTGGATTATGGGTAATCCGGACATCGCATAATCTATAAAAGTAAACCTATCTCAAAAGTAGAGGATTATACCATAACATGAACTTCTCCTATAATCAACGAATGAGCACAACTAGTATAATGTGACTGAAACATAACAATATACTATAGTAAAGTAGCCCAATATACGATTGCAAAGACAATGCAAATATCACAATTAAGCATATCCTAGAATACACAATAATACAATCAACCAACTAGTATAACACACAAAATAACGATAGGCAACAGATAAAGAATATAAGTTGATACTCATCATTGCCGATGAGTGGAGTCCACTATAGACTATGCCCACGATAAATAGAGTTAGTGCTTAAATGTACCAAAGGCCTCGAGCTACATCCTCGGTGATTGAACTCGCGTAGATCTCACCGTACCCCTACAACGAGCATAAGTGATATGTGATATACTCTAGATATCTTAAACATGAGTTCGCATTAGACATCGATCTATAATTCAAATTATCATGATCCTATGATTTCTACTGAGGTCCAAAATAAATAGAGTCATTACCTAACTGTATTATAGAACCCTAGCCACATCCAGTTTTGATGTAACTCATGTAGATCATACTGTACTCATATAACGAGCATAAGTGATATACGATACACTCTAAATATCTGAAACCTATTTCGACCTCACTGTACCCCTATATCAAACATAAGTGATATGCTGCCCCACTCGTAGATGATCGTCATCATCTCCCCTCCTTGTCATCATGGATTTCTAGATAAAATTCACATAACCTCTTTACAAAAGAGAACGATGGGCATATCCCGTATGTTATGCCATCGGAGCCACAAAAGAACATTGGTGTCGTATATATACATATATACATGGGGCATTTCACCAGAAGGACAAACTTTGCAGTCCAATTAATTTCTAGGACACACATTCAAAGAAATTACTTTCAAGGCCAAAATCAGCAGAATAAATACTTTCAAGGACAAAGTCAGCAGTCCAATTACTTTCAAGGACATAATTTCATAGGTTTTTAGGCCCTAGAAACTAATTATTTTACGTTTTGTCCTTGAAAGTAATTATTTCTGTTATGTGTCCTAGAAACTAATTCCACTTGCTAAAGAGGCCCTTGTGGCTAATTTCCACTATATACATCATGTAATCATATACGCCTATTAAAAACGAAGACCAATATCTTGTCATCGTCTATCAATATGGATAGCCTCTACTATAAGAGCAATACTCAGTGCAGTCACTAATATGAGACCAATACCATTCATCAAAACAACTACCCAAGGTCGATACCAAGAGGTACAGACTTGCATACCACTTCCCTGAGTAGCCCCAAAGTATTCCCAAAGTCATATAAAGGAAATCGGGTCTGTCCGAAAGTGAAATGCTCTAGATCTGGGCATTATTGCCCGACCTAAACACTGATCGGCGGATCGATCAGCGCTATCGGTCCACCAGTCCATGCTTTGAGCTGGGTAATAATGCCTAGATTGGAGCACAATCTGAGGCCTGGTTTCTTCCCGTTTTGTCGTGCTGCATTTTCCATCGAGTCACCTAGCCATCCTGCCATGTTGTCTTCGTCACAGAGTTGAAGTTTGGTGCCTTATGGTTGAGTCTATGTGTCGATTTTTTCGAGTGTTCGAAAGGGATATTCATGCCATTATGAATCCTTTTCCCGATCTTTTTGTTACCAAAATGCAGTATGCATCTCGGCAACCCGACTACACTCTATCACATCACCTTCCTTTATTATAGATGTATACTTATATGCTAATGCACACAATACACACCAATCTACACATATTTACACTTCTACTCCACAATTATTGTTTCAAGATTCATCGGAGTGATTACTCGACCTTGTATCACCTCATGCAAATTAGCATACATGATAGTTGCTATGGATGCAAGAGATGCTCATTGTGATATCCCGGAAATTTGGCAATATCAATTTAATAATCTTTATTAATAATTAAATTGATTAGTTGATTTATTTTATAAATTGACAAGTTCAATTCATTTTAAAAGGTTAATAATATTTTAAATTGGGAAGTTTTATCTTTCTAAAACTAATATAAGTGTTTATATTTATAATATATATATATAGGTATATATATTATGAATAGGGAATCTTTTAATTTAATAAAATTATGTTTTCAAATTATAATATATATGAACATATATATTGTTATTTGAAGTTATGTATTAAATTCAATATGATAATTATCAAGCTAATGTTAAAAGTATTTTTCATTTAGAATATATATATTTGCATATGTTGGAATAAAAAGAATATTGAATTTGAATTTAATAAGATGTTTTCAAACTCATATATATATATATAATTTGTAATTTGGTTTAATACTTTTGAAAATGATATTTATGATTTAAATAACAAGAATAAGATTTAAATAAGAAGTTCATTTTAATAATCTTTTCTCTTTTAAAATTCAATTGTTTTTAACATTCTTTCCTTTTTAAAAAGTCAAAATGGTTTGTAAAAATATATATATAGTTAAGCTCAAGCATTTATAAATATGTTATATATATATTTGATTAAAGTATAAGTTATTTTAAATAATAGTTTTCACATTTGTAAATTTATATAGGAATGTAAAGCTTAATTATAAAAGATAAATACATCTTTATACATATATAAATATTTCATAAATACATATAAAAGACATAAATAAATTAATTAAAAACAAGAATTAACACTTGTAATTAAATAATAAAGCAATAAAAACACTTGTAAACATATGGAGGCTTGGATGGCATATGTGTAAGCTAATTAACATCTAAGAGAGGACAAGTGGCTCTATTTTGTTTTCTCTTTAATAAATTAAAGTTTAAAATTTTAAATATAGAAGAAAGATCTGCAATTTTCTTTCTTCAGCTCAAAATTATTTTTCCCTCTTTCTCTACTAAAAAAATAAGTACAATTCGAATCTAAAATCAAATTCAAAAATCTGGAAAATCTGGGAATCTAAGATCTGAAATAAGAAGATCAAAGGCAAATTAAAACAACAGATTCAAATCTTCTTATGCAATCTGAAGTCATGCAATCAGATAAGGAAATCAAACTGCAAGTTTCAAATTCAACAAAGCAAAAGAAAAACAAGTTTAAAATCAAAATCAGTCTGGAAATCATCAACCTGGAATAAGCCTGGAATCAACATATGTTCTCTGTTTTATAATTCCTGGTGAGTAAACTTTAAACTTAAAAACAGTTTTAAAAATCTGTTATTGTGGATGCATGTGATGGATGTTTTGTGTAAAGTGTGTTACTTAGTATATGATATGAATGCATGCTTAAATATCTGAAATGAAATGTATGTATGTCTGTATATAAACAAAATCTATCTCTCTGTTTATAAGTTCTGATAAGTAACAAATGTTTTTAAAATATAAAGATATAGTTGTTTTTGTTTACTTGATCATCTTCAGATAAATATGCCTGTAGAGATGTTTTAAGCTCTGTGAACATATATGTAAATGTTTGTGTTATGATCTGGATTTTTCTCTAGTTTCAATTCCAGGTTCTAAACCTATTCACAATCAAACACTCATGATTTCATCTTCATTGTACCTGAGTTTTAGAGCTATATAGGTTGTTATATCTTAGAATACAAACTGATTTAAGTATAAACAACTTAAGTTGCATCTGGAACAAAGAAAAATACAGAGTACACTTAAACAAGTTAAAATCCAACCATCAACATTCTTAGATTCAGGCATATGAATCGATTTCTGATACTTAAATATGATTTTTAAAACAAATTTTATAATTTTAGAATAAGCAAAAAGAGAGCAGTTTGGGTTTACCTGTGTTAAGCAATTCGAGTTGCCTCGGTCGATCTAGGGAACTGGAAGTGTCGAGTTTCCTCCAATGGGTAGAGGAGTGATCGGTTGAGCTCAAAAAAATATTGGATGGCGGTAATTTTCATCGTGGTGGCAGCGGTGACGTTTTCGTGTCCAGAGCCCTAGTTTTTGATAGGCTTAGAAAATTTGTCGTCGTGACTTTTGTGGGGAATCGAGTGCAATGAAACACTGGGATATGGTGGCAAGGGAGTTCGTCGAGGTGTGTATGCATTTTCACGTCGCCTGATGGTAGGGGTCGCCGGGACGAGGAGGTTTTGGCCAGAATTGTCTACCAGGTGGAGTTCGAGAGTGTTCGATTTTGGTTGGAGCTTCGTGGCGCAGTTTTGTGGGTCGGAGTTGTCTTGGTGGTGGTTCGCCGAGGTGTCTGGAGGATCACCAGAGGTAGCGGCGGTGGGAACTTCGTGTGCACGTGCACGAGCTTGTTCGTGTGCAGTTGGCAATTTTGATTTTGGGGAAGAAAGTTGTTCTCGGGGGTTCATTCGGGAATTATCAGATTTTACTCGAAGGAAGTGGTAACGAGGATTCGTCTCGCGTTCACTTTGAGTTTCCCACGAGTTTTACTCGGGTTTGAGTGAGAACAGCCTAAATGTTTAAACAGGAAGTTTTTAAAGGTTTTAAACAAAGTAAATTTTGATTTTTTGAAAACATTTCTAAGTTTTAAAACTTAGTTAAACAAGTTTTTACTTGTTAAATAAATTGATTTCAAATAAATGTTTTAACAAATTTTAAATAAGTTTTTAAAAGATAATTTCTAAAAGGATTAAAGATAGATTTTCAAAATGATTTTAGTATTAAAATTTAATTCAATAAAATAGAATAAGTTTTAAAGATTTAAAGGTTTAATTTAAAATGTTTTTGTTTCAAAGATTTTAAAGTATATTAAAATTAAATGTTTGAATTGTTTTGTTTAAAATAAATTTTATTTCAAAATTGATTTCTAAATTTGCTTTTAATGAAGTAATGATTTGAGTAAATATTTAATATAAATGTAAAGTTTATTCTTAATTAGTTAAGTAGAGATTAATTAAGAACAATTAATTAATAAATAAATTTAAGCTTAATTAATGTTTGTAATTACGAATAATTACTTAATAAAGGTTCATTAATTAATGTAATTAATTTTAGGTTAATTAATTAGTCTAATTAATTAAAGATAATCACTTGTGATTAATTTAGTATAATTACTTAGTAAAGTAATAAATGGGTAGTTACTGAATGTAATTAAATTAAGAAGAATTACTTATGGAAGTAATTAAATGTAATTGATTAAGGTAAATCACTTGATGTTATTAATTAGAAGATTAATTAATATAATTGATTTGAAGTTAATTAATTAAAAAGTAATTAATTAATTAAAGGATTAAGGTTAATTAATAATGTGATTAATTACTAGTTAAGGTAATTAATTAAAAGAGAGTAATTAATTAAGGATCATTAATTAAATAAATGATGTAATTAAGGGTTGATTAATTAAGATTAATTAATCAATAATAAGTGATTAAAGAATAATTAATTAAGAAGTTAATTAATTTAGATAAGTAATTACAAATTGTTACTATTTATGATTAATGAGATAATTAATTACAAGTTAATTATTTAATCTAATTAAAAGGTTAATAAATTAATAAGGATTATTTAATTAATGAATTAATCAAGTTTGATTAATAAAAGTAATTAATTTAAGTATGATTAATTAATTGTAATTAATTAAGGATTAATATAATTAATTATAGTTAATTAATTAATAAAGGATCATTAATTAGTGTAATTAATGAAAGTAATTAAAGGTTAATTACTGTATATGGTTAAGGATAATTACTTGAATGTAATTAAAGATAATTAATCAAGGAAGATTAATTAAGGAAGATCATTAAAAGATGATTAATTAATTAATTTGTAATTAATTAAAGTTAGTAAGTAGGATTAAGATAATCCAAATGATTAAAGGATAGTAATTAATTTAATTAAAGATTGATTAAATTGATTTGGAGATAATCAAACCTGCTTATGGATGATTGATTGATATTGGATATTGGGTGATTTGGATATCTCTGATATATGTGATATGCTGCTTTGTGAGATGAATGTTTGATATGAATTATCTATTGTGATAATGAGATTCATCTATCTGTTTATATCATTCTGAATATAAGTTAACTGTTTAAACCCTTAAGAATAACTTGGCCTTAAAAGATACGTTTTGGATTTCGATGAGACCGGGATCGGGTTTCCGTATACCGGTATTCCAGGTCTGGAGACCCGAATACCACATCGATCCAAATTAACGATAGGTCGTGAATCTCAAGTGAAGGTGAAGATTCAGAGTGCAAGGGTTATTGTCGTTAACTCTGAGGGTGATTCCAAAACGAGTGTAACGAGATAATGCCTTCGGTTTCGTTCGAACCCGGAACGAACTTATATGGATTGAATGCTTTCAGCACATCGTCAGGCGGACGATGAGCATTCTAAGTGATATGTTCTGATTAAAGGTAATCGTAACCTCAAGCCTCATCAACCGGGAATGGCTAAAACAGGGGATGTGCAGCAAGGCTTCGTGGGTAGCACCCACTGAGAGCAAGATAGATCCCTGTCTAGAGGTCCCTTTTCTTTTATTCGGCTTAGTGTGTGGTTGGTCGCGCCAACTACGGGATTATCTTGTTCGGGATTATCCAGTAAGGGATGGTTCCGGCTTTGTGTTGCAGGGGAGCGGGCGTACTCCTCGGTACGGTGATCTAGGCCACGTACTGTGACGGGCGGTACCCCAGTAGCCCTGCCATTGTATGGAATCCAAACTCCAATAAGTGCCGTACGTATTAGTTGTGCCCAACTATGTTGGAATGTGAGATGTAAGCATTTCAGCTATTTCTGTATTTTACTTGAAAACCCTAGACCCTATTATAATATAACTAGATTTCCTATCAAATGTTTTAGTTAGCGTAAGGTAAAAACTTACCCATGTTTATTTGTGGGGAGTCTTACGTGATACTTTTGTTTTCAAAGGTTTTCAAAGTTAAGCAATTTAACCGTTTACTCACACCAGACCCATGTCTGACCCAAGTGTTTATTTTCTGTTTTATTAAACTCTTGGGTACTCAAATTTGTATGAGTAGTCAAGGAAATTCAGGTTAGTCTTGACGAATTCTGGAGGAGCTGTGGAGCAGGAGGCTTCAGCGAATAGATATATAGAGTTTCCGTTGTGTATGATAGATGTACTTGAGTTGTATAAATTAGACAGATGTTTATAACTGTCTAATATGTGTTGTATAAGTTGTGTAACTCTGATGTATATGATACTATGTAATATTTTATATGATATATTATATTTCATTCGTTCCGCTGTGAGTTTCTGATGTTGTTGTTCTTTCTTCTTTTCTTTCTTTTCTTCTTCTATCCCTTTCTTTCTTAATTCACGATACGTCTTTCTGGGCATAGAAAGCCGGGTCGTGACACTCATAGTGTGCTTATACACATATACGTCCTCACATATACATATATTAAAATAAATTTTTTGCTTGTTTAGTAGTCAAATATTACTTTTATTTACTAAATCTTTTTAATAAAAGTCTAGATATCTTCTTCTATTTTTTTATAAAATCATGCAACTATTTTATAAAATGTATAACTAGCTTATAAATCATTTTAAGCCTTCTAGCTTATTTTTAAAAGTCATACTCTTACTTGCAATTGGTAGTAAAATATATAATAATATTTTTATCACCAATGTAAAAAAAATTAGGGTTTAATTAATTTATAACTATGTCATAAATTAATATCATCTCTATCTAACTCTATTCAATATGAATATAACACAATATACAAACATACATATATATAGAGGGTCTTAATCAACTATCTCGAATATTTACAAACAAATCCAATCAAATAAGGAAATAACTATGTATGTATTATTTTACCTCTACTAGGTAATATTTTTCAATATATATGATATCAGGGATTTATACTACAATGTAAATTCAGAGTAATAATTCCACTCGCCTAAGCCGTAAATTCCCAAGTAACCAAATCCAGTCCAAGCCCATACCATGTCATAGATTAATTAAAGTGATTAATTAACTTAATTAATCAATAGATTACCTAATCAACCCTAATTTCTTCTTTCCCAAAATGTCAGTGCATACCGACACATACATAAACCCATATCAACACACCGTTCCTGCCGATTTCTCCTCCTACACACGACGATTCGATGAACAGTCAATTCCTACATGCTCCTTATCATGTGCACTCCGCGTTGGTCACAAGCAATTGAGGTTTGAATACCCCAAGCCATATTCGACCTACTTATCTTCAAGTCAACCTCCAATTTTCCCGTTTCTCCATGGTTGGTCAGGGCTCTAACGGTTTTCGCCTACAGATGTATATCGCCAAGAGAAAGCCAACGACGCTCTCCATTTCGCTTAATTCCTTCCCAAGCTCCACCATAGTTGAACCCTAGCTGATGGCAAGATAATATCAATCTCCTCAAACACAATCACACACGACCAAGCCGCCATGGATGCGAAGCTCTCCTTTTCCATAATCCAATAAATCCAACCTCGTTGACTTTCGCAGCCTGTAGCTCTCAAAACGTGATCATACCCGAATTACTTTCTTGGACCTGTAAAAAGAAAGTACCTTGAGAGGCAAAAGAGAGGAAAAATAGTGAGGGGTAAAGTCAAAGGGTATGGTAGGGTGTGTGTATGTATATTATCTGATTTCTCAAATAAATTGCCACATGTTTTGAGCTAGTACAATCGCACAGTACAACAGATCACCATGAAACTCGTCAGCGCACATCACCTTATTTTTCTCATCCCGGTGTTATAAATTTCATCGTCGTTCGAGACGGCACTTCGGGATTATAAATATCGAGGTCTTTTTGGCTATTGGATCACCCAATTCCAAACATCCTTCAACTGTACATCTCATAATAAAGTCTTCATGCCAGAATCATAAGCCATCAGTCGAGATCCTACTGGAACCGACAATGCACATATTTTTATAAAATACGTATAACAATACGTAAATCATAAAAATAATGTGTCTCTAAATGCAGTGATTTTTACACTCATTTTGATCTGCAACATCGATACAGACTAAATGAAAGTGGTCTAGAGTCCTAGTTCGACCATATGCAAAAAGTTTAATTTTGTACCTGTAATTAATTAACGATTCAATATTTAAATAACCAGTTGTTGAAATGCAGGTTGTTACAATACTTTACTACATAGCAATCTATATATATATATATATTTGTGTGTGTGTGTGTCATTTATTGTATTATTATATCTGAATCGATTAGATTAGATTTATACTATGAATCCATATATGTATATGCCGTCGATCTAGAAAATATATATGTAAATTGTTGTTATAAATTAATTTTTTTAATACATACACACATAGAGACATATGTATATGTGCATTTTACTTTCAGCCTATATTAAATAAATAAAAAATTCCAAATCAAAAAATAATTTAAAACTGTTTAAAAGTTGAATTTTAAAATTAAATTAATATACATATAAATATTTGTAAATTGTGTTGTTAAATTTTAAAAATATAATTTCGAAGGAGAAAAAAAATTATGTTTTCATTTTTTAAATTCGAATATACATACATACATATACATAAATGTGTGTGTGTGTGTACATACACAGATATATTCTAATTTAAAGTATTAAATTGAATTTGATAATTTATAAATGTATATAAATATATTTATAAACATGCACTAATTTGCAAACATTACAAAGTATTTTTATTGCACATTAATTAAAAAAGGAATTTGTCCATTGGAATTTTATTTAAAAAACTAAAAAAATAATAATTCCATACAGATTTATTAAATAAATAAATAATTGAATTTACTAAAATCAAAGTATTGCCAAAATAAAATATGTGTATGTATATATATTATATAGGAAAATAGTATCAAGAACAAAATTCTTTAATTTTTCATCCTCAAGGACAAGCTCTTGATTCTTTAGCGAGAAGGACAAACTTTTCGATTAAATATAGCAAAGAACAAAAATTTGATGGAAAGAATAGTACTACTATGTAGTATCAATTTTGTATTTACCGAATTAAAAAAAGGATATAACACTTATGTATCATTTTATCATGTAATAATTGATCTTACTTTGTGGTAGCATTTTATTTTCAAATGATACGACTTAGTAGCATTGTACTTGATAGTTTTCTTTTTGCATATTGTTTTCATATAATGATATTGCACGGTATCATTTTTACCTATTGTGTCCTTATGACTTAATTTTGAAGAGGTTGTCCTAGAGACTAAAAAACGTTGGAAGTTTGTCCTTTAGACAAAATTCGTCTATATTATATATATATACATAATTTTGTAACATTGTTTAATATTATAAATGATTTTAAAATATTAGTTTATATATATATTTGTGTGTGTATGTATGTATTTTTTGAATATTTAGAAAAAAAATTCATGTGTCTATATACATACATACATATATGTATAAACATAAATACACATATATATAAACACACACACACACATATATATATATACATACACACACACACACACACATATATACATATACATACATACATACATACATATATATCTTAATGAAATACATTATATAATTAGTTTGTAAATTGTATTGAATGAAAGAGATATTTTCAAATATCAACATAATTTTCAAATGTTCAAATTCAAAATTCAAAATTTGATTTTAAAGGTATTTTATATTTATATTTACAAATATTATTCTATATGTATATGTGTACATATATATAAGATTACTTCTACATATATGTGTATGTGTTTATTTAGTTAAATGTAAATTTATTTTATATCATATTAATATTATACATATTAGAAATCAAGTATGCATTTGGTGGGACTAACATGTCGTTGTGGTGTAAATCAAAACACTTTGATACGGGCATGTTAAACCATGCACACTATAAATGTTGAGCACGTGCACATATATATGTGTATCAAACACATGTGAAATGTTACGTATCATATATAATATCAAATAAAATCCTTTTATCAATAAATAAAATAATGATTTTTTAAATTTTATTTTGATTAGATCTAAATCTGTTAGACTTCATAGGCCCAATAAGATTGAAAATGGTAAAAAAAATTGAATTTCACCCATTTACCCCATTGCGTGCTGGCGTAGTTCCAACACGACATAGCATTGTCATATAAAGATCTCCTATATGACCTTAGTTATTATCAACTGATAGGAAACTCTCGGTCGAGTCATTCTTTAGTCATCCAATAACTTAAAGTATGCAACCCCTTGGGGCTCCCAACTGCCCTGAGAAATACACTATCCAAATTTTATAGAGCGTTACATACTCTAGTCTCAATGGATGTATTAGTATCATTTTCTTTAAACCGGTGTTGACCAGGAATATATAGAAAAGTGTTTTTGACTTATGGCTCGATACTTATAATTACTGTAATGATCTGAAATTCCATCACTTAAGTCTAAAATATTTAATTAATTTTAAATATTTAAATAATTGATTTTAAATATTAAATAATACATTTCAATTAATTATATAGTGATAATAATTCATTTCGGATGGTTTTATAAATAAATGAACTCATTTTAGAAAGAAATTTTCTTCGTCGTGTTTTTACAGTTGGAAAATATAAGTTTCTAAAAATTTATTAAATGTTATAAATACAATAGCCTTAATAAACTTCATATAATGGTTATATAATGATAATAAGTGATTTATAATGGTTTTATAAATATATATACTTGTTTTTATAAAAATATACAAACTTTGTTGCATTTTGGCAAATCGATGTCATATTTTTACAATTGGATTTTTTATATTAGTACATATGGTTTTATAAATTAAATAATCTTGTTTTAATTATTTAGAGATGATAAGAAATTTATTTTCTAGTTTTGTTCACATAAATAAATAGTTTAATTAAAAACTAAAAATGTGACTATGATTCAACTTTTGGATTTTCGTCCTTTCGTCGAACGGAAGTTTTTTCAAATCGTTGCAACATTATTTGATACACATACATACATGCATGTACATACACGTACACACATATATACCTTCACAATTAGTCAAATTAGCGCTAAAGAAAATATCTAAATTAAAGTATACAAATTTATATATAAACTCCTTATATGTATATAAATGCAAACTTCAACCTTAAGTCTCAAAAGGCAACCCTCAAATCACCTTTTCATCACCTACACATCATGACATGAGGGGGACAAGTGCACATGGTGGATAACATGTATGACATGATGGGGACGGGTATTTTGGTCCATTTGCAAGCTTAAGGGCTAAGGATTCTAACCTTATAAATACACATCCATATCTTCACAAATTCATTCACTCCTTCTTCATCTTCTTCTTCTCCTTCCTAAGCTTTAATGGTTTATTCTTCTCTAGAAAAATAATGGTAAAAATATAAGCAAGGAAGAAATAAAATATACATATACTTCCATTATCATTCCGCTTCCAAAATAGTGTCCAACCACTCCCATCCTCCTTTATAGTGCACGATGGCACCCCCACTTCCACGTTAGCCGAGCATTCACCTTCCCAAAAGCCAAGGCCGAGAATCCCAAGGAAGGGGGAGAAATTTCAAAAAGCTCTGAACTGGAGAAATTAGTGAGAAGTGTTGTCGGAGTACCGTCGGAATAATTTCAAGGAGTTCGAAAGGGAAAGCTATAATAGTGAGAACGTATCCTAACTTTAGTTTCTTTAAATCTGAAACTGATATTAAATGATGATATGCATGATCAGTTTGTTAATTAAAACATTTGGATAAATACTGGTTGATTTGAACTTGGTTGTCATAAAAAGAATTATTATAACTAATGATGTGAAAATCAAATCCAACGGAATATAAATGATTACTTTAAATAGCCACGATTAATTCATGAAAAATAATCCATATTATACTCTAAAATAATATGTGTATATGGAGTATTAAGCCTCTTTGATTTATAAATCAAGAAAGCATCTTTTTATAAAGGTTGGAATTTTGTTTCGAAATAAAGGAAATTGGAAAGGAGGAGTTTTGAAATTATTTGTAAACTAATTTTTATGATTTTATTTTGAAAAATAATGTTTTTAAAAGTGAAAATGATATGAAAATATCATATGGATTATATAAAAGAATTGTAAATGAAAAAAAATAGAAAATTGAATATTATAATTATGTAATATTATAATATTTAGAAACAAAGTGAAAGTGCATTTTGGAATCAAGTATAATAGTAAAATATGGGTTTAAAATGGTTTAAAATGTTATATAAAAGTTTTAAAAGTGTTTCGGCAAAGTTTGGTGAAGTTTGAAAAATTGAGTAAAAATGAGCTTGTCGCGTAGCGGTAGTTCGCGATTTCATGCCATAAAAAGTTAAATCAATGTGTAGAATGAAATATAAGTCGGAATTCATTGAAAGAATAATTTTCCAAGCCCTTATAACTATAGTTTTCAAATGAAAAGGAAAAATCGACTTTCATTTAATAAAGTTTGAGACATGTCCAAATAAAGTTTTCAAAATAGTCGCATTTTGGCAGTTCGTAAAACATGATTTTCAACTTTTAATTTGGATATTTTTAAATCTTTAAAAATATGAAATAGATTCCATAAATATTTAAAACCATTTTAAATGGGAATTGAGTTATAAAAATGGACATATATGTAATGAAATTGGTGTCTTGATCTATAAAGCTTTAGAATCACTATTCACCGGCAATTTAATAACAGAATTTGGCAACTTTTTAATAAACAGTTTCAACTTTGGTTTTCCTCCCAAATCGTATGAAAATTATTTTTAAATGATAAATCAAATATTTTTAAAGCTTTAGAGTTGATCAAATAACTTGACCGCCTTATGGTTGACAGAGAGAAAGTCTCTAGGCCGAAGTTTGGGAAACCGGTTACCTGCTCCCCCTAGCTATCCGGACTGGCCCGATGGAGGGATAGTTAAATTGATTTACTCAGGTCATATTTTCCTAAGATAAAAGAGAAGAGATTTGGAGTTTTCTCCCGAAGTTAAACAAGGTTTAAAAATGAGATTTTGGAAACGTTTTTCAAAGAAAAAGATGAAATGATTTGGTATTTCCAAAGTTAAAAAGGGGTTTTAGTTAGCCAAAGGATTTGATAAAAGAGGCTTAATAATCCCATATATACTGAAAGAAAAAAAAAGGTTTAAAGCTTATGTCTCTGAAGAGATATTTATTTGGATGAAAAGATTTATAAATTGGATGATGTTTAATAATCTTTTTATCGATGATTGGTTCGGAGAGACCGGGATTGGATTTGGGTGATTCCTATCCGAAAACCACTTCGAACCAATATACGCGTTCAAAAGTGAAGACATGTTGGAGATAATAATTCTTGAAGATAAAGATCTTCATAATGTAAGGCTGCTTGCTACTAATCTCTAAGATGATTCCCATATTATATATATGATGGCGGTAGTACCTTCATTGCAAAGACTGCTCGCTACTAATCCTAGGGATGATCCCAAATAGGATATATTAGGAGGGTGCCTTTGGTTTGTCCTTCACCTGGATAACTTGTATTAATGAATGTTTGACATTGCATTTCTAAGACCATGTACATTGGTTTTTACAAACGTATATCTGTTTGGTGATGTAGGACGTAACCCACTCTTATACTTAACATCCTTCCCTGAGGTGTATGAACTCGGGGGTAGTACTTTTGTGGAAATCAATAGTGTGTTGTTAGAAATGGCAATGTGACATTCTAAGTGGAGTTTGCTTTATGGAAAGTAAAGCGTGGCCTCACGAGCCTAACATCCCAAAGATGATACGAGAAACTATGTGGCCCAAAGGAAATATTACAATATTACAGAACTATCGGATTATCGCTGACAGAAAGGTGTTGCAGCCTTAGAGTTTAAATGAACATGTATAGTGGTGTAAGAATCCCTGTACGAAAAGCCACTGGATACGCGATTCATAGTAGTTTAGTAATATGGTATAGTGGTGTATGAGTCCCTTTATGAGAAGCCACCGGGTATTATTATTACTATACGTGGAGTCTACAAAGGAAGGAAAAGGCCACTAGTTCTCTATCATGTTGAAAATCCAATTCCAATACGAGCTTTATGATTTTGATTGTATTCCCAAAATAGCTGTAATGACTTGCAAACATTTCGCTACCCCTTGGTACCATATACTCTGTTGACTTATCCAGGTATTGGTACTTTCTTTGTATATACATTTCAAAAGTATTTTCAAACCAACATCGTTAAAGATAATATCGAAATTTTCCATATAAAGTATTCTGGTTATCGTAAGGTAAAAACCCATTTGTGTTTATGTGCGGCGTGGTCTTACGAGATACTCTTTCTTTTAAAAAAATGTTTTGTTTTGGCATCAATCTGATTTATGACACTATCATATATATTTATAATTCGTGTTTCTCATGCTAGTTTGCCAAGCTTGATCCAGGTAATCTTAATATTCGGATCAGATCTGAGTAGTTTAACGATTAGCTAAAGACACTTAGAGTTTCCAGAGGAGAAGTGGAGATCTTCATCAACGTATAGATGTATTTTAATTTTCCACTGTGTTTGTTGTTTTTCAGCATTTGTAAGGATAAGTGTTTATAACTGTCCAGGCTGAGCTTAGATTAGACTTTGATATATGTATTTCAAATTTTCTGCTGCAACGATTATTGAAATTATAAATTATTTCATTCGTGTGAGATTCTTTCTTTCTTTATTTTCTTTTACCCTTAACAAATGGTTTTTCCAGCACTTGAATGCTCGACATGCAACACAGTGGACATATTAGTGTCGATTTTCGAGGGTCGAAAATCCCGTTTGTTACACTTACCGATTATTCTGTTTCAACTGGCAGATAATACCACGAGTGAATACATGATCTATCTACGTCATTCAATTATTTTGGCTTTATGATATCCTACCCTCCAAATCCTTATCTGTGTATTCCTGATGCTAATTTATCGATCGCTATAGCATATCCCTATACTTACGACTTTTGTAACGGTAATTATACAAAACATCATTTAAGGATTTCTTATTTATTAAGGTATTGTTTAACCCTTTAACGATATAACGTTACATATAATAGGAAACAAACATTAAAAGCATGCTTTATTTTGAATGAGATTTGTTTCAAAGTTAAGATATATCACAAACTACATAATTGTCCTTAGGGCATACCTACTTAACTTTCAATCTCCCACTCATATATGAGGCAACTTTGGATCTACAATCCAATATCTTCTCGATCGGTCATCCTAGATCAGACCAAGAGATAAGCCTCACTGAATGGATAAGTATTATTATATATACTTTATTAGTTTCGCTTTATTCATCTGTTAGATAAACTATTTATCATGTGGTAGTCACAAATAGTGCGTCCTTTCTTTTCTTGAGTTCCTGATTTCTTTTGTAATCCCTCTTGCATTACTAATGTCAAGATATTTCATTGGACACTCAATCAAGCAAACAATCTTTGTCTCATTTATAAATTTGTGCATACACATTTATTAATTCACTATTCTAGGTGATGCACTCATCTTACTATAAATTGCTACAACTTTATCACGTGGAGCTCTTTCCATTATAAGGCCTTAGTTAAAATTAAACCTTTAAATTTAAGATTGTCCTACTCCACTTGATATTTCCAATGAACTTTTCCATGAACATACTTCACAAGTATTTTATTGTTTCATAACAATTCTCAATGTTTATGGAAAATATTCGAGAAGACTTCACTTGGTAGATTTTTAGACTTGATTTCATTTGCCTATTGTATCAAATACATATGCAAATTTAATTCCGTGCACAACATATGTGATGGAACTTGCTTCCAATGCATAAGAATCGCATATACCTCATTCCATAAGAATATTTCATGTTTGGAGTTCAAATTAAACGGTTTTGATACTATTATTATGTAACATGTTTTGGATAATTATAATATCCCATTGTATCATATCATATCATTGTATGTATATATGTATATGTATGTATATGTAGGATATTAGTGTCAAGTCTTTAATCACCAACATTCATGCTGTCTATTATAGTCTTAAAATGATTTAATATGTTTTCAAGCTTTCTTTATTGTAGAGACACACTTCCTCTACATTTTGACACTCATCAAGCATTTTTTATTTTCCAGTTAAAATGCATGTTCCAGCTTTTGTATCTTTGACTTAAGATTGTAAATTAATCTCAAATTCATAAGATCTTTAACGCTCCCATTGATCCTAAGACATCTAATTATTGCATCAATAGAGCTCAACAACTTATGGTCCAACTCCTAATGAAATTAATTAAGGCGATCGACAAAATTGATTTTAATTTCAACATTTGAATAGCTCAAATCATTTCCCTACTGCGTTTTCTTAATAAGCTTTTAACTTTCCAATTACAATTGTTTAAATCCGATTGATAATATCTCATCGGATATACCTAACAAATATCATATTTCATTGGTATAGTTAGACTTCATTCCAGACCTTATCAACATCTTGTTAGGTGGAAAATTCTATACTTTCATGACTTGTGGGCTACTGAGAAAATTGACATTCAATCTTCTTTTCTTGTATTAAGATAGTCACATTTACTCTTTAGCATACGAGACTGCTTATCGGACAATCTACTTTTCTATGTCCTTACTTGGTTAGAACAACTATGTATCATCTATTTATTTTCATTTCATAATCTTAGATCTTATCTAGGTCAACCACATTACCACTAATTTCATTTAGACTTAAATTCCTCATTAGAAGATAACATTTCTTGAAACATGTTTTATTTCTCAATGTGATTGAACAAGCTTCCAACAGCTTGTATATCTTTTATGAAAATAAAACTATCTTTAAGTTTACAAAATTCATGTACAAAACATATGTCACAAAATTTGTATCTTGACATTTTAAGGTATCATATCATATATGAAATCATACACTTGACTCTAGATAATAACAGATTTATACGAGTATCTAATAATGGATACATATCCTTTAAGAAAGATTTAAATCAACTTCGCTTATGTAAATCAAATTTGACTACTTTTTATACATCATAATATAAAAAGGAGTAACAATAGAGATAAACCATATTTTATTTTAACTTTTTTATTAGAACTCTATATCCAACAGTAACCTAATTTGATCATATCGAATTTTTTTATCACTTTTACTCCTTTTTAATTCTACTTCCATATATACTATAGAAATTTGACTTGATGCATCTGTAACACCCTGTAATTTTATAAAATTAAATAATTAATTTAGAAGGGTAAAATTATAATTTTAACATAAAGAGCAAAATAACAAATTTCTACATGAGATGGAACTAGGCTTTGAGATCTATTCCATTTCATCCAAAATATTGTTTATAGTTAGAAAACATATATAATTTGTTGAATTTAATTAAACGGGCTAGAAATTAAAAGAAGTTAAAACTAGTGGCATTTTAGTAATATATTAATTTTGAGATTTTAGTTGAGAAATTATATTTTTCAGCTTATAAAATAGATCTCTAACCCTATTCCTTTTTCTTTAATAATCTTGCCTCCACTTAAAAAACCATAATCACTAAATCAATTCTTATCTACCAAATCAAATCCAAATTATACATATTAATATATGGAATTGATCACCGCGAAGAGAGCCAAGAAAATAATCGAAGTTATCGAGAAATTTAGCATTTTGAAGGTATGGAATTTATGGATAGCAAAGGAGAAGGGGAATCTACATCAAATCAAAGAAAATGCATGGCTAATCGGTGAGTGGCGTTTATCATATTTGAATACATATCGATTAGACGTAGTAATTCACTCCTTATGATCTTAAACCAAATTTATAAGTTATGTAGTTAACAATTAAAATCTATTTTTTTACATGTACAACTGATTAGGATATAGTACGTCATGGATAAATGATTAAAAATATAATTTTATCAATTGTAATTAGTAAAAGATAATCTCCTTCTAATTAAAAAGTGCAAAATACAAAAGTGTTCTGAATTAGAAAATTATATATTAAAATTGTAGTTCTCGACAACACGATTCCATTGGTGGTGTTTGTTTGTCGAATGGGTTTTAGGGTTGATCAAAAAACACGTCGAAAGTTCGACAAACGAGGATCGTCCCTTTTAGGGTTTTTCGATCAACGGTGAAACAACGATCATAGAACGATCGAAGAGTACAGTCGAGTAGAGGACGATGAGGGAAGTTGATCTATATTGTCGGATCAACGACACAAGCTATGGATTCATCGGAATTTATAGAGAAACTCATGGCATATTTGGGCTCGTGATAGAGGAGGAGACAATCAGGTTTGGAGTGGCTAGTCGAAATGAGGATTGGAGGCCATGAGGATGTTTCAAATAGGTTAGATCCTCTATTCAATTGTCATGGTACCACCAACCGCGAGGTATGAAGCAAGATTGGGTTTGCTTCCATATAGTAAAAGAAAACGTGTTCCAGGTAATACACATATACATATATAGATACATACATTATATATATATATAATATCAAATAATTATAATAAACACCTTAACTTTAAAAGCTTATAACTTTCGCATATGGACTCCGTTTCATGCACGGTCCACGGCGTCACGATCATGGTGAGACAAGAAACATTTTGGTATATTGGTTGCTATGTTTTGAGAAATTTAGAAAAGTCTACTAGTTAGGCAGGTTCGTTACAATTTGTTCGACTAACGATTACGAGGTGAGGTGTTATGGTACATTTTTGAAAGGAAATGAGTTGTTCGTTGTAATCGGTGACATCTAACGATGACAATTACGTGTATAGGCATGTTGGTACATTTTCAAGAGGAAAAGTGTACTTTAATGTAACCGTTGGCGTCTAACGATAGTGTTGCGATGCATTTTTTATAGAGGAAATGAGTTCTTCATTCACAGTTTGATGATGTTGGGTACAATAGATTTTCCAGAGGAAATTAATTTTTGGTGTGACCGGTGATGTGATGAACCAGGATTTTCGACCCTAAAAAATCGACACTAGTACATCCTCGTGCCGCAAATCCAAGTGCTGGAAAGCCCGATTGTTAGAGGAAAAAGAAAATAAGGATAGAACAGAATCTCACACAAATGGAATAACATATATTATTTCAATATATAATCTTTACAGCAGAAAATCCTGAATACGATATCAGAGTCTAACCTAGATTCAGCCTGGACAGTTATAAATCTTCTGTCCATACAAATGCTGAAAAATGAAAATGAATGCAATAGATGCACGAATAATAGAATACGTCCATACGTAGATGAAGAACTCCAGCTCTCCTCTGGAAACTCCATGTGTCTTCAACCTAAAACTACTCGGATATAACCCGAGTATTAAAAATACCCGGATCACGCTTGATAAACCAGCGTGAGATACTCGAAATTTTTAAATGTATAGATCCGATTAATATAAATAAAAAACCTTTGGAAAGAAGGTTATCTCAGAAGACCATGCCCACACATAAATACAGATGGGTTTTTACCTTATGTTAAACAAAATCCTTTATACTTAAACCATTCGATTTTATTTCTAATACCATTACTTTGAAAATTCTTTCCAAGTAAATATATATAAACATAGTTGAAATTGTTACCATTATTAAATTCCAGCAACGGGTAGCTGAGTGTTTGCAAAGCATTATAGATATTTTGGGACTGCAATCAAAACCGTAAAGCTTGTATTTGAATTTGATTTTCAACATGATAAGGAACTAGTGACCATTCAGACCCGAAAATCCATGTATAACAATACTAGTTCACTCTAGTGGCTTTACACGATCTCCGTCAGCCTCCGAACTAAACTACTACACTACCATGGAACAAAGTATTACTCGGTGGCTTTACATGATCTCCATCAGCCTCCATACTTGTCTATTTCATCATCTTAAGGCAACAGATGCCTTTCATTCCTCATAACTAATAGTCCAAAAAATTTCCTACATGCTACATAGTATCCCGTATCATTCTTGGGATGTGAGGCTCGTGGGGTTACGGTCCAGAAAGCCACGCCTTTTCCATAAAGCCATGCTTTGATCATAACAGGTTCCACTTTGAATGCCACACTGATATATCACTATTGACTTTCACGAACATACAACCTCTAAGCTCGTACATCTCAAAGAATGGTCTTAAGCGAAGCGAAGTTGCCTTCTCTATCACCAGACAGATGTATGTTTGTAAAAGTCAACGTTCTGATCTTTGAAATGAAATTTTAGACATTCGTCCATACAAGTTCATTCTGGGACTAAACGAAACCAAAGGCACTCCTCCTACTACATTCTGCCAGGAATTATCCCTAGGATTAGTAGCGATTAGTCCTTGTAATTGATGATTTTTACAACAGGGCACTAATGTAACGACCCAATATTTTGGACCATTCGCATCCGCACATGTCGGACTTGAATTACTCAAAATACCAAATTGTAAATATAATTTGGCAAAACTCAGAATATACAGTAATAAATCACAGATCACAGACACAGAGTCATATAACAATGCAGCGGAAGCAAAGAAATAGTAGTTCATGAAGCTACTATATATGTATACATCAGAGTTAACAAGATACAACAGAAATCACGAATACAAAGATGTCTCAATACAATAGTCAAATACAAGATCTGAATACATCACTGGAATCAACTGAATGACTGAAAGAAGAATCAATAGATGGATCCAAGCGAAGCTCCAACTCTAAAGGTGAGTCTTGAATGTTGTATCACTCAGTCTGACCCGAGCGTAAAGCAAAACACAAAACACTCGAGTCAGGACATACATACTTATACAATGTAAACCAACTCAAGTGAACTGTAATAAAGATGCACAAGTAACTTAAAGGATGCTTAGGACCGCCCACCCTTTAAGGATCCGTTAAACTATCTACTATGTAGTAATATTTCGCTAATATAATAATGTCTATAGTAAAATAAACTTACTTTTAAATAGCGTTAAGGAGTACCCATATCCCCCTTAACACATAATAGTCCCAGTAGTATATCCAGTATCAGCGTACCCCCAGATCGGGAGCTACCCTAAATACTCCACAGGCTACGACACAAAACCAAACTCGTAGTAAAGCTCGCTATGGTAGGTGACACGACACAACTAGGCAATGCCAGGGTAGATATACCAATTACGCATCCAGGCTGGTGGAAACGCATAGCAGCCACTACCGCCCACCTCGGAACACACTCCCAAATCAAAATCGAGGGGTGGCCACCAAATCAATCACAAAGTAACAGAATGGTATTGAAGAAATGCGTCCGATCAGAGGTGCTACCTCATTGGCCCGAGAATCGCTCCTGTTTTAGCCACCTTATGCCAACTCACGGGAGTCGGGTCCACGTATATACCTCAATAGGATCGTCACCACCATCCTACTTCATTCTGGAATCTCCACCGCGTACACGGTTGTCAAAGTGGTTTTCGATATCGACAGAAAGTATGCCCATATCCGATCCCGGTCTCTTTGCCAACCAATCGTTATTATAACCCATGGATATTTATTTCAAAAATAATTTATACTTTAAAACAAAATATTATATCCATTTCAAAACTAGTTTATACTTCAAAACCAAAATATCATATTCAACTAGTTTATACTTCAAAACCAAAATATCATTTGAATAAACCCAAATTTCCAATCACTGAATATTTCTTTCAATTTATTTAAACTTGAAATATTCCTTTTTAAATCATCTTAAACCAAAACCACTTTATAAAGTCATATTCTTAAATCTTCAATTGCCAATCGATATATTCAAAGAAAATTCTTAATTAAATACTATTTCAAATAAATTCATTTTCAAAATCATAGTACTTTCAAAGTTATAACACCTTTGCAACCAAACACTTTGAAACCATAATACTTTGAAACCATATCAATTTAAAATGTTATCATTTGGAAATCATAATATTTAGAAAAATCCTAACACCCTTGAAAATAATATTCATTACCAAAGTTATAGCATTTTTAAGTTCATTCGTTCAATTATACCAATTTCGAAAACATTGTATTAACGGGCATTTCACTAGAAGGACAAACTTTGCAGTCCAATTAGTTTCTAGGACACACATCCACAAAAATTAATTTCAAGACCAAAGTCGGCAGAATAATTACTTTTAAGGACAAAGTCAGCGGTCCAATTACTTTCAAGGACATAATTTAATAGGTTTTAGGCCTTAGAAACTAATTATTTTGCATTTTGTCCTTAAAAGTAATTATTTCAATTGTGTGTCCTAGAAACTAATTGCACTTGCTAAAGAGGCCCTTGTGTCTAATTTCCACTTGTATTAACTTATAAATTTCAAAAATGGTTTATATTACACCACAAAACATATTCATTTAAACCATTTAATTTCAATGTCAAAATCTTCCAAAATATATTCATTTCCAAAGTTCATTGAAATTTCAGCTACAACAGCACTTTTAAAGTGTTACGGTAAATATATTAACATTTCAAAAACATTGTCAAATTCAAAACAGCAGCACCTATAAAGTGCTACAATATGTATTAGTATTTCAAAACAGCTTAGTTTCAGAAATAGTAGCACTTATAAACTGCTGTAGTAAGCATATTGGTATTTTCAAAAATAGTCCAAATTCAGAAACAGCGGCACTTATAAAGTGCTATACTATTTTAGTTATTTCAGAACATAGTTAAATTTCAGAAACAGCAGCACTTTGGAAATGCTTCCAATACAACTCCAGATTTTATTATAACTTTTCAGAAACATTAAAACTTCAATTTTAGCCATTTTTAACTTATAAAACATATCTCACATTTCAGAAATATTCATTTGGATATCATTTAACTTATGATTTAATGAAATAAAATTTTTATAAATAAATATCCAATTTAAACCATAATTCATTTATTAAGTCAAAATCCAATTTAAACCTAACACTTTATTTTAAAATACCCATTTCATAAATAAAACTAAATTTCTATTTATTTACTTAACTTAAAATTTCCATTTGAAAAACCAAATTTCCAATTATCAAGTTAGGTCATAATTAAAGTTACATTTTTCCATTTAAAAATCATAACTATTTATTTTACAAAACATAACATTTCACAAAAGAATAATTTATCATAGTTAATATAACAATCAAAATTTTCTTTTAGATCTATTCATTTAGACATCAATTAACTATGATTTTCTAGTTAAATAATTTTTTTTTACAAAATGTCCAATTAAAACTGTATTCCATTTTATCCGTTCAAATTGCATTATTTATCACACAAAACATGTATGTTTCATAAAGTAAAATTCATAACAATTACTAGGTTAGATTTAAAACTTCCATATTTAGTCAAATTCAATTATTAAGTTATTTATCATCAATAAAGATCCTTAATTTAACTTAAAACCAATCATTAACTTATAAAATTTTAACTTATAGAAAACCAATACACCTTTTAATTTAAAGCATTAAATCAAAATTTAAGTTAAAATTTCATATATCTATAAAACCCAAAATACTTAATAATCTTTTAGGAAAATATTATTTAAAAATACTTAATAAATTTTAGAAAAAATATTATTTAAAATATGACTATGGGCCTGTATAATATTTTCTAACCTAGGTCAAGTGATACAGATATGTATCATTTCAATCCGTAGTTTAAAAAGAAAAATCCGGGTTCTATCATTTCAAACCCGCAATCTCAAGTAAAACAAATACAATAAAAATCACTCGAGCCTATCATTTCAGCTCATAGTGATTTTTCCTTATTCTAATGTCCGTTCGGGTATGTATCATTTCAACCCATAGTGATAGGGAACTTGCAGTGTGAGGATCAGTAAATAAATGAACAGTAGAACATATAATCATATCAGACGATGTAACAAATATATAAACAGAATTTAACATCATATAATCCTATCACAGACATATATGAACATATTAACATAACATATAAATTTTCTATAATTCACATGCCATTGTTTCACAATTATAAAAGTATGTATGTCGAGAGTGATAAACTCACCTTTTTAAAGCTAGAAGATCAAATTAGATACACAACAAACTCTGTAAAGCACGATAAGGCACGACTATATTTTGAGTGAATGAAGATCCAAGATTTCAACTCTAGTACACAAACAAATACAACAATGATAAGAAATAATTATACATACAAGATTATGAATCAAGATAATGAACAATATGAATCAAAGTGACATAACCTTTGATAAAGCAAAGCAAGATGATCAATCACCAAGCAAGTGGGCTCGGCCATGGCTTTGTTTGGGTTAAGTGCATCTCTAGTTACGGCAAGGAGATGATAAGGTCATGGCAAAGCAAGGCATGGGGTTTTATTGAGTGGTTGCCGAGGCTAGGAACAAGAGGAAGGTGGAAATACAAGGCTTGTGATGGTTTTGGTAAAGTTTAGGTGGTGGATCTAGATCTAGGGGTCACGGCCATGGTTGGAGGAGGTGATGGAGAGTGGAGGCTGATCTATGGTGATGGTGGAGAGGAGATGTGGTCGGCAATAGAGGAGCATGAGGTGGAGGTCGAGCCAAGCATGAAGAAAACAAAAGAAAAATCAAAATGAAAAAGAGAAAGAAGAGGAGGGAAGAGAAGCCATGGAAACTTACAGTATTTTCTCTCTGGATGCAAATGAAAATGAGATGTGGGAAAATGTTTTTGTACGTGAATTAGTAATAGAGGAGGCGGCTAGGGTTTGAGGTATGAACGGCTGAATGAATAAATGGTAAGAAAATAATAAAGGGCTTTAATTCCTATTTAATAAAAGAAACTTACTATAAAATCTTTCAATCAGAAGAGGCAAATGAGGAAGTGAGATACTGAGAAGATTTTTATGTGATTTGATAGAGTAATGCATGGCCAAACAAGGGTGGGAACGGCTAAAAAGAAATAAAGAGTAGGCAATAAAAAGGAAAGCAATTAAGACAATATAACGCATGCCCTTTGATTTTTCCAAGCCATAAATAAAAGATATAAACAAGTGACAATTCAATAAATAAAATGAATGTCTAGACAAAATAAAAATAGGAAGATAAAATAGAGATGGATATAGGAAAGATATAAAAAATATATATAATAAAAGTACAGAAATTTATTGCGTGTAAAACGCTGTAATTTATCCAATTTTAAAGGTATAAATCAGAATTTAACGAAACAAAATGCAGAACGGATATCAGCATTATATTATGCTCCAAAGAAAAAGATTAAAAATTTAAAATCCAAATTTAAAAATTTAAAATTAAATTCAAAATTTGACCAAAGTTGACCAAAATATAAAATTTTTAGAAAATGTTTATTTTATTGTATTTGAAAAATAATTTACAAGAAAAATCCAAATTTTACATTTATTATAATTAAAACCTTAATCAATTTATTCAACTTGGTTTCATTCTTTTATTTTTATCTATGAATAAAATATACATTTCCATTTATTTCATTATATTCACACTTTACAATTACTGTCCTATCTCATATTAATGAACATTTACTTACATTTAAATGTAATTGATTTCCTACTTTAAATTTAGCAGCCTAAATAAAATGTAACTTGCAATAAATGTTATCATTATCTTTATATTACACTAAAGTTTATTATGTCCACTAATTATCATAATTGCTTACATAATGTTTAATTCATTCAATTACCATAAATTATATACTAATTCATTTATCCATACAACACTTACATTTATTTACTTATATTCAGCTTTATACCCAAATGTAACATTTACAACTAGATTAATAGACCAATTAAATAGTAACTTACAACCGTTACTATAACTTTTAATCACACTTTTGAATTCATTGTTCACAAACATATGTTACCATTCTTATATACCTAATCTTTATTCAATGGTCATTTATTTCATACTAAATCATTTATAAATTTTAATGTTTGCATTTGTTTTCTTATATAAATTGATAGTCAAGTATAACAATTTACATTACTTCAATAAATTGTAATTTCATTTCAATTGTTAATAATTAGTTTTTAAATACATTGTTACATTTCATTTTGGCATTCATTTCATTATTAAATTACAAAGTTTTTTATTTCTTCCAAATTTATTTACCAAAATCTTATTAAATTGACAACTTTAATTATTAAAAATGTATGGGTCGTTACAACTACTACCACCATAAATATAAGATATGATAAATTTCATCCCAAGGGACTAGTGGCAAGCGACCCTTCATCATTAAGATCCCCATCTTCATCATATCTTCACTTTCAAATGTATACATTGGTTCAAAGTGGTTTTCGGGTAGGAGTTACCCAATTCCGACCCCAGTTCATCCGAACCAATCGTCGATTAAAAAGATGTTAAGTTCATATGTGATTATCAAACATCATTCAATTTAAGTCATCTTTTTATTCATTTTAAATATCTCAAAGAGACATGTTATTTTAAATTATTCCATTTATATTCTTAATAGTATATGAATCGTTAAGCCTCACTTATCAAATCCTTTTGGTTAATTAAACCTTTTTGAATCTTGGAATAATTCCAAATCGTTTCACCTTTTATTTAGGTAAACATTTCCAAATCATTTATTTAAATCTCATATTGGAAAACATTATTGAGTAAAAAGGATCATGGAAATTATACTAATCCTACTCAGTATCAATTTTTTTGTATTCAACCTTTACTATCCTTCGAATAACAGTGAAATCACCTTTTAAATTCACATGGATAGTATGGATTCCCTAATCGGAATTTAATACAAAGAATAAGAAGATTATTTCTATGCAATCCAAGTTATAATTTTTTTGAAAATTAAATCTTTTATACTTAACTTGTTTAACTTCTGGAGAATTCTAAATCTCTTTTTATTTTGGGAAAACCTTAATATGATCTTTTTAGAGCATCTGGGCTTTCCTTTCGATCTTTTCCGCCCCTTGTCCAAAAGAGAAAACAGAGGTCAGGTAATTGCAGGGCATTGGTTTTTTTTATCCCTAGCCTTGGTTACATACCTCGTTTTACCTTTCTAAATCTCACAAGCGGGACAAATATACTAGTCGTTTCCACATACTCAGTCATTAAAGTTCATTTAAAAAATGATTTATTAAACCTGCAAATCATTATTTAAAGCACTTAATTATTATTTTTAAAAACCATTTAGATATAAAAAAGAATGGTTAAGTTTAAAACCATATTTCACAAGTTATTTAAAACTGCCGTGAAAAGAGCTATGAAAAGTGTTTTAAAAGCTATATTGATCGAAACACTTTTCTATCTTTTGAAAATTGATTTATATAACTCAAATCTCATTTAAAACATTTTAAAATATTTAGAAAATTTATTTTGTTTTTTTAAACATTTAAAAATATTCATTTTAAATCAATTTCAAATTCGGGTTTTAAACTGCAAAACACGATTTTTCTGAAAACTTATTTTGAACTTATTTAAAAATTTATATGATGAAATCTGGATTTTCTTTCTTCATTTAAAAACTATGGATATAATAGTCCGAAAAATTCTTATCTCGAACAATTCCAAGCTATATTGCATTTTGCACACTCAATTGAATTCTTCGGTGCGAAATCGCGAACTACCGTTACGCAACGCGCCTAGTTTTGACTTGTTTTTCAATTCCTTTTCGAACTTCATGGAAACACTTTTAAATGTTTATAAAACATTTATAAAATCATTCTAAATTCATTTAAACAAATACTTTTTATATTTCAAACTAATTTTCCATTTCATTTCATATTATAATATTATATTATTATAATATTAATTTTAAACCTCTTTAGATATTTGAAAGCATTAAGAGGCTAAACAACTTCATATACATAATATTTATGGACTAAATTTCCATTTAATTGACTATGTTTAATTACTAACCATTTCTCTTATTATTTATTAAACTAAGTTATCAACCATATCACAACCATATTACCAATCATAATATCAACTAAGTTATCGTCTAATATCAACCAATATTAAACATATTAATCTCAAATTTAACATGTATATTATCACTTTAAGTTTTATTTAAATAAAACTAAGATTGTGTACTCACGATTTGTTCTACTCCTCCAATCTTTTCTGTAGCTTATCGAATCGATTCCGGTAGCACTTCCTTCTCTTTTTCTTGCACCGGAGCTTTCCAAACTTACTCCTTCCTCCTAAATAAGTTCGAACTCACCATGCTCTAACCTTTCCTTCATCATTCAACTTTTTAGATGCTAAACTATGTTGTAGTGGTATTCTAAGGTCTTTGGCAAAGTTTGGTGGAGTTTGGAGTTGGTTTGATATAATTTCAAGAAAGTTAGTAAGGAAGAAAAAGAGAAGAAGAAGCCATTAAAATAGCTTAAAGGAAGAAGAAGAGAAGAAGAAGCCATCAAAATAGTTTAACGGAGGAAGAAGAGATTGTGTTTGATAAAATGACAGGAAAGCTTGTGTATTTATAGGAAAAGAAAGAAGTGGTAAATTACCAAATTAACCTCTTACCAAATTACCAAAATACCCTTCCTTAATTATAAAGTAAACATACTTTTTCCAACACTTACCATCATCCATCACTTCATTACTTTATGTCATTTTCACTTAATACTTAACGGATGTATTTGGATGGAAAAGTGGATTAAAGTGAAGATTTGCCTTGGTTTTGGTGGGATTTGATTTGATGTTTGCTTATTGACTTTTTAATTACCTCACTTCATTTTACTAATGACATTCTAGAATTTTCTAATGATAATTAGTAAATGTAAGCTTGATTATTTGTAAAATTTATACATATATGTGTGTGTTAAAACATGTTAACAAAGATGCAATAATGTTGCGACAACTTATATTGAACAAAACGTTGATTTTCGACAAAACATTTTACAGTCACATTTTGTGTTTTTCTTAAACTATTTATTTATGGTAAACAAAACTTGAAGATAGATATGTTATCCTCCTTAAATAGTTAAAACAAGTTTATTTTAGTTATAAAACCATATTTAATAATATTAAAATCCAATTGTAAAATACGACGTTGATTTGTCGAAATGCAACGAAGTTTGTCTATCTTTATAAAACTAGTGTATATATATTTACCAAATTTTTATCAACCAATTACTATCATTATATAAAAAAAATTAAAAAGAATTATTTATCATTTGAAACAAAAATTGAACGTATATCCAATTTTATCGAAAACTGGCTTTTGTCACTTTTACGATGAAAATCCAAACTTCTTGATTTTGTAACTCCATTCTAAAAATAAGTTTATCATTCTTATTTATTACATAAAACATGATTATTTAAGTTTGAAAATTCTATATTTGAATATTTAAAGTTAATTAGATATCCCATTTAAAAGTGATATAATTACGGATTGTTACATACTTCCCCCCTTAAAAGAATTTCGTCCTCGAAATTTAAACCAAAACCCAAAACCCAATAATACTTACTCAAAACAATCTTTAAACTCAATTTTGTATAATATACATAGATCATCGATACACGATATCCGATGCGATCTTTTATTTGAATCCACAACTTTACTTTCGAACTAGTATTGATCCACCAATCCTCTAGTGTAAACTCTGATCAGGCTCTTTGATCAAAAACCTTCGTTTCCCTTACATAGTTCTCAACTATGATAGAACAACCAATCATGAACCCACAACAATGTTCTTCATCAAGAATCGGGTGATAAATCCTTTTTCGGACTGGTGAGAATACCTTAAAGTTCTATATTCGAATCTTAGATCAAAATTATGCGATAAAATGATCTACGTACCTCATATGTACTTTTTAACATTCAAAATTCTTTATGAATACTTTTCATAAAACTTTAATCTTTTTTTAAATGCTTCTTTACATATAATCACTCTAAATATTTATTTCCAGATATTTTTCTTAAAGGAATATATTTCATCCCAAAAGAATCATTTCAATTTTTAAAAGATAATTTACCTTTTATTTTCCAAAATTATAATCAACTTATCTCATTAAAATATATTCCTTTTTAACCAACTTTGATATTAACTTATCAAATAATAATTCAAAATTATCATTTTTACGTAAGGAAAATTATATAGATCAAGTTACTTCAAAATAATATAGGGGAACTGGATACTACTAATAGTATTCTATATCCCCTTAACAAGAAGGGTAATACTTAAGACAAATGTTTATCATCCGAACATATCTCTTGCCCATTTTTAGTTATTTTCGAACCACTCAAATTAGTTATCGTTTGAGACTTTCTTACATTAAAATTTCTTATTTAAAATTTCTTTTCAAAATTCGTTAGGGATTATTTTGTTTATAAAACTCGTTTTATAAATCCCTTTCCTAAAATCGTCTTATATTAACTTACTTCCTTTTAAAATTTCATAATTCTTTTCCAAAATACCCAAAATTTAGTTTCTCAAAATTTATATAACATATCTTTCATATTCATCTTTTCAAAATCATTTTATTTGCGTAAAATACATTTTTATACTACATGATTATTCATTTCTTATATAAATTTATTAACCTTAACCCCATATTATTTTCAAACGTCATATAGTCAAAACATGAAACTTAATTCACAAGATGTTCGTTCAATCAACAAACGTTAATAACTGAATATTATCATTCCCTAACACACATAGATATCTATATCTTTCAGAAGATATTCCTTTATACTTAATAATCCTTTTAAATTTTCAAAAGATCAGTATAGGGGTTCTTAAAATTCCTTTTTATTAAACATATTTCTTTTAAACTTGAAACAAAATATATCAACCCTAAAAGATTTTTCTTTCTTCTTTTTATTTGGTTTCCTTTTATCTATTTCCTTTATTTTCCTATCCTTACACAAAACTACATAATGCCCTTCTTTACCGCATCTGTTACAGAAGATGCCTGCATAAGATCCTAGTTTTAATTTCTCTTCTACCTCTTTTTTGTGCATGTACTCTTCGTGCTTGCTTTAGATTAGCCCATAACTCATCACCCGACATAAAATAAGACAGCCTAACCTAAATGATATACTAAGTTATTATTAGAAGTTTCATACCATTAATTTTTTGACTTAAAACCTTTTATCCAAATAACTTAGTTCAACTAGTTCGGATTTGAACTTGCCTTCATCCTCCAACGATAAGGAGAATAATTTACCAAGTGCTCGATACCATTTGCCCAAGCCAACATATGATCGATACGTAGAAGATTATTCCCACCATCACCAAACAGATCAAGACCTTATTCTTGGAACTTTTCAAAGGGATAACATCTTATAAATTTTCCATAGCACAATTTTTTTAATATTTTTGTATATATAAAATATACTCATTTTAAAACGGTGTGTCGATTCACCATGTTTAAGTATTTAGGAACCCCTGTTGATTACATGGAGCTCTTCGTGCACCGACCAGAATTCATAAACCACTCAACAGAATAATAACCATAAAACATTTTTATATCAAATAACAAATACGCGCTCATATATATAATACTCTCAAACTCATTCTAGTGTGTTACTAACCATATCTCTAATGAGTCACTCACTCTATGGTATTACTAAACCTATCTATAATGAGTTTTACCCCACCAAATCCTAGGTGTTTGCTCAACCAAAGCTTTGATACCAAATGTGAAGAACCAGGATTTTCAACCCTTGAAAACTGAAACTAATACATCCTTATGTCGCAAATTCAAGTGTCAAAAGCTCGATTGTTAGGAGAAAAAGAAAATAAGGATAGAACAGAATCTCATACAAATGAAACAACATATATTATTTCAATATATAATCTTTACCACGGAAAATATTGAATACAATACCAGTGCCTAACTTGGATTCAGCCTGGACAGTTATAAATCCTTTGTCCATACAAATGCTGAAAAATGAAAACGAAAGAAATAAATGCAGCAGATAATATAATACGTCCATACATTGATGAAGATCTCCAGCTCTCCTTTGGAAACTCCATGCTTCTACAACTAAACCTATAACTACTCGAAACTGACCCAAGTATTAAAAATACATGGATCAGGCTTGACAAACTAGCGTGAGATACTCAAAATTTTTAAATGTATAGATCCGATTGATATAAATCAAAAACCTTTTGAAAGAAGGGTATCTCATAAGACCACGCCCACACATAAATATGGACGGGTTTTACCTTATGATAACCAAAATACTTTATACATAAACCGCTTGATATTATTTTTAATAACATTACTTTGAAAATCCTTTCCAAGTAAATATATATAAACATAGCCCAAAATTGTTGCCATTATTAAATTCCAACAAGGGATAGCTAAATGTTTGAAATCATTACAGCTATTTTGGGACTACAATCAAAACAGTAAAGCTCATATTTCAAATTTGATTTTCAACATGATAGGGAACTAGTGACCATTCAAACCCGAAAATCCATGTATAATAATACTAGTTCACTCCAGCGGCTTTACACGATCTCTGTCAGCCTTTGAACACTACTGCTACACTACCATGGAACAGGATATTGCTCGGTGGCTTTACACGATCTTCATCAGCTTACATTCATCATCTTAAGGTAGCAGATTCCTTTCATTCCTCATAACTGATAGCCCGAAATTTGTCCTGCAGACAACATGGTATCCCATATCATTCCTAGGATATGAGGCTCGTGAGGTTACACTCCATAAAGCCACGCTTTGATCATAACAGGTTCCACTTTGAATGCCACATTGTCATTCCTTCGATCACTATTGAATTTCATGAACATACAACCTATGAGCTCGTACGTCTCAAAGAAGGGTGTTAATCTAAGGGAAGTTCCTTCTCCGCCACCAAACAGATGTATGTTTGTAAAAGTCAACATTGTGATCTCACAAGTGCAATGTCAGACATTCGTCCATACAAGTTCGTTCTGGGGCAGAACGAAAATGAATGCACTCCTCTTACTACATTCTGCTGGGAATTATCTCTAGGATGAGTAGCGATTAGTCCTTGTAATTGAAGATTTTCATAACAGAGCACTACTGCCACCATAAAAATATGATATGACAAATTCCACCCCGAGGAACTAGTGGCAAGCAACCCTTCATAATGAAGATCCCATCTTCAAAAATCATCATCTTCATCATATCTTCACTTTCGAATGTATACATTGGTTCAAAGTGGTTATCTGATAAAAGTTACCCAATTCTAACCCCGGTTCCTCCGTACCAATCATTGATTAAAAATATGTTAAGTTCATATGTGATTATCAATCATTATTCAATTTAATTCATCTTTATATTCATTCATAAATATCTTAGATAGACATATTATATTAAATTATTCCATTTATCTTCTTAATAGTATATGGAATCATTAAGCCTTACTTATCAAATCCTTTTAGTTAATTAAACCTTTTTGAATCTTGGAATAATTATAAATCGTTTCACCTTTTATTTAGGAAAACATTTCCAAATCAGTTATTTAAATCTCATATTGGAAAACATTATTGAGTAAAAAGGATCATGGAAATTATACTAATTCTACCCATTATCAATTTCGGTATTCAACATTTACTATCCGTCAAATAATGGTGAAAGCACCTTTAAATTCACACGGACAGTACGGATTCTCTCTTCGAAATTTAATACCAAGTATAAGAAGATTATTTCTATGCATCCAAGTTGTAATTTTTTTGAAAATTAAATCTTTTATACTTAACTTGTTTAACTTTTGGAGAATTCTAAATCTCATTTTATTTTGGAAAAACCTTAATATGATCTTTTTAGAGCATTTGTGTAACGACCCGTATTTTTAACTATTTAAATTATTAAATTTAATGTAATTATTGAATAAAAACTGTTAGAAATAAAAATTTAATGATTTATTAATGTAATTTATTGAGCATGACTTGAATAAAATTTTGAATAACAAATTCAAGAAGATAAGAGATGGTAACTTATATTAGAAAGAAATTAAATAGTATTGATTTGTAAGTAATTACATTTATGTTGAACTATTATAAAATGAAAATAGTTGTTTTATTATTTGAATTCATTTTAAAAGTTAAATTTTATAAGTTAAATAACCTATAATTTAAATATAGCGATTTATTGGATAATTAAATTGTTTAAATTTAACATTGAAAATTGTTTAAATAATTGAATGCTGAATTTAATATGAATGAAAATGATGTCGAAAGATGATTTAAATTTTATTTAAATGAGAATGAAGATTGTTAACTTATACAATTGAATTTAAAGTGATTAAATTAATTTTGGAAATTTCTAGTTTTAATTAACGAGTAAAAATAGTCATTTTGGCCACTATCTCGGATTTCGACGAAACTAGTTTCATCGGATCCGTAATAGTGAATTATTATAGATTTTAAGTTTTGTAGCGATCAGACTTATCTTTTGGTCGTGAGAGCTTGAAACGTGTAGAATTTAATTTAAGGAATTTAATTAAAATAATTTGATTTTGAAGAGCTATCTTCTGCGTACGATCGAATTAGGCATCGAGACTAGTTCCGTTATGTTTGGAATATGGGTAAAATATATAAAACGCCAGGCGACACGCTTTATTTGGAGTTCAGAAATTTCGTGGGTCATTCGAGTCGGATATTTATATAATAGGTCGTTCATTTTCTTATTCGCGTAACCCTAAACGAGAATAACACAACCGCGTTTTCCCTATCGATTAATGGCCAAAATCCTTCCATCTTCTCTCCTTATTTTCTCTCAATCTGTTCAATAAAATCAAACGACTTCAACTAGGAAAGTGTAGATCTCATCGAGATCTACAAGACGTGCGGTTGGATCGAGACGAGATGGCTCATATTTGCCAGAATCGAGCTCGAGATCGATGGCGGTTTCTTGGTTTTCTGGGATGAACGGAGCCGGCGGAAGGGGAGTGGCTTCTGGCGTTGGTGGAGCAAAGCATGGCGGTCGTGGTGGTGGGGCTTGATCGTCGTCTGGTCGACGTAGTTGGCGTGCGCGTAGAGGTAATCGCTCACATGGTTGGGTTGCGACAGGTAGCATCGCGCGTTGAGGAAGGATTCGTAGGTTAGTTAATTTTATTAATTAGTTAATTAGCTATTAACTTTATTTTAATTATCGTTATGTTTAAAAATCCGTAACTTCTCCATACGAGGTCTGATTCGAGCGAAACAAGTCGCAATGCGACCGTATCGACGACGTCTACAGCATGGAATCAAAGTGGTATTTATTTGAAGCTAAAATATTTTCAGTTTCAAATAAAAGGTGAGTGTTTTATAACGCTCATGAAGTATTAAAATATTCTTGATGTTCGTTAAATTGATATTATGAAGTAATTTAATTTTATTGACTGTTGTTTGGTAATTTAATTGACATTTGGATCAACATATGAATTGAGTTGTTAGAAATTAAAATTGACAATTAAAGTGAAATTGGAATTAAATTTCCAGTTAAAAATCTGATATTTAATAACTAGTTAATTGTTATGATTTATTGACTGATATGGATGTTGATTGTGATGGATGCCAATTGGTTGATATTTTGGATGATTAAATGTTTATTTATTTTATATATATCATGTATCACCCCGTAAATTATTTGACATTATATAAACTGTTAATTGAATTATTTCGAATAAATTAAGGAATAGGTTGAAATGATATATACCTATGACATTTATTTTTGATTGAAATGATATATATCTATCCATGGAATTAAAATCAAAATAACAAATCACTTGGTGATGCAGCCCAGAAAGAAGTCATAGGTCGTAACATGTTGATAGGTCGAATCCGACCTAAAGCTAACGATTTAACATTTTGTGAAGAATGGTGGAAAGTTGAAGTCATAGGTCGCGGCCGACCTAACGAAGTCTATAAGTCGCTCCAACGACTTAGTGAAGATCAGCAACGATCTAGTAGAAAAGCGCTCAAACGACCTAACTTGTTTTTAGATCGCATACGACCTAACGAGCTAAGGCATAGGTCATGGGAACGACCTAACAATTCACCAGGAAAAGAGCTACGACCTAATGGGTTTGAGAATGATGAGCTAAAGCAAAGGAATAGATCGCTGGAACGACCTAAAAGGATGCTCCGACCTAACGAAGTTTTAGGTCGCTCACGACCTAACAAAGTTGGCATGCGAGTTACGGGCTTCAAGGTCATGGAATGCAAACGAGATAAAGGGTTATGACCTACTTTAGGTCGCGTAAGCAAGCAACGACATAAGATAGGTCGCTCCGATATTCTGGAAGAAGACTGCCTCGAGCTACGACCTAAGATAGGTCGCGTAAAATCTTAAGTCGCGAAGAAAGTTAGGTCACAGGAAATCCTTAGGTCGCGAACTTGTTAAGTCGTTGGGTTGGATGCCGCTTTATTTTAGGTCGCTGAAGTTTGAAGACGTAGATTCTTTAAGCCGCTTCAATCTCTGCCGTTGATTCCTTAGGTGGCTGATGGGTACAGATGTTATGTCATATGATTGTACAGTTCTTAAGTCGTGAGTAGTTAGGTCGCGTACGACCTAAGTGTTGTAAAGTCGTTATGTTGTCTTGTATGTTGGTTGCATTGTAATGTAAACTGTTAGGTCGTTAACAACCTATACTAAGTCGCTGGGTTTATAGGTCGCACCATTTTTTAAGTCGTAGGTCGTTCACGACCTAAGAGTTATGGAAATTTTGTTCTGTGTTGGCGTGTTGAGTTGTAGCCTATAAATAGGCAGGTTTGATCATTTGTAATAGTTTAGTTGATTGGAAATAAAACTCTTTTTTTGTTAGCTTTGTGCTTTCGCCAAATTGGTAGTCGAGTGTAATCTCCTATCTCCTCTTTCGGATAATCGAGTGCGCTCGATTCAACGACTGCAGAAGCCGATTCACGGAATCTAGTGCGCTAGATCAACGTGTGAAGAATCACAGATCTTTGAACCCGGTATCGTGCGCGATCAACGAGTTCGGGATAGCTAGAATTCGGTATCTTCGGATCAACGAATTCGGGCATTTCAGTATCTTCTAATCCATCGATTACTACATTCATCGATCCACATTGTTTCTGATTAATCCGCTGCGTCAGTTTTGGTATCGGAGCTTGTTTTAGCCAATCATAGCTAAATCGAGTCCTTGGAACCAAGTCATTTTGAAGAATTTGAAGAAATCAAGTCAAGACCGAAGTAGTTGAAGTTGTTTGCATTTGTATTGAAGTTTGAAGATCGGATTTGTGTTTTGAGGAGTTTGGTGTTCTTCGTGTTCATCGCAAATTGCAACAAAGCGGGAGTTTTCGATCCACATCACTTTGGATCAAAGTTCGAAAGGTGTTTGAATTCTGAAGTGTTTGTGAAGTTTCCAAGCATGCCGCCAAGGAGAGCTAATCATCACCAAAATGTTGAAGCATTGTATCGAAGAGAAGAAGCTGATGAGATGGAGCAAAGAATCAATGAAAACTTTAGTGAAAAGCTTAACGAAGGAATTGGTCGGTTAGAGAAGATGATGTTAGAGATGAATCAGAATCGGAGAAGGGTATCACCTGAATCTAATCATGGGGGAAGTAGAGTCTCACCACATTCCAATCGAGACAGAAGTGTTGATGATGATCGAAGTCGAGATAGAAACGTGAATGATCGTAATCGGAGGAATGTAGATAGAAGGGATGTTGGAGGAAGACATGATGGTAGTAGAGATGTTGGTGGTCAGGATCGACATCGATATACATCGGATTGTGGAGAAGAGTATGATGGTGGTAGTGTTCATGGACAAGGACGAGGACAAGGAAGAAATTACTCTGAGTATGATCACAAATGGGAGTCGGGGATGAAGACTGAAATTCCTGAATTCAAAGGTGGTATGCAAGCAGAGGAATTTTTAGATTGGGTGGCTAATGTTGAAGAGATTTTTGACTTCAAAGAAGTTCCAGAACATCGTAGAGTGAAGTTGGTTGCTACAAGGTTGAGGGGTAGAGCTTTGGCGTGGTGGCAGCAAACCAAACTTACACGTGAACGGATGGGGAAGTCAAAGGTTGAATCTTGGGAGAAGATGAAGAAATTGATGAAAGCAACGTTCTTACCTTACAATTATCAATCTTTGATGTATCAACGTTTGCAGAATTTGAGGCAGGGCACAAAGAATGTTAATGATTACGCGGATGAATTTTATCAGCTTATTGCGAGGAATGATATTATGGAAACGGAAGAGCAGCTGACATCTAGATTCATTGGGGGATTGCGAATGCAGATTCAGGATATGGTTAACATGTTTGATCCCAGATCTGTAGCGGAAGCACATCAGAAAGCGTTGGCTTGGGAGAAACAGGGACGACGAGGAGGTGGTGTGTTTACAAATTCCAATAATCAAGTGAAGGGTGTTAGTGGAAGTTCTAATGTTTCAAAAGTTGTTGCAAAACCAGTTGTGAATGAGGTTGGGAAGGCGAAAGTCAATAATGGTTTCAAGTGTTATAATTGCCAAGAAATGGGCCACAAAAGTAGCGAATGTCCAAAGCCGAAGAAGAGAGCTATGATAGCGGAGGTTGAGGATGAGGATGAAGAAGTTGAATGTTACAATTTACCACCTGATGAGGAGGAAGAAGAAGTGTCGGGAGACGAAGGTTACAATCTAATGATGAAGAGGTCCTGTTTAACACCAAAGCAAGAGGAGGATTGTAGTTGGTTAAGGATCAATATTTTTCAGTCAACATGTACCATTCTGGGGAAGGTTTGCAAATTTGTTATTGATGCTGGAAGCTGTGATAATATAATTTCTTCAGAAGTTGTGAGGAAGTTGGCGTTGAAGACTGAGAAACATCCAAAACCGTACAAGCTAGCTTGGTTGAGGAAAGGCGGGGAGGTGAAGGTTGGACGAAGGGCTTGTGTGAAGTTTTCAATTGGGAAGAAATATAAAGACGAAATCTGGTGCGATGTGGTAGATATGGATGTCTGTCATTTGTTGCTGGGGAGACCATGGCAGTATGATAGAGCGGTGCAACATGATGGGCGTACCAACAGTTACAGTTTCATGTTTGAAGGCACAAAGATTACTCTAGTTCCAAAGAAGCGACAACAGCAGGAGAACAAGTTGGAGGAGATTGAAGAGCTTAAAACTTTGTTATCTTTGAAGAAGTTTGTGAAGGAAGTAGAGGAGGAGCCTGAAGTGTTTTTGTTGATTGGGCGAGAGAGCGGTGAAGAGGTTGAAATTCCGGAAGAAGCGAAGCCAGTTTTGAAAGAATTTGACGATGTATTTCCAGAAGAGTTACCAACGGAGTTGCCACCGTTGAGGGATATACAACATCAGATAGATCTTGTTCCAGGAGCTGTGTTGCCACACAGACCACATTATCGAATGAGTCCAAAGGAACATGAAGAATTGAGGAGGCAAGTGGAAGAATTGCTTGAATAGGGGCGTGTGCAGGAGAGTTTAAGTCCTTGTGCTGTACCAGCTTTATTGGTACCCAAAAAGGATGGAACGTGGAGGATGTGCACAGATAGTAGAGCATTGAATAAGATCACAGTTAGATACAGATTTCCGATGCCAAGGCTTGATGATCTATTGGATCAAATCAGTGGGTCCGTAATCTTTTCTAAGATTGACTTAAAGAGCGGTTATCATCAGATTCGCATTAGACCAGGGGATGAATGGAAGATAGCATTCAAGACGAGGGAAGGATTGTATGAATGGCTGGTAATGCCGTTTGGTCTATCGAATGCACTGAGTACATTCATGAGGGTGATGAATCAAATTTTCAGACCGTACATTGGAAAATTTGTGGTGGTTTACTTTGATGATATTCTGATCTACAGTGCTAGTAAAGAAGAGCATGTTCAGCATTTGAATAAAGTGTTAATTATTCTTCGTGAAGAACAATTCTATGCTGCTACAAAGAAGTGTGTTTTTATGGCAAGGAGTGTTTTATTTCTGGGGTATCTTGTGTCGGAAGAAGGAATACAGGTTGACCAAAGTAAAGTCGAAGCTATCAGAGATTGGCCGCAACCCAAGACGATAACGAAAGTTCGTAGTTTTCATGGGTTGGCTTCATTTTATCGAAGGTTTATTCCACACTTTAGTAGTGTGATGGCGCCTGTGACTGATTGTATGAAGGGTAAACAGTTTGCGTGGACGGAGGAAGCCGGGGTTGCTTTTGATCGAATCAAAGGACTCTTGACGTCTGCACCAATTATAATACTACCAGATTTTCAGTTAGTGTTTGAACTACATACTGATGCATCCAAGGTTGGGATTGGAGGAGTGTTGAGTCAGAGGGGACATCCGATTGCATATTTTAGTGAGAAATTATCAGAGGCGAAGATGAGATACAGTACATATGATGTGGAATTTTATGTTGTCGTGCAATCTATTAAACACTGGAGACACTATCTATTTCAGAAGGAGTTTGTTCTTTACACTGATCATGAGGCGTTAAAGCATTTACAAGGGCAAGACAAGATTTCAGCGAGACATGCATCGTGGATTGCATATCTGCAACAGTTTACTTTTGTTGTTAAACACAAGTCAGGGGTGACGAATCGAGTGGCTGATGCTTTGAGTAGGAGGAGTCATTTGTTGACTACACTGAAAGTTGAGGTGACAGGGTTTGATGTGTTGCCAGAATTATTTGTCGATGATCCTTACTTTGCGAGGTGTATTGATAAAGTCAAGGAGGGAAAGACGGATGAGTTTATGATGGTAGACGGTTTTCTATTCAAAGGAAATCGATTGTGCATACCTGATTATAGTTTGAGAATGAAGATTGTAAAAGAACTACATGAAGAAGGACATGTTGGGAGAGACCGTACATTACAGTTGATTTCACAGTCTTACTTTTGGCCATCGATGAGGAAAGAGGTGGAGAGGTTTGTGGAGCGGTGTCATATCTATCAGGTTTCGAAAGGAACTGCGACTAATGCTGGGTTATATATGCCATTACCTGTACCAACTAAACCATGGGTTGATGTGAGTATGGACTTTGTGTTGGGGTTGCCGAGAACACAGCGTGGTAATGACTCCATTTATGTGGTGGTTGACCGATTTTCGAAAATGGCACATTTATTGCTTGTAAGAAGACGGCGGATGCTGTTCATGTTGCTCAATTGTTTTTCAAAGAGATATATCGACTTCACGGATTGCCAGAATCGATTGTGTCGGATAGGGATACTCGTTTTCTAAGTCATTTTTGGCTAAGTTTGTGGAAGATGGTCGGAACGAAGTTGAACTTTAGCAGCGCTTATCATCCGCAGACGGATGGACAGACCGAGGTTGTGAACCGATCATTGAGAAATTTGTTGAGATGTCTAGTGCAAGACAATCTGAAGAGTTGGGATGTGAAGTTATGCCAGGCAGAGTTTGCTCGTAATCATGCTGTGAATCGTAGTATGGGTTTCAGTCCATTTCAGATAGTGTATTCAAGCTTACCGAAGGGACCGTTGGATTTAACGGTAATACCACACTCGAAGGGGACAGTTAAGAAAGCTGCTGATTTTGTTGAAGGGTTGATGGAGTGTTATAGAATCGTTCAAGAACGATTGGAAAAGGCAAATGAGAAATACAAACGATATGTAGATCTGAAGCGAAGGAGTGTTGAATTTAATGAAGGAGATATGGTTTATGCAGTGTTAACAAAGGATCGTTTTCCAGTAGGCGCTTATAATAAGTTGAAAGCCAGAAAAATTGGTCCTGTAGAAGTTGTGAAACGGATTAATGAAAATGCTTACAGATTGAAGCTACTGGAGGATGTGTACACTTCTGACGTGTTCAATGTTAAGCATCTTGTACCATATTATGGGAATGAACAAGTTGCTGAGGAAGAATTTACAAATTCGAGGACGAATTTTTCTCAACCTGGGGAGGATGATGCAGCCCAGAAGGAAGTCATAGGTCGTAACATGTTGATAGGTCGAATCCGACCCAAAGCTAACGATTTAACATTTTGTGAAGAATGGTGGAAAGTTGAAGTCATAGGTCGCGGCCGACCTAACGAAGTCTATAAGTCGCTCCAACGACTTAGTGAAGATCAGCAACGATCTAGTGGAAAAGCGCTCAAACGACCTAACTTGTTTTTAGATCGCATACAACCTAACGAGCTAAGGCATAGGTCGTGGGAACGACCTAACAATTCACCAGGAAAAGAGCTACGACCTAATGGGTTTGAGAATGACGAGCTAAAGCAAAGGAATAGGTCGCTGGAACGACCTAAAAGGATGCTCCGACCTAACAAAGTTTTAGATCCCTCACGACCTAACAAAGTTGGCATGCGAGTTACGGGCTTCAAGGTGATGGAATGCAAACGAGATAAAGGGTTACGACCTACTTTAGGTCGCGTAAGCAAGCTACGACATAAGATAGGTCGCTCTGGTATTCTGGAAGAAGACTGCCTCGAGCTACGACCTAAGATAGGTCGCGTAAAATCTTAAGTCGCGAAGAAAGTTAGGTCGCAGGAAATCCTTAGGTCGCGAACTTGTTAAGTCGTTGGGTTGGATGCCGCTTTATTTTAGGTCGCTGAAGTTTGAAGACGTAGATTCTTTAAGCCGCTTCAATCTCTGCCATTGATTCCTTAGGTCGCTGATGGGTACGGATGTTATGTCATATGATTGTACAGTTCTTAAGTCGTGAGTAGTTAGGTCGCGTACGACCTAAGTGTTGTAAAGTCGTTATGTTGTCTTGTATGTTGGTTGCATTGTAATGTAAACTGTTAGGTCGTTAACAACCTATACTAAGTCGCTGGGTTTATAGGTCGCACCATTTTTTAAGTCGTAGGTCGTTCACGACCTAAGAGTTATGGAAATTTTGTTCTGTGTTGGCGTGTTGAGTTGTAGCCTATAAATAGGCAGGTTTGATCATTTGTAATAGTTTAGTTGATTGGAAATAAAACTCTTGTTTTTTTAGCTTTGTGCTTTCGCCAAATTGGTAGTCGAGTGTAATCTCCTATCTCCTCTTTCGGATAATCGAGTGCGCTCGATTCAACGACTGCAGAAGCCGATTCACGGAATCTAGTGCGCTAGATCAACGTGTGAAGAATCACAGATCTTTGAACCCGGTATCGTGCGCGATCAACAAGTTCGGGATAGCTAGAATTCGGTATCTTCGGATCAACGAATTCGGGCATTTCAGTATCTTCTAATCCATCGATTACTACATTCATCGATCCACATTGTTTCTGATTAATCCGCTGCGTCAGTTTTGGTATCGGAGCTTGTTTTAGCCAATCATAGCTAAATCGAGTCCTTAGAACCAAGTCATTTTGAAGAATTTGAAGAAATCAAGTCAAGATCGAAGTAGTTGAAGTTGTTTGCATTTGTATTGAAGTTTGAAGATCGGATTTGTGTTTTGAGGAGTTTGGTGTTCTTCGTGTTCATCGCAAATTGCAACAAAGCGGGAGTTTTCGATCCACATCACTTTGGATCAAAGTTCGAAAGGTGTTTGAATTCTGAAGTGTTTGTGAAGTTTCCAAGCATGCCGCCAAGGAGAGCTAATCATCACCAAAACGTTGAAGCATTGTATCAAAGAGAAGAAGCTGATGAGATGGAGCAAAGAATCAATGAAAACTTTAGTGAAAAGCTTAACGAAGGAATTGGTCGGTTAGAGAAGATGATGTTAGAGATGAATCAGAATCGGAGAAGGGTATCACCTGAATCTAATCATGGGGGAAGTAGAGTCTCACCACATTCCAATCGAGACAGAAGTGTTGATGATGATCGAAGTCGAGATAGAAACGTGAATGATCGTAATCAGAGGAATGTAGATAGAAGGGATGTTGGAGGAAGACGTGATGGTAGTAGAGATGTTGGTGGTCAGGATCGACATCGATATACATCGGATTGTGGAGAAGAGTATGATGGTGGTAGTGTTCATGGACATGGACGAGGACAAGGAAGAAATTACTCTGAGTATGATCACAAATGGGAATCGGGGATGAAGACTGAAATTCTTGAATTCAAAGGTGGTATGCAAGCGGAGGAATTTTTAGATTGGGTGGCTAATGTTGAAGAGATTTTTGACTTCAAAGAAGTTCCAGAACATCGTAGAGTGAAGTTGGTTGCTACAAGGTTGAGGGGTAGAGCTTTGGCGTGGTGGCAGCAAACCAAACTTACACGTGAACGGATGGGGAAGTCAAAGGTTGAATCTTGGGAGAAGATGAAGAAATTGATGAAAGCAACGTTCTTACCTTACAATTATCAATCTTTGATGTATCAACGTTTGCAGAATTTGAGGCAGGGCACAAAGAATGTTAATGATTACGCGGATGAATTTTATCAGCTTATTGCGAGGAATGATATTATGGAAACGGAAGAGGAGCTGACATCTAGATTCATTGGGGGATTGCGAATGCAGATTCAGGATATGGTTAACATGTTTGATCCCAGATCTGTAGCGGAAGCACATCAGAAAGCGTTGGCTTGGGAGAAACAGGGACGACGAGGAGGTGGTGTGTTTACAAATTCCAATAATCAAGTGAAGGGTGTTAGTGGAAGTTCTAATGTTTCAAAAGTTGTTGCAAAACCAGTTGTGAATGAGGTTGGGAAGGCGAAAGTCAATAATGGTTTCAAGTGTTATAATTGCCAAGAAATGGGCCACAAAAGTAGCGAATGTCCAAAACCGAAGAAGAGAGCTATGATAGCGGAGGTTGAGGATGAGGATGAAGAAGTTGAATGTTACAATTCACCACCTGATGAGGAGGAAGAAGAAGTGTCGGGAGACGAAGGTTACAATCTAATGATGAAGAGGTCCTGTTTAACACCAAAGCAAGAGGAGGATTGTAGTTGGTTAAGGAGCAATATTTTTCAGTCAACATGTACCATTCTAGGGAAGGTTTGCAAATTTGTTATTGATGCTGGAAGCTGTGATAATATAATTTCTTCAGAAGTTGTGAGGAAGTTGGCGTTGAAGACTGAGAAACATCCAAAACCGTACATGCTAGCTTGGTTGAGGAAAGGCGGGGAGGTGAAGGTTGGACGAAGGGCTTGTGTGAAGTTTTCAATTGGGAAGAAATATAAAGACGAAATCTGGTGCGATGTGGTAGATATGGATGTCTGTCATTTGTTGCTGGGGAGACCATGGCAGTATGATAGAGCGGTGCAACATGATGGGCGTACCAACAGTTACAGTTTCATGTTTGAAGGCACAAAGATTACTCTAGTTCCAAAGAAGCGACAACAGGAGGAGAAAAAGTTGGAGGAGATTGAAGAGCTTAAAACTTTGTTATCTTTGAAGGAGTTTGTGAAGGAAGTAGAGGAGGAGCCTGAAGTGTTTTTGTTGATTGGGCGAGAGAGCAGTGAAGAGGTTGAAATTCCGGAAGAAGCGAAGCCAGTTTTGAAAGAATTCGACGATGTATTTCCAGAAGAGTTACCAACGGAGTTGCCACCGTTGATGGATATACAACATCAGATAGATCTTGTTCCAAGAGCTGTGTTGCCACACAGACCACATTATCGAATGAGTCCAAAGGAACATGAAGAATTGAGGAGGCAAGTGGAAGAATTGCTTGAACAGGGGCGTGTGCAGGAGAGTTTAAGTCCTTGTGCTGTACCAGCTTTATTGGTACCCAAAAAGGATGGAACGTGGAGGATGTGCACAGATAGTAGAGCATTGAATAAGATCACAGTCAGATACAGATTTCCGATGCCAAGGCTTGATGAACTATTGGATCAAATCAGTGGGTCCGTAATCTTTTCTAAGATTGACTTAAAGAGCGGTTATCATCAGATTCGCATTAGACCAGGGGATGAATGGAAGACATCATTCAAGACGAGGGAAGGATTGTATGAATGGCTGGTAATGCCGTTTGGTCTATCGAATGCACCGAGTACATTCATGAGGGTGATGAATCAAATTTTCAGACCGTACATTGGAAAATTTGTGGTGGTTTACTTTGATGATATTCTGATCTACAGTGCTAGTAAAGAAGAGCTTGTTCAGCATTTGAATAAAGTGTTAATTATTCTTCGTGAAGAACAATTCTATGCTGCTACAAAGAAGTGTGTTTTTATGGCAAGGAGTGTTTTATTTCTGGGGTATCTTGTGTCGGAAGAAGGAATACAGGTTGACCAAAGTAAAGTCGAAGCTATCAGAGATTGGCCTCAACCCAAGACGATAACGGAAGTTCGTAGTTTTCACGGGTTGGCTTCATTTTATCGAAGTTTTATTCCACACTTTAGTAGTGTGATGGCGCCTGTGACTGATTGTATGAAGGGTAAACAGTTTGCATGGACGGAGGAAGCCGGGGTTGCTTTTGATCGAATCAAAGGACTCTTGACGTCTGCACCAATTCTAATACTACCAGATTTTCAGTTAGTGTTTGAACTACATACTTATGCATCCAAGGTTGGGATTGGAGGAGTGTTGAGTCAGAGGGGACATCCGATTGCATATTTTAGTGAGAAATTATCAGGGGCGAAGATGAGATATAGTACATATGATGTGGAATTTTATGTTGTCGTGCAATCTATTAAACACTGGAGACACTATCTATTTCAGAAGGAGTTTGTTCTTTACACTGATCATGAGGCGTTAAAGCATTTACAAGGGCAAGACAAGATTTCAGCGAGACATGCATCGTGGATTGCATATATGAAACAGTTTACTTTTGTTGTTAAACACAAGTCAGGGGTGACGAATCGAGTGGCTGATGCTTTGAGTAGGAGGAGTCATTTGTTGACTACACTGAAAGTTGAGGTGACAGGGTTTGATGTGTTGCCAGAATTATTTGTCAATGATCCTTACTTTGCGAGGTGTATTGATAAAGTCAAGGAGGGAAAGACGGATGAGTTTATGATGGTAGATGGTTTTCTATTCAAAGGAAATCGATTGTGCATACCTGATTATAGTTTGAGAATGAAGATTGTAAAAGAACTACATGAAGAAGGACATGTTGGGAGAGACCGTACATTACAGTTGATTTCACAGTCTTACTTTTGGCCATCGATGAGGAAAGAGGTGGAGAGGTTTGTGGAGCGGTGTCATATCTGTCAGGTTTCGAAAGGAACTGCGACTAGTGCTGGGTTATATATGCCATTACCTGTACCAACTAAACCATGGGTTGATGTGAGTATGGACTTTGTGTTGGGTTTGCCGAGAACACAGCGTGGTAATGACTCCATTTATGTGGTGGTTGACCGATTTTCGAAAATGGCACATTTTATTGCTTGTAAGAAGACGGCGGATGCTGTTCATGTTGCTCAATTGTTTTTCAAAGAGATATATCGACTTCACGGATTGCCAGAATCGATTGTGTCGGATAGGGATACTCGTTTTCTAAGTCATTTTTGGCTAAGTTTGTGGAAGATGGTCGGAACGAAGTTGAACTTTAGCAGCGCTTATCATCCGCAGACGGATGGACAGACCGAGGTTGTGAACCGATCATTGAAAAATTTGTTGAGATATCTAGTGCAAGACAATCTGAAGAGTTGGGATGTGAAGTTATGCTAGGCAGAGTTTGCTCATAATCATGCTGTGAATCGTAGTATGGGTTTCAGTCCGTTTCAGATAGTGTATTCAAGCTTACCGAAGGGACCGTTGGATTTAACGGTAATACCACACTCGAAGGGGACAGTTAAGAAAGCTGCTGATTTTGTTGAAGGGTTGATGGAGTGTTATAGAATCGTTCAAGAACGATTGGAAAAGGCAAATGAGAAACACAAACGATCTGTAGATCTGAAGCGAAGGAGTGTTGAATTTAATGAAGGAGATATGGTTTATGCAGTGTTAACAAAGGATCGTTTTCCAGTAGGCGCTTATAATAAGTTGAAAGCCAGAAAAATTGGTCCTGTAGAAGTTGTGAAACGGATTAATGAAAATGCTTACAGATTGAAGCTACTGGAGGATGTGTACACTTCTGACGTGTTCAATGTTAAGCATCTTGTACCATATTATGGGAATGAACAAGTTGCTGAGGAAGAATTTACAAATTCGAGGACGAATTTTTCTCAACCTGGGGAGGATGATGCAGCCCATAAGGAAGTCATAGGTCGTAACATGTTGATAGGTCGAATCCAACCCAAAGCTAACAATTTAACATTTTGTGAAGAATGGTGGAAAGTTGAAGTCATAGGTCGCGGCCGACCTAACGAAGTCTATAAGTCGCTCCAACGACTTAGTGAAGATCAGCAACGATCTAGTGGAAAAGCGCTCAAACGACCTAACTTGTTTTTAGATCGCATACGACCTAACGAGCTAAGGCATAGGTCGTGGGAACGACCTAACAATTCACCAGGAAAAGAGCTACGACCTAATGGGTTTGAGAATGACGAGCTAAAGCAAAGGAATAGGTCGCTGGAACGACCTAAAAGGATGCTCCGACCTAACAAAGTTTTAGGTCGCTCACGACCTAACAAAGTTGGCATGCGAGTTACGGGCTTCAAGGTGATGGAATGCAAACGAGATAAAGGGTTACGACCTACTTTAGGTCGCGTAAGCAAGCTACGACATAAGATAGGTCGCTCCGATATTCTGGAAGAAGACTGCCTCGAGCTACGACCTAAGATAGGTCGCGTAAAATCTTAAGTCGCGAAGAAAGTTAGGTCGCAGGAAATCCTTAGGTCGCGAACTTGTTAAGTCGTTGGGTTGGATGTCGCTTTATTTTAGGTCGCTGAAGTTTGAAGACATAGATTCTTTAAGCCGCTTCAATCTCTGCCGTTGATTCCTTAGGTCGTTGATGGGTACAGATGTTATGTCATATGATTGTACAGTTCTTAAGTCGTGAGTAGTTAGGTCGCGTACGACCTAAGTGTTGTAAAGTCGTTATGTTGTCTTGTATGTTGGTTGCATTGTAATGTAAACTGTTAGGTCGTTAACAACCTATACTAAGTCGCTGGGTTTATAGGTCGCACCATTTTTTAAGTCGTAGGTCGTTCACGACCTAAGAGTTATGGAAATATTGTTCTGTGTTGGCGTGTTGAGTTGTAGCCTATAAATAGGCAGGTTTGATCATTTGTAATAGTTTAGTTGATTGGAAATAAAACTCTTGTTTTGTTAGCTTTGTGCTTTCGCCAAATTGGTAGTCGAGTGTAATCTCCTATCTCCTCTTTCGGATAATCGAGTGCGCTCGATTCAACGACTGCAAAAGCCGATTAACGGAATCTAGTGCGCTAGATCAACGTGTGAAGAATCGTAGATCTTTGAACCCGGTATCGTGCGCGATCAACGAGTTCGGGATAGCTAGAATTCGGTATCTTCGGATCAACGAATTCGGGCATTTCAGTATCTTCCAATCCATCGATTACTACATTCATCGATCCACATTGTTTTTGATTAATCCGCTGCGTCACTTGGCCATAAGATAGAAAATTATATAAGGACACCGGCTTGGTTAAATTAAATAATTTTAAAAGTCTTGGTTTTGAAATTATTTAAATGATTTTGATTTAAAGAAATAAAAATCGAAGTTATGAAGATTGAATCAATTAACAATTCGAGTTTGAAATGTTGAAATTAAATTTGGTTGAAGGAATTGTTTTAAAGAATTTAATTGGAATTTGATGTCATTGTTGAAATATGACTTGTATTATCGAAATTGAATTGTTTAAAAGGATTTGAACTTCTACTTGAAATTTGAAGTTATTTAAGTAAAAGTGATATAAGTTGATATTTCAAAATTTGGCTCGGGATTGAATTATTTTAAAGATATAAACACTGAATTGAACATCGAAGTTGAATTTGATTTAAATGATTTAAATCAATATTTTGAAATCAAACTCGAAATGGATATAAATTAAAATTGTTTAAAATTGAGAATTGAATTGAAATTAATTCAAATTGGAATTGGAATCGAAATCAATTAGAATTGAATGCGAAATTGAATTAATTTGAAATCAAAATCAAATTGATTTGGATTGAAATTGGAATCAAGGCTAATTCGAATTGAAATCAAAAGTGAGTCGATTTGAATTGAATTAAGACTGAAATTGATTTGGAATAATTGAAAGTGAATTGGTTTGATTGGAATTTGGACTTGGGTCCATATTTGTTGAAATGGAAAGAGACAGTTTGATTTGAAATTATTTTCAAAATAAATTATTTTGATATAAATTGTTTAAAATCTATCTTTTTAAAATATTCAAATTATTTTTATTTTCCATGCTATTTTGCGATATAAACCATTTTCAATACTAAAATTATTTTATATTAAACTACTCAAACTATTTTAAACTATTTAAAAATTTCAAACTATTTTCTAAAATTTCAAACTGGTCAAAGGTTGGAATGTCTATATTTAAATCATGGATTTAAATGCGAAGTGGGTTAAAATGAAGTTATAACCTAAATTGTAATTCAAATCGAATTTCGAAGTGAAAATGACTTTCAAGTGAAATCGACATATTTGAAGTAAATATGATATTTTGAAATGAAATTGATTTTGAAGAGAATATGATATTTTGATATCAAGTATGAACCGTTTTCGAAATGTAAAAGTACCAACCGGTGTATAAAACGATGTTTGGTTATTAAAGAGATCAAGGCCTCTTATTCTCATACTCCCTATCAATATTGGAACCACTTTAAAAACCGTGCATGTGGGGAGACTCCAGAATGAAGTTGTTGGATTTGGCGTCGTTTGCTAGATTTGAAGAAAGAGAACGATGATGAATAGACCCCGGCACTTGTGCCAATTTGAAATGACTAAAACAGGACGGCTTGACAAGGCCAAGCGGGTTAGATACCCCTAGCGAACATTCGTTCTTCGATTTTCTTATTGGACTTGGTCCATACTAGTACTCTTGTTTTTGGTTTCGATTGGTTTACCTTGATTTGGGATAACCTATCTTTGACTCGACATGGGATGGATGTACGCGGTGGGCGATCGTGGCTACGATGCGTTACCACTAGCCCTACGACCCGAACTGGTAGTATCCTACCTTCGGCATTGCCTCGCGTGCCTTGTCATACTTTTTATCCCTATGCAAGACCACTATGATTTTGATTTAGTGTTGTCGTATCATGGCGCATCCCTATTCCCGACGTGCTACTGGGGTGTTATATGCAAACTGTATGACAATGCTTAAAAACGCGTTAAGGGGGATTAATGTAAAGACTTAACGCTATGAAAAATATTTATTTTACTGATTAGATATTATATATGTGGCGTATTCTACTATATGTAAATACTTTGACGGATCCTTAAGAGATGGAAAATCCTGTAACATCTCTTGAGTTATTGCACACACTTTATACACTAGATAGGAGATGTGAAATCCTGTAAACATCTCTGACACTATTACACTCATGTTATGTGATATCGGTTTGACTCACATAAGGATATTTTAGTTCTGACTCGACTGTTTTGTTCTTTTAATTACGCTCAGGTCAGTCCTAAGTTTTTCAAAGCATTGAAGATTATTTTCTAGAGGACGAAGATGAAGATTTGGTATATTATTACTATTAGTATTCCGTGCATCATGTTGCTTTGCTGCATTGTATTTTGTTTCTGTTGTATATATAACTCTGATAAATGTTGTATAAATTATAATCAAATGTATAGTAGACAACTTCATGAACTGTTTATTTGATTATTATATTTTTTCATTCCGCTGTGAGATTATGTGTTTGTTTTTCTTCTTCTTTTCTTATTTTTCTTAATTAACCCCATTGATTATCTATATTCCGGATTGCTTGAGTTGGACATGTGTGGATTATTGTCAATTTAAACCTTTCGAAATGTGGGTCGTCACAATCCAGACTTTTCATTCGATATGTCCCACCCATCGCCTAAAAAGAGAAAACAGAGGTCGGGTAAGTTCAGGGCACTGGTTGCTCCATCCCTAGCCTTGGTTACACACCTCGTTTTACTTTTGTAGATCTCACAGGCTGGGCAAATGTACTAGTCATTTCTACATACTCAGTTGTTAAAGTTCATTTTAGAATTGATTTTTAAACTTCCAAATCATTATTTAAAGCACTTAATTATTCTTTTAAAAAGCTATTTAAAAAGACATGAAAAAGAATGGTTAAGTTTAAAATCATATTTCACAAGTTATTTAAAAGTGTTGCGAAAAGTGTTTTAAAAGCTATGTTAATTAAAACGACTTTTCTATCTTTTGGAAATTGATTTATATAACTCAAATATCTTTTCAAACATTTTAAAATATTTATTAAATTTATTTCATATTTTTAAATAATTAAAAATATTCATTTTAAATCAATCTCAAATTCGATTTTTAAACTGCAAAACCACGATTTTTTTTAAAAACTTGTTTTGGACTTATTAAAAAATTTAGAAGATGAAATCTTGATTTTCTTTCTTTATTTAAACAACTAAGGATATAATAGTCTGGAAAATTCTTATCTCGAACAATTGCAAGCTATATTTCATTTCATATACTCAATTGAATTATTCGACGCGAAATCGTAGACTACCGTTACGCGACGCGCCTAATTTTGACTTGTTTTTCAATTTCTTTTCAAACTTCATGGAAGCACTTTTAAATGTTTATAAAACATTTCCAAATCATTTTAAACTCATTTAAATGGATAATTTTTATATTTCAAACTCATTTCCCATTTCATTTCATATTATAATATTATATTATTAATTTTAAACCTTTTTAGATATTTAAAATCATTAAGAGGCTAAACTCCATCATACACATATTATTTATGGATTAAATTTCCATTTAATTAACTATAGTTAATTACTAACAATTTCTCTTATCATTTATCAAACCAAGTTATCAACCATATCACAACCATATAACCAATTATAATATCAACTAAGTTATCATCCAATATCAACCAATATTCAACATATTAATCTCAAATTTAACATGTATATTATCACTTTAAGTTTTATTTAAATAAATCTAAGATTGAGTACTCACGATTAGTTTCGCTCCTCCAATCTTTTCCATAGCTTATCGAATCGATTCCAGTAGTACTTCCTTCTCTTTTTCTTGCACCGGAGCTTTCCAAACTTGCTCCTTCCTCCTAAATAGGTTCGGCCTCACCATGTTCTACCCTTTCCTCCATTCTTCAAATTTTTAGATGCTAAACCATGTTCTAGTGTTATTCTAAGGTCTTTGGCAAAATTTGGTGGAATTTGGAGTTGGTTTGATATGATTTTAAGAAAGTTAGTAAGGAAGAAGAGAAGAAGAAGAATCCATTAAAATAGCTTAAAGTAAGAAGAAGAAGAAGAAAATGTTTGTGATAAAATGAGAGAAAAGCTTGTATATTTATAGGAAAAGAAAGAAGGGGTAAGTTACCCAATTAACCCTTTACCAAATTACCAAAATACAGTTCCTTAACTTTAAAGTAAACTTACTTTTTCCAACACTTACCATCATCCATCACTTCATTACTTTTTATCATTTTCACTTAATACTTAAAGAATGTATTTGGATGGAAAAGTGGATTAAAGTGAAGATTTGCCTTGGTTTTGGTAAGATTTGATTTGATGTTTGCTTTTTGGTTTTTTTAATTACCTTACTTTTAGTAATGAAATTCTAGAATTTTCTAATAATACTTAGTTAATGTAAAATTAATTATTTGTAAAATGTGTGTATATATATCTGTGTGTGTGTGTGTGTGTGTGTGTTAAAACATGTTAACAAAGGTGCAACAACGTTGCGACAACGTATTGAACAAAACATTGATTTTCGACAAAACGTTTTATGATCACATTTTGACGTTTTTGTTAAATTATTTTTTTATGGTAAACAAAACTTGAAAATTGATATGTTATCCTCCTTAAATAATTACACATGTTTATTTTAGTTGTAAAACCATATTTAGTACTATTAAAATCCAATTGTAATATACGACGTGGATTTGTCGAAGTGCGACGAAGTTTGTCTATCTTTATAAAACAAGTATGTATATATATATATTTATTTATAAAATTTTTATTAACCAATTACTATCATTATATAACAAATTTTAAAAAGAATTATTCATTATTTAAAAAAATTGAACCTATATCCAATTTTATTGAAAACTTGCTTTTGTCACTTTTACGATGAAAATCAAAACTTCTTGATTTTGTAATTCTATTCTAAAAATAAGTTTATCATTCTTATTTATTACATAAAACATGATTATTTAAGTTTTAAAATTATATATTTGAATATTTAATGTTAGTTAAATATTCTATTTAAAAGTGATAAAATTACGGGTCGTTACAAGTGACCTTTACTTATGACAATTTTGATAGTGTAAGCATTATGGTACACTTTTCAGAGGAAATTAGTTCTTCGGTGTGAGCAATGATGTATAGTGTTAGTGGGATGAGAGATGTAGTTCTTTAGTAGTGAGTCACATACGATTTGACGATATAGAACATTTAGAGTAGTTAAGTCCACGTTGTATGATTTAGCGATAGTGGGCTAAGATATGTAGTTCTCAATAGCAAGTCGCGTGCTATTTTGGCATGCAAGTTGGGACTTTAGGCCCAATCGTTTGCAAATGATTAGGAGTAGGATAAGTGTTAGTGATGACCTTAGCAAATAATTTCACTCTAGTATTATATTATCTTTAGCTGACTTGTTGGGTCCAAGTGTCACAGGTTTAGGTATGATTTTCGAGCATAAGTGTTGTTTTACCGACTTATTACTATTATATGCTTATATGATACGTTTCACTAACCAAATGTATGTCTGACCCCTCTATCATTTTCTCCTTTTAAGTTATACTCTGATAGGTCTATAGAGAGGACTGCTAGTGATTTGGAGGCGCGATGGTGTGATGGGTATTCATATTCATTCATTAGTTATCTACTAGTTTTATTTCATTTATTCCCAGACCTTATATTATTTCCATTTCCAGTATAGGGAGAGATATTGTATTTTGAATTTAATTGATTTTGTATTGTTTGTCTAGGATTGTACTATTGATTACTATTATATTTTACTCCTTCCATTGTGAGTTTCAAAAAGTGTAGGATATTGTAGATAGCTCTGTGATCTATTTTATAATTAATTTAAAAACAATCCATTGTCAACAAGGTCTGTGATGCCTATTTCATATTCGTGGGTCGGCACATTGTAAATGGTGGGTTGTTATAGTATCGATATACATAAGTCTATATCTTATATATTTTAATACTAATAATGAAGTAAGTTGATTTGATTTTGGTATTTTAGATTTCAGTATCTCCGTTGGTTGATCCTAAACATAATGGTTGCTCGAGCCCAAAATCATTTGGCATGACACATTTAGATACTCCATGATATTAACAAACTAGTCAGACTCCTACTAAATAGGAGCACTATTATCAACCAGTCGAGACATACGTCATCATGATTCAAAATCATAAAAATACGACATTCTTTATATATATAATGTAATATACCTTATAATTAATAGCATAATGTAAATTTCTGAAACTAATTATACTTAATATTTAGTTGCTTATATAGTATTTTAAGGCAATACCACTTAGTCAAGAATAGGAATGTTACCAAGACATATCTTTACGAGTTTATTGTATACCATATGCAAATAAATTGTGTTTATTTTCGACCAAATTGAAAACAGTTAGTATTTCAAAAAATAATATCGGTATTCTAAATAATACCTATTTAACTTAGATGTGTCCATCGGCAATGCTTATATGATTAACTCCCACTATTTCTATCACTACTATACTATTAACAACTAAACTCATGGCATGACATACTAACAAGTTAGTCAACTAGGAATGGATTTCATGATGATGAACAATTACTTTGACATGTGAGTGGGATTATAACTCTACTAGTGTGTTAGGAGGTTGCTTATCTTTAACGAGTGTTTTATTGATATAAACATGACTATATAGTCTCACTATTACAAATGAATCAGTAAACCTTGTATAAATGAGATAAAAACTATCAAACAATACATGAATGAGCTAGTAACACATTGAATGAATTATAGGTGAAATCATCAATATTTGTTGTGTTTAGATTGTTGTGATTGTTGTAATTTGCATTTAGTCATATTCTAGTTAACAATAGTCGACTAATGTCTTCTAGGAGCTAGAGGATCGAGTTGAGCATTAACTTCTTGAAGGTGTTCCTCTAAATGCCATAAAGGAGTGGAATACAAACTAAAGATAATTTTGGAATGATATGGTGACTTTGAGGGGAAGACAACATGTCAGGTCGACGGTCTAAATGGCTAGATCATCAAGAAGGAGGAGGTGCTAGATGGTGGCATAGTCATAGTAGGAACTTCAATGCACCGAAGAAACTGAAAGGAGGCTTGTGAGCCATATTTGGTCGACTATCATATAAAGCTCAATCAACTTACTAAATGAAATGATCCGGAATTTCGAACGCTTCATATTTAAATATTTGTATTGTTCATATATTTGAATCTTAGATTTAACGTGATAAAGGTGATTTTATAACATTATTAACCCCCTTTTAATTAATAACTTATTATGTCAAACTTGTTTTTAAAAAATGTTTAGAAAAATAAATAGTTTGAAGAAATATCAATATGTGATCGAAAATCGTTTGATCGATAAACGACTTTTTACTCGATAAATTTTTTTCGAACTCTTTGGGCATGTTGAAACACTCCACACCCCTTAATATACCCAAAATGACACATTAAAATTCATGGTGCGTTGTAGGTATAACTAAAGCTAACAGAGACTAAGATTCACAAGACAAAAATAGATAAATACAGCGAAAACTTAAAATAATAACTTAATTAAAAAACTTCATAATTTAATTATAAGTAAGTCAAATACCAAATACCACATACATGTCTGAAAATCAAATATGTCTTATGAAACAAAAACTCATAGTCTCAAAAATCAGAGTACATAATATCCCTTGTAATAAGCCAGTACATAGAAAGAACAAAAGTTGAAAATAAAAGAAATACATAGTAGAGAACTCCTCCAAGAAACCGCCAAGCAACATCAATCTACTGACTCCTCCCTTGATTGCCTATAAGGGGAAAAGGGGAAAATAGAGGAGTGGGTCAGACTAAAAGTTTGGCGAATGATAATAATTACTAGAGTCTTTAAGCAAGATAAAAGTAAAAGACTCTACAACAGTTCTAGCATAAATAAGGATAATAAAGGAAATAGGAAAGAGATAAACTGGAAATAAGTACAATTAAACTATAAGATAGGTTAGCTTTGATTGTTTGCACTTGTCCTTGATTTCTGCTTTGATTGGGCTGAATTCCTAATCCTGTAATTAGGATGTAACCCTAATTCTACCCTTTCTGATCGGCCTGCCACTCCATAGACCTTACTACAGACCAGCCGCTATATAACTCCCTACACAGCAGCCAATGGTATCTACGAAAGATGCACAGAGCAACCACTGCGGATCTGGACGACATATATAGCTCTCTACACAGAAGGCAATGGTGTCTACTAAAGACACCCATACTAAACACTTGGATCATAGCTATTACTGAGCACCCAAATGGAAGTCGCACGCATAACTGCCACCATGTCCATGCTACCTTTTGCTCCACCTATTGGGTCTTCTTATTACCTCAACATCCAGCATAAGCGTGCCCCTCATCTCACTTTAGGCTAATGTGAGATCACCACGTGTCCATAGTAAATAGGGGAAATGCTGTTGGTACCGGCCCTTTATCCAAACAATATCTAGTTGCGCTCCTTATCCAAATCCCCCGTGATTTGGACCTCTAATTGACCAATTACTACCATTTTTAGCATAAGCGTGCCCTCGTCTCGTTTCAGGCTAATGTGAGACCACCGTTTTGTCTAAATAGGGAATGTTATATGGTACAGGTTCTACTTTCACCTTTGCTTATTAACTTAGATAAATTGTTTAAATAAGCCTTTATTATCATCTTTACTTTCTACGCTTACTAACTAATCCCAAGTCTTAAAATAAGCCTCATTCTATTCTTATTATAACCTACGTTATAATCATGTTTATTACTCAACCCAAGGTTTAAGTGTGAAAATCAGCTTCTTTCATCTTTTAGTTTTAATTCTACGTTATAACTAAGCCAATTAATTAGTCCAATTCTAATCATAATTAGGCATAATTTCAGTCCAATTCCATTTATATTACGGTCATTATAATTAACATCTCATAATTATAAATATGCCAATCTCTTTAATTCGGTCCAATTAATATTATAATTAAGCATAATTTCAGTCTTAATTCCATTTTATTACAGTCTTTATAACTTACATCTTATCTTTCGTTATTTCAGAATTCTTATAATTTAATCCAATTTCACATTAATTCCATTCTAATCCATACGCGAAGAAGAAGGAGAAATAAAAGAAAACTGAAAATAGAAGAAAATCCAAGGAGTAGGAAGAAGATGTAAATAACGCATAAATAACAGTAAATAGATTAAAATACTGTAAATAAACGGAAAAGCTATAATTAACATCAATAAACTAAAAAAACTGAAATGAGTAGCTAAAAGGAAATAGACTGAAAATAATTCTAAAAACTGTAAATAAACTACTAAAAAGGTTATTCCAAAAATCGTAGTAAAACTACAACTATTGGAAACCCTATTATTTTAAATTACTTAAAAAATCTTAAAATAATTACAATCACTCACCTCCGGTCTTAAGCTCTTCCTTTGGTCTTCCCGGATCCACTTGGACTTGTAAAATAATTTAATTTATAATGATTTTCTCCTTTGGAAAAATTATTCCATTTAGGGTCCTTCCTAGAAAGGTGAACCCAATTGGAGAAAACCTAGAATGAGAAAAAGTGTTAGGTCTAGGTGTCTATTTATAGGGGTAGAAGTGGATCTTGGACCATCGGATTTGGGGATTGAATAGGATGCAACCACGTCATAGGCTGAATAGGAGCCATCGAATGCAAAAATAGATGGACCGGATTGGTCAGAAGAATGCAAAACACATAGAAAATAGGCTAATAAATGTTACTGGATGAAGGAATTTTCCTTCGTCCAATTTCTAAGGCGGGTCGACGCCAGGTCGTCCGCCCCTATACCCAGGTCGATCGGCCGGTCGACCTAGGGTGAGGTTAGGTCGACCTGGTGGTCGACCTAGCCAATATATATATATATATATATATATATATATGATTTTTGTTTATCTTATAACTTGTTCATATTAGCTCGGTTTCTGACGTTCTATATATGGAAATTGACAAGAAAATTACCACGGACATAATGGTGCAACTCCCGTGGCTCAATTTTGATAATTTCATAAAGTTATTTTATTATTTAGTTAATTAACGAATTAATTATTACGGGTTAAATTTCGGGTTGTTACATTCTCCCCTCCTTAAGGTATTTCGTCCCCGAAATCTCTAAGGATAAAAGAATGTACTAAATGTTTTCATCCAATTCTACAACCAACTACTCAATCATCAATCATTCATCCATTGTCCTTAAGTTTTTCTAATGCAATTTATGATACTTATGCAATTAGTGCCATGTAAATGTCCCCAACTAATGTAAAAGATTAGGCGGTCCACTGATTAAGTTGACTTCTTTTATGCAATCATGTATGTGCCATGTATCCAAATGAATGCAAAATTTTCCTAATGATACTGATAATTCTATATGCGTGCTACAAACATCATCCAAATGCAACAATCATGTGATAAACATCCATTTATAGCAACCATGGAAATAAAATGCGAACACATCCATATGCATATGTTCTAGTGTCCTGGTTAGGTCGATCCCTAAAGAATAATAGTGCCTAGTGTACCTATATGCGTCCATTATCATCCACTAGCAAACACTTGCAATCACTAGCATACATCATTCATAACATGTACTATTAACATGTTTACATCAAATCCTACCATCCATAGGTTGAATCCTAAGTTCTACCCTCCCAAAGGATAATAAAGGAAAGAACCAATTCAAAACTAAAGATGGAAAAAAAATTCTAAAACCTATTACCAAAGAGACATGGATATGAGATATGAATTTTCTCCTAATCAAATTAGTTTTCTCCAAAATCTCTCTAAACATGTCGGAACCAAGAAGCAACCTTTCTGTAGACTCCAATCAACATGAAGATGTCTTACACGACCTTCTCAAAAAGGTGTCATTCCAATCCAAGCTTGAAAACTACTACCATATGAATTTCACTAAAGAAAGATGCTTTTTCCAAGTTCTTCCAAAATCAAGAATATTCATTCTCAACCATGCTTGTCTTACTATCCTACTAATTTCATTTTACTCTTCTTCCTGAATCAACATTCCTAGGTTCTTACTAGTGTCCTATACACTTTATGGAAACTTCCATTATTACTTCTAAAAGTAATTACTACTACCTCCTTACACCTTTTCCGTTACTCCTAGGAAATGATTCTTATCTAATCCACATTTAAGAGTTTGGTTTGGTATTTATCACCTTGTTTTAAAAACTAAGGTTTCTAAAATTTCAAAAAAACTTTGTCACTTAATATTATTTCCCAAACCTAGAGGGATAAACTTCCAAATTTTTAAGTCAAAACTTATATCTCTCTTTCTTTTAAAGACTTTTACAGTTTTCTATAAAAATTTGAATTTTCCAATTTTACTTTTATTAAGTTTTTTTTTCATTTCAAAAACTTATTTACTTTTTCACCAAACCATTTTTTAAAAAATATCTTTAAAATATCCTTTATGTGTTTTCAAAACAGCTTCTTATTACACATAACAGCCTCATATCTTAATGTATTGGAATTACTTTCTCTTATGAGAAGTTATTAACGCTAAAATTGTCTATGAACCTTTTAAAAGAGGACTTCATGTTTTTGTGAAGTTACAAGGAATTTATTCTATATTTTCGAAATAGGCTATACAAAATATAGTGCTTCCCATATCCTGTACATCTCTTTCATGTATTCCTTGTGACTTACACAAAACATTTTTATAGGTTTCATAGAGAATTATACCGTTATTCTTTTCATTCCAATAGATTAAAGTATGTTTAATTTATATTCTTCCATGATAAATATTTTCTAATATCTAACTTACACACTTTCTTTTCAGAAAAACTCATCTTTAACACTGTTTTAATGTATCCATAACCAGAAAACATTTTCTTATACTTATTTAAATAATAAGTATATTCATAAATCACTTTAATTTCTATTCTTAGAAATTATCTTTAAAAATACATTTTTATTCGGGTTTAAAATAAATGTTGTGTAAAACACCGTTACTACAACCCAAAAGTACTAGTGTAAGAATTTAATAAATACTAATAAATCTCATATACTATATAAAAACATTTCTCTTAGGAGATACTTACTATAACAATAGGGTTGTAGTCTATGCTCTTTTATTTTCAAGAAAACATTTATTACAATAATAAAAGTTGTAATCTACGTTTTTGATACTTGATACACTCTAGGTTTTTATGTTTAAAATCTTTGTTTACTTACAATGAAACTAGTGAGTTATATATATACTCCATAATTCTTCAAAAAGAATTCCAGTTTTTCATTATATAAAAACCAACTTAAATTTCATACCATTCTTCAAAAACCCCATGTTTATTTTCTGGAAAAAAATATTAACAATGAAAATTTTCAGTTCCAACAATTACAATTTTTTTCAACTTTTTAAATTTCGAAAATTTCATTTTATTGGGCTTAGCATAAAGTGGGTCTTCCTACTTACTACCCTCGGAGTACTTTTCCTAAACTAAAGGCTTTTACTCCTATTCCTCTTGTATACTCATATTTATTCTAAGGCATCACCGTCCAATCCACTTGTCTGAGACAATCATAATTTCTGCAATTACCTACACATGGACTTTCTTCTCTGCTTATCTACTGAATTTTATTGTACATCTCTAACCTTAGCCTGCATTTCTTTGGATTTCCAAAATTCGAATCCTAAGTGTACAAAATCATTTCTACCATGTGTAGACCTTCTCTATGCCCCAAAAACACACTTCAAAAGTGATACTTCAAGAACTCTACTCTCAACTGACGAGCACAAAGCGTACAAAGAACCTCCTTAAGATGATATCATGCTCCTCCGTACTTCTTGGAAAACACCAAAATGTTGTCCACGAATACCACCGCGAACTTACTTAGGACATCTCTAAAACATGGTTCATCAAATCTACAAAATAGTCTAGGGCATTGGTTAGTCCAAAAGGAAAAACCAACCACTCAAAGAGTCCGTCGGGTGTCCTAAATGTGGTCTTATTAATGTTATCATCAGCAACCCTAAGCTGATGAAATCCCATGGCTAAGTCAAGCTGAGAGAAAACTGAAGAGCCTACTAACTAGTCAAAATGATCATCAATCCTAAGGAGTGGATATCGGTTCTTCTTAGAGAGCTTATTTAATTCTCTATAATCCACGCAGCGTCGGAGAGAACCATCCGCCTTAGTGGCGAAGATGACTAGTGCTCCCCACTCCGATATGCTCCTTCTTATGAATCACTTATCCAAAAGATCATGAATCTGCTTGCTCAATTCTTTCCTCTCCCTAGGTGCCATGTGCCTCACAAGTAATGCTACTGGCTTAGCATTCTCGTTCAAATAAATCCCGAAGTCAATCTCTCTCTTAGGGGGTTGTCCCCTAACCTCCTCAAAGATGTCTGGAAAAATCTCCGACGATAGGAACCAAATCTAACTTTGATGACGATGAATCAAGGTAATAAAGAAAACTCAACATAACTGACCCTTGCGGGTCGCAAGAAACCTCGAGAGTCCTACTGATGCATGTCTCTAGCCTAACGGCTCTCCTCTCGCAATCTAATATAGCTCCATATGTGGATAGCCAATCCATTCCCAAAATCATTCCATACCCCGAAAATTCCAAAATATAGGTGTCGTAGTCAAATTCTATGCCTAGGATATAAATTTTCAAACCCCTACAAACCATAGACAAGAGTGCTGATCCTCCCATGGGGTTTGAAACAACAATGGGGTCTATTACTAAGGAGATGTCTAAGTGCAAACAATCTACCAAAGAACTAGAGATGAAAGAGTGTGATGCTCTAGGATCGAAAAGAGTCTTAATGTGAAAATCAGAAATAGAAACCAAATTTTCCTACCTCGATCCGATCCGCTGCTGGAAGGAGTTGCATCCAAAGCCTGAATCTGCGCTGCAGGTGCACTCGCTCCCTGCCTCATCTTCTGAGGACAAAACTTACTAAGATGACCGGGTTGTTCACAGCTGTAACACTTCTTTGCCTTCTCTCTCTTGCAGTCTCTTGCGTAATGGCCAGTCATTCTACAATGGTTACATCTTCTAGTTTTCTTGATTCGCTTCTGAGGGCCTTCTCGTTTCCTCTTATCCTTCTTGCCCTTCCACCATGGCTTCTTAGAGCTTGTAGGAACCGCTCTAAGCTCTTCTTCCAGCTGCCAAGATATAGGTTAACCACTCTATCGGTCCTCCAAACCTAACTGCCTAAACTTTCGCTCCATATCTTCCAACCTAGCTTGTGTCTCCTTGAAATCCTTCGTGCGAGAAAACATTCCGCCCCCTATGCTAGTGAAGTCCTTGCATAGCTTAGAAAAATCGACTGGTGTAGGTGGATTAAAGGGATTTCCAACTATCGGTGTTGTATTGGGCGCTTGCCCTTGCACCTCTGTACCGTAGCTCTACGGAACCAGTCAGCCATACTGTGCAAAGAAAAGGAAACTAAGGCTCGAAAGAATCAAAAGAAGGTTGAATGGGACTTTAAGGGGATTTTTATAAAAACTCTTTTATACTTAAAAACTATTTCTAAGAGTTCTTTTCTGAAAAATACTTTTAAAACAAGTTATTTTGGAAAATACTTTACTTTTAAAATAAATTTTTAGGAATCCTGTAACCTTAGGCTCTAATACCAAGTGAAACACCCCTACACCCCTTAATATACCAAAAAGGACACATTAAAAGGCATGGTGCGTTGTAGGTATAACTAAAGCTAATAGAGACTAAGATTCACAAGACAAAAATTGATAAATACAGTGTAAACTTAAAATAATAACTTAATTAAAACAAACTTCATAATTGCTTCATAAATAAGTCAAATACCAAATACCACATACATGTTTGAAAATCCAATATGTCTCATGAAACAAATACTCATAGTCTTAAAAATCAGAGTACATAATATCCCTCATAATAAGCCAGTACATAGAAAGAACAAAAGCTGAAAATAAAAGAAATACATAGTAAAGAACTCCTTCAAGAAACCGCAAGCAACAGCAATTTGCTGACTCCTCCCTTGATTGCCTATGGGGGGGAAGGGGAAAATAGAGGAGTGGGTCAGACTAAAAGTCTGGTGAATGATAATAATTACTAGAGTCTTTAAGCAAGATAAAAGTAATAGACTCTACAATGGTTCTTGCATAAATAAGGATAATAAAGGAAATAGGAAAGAGATAAACTGGAAATAAGTACTATTAAACTATAAGATAGGTTAGCTTTGATTGTTTGCACTCGTCCTTGATTTCTGCTTTGATTGGGCTGAATTCCTGATCATGTAATTAAGATGTAACCCTAATTCTACCCTTTTTGATCAGCCTGCTACTCCATAGACCTTACTGCGGACCAGCCGCTATATAACTCCCTACACAACAGCCAATGGTATCTACTAAAGATGCACAGAGCAACCACTACGGATTCGGACGACATATATAGCTCTTTACACAGAAGGCAATAGTGTCTATGAAAGACACCCATACTAAGCGCTTGGAACTCATAGCTATTACTGAGCACCCGAATGGAAGTCGCACGCATAACTTCCACCATGCCCATGCTACCTTTTGCCTATGTATTAGGTCTTCTTATTACCTCAGCATCCAGCATAAGCGTGCCCCTCATCTCACTTCAGGCTAATGTGAGATCACCATGTGTCCATTGAAAATAAGGGAAATGCTATTGGTACTGGCCCTTCATCCAAACAATATCTAGTTGCGTCCCTTATCCAAATCCCCCGTGATTTGGACTTCTAATTGACCAATTACTACCATTTTTAGCATAAGCGTACCCTCGTCTCGTTTCAGGCTAATGTGAGACCACTGTTTCGTCTAAATAGGGAATGTTATATGGTACAGGTTCTACTTTCACCTTTGCTTATTAACTTAGATAAATTGTTTAAATAAGCTGTTATTATCATCTTTACTTTCTATGCTTATTAATTTATCCCAAGTCTTAAAATAAGCCTCATTCTATTCTTATTATAACCTACGTTATAATCAAGTTTATTACTGAACCCAAGGTTTAAGTGTGAAAATAAGCTTCTTTCATCTTTTAGTTAAAATTCTACGTTATAACTAAGCCAATTAATTTATCCAATTCTAATCATAATTAGGCATAATTTCAGTCCAATTCCATTTATATTACAGTCTTTATAATTCACATCTCATAATAAATAGGCCAATCTCTTTAACTTAGTCCAATTAATATCATAATTAGGCATAATTTCAGTCTTAATTCCATATTTTTTTATAGTTTTTATAATTTACATCTTATCTTTCATTATTTCAGAATTCTTATAATTTAATCCAATTTCACGTTAATTCTATTCTAATCAATACGCGAAGAAGAAGGAGAAATAAAAGAAAACTGAAAATAGAAGAAAGTCCAAGGCGTAGGAAGAAGATGTAAATAACGCATAAATAACAGTAAATAAAATAAAATACTGTAAATAATGGAAAAGCTATAATTAACAGAAATAAACTAAAATTACTGAAAAGAATAGCTAAAAGGAAATAGACTGAAAATAATTCTAAAACTGTAAATAAACTACTAAAAAGGTTATTCCAAAAATCATAGTAAAACTACAACTATTGGAAACTCTATTATTTTAAATTACTAAAAGAAATCTTAAAATAATTATAATCATTCACCTCCGGTCCTAAGCTCTTCCTTTGGTCTTCCCGGATCCACTTGGAGTTGTAAAATAATTTAGTTTATAACAATTTTCTCCTTTGGAAAAATTATACCGGGTAGGGTCCTTCCTAGAAAGGTGAACCCAATTAGCGAAAACCTAGAATGAGAAAAAGTGTTAGGTATAGGGGTCAATTTATAGGGGTAGAAGTGGATCTCGGACCGTTGGATTTGGGGATTGAATAGGATGCAACCACGTTATAGGCTGAATAGGAGCCATCGGATGCAAAAATAGATGGACTGGATTGGTCAGAAGAATGCAAAACATGTAGAAAATTGGCTAATAAACGTTACTGGATGAAGGAATTTTCCTTCATCCAATTTCTAAGGCGGGTCAACCGCCAGGTCTACCGCCCTATACTCAGGTCGACCGGTCGGTCGACCTAGGGTGAGGTTAGGTTGACCTGGTGGTCGACCTAGCCAATATATATATATATATATATATATGAATTTTGTTTATCTTTTAACTTATTCATATTAGCTTGGCTTTTAACATTCTATATATGGAAATTGACAAGAAAATTACCACGGACACAATGGTGCAACTTCCATGGCTCAATTCTGATAATTTCGCAAAGTTATTTTATTATTTAATTAATTAATGAATTAATTATTACGGGTTAAATTTCAGTTTGTTACACATGTCTAATATATTAATTTGCCACTATTTAGTATTTATGGTTAAGTAATTTCTAAATATGATGTCATGGGTGATATCATAGAGGATATTTTGGAGTATGGCAACTTGGGAAGACTAAATAGAGAAGTAAAAGAGAGAGTGATGTGTAAACTAGAAGCATGAGAGGGAGTATCCTTTGCGTAGCTGGCCGAGAAGGGTAGGACATTTTTTGACCTCTTAGATAATCCTATTAATACCCTTCATAAGTTCACAAAGTGAGGTTGCTAAGTTATGAACCAAAAATGGTGTCTTCTTCTTCATCATCTTCTTGTTTCTCTCTTTAAATTCTAGAAACCATATCAAATGAAATTCAGTCACTCTCAAACTTTTGAAAAAGCTCGAAAGCAACCTAGGAGATGTTAATAGCATCTCAAATGTTGAAGAAAGTTAGCATAAGTGAGGGATCTTGAGATGATCATGAACAATAAGTGGAGGAGGGTGGTGGTCGAGAGCATCTAGGAGAAAAATGTGGATTCTTTATCTTGTTGGTGATGGGTAGGAACAGTTCAAGTTATTCTAGGTGAACTTTGCTTGTGTTATCTTGGTTTTGGGATGAGTTTACTCACCACTAAAGTGTCTATATACACAAACACGCACACACACACACACACACGCACATATATATAGTGCAAATTTAAAGTTAAAGTAATGAACTAATGCAAATTATCACTTTTGGACTCCTATTGCTTTGGAAAGAAAGTGACAACTTTATATGCAGTATCATTACTTTTATTACCCTTTAAAACATGTAACATAGCCTTGACTTTGTGTTTAATTGTTTTTTTTGGTTGGGGGTGAAGTTGAAGTGTTTTTGAAAGTGTTTGAAGCAATAAATGTCGCTATAAGTGCACTTCGTAAATCCCATTTGTTTCAACTCTTTAATATGGTCATAAATGAATATATTATGAAAGTATATATTTTGGTTGTGCTATACACTTATAGTAGTATATGGAATAGCAAGAAGTAGTTTGCAAAGTTATATAACTTACAGAACAAAGTTGTAAAAGTTATAGCGAAAAGGTCGTTACATGAGCACTTCTTGTAAAGATCCGCCTTTTTAACCTTCAAAAGTCAACACTAATACATCCACGGTATTCACATGCCGAACATCTAAGTGCCAAAAAGACAAATTTTTAGGGTAAAATAAAATAAAAAGTACATAGAACAAGAAAGAAGAGAACACAATATCTGAATCCCACAGCGGAATGATAAAATATAATATCAAAAGATAGTACAGAACTGCCACTCTAAGACACAAAGCATTTCAGAGTTACAATTCTAAATACTATCATCAGCCTAGGCGGTTATAATAACATATTCTCATAAATTCATATATATATATATATATAATAGCAATGCAGTGGAAATAAGAACATTATGGTAGGTGAAACATCCAACTCATCTCCTCGAGCTCCAATGAACATCAATGAAAACTTGCATTTCTCAGATTGCTCGAAGGAGCACACGAGGAATTTAGGGAAAACAAAAAACCATGCATCAAACATAAGTCTATTATGAGAAACTTAAGAAATATGTAGTTGGCATATAACAGTACTTTCGAGACCGCATGGAATGACATAACGGTTATCCCCTCAAAAGAACCACACATCTAATAAGTACCTATGATGATATAATAGATAATGTCTTGGGTGATAAACATAAATAAGAAATAGCCATGCTGCGTGTGTGTACAACAACCAATAATAATTATATAATCAAAACCGCTAATGCACGTTCGCGTAATGGTGTAGGATTCCACGGAGGTGCCCCCGGTACATTGAGGTGGATCTCTTACACAAGGATCAGAGATACCCTTTCGAGCCGCATATATCTCTAGATAAAATATACCAGAGGTTAACATAACTGGTTTCACACTTGCAAGTTGTGAACATCGAATACATTGCTCCCGCATGCATAACCAAAAGTATCAATAGATATGAATTTGCATGCATCCATGGGCTTTCTTTCAAACCCTTTAACTATGCACCCCTACTCTGGTTTCTATCATTCCAATGGTGAAGTCGCTTTCAGTATCCCAATAGATGAGCCACAACTAGAATAGATCTCGACATACGAGCTATCATCACTCGATTAGATCTTAGAAGCACACATGAATTCCCATATCTCAATAGGTCTCGGAACCACACATGGAGTCCCACATCCTGAAATAGATCACGAACCTCTACATGGTTTTGAGCATCTCAATCAGATCTTGAATCTCCATATGGATTCCATCATCTCGAACATATCACGAACCTCTTCCAAAGCATAAAACACGTATATGGTTTTGAAGTGGTTATAGTTTCGAGTCGTCTCATATAAGTACACTCCCCCACTTACCGGATGCTTCTAAACCAATCGATATTTTCGGTAAACTCAACTCTAGTTCTTTTAGAAATAAACATACAATATATAAGGGTGGAGATCCTCTCCTATCCGGATGGATTTTCTTATTATTTGTGCTAGAAGAGCAAGACGAGTTTACACGTATAGTATGGCATCTCCGAAGATAATTATACCATATAATTCCCATGTTTCTTCTAGATATTTCCTAAGTTAATTTTGGTCAAATTCAACAATAATGAGAACGATCACATATGGAAACTAGGTCTCGTATACTTTTCACATTTTTGGACTTCTCAACTTCAGTTATCTCTCGGCCAAGAGTGAAGCCCGATAGGTTAGAGTACTATTGCTTCTACACCCTACTCAAATCATTATTTTTAACTCTCAAACATAGAAACAAGTCTACTTTGTCGGCTTTAGTGCTAAGTACACAACTACGTACTTTTGATAAACAAGTAAACATACAAAGCATGATTAACACACACACACACAAAGCACGATCAGGTCACATAAATGACTTTTAATCCCTTTTTTATTTAACTAATCTTTTATTAATAAATTTGCAAAACCATTTATTATAACATAAGTGTTATAATCCAAAACTTCCTCTTATTCTTTTACAAAATACTTAACTTACTTGTTCCAGCTTGCACATTTACCAAAAATCCTTTTTAAAATGATACTTAATTTATAAGGTAAATTATAAAATAATAAAAATAATTTAAAAACATATTATATTGCATAAGCTTCTATTTATTTTAATAAAATATTTAACTAATTTTCTAAAAACTATATATGCTAAAAATATACTTTTAAAATACTTTAATAAAACTTATATGAGTGTAACGACCCAAAATTTTAACTATTTTAAACTATTAAATTTAATATAATTTTTGAATTAATATGGTTAAAAATAAAATTTAATGATTTATTTATGAAATTTATTGGATATGAACTTAAATAAAATTTTAAATAACAAAATTCGACTTGAGAAAAGAATGATGAACTAATTTTAAATATTGAATATTAAATTTTGTAAGTCGAATAGATAAATTTTTTGATAATTGAAATATCTGAATCTATAAATTGATTAAAACTATATTTAATTTTAAAATATAGATTTCTGGATATAATAAATTTTATAGATATATAGGTATAAACTCCACCATTAAAAAAGTTTATATGTGTATACATGTTTATAAGAATATTGTATACGTAAATAAATATATATACATGAATGTATAAGCTCCGTAATGGAAAATTTCAAACATATGAAGTAAAGTATATGAAAATATGTATAAAATGTAAGTATGATAAGGTAAATATGTATATTGTATATGTATGCATATGGAAATATAAAATATCTATATATATATATATGTGTGTGTGTGTGTGTGTAGGTAAAACATATGTATATCTAACTGTATATGTAAATAGGGAAAAATTTAATTATATATATATATGATGACAAATATATGAGGTAAATGTATATGTATGTATGTTAATATAAAATAGTGAATAGGTATGTCAATATATATATGTATATATAAACATAAGAAACATCATCATGGCAAAACATCAACTCAAGCATAAAATAAATCAAATCATTCAGAAATCTTCAAATCACTAGAAATCAAATCAACAAAATTTTCAAATCAAGTCAACAAATTTTCAAATCAATTAAAAAAAATAAAAATAAAATAAAACGACCTGTATATGAATAAGCTTCAACTTTTTCCAACTGTTCCTCTTCCCTATAAATACACTGTGTTGTTTGTGTTCACGTATACCATTCTAGCTTAAAAAAAGAAAAAGAAAAGAAGTCTGCCATTTTAAAACCTTAAGAAACTAAGTGTTCAAGCTACAAGGAGGAAAAGCAGCAGTGTCTTCTTTTTCAAAAAACAGTGTGTCATTTTTTCAAGAGCCAGTGAGTAAAACATATGACTGTTGATTTGGATGAGCAATGATATATGGCTAATATATATATATATATATATATGTGTTTTTCTTTGAATATGTACATGTATATATGAATCAACTTGGGTAGTTTATCGGTAGTGCAAAGAACTACAGTACTTCTTCTCTGTCTTTTTTTGTTTTGGATAAACAGTGAAATCTTCCGCTTCAAAAATCAATAGTTCATCATCCTTTTTGTTTTAGGACATGATTTCAAAATGAAAGTTGTTTCATTTTGATTTAGGGACATTTTAAAATTTATTTCATTAATTTTCATCAAGCAAAGTCCGAGAAAAACTTATGTAACCGTGAGTGGATCAATCATGGACGAAAATCAAATGTCATAAATTAATGAATGACTTATATGGTTGAACTCGTAGTTGAAAAACATGATTTTTGTTAGTTTGAAGATTTTTAGTGGTGTATGTAAGGGGAGGTTCGAAGATGATCGTATTTGGGCGTAACGTCAAATTCTGATGACGTGAGTGATTTCGTGTCAAAGGGTTCGGCGTGGAGGAGCATCGATTGATGGGGGACTCACAAAAAATGGCGAATGTTTTTTCTATAGCATGGTTAGGTGTTGAGGCGATTATAGGGTTTTAGGGTGTTAATGGTATGGGTTCAATTTTTGGGAAATGGCATCGAGTAGGAAGAGAGGAGGAGATGCGGTCCAGGGGGAAAAGAAGGAGTGGTTGATGATGCGTCTTGGGGTGAAGTTTGGTGGTTGATGACGGGTCGCGGTGGCGTGGCGAAGGGTTTAGGTGGGCTTGGTTTGGTTGCAGTGTCTCGGTGGAAGGTGCGAAAATTGAACTGAGCTCGGCCATGGGTTTTCGTGTGGGTGGACATGGATGTGGGATCGAGGGCGACTTGGATGGGTTGTCGACGGCGAGTGATCGCGGTCAGAGTTGGCGTGTACGTACATACGTTCGTGCACGAGTGGGGTGTTCGAAAATATTAAAAAAAAGAGCAGAGGGATGAAGGGAGAAGGAAGAAGAGTTTTTGATCATGTTTATTTCGTTTGGGCTGGGTTTGATAGTGGGTCGTGTGTTTCTTTTTAGTAGCAAATTGAATTTGTTTTGTTTTATTAAATAAAACCATAGATTTAAAAAACTATTCCGATTTACAGTGGGCCAATAGTATCCATAGCGGAGGATCTTTTTCGCCAGTGTCTGCCCCCTAGTATGGTCGCTACATTCGCCCTCATGAACTTCTTTCAAGACCCCTTTTATCTCATCGTGGTCGATGCAACGAAGTAATGGAACCGAGAACCCTTTTCGATACATTATTCCGTCCCACATCACATATCTTGAGGCTTTGCGAATGACTTGTCGTCTTTCATTCTTCTTTTCAGGCAAAGCTCCGTGTAACAGGTACTGCTTGAATGGGGTTATCCATGACTCCTTTTCAATTTCTGCTTCTAGCAGAAAGTCTATTTCCATCTCGTTTATACTTGGAAATTGCAAAACTTCAACAGGAACCAAGCCCATCTGTTGTGCATCACCAGTACTTGCGAATTTTGCTAATGAATCGACTTCATGTTTTGCTCACGCGGGACATGCGAAATATCGTAATATTCAAGGTCTGCCAAAAGTTCTTGAACCCGAGCGAGGTATGGAGCAAGCCTCTGCCCCTTTGCTTGATAATCTCCTCGCACTTGGTACACCACCAACTGAGAGACACTAAAAATTTCTACCATTTTTATTCCGAGCTCCTGGAGAAGTTTTAAGCCAGCGAGCAATGCTTCATACTCTACTTCATTATTCATAGCTGGGAAATCAAGCTTCAAAGCATAAAAAATAGATCGGTTTTCAGAGATTACTAGAATGACTCCAGCTCCAGAGCAACGGTCGTTGGATGCCCCATCGGTGTATAGTTTCCATCGAATAGTGGGTATGACATCATCTCCGTTCGGTTCGTCGGATGCGGTAAATTCCGCGATGAAGTCTGCTAGCGCTTGCCCTTGTATGGCCCTTCGTGGCAGGTAGGTGATATCAAATTGACTCAACTCAATATTCCATTTCAGTAACCTTCCTGAGGTCTCTAGACGTTGGAGCACCTGTCGCAAAGGTTGATCGGTGTAAACACTAATCGGATGTGCTTGAAAATACGGACGAAGGTTGCCTGATGCAATCACCAAGCAGTAGGTTAGCTTCTCAATTTTAGGATAATTTCTCTCTGCCCCCGTTAAATGTTTACTGACATAGTACACCGGCTTTTGAACTCGGTCCTCTTCGCGAACCAAAGCCGTACTGATGGCATGTTGAGATACGACCAAGTATACATATAACACTTCGTGGTCTATAGGCTTCGACAGCACCGGGGGACTTTCTAAATGTCTTATCAGAGCTTGGAATGCATCCTCGCAGTTGGGCGTCCATTCAAAATTAATCTTCCCTTTCTTTATTACATCGAAGAAAGGAATGCACTTGTCGGTCGCTCTGGATATGAATCGACTCAGCGTGGCCACTTTTCCGTTCAGGCTTTGCACTTGCTTTATAGTTCTGGGCACTTGAATGTCTCGAATAGCTTGAATCTTTTCTGGGTTAGCTTCAATTCCTCGTGCATTGACAATAAAACCCAAAAACTTTCCCAATGTGACACCAAAGAAACACTTCAGTAGGTTAATTTTCATTCCATAACACCTGAGTATATCGAACATTTCCGCCAAGTCTCGAATGTGGTCGTTTGACTGTCGTGATTTCACAAGCATGTCATCCACATAGACTTCCATTGTTCTACCAATTTCGTCTTTAAACATCTAATTCACCAAGCGCTGATAAGTCGCTCCTGCGTTCTTCAGCCCAAAAGGCATCACCACATAGCAATACAGTCCGACATCCGTGACAAAGCTAGTGTGCTCCTGATACGGAATGTGCATTGGGATTTGATTATATCCCGAGTACACGTCCATAAATGACAATAACTCATGCCCGACAGTTGAATCGACCAGCTGGTCAATTCTGGGTAAAGGGAAACTATCCTTAGGGCAGGCCTTGTTCAAGTCTGAGTAATCAACACAGGTCCTCCATTTCCTATTCACTTTTCTCACTAGCACGGGGTTAGATACCCATTCAGGGTAGAGGGCGTCATGAACGAACCCATTGGCTTTGAGTTTGTCCACCTCCTCTCTGAGAGCGGTGGACCTCTCCTGGTCCATCCCTCTCCTTTTTTGCTTTATTGGCACGTATTTTGGGTCTATGTTCAACATATGACTCGCAATGGCGGGAGAAATCCCGCACATATCAGAATGTGTCCAAGCGAAAACATCCAGATTTGTTCAGAGGAAATCAGTAAGATCCTCGATCATCGAGGGGTCAAGTTGTGATCCAATCTTAAGTACTCGCGATGGATCATCATGGCTGACTGGAATGTCAATTGTCAGCTCTACCGGTGCTGCTTTTGCCTCCTTGGGCTCCTCATCGTCACCTCTCGGATCTATGTCCCTATAGATCCGATCATGTTGCCCGAGCCAAAGTTTGGGCACTACTTGTCAATCTTTTGCAACTCGGATGCGGACGGAGCTGTCCACAACCTTTCCTTTCTCTCTTCGCTGAGCCTCTCTCAGCTCAGCCACATAACATGCACGACTAGTCGCTTGATCACTATGCACTACACCAACTCCATTTTCTGTCGGAAATTTCAGTGTTAAACACCATGGAGCCAAAGCTGCCCTAAACTATGCCAGGGCCGGTCGGCCCAAAAACACATTATACGGGGAGTCGACATCCAAAACTACAAACGGTAGGATCCGCAGCCTCCTACGTTCACCTTCCCCAAGTTCAACTGGCAATTCAACAAAGCTTACCACATCGGTAGCCGCACCATTAAAGCCATGAATACGGGCTTTAGATGGTTTCAGGTCTTTTGTCTCCATCTTCATCTGATCATATGCCTTTTCGAAGATGATATTAACAGAATTTCCACAGTCAATCAGCATCCTTCTCACAAACGCTGGCCCGATAGTGGCCGAGATGACCATCGGGTCAATGGTAGGTGCCTCCACCTGATCGGCATTTCTACTTCTAAACACTATATCATACGTCATCATTCGCTGCTGTTTAGCTGGGGTACCATCTTCCGTGTTTGAACAACATTCAAAATCTGCATGCTTTAGGGAACTAGCATAACGTTCCATCTCTTGCCAACTCTTGTCTGTCGGGTGAGGCCCTCCAACTATCGTGTTTATGATTAGTCTTCCTACGGTCCGATCTGGTTCTTCAGGATGGCGTGGAGCTTGCCCACGACCGAGGTCTGATGCTCCTTGTCCACCCTCCGGCGGATTCTTGACAAATTCCTGCAACTTCTTCTATCGAATCAGCTTTTCTATAGCGTCATGGAGGTGCCTATACTCCTCGGTATTGTGCCCGTAAGTTTCATGGAAGCGACAATACTTCCCAGTCCGCTTTTGCTCCTCGGTGGACTCTTTTGGTCGTGGCTTTCGCTATTGGAAAGTATTACAAGTCAACAGGTAAATATTCTCCAGAGATGCGTTCAGAGGAGTGTATTCGTTGTAAGTTGGGATCCTTGGTTTCCACTTCCCGGCTTCTCTTTTCTTTCCAGGATTTCCCCCACCGGATCCTTTAGATTGCTCAGGCTTGTTTTGAACATTGACTTGTACTTTTCCGGAGCTATCACCGGATTGTTTTATAGCAATGTTGCTCTGCACAGTCTCCTTGCCAGGTACTGGTGCATTGTCTCGCCTCGTCCACCTAGCTTCCTCCCTTCTTATAAATTGGTGCGCCATTGAATAAAAATGTTCTAGTGTAGTCGGAGGCTTTCCCGCCAGCCAATCGCCAAATTCCAAATCTGGATTTACTCCTCACATCAAGGCCATTAAAATAGCATGGTCGTTGGGTTGCTAACTTCAGTTGCGACAACGTGGAATCTTTGTAAGTACTCTTTTAACGACTCCCCTGGAGCCTGAATCACACTGGACAAGGACATCACGTCCTTGGGACGGGTGGCATGAATCCTGAACTGTTCCACAAATTTCGTCGCTAACTCATCAAAGTTAGAGATAGTCCGCGGAGGAAGTCGGGTGAACCACATAGTAGTGATTCCAAATAAAGTTATTGGGAAGCATCTACACTTAGTTGCATCGTTTTCCCTAGCTGAGTCCATCATCCATTCATATCTCATCACATGCTGTCGGGGATCAGTCTTTCCTTCGTAGGCTGGAATAGTCGGCATGTTAAACTTCCTGGTGTACTCGGCCTATAAGATAGCATCTGTGAATGGAGTACGACTCCTGGATATCCCCCAATCATCATTTGACAAGCCTTGATTCTCTCTCATCCGCTGTCTGACCATAGCTGATAGGTCTGGGGTTTGTATGGAAGATGGCAGATTGGTGTCTGTCCTACGAGACCGTTCTGGTTGGTGTCTCCTCTGTTGGCGATCTACCAAGCGTGTATCCTGAGGACCAGTATCATTAGGACCTTGATGAGCCAGCTATCCAGCTTCCACTCGTGCTCCAGATCCTAAGTTCACAATTTCAGCTTGGGCATGATTTTCTTGATGCACTGCACCTGTTTGTGTTGTTTCAGTTCTACGACGCCTATGCCTGGGTGGTTCATCAGATGAAGCAGAGCTGTCGGATGAGGAGTAAGGAACGGGGCTTCCTCCAGCATTCTGATGCTGTTGTTGAGTAAGCTGAGTCATAAGGTTGGCATTGGCTTGGATCTGTTCGCTAAGTTGTCTCCTGCTTTCCATGAGTTCTCTCATTAGCTCGTTGAACTCTGTCCTAGTGACAACTTCCATTTAGTTTTAATCGGTGACAGTCCCTATGCCCGGATTAACCTGTTGATTGCTGGGTCCTATTCCCTGGATGCTAGCAGTCTCGTTTACGTCCGCGTTGTGTGAAGCTGATCCGGTACGTAGTCTTCCCATTATAGAGTTATTGGTAGAAACTCTGAATAGAATCAACGGACTTCCTGTGAATGACTTGGATCTCCTTTGGAGGATTTCTTCAATCCAGTAGCTACAAAGTAGATCCTAATAACCTGAGAATGAGTTCTCAGTGAAAGCACCAAAATGTTAGCACCAAAATTGTTCACTAACACCCAAAGAAAGATTTATGTAGAGAGATTAATGAAGATAGAAAATTAAAATAGAGGAATGTATGCAAAACTAAATGTAAAAAACGAGAATACCGGAATTATAGTGGTTCGGCATAACTGCCTACGTCCACTTTTAGTTTAATCTTTATTGCTTTTTCAAATAATTGAATACATATATAATCCGTACATCAACGACTTGAATACAAGTTTGAACAGAAAATAAGTGAGTCTTGAATATGGCAGAGTCTCCCCGGAGTTCCCGAAAAAAGGTCCCTTTTCACTGTGCCCCTGCTCCTCTATTTATAGACGAAAATAGGCTGGACTTCCTCCATGAGCCCAAAAACAAAGTACTTCGGCCCATAGTGGGTGACTCCTGCACACCGAGCCTGGGATGCCGAACGAGGAATGCCGAGCGAGGAATGCCGGTCGAGAATTATCTGGTCGTTGAAATAGTGACTCGAAGTAAAACCTCAAGGTACTCGAAGCAAATGGTGGGTTGATTCGAAGTGAAACGATGCTGATCGCTTCACTTTGTTGTAGTCCCGATAGCCTAACAATTTCTCTGGAGTGCACCGAGCGATGTGCGCCGAACGAGACATGCTGAACATCACCTTGCCGGGCGATGCTTACTGAGTGAGGTAAGCCGAGCGACTACACCCTCACTCCAGGTTGAATGTTAATCTTCCCTCTTAAGCTGAACGACATCCAAGCTAAAGCAAAATGTCAAGGCCGAACCACTCGTCCATGCCGAACAGCATTCAGGCCGAGCCACACATCTATGCTGAATGCATTCAGGCCGAGCCATATGTCTATGCCGAACGCATTCAGGCCGAACGCATTCAGGCCGAACCACTTGTCTATGCCGAACGGCATTCAGGCCGAACCACAAATCTATGGACACACGTCTATGCCGAACGGCATCCAGGCCGAACCACTCGTCTATGCCGAAAGATGCACTTTCTTGACGAACCTCTCGTAACCGGGCCAAACACTTGGGTAACAATATATATATATATATATATACAATATATATATATATATATAAAGGTATTTTTGAAATAAATGTTTTGGAAGGAATTAAAGGAAGGGCATAGTGATTTCTTATGTGTGTAAATTGATAGTTAAATAACTGACTATCTAATCTGGCCAGATTCGTTGACCGTTCGAAGAGACCGGGATCAGATATCATCATTATCCGGAACCATTTCGATCCAATAACCACCACGAACCTTTACGGTTTTGATTTATAGAGTCTAATATGCTGGAATTTAATTAATTTAACAAATTCGGTTATTTTAAGTAAGTATTTATTCTTAGACACTATTGTAATATCACTGGATTTTTCTAAAAAGAATGTTTTGGTTATCGTAAGGGAAAAACCCGTCGTATTTATGTGTGACGTGGTCTTACGAGTTACCTTTGTTTTCGAAGGATTTTGATAACTTAAGTAATTCAAATTAAGTGTGTTTACTCACGCTGGTTTCTAGCCTAACTCGGGTGATACTTTATTGTAATGCTCGGGTCAGACCGAGTATTACCGATTCAAGTTAGGATGCTTTGGAGCCCAGGAGATGAGCTGGATGGCAGAGACTTATTACGCGTACTTGATTATATTTCACTGCGTATTGTAGGCTGTATATTCAGCACTTTTGAGGACAAGTTATTATAACTGTCCAGATTTCTATGTTGATAGGTGTACTCTGATAAATTGTATGTATATTAACAGTTACAGTTTTCTTGTATAAAATATGTTATTGTATATTACATTTTGTTCCGCTGCGATTGTGAGATGTTATGTTGTTGTTTATGTTTCTTCTTCTATCTTTTTCTTCTTAACACCTAATGATTTGGTATTTCCGGCACTCGATTGCTCGGCATTCTATACAGTGAACGTATAAATGTCAATTTTTGAGGGTCGAATACCCCGGTCGTTACATGTGGTATCAGAGCTGAAGGTTATGCGATAATCTTGGCTTTGGTGGGGATTACTCATTAAAGATAGGGTCAGCAGTACCCTAGAATGAGTCTGAGTGTATATGCGTATAAGAGAGAGCGTATTTGTTAGTGATATAAAAATATTTTGATAATTAATAAATGAAATGATTTTAACTTGGATTTTGTATAGAATACAAAAGAATGAATTCTGTAAACTGATAAAATCAATCGTTGAATTCTGTAAACTGATAAAATCAATCGTGACTGTGGATGATGATTGGATGTTATCTCTTTGTTGATTGATTGTTTGATTTATGTGGATGTGCATATTATTGCTTATTTATTGATGAGTCATGCTCGGCCAGTTTATAAGCATCGACTATTGCCTGTTGATTTGAGCATTCGACTATGGTTGGAAAATTTTGGTTTTTGAAAAATATTTAATCAACTGAGAAACTGCATGTTTAACATGGATTTTGAAGTGAATATATATTTGAATTTCCCTTGTATCATTTTAAAGAGTAAAGGATACCATTTGAAAGTGATATATGAAATATGGTTTATCTAGACATGGTTAATAAATAAACAAAAAGTTATTCAAACTGAAAATTTGCGAGTTGGATTCCGAGAGTTTTTGAAATTTGTTTAAGGATATAATAGTATAATTCAAAATTATTTTCCGAATAGAACTTTATAAATGGTTTCAAAGTGATTTCGAAAAGGGGTTTTCAAAAGATTTAAAAGAAATGTCTTCAAAATGATTTTCAAAATGATTTCAAAGAAAATAAAACTTTAGTAGATTTGCTACTGGATTGTTTAATGAAATTGATTTGATTCAAATCCCTGAAGTATGATTTGATATTCGAAAGATATACGTATATATCTATTTGAAATGAACCGGTGATCAATTCTCAAGTTTCAAATTGAATGATATTATGAACACACGTATCCTATGCATTTGGATTGATTGATTGATTGATTGTGCATCTTGTTGAGATGATTGATTGTTGATTCCAATTTTGAATTGGAATTTGATTTTTTTTTCGACTATTCTGAATAGTTGAACACTTCCAAATTGAGAATTAATTTTCAAGCTAAGAATTTTTTTGAAATTATATAAAGTTTAGTTTTGAAAATTTTAAAATAAAGGTAAATAGAAGTTAGACAAGTTTTAAAAGCTAAATATTTTGATAAGTAAATTGTATAAGCCTATTTTGTATTATTTAAGTATGAAATTTGTTTTGGAATGTTTTAAACTGAAATTTTGTTTAAAGAAATATTCCTGAATAATGAAGAGATTTAAAAAAAACTTATTTATTTTACAAATTTATTTTAAAAGTAATTTTGATTTATAAACTCATATTTATTTGCAAAATTTTGAAGGCAAATTTTAATTATATACAAACGAAATCTAGTTTTAAAAAGTTTTATAAGTTTGTTTGAGAAATGTTTATGAAAATAATAATTTATAATAATAATAATAAAATAAAAAATTTATAAGGCCAGTTATGTATAAAAGATTTTTGTAAAGTATTTGATTTTGGAAAGAAATTGTGGTTTTAAAACTTAGTTACTTACAAAGTGATTTTAGAAAGGAAGTTGATTTTATATAGATATGACTTTATGTAAATATGAAACTGAAGTAAATTTAGAAACCAATGATTGGAATTTTAAAATATATGAATATTGAATAATATTCAATTTGAAAAATGATTGTTGAAATCATATATGAATTTCAAGCTGAACCAATTTTGAATGTGATTGATTTCGAGAACCTTTGACTATATAAAAATGTTGATTTGGAAGTTTTCGAACTTATATAAAATGAATTGTATAAGTATGAAGTTATTTCTAAAACTATTGATTTTGAAAGGTACTCGATTTGAAAAGCGACGATCTTATATATAACAGAATTTATATAAGTATGATTTTGAAGTGATGATTTGAAAAGGTACTATGTATAGTATGATATACATTTTGAAATTGAAGATATGGGAAGTACCTTCTGCTTGATTGTCTGCTTTGTGACCACATTGTGGATACATTCTATTGATTTTATTGATTGATTCGGGTCGTCCGGACACAAACTCATGAGTTCCTTCGAATTCCATAATGTAACCTATGGTCTTACGACTCGGCTGCATAGCGAAATTCGCAGGGCTGTGAAGGCTTACGGTTACGGATGTTTCCTGGGGGAACCAAGTGAAACCATTGTGTAACTGCGATCTGTGGTCGATTTTGGCGTAATCTACCTGGGTGGAACGATTGCTCTGAGGTACTGATGTTTCCTGGGGGAATCAGGTGTAACCATTGTGTATCTTCGGTCCACATGGCGTAATTCGAGGGGCAGATGATTGCCTTTAGTCTATGGGTGATAGCGACGTAACCACCAGTGTTACGATTAAGCAGACTACGATCTATGCGAGTGTTTTTCATAGCGAAATTCATAGAACAGTGATTGCTCATGGGTACGGATGTTTCTTGGAGGATCCAGGTGAAACCATTGTGTATCTAGATCTATGGTTGTTTTGGATGTCATGGCGTAAGACGTGGGGCAGTAGCTGCCTAAAGTCAACTGAGGCTGCGTTGCTCTGTCCTCTCGACTTAGCGAGAGAGCGACCTTAGGGCCTGCATTCCATGATGATCTCGTTTGTTTGATTTCGATGATTGGATTGTACTTTCCATATTTGTTTTTAAGTTTTCCAAGTATTTTCACTGGGTGTTGGAAACGGGTTTACTAAGTACTTTGAGATTTCTAGTCTTGCGCCCGATCAACGTATTACTAGATTTTGTAAGAATGAGGATAAACTTATGGAAACATCGAGTTATCAAAAGTATTTCGTTATAAAAGAATTCTTTTACAAAGAAAATTTTTGAGCATTTAAAATTTGAAAAAAAAACACTCGAAATATCTATTGGTGTAAATAAGAAACCACTAGAATGAATACGTAAGTTGTAATAGACCATTCTAGTTGCATTTACAATTTTGATTCAGATTTGAATACACGATTTTAAGGTAATTCATACCTGTTCGATTTAGGATTGTTCACTCGATTCTCGACGATGAGCACTAATACGAATTTTTGATACAAATCTGAAGTTCTCTATCATAGTTTATTACTATGTAAGGAGGATGGAAGTTTCAAATCAAGAAGTCGGATTAGAGTCCGCACTAGAGTAGTTAGGTTACTAATACTAGTTCGGAAAATAAAATCGCATATTCAAATAAGTGATCGAAATTTTTATACATACGAATGTTATATATATATCGTATGGATCCTAATAAAATAATTATATCCTGTGGTTGCTAGCTATGATTGTTTCTTTCTTAGGATTGGTATATTGTTTGGCTGCATGTAATTTGACATCATCACTATTAGTTACGTTACACTTACAAGTTGCACATAGCTGTATTGCTGATTCTTATATTTTATAAGTTGATTATCGTGAGTAAAATCTATCGTATGTTAAATTTCTTACTTCGTTCCTTTTCGAGGACGAAAAGTTTTGAGTGGGGGAGATTGTAACGACCCAAAATTTTAACTATTTTAAATTATTAAATTTAATATAATTTTTGAACTAAAATGGTTAAAAATAAATTTTAATGATTTATTTATGAAATTTATTGGAATGAACTTAGATAACATTTTAAATAACAAAATTCGACTTGAGAAAAGAATGATTAACTAATTTTAAATACTGAAATATTAAATTTTATAAGTCGAATAGATTAAATTTTCTGATAATTGAAATATCTTAATCTATAAATTGATTAAAACTATATTTAATTTTAAAATATAGATTTTTTGATATAATAAATTTTATAGATATATGTGTATAACTCCACCATTAAAATTTATGACAGAATATCCACATATGTATATATAAATATACATAAGCTTTATGATGTTTAAAAATATATATAAGTTTATATGTGTATATATGTCTATAAGAATATTGTATATGTAAATAAATATATATACATGAATATGTAAGCTCCATAATGGAAAATTTCAAACATATGAAGTAAAGTATATGAAAATATGTATAAAATGTAAATATGATAAGATAAATATGTATACTGTATATGTATGCATATGGAAATATAATATATATATATATGTATGTATGTATGTATGTATAGGTTAAACATATGTATATCTAAACATATATGTAAATAGGGAAAATGTAATTATATATATATATATAATGACAAATATATGAGGTAAATGTATATGTATGTATGTTAATATAAAATAGTGAATAGGTATGTCAATATATATATGTATATATAAACATAAGAAACATCATCATGGCAAAATATCAACTCAAGCATAAAATAAATCAGATCACTCACAAATCTTCAAATCAACTAGGAAATCAAATCAACGAAATTTTCAAATCAAGTCAACAAATTTTCAAATTAATTAGAAAAAAATTAAAATAAAATAAAACGACATGTATATGAATAAGCTTCAGCTTTTTCCAACCTGTTCCTCTTCTTTGTAAATACACTGTGTTGTTTGTGTTCACGTATAGCGTTCTAGCTTAAAAAAAAGAAGTCTGCCATATTAAAACCTTAAGAAACTAAGTACTCAAGCTACAAGGAGGAAAAGCAGCTGTGTCTTCTTTTTCAAAAAGCAGTGTGTCATTTTTTCAAGAGCCAGTGAGTAAAACACTTCAATCTTTTTACTATTTCTTACATATGACTGTTGATTTGGATGAGCAATGATATATGGAAAATATATGTGTGTTGTTCTTTGAATATGTACATGTATATATGAATCAACCTGGGTAGTTTATCGGCAGTGAAAAGAACTACAGTACTTCTTCTCTGTCTTTGTTTGTTTTGGATAAACGGTGAAATCTTCCACTTCAAAAATCAATAGTTCATCATCCTTTTTATTTTAGGACACGATTTCAAAATGAAAGTTATTTGATTTTGAGTTGGGGACATTTTAAATTTTATTTCGTTAATTTTCATTAAGCAGAGGCCGAGAAAAACTTATGTTACCGTGAGTGGATCGGTCATGGATGACAATCAAATGTCATAAATTAATGAATGACTTATATGGTTGAACTCGTAGTTGAAAAACATGATTTTTGAAGTTAGTTTGAAGATTTTTAGTGGTGTATGTGAGGAGAGGTTCGAAGATGATCGTATTTGGGCGAAACGTCAAATTCCGATGACGTGAGCGATTTCATGTCAAGGAGTTCGACGTGGAGGAGCATCGTTTGATGGGGGACTCACGAAAAATGGCGAATGATTTTTCTATAGCATGGTTAGGTGTGTTGAGGCGATTATAGGGTTTTAGGGTGTTAATGGTATGGGTTCAGTTTTCGAGAAATGGCGTCGAGTTGGAGGAGAGGGGGAGGTGTGGTCTAGAGGGAAAAGAAGGAGGGTTTGATGGCACGTCTTGGGGTGAAGTTTAGTGGCTGATGACGGGTCGTGGTGGCATGGCGAAGGGTTTAGGTGGACTTGGTTTGGTTGCAGTGTCTCGGTGGAAGGTTCTAAAATTGAACTGAGCTCGGCCGTGGGTTTTCGTGTGGGTGGACATGGACGTGGGGTCGAGGGCGACTTGGATAGGTGGTCGGCGGTAAGTGATCGCGGCCGGAGTTGGCGTGTACGTGCACACGTACAAGCATGAGTGGGGTGTTCGAACATATATATAAAAAAAGAGCAGAGGGAAGAAAGAAAACTGGAGGGAGAAGGAAGAAGGGTTTTGGGTCATGTTTATTTCGTTTAGGCCGGGTTTGATAGCGGGCCGTGTGTTTCTTTTTAGTAGCAAATTGAATTTGTTTTATTTTATTAAATAAAACCATTGATTTAAAACACTATTTCTATTTCATTTCCAATCAAATTTATGCGAGGGTTTTTTCGTCTAGAGCCTATCGCAGGATAATTTCCTCTGAATTAATATCGTAGAGATTTATGCAATATGAAATTTAATGATTTATATTAATGGAAAGTGACAGTTAAGAAATTTCTAAATTTTAAATTTATATGTTGATCCATTAATAAATTATTAATAGACTGTTTAATTTGAAATTTACTAGAAATAAATGATTTTATTTAATTTCTTTAATTTACAAATAATCTGGATTTACAATATAACTTGACTTAATTGTTGGAAATAGTTCAGTTCTAAATTGCAAATTTATTTAATATTGATTACTAGATCGATGATTGAGTTAATAATCTATACTTTGATTGAAATTGGAGTTTCTAAAATTATATATATATATATATATATATATATCTTTATAAAGGTATTTTTGAAATAAATGTTTTGAAAGGAATTATGAAAAAGGTCTAGTGATTGCTTATGTGTGTAAATTGATAGTTCAATAACCGACTATCTAATCTGGCCAAATTCGTTGATCGGTCGAAAAGACCGGGATCAGATATCAGCATTATCCGGAACCACTTCGATCAAATAACCACCACGAACCTTTACGTTTTTGATTATAGAGTCTAATATGCTGGAATTTAATTAATTTAACAAATTCTCTTGTTTTAAATAAGTATTTATTCTTAGACACTATTGCGATATCACTGGATTTTTCTAAAAAGAATGTTTTGGTTATCGTAAGGGAAAAACCCGTCGTCTTTATGTGTGACATGGTCTTACGAGTTACCTTTGTTTTCGAAGGAGTTTGATAACTTAACTAATTCGAATTAAGTGTGTTAACTCACGCTAGTTTCCAGCCTGACTCGGGTGTTACTTTATTGTAATGCTCGGGTCAGACCGAGTATTACTAATTCAGGTTAGGATGCTTTGGAGCTCAGGAGATGAGCTGGATGGTAGAGATGTATTACGCATACTTGATTATATTCCACCGTGTATTGTAGGCTGTATATTCAGCACTTTTGAGGACAAGTTATTATAACTGTCCAGATTTCTATGTTGATAGTTGTACTCTGATAAACTGTATGTATATTAACAATTACAGTTTTCTTGTATAAAATCTATTATTGTATATTATATTTTGTTCCGCTACGATTGTGAGATGTTGTGTTGTTGTTTCTGTTTCTCCTTCTATCGTTTTCTTCTTAACACCTAATGATCTGGTATTTCCGGCACTCGATTACTCGGCATTCTATACAGTGAATGTATAAATGTTGATTTTTGAGGGTCGAAAACCCCGTTCGTTATAATTAGGGTTTAAACATTTATTTAAAATATCACTTAAAATACTTATTTTACAATTTATTTAAAAACTATAAAACCTTATTTTGTAATTTAAAATCTTTTCTTTAAAAATCCATAAATATTTATCAGTAATATATTTAAACCTTGATATTTTTTGGTAATAAGTACACTTATAGTACTTATTAAAAATATGAAGAAGCCCTAGGATGTCTTTCAAACTTAACTTTAAAATCGCCGAACACCAAGCAATTTTAAAGTGCATCCATAGCGACCTTTTTGCTTCTAACCATTACGACTTCCTTTCCCATTTCTACAATTTCCAAAACCAATTCCCTTATGTCAAACACACTAAAATGTGTGTAGAAAACAACCGAATATATATATATATATATATATATTCATGTTATATTCACATTTTAACCAATTTAACATATGTCAAATATAGGGGATTTCAAAGTGCGTTTATAACAACTATATCGCTTAAAACATTCACAACACACTATCATTCCTATAAACTACAGGTCCTAGCCATGATAAATGTTATAGAGGATTATAAGATAGATTATACTACATAATAATGTTGTCACTTGCTTTACAAAACAATGAGGGGTCCAAAAGCAATAACTTGCATTGTTATCAATTTTTAACTTATATTTAGCACAACAACAATATATATACAACGTATACAAATTCAATGGTGAGTAAACTTCCTAAGCCTAAGCCTAACCAAGACATGGAAAATCTTGCTATGAGTGCAACGGCCAAGACGGAATCTCGATTGGACCTCCTATGCAAAAGTTATTGATTTTATAAGATTTTTGATTAATTAAATAATTAATTATCTTAACTAAATTACTACTCACCTTTATAATTATCTTCTCCAAACTCAGGCCATGCATAAATGATATCTGATATATGAACAAACCCATTTCCATCGATCTTTCTATCGCCAATTCCTCCCTTTACACTCCATTATTCAATGAATCGTTGCTTCCACCGAACTACTCTATGTGCAAGTCTCACCCTCTACCCAACCAAGTCATGCTCGACATCCATAGAAAAAAGCGAAAGTTTATGCCATACATGACATCACCAGGTCATGATTCACTTCCCTCAACCGAAGAACCAACGGTTACTTTCCCAATGTTCCTCTTGCCAAGAGAAAGACAATGCCACTCTCTGTTTCGCCTAACTCCGCTCCAATCACCGACCATCCTCAATCCTAGCTTTGGCTACAACTATCGATCACGGCTAAGCTTTACCGCACTCAACATTGAACACACCAACACGAAGCCCTCGATGACACGACTTTAGCGAATCAAACGACGTTGATTTTCATTGACCCTAGCTCTCAAAACAATTGATTTTAAATGGCGGTTGTGGTTTATTTTGTTTATGGGAAAAAATAAAAATAAAAGAGGGAGGGAGGAGAAGTGAAAGAGTAAGGAGGGAGATGGGGTTATTTATAATAAATTATATTATATTTTAATTTCTTGAATTAAATTGCAACGCATTTCGAGCTCGTACGATCACACAACACATTCGATGGCTATGAAACTCATCTACGCATATTATCTTATTATTTTGACACTAATGGCACAAGTTTTGTGAAAATCCAAGAAAGTTCCCTAGAATAATGATTTCACACATTTCAAGGCCATTTATTGATAAAATGATTTTCGATCACATTGTTGATATTTATTTCAAACTATTTAATTTTGTAATAAATTTCAAAAACAAATTTATTATCATTGGTTATTATTAAAAGGGATTAACAAGGTTATTAAATCAATTTAATCACATTAAATCCAATATTCAAATATTTAAATAATTCAGATATTTAAATATGAAGTGTCCGATATTCCGAGTTGTTGCATTTATAAATAGCTTTTTTTGGGAATGCTTAGCATGTTTTTGGAAGATACCGTTAGGGTTTCTTTGCATGGTTTTTATGTGCTCTAAGAATAGTATTTACTCTAAATATTTCAAATCTTTTATTTGAGTGGAGAAAACTGTCACAAATTTCATGCTTTTTCTAACATGCTTTTTGTCCAGTATCTTTTACAACACTTATAAATGCTCTCTTTGACCTACAGTAGTATTTCTAGCTTGCTACAGCACTATTTTGGTGCTGTGTTGTTTTAAGAGATTTTTTTTTATTTTAAATGATTTAAAATAATGCTTAAATTAATTATTTTTAGAAGATCTTTTAAATGGAGTTTAATAGCAAGGTTTTAAGTATTTTAAAAGTGGTTTTAAGTTTAAATATATTTTTAATGATTATTTATGAATTTTAAAAGTAAAGGGTTTTATATATATAACATGCTTTTTTTATAATTTTTGTTAGGTCTTAAATTTTTTATTTCTAAGTAATATTTTATATAGATATTTAAAATTTATTTATAAGTATTTGAAAAGTATTTATACATATATAAGTTTGGAAAGTAAGTTAATTAGTTTTTAAAAGATAATTATGTTTGGTTATAACACTTTATTATAATGAATTGTTTTGAAAAGTTATTAAAAAAATATTACTTTGTTAAATAAGTGTAGATATAATTAGATCTTTTAAAAGAATATTTTAACAATAATGATAAGTATAAAAGGTTTTGGGTTTATAGTTAATAATGTTTTAGTAACATTTTTTTTAACTCATTTGAATATACTTTTAAATATAAGTGGATCTCTAAAAAAATGTTTTTTAAAGACAAGGTTAAGGGTGAAATGGTTCTAGGTTTGTAGTGACAATGTTTAAGTAACATTTATCTTTAACCCATTTGAATATATTTATGAATGTAATTAGATATTTAAAAAGAATGTTTTAAAGATAATGGAAAGTATAAAGTGTTTGGTTTTATAGTAAACAACATCTTAGTAACAATTGTTTTAACCATTTTGTTTATACTTTTAAAGTGGAAAAATCTTGTTAAATTATTTGTGAATGTTCTTATACATTTGAGGTAAGTGTGTGAATGTATTTTGAAGTATTAATAAGAGTAAAAATGGATAGTGAAGTAGTAGAATACATGTATATATGTTTTATAAAGGTATTATATACACACACACACACAAAAATAGAAAATGGAAGTGAATAAAAGCATCGTGGATTTATATGGTTTAAGATCCCCTTGGAAGTACTCATTTTTGTGAATCGTCTCTTGCTTTTAGAACGTATGTATTTGAGATCCTCCATAGAAGGCTCATATATACCATTCGCTTACTTCAGAAGGAAGTATTATTTGATGAAAGGGGATTAGAAGTCGCTTGTGTGATTAATCATAATTTGTGTGAATTACTCGTGCTTTGTGTGACTTAATCGTTGTTATGAGGGTTACATATGTGTAATTGTATTCTTTTGTATACGTTTATATTTTGTAGTTGTTTGTTTCTTTTGCCTTGTGATATAAGGCCCAGCCTATTTGTATTTTGTAGGCTTTAGCTTGTGGGCTTTACTGGGCTGAAAGTGTTATGTATATATACTCTTTGGTTTGTGAATAACAAGTAACGATTTTGGCTTTCTTATCTGATAATCTGTTAACATGGTATCAGAGCCAAAAGTTGTTCAAATTCATAAATCCCACTAGGACTGCTTCTTTGTCAATCGATCGTCTGATTTGTCGATTATAGTCGATCTCAGATCTTAGCTTGTTTAAGTCATGGGAGAAAACAAGGTTATTCACGATACCGTTCAGATGATGCCCAAGATCACCGATCACAAGTTGAATGATCGAAACTATTTGAATTGGAGTAAAACGATTCGTCTCTACCTCAGGAGTATTGACAAAGGCAATCACCTAACTGAAGATCCACCAGCTGCTGATTCTAAAGAAGAGAAGGATTTACTGTGGCTACGAGATGATGCTCGTCTATTTCTTCAGATCCGGAATTCAATTGATACAGAAGTGATTGGTTTAGTAGATCATTGTGAATTTGTGAAAGAATTGATGGAATACTTGGAGTTTTTGTACTCTGGTAAAGGAAATTTGACGAGAATGTACGATGTATGTAAATCGTTCTATAGAGCAGAGAAACAGGAGCAAACATTAATGAGTTACTTTATGAATTTCAAGAAAATATATGAGGAATTGAATCTGTTGCTTCCATTTAGTTCAGATGTTAAAGTTCAACAGCAGCAGCGAGAACAAATGGCTATAATGAGTTTTCTTGCGGGATTGACACCTGATTTTGAATCTGCAAAATCGCAAATCCTATCTGGATCTGATGTATCATCTTTGAAGGAGGTGTTTAGTCGAATCCTACGAACTGAAATTATTCAGACTCCAAGTACTCCAGTTGACAGTGCGTTGATTAGCAGTAGCAAGAATTATGAACAGCCGTGGAAATCAAGTTCCCAATCTGATAATAGGCAATCTGGGAATAATTCTTCTACTAAGAATGTTCAAGGAAATAGATCAGGAAGTCAAGGGAAGTTCTGTGCATATTGCAAGAAGCCGGGCCATACTAAGTTTGAATGTAGGAAGTTGCAGTACAAAAATTCAGTGGCAAACAATACAGCTAATTCAAGTAAAACGGTGCTATTAACTGCTGATGAGTACAATAACTATTTGAAATATCAAGAAGGGTTGAAGAACAATACACCAAGTGAAAATTCTTCTTCAGTCACTATGGTTGCTAAAACTGCTAATGGTGAGAATCAAACATCTAAGTGGGTCATAGATTCAGGTGCTACTGACCCTATGACAGGTAATTGTCGTTTATTTTCTGATATTCATTTAAACAAGTCACCACATGCTGTTACACTAGCTGATGGATCACAAACTTATGTACAAGGATCAGGAAATGTAGATTTACATCCTCACTTACCATTGAGCTCAGTATTATACTTACCGAATTTGTCGTTTAATTTACTATCTGTGAGTCAAATTACTCGTAATCTCAATTGTTGCATATCTTTCTTCCCCGATTATTGCTTGTTTCAGGATCTTGTGACGAAACAAGTTATTGGTAAGGGTCAACAAACTGGAGGATTATATACACTCAATGCTGCATCTACTGACCATATCACATGCTCAAGTATTGATTCTGCTCTAAAGACTCATTATCAGTTAGGGCATCCATCACTTGCCTTACTAAAAAAACTATGTCCACAATTTAATTCTATATCTACATTAGATTGTGAGTCTTGTCATTTTGCTAAGCACCATCGTATAAGTTTGAGTCCTAGAATAAATAAAAGAGCTTCTTCAGCATTTGATTTAGTTCATTCAGATATATGGGGACCGTCTTCCACTGTGTCAAAGAAAGGATATAAGTACTTTGTAACCTTTGTGGATGATCATACTCGTGTAACTTGGTTGTACTTAATGAAAAACAGATCAGAATTATTTTCTATATTTTCTATGTTTTGTGCTGAAATAAGAAACCAATTCAATGTATCAATCAAAACTCTAAGAAGTGATAATGCTAAGGAGTACATGTCCAGTCAGTTCAGTACTTATATGGCTAAGTATGGTATGCTTCATGAGACATCATGTGTGGATACAGCAGCTCAAAATGGAGTAGCAGAGAGAAAAAATCGACATCTCATTGAAACTACTAGAGCACTTCTATTTCATATGAATGTTCCCAAAGTTTTCTGGGCAGATGCTGTGAGTACGGCATGTTTCTTAATCAATAGAATGCCTTCAACAGTGTTAAACTACGAGGTTCCTATTCAAGTCTTATGTCCAAATAGAACCATATATCCAGTCAAACCCAGAATTTTTGGTTGTGTATGCTATGTAAGGGATGTGAACCCACAGTTAACCAAACTAGACCCGAAATCATTGAAATGTGTATTTGTTGGATACTCGAGACTTCAGAAAGGATATGCATGTTTTTGTCCCAGTCTTCATAAGTATTTTGTATCAATTGATGTAACATTTGTAGAAGATGTACCTTACTTTTCTCCAGCAGTTAAAGAATTACAGAGTGAAGAGGAAGATTTCATAATCTATCCTGCTGATCCACCTCAGGACAGTGCACAAAATGATGAAGAAAATATTAGTGTTACGCAAGAAGATGAGATAAACTTCCCAACAGTGGATGATAGTGAAGTCTCAAGACCAGATCCTAATCTGGATCTACCTATTGCACTTCGAAAAGGTAAACGCAAATGTACATATCCTATATCATCATATGTTTCATATGACAAATTAGATCAAACTTCTGCATCATTTGTATCTACTCTTGATAAAATTACTGTTCCTAAAACTGTGAAAGAAGCTTTATCTAAATCTGAATGGAAAATGGCAATGTTAGAGGAGATTGAAGCATTAGATCAAAACCAGACCTGGGAGTTAGTTCAGTTACCAGAAAATAGAAAGGTTATTGGGTGCAAATGGGTGTTTAATGTCAAAATGAATCCAGATGGTTCAGTGGCTAGACTTAAAGCTCGTCTAGTTGCTAAAGGTTATGCACAAGTTTATGGAACTGACTACTGTGAAACCTTTTCCCCTGTAGCTAAAATGACCTCAATCAGATTGTTTATTTCTTTAGCAGCAACACATAGTTGGGAGTTACATCAATTAGACATAAAGAATGCTTTCTTACATGGGGACTTAAAGGAGGAGGTATATGTTGAGCAACCACCTGGTTTTGTTGCTCAGGGGGAGCAAGGAAAGGTATGTAGGTTAAAGAAAAGTTTATATGGGTTGAAACAAAGTCCAAGAGCATGGTTTGGCAAATTTAGTCAAGTAATTGAGAAATTTGGTATAATTAAAAGTAACTTTGACCACTCTGTATTTTATAAGATTTCACGAGAAGGAATAATTCTCCTTGTAGTCTATGTTGATGATATTGTGATAACTGGAAGTGATAAGAAGGGAATTATTGATCTTAAAACATTTATTCAAGCTCAGTTTCATACAAAAGATTTAGGTGAGTTGAAGTATTTCTTAGGAATCGAAGTGATAAGAGATAATGGACATATCTTCATGACACAAAGAAAGTATACACTGGATCTGCTTTCAGAAACAGGACATTTAGGTGCAAAACCATGCACAACTCCTATGGATACAAGCCAGGGATTAACAACTGAAGGTGAATTGTTTGATAATCCAGAAATGTATAGAAGGTTAGTTGGCAAATTAAACTATCTAACAGTAACAAGGCCTGACATTGCTTTTCCAGTCAGTGTTGTTAGCCAATTCATGAATTCACCTACAATACATCACTGGAATGCACTCAAGCAAATTCTATGCTATCTGAAGGGAACAGCAGGTAAAGGCATTGAGTATACTAATCATGGTCATAACAAGATAGAGGGTTTCACTGATGCTGACTGGGCTGGATCTAAATCAGATAGGAGGTCAACATCTGGGTATTGTGTCTTTGTTGGAGGTAACCTAGTGTCATGGAAAAGCAAGAAGCAGACTGTTGTGTCTCGTTCAAGTGCTGAGTCAGAATATAGAGCCATGGCAAATGCAATTTGTGAGTTGATGTGGTTGAGTCATGTGTTGTCTGAATTAAAGATGAAGAAGGTAGAATCAGTAGACCTGTGGTGTGATAACCAAGCAGCGGTTCATATTGCAACCAACCCAGTTTTTCATGAGAGGACAAAGCATATCGAGGTGGACTGCCATTTCATCAGAGAGAAGGTACAAATGGGGTTGGTAAATCTGAAGCATGTTCGGTCTGGTGATCAGCTTGCAGATTTATTCACCAAGGCGTTGAATGGAGCACGAATTAGATTCCTGAGTGACAAGTTGGGCATGATAAATGAATATGCACCAACTTGAGGGGGAGTGTTATGAGGGTTACATATGTGTAATTGTATTCTTTTGTATACGTTTATATTTTGTAGTTGTTTGTTTCTTTTGCCTTGTGATATAAGGCCCAGCCTATTTGTATTTTGTAGGCTTTAGCTTGTGGGCTTTACTGGGCTGAAAGTGTTATGTATATATACTCTTTGGTTTGTGAATAACAAGTAACGATTTTGGCTTTCTTATCTGATAATCTGTTAACAATCGTGTTTTTTATGCTTTGTGTGTTTACTTATTCGCCTAGGGCTTAGAGGAAAACAATACTCTAACCTATCGGCTTCACTATTGACCGAGGGATAGTGTGAGTTGAGAAGTTCAGAAAGGTGATAAGTATATGGAACTTCGTTTCCATATGCGATCATTTTCGTTGTTATTAAATTTGACCAAAATTAACTTCTAGAAGAAACATGAGAATTATACGTACGGTTATCCTCGATTATACTACACCCTACATAAAAACTCATCCTGCTCTTCTAGGATAGAAGATATGAAAATCCGTACGAATAAGAGTTGATATCCCTCATTATGCATTGTCTGTTTATTTTTGAAAGAAATGGAGTTAAGTTAACCAAAAACCTATCGATTGGCTTTGAGGCATCCGATAAGTGGGAGAGTGTACTTATATGTGATGACTTGAAACCATAACCATTCAAAATCAATATACATGTTTAATGTAACATCCCACACCTCACTTAACGCAGATATTGTCCCTAGCTTTGTCACCTCCGCCTCATGGGCTAAGCCAAGGTGTGAAGTTTTGTTCCTCAAAAGGCCTCGACGTTGTTATAAGGTTAAGGCTTTGGTATATAAGCACCCACTTCTAGTGTTTTTCCGCGATGTGGGACTATTATTCCCATTTTGAAGGGGTGTTACAATCTCCCCCCCTTAGAGTCCAACGTCCTCGTTGGCTCATGAACACAACACCACCCAGGCGTTGTGGCTGTAACACGTACATGTCACAATTCCGGCTGGGTATGGCTCCGATACCAATGTAACAGCCCGCACTTCACTTAACGCAGATATTGTCCCCAGCTTTGTCACCTCCGCCTCATGGGCCAAGCCAAGGTGTGGAGTTTTGTTCCTCAAAAGGCCTCGACGTTGTTATGAGGTTAAGGCTTTGGTATATAAGCACCCACTTCTAGTGTTTTTCCGCGATGTGGGACTATTATTCCCATTTTGAAGGGGTGTTACATTTAATGTTTTGGAAAGGGTTGTGAAATAAAATTTTATAGAGTTGCACTGTCTATCTTAAGGTTAAGTCTAAGGGAGAGGTCAATGTCAACATTTCAGATAAATGTTATAGAGTTGAACTGTCTATCCTAATGTTAAGTCCAAAAAAGAGTTGATGTTAGCATTCGTTGGAGGACATATGCTAGAATCCATAGAGAGATTCATGAACTGTTCGAGATGCTGAAATCCATGTATAGATTTGAGATCCAGTCGTGATGCTGGAATCCATGGAGAAATTCAAGATCTGTTAGAGTGATGAAGACTCGTGTGTTAAGATGTTGAATGTGACTTCACCATCTATAGTGATAGAAACCAGAGTAGGATGCATAGCCAATGGGTTTAGCTAAACCCAAGGATATATCAGCTCTATTCTAGGGATGCTTACGGAATGCTAGCGGGAGCAATAATATTCAGTACCACATGATATAGGTGTGAACCAGCTAGGTTTATCCTATAATACATTTTATCTAAAGATATACGCTGCTCGAAAGGATTTTTCTTACCCTTGTTAAAAGGCCCGTTCTCAACATACCGTGGGTAGCTCCAATGGAAATCAATACTCGAGCGAACCTTAGCTTTTGATTATATACTTAATTTTGCTGAGTTGTATATGCAACACATATATTTTCTGATTTATAGCAGTAATGACCTGTATTCTACATATTGAAGGATCGTAGAATATTGATATTATTTTAATATGAGGTCACATGATTCTAAAATTTTGGAAAATGACTCTTAGGGACATTTCTCACATTTTTTTAATTTTGTCGGACTTCTTTGTGACTATTTTTACCCTAATAATCTTGTATGCATATAAATTTTGATAGGAGCCGAATTGGGGTTGAAACCACTTCCATTAGATCAAGATGATGGTTTCCCTTTTTGTAGAGTGGTTACTTTAAAGAAATGGACATACTGTTTGAGAGTTACGACGGTTTAAAGTCTCATTTGATTCTGAATAGCTTAAGTGGGTAACTAGGGTGATTAGAGAGGAGGCCTATGACCTATTTTTGGAATAGGGTAAGTGGTGGCTGATGGGTCCTCATCCCCATCATTTCACTACTCCCAAAATAGCGATTAACTTCCATTAAAGTTTTATCACCCAAAAAGCAAACCCTAAACATACTTTAATCATCCTAATTACAAGATTAAAAGGAGATTAGCTGGATTAGCATCTTGGATTAGATATTTGTAGTTGGATTAGCATTGAATTACGGGCCAATCACTATTCATCTTGGGGATTAGAGCTTTGCTTTGGATTAAGGTGAGTGATTAGTTCCCTCACTTACTAAACATGTCATTATACACCTTAAACGATGTTTAAAAATTATATAAAAATCTCTAAAAATATTTTAGACTGTAATTAACCATATGTGTGAAATTTAGACAATTTGGACTTGATTTATAAAAACGTGTTCTTATGGATACTTAACCTTCACCTTAGGTTAGATTTCTTTAATGTAGATATATTTGGATGTTTGGATGATGTTTTTAGCTTATATATGATGTATAAATGCTTGCTTAATGTTTGAATGGTTAAAAACGATGATCGAATGGTGATTTAGACTTAGGATTGGTTCTTGGATTGCCTATGATCCAAGAATTCAAAGTGGTCGGATCGGTATGTGATCGATATGGGGAAACAAGGAAGGCCTCATTAGGTTGCATACTAAGTTTCAGATCGTTTGGAGTTCGTATGGTCAAGACATGGGCATTCAAAGTACAGATTGTGGGTTGTAGAATTATGGATCTTACGGCTAAATTAACACTAGAGGGGGTTGAATTGTGTTTACTAACTTATATAAATCTTTTCTAATTTTTGTTTAAGATTAATACCAAATCATAGATTATCAACATAAAATTATACTAACAATCAGTCACAGATGCAATCACAGATGTAAATAAAAGTAGTAAAGTAGAGTAAAGATTTAAGAAATGACACCAAGAATCTTATACCGGTTCAAATTTCTTCTACATCCAATCTCGTACAATTGCTTGTACAGATTTCTTTTCAAATGCCAATCTTTAACCGAGTAGAAGGCAAACCCAAATACAATCTCGATTTCAAGGCTATGAGATACACCCTTCTGAATTTTCAAGCACAGGGTAGACTCGTTTGATTTGACCGAGCTACAAACACACGCACTAAATTTGAACGGGCTACTAAGCACATCCACTTGATTTGAACTGGCTACAAGAACACCCAAGCAAATACAAATAAAGTTGATAGTTTTTCCGAAGACAAATTCTTGTACTTTGGATACAATGGATCCTATAGCCACTTGGATAACATTTTGATCTTTGGAATGAGAGAGAGAGAGAGATCAGTAAGAAAGTAGTATTGAATCAGTGCAATGAAGTATGAATTGATTCTATGTGATTTTTAAGAGAATAGGGTATATTTTTCAAAAGAATTTTAAAGAAAGTAAGAGGAGGGAAGAAAGTAAGTAACTAGTTATCAAAATTTTTGTTTGCACTCCTCTTTATATAGTAAATGAAGAGATGTGTCCATACGTGAAAAGTGGTAACAAATAGACGCTTCCTTTCAAAATTTAAAAACCAATTGGCGGCATGTATGTCGACATATATTGTCTAGTTATGTCGACATGCTTTAGTTGAAAATGAAAATTGTTTTCTTAAAAATATTTTAAAAACTAAATACTTTGTAAAATAATTTGTATTTGTAAAATAGTTTGAACATAGTTTATAACATTTTAAAATTTGAAAAACTTTTATAATTAATTTGAATTTATTTTGGTTAAAAATATAAAAGATTAGAAAATTGGAGATAGAGATCAAAAATTGCTATTAAGGACTTTAGCAATATATGTTATGACTTGTAACCAAATCAAAGCCATACTTATTTATTTTACAATCAAATATAGCGTAATCAATCCAAATCAAATTATTTACATATTACTTGTAACAACCCGTAAATTTTAACTGTTTTAATAACGTAATTAGTTGAAATTTTGTGAAATTTTTAAACGACAAAATTTTGAAATAAAAATTTGATATTTGAAATGCGTCTAATTAATCATAGCAACTGGTAAATTCTCATCCGAAAATATGAAAGTTTAGTGTCGTGTGTAATTTTATTTTAATTTAATCAGTTAGGAATTGATGAAAATAAAATGTTTTCGAAACCTAAATATTTTTATATAGAAAAATTCTAAATCATCTTCTGAGCGAGGCATCATTTTTCGTATTTTCAAATTCGGAATTTTTTATCTCCGTCGATCTTATTTTTCGACGTTTTTACTACATTTTCTGCCAGTATAAAAATTCGAATTTTTATAATTCAATCGTTCAATTGATATGTGTATACCGTTTTGATCATCTTCTCGTGGTGATCCGCGCAGTATATTCGTTCCTGCATTTTGAAGCCCGGTTCACAGCGGAATCTGTAAAACGATTAACCACATCGGTACGTCTTTCGACTTCCAATGTCCATTCAATTTCCACCGTTTATAAACCCAATAGCCATTAACTTTTAATATTCCCAAAAATAAAAAATTTAATACGGACTTTTATTTTTCCGCTGGTTCCAATATTATACGCGGGTCCATTGGTTTTTCATTATCTCCGCCCTTTGTTCGTTTTGCTCTGTCACTCTCAATCCAGAAAAATATTAATGTAGCCTTCTCTTCCCTTTCCTGTAGCTCAAAATTTCTTGCCTAAGGCCAACTCTCCTTTCTATAAAAAAAAGGTGGAAAGTTACATATGTTTGCCTGATTCAAAAACACTCCCTTCACTTCTAAATTATATTTCCATGCATGTACGCAATATATATATCTTCCCTTACCTACTTGTTTCCAAACTCATAGCACGCCTTGTCTTCAATAATCGCCTGCACCACAAACGCTTTCGCCATTTCTTCCACATCAGCCGAGCATAGCCGCACAAATCTCCCACTTGCCTCAAACCTTGCTTCTTCCCATTGTCCTCTGCCGCTCCGCGTTCAGCAGCCGGAAATCAGCACCCCTTTGTCCGTCTTCTGGCTTTCGCTCTTGCGTTATAAAGTAAGTGTGCCTTTTGAGTGATATATATATTATAAAAAAATATGTCTGTTCTGTTCAAAATTTTCATATATATATATATAGATTTATGATATTTGACATATATAAAAGATTGTTTAAGCTGTATATTTTACTGTTTTATATACATGGGTCAGTTGTAGTTTTTGTTTGTTTTATAGTGTTAGCTTGTTTATATATATATTTGTTCATAAATGGGTTCTGTTGTGTTTAAGTTGTATGTTTATATGTATTATACAGGTAATAATATGTGGTATTGAATAAGAGGAAAATATATAATATAGTCCTGGATTTCCTTTGTTTTAAACCTGGTAAAAGAAAAGCACTTCGGAATCGATATATATATATATATATATATATATATATATATATATATATATATATACTGATATGATTAAAACTAACTTATATTTCAAGGTCAACCTTTTCATATATACTAAAAGTTTTATTTTAAATTTGAAGATGTTCTTAAGCTATATGATTCTGATATATATTTAGGGATATCTTGATTTTAATATAGATATATATGTTTTGGGTTCTGTCCTATTGAAAAGGGGTTACTTCGGTATATATATTTTGATAGTTGTTTTAAAAAGGTAACACACACACAAATATATAGTTTGATTTTGGTAGCTTACAGGCCTATATAGTGTTGCATATATGTAGTCCTGATAGGTCAGTTAGGTAGCATGCACATGTACAGACATTGTTGCATATATATGGTTGCATTTATGTATTGGGTCTGTGTATTTCCAAACTTTATAGAAAATCCATCGCATTTTGTAACAACCCGAGATTTCGCAATTATTTTGTTATCGTCAAATGACGATTAAAATTGTGGGCTAATTGCTGTTGGAGTTTTAATCGGTTGAATTCTTTTAAAAATTGAGTTGGAATTCTTTTGATAATTTGATAAAGGGTATGTGGGTTTTCAAATTAATTCGGGCCGTTCCCTTTTCAATTAATTCGACCCGTTTCCTTTTGTTGAGATAGTGTTTTGTACTCATTCCTCTTTTGATTCCTTTAGCAAAAACCCTAGAAACAAACTAACGAAAAATAATGGCGGCCCCGTTCAAAAGAAAATTAGGGCATGCTCGTCTCATTCGTCCTCTTCAAATTGGGGCTTCGTGAAACGTCGATCCTTGCGATCATATGTGGCTGCTCCTCGTTTGATCGAGTTCGACTTTGCCTTCTCGACCGAATGAAGGTGAGTAACTCTATACTCACATCTAATTCAATTCTTCAGTGCGTGTTCTGGGTTTGAATCCCCTGGTTTTCGTTCGTGTATATATTTGAGATGGTTGGGTTTTGAATTGATATTGTCGATGAGGTTGATTGCAAATTTATAGGAGTCGAATTTCTAAATTTTCGTTCGTACAAAATATGTTTGAATTTCCCTTGACCGATTGAGGTTACTTGGATGCCTGTGATTTTTCCCTAACTTGTTCATTTTCGTATAAGCGAGATTTCCATCGTTTGAACGTTCGATGTTTTATCTGACTTTGTCAAGTGCTTATTTTCTAGTGGCTTGAATTCCGCGGCATTTATTTCTCAGCTTGAGTTATGACAATTGACTTTGTCAAATTCGTATATTTTGACTTGATTTTACGATGTTGAATTTTTGGACAAGGTTGATTTCTTTCTTGGTGCTGTTCATCTTCTTGCTACCACAGTTTCGAATTTGTTTGCATTGGAATTTATGTTGACTTCGGCTTGTACCTTAATTTACTTGTGGCCATTAACTGTTGACCTCGGCCTTGACTTTAAAATGTGAAACTGCTTCTGATTTTTGTAGTTCCATATTTTTATGATCTTGTGCCTGCATATATAGGGTCTTGTATCACTTGTTGGCATTGGTTTTTGGATGGTCTTTTTGGTATTGTTGTTGGTCTTTGGTACAACTTACTACTTCGGTTACTTTAAATATGTGATTTTTCACCTGGCTTTGACATGAGTGCGTTTGCATACTGTTGCATTTGGACTCGAGTATAAGTGAGCCTTGTTGTCACTGCATTCAAAATCTGGTCTGGGATGTCCACCTGAGTTTGCTTGTTCACTGAAGTCTTGGGTCTATGCATTGGTATTGGTTGTGATGAACTTGTACATCTCCGGTCATGTTTTGGTCTCTGACCTGATGTACTTGAGTCTGTTATTCGCTGTTCATGTGCCTCTTTGTGGTTCAGTCTGTTAGTCGAGTTTGCACTGCTACACGATGCTTGTATACATCTGGACTTGCTAGATTCTGACCCATACTTTGGGTACTTTAATTGTTGTTTGCATTTTCCAGTTTCATTTAGTTGGAACTGTTCCATTGCACTGGGTTGAGTCTGGTGGTCTTTGTCATCTTCACTTGCATATTGTTCATCTTGTAGTCTGGTCTGGCCACATGTAGTTGCACTGCATCGAGTTCATGTTGTGCCATTCACTTGAACTCAGTTGCAATTGTCTGGTTCAGTCTTGTACCACTTGCTGATATTTTCTCTGTTCATTGATGCTGTGGCCATTTCCACTTGTTCAATATAGCATTGGTTCATTTAGGTTATGTGCATTGATCTCCTGTGTAGATTGGTTTGATATTGAATCATGGTTCATGTCTGAACCTACCAGTCAGGCCTGGTTGCTTCATATTCATGCTCTGTCCACAGCTCTTGTTTACGAATCTGATACATTGCATTGATGCTTTGTTTTCATTTGCATTTAGTCACTGTGCTTCACTGGTGACAGTACTTCTAGTAAGGTTGCTCTGCGTCTTTTTCTGTTGTGTGTTGTGGTGCCATATCTTTGGTGCTCTCACCTTCAGTTTGTTGTCTTCCTGTAGTTGTACCACTGTTGTCATCTTCTCTTGACATCTAGGAACTTGAACTGTTGCATCCTTGTGGTGACTGCAGTTTCGTTTGTATGCAGTCTTGCCCTTGTTGGTTTGCATTGCTATGATGTACTAATTCATTTTATGGCAATTGTGTTGAGTCATGCTAGCCATGACTTGACCTTTGCTGTTTTGATGTACGGTATTGGCGAGGCAGTGCACGCATGCGTGCACTGCAGCCAAACAGAATTGAAGTTTTAAATTGATGATTTCAATTGTCGTAATTGTTTCGTGTTGCCAAATTCAATTTACTTTGAAGCGTATTCTGATTTGGTTTGAGTTGATGATTTTGTTGATATCTAATTATCTTTTAGATAATTAGATTATATGTTTTCTAATTGTCGTATCGATAATTAGATTGTGGTTGTTTATGCTGTTTTGTTGACTTGGGTTTCGCTTTGACCTCTGCAGTTTTGATTACTGTTAGTATTCACTGTTGTGATGATTTCACGTACTGTAGTGACAAGGCAGTGCACGCGTGCGTGTACTGCAGCCACACAGAGTTTGGTTTGATTTAACCACTTTGAGGTTTTCTAACTATTTATTTATTAATTAGATTTTGTTCTTAATTGGCGTCTAGACAATTCTGTTGTTTTCTAAATTATCTGCATTGGTAATCTTTTATCTATCTTTGCTGGTGATCTGGATTAGCTGATTTGTTGTTTAACACTGTTTAGTGTTATATCTGCCGTTATCCGATTCTTTTATCGAGGAGTCGGATATACGAGATTTCTGTGACTGTCGTCTATTTGATATTTGATTATTATTGCTTCTGTGCATTAATAACTGAGTTTGAATTAGACTGACCCGTGTATTATTTTCCTTTGAATTTAATACTCGGGTTAGACCCGAGTTATTTCAGGTTGTAGATTTCCTGCTTTGAGTTGCCGTTTGAGCTATGAAGACTTTTCACATCTTTTGGAGTAGTCGCGTCATAGTATAGGTTGATATGTATTCATGTATATTAGTTGATAATGTACGTGTATATATAACTTCCAAAGTCGACAGTTGTAGTTGTATCATATGTATTGTGTCAAATGTATTGTAACTGACATCAGTTATTATATATATGAGACCTTTTGTTTTACCTGTGTTCCGCATTTATATTATCTGTGTTATTATTATATATATTGTCCTAAACTATTATGAACCATCGTAGTTCGTTTTATACTGGTAATTGGGTATGTCGATGGGAGTAAATAAATAAGAGATGAAAATTGAAAAATGTATACCACTCCTATCGAGGTAACCAATACTAGTATAAGGCCAACTACGGATGGCCGCTCCTATCCAGCCTTATTCTTCGCGATAACAGACAGTATTTCTTTTAACACTTTTTGTTATTGTGAGCATAGAGGTGGGGCGTCACAGTTGGTATCAGAGCTTGGGGTTTATGGACATAATATAAAACATAACTTAGATGGAACATGTGTTACAACTATTGGTCGGTGTTTTATTGTGCTTTGAGTTAAAACTAATGTTTTGAAATTTGAAATTTTTAAATATCTTTATTTAAAAAATAAAAGTGAAACTGTGTTTTGTTGATTTGATTAAATTGTGTTCTGTTTATCAGAGTGCGCAGTGGAAACAATGAAACTGTCTTCGCTGAATACAGCTGATAATCTTTTTGATTTAAAAATCAAAATATGAAATTGAAATAAATTTCATTTTTTGTTTACATAGCTGTGTTTATTTTGTTTCTTTGAGAATTTCGAATCCGAATTGAGAATTCGAAACAATTGCAGTTATGTGATTTTTGCTGGTTTTCTTTTATTCTAATCATATATTGATTAGATTTTTGCTGTTTCGAACTATCTTCATTGAAGATACATTCGAATGACTTCTTTGTTCATTTTGTAGTACGTGCAAATTTGAGTTGCATGTTACTGCATTAATTTTACGTTGAACCGATGCTTGGTTCTGAAACGTATTTTGTTGTCGTTACCTTCATAACGGGATTTTCACATCGGTGCTAAATTTTTGAAGCACGGTGTTTTGTTGGCATTTTAATGAGTGAAAATTCACTGGTATTACATTTTGATGTGAATTATTTTGATGGGATTTTGACGTTTAAAAATTACTGTCGCTTTGGCTTCAGTAACCGTCAAATTTTAAAAGTGGATTTTCAAGCAGTTATTCCGCAATGCTGATTTGTGACCCGTTTTTACGGTAATTTGAGAAGTACAATTTTCTTTTCGAAATTGCTACTGATATTGTTGCTTTAATCACGTGATTGGAAAATCGTTTTAAAATGAAAATTGTGTTATAAAAATTTTAACAATTTGCGCTTTCAAAAGAATGAGGAAGCGACTTAAACCATTCAGCAAAATCGAGGACTATGAACCCTTTCTTTTACTGTTTCGCTTAACTCCGGACTTGTCCAGTTGAGAATGTGAATTGTTATTTTTATAAAATAAATAAAATTGTTTTCAGGGATTTTACAGTTTGCACTTTCAAAAGAATGAGGAAGCGATTTAAACGTTTCAGCAAAATCGAGGACTATGACCCCTTTCTTTTACTGATTCGCTTAATTCCGGACTTGTCCGTTTGAGAATGTAAAGTGTATTTTTACAAAATACACAATTTTGCACTTTCAAGGAAACGATGAAGAGAATCAAACGATTTAGTAAAACACGTGGTATAGGACATGTGCGTTTGCTATTTCGGTTAATTCCGGACTCGTTAATTGAAATATCTGCTGTTTTGATGATTTTGCACTTTCAAGGAAACGATGAAGAGAATTAAACGATTTATTAAAACTCGTGGTTATGGGACATGTGCGTTTGCTATTTTGGTTAATTCCGGACTCGTTAATTGAAATATTTGATGATTTCGTGTGCTTTCGAGCTACTTTGTTGGACCTTCGGGTCATTTGTTGGACCTTCGGGTCAAATACCAGTACTAGACCTTCGGGTCACTCTGCGGACCTTCGGGTCATTTGTTGGGCGCCAAAATTATGTTGAGTACTTGGTAGGCTTCGGCCATTTGTTGATGCACGTGCGGCGAATTAAAAACTCGCCATCTGATGGGATCGATCCAAGCTTTTATGTTGATTTTTTAGTCTTCTTAATTGATTTCTAGATATTTGTTGTTTCTAATTATCTGCAGGTAATTAGATATCTAATGTTATGAGGTTTAATTATCGTATCGATAATTAAATATTTGAGAATTCTGATTATCGTTTTTGATAATCGGATATTTGTTGTCTCTGATTATCGCTTGTGATAATTAGATATTTGTTGATTCTGATTATCGTTTTTGATAATCGGATATTTGTTGTCTCTGATTATCGCTTGTGATAATTAGATATTTGAGATTTGATTACCGTTTGTGGTAATTAAATATTTGTTGATTTGAGATTTGATTACCGTTTGTGGTAATTAAATATTTGTGAATTTGAAATTTGATTACTGTTTGTGGTAATTAAATATTTGTTGATTTGAAATTTGATTACCGTTTGTGGTAATTCAATACTTGTTGATTTGAAATTTGATTACCGTTTTTGGTAATTAAATATTTGTTGATTTGAGATTTGATTATCGTTTTTGATAATCGAATAATTGTTGATTTGAAATTTGATTATCGTTTTTGATAATCGAATATTTGTTGATTTGAGATTTGATTATCGTTTTTTATAATCGAATAATTGTTGATTTGAAATTTAATTATCGTTTTGATAATCGAATATTTGTTGATTTGAGATTTAATTATCGTTTTTGATAATTGAATATTTGTTGATTTGAGATTTAATTATCGTTTTTGGATAATTGAATATTTGTTGATTTGAGATTTAATTATCGTTTTGATAATTGGATAGTTGTTGATTTGAGATTTCTGATTTTCGTTTTTGATAATCAGCTAATTGCTGATTTCGCTGATTATGAGATTTTCTAGCCTCTAATTGATTCTAAATTATGTTGATTTTATTAAATTGCTATTTTCTGTCTATCTCTGTTGATAGTTAGAGTTTGCTGATTATGAAGTTTGTGTTTTCTAGTTAATTGTTGTATAACTAGATAATTGCAGTTTTGCGATTTGTGATTTGTGCTTTCTAATCATCTTTGTTGATAATCAGATATTGCTGTTTTGAGATTTCTGTATTTCGGAATGTCTAATCGGTAATTGAATATTGCTGATAATTGTGTTTATTCAGTTTTGCTGTTTTCTAATTATCTATCGGATAATTAGATTTTGTTGAGAATTTGTGAATTTATTTTATGAAATTAAAAGATTTCTTGGGCATTTGAATACTCGACTTTTATTTTTCTAGCTTAACCAGTTTATGTTAGAAAAATAATTGTTATTGACAACCTTAATTATGAAAATTGCGAGGACGCAATTTTTATAAGGAGGGGGGTCTGTAACAACCCGAGATTTCGCAATTATTTTGTTATCGTCAAATGACGATTAAAATTGTGGGCTAATAGCTGTTGGAGTTTTAATCGGTTGAATTCTTTTAAAAATTGAGTTGGAATTCTTTTGATAATTTGATAAAGGGTATGTGGGTTTTCAAATTAATTCGGGTCGTTCCCTTTTCAATTAATTCGACCTGTTTCCTTTTGTTGAGATAGTGTTTTGTACTCATTCCTCTTTCGATTCCTTTAGCAAAAACCCTAGAAACAAACTAACGAAAAATAATGGCGGCCCCGTTCAAAAGAAAATTAGGGCATGCTCGTCCTCTTCAAATTGGGGCTTCGGGAAACGTCGATCCTTTGCGATCGTATGTGGCTGCTCCTCGTTTGATCGAGTTCGACTTCGGCTTCTCGACCGAATGAAGGTGAGTAACTATATACTCACATCTAATTCAATTCTTTAGTGCGTGTTTTGGGTTTGAATCCCCTGGTTTTCGTTCGTGTATATATTTGAGATGGTTGGGTTTTGAATTGATATTGTCGATGAGGTTGATTGCAAATTTATAGGATTCGAATTTCTAAATTTTCGTTCGTACAAAATATGTTTGAATTTCTCTTGACCGATTGAGGTTACTTGGATGCCTGTGATTTTTCCCTAACTTGTTCATTTTCGTATATGCGAGATTTCCATCGTTTGAACGTTCGATGTTTTATCTGACTTTGTCAAGTGCTTATTTTCTGGTGGCTTGAATTCCACGGCATTGATTTCTCAGATTGAGTTATGACAATTGACTTTGTCAAATTCGTATATTTTGACTTGATTTTACGATGTTGAATTTTTGGACGAGGTTGATTTCTTTCTTGGTGCTGTTCATCTTCTTGCTACCACAGTTTTGAATTTGTTTGCATTGGAATTTATGTTGACTTCGGCTTGTACCTTAATTTACTTGTGGCCATTAACTGTTGACCTTGGCCTTGACTTTAAAATGTGAAACTGCTTCTGACTTTTGTAGTTCCATATTTTTATGATCTTGTGCCTGCATATATAGGGTCTTGTATCACTTGTTGGCATTGGTTTTTGGATGGTCTTTTTGGTATTGCTGTTGGTCTTTGGTACAACTTGCTACTTCGGTTACTTTAAATATGTGATTTTTCACCTGGCTTTGACATGAGTGCGTTTGCATACTGTTGCATTTGGACTCGAGTATAAGTGAGCCTTGTTGTCACTGCATTCAAAATCTGGTCTGGGATGTCCACCTGAGTTTGCTTGTTCAATGAAGTCTTGGATCTGTGCATTGGTATTGGTTGTGATGAACTTGTACATCTCCGGTCATGTTTTGGTCTCTGACCTGATGTACTTGAGTCTGTTATTCGCTATTCATGTGCCTCTTTGTGGTTCAGTCTGTTAGTCGAGTTTGCACTGCTACACGATGCTTGTATACATCTGGACTTGCTAGATTCTGACCCATACTTTGGGTACTTTAATTGTTGTTTGCATTTTCCAGTTTCATTTAGTTGGAACTGTTCCATTGCACTGGGTTGAGTCTGGTGGTCTTTGTCATCTTCACTTGCATATTGTTCATCTTGTAGTCTGGTCTGGCCACATGTAGTTGCACTGCATCGAGTTCATGTTGTGCCATTCACTTGAACTCAGTTGCAATTGTCTGGTTCAGTCTTGTACCACTTGCTGATATTTTCTCTGTTCATTGATGCTGTGGCCATTTCCACTTGTTCAATATAGGATTAGTTCATTTAGGTTATGTGCATTGATCTCCTGTGTAGATTGGTTTGATATTGAATCATGGTTCATGTCTGAACCTACCAGTCAGGCCTGGTTGCTTCATATGCATGCTCTGTCCACTGCTCTTGTTTACGAATCTGATACATTGCATTGATGCTTTGTATTCATTTGCATTTAGTCATTGTGCTTCACTGGTGACAGTACTTCTAGTAAGGTTGCTCTGCGTCTTTTTCTGTTGTGTGTTGTGGTGCCATATCTTTGGTGCTCTCACCTTCAGTTTGTTGTCTTCCTGTAGTTGTACCACTGTTGTCATCTTCTCTTGACATCTAGGAACTTGAACTGTTGCATCCTTGTGGTGAATGCAGTTTCGTTTGTATGCAGTCTTGCCCTTGTTGGTTTGCATTGCTATGATGTACTAATTCATTTTGTGGCAATTGTGTTGAGTCATGCTAGCCATGACTTGACCTTTGCTGTTTCGATGTACGGTATTGGCGAGGCAGTGCACGCGTGCGTGCACTGCAGCCAAACAGAATTGAAGTTTTAAATTGATGATTTCAATTGTCGTAATTGTTTCGTGTTGCCAAATTCAATTTACTTTGAAGCGTATTCTGATTTGGTTTGAGTTGATGATTTTGTTGATATCTAATTATCTTTTAGATAATTAGATTATATGTTTTCTAATTGTCGTATCGATAATTAGATTTTTGTTGTTTATGCTGTTTTGTTGACTTGGGTTTCGCTTTGACCTCTGCAGTTTTGATTACTGTTAGTATTCACTGTTGTGATGATTTCACGTACTGTAGTGACGAGGCAGTGCACGCGTGCGTGTACTGCAGCCACAAAGAGTTTGGTTTGATTTAACCACTTTGAGGTTTTCTAATTATTTATTTAATAATTAGATTTTGTTGTTAATTGTCGTCTAGACAATTCTGTTGTTTTCTAAATTATCTGCATTGGTAATCTTTTATCTATCTTTGTTGGTGATCTGGATTAGCTGATTTGTTGTTTAACATTATTTAGTGTTATATCTGCCGTTATCCGATTCTTTTATCGAGGAGTCGGATATACGAGATTTCTGTGACTGTCGTCTATTTGATATTTGATTATTATTGCTTCTGTGCATTAATAACTGAGTTTGAATTAGACTGACCCGTGTATTATTTTCCTTTGAATTTAATACTCGGGTCAGACCCGAGTTATTTCAGGTTGTAGATTTCCTGCTTTGAGTTGCCGTTTGAGCTATGAATACTTTTCACATCTTTTGGAGTAGTCGCGTCATAGTATAGGTTGATATGTATTCATGTATATTAGTTGATAATGTACGTGTATATATAACTTTCAGAGTCGACAGTTGTAGTTGTATCATATGTATTGTGTCAAATGTATTGTAACTGACATCAGTTATTATATATATGAGACCGTTTGTTTTACCTGTGTTCCGCATTTATATTATCTGTGTTCTTATTATATATATTGTCCTAAACTATTATGAACCATAGTAGTTCGTTTTATACTGGTAATTGGGTATGTCGATGGGAGTAAATAAATAAGAGATGAAAATTGAAAAATGTATACCACTCCTATCGAGGTAACCAATACTAGTGTAAGGCCAACTACGGATGGCCGCTCCTATCCAGCCTTATTCTTCGCGATAACAGACAATATTTATTTTAATACTCTTTGTTATTGTGAGCATAGAGGTGGGGCGTCACACATTTGGAAGTTAATATATGCCAGTTTTATGTATAATATAATAATAATATAAGTTGGTTTTCAAATTTTATTTATATATATTATTATTTTAATGTATGTTTTAAATTGATTTAGAAATTTATATATATATATATAGACATCTTGTTCATCGATCTCTTGTTCACTTGACTTACATTCTCAATATCAAATTTATCGCAGCAAACTGCTAACTTGTCACTGTCCCTCTTGCTTGATCTATATGCTTGTCTTTGTCTATTCGCTTTCAGTTTCGTTCATATCTCTAGCCTCGAAAGGTGAGCAATCACTCACGATTAATGTTTTTTTATTTATTAAATTTGATTTCAATTGAAACGGCAATTGAAATATGCTGTTGTTAGTTATTTACAATGTTATATATGTTATTACTTGTATCATTCCACCTGTGACATCTGACACCATTATTTTTTAATTATACGATGATAATCCCGTTTGATTGATAATTGATTGATTGTTTGTTGTTTATATTGGATGTTAAATTGTAATGTATAAAGTGATAAATATTATGCAAATAAATTTGACGTAGGATAATTAAAATTTGAATCGACATATATGTTGAATTTGATTAGTTGAATATGACCCCTTTTAATTGTTAAATTAATTGACATGTAGAATAGTGATAATTACACTTTGAACCATTGAACGTATATTGGATTAATTGTTGTAGTGTTAAAATTGAAATCGAATGACAATTGAAGAACCGTATAAATATTAGTGTAATAATCTTTAATCTACATGAAATGATAGTGTAGATTCTAGAGATAATTATATTAATTTGCATAAACAACAATGTGAATTAATACGATTATTTCGGGATTATTTGAATTACTTATTGGATTGTTATTGATTGTTGTTATTGCTTGTTTATTTACTTTGACACCATCCCAGTTATCACACTACAAGTTCCCTTTGCTATGCTTTGATTTTGAATTGAATTGGAATCGGGTTGAAATGATAAATACCCAAATGAACTTGACATAGGATAGAGAATTAAATAAAACCCGATTGGTCAATAATTTGATTTAAAAATAAAATAAAGATTTTATTTGAATAAATAATATGGTTTTGAAATAAGGTTGAAATTTGAATTTTAATCAAAGAAAAATGTTAATATTTAATAAACTGAAACAAAATATTAACAATGTAATTGATGAAAGAACGTTGTTTAATTTGAGAAATGATCGAATTAAGTTTTGAAATTATTTAAAAATTAGTTTGAAATTATTTAATAGTTAAGTTTTGAATTTATTTAATAATTAAATAAAATTGAATTCTTTAAGTGAAATTGAACTTCTTGAATAAGTGAAATTAAGTTTCTTTATTAATTGTGTTTTGAAATTGTAACTAAGTAAATTAATAAGTGAAATTGAATTTCTCTAATAAGAAATAAAATGTGTTTTATTGAAATTAATGTAAGACTTGAAATGTAAAGAATTTTATTTGATGAATTTAATTTAATGCAATTGGTAAGTTTTGATATAATGGAGTTGAACTTAAATAATTGATTTAATAAATTGGAAGTTAAATAGAAATTGTTTGAAGGATAATTTACTTAACGAATATTGAATAAAATCGATAAATGAACTTAAATTGATTTGAATGTAGATTAAATCATTTTAAATAATTTTGGAATGAAACTTATATACGAACTTGAATCAATATTTGAATTGTTTTAAATAAAATTGAAATTGAATTATAAGATTTTGAAATGGTAATTTGGAAGTTTTGAAACGTAAAATTTTGGAAATTGATATATAAAGAAAAATGAAATATTTGTTTATGAAATTCTAATTGAAATTGAATTTGATTTGGTTTGAAATATATTAAACGACCAATCGGTGTAATAATTATGAAAGTTATTAAAGAGACCGGAATCGGTTAGGGACATACTCACTGTCTAAACCGAAAACCATTTTAATAACTATACGCGGAGTGTGATCCAAAATGAAGTGGTTGGAATGATGTACGTGATGACTGAAGAAAGAGAACGATAATGGATAGCCTTGACACTTGTGTCAAATTGGAAATTACTAAAACAGGAGCCGTGCCGGGCCAAATGGGGTTAGCTACCTCGAGCGAACACACTTCTTCGAAAACTACTCATTTCTTGTTGTCAATTGGTGCACCCTTGATTTGGGAGTGTTGTTTCGCGGTGTTGCGATCGCTGCGGCGATGCGTTCTCACCAGTCCGGATCAAGCAAACGATAGTTTCACTACCTTGGGTATTGCCTCATGTGCCTTGTCATACTTGTATCCCTTTATACGCGACCACTACAATTTGTTTTGCGTTATACCTATGTAGTACTCCCTGATATCCCACTAGTTTACGGTGGAGTTTACAGTGCTGCATAGACTATAACGTTTATATAAAATGTGTTAAGGGGGATAATGGTAACGCCTTAACACTATTTTGATACTTTATATTACTGATAGGCATTATCTATTTACTGTACACTACTACATAGTAGATAACGCCTTAACACTATTTTGATACTTTATATTACTGATAGAGTCAAGATAACTGTCGGTTATTAAAAAGACTTGAAATTGACTCAAGTGTTTTGTGTTTTGCTTTACGCTCGGGTAAGACTGAGTGTACCAGTATTCAAGACTCACCTTTGGAGTTGGAGCTTCGCTTGGAGATCCAGTTATCTATCCAGCTTTCAGATATCCAGTTGATTCCAGTGATTGTATTCTGATTCTTGTATTTGACTATTGTATTCGAGACATCTGTTATACCTTATTTAACTCTGATATGTATATAGTAGCTTCATGAACTACTATCTTTTGTTTCCGCTGCATTTATTACTCTGTGTCTGTGATCTGTGATTATTTTATTTACTGTATATGTTCAGTTTTACCAAATTTAAGTTAACAATTCGGTATTTTGAATTATTCAAGTCCGACATGTGCGGATGCAAATGGTTGAAAATAGCGGGTCGTTACAGTTGGTATCAGAGCTTTGGTAGCTCTAGGCAAAACTTAGCATATAGGGTAAATGTATTTATAGAATCACTCTCATTTGAGTTTCAATCTCTTCCTTTTGACTCGATTCCTTTGAATTTTGGAACGTTCCCTGCGGTTCCAAAAATTCATTCTTGTCCCTCACTATTCGTATTCTTCTGAATTCTGGAGTATCACATAACTCCACTTTGAATGATCTTTATAATGAATCGGCGGTCTCGCCAATCTTCGAAATTTTGTAAATGCGTGAAACTCCTTTACAATAGGCATTGATTTACCGGAGATTTCTGTATCCTCGGTTTACGATGCTATCTATCTCCTGCTATACCTGAATTCTATTTCTTGAGATCGAATGTCGATTTACCTTGGAATTCCACATCGATCTTATTCTTGAAGTCACGGTCGACCCGGTTATGGTTGCCCGTGATTTATATAAGATTATCTATTTCCTTATTCGGTTAAATAATCATCTTATCTTTCGTTCCAACTTATTCTCAAATCAAAATTTTCTTTGAATGAATTAATCAAATTTGAATCTCTGTCCTTGCTTTGAAAATTTATTCTTGTATAGAGTATTTGTAAATCTATATTTAAATGTTTTAGATATTGTGTTGTTTGAGTTGTTATTGTTGATTTGGGTTTTCGATCGATTCGTCTGATCAACGCTATCGATAGAATTCCCAAAACGCTTGAACAGAGCAAACTGACACAATATTATTTTTAAATTTGGTAAATGAAATAAATTTTGAATAATTATATTATATATATAAGTATGATTTTCTGAATTTTGATAGTTAATTGAATTGTTTGTTAATAAATAATATTGGTTTTAAATATATCACCTAAACCATTGGCTTTTGTCTCATATATAAATATTTGAAATAAAAACATGGTTTATAATTTATTTGAAAATTGTAATGAATTTAAATCAAGAAACTGAGAATTTAAATTTTTGGTGATTTCAACTTGGTTTTTAGTTTTAAAGTGTATAGTATTTAAAATATTTTCAAATAGAAATCATTTCAAAGAATATAAAATGTTTAAATGAGTGCTCTTCTCTTTGTCGCTGGAAAATAATTTCGGTGATGACGGCCGCATCATCGACATTCATTTTCGAGTTTTTAAGTGAAGATACTATTCTATAGCTTTGCTACGTTTTGTTTTGAAAAATATTTTGATTTGAATTTCTTCAGTATATTTTGATTTACATATATATAGGTATCTTATTTTAAAATTTTAATTTGATTTGATATAAATATATTATATATATCTCTAAATTGTTTAAAGTTAATCGGAAATCTAATTCTTAAATTTTGTTAAAGGATGATTTTAATTATAAATAAAACCAAAATTTGGAATAAATATTTAAACTTGAATAATTGAATTTGGAAAATTTTATTTGTATATTGTTCAACTGCATTTTAATACAACTTACCTAAATCATTCAGAAGTTGAATATGTAATTGGATAATATATAATATAAATTGAATTTATAAATAAAATTTGAGTGGTTATAATAAATGTTATACACTTAAATTTTAATTATAAAATGTTAATAGAGATAAATAGAATAATAAGATAATTGAAAAATAAATTTTGTTTTGAAGGTAAATTAATAAATTGAAATTAGATCAACTTATGGAAATACCTTAAATTTAAACCAATTATTGAATATAAATTAATTTAAATTGAAATTTATATGGTTTAAATTAATTTATATGGTTTAAATATATGTAATAAGATATATTAAGTGGAATAAACTTAATAATAATTTGGAATAAAAGAATTAAATTTGTTGAATAAAATATGAGTACAATAAATGATTATACAAATTGATGATTTAGAAATTGTTAAGTGAGGATGACTAGATAATAAGATAATGAATTTAGAAATAGATAGATTGATTTAACTTAAGTGAACTCAAAGGAATTTAACCAAATTGTTAAATATTAATTAATTTAAATTGAAATTTATATGGTTTAAATTAATTGTTTTACTTGTATTTCAATTTATTTTCTTTCTGGTTGTTTCTATTCTCCTACCTCCTTCCTTTTCGAGGACGAAAAGTTTTGAGTGGGGGAGAGTGTAACGACCCGAAAATTTTAACTGTTTTAATAATGTAATTAGTTGAAATTTTGAGAAATTTTTAAACGATAAAAATTTGAAATAAAAATTTGATATTTGAAATGCGTCTAATTAATCATAGCAACTGGTAAATTCTCTTTCGAAAATATGAAAGTTTAGTGTCGTATGTAATTTTATTTTAATTTAATCAGTTAGGAATTGATGAAAATAAAATGTTTTCGAAACCTAAATATTTTTATATAGAAAAATTCTAAATCATCTTCTGAGCGAGGCGTCATTTTTCGTTTTTTCAAATTCGGATTTTTTTTAGCTCCGTCAATCTTATTTTTCGATGTTTTTACTGCATTTTCCGCCAGTATAAAAATTCGAATTTTTATAATTCAATCGTTCAATTGATATGTGTATACCATTTTGATCGTCTTCTCATGGTGATCCGCGCAGTATATTCGTTCCTGCGTTTTGAAGCCCGGTTCACAGCGGAATCCGTAAAACGATTAACCACATCGGTACGTCTTTCGACTTCCAATGTCCATTCAATTTCCACCGTTTATAAACCCAATAGCCATTAACTTTTAATATTCCCAAAAATAAAAAAAATTAATACGGACTTTTATTTTTCCACTGGTTCCAATATTATACGTGGGTCCATTGGTTTTACATTATCTCTGCCCTTTGTTCGTTTTGCTCTGTCACTCTCATTCCAGAAAAATATTAATGTAGCCTTCTCTTCCCTTTCCTGTAGCTCAAAATTTCTTGCCTGAGGCCAACTCTCCTTTCTATAAAAAAAAGGTGGAAAGTTACATATGTTTGCCTGATTCAAAAACACTCCCTTCACTTCTAAATTATATTTCCATGCATGTATGCAATATATATATCTTCTCTTACCTACTTGTTTCCAAACTCATAGCACGCCTTGTCTTCAATAATCGCCTGCACCACAAATGCTTCCGCCATTTCTTCCACATCAGCCGAGCATAGCCGCACAAATCTCCCACTCGCCTCAAACCTTGCTTCTTCCCATTGGCCTCTGCCGCTCCGCGTTCAGCAGCCGGAAATCAGCACCCCTTTGTCCGCCTTCTGGCTTTCGCTCTCGCGTTATAAAGTAAGTGTGCCTTTTGAGTGATATATATATTATAAAAAAATGTCTGTTCTGTTCAAAATTTTCATATATATATATATATATATATATATATATAGATTTATGATATTTGACATATATAAAAGATTGTTTAAGCTGTATATTTTACTGTTTTATATACATGGGTCAGTTGTAGTTTTTGTTTGTTTTATAGTGTTAGCTTGTTTATATATATATTTGTTCATAAATGGGTTCTGTTGTGTTTAAGTTGTATGTTTATATGTATTATACAGGTAATAATCTGTGGTATTGAATAAGAGGAAAATATATAATAAAGTCCTGGATTTCCTTTGTTTTAAACCTGGTAAAAGAAAAGCACTTCGGAATCGATATATATATACTGATATGATTAAAACTAACTTATATTTCAAGGTCAAACTTTTCATATATACTAAAAGTTTTATTTTAAATTTGAAGATGTACTTAAGCTATATGATTCTGATATATATTTAAGGATATCTTGATTTTAATATAGATATATATGTTTTGGGTTCTGTCCTATTGAAAAGGGGTTACTTCGGTTTATATATTTTGATAGTTGTTTTAAAAAGGTAACACACACACACAAATATATAGTTTGATTTTGGTAGCTTACAGGGCTATATAGTGTTGCATATATGTAGTCCCGATAGTTCAGTTAGGTAGCATGCACATGTACAGACATTGTTGCATATATATGGTTGCATTTATGTATTGGGTCTGTGTATTTCCAAACTTTATAGAAAATCCATCGCATTTGGAAGTTAATATACGCCAGTTTTATGTATAATATAATAATAATATAAGTTGGTTTTCAAATTTTATTTATATGTATTATTATTTTAATGTATGTTTTAAATTGATTTAGAAATTTATATATATATATATACATCTTGTTCATCGATCTCTTGTTCACTTGACTGACATTCTCAATATCAAATTTATCGCAGCAAACTGCTAACTTGTCACCAGTGTTTTAAATCTTGGATTTTGGCCAATATCTCGGGAAAATATCTCAGCTATCTCGGGCGATATTTAAAACACTTATAACTAAATAGGCTGCCAAATCTCGGATTTTGGCTGATATCTCGGATTTTTCATCTCGGCCATCTCGGGGAGATTTAAAAGCCTGCTTGTCACCATCCCTCTCGCTTGATCTATATGCTTGTCTTTGTCTATTCGCTTTCAGTTTCATTCATATCTCTAGCCTCGAAAGGTGAGCAATCACTCACGATTAATGTTCTTTTATTTATTAAATTTGATTTCAATTGAAACGGCAATTGAAATATGTTGTTGTTAGTTATTTACAATGTTATATATGTTATTACTTGTATCAGTTCACCTGTGACATCTGACACCATTATTTGTTAATTATACGATGATAATCTCGTTTGATTGATAATTGATTGATTGTTTGTTGTTTATATTGGATGTTAAATTGTAATGTATAAAGTGATAAATATTATGCAAATAAATTTGACGTAGGATAATTAAAATTTGAATCGACATATATGTTGAATTTGATTAGTTGAATATGACCCCTTTTAATTGTTAAATTAATTGATATATAGAATAGTGATAATTACACTTTGAACCATTGAACGTATATTGGATTAATTGTTGTAGTGTTAAAATTGAAATCGAATGACAATTGAAGAACCGTATAAATATTAGTGTAATAATCTTTAATCTACATGAAATGATAGTGTAGATTCTAGAGATAATTATATTAATTTGCACAAACAACAATGTGAATTAATACGATTATTTCGGGATTATTTGAATTAATTATTGGATTGTTATTGATTGTTGTTATTGCTTGTTTATTTACTTTGACACCATCCCAGTTATCACACTGCAAGTTCCCTTTGCTATGCTTTGATTTTGAATTGAATTGGAATCGAGTTGAAATGATAAATACCCAAATGAACTTGACATAGGATAAAGAATTAAATAAAACCCGATTGGTCAATAATTTGATTTAAAAATAAAATAAAGATTTTATTTGAATAAATAATATGGTTTTGAAATAAGGTTGAAATTTGAATTTTAATCAAAGGAAAATGTTAATATTTAATAAACTGAAACAAAATATTAACAATGTAATTGATGAAAGAACGTTGTTTAATTTGAGAAATGATCGAATTAAGTTTTGAAATTATTTAAAAATTAGTTTGAAATTATTTAATAGTTAAGTTTTGAATTTATTTAATAATTAAATAAAATTGAATTCTTTAAGTGAAATTGAACTTCTTGAATAAGTGAAATTAAGTTTCTTTATTAATTGAGTTTTGAAATTGTAACTAAGTAAATTAATAAGTGAAATTAAATTTCTCTAATAAGAAATAAAATGTGTTTTATTGAAATTAATGTAAGACTTGAAATGTAAAGAATTTGATTTGATGAATTTAATTTAATGCAATTGGTAAGTTTTGATATAATGGAGTTGAACTTAAATAATTGATTTAATAAATTGGAAGTTAAATAGAATTGTTTGAAGGATAATTTACTTAACGAATATTGAATAAAATCGATAAATGAACTTAAATTGATTTGAATGTAGATTAAATCATTTTAAATAATTTCGGAATGAAACTTATATACGAACTTGAATCAATATTTGAATTGTTTTAAATAAAATTGAAATTGAATTATAAGATTTTGAAATGGTAATTTGGAAGTTTTGAAACGTAAACTTTTGGAAATTGATATATAAAGACAAATGAAATATTTGTTTATAAAATTCTATTTGAAATTGAATTTGATTTGGTTTGAAATATATTAAACGACCAATCGGTGTAATAATTACGAAAGTTATTAAAGAGACTGGAATCGGTTAGGGACATACTCACTGTCTAAACCGAAAACTACTTTAATAACTATACGCGGAGTGTGATCCAGAATGAAGTGGTTGGAATGATGTACGTGATGACTGAAGAAAGAGAACGATAATGGATAGCCTTGACACTTGTGTCAAATTGGAAATGACTAAAACAGGAGCCGTGCCGGGCCAAATGGGGTTAGCTACCTCGAGCGAACACACTTCTTCAAAAACTACTCATTACTTGTTGTCGATTGGTGCACCCTTGATTTGGGAGTGTTGTTTCGCGGTGTTGCGATCGCTGCGGCGATGCGTTCTCACCAATCCGGATCAGGCAAACGGTAGTTTCACTACCTTGGATATTGCCTCATGTGCCTTGTCATACTTGTATCCCTTTATACGCGACCACTACGATTTGTTTTGCGTTATACCTATAGAGTACTCCCTAATATCCCACTAGTTTACGGTGGAGTTTACAGTGCTGCATAGACTATAACGTTTATATAAAATGTGTTAAGGGGGATAATGGTAACGCCTTAACACTATTTTGATACTTTATATTACTGATAGGCATTATCTATTTACCGTACACTACTACATAGTAGATAGTTTAACGGATCCTTGAAGGATGGTTATTCCAAACATCCTTTGAGTTACTTGTATTTCAGTTGCTATTTCACTTGAGTTGGATTTATTAATATAAGAATGTTAATCCTGACTCGAGTGTTTTGTGTTTTGCTTTACGCTCGGGTTAGACTGAGTGTACCAGTATTCAAGACTCACCTTTGGAGTTGGAGCTTCGCTTGGAGATCCAGTTATCTATCCAGCTTTCAGATATCCAGTTGATTCCAGTGATTGTATTCTGATTCTTGTATTTGACTATTGTATTCGAGACATCTGTTGTACCTTATTTAACTCTGATATGTATATAGTAGCTTCATGAACTACTATCTTTTGTTTTCGCTGCATTTATTACTCTGTGTCTGTGATCTGTGATTATTTTATTTACTGTATATGTTCAGTTTTGCCAAATTTAAATTAACAATTCGGTATTTTGAATTATTCAAGTCCGACATGTGCGGATGCGAATGGTTGAAAATAGCGGGTCGTTACATTACTATTGAAATAAGTTTAATATACAAACTTATGAATTTATAATAGTGATGTGCACGTAAATGTGCATATTTTTACCACCATATTTAATCTATTTAAATTAAATAAATGATCATATCGGGTATTTTAACTTGTTTAAACCAAAATTCAAATTATTTTCAAATTGTCACATATTCATCTTCATATAGGGATAAAATGGTCATTTTTATGCATTTATTAAATTGTGAAAATTGACTTGGAATTTTCTATGTTGTTTTGTAGGAAATTTGGTGAATTTTACAAGTGGCTTTATGATAATATATGCATGCACAAGAGTGAAGAGAATAAATAAAGATGGAAATAATTCAAAGTGATGATCATGGAGGACCCCACCTACCCACCTTTCTTCATGTACAAATTAGAGGCTAATGCACATGCTTATGGAATTAATGGCTTCATGTACACTTAAATGATGACTAGTAGAAGCTAATGATTACTTAGCCTCCACACTTTCTCAGGGGAAATTTGGGCATTCCCCAAAAATATGAATTAGGGTTTAACACTTGTATAAATACCCCATATCTTCATGTAACCCTCTTCTTCTTAGTCTTTCTTAGTTAGTTTTTAGCTTAAAAATAAAAGAAAGCTCTCTTTCTATTTTCATGGCTACTTAGCCATTTTTATTTCTTGTAATTTTTCTTTTCTTTCTTATGCAATTCAATATATGCTCTTTACATTTACATGCTCTCTTTCTTATGTTGTAGTGTAGATTTCTTTTCTTTTATGCAAGTAGAATAGTTTTCCTTACATTTTGCTTTCTTTTTCCTCTTGTTAGTTTCATGTTGCTTTCTACATTTGTTCATATGATAACAAATATGAGAGGCTAATCCATACAATTTAGGGGTAATGAAGCTCTCTAGTATGTAGATATAACATTTTGATGTTTATGCTCTTTTTTTGTGCTTAATTAATCATTTGAAGTGGTTTAACTTGTTGTTTTTTATGTGAATTTGATAGTCTATATTATTGACACTAAATAGGCTATGCTTAAACAATCACAAACAATGATTAACTCTTCATCTACATATGATGATGGTAATAAAGTGATTATTGAAATTAAAATTTGATGGTCTATATTTCTAAACAATAGTTAATAGGCCATGCTTGAAATAGATTTTGCTTTCAACTTTGTTGTCAAATTTCATGAGAGTTAAATGTGTATTAGTGGTTGTGTTATAGTTTGATGGTTTATATTGTGCTAATTAATAGCACAAATATACCATACTTATGATAAGCACATCAACTAATTACACTAATGACAAGAAAAGAGAGATCATAACTTAATTTTGTTGATTTATGCGATCTAGAGAGTGGAAATTGCCTCTAAATTGCCTTCACACTCTAATATTTTTATCAATTTTCTTTTGCTAGTTTTCTACATTTTTAGCTAATCACATTTTCAACTTTGGTTAATTTGATTGAATAGAATTTTAAATTCATCAATTTCATGCGGATCGACCCGTACTCGCAACGTACTTCAATAGTACGTCGTGCGCTTGCGACTATAATTTACTTTGAAATTTTTCGACGGTTTTCTAATCCGACAGAAATTCCATCGATTAGCAAGTTTTTGGCGCCGTTGCCGGGGATTTGTTTTGATTTGGATTTTCTATTCTTCGAATTATTTTTGTTTGATTTTTTTTGTAGGTGTTTTCATTTTGTGTCTTGCATTAAAAAAAAATTGTGTGTTTGTTTGTTGTTTTATTTTTGTCTTCAATTTGTTGTGTGCATGTTCTAGTTTTTCTATTTGCATTTCATATTGAAAAAAAAACAAACAAACAACAACACAATTTCATTTGAATTTTTTTTTATTTCATTGCAATTTACAGTTTACATTGTACAAACATTTTACATTGTTATTCTCTTTGTCAAACTGTGCACACAGTTCTGCCATCCCCTCCTCTAACACGCACTACTGCCTGCCAGTGATATTCCTCCCCTCTGCAACCCACAACCAACCCATACTTCATTTCTCAAACAACAGCCATTCCATCTTCTGCCATATCCCCAAGCAAACATTAATAACAAACTGCCAGCCAAACACTTCAACATCTCCATATCACTGCTCATCAGTTCTTCCACCATCCCTTCACACTTGCACATATCAACTGACAGACCAAAAACCACAAAACTGCAACTCACTTCACCAATATCAACTTCTGCTGCCATCACAAATTCCTTCATCTACTGACCAACACTTCCAGAACTTCACACATCTGCTGTGCTGCCACCTTACCATCAAAACAACTGCTTTTCATACTTCCAAGTTACCACCTGAACTTCAAACTTCACTTACCATCATCACACCATTAACCATCTTACAACTACACCCTACAACATTTCAACCCCGTACCTAACCAAAACTGCACATCATTGTCTCTGTCAGTCATCAACAACCTCAACCCCTCAAAATTGCCACTGACATACCAAGTCACAACCTGAAATTAACCTACCTCCCCAAATCGCCAACCACATTGCTGTGCACTGTGCACATCAACCACCTGACATACAAAACTACAACACTTCCTCCGCTCATTCCCCTACATTTTCACCAATCCATTTCTTGAAATCTCAACCAAGACTGCGACTGTTCTACCATCACTTTCCTCTGCCACTCACTCCAACACCATACAACAACCAAAACTGTGCTACACAATCATCCATCCACAAACCACTACAGCCTCACACAGTACATCTCTAACCACTTCAATACCATACCACTTCCTCCAGTCCTTCACTATCCTACCCAAACAAAAAAACAAAAAAGACTGTCACTTACATACAAGCCTCAATCACAAACACATGACAAGCAGTTCTTCCCATAACACTGCATAGTGATACGAACAATCACCCACTATCATCTCCTCAAATCATTTGCTACTGCATTTCCTATAACACTGTCTGCATACAACCGCTTCAACGCTTACATCAACTCAACTGCCCAAAACAATCACCACCACCCATCAACATCACATTCACCATTCACTTAACCACATTCACTCAACACACTTCCTTATCACAATCAAAACTGCACAGTCTCCCCTACACATAACACCGCTGAACCACCACTGCATTTCCCTCCTACTTCATATCACTGCCTCATTCAAACATCACCACTTAGCCCCTCTCCACCATCACTCCAAAACACTTGATACAAACTTCTCACACTACCATTTACAAACCAAGCAACATCCCCTTGCTTCACCCATCAGAGACCATCGGCCTTGCCAGACCATCACTGCACATTCACAGTCACAACCACCAGCATTGCAACAAAACTTTGCTCTGCCTTCAAAAACTGTCACTGGCCATTTCCAGCACTCCAAAAAAAAAACTGACCATCTTCCTACCACTGACCAACCACCAGATCTCCAGATCAATCATCTACCAAATACCACGACATCACTGCAATTCCTTCCACAACCTCATCTCCAGACGCTCGAATCACCTCGAGTCAACCAGTCACTGCACTGCCCTTCCATACCAGCCATCTCCACATACCACAGTTTCCATTGCACTGCCACCACCAATTTTCCGAACAAGTTTTTGGCAACCACTGAACACAATCCTCCGCCAAGAAACTCCAATGCCTTCTCCAGCAACCACCAGACAATTATGCAAATTGCCAAATTACTGTCGAACTCGAACATCTTCAATAATCGCAACCACCCTCCATCTACTTCTCGAAACATCGAAAATCAACCGAACACCCATACTTCTCCTCCTCCAAAATTCAATCTTCAAATCACCCTCAACCGCAGTTCGCCTATAACCCACGTGAAACACCCGAAATCACCTCGAATCTGATAACCAATCACCATCACCCATGTTCGCAACCCATTTTTTTTTGCAATTTGCAAGCTTTTACTTGATTTTGGACTGCTGATTTTATTCGAATATGTTTGGGAACAGGGTTTTGTTTTTATTTCTGGTTTTTAGAAATTGTTAGGAACGAGCGATTGGATTTTGGTTTGGGAATTATTATTAAGAATTTTTGTTCGCTGAGTTTTTGTTGGTAACTTGATTGTGAAAATTGTTTTTGGGCTTTGCGGGTACGTGGGCTGAGTTTAATTTCGTTAAAGTTTAATTTTGTTAATTTTGTTTTTGGGCAAGCTTTATCCTATTCTCGTTTAAAAAAAACAAAAACAAATCAAAAACAAAAAAAAAACAAAAAAAGGGAGGGGGGCTTTTGGTTTCATTTATTTTGTTTTGGTTTCTCTGATCTTTCTTTCATTTGTTTCGAATTTCCTTTGTTTACTTTCTTATTTTAATATATATATATATATAATATAAAAACTGTATAAATCTTGATTTTAGTTTCAGGTTGTAGAAGCAGAAATTCAAAGGAGAGGAACTGCTGCCAAAAATAATTGCTTCGCCTTGCTTACCAAATTTTTTTTTTAAAGTAAAACTTCACTTTTAAGTTTCCTTTTCAAAAAAACAAAAAAAAACTACTTGCTTGCTTATAAAAAAAATTTTGCACCCTTATCAATTGTTTTATTGCTTTGCATTATTGATTGCTTGCATTTAAAAAAATTCAAAAACCAAAAACAAAAATTCATTCGTAGTTGCATTGTTAATACACGTTTAATTTCAGTTTTGCATCTTATTTTTGATTAATAATAACGATTAGACATCAATAACACTTAATTGTATATTGACAATTTATCCTCTTTCGACAATTTAATTTCTTGGTGTCTAGGCTACGGTAGAGCAATAATCAGTTATAAATATTACGGTGATTCATAAATATTATACTGAATTGTTTCTCTGAAGGTACTTAAACCTTCGGCTGCATTGCTACGGTGATTCGTGGTGCACCGATAAATCATGCCCGTTACCTGGCTGAGAACTATCTTGTTGATTTAAGACAATTTATAATTATACAATTTTGGGTTAACTTAGGATAAATCATTTGTAATTAATCCTTGCATTCATTTAGTTGCATTAGTTCATGCATATTTAAAAAAAATTGCAAAATCAAAAACTAAAAAAATTGTAAATATTCCTTTTCCTTTGAAATTTTTAAATCCTTTTCCTTTGAAATTTCAAAAATCCAAAAAAAAAATAGAAAAACCAAAAAAAAAAAAGAATTATAAAACCTTTTCAAAAACAAAGAAAAAATTTGAAAAACCAAAAACAAAACAAAAATCAATTTCCCTTTTGAAAAATAAATTTCATTTGTAAATATTTTTCCTTTATAAAAAAAACATTCTTGAAAATGTCCGAGTTTCCCCACTTACGTGAATTTTTCAATAGTTGTGAAAATCAATATAATCCACATGATTTCACTCCAAATTCGTATGGATATTTTAACAACAACTATTGTGTAAATAATTCGAATTTCGATAAACAAAATTTTCAAAACGATGACCAACCCTCGATTCTTGAAAATAGTGTTTCATCTTTACTTGAATTCTCTACACAACAAAACCAAAGTATAAATGATTTGTGTAATTCATATTTGTGTAATAACTCGAGTCAAGGATTTCAAAATTTGAATTCAATTCAAAATTCAAACGATCTCGATTATAACACATGCCAATTCAATTTCGAACTCCAAAATGAATTTCAAACTCAAAATGAAAATGGAAACAACTTTTCAAACGAATTTGGTAATGGGAATAATCTTAACCACGTTACGATTGAAAATCTTTGTTCTCAACAATTTCAAAGTGAAAATCCTCATGTTAATAATTATAAATTGGATTTTGTTAAGCAAATGAACGAAATTTACAATGATCACACGGATCCGTTGTTTGAAACATATATGAAACAACGTGAAAAACAAAATCAAATTCCAACGTATGACAAGTCAAACAACAATCCATCTTTTTCCCAAATCGACGATTTTCAAATTACAACTTTTGAAATTGAAAATAACAATCTTAGTGAAGTTGTTGAAAACACAGTAATTGAGTTAGATTTCAATTCTTTTGGGGGTGTGGAACCAAATTTGAAATTCGATCTTCCTTTTCTGGATTTTAAAATTTTGAATACGACAACTTTGGATTTTGAACTTAATATATGCGATGAAGTTGTTGATAATCAAACAAAGGAAGACGAATTTAATGAGCATGAATTTTTTGGACTTTTCGAAAACGAGTTGTTGAATTCCAAAGGGGAAGATTTAAATCATCACTTTGATTTTGAATCAATAATTTTGAAGAATTTTTCAATTACAAACTTGAATTTCAATTTGGTGAAAATAAACTTGAATTTCAATCAATCATTATATCTACCCCAAAAATTATCGAAACCGAAACAACTCGTACGATTTTCAATAAAACGACATTCGTTTTACCAAATCAACATTCAACTTTGAAATCTTTTACGGCTTGGTTTTTCGAGCTTAAACTGTGTCTCGTATATTTGACGAGACAAATGAATCGGTCTTTGGAAGACCGTTTCATTTACTTTTTGATGATATACTTTCTGATCTCGTGTAAATATCATTAATTTTCATTTAAATAAAGGTAATGTTTTTGTTTTTATTTTTCTCGTTCCACTTGGGTTGACTGTGGGGACACAGTCAAAATCAAGGGTGGGGGGAGACTCATCATCATTTTCGATTTTTCATGGTTTATTTATTTTCTTTCCAAAATTTAAAAAAAATCCCAAAAACAAATTTTCTTTTGATTTATTTTTAAAGAAACACTATAGGATAAATATATGGTTTTGGTTTATTAAATTAAAATTTTTGAAAATTTATTTGTCTTAACAAAACTAAAAATGAAGTTTGATTATAAATAACAATGGTTTAACTAGTATATAGGAAGATTCATACGTGATAATCATGAAATATATCCTAATTGAAAATCTTTGTTTTAAAAAGTGGTTGATTTAAAGTAAAGGATATAACATTTTTTTGTCTTCTAAGTTAAATGATGCTAAAATGATTTTGCGAAACTCTCTCCCTAAAAAAACAAAAACAAAAACAAAAAAACATTTGTATATATGTATATATTTTTAACACCTAGAGTCATGTGTTCACACTCGTGTGTTCACTCGCCATGCTCTGTACCCTTCTCACGTAAGCCCGAAAGGCAGTGCACGTTCGGTATATCTGGCCTCAGTTTATCTGAGTTAGGTATGTATACAAAAATTATTTTACTAATAACGCCTACAGTCAATAAGTGTTCACGCTTGTGTGTTCACTCGCCATGCTCTGTATTCCCCTCACATCAGTCCGTAAGGCAGTGCATGGGTAATATATCTGGCCTCAGTTTATCTGAGTTAGGTATATGTAAATATTGTTAATATCAACAAAATTTTCAAAAAAAAATAGAGAGAGTAAGCAAATGAAATCCAAGCACTATTTTAACATATTTGATTTGACTTGTTATTGAAAAGAAATAAAAATACCACTTTGAAAAACTTTAATAATCGACTAAAGATCTATTTCATGGTTACACTTTGTTATCAACTGAAACAACGAGTTAAACAATCGTCTATTTGTTATGATAACTTCGTTTTTGTTGGAAATTTTGACGAGTAAATGACTTAAATTTTCAAGATAATGACTAAAACCTATATTTAACTTATTCGTGTTAATTTAAAAAGTAAATCCTTCATTTGTAAATATTTTCAAAAACTTGCATTCACATCTTTGTAAATAAATCATTAATTTTGTAATTATTTTCATCCTGCCTTTGGATTTTATGGGTAGTATCCGCTGAAAACCCTCACGAGACAACACTCGTCCTACTGGGGACACCCAGAGGTTTAACGACTTGTTGCATACGCTCAATGCAATCGTGCTCCCTACGAAAACGGATTTATCTTAGTTTTTATTTATTCGAGGATGAATAAAAAGGTAAGTGTGGGGGTATTTGATGTGCACGTAAATATGCATATTTTTACCACCATATTTAATATATTTAAATTAAATAAATGATCATATCGGGTATTTTAACTTGTTTAAACCAAAATTCAAATTATTTTCAAATTGTCACATATTCATCTTCATATAGGGGTAAAATGGTCATTTTTATGCATTTATTAAATTGTGAAAATTTACTTGGAATTTTCTTTGTTGTTTTGTAGGAAATTTGGTGAATTTTACAAGTGGCTTTATGATAATATATGCATGCACAAGAGTGAAGAGAATAAATGAAGATGGAAATAATTCAAAGTGATGATCATGGAGGACCCCACCTACCCACCTTTCTTCATGTACAAATTAGAGGCTAATGCACATGCTTATGGAATTAATGGCTTCATGTACACTTAAATGATGATTAGTAGAAGCTAATGATTACTTGGCCTCCACACTTTCTCAAGGGCAATTTGGGCATTCCCCAAAAATATGAATAAGGGTTTAACACTTGTATAAATACCACATATCTTCATGTAACCCTCTTCTTCTTAGTCTTTCTTGGTTAGTTTTTAGCTTAAAAATAAAAGAAAGCTCTCTTTCTCTTTTCATGGCTACTTAGCCATTTTTATTTCTTGTAATTTTTCTTTTCTTTCTTATGCAATTCAATATATGCTCTTTACATTTGCATGCTCTCTTTCTTATGTTGTAGTGTAGATTTCTTTTCTTTTATGCAAGTAGAATAGTTTTCCTTACATTTTGCTCTCTTTTTCCTCTTGTTAGTTTCATGTTGCTTTCTACATTTGTTTATATGATAACAAATATGAGAGGCTAATCCCTACAATTTAGGAGTAATGAAGCTCTCTAGTATGTAGATACAACATTTTGATGTCTATGCTCTCTTTTTGTGCTTAATTAATCATTTGAAGTGGTTTAACGTTGTTTTTGATGTGAATTTGATATCATATATTGTTGACACCAAATAGGCTATGCTTAAACAATCACAAACAATGATTACCTCTTCATCTACATATGATGATGGTAATAAAGTGATTGTTGAAATTTAATTTGATGGCCTATATTTCTAAACAAAAGTTAATAGGCCATGCTTAAAATAGATTTTGCTTTCAACTTTGTTGTCATATTTCATGAGAGTTAAATGAGTATTAGTGGTTGTGTTATAGTTTGATGTTTTATATTGTGCTAATTAATAGCACAAATATACCATACTTATGATAAGCACATCAACTAATTACACTAATGACAAGAAAAGAGAGATCATAACTTCATTTTGTTGATTTATGTGATCTAGAGAGTGGAAATTGCCTCTAAATTGCCTTCACACTCATATTTTTATCAATGTTGTTTTGCTAGTTTTCTACATTTTTAGCTAATTATATTTTCAACTTTGGTTAATTTGATTGAATAGAATTTTAAAATCATCAATTCCCTACGGATCGACCCGTACTCGCCACGTACTTCAATAGTACGCCGTGCGCTTGCGGTTATAATTTATTTCAAAAAATTTCGATGGTTTTCTAATCCGATAGAAATTCCGTCGATTAACAAATAGGTAGAAATCTAGACATTCCTAGGAACTTAAACCCAACCTTCAGATCCAAAGATCGGATTTGCTTTGATGGCATCCTAATCTTCATTGTCTTTTTAGCATTTTGGGTTATTGGTTTGATCATCTTTAATCAGCGAAGAGACTAACCATCAATAGCATCAAAGTGCTTCTCTTGCTCTTCTATCATTTTCATTTGGCTTAATTCCAAGTGCCATCGTTTTCTTAGAATAAAGAGAGAATATCTTTGAATGATTGGAGAGTTTCTTCAAGGTCTTCATAGAGTTTTTTGTGTGGAGAAAACATTTTTATTAAAAAAAGGTAATAGAGAATGAAATAACGAGTGAACTTTTCTTAAAGAAATAGGTTTATATAAGAGTGAAAAGTCGTTTAGAAAGTTTTAGTAGATGATAGTTATAGTAGTATAAAATTAAAAATTATACCAAACGGCTAGGATATTTCGGTATATACTATAAATGTATGTCAACATATATACCTGAAAATGCAATATTTAAGTTTTTGTTATAGTTTTTGTTTTCATTTAATACCATTATATTTTCATAATTTCCGAAGACTAATAGAACTATAAAGAATGGCAAGAAATAGACTTCATCACTAAGGATAGAAAAATACATGGATTCCAAAAACAAAAGAAATACATGAAAACAACAAGAAACAAAACTAGATAAATACACAACAAAAGTACAAAGGTAGAATAACTATATCTAAAAGGATGATGATGAAGATGAAGAGTTTCCACCAAGCTTTCTATATATTTTCCCAAAGTAATTGTCCACTTTTTTAAAGAGAGAAGCGAACTTTTTACTAAAGGAATGCTTAAGCTTTTTTGGTTTTTGAGAAGCTTCTTTCGGTTCCTTAGAATCTCTTTGTTGGAAGAGTGAGAAGGTTTGTCAAAGCTTTCTAGGGAAGTATCCATTTCCTTCTCTTCCACTTCTTGATTACCCTCTTCTTTAGTTTCCATTTCGTCACCTTCATATTCCTGTTGAATTTCTTGCTCCTCTTCCCATACCAGTCCTTCTTCTTTTTCAGCAATAGTTTCATAGGGTTCGAAATAAAAAAAATATGAATGAGAGAGATGTTGGCCTTGTCGAAAACTTTTCGAGGCAAAGTGGGTTCAACATTTAATCAACACCAAAATATTCGAACACTCTAGTAAGATACACAAAGTGGTAAAGTGTATTCTCATGTCTAGCAATATTCCTTTGAATAAAATCATCTAAATAACTTATGCCTAATTGATATCGTAGTTTCCACGGATGGTAAAAAGAGCTTTAAAAACTTTTTGAGTCATGTTATTTTATTTTCCCATCCTTGAAGTACTTCTTTGTTGTAAAATGAGACTAATAAGACTCAATTTTGGTCTAAGATTTTAATATTTAAAATCAAATTATTCATCACTTTCGAAAATATAATGAAAAACTTCATGATTTTGTCCATCAATTTTAAAGATGGAGAGGTCGATTCCACTAAATTTGCAACCAAGTATTTGACTAAAAATTTCACAATCTAAAATAACAGTAGCGCCTTTTACACTACTCCAAACTGGTCCCTTTTCTCCTTGAAAGAACATTTTATATAAATTTGCGTAACTTTTTTTAATTACATCCGGATAATAAACAAAATCATTTTGAGAAGAATCGACTAAACCTATAATTTCATTTTGTAAACAAAGATCTTGAAGACTATAAGAAGAGAAATCGTCAAACTTTGCAAATCTTCTAGGAAAAACTTTTCTGGAAGTAGCATATTCAATATAAGTATCTTTGGCTTCTTTGCCATTGAAAAGAAGGTCTTTGATTATTTTTGAGATCCTTATGGTTTTTAGTGGCTGAGGCAATTTTTGAGTTTTTAAAGGGATAAGAGAATGAAGAGATAATTTGAATTTTGAAATAAAGTATGTGAATGGATGGATAGAGATAGGATGAATTAACAGATAAAGAATTAACATTTCAGTTTTGAAAATATGCCTTTTCAGTTATTGGAGTTAATGCAAAAGAGAGGGAAATTCAAATCTTGAATTTGAAATGAAATTTCAAAATTTTGGCAGATATGTCGACATATGGGCCGTAAAATCAAAATAAAAACTAGTATAAAATATTCCTATATATATATACTTGTGTGCATCCAGTTGTATTATTAATCTATATTTTATTCCTAAAAATAAAAATTAAATGTAAAAGTACCACTTTTTGCTCCTTTGCTTTGATCTGTTTTGATTAGTCCACTATTACCATGAAATACATGTTTGCATCCTCAATATCTGGTTCATTGTCACTTGAATTAGTATCTGAACCATCTAATATTGTTGTGTAAGCCCTCTTTCTTTTTTTGGATGAATTGGTAACTAGCGAGATCTTCGACTCACTCTGATGTGGACAGTCTCTTTGCATATTACGAGGTTTATCGCAGTTTCAGTTCCATGAATCTTGTTTTTAGGTCTCCAAAAGTTGTTCATCATTTTATACTTTAGGAACTTTCTAAATTGTGTGGTCATGAAAGCAATCTCCTCATCATTGTCATCGTCTGAATCCTGATAGTCAGTTATTGCGTTGAATGCAATGGATTTCTTTTCTGTTGCCTTGCTTTCTCTTCTGCCCTGAATTGTGCTTCATAGGACATTAAATTACCAATTAACTCTTTAATTTTCTGAGTACTAATGTCATTAGCCTCTTCTATTGCTAATATCTTTTGGTCCCCTTCTGAAGAGAGTGAATTGAGGATTTTTCTAACTTGTTCATCTTCAGAGAAATTTTTACCTAATGCAACAAAAGAATGTACTATATCTGGAAATCTACAATACATGTCAGAATAGACTCATTTGGATTCATTTTAAATGACAGAAACTAATTAGTTAACATGGAAATTTTGTTCTGTTTAACTTTACTAGTGCCCTCATGTGTAACTTGCAGTGTTCTCCAAATTTCATACGTAGACTTACAAATACGGACTCTATAAATTCATTTTCATCTAATAAGGAAAACAAAATATTCATGGCTTTAGAATTATTCTACGCAAGTGCCTTTTGATCAGTAGTCCATTTAGAAAAGTTAATCTAGGTTTCTGTATACTCGTTCCATGTAATATTCCAAATATCTTAACCATTAGACTGTAAATAAATCTTTATCCTACATGACCAATAAGTGTAATTGCTGCCATCAAAAAGTGGGGGTCTAGCAGTAGATTATCCTTCGACAAAAGTGTTAACAAGTGTACTAATAGTGTTGCTAGCAATTTAAAGTTTTCAAAAATCAAATTAAGAGTTTTTTGAAAACCGTGCTTTGATACCAAATATGGGTTGCGGAATTATGGATCTTATGGCTAAATTGACACTAGAGGGGGTGAATAGTATTTATTAACTTATATAAATATTTTTTATTTTCTTTCAAGACTAATATTAAATCATAGATTATCAACATTGAAGTATATTAACAATCAGTCATAAATGCAATCATGGATAAAAATAAAAGCAGTAAAGAAAAATAAAGAGTTAAAGAGATGACACTGGAGATTTTATACTGGTTTGGATTTCTCCTACATCCAGTTACGTACAATTGCTTGTATAGGTTTCTTTTCAAATTCCAATCTTTAACCGAGCAGAAGGAAAACCAAAATAAAATCTCAATTTCGAGGCTACGAGACACACCTTCCTGAATTTCTGAGCTCAGGGTAGACTCGCTTGATTTAATAGAGCTACAAGTACATCCCCTGGATTTGAACGCGCTACTAAGCACAACCATGATTTAAACAGTCTGTGAGCACACACAAGCAAGTACAAACAGAGTTGATAGTTTTTCCAGAGACAAATTCTTATACTTTGGATACAATGAATCCTATAGCCTCTTGGATAACACTTTGATCTTTGAAATGAGAGTGATATGTTTCTAAAATAGTGTGAAAGTAGTATTGAATCAATACAATGAAGTATGAAATGATTCTATGTAATTTTGAAGAGAATAGAGTATATTCTTCAAAAGAATTTTCAAGAGAGTAAAAGGAGGGAAGAAAGTAAGTAATTAGTTATCAAAAAATTCATTTGCACACCCCTTTATATAGTAAATGAACAGATGTATCCATTCCTGAAGAGCTGCGATGAATATACACTTCTTTTCAAAATTTTAAAAACTAATCGGCGATATATATATCGATATATATTGTCTAGGTATGTCGACATACCTTAGTTGAAAATGAAAATTGTTTTCTTAAAAATAATTTGAAAACTATATACTTTGTAAAATAATTTGATACTTTGTAAAATAGTTTGAACATAGTTTATAAACATATTAAACTTTGAAAAACTTTTATAAAAACTTTTAAATTTATTTTGGTTAAAAATATAAAAGGTTGGAAAACTGGAGATAAAGATCAAAGATTGCTATCAAAGACAATATTTGTTATGGCTCCATACACTAAATTATAATCTTGAGATCTTCATATCATGGTCTTCGAACTCATGGGTCTTCACATCATCTTTATCTTGAGTTTTTACACTATACAGTCTTCGATTCAACACCTGTTTAATATTCCTTAGTATGTACTGTATAACTTGGCAAAATATTAGTATCTATATTTTATATGATTATATATGGTTATTGTCATCAAAATCAATAATTGAGGTGTTAATACAGAACGGCGGAGTGGGATCAGCGATGATTTAAGAATTCAAATTTCTCAGATCAGGGTGGGATTGATAGAAGGCGATAAGGATGGCTCCTAGAGGTTGCACGCCAAGTTGTGGATCGATTGGAGTTCATACGGTCGAGATATGGGAATTCAAAGTCAAATGGGTGTAGAAGAGGCAAGTCATGGATCGTCCTATGAAGTGCACCGGGCTGGAATAAGTGTTGCTTCGGGCTAGACTCTAGGTTTTTTAGATCGGTGTTGAAGTAAAACAAGAGTTAGGATAATTTTCTAAGTATTAGATCGGTGCTTGTTTGCTTCGAGGCGAGCTTTGGGCTGTGACGTGGAAAACTTTGAGCACGACTCAGGGATTTTTAAGATTGGGGTTGGAGTTGAAGTTGAAATTTTTTCTTAAGTGCGGGATGGGGGTTGCTAAGGGGTAGACCTACACTACAACAATTTGGACTTTTAATAGCGTTTAAGAAACGCTATTAATGGCTTTTACAGCGTTTTTATAAACGCTGTATATATCAACATGTTGTTATAAGTCTGTGACCTACGATAGCAACAATAAAAACACAATGAATAAGCTCTTTTAATAGCGTTTGGAAAATGCTGTAAATTCTTTTAATGGCGTTTTTGCACACGCTGTTAAAAAACAGCTTATAAATAGAAAGGGTTATTAGACAGCAAGAATAAAATGCTATAAAAAGTTTTTGCACGCTGTAAAAATACATATTAGCGCTTTGAAAACGCTATTGTTACCTTTTATAGCATTTTTAATGCTATTATCTTATGCATAAGATTTTCTGTGCCTTTTTTGACGTTTCAATGCATTTATGTATAACAAATTTAAATGTCACTAAGATAACATTTGATTACACCAAAACACATGTGTTCATTATATTTCATAACTACACATGAAGATTACAAATGCTAGTAAACAAAACTAATATTATACGCGAGCATTCTTTACTAAAACGATACATAGAAGTATTCAAACACTAAAGATACACACGACACTATATTACTTCAAATCACCTTGTTGCTACTTGCTAGCACCAAATGTATTAGTCACCTGTAAAGAAAAAGTTCAATAATTAGTCGTAATACACATGATTCATGAAAAATATGCATATAAAGTGACACTTTTGAACAATAATATAAGATGTTTATGATCTTATTCAATTACCACTATTGTATTTAAAAGAGTACATATACCATTAATTGTTTAAAACTTAATTAATTTTTATAAAACTTGATTTATTTCTATAATACCAGTTAATTTTTAGCAACTTAATTAACTTAGCAAAATCTTTATGGTACTTAATAAATTCTGTAGATACTTTGTTAATTTAGTTAAATTTTTATAAAACACGATTAATTTTTTTATCAAACTTGAATAAATTTTACAAATTTAATTAATTTAGTTGGATTTTTATAAACTTAGTTAAATTTTATAATAATTAGTTAAATTTTATCAACTTGTTATTTTTAAAAACTTAATTTATTTTAAAAACTTAATTAGAGTTTATAAAATTAGTTATTTTTTTATAGACTTGTTTAATTTGTATAAAACTTAGTTAACTTCTATAGAAATTAGTTAATTTTTATAAATTAGGTTGATTTTTATAAATTTATTTAATTTTTATAAAACTTTGATAACTTTGTTAAATTTTTATAAACTTAATTATTATTTTATAAATTTGCTTACCTTTTACAAATTTTTGTCAATATTTAAATAATTATTTAATTTATATACAACTTGTTTAACTTATTTAAATTTTTATACAACTTAGTTAATTTTTATAAATTTATTTTTAGTTTTCTAAAACTTAGTTAAGGTTGAAAATTATTTACTTTTTGTAAAACTTGGTTAACGTAGTTAATTTTATAATTTATCTAACTTAGTTTAATTTTACAAAAATTAATTAAATTTTTATAAAACATAGTTAGTTTTTATAAAACTTGGTTAAATTTTTCAAACTTAATTAATTTCATCGGATGTTTACAAAACTTGGTTAAGTTTTATTAACTTTGTTATTTTTATAAATTTAGTTTATTTTGAAAACATAAATTTACTTAATTTCTATAAAACTTAGTTAACTTCTATACAAATTAGTTGTTTCATAATCTGTTCCTTTAACCTGAAATACCAACTTGTTTAACTTATTTAAATTTTTATACAACTTAGTTAATTTTTATAAAATTATTTTTTGTTTTCTAAAACTTACTTAAGGTTGAAAATTATTTACTTTTTATAAAACTTGGTTAACGTAGTTAATTTTATAATTTATCTAACTTAGTTTAATTTTGCAAAAATTAATTAAATTTTTATAAAACATAGTTGGCTTTTTATAAAACTTGGTTAAATTTTACAAGCTTAATTAATTTAATCGGATGTTTACAAAACTTGGTCAAGTTTTATAAAACTTAGTTAAATTTTATTAACTTTGTTATTTTTATAAATTTAGTTTATTTTGAAAACTTAAATTTACTTAATTTCTATAAAACTTAGTTAACTTCTATACAAATTAGTTGTTTCATAATCTGTTCCTTTAACCTAAAATACAACAACAAAAAACAGCATTATAGCATTTGATCATAAATCCAATTTTTCTTCCTTTGCATAATTTACCTTTAGGCCTGGAATGATCCCTAATGCTGCATCAAAGCAAGAACCTGATATACGCCCATGCTCCCTCAGTTAAGGTTTAGGTGATTCGCCTAACAATCCTTCTGGATCTGATCCAATTACATTGAAATACCTAAACATAAATTGATAGAATTCTAACATTAGTTACTGTAATAGTGTATTGCACATTATTACAGCTCTACTATATTGGTTACTATTGCAGGCACCTTAAAATCATGACAGCAATGTTATGGCCAAGCTGTGAAACCACCCAGTGTCAATGGTTAAAAAACAAAGTAGCTATATCAAACCACCCAGTGTTGATGGTTAAAAAACAAAGTAGCTATATCAAATAATGGGGTTGATGAACAGACAATGTCTTACTCTTTCAACCCAACATAACTTCCAAAATAGAATTTATTTTGTATGTATCATAAGCAAACATTTATGCTCGTATTATCATCATTTGCATATATACCCACAAATTTGAATAAAATTATACTCTAACTTTCCAGTTATAGCTCGTTCAAGTACCTCTCTATTTACAGCAAACATATGTATGTGTGTGTGTGTGTGTTATTACCAATAATGTACTTGGGTGCTTAACTTATATAGAGCAGAAACAATATGCAAAAGCAATTTCGTGAAAAAGGAGAAGGAAAAATGTGTTTTCTAAAATGTTTCCCATGATCTGGAATATGACTGAAATAAGCCAGATGGCAACAAAATACTGATAAGATAGAAATTTTTAGGTAAACTTCAAAGGGTGGTGCACATAGTGTGATGTTATGCTATTCTCCAATAAGGTTTTTCAATGTTGTACTATAAATAGGATCATAACCAAAACAGCATCAAAATCAATTAAAAAAAGCCCGAAGGAACCAATGACTGCATCAATGATGTACTCTGCTACCGTTTCAGGCATGCAATCTAACAGCATGGTAGCTCCTTTCACAGGACTTAAATCAAAGCGGGGTTTCATAATCTGACTTCTCAAACCTACTAAGCAATGGTGATAGACTGCAGTGCATGAAGGTAACCACTGTATTATTATAATTAAATCAATGTGGAGTAATGTAAAATATGGTGTGCCCACAGAAGGGGTGAAGAAATTTGAGACACTTTCATACCATCCTACATGGAATGATGCATAGCTGCTAAAACAGTTAGAGTATTTGATCTGACATGGATGGATTCCATGCCTGGAATTCATCCATGTTAGATTTGTATACAGAGGGAAAGGCAACTCACCGGGATACTATGATGTACTATATTGGACAATGTTGAAGCCACCCATGTTCGGATTCAGCAATGTTGCTCAAGTTTCGAATGAAGTAGCAGAGGCGAAGGATTACCCCAAGTCGGTTTGCATGATCATTGGATTTGATACCATCTACCAAGTTCAGTGTATTAGCTTCATTGCTGACAATCCCACCTAATACCACAAATAACTTATGTTAATATATATTTGGTTGAGAATGTTGTTGTTACTTTGTGTGATAAATTGTTGGTATGCTTGCTTGCTTTGGTTCATACCGAAAGTTGTTCATATATTTTGCAACGAATGTAGAGATTTTTGTTCAAACTTCAAATTGTTTGTTATTTGTAGATTTGCTATTAAAGATCTTTAACAAAGCCTACCAAGGAGTGACTTATTATAGACCCAATTAAGATCAACATACTTCAAAGAATTTTAGAGTCCAGTTTTTGTAAGTCACATGTTGCACTACCAAGGTAAATAAATGATAAAAGTTTACTTTTAAATTTATGCAATTGATACTACCAAGTTCAAAAAAATTTATATGTAACTCCCTATGGATCCTGAGATCTTTCTACAATATAGATATCTAATAATGCACGTAATACAGGTACAAAAAAGCATACCTTTATTTAAAAAACTTAGTTAGTTTAGTTAATTATTATAAAACTTAATTTTAATGTAATAAAACTTAGTTAATTTTAAATTTTATAATACTAACTATTGTTTTTCTAATTGATGCATTCTGAAAGTATACAAATTGTTTCAGCTGTTGTTTTTCTACTATAGTTTGCACTAACTTGATGCATTTTAAGTATAATTACCAAGTTCGATGATTAATCATGATAGAAATTGTATTGTATAAGATTATTGAGTACTGTAAAAAGCTTAAATTTTTCAACAGGGTACCAACGTGAAAACAGAGGAGTGGTTTTGTAAATAGCATGATCAAACATAGTAAAAAATTTAAAACCTAAATAGATTCAAAGTCATAGGACAGTGGAGATAAAATTCATATAGATTCACAGTCATAGGATATTCATACCTGGAGCTTTTTAGCTTGCGCTTGGCTGAGCATGAGTATTGATTTTAGGTATGGGCCGAGCATGAGGTGAAGTAGGTGGTGGAGCAGCTGGCTCTTGAGAGGCAGCATTGGAAAATTGTAGGCAGCTTGGAGATATAACAGAGCAGCTCCGAGAAAGCTTGATTTTTTTATAAGTCAAAAATATCGACATTTATGTAAATAATATATCATCAAACGAATGATCAACACAGGACAATTAGTTACATCTACTTATAACTATTATTATTAACATCACATGCCAATATAAACTAAAAATGTATTTTGATAGTACTAGCTGAAAGCATGCATGGTAGTAGTCGAAGAGTGCTTTGAATGCACTAGGATGTATTTTGATAGTACTAGTTGAGAGAAGGCACGGTAGCAGTCGAAGAGTACCTTGAATGCATAGGAATGTATGTTGATGTACTAACTGAGTGCATGCATGATAGCAGTCGAAGAGTGCCCTGAATAAACCTGATTTTTAATAGATAAATCATCTGATCCAAAGAACAGAGACATCTGATCGAAACAGTTACTCGCAGCCTAGTGCTATATATATAGTAACCTCATCTCATCATCATTACTCATCAAATATCAATAACAGTAAGTATTATGGGTATAGAGAACTTACCAGGGGCGGAGCCCATCTGCAACTGGGGTAGGCACGTGCCTACCCCAGAATTTAAAAAGAAAAATAAAGAAGGGGATTAGTTTTGCACAGTCTGAACTGGGGTAGGCATCTACAACTGGGGTAGACTGTGCATTATGCATATCTCTTGCATAGTCTTAAGGTACTAGTTTTACTTTAGTTCTGCCTTGCTAGTAGCTTCTTTCCATTTATGCTGCTGACACTTTCTTTCCTTACTTGCAGGTTGATCATTGATATCTGTTGATGCTTCAGTTTCATACATTGTGGTTGAGAAGGCCCAGTTTCTTCGACATTTGTTTTTGATTTACTAGCAGTTTCTTATACAGTTAGCAGTAATCTAATCTAATGCGATAGGCTTACCAATTACACTGCATACTCGACTTATTGCCTCTGTATCCTAGATTCTAATTGTAGATTTATTAGCTTCACTCAAATATAAACGTTGTTCAAAAAAATTTCCACCGAACGTTATCGCTAGTTTTCATTTTTTTTTTTGATTTTGGGTTTCGTGCCCGCCCCAACGTGACGTCCTGCCTCCGCCATTGGAACTTACTAGTTTCTTCACTCACGGTACTGATCATACTAATTAGCTTGACCAATGGCCAAGCAATTCCAAACATGACAGCTAGTAGCAGCTCTGAAATTGCAGCAACACAAGATGAAGCTGATGGTGGCAGTGGAGTTGGAGCAGCTCAGCGGAGTTCAAGTAGTAGCAGTGGCTCTTCAAATTCAGTTATTTTTTTAACTTGGTAGCAGTGGCTTAGTTTGATATTAGTAACTTGGTTATTTTTACAAATTTAGTTTTTTTCAAAACTTAATTAATTTTTATAAAATTAGGTATTTAATATAAACTTATTTAATTTTTATAAAAATTAGTTAAATATTATAAAAATTAGTTAATTTTAATAAATTAGGTTAATTTTTATAAATTTAGTTTATTTTTATAAACTTGGTTAAGTAAGTTAAATTTTTATATAGCTTCGTTAATTTTTGTCAAAGTTAGTTAATTTTTTGTCAAAGTTATTATTGTGTTTAATTTTAATAAAACTTGCTTAACATGGTTATTTTTTGTCCAAGACATTCTTAAGGTTGTATACAAAATTTGAGTTCCTATGAGTAAATTCTCATAAAAAATTCAACTCTAATTTTTCGCAATAATCCTAAATAGATTTTGCATTATCTTGGTATATTAGAATTTTCATACACCAATTAGAAGATCAAGTATTGATACTTATGTGGTTATGTGCCACTGCTAAACATGTAAACCGAAAGCATATTTTCTTATGGGGGTTTGAATATAAAACAATCAGTTGTGCAACTTGTGTAGAACTTTATCCACAAATTAGTGCTTAGTTCACCACACTGTTTGCCTGTAAAAATCAATTATTGAGCAATATTAAACAATTCTAGCTACAGAACAACATTCTATTAGAGATAAGACATGCACTGAGATAGAACTTGGGATAACAATGAAAAATCATGACTTAAGAAGAATCAAATCATCACTTTCTATATGCTTCTAGCTCCTAACTGAATTTCACTAACCTGCACTATTTTTTTGAACCACCTTACAACTTCACTAATTTCCATCTTCTATCAGATGTCCAGCTAGACATTTGTCAGCCAACTTTGCAACATTGTGGTAACATCTCAAGAAAACAAAAAAAATAAAATGGTAATTGAGTACAAAAATAAAGATATAATGATAAAAGTTCATTGAAAGCAGTCTTACCATCAGCAAGTGTTCATCATTTGATGGTAGATATTCAAGGTTTTGTACATTACATCATAGAACTTCGATTTAACAAAGGATGATTAAACGATGAATCTGTGATAGAAGACAGAAAATTATATGTGTTATACCCATTATGGATTCTGAATTACAGGTTCGGTTTGCAGAAAATCTTTTTGGCATATGGACACAAGCAACAACAAAATCAGTCGACTCATTACCAACTATGTGATTGGTGTCCGGTAAAGGAACCTATAAACCTTCTATATGAAATAAAGAACTGTAACCATTTAACGAAGACAACGGTTACTAGTAAAAAAATGACCCGAACTACTAATCCTGCATGCAAATGAGACAGGCCTTCAGCTGCACCTAAGCAATTTGCAATCCTAAATTCCATGATTAAACAAATGGTCTTCTTTGATCTTATTTGACATGAATTTGTTGATAGAACAGTGCCCTAATCGTTTAACTAAATTTAGGTTTCTACCTGTGATTTATCAGTAAGTGTGGCTGTAATTTTTCAAAACACGTGAATGGAACTGATTTATCGGCGTACCCTTGTACTACTCTGAATGTTTTAGAGCAGGGTACGCCGATAAATTAGATATCTCCATCTTAACTTGAATAAACCACAATCATTTATTAGCAAGTGGTTGTGATTTATTCTGGACATGTGAATGTAACTGATATATTGGTGGACACCTATTTTGGAAATTCAGAGCAGAAGAGCCAAACCCCTAACTGCAGAATCAGTTTTCCTCTGAATTTTTCAGAGTAGAGGTATATTGATTAATCAAATACCTTCAACTTGACTTGAATAAACCAGAGTCATTTATCATCTAGCATCTGATGTATTCAAGACACATGGACTGATTTATTGCTCTGGTTCTAGGCTGGACAGTAGGACCCATAATAGGTCCTATGATACCATCGATTTTGATAAACCCGACGTTAAAAAAAACAACCACCCAAACCTCGGTTGTAGTTAATGTAAACCAAACAATTCTCTATGGAATCCACCTTGTTCACCTTCACAGCTATGTGCATATCATTTGTATCAGTGTGCACATCATAAGAAACTTCATCCACTTCCTTCTCTATTAAAATAAAATAAAGTTTTTCCTAACCCAATCTACAGTCCTAACTTGATCTTGTAGTTTGCTAAGAGCCTCTGTAAACAAATCCATTTTCTTCATTGGATTTTGATTGAATGAGTTGTAAGAATTGTAAAGCACCATGCCTATATCATTAGCTTCTCCCAACCCCTTTTGTGAACAAATACCTATATCATCCATTTCTCCAACACCAGACTTATTATTAGTATCCAATGCAAGAACTTTGAACTGATTATTACATTCAATATCGAAACTTGGTTGCCTTAGTTTTATGAGAAATAGAAGTACTAAAACCCTTATCACCACTAACTAAATTAGTTGAATTATCCTTCAAGACAAGCTCTTCCTTCTTCAACTTATTTATATCATTTGAAATCCCATTTAAAATCACCTTTTCACAATTGATATTCTTTAAAGAATTCAGATATTTTGAAATTTCAAAGGATAAAAACAACTTATTCATGGTATCTGCAACATTTATATCTTTTGATAAAGAATCGAAAAGTTTTTTCCAGATCGAGGACTTGACAACATCCCCATTATTTTTCTAGAAAGTTGACTCCCTTTCCTTAAAACTCAACTCGTCACCATTGGAAACACAGTTATTTTTTAAAGTAGAAGAAGATGCAATCACCCTTTCATTGAGATAAGCTTCACGAGATAATCCCTCTGTATACGATTGAAAGTGCCAAAAGAGTTTATGGAAAAGATATATCCTTCTTCTTTTTAATCAAAGCAATTCTCAATATACAACTACCCTAATTTCGGATATTCCAAATTGAAGAAAGAAAACATTAAAACAATATTTACCAGACTAAAACTTGTTCACATGGCATTTCTTAGTAAAAACAAATGAGATAATTGAAGTCAAAGTATATAATAGATAAGAGCATCAGTTTATTCTCATTTAAAACAAATGAAACAACTGAGATTGTTGTAACTATTACGCTCCATTTAAAAAATTATAAATTGAAAAATATACCTAAAGTGCCAATTTCGCGAAGTTGACAAATTACTTCAGCTTCGTTGAGGAGTCGAACTTTGAGGAATCACGCTTAATCGAAGTGGAGGAATCAAGCTTCATTGTGGAATCATGCTTAAGCGATGTTGAAGAATCATGCTTTAGCTTCGTTTCGTTAAGGAAACGACTTCGTGCTTAGGAATTGCGCTTAAGTGGAGGAATCAAGTTTCAGCTCAAGTAAGGAGAGATTCGTCAGTGAAGAGGCACGTGACGGTGAATTTTGTCAAGTAGTCGGTCATGTAATTTTAGATTTGGGAAGTGAAGGAGAAAAGAGGGATTATTGGCGGCATAGGAATAGGACGGAGGGAATTGTAAATTGAACCGTCAATTTTTTGTTTTTGTTAATAATAGCTTGAACACGTGCTGTCTTTTTACCCTAAAGGACCACTAACTACTTAATAATGGCATGTCATGTTTTCATGCTATATTTGCTTGCTATCAATAGAACATTTTCTTGTAGTGCTAGCTTCGCTTCGAGACCTGCTTTGAGCTTTTACAAATCACGTTGGAAAATTAGTGGAAGCCAAAATACCAGCTAAGTCTCAGATCGATACTGATCTAAGAGCCTCAAATCGGTACCGATTTAAGGCATGGTGGTGACGAATGGAAATGATGCATTGCGGTAGTGGTTGCTTGCTTTGAGACGTGCTCCGAGAATTTTAGCCTGTTAATTCGGGTTTGACTTCGGGCCAAAATTTCCACGACCCGCTTCGGAATGATATGGTAGCTGCTCCGGCTTGACTTCGAACCAACTTTAAAATGAGTTTTGCGATGACCGTTTTGATGGTTTTCGACGACGATAAACCATAATGTGATGATGATTGTCTTGTGATTTGAACTGATGGTTTCATGATGGATAGCAATACTTCAAGGCGCAGAGTAGGCAATGATGGATCGAATAAAAGGAACTGTAGAAGAAAGGTATGGGATGCACGATGATATTCTACGACAGATGATGACTATCTAAAATATTTCCCAACTAAGACAACTTAAGACGGCAGGTATGATGAAGTGTAATGCCGATGATGCTATAGTCATCACCAAAACTATCTTTCGGTGACTAAGTGAGTTTATGTAATATGGAAACACAGATAAAGTAAATAGAGTAACTAATACAATTTCATTACACACCAGTATCTTTTTAATTTTCATTACAATTAATTTGGCCAAAATTTCCTAAGTCATGTACCCATACGGGGATCAGATATAATTAAACACTCCATCATACAACGAAAACAAAATCTTTATTAGCTGAGCCTCCTACTCCATCTTTAATCCTCGTATTGCGATCATTATTCCAAACTGCTTAAGCCCATAAACTTGGCTTGCTCAAATGAGTACCCATGAGTTTAGGGGGAAATAATAATAAAACACGGGTTAGACATAAAGTCCGGTGTGAATAATGCTATCCTACAAAACAAACATACAGTCAGACCAACCTGCACAGCACAGGTTAGGTTTCCCCCTCAGCGTTTAATCAATCATGTGTGAAACACTTTAAACTTCTGACACAAATTATTTCTTATTTATGTCCTCAATTAAATGCTTCCTTAAGCAGATTTTCTTTAATACCATGCACCCTGTGCTGACCCCACCCAAGTCCTAGTTTATTTTTTTTAAATCAACGTATAATATACTGCGCTCCCAGCGTGGCCCCACCTAATTTCCTTTATAAATTCTTCTTTCATCTATAAAGCATTCTTTAAAGTATTTGATGCAGTGCCCCATGCAATTCTTATACACTTGACTTTAGTATTGGGTACTGTGCTCCTACGCAAAACTTACTTAGCTTCCCAGTAATGCTTGTCTATTAACTCATACTACTCGGAATCGCCCACCTCAGTATTCTTTTATATTCATTCTTTAGAAGTTTCTCTTATCTAATACCACTTGGAATCGCCCACTGTGGTGTCCTTTTAAATTCATTCTTTAGTTCGAATAGAGTAGACCCAGCCCCTGGAGTGTTTAACTATTTAATTAGTTGTGTCTTGGAATACCAAGAAACAACCACCTAAAGTCCCTCTATATTTATTTACTAAATTTCCTTACTGCTTAGTGTCATCCCATCATAGTAATTTACTTACCTATTTTTTCAAACTGCTTGGAACCACCCCACCGTAGTAGACCGCAAAGAAACCCACATGCTGCCTTAGAATGCAAAGAAGCCCACATGCGACCTCTAAACCATTGTTTAATTTGGAACTACTTGACCTTCCCATCACAGATTCTGGAAGTTGAATTCCTCTCCTCGCCTTTCCTTGATATGCGTTCGAGTGAGCATCCCCACCCAGCGTCAATATCCCTTCCAACTCTATCTTTTCATTAGCCCTTCCAACTCTATCTTTTCATTTTAATGCAAGATCCCTTTCCCTTTCTGACTAGACCTCTCCTCGAGTCCCCTTAACTTATATTTTAAAAATATTATACATTTCTCCGCATTAGGGTAGTCCCATTGACCCGCACAGTATGCTCTACACTTTACTTATTAAGTGTTCTTCTCTAAATATTAGCGCAGTATGATTCCTTCATATCTAGTGCAGTACTCTTTCTTATAAATTCAGAGCCGCCGCCCTAATGTCGTTACCCAATAACTTTGACATCCCTAACAACGCCCTTACACGTGTCCTTATCCCATTGGATCTTATTCCACTTTCTGTTATTTGCAGTGTTCTTTTCAGTAAACAATTTGGACCTTGTCTCCCTTTTTCCTAACGCTTGTTAATATATTCTTCCATGGATTTTAATCTCATACGTCCCCCGTAGTACCCCTTACCCAACGTAGTAATCAACTTTTTAACCCTTTTAGTTTCTCATAGAAAATTCAAATAAAATTCTCTAAAATTCATGAACTTATGTTCTTCCATAGTTTACATATATTTTGCCTTTTTAAGAATATTTCACTTGTCATTTTCAAGTTAAACCACTTCAAAAATTCGTATAAAATTATATGAGCTTAAGAAATTCCTCAAACTAGAAAACCCACTTCGAAAATCATGGTTTAAACATTATATAAAATCTGCATTAAGTTTCAAAATCACTAAAGCAGGGAAAACACATGTAAACATCCCATGTTCACTCATCCTTCCCTAAAACATTCATTGAACAATTAGATCTTTACAAGTAACCCCATATGAACCCCATCATACATAAATCATTTAGATCTAAACTGAACTCATACATAAAAGAAAATCAATTTAAAAGGGTTAAGTATTACCCACCTAGATCTTTTAGATGTAAAGCTTTAATCTTCTTTAGTCTCTTCTAGCTTGCGTTTTTATATCTTCTCCTTATTTTCCTTCTTATGCTCCCACCATTAAAATGTTTTCTCTAGCTTTTATTTTAGTTGTAGTATAATGAAATGAATGAATAGAAATGAGTAATATTTATTGTCCCACAATAAGTTGGGCCTGAGCCCTCATACCCACTTCTATTGATTCATTTCCTTTTACCCTTCTTGTTTAACCTACCTTTTCCCTTTAATTATTTTATTCAATTAATTATAGAATTTTAAGGTTATTACAATCTACCCTCCTTAAAGGAATTTCACCCTGAAATTTAGTTTAGGTCAACTAGAGAATAATCCTCTCCTTTATGCTTACCCTAAGCATCCTCATGAATCCTAATCCATGCATACAGAAAATGTATTAGTACTTCCTACTAATACAGTAAACAACCATGATATCATATATATATATATATATATATAGTCTACATTAGCACAACTCGATACATAACATATGCGCTATTTTTTGACAAACAACTTTGGATAGGTCATCCTAACCTTATCCTCTATTTTCCACATGCAGTCCTCTCAATCTGTGCACCACTGAACACATGCTAGCTTCCCAACCTTGTTCCGAAGCCGCTTCTCGCCTCGATCCACTATTTGAGCTAGTTTGCGCACATAAGTCATACCCGGTTTAATAACCAACTCTTTTACTGCCCTCTGATCAACTACTACTCCTGGGTTCCTAATGCATTTCCATAAACATGATATGTGAAATACATTATTAATCCTTGCAAAAACACTAGGCAGATCCACTTTATACACCACCTTCCTAATCCTTCATATGATTGGAAATGGTCCTACATATTTAGGTGCTAACTTCCTAGCTTTCCCGAAAAGCATCACGCCATCTATTGGAGAAACCTTCACGGGCACCTAATCGCCTAACTGTGAACTCCAGTTTCTTTCTCCTCACGTGGAATAATTGTTTTGCCTCGACTACGCTGCATTCATCCTTGCTCGGGTTAGCTCTAGCTTCCCAGTAGCATCCTTCACCACATCTGGTCCTAACACAATCCTATCTCATGCCTACAACCAACATGCAAGCGACTTACACGGTGTAATGACCCAAGATTTTAGGAATTTATTTAAAAAAAATAATATAAATAAGTTTAAAATAATTTTTAAACAAATTTTAAAGGGAATTGATATAGCTTCATATAGTGTATCTGTATGTGTGTACATGTGTGCACAGGAAAATGCACATGAACTAGAGCTTAATTCCTGAATGCTAAGAATGAACACATGATTGATGTGTATGGAAATATTATCCTTAAAATCTATATGCATAAATAAATATATACATATATGGATGCTACTGAATATTTTTGAGTGTACATGTGCATGTGTGTGTCAGTACAGAATAATGTACAAATATATATATATATATATATATATACATATGTGTGTGTACTAATTATTTCAGTAAGACTTATATACATATATATAGATATGTTAATAAGGTACTAGAGTTCAAATCAGAAAAATAAAATATACAAACATATTTTAATTATAGGCAGAAAGAAAAAGAATGAAGATATAAAAAGGAGTAATCCTCTTATAAATAAATGAAGGAAGTACATACTATTTACATGAAAGCTAAAAATAGAAAAAAATAAGATAAAACAGAGAAATGCTTGGTACAGGCAGAATTAGGAAGAGTATTTGATAAATAATAAAAATCAAGTCACACTTTTAGCATGATAGTAGACAAAAGGGAAAAGTATTTTCTGGAAAAGCAAATTTCTGAATTAACCAAAAAGATATAACCACTTTCTCTTCACAAACCCAAGCCGGGGAGGGTAAGATTTTGGGTTTAAAAACTAAATGCAAATGGAATAATTTCTAATGGGCAAAAATGTCTTTAGCTAGTGCCTTAAACCCTAAGAAAAACCCTGCATAAATAGGCAGTGAGAGGAGAAACCTTCTTCTTCTCGGATAGCTCTTGATAAAAATATATAGATATTATATAAATATAATACAAGTGAAGAAAAGATTTGAAGGCAGAGGCTTACCGGTCTACTAGGAAGTGAAAGAGAGCTAGGTGAGAAAACTCACTCAAAATCTAAGGCAATAAGTCCTAATGTAGGCAGCCAGTTATAAGTAATTTTCTTGAAAGTGTATTTTCATATGTGAACGCTTATCTGTGATTTTAGAACTGAAAATGTTTTGATTCTCTTTGGTTGTTCTACTTATTTTATTATATGAAAGTTTTAAGTATTGTTAGTATACATATATGTTTTATAAACCCAGATCTCTGATATGTTAATGTTTAGGAACATAAACAAATACCCAGAAGATAAAATGTTGAAAATAGGCAAGTAGTATTGGTTTTGGCTCAACCCAAAAAGATGTAAACAATGTTGAGCTGCAATATACTCATGTATAAGTGCTGAGGCTTGAGACAAAAAGGAATTAGGGGTGCAATAGGGTTGCCTATGTGCTGATGCTCCTGATTCAATGAAAATATATAAATGTTCATATGCATAGCAAACAAATTTTGTGATTCAGTAAAATTTGGTCATTCTGAGTTTAACTCAAGCACAAATGTTTGCAAAAGGAAAAACTCTCTCAAAAGCCATAAGCCAATGTTAGTTGCCTATACCCCTTTTAAAATACCAGAAAATATGTATATACATGTAGAATCTCATTTGAATAGACAACAATGTTTGCTTGCCTGTTTTTCTCTGTTTGGTTATGAACAATATGAGATGCCATGACATGGAAGTTTATGTTAGTGAAATGAATCACTGAATGATTTAGGCATGAAAAATCAAAAGAGTTATTATTAACTAAAACCTGATTAGGAAATGGGGGTCAAGAACACTGCAGGAATGACTTGTTTTCTTGAGTAATACAAGTTGACACATGGCTTGTTTAAGTCCTGAGATCTTTGTGTAATGGAGTGAATTAGTCCATTATAGTGTGTCCATTAATTCAATTAATTGCAGATGAGACCAAGATAGATAAATATATCAAGGTAAGAGAATTTGATAAAAATAGGAACTAGAGTTTTCCTGGAATGAAGTCTGGACAGTGAATAAATGATTTAATTCATTTTAGGTGATTTCCTTATTTGTATGGATGTTTATCTGATTCATGAATGAATTATATGAATGTATGAATGTACCATGTTTTCTTGAGGTTGCTGGAAAGGCAGATTTAAGTGTGCACCTGCACACTGACACAGAATATGCACACATGAATTTCTTGTTTGCAAAAGGCAGAGTTATATAAATATATTCATGTTTTAACTTTAACTTGATTTACAAATTGTTTTAGTGGATTTTCTCATACCAGACATATGTCTGACCCTAGTGTGCTAATGGCATATGGGGTGTCTCATTTAAAATGGGTTAGCTCCAAATGAATTTTCAGGGACTGCAGCAACTAAGTAGGAGTAGGAGCAAGGCTTTGAGAAGAAGATTATAGCATGCTAAACTTAGTTAGATAAGAGCCTAAATGATGAAATCTGCATGTATTGATAATTTAAATTGCTACTTGTATTAAGTGTTGAATATTGGATGGATATTTTGCTAAGTATTTTGTTAAGAAATTGACTTGTATTTGGAATCTATAAACCTAGTTAATATCTGATATGTTAAAGAAGTTAATCAAAATCTTGTAAGTGGATTTAGCAAGAACACTATGTTAAAATTGAATGGTTACATTTTATAAATGTATTAGTCAATCTTGAGTCTTTAAAAAGGATTTAAGTTTTGGGAAATCTAGATAGTTGAATCTCAGAAAAATTAAATGGTTTATTTTTCTACCATGGCATATGTATACAAAAGATAATAAGCATAGGGAGAATGTTTTTATATGACTGTAATGTTTCCATAATTCAACTTGTTTTATACAAATGTTTCATGCCTTATTTTTAAATAAAGGAAGAACCTGTAATATGGGAGTTGAAAGCAAGATCCAAAATAGTTGCAGTTATATACACACATAAACATGTTTTGTACAGATATTAACACACCTGTTCCTTTGTATTTTTTTTAACATGAATCTGAAGTCCATTTCACTCAGGTTTTGATCATATGCATTTTTAAGACCCTATGGGTTACACCAGAACAAAGAGCCTGGTTGAACCATGCTATGGATACTCATGGCTACAGGAAACTCAGACATGTTTTTATTTGTTTTAGCTTAGCATCCTAGTATCAAAGAATCAAGTTTTTGAATGTGATATATCACTTAAAAAAAATATTCCAGAAAAAGGGCCTGTACTCTAGACAGATTTTGTAAGAAAAACAAACATAGATAATGATAGGAACTTATATCATTTTCCCAGAGCACAAGCACCAAACCATTAATTTATAGACAATCATATTACAATTATCTGGTTTCTAGGATTTATACTCCCTAGAGAATTTAGCAAAGAATCAGGAGTTCAAAAATATATATATATATATAGGTAATCATGCATGGATGGAAATTTTATTACATATATTTGAACTGAACTATGTGTGGATTGATTAAACTTAATCAATCAAATATCCTCTTATTTTCCAGAACTCTGATTCAAACAAGAGAGGCATATATATCCTCACATGTATGCGCATGTCTTTGTGAATGTACTGATATATTTATATTGGTTAAAGATTTTGATCCTAGTTATATGTTGTTTGATAGAAAAAAAATGACTCTAGGCTTCAGAAATATGTATATGTATATCTTATATATATATATATCTATGTAAAAAAAAATCCTTACAAATTAAGGTATAAATAGGGAGGGTCATTTCATTTGGTATCAGAGCTATGTTACTAAAACATAGTTGAAAATTAAAATCAAATCTTTCTATGAAATTAAAAACTTACTTAAGAAACAAAGTATAAGTAAAATATTTTGTAGGGATTGATCACTGGATGATCAAGTTTGAGTTAATATATATATATATATATAAATCTAACCAGCTATGTAAATTATTATTAGCAAACTATGGTAGGAAGACCACCAAATCAGGGAGCAGGATCCTCCAATGCACCACCAATGGTCAATCTGCAAGATTTGGTGAGAGCATTTAGGGATGGGGCAGGACAAAGGCAAGAAAATCCCCATGAAGAGCTCTCCAAATTACTCAAGACTTATACTCATTTAGGAGTCAAAAGCTTTGAAGGGATAGAAAGTATTATGGAAATTCAAGCATGGTTGAGAACATTGGATAGGATTTTCAATGACATGCATCTTGATGATCAAAGGAAGAGGCAAGTGGCTTCAAGACAGTTGAAAGGAGCAGCTTTAAGCTGGTGGGAAGTAATAATTGCAGGGAGAGGTGAGAATGAAATCACTTGGAATCAATTCAAGGAGATGTTGGAAGCAAGATTCATACCAGCATCAGCTAAGACCACCTTACTAGAAGAATTTATTAGACTTAGGCAAGGAACTTTGAGTGTCACTGAATACACTCAAAAGTTTGAGGGGCTTTCCACATATGGAGCAATGCTTGTGGCAGATGAAGCATCCAAGAATGATAGGTACATTAAAGGTTTGAACCCAGGGCTTAGCAGAGCCATGTTACCTTATGCTTACAGGACATTTGATCAAGTAATAGACTTGGCTTTGAGGTTAGAGCAGCATGACAAGGAGAGGGAGAAGTTCAGAAATTTTAAGAACAATAACACCAAGAAGGGTAAGGGAAGATATCACCCTTATGATAAGAAGAAGGAAGAGGTCAGTAACAAAGGCACTGGAGATGTCAAGGCTAAGGAAACCAAGAAGAAAATTGTGTGCCATCAGTGTGGAAAGGAAGGGCATATCAAGCCTAGGTGCCCAGAATTGAAAGGAGGAGCTTTTAAGTGCTATCTATGTAGGAAAGAGGGGCATATGAAGAGGAATTGTCCTGAGTATAAACAGCAGGGAAAGTTGGCAAATTTGGAAGGCAAAGGCAAAGCCACAGTGGAGAGTAATGCTGAAAACCATAGCCAAGTGGAAGGTACATTACTTATTTGTACCATACCCATAGCAGTAGTATATGATACTGAGGCAACTCACTCTTTGATTTCTTATGAACTAGTTAAAATGCTAAAACTAAATTGCATATTGGTTGAAACCCCATTGCATATACAAAGTCCACTGGGGAGTTCTAGTGTTTTAAACATGATTTGTGTGGATGTGGAATTAAACATAGGAGGAAATATTTTTATTTCCAATTTATATGTTTTGAATTACCCAAATATAGGTGTTATATTGGGGGTAGACTGGTTAAGGCAATTTAAAGCCATAATTAATTTAGACTCATCCACCATATCATTGCAAAATTCTAGAGGCCAGAGAATCATAGTTTTATGTGCAGTAGCTAAGGAAGGAAAACTATATCATTTAGTTGACTCAGAAAAAGATTTCAGTGAACTAACCATTGAAGAAATTCCCATAGTCAATGAATACTTGGATATGTTTGGGGAAGTTAAGGGTGTTCCACACCATAGACCAGTAGAGTTTCAAATCAATCTAGTTCCAGGAGCAAGCCCAGTGATTAAAAAGCCAACTAGAATGGGGCCAAATGAACTAAAAGAATTAAAGAAACAGTTAGAGGAATTGGAAGAAAAGGGTTTTATAAGACCAAGTAATTCTTGCTGGGGAGCACCAGTGGTATTTGTTAAGAAACAAGATGGTTCCTTAAGACTTTGTATAGATTACAGAGAATTGAACAAGGTAACTATTAAAAATAAATACCCATTGCCAAGAATAGATGATCTTTTTGATCAATTAGTTGGGGCAAGAATATTCTCTAGACTAGATTTAGCATCTGGTTTTCATTAAATGTAGGTGGAGGAGTCAAGTGTTAAGTACACTGCCTTTAACACTAGGTATGGGTTGTATGAATTTCTGGTTATGCCATTTGGTTTGACTAATGCACCATCATACTTTGTGGATTTAATGAACAGAACCTTTAGATATTATTTAGACAAATTTGTGCTTATTGTTATAGATGACATTTTAATTTATTCCAAAACAGTGGAAGAACATAAAAATCATCTGCACCTGGTTTTGTCTAGATTAAGGGAAAAAGATTTAAAGGCAAAATTTTCAAAATGTGTATTTTGGAAAGAGGAAGTACATTTCCTTGGCCATGTCATTTCTGCCAAAGGGATTTCTGTAAACCCCAATAAAGTAGTAGCTATTCAAGCATGGAAGAGGCCTAGCATAGTGAGTGAAGTGAGATCATTTATGGGGATGGCAGGATATTATAGGAGATTTATAAAAGATTTTTCAAAAATTTCTACACCACTTACTAACCTAACCAGGAAGAACCAAGCTTTTGTTTAGTCAGAGAAGTGTGAGAAATCTTTTGAACAGTTGAAGGAGGCATTGGTGAATGCTCCAATTCTGAAAGTACCCCAGGGAAATGAAGAGTTAGTTGTATATACTGATGCTAGTGGGTTTGGCTTAGGTGCAGTGTTGATGCAACAAGGCCAAGTCATTGCATATGCATCCAAACAACTTAAACCCCATGAAGTAAGGTATGCCACACATGATCTTGAATTAGCAGCTGTGATCTATGCTTTGAAACTTTAGAGACATTATTTGTTAGGCACTAAGTTTGAACTTTACACTGACCACAAGTCTTTAAAGTATTTATTTTCACAAAAAGATTTAAACATGAGGCAACATAGATGGGTGGAGTTCTTAGCTGCTTATGACTTGGACATACTCTATACACCAGGTAAAGCAAACAAAGTTGCTGATGCTCTAAGTAGACAACATGCTAAGTTAGCCATGATAATGATAGAAGAATTTAAAGACTTGGCTTTGCTTGCTGAATTAGAAATTGGGGAGAAAGACTGTGTGCACATGGATGTACATGTGCATGGTGCACAGGAAAATAGAGGGAAGTTAAGCTTGATGACACTTCAATCAGATTTAATTTTGAAGGTAGGAAAAATGCAAGAACAAGACACAAACTTATTGGAGAAGAAAGTTCTCATATCAAAAGGGGAGGAAGTGATAAATCACCATATTGACAAAAATGGTTATTTAAGAAACCAGAATATGATATGTGTGCCAGAAAACATGGAGTTGAAGGAGGAAATATTGAATGAATATCATAGAAGTAAATACTCCATACACCCAGGCAGTACAAAGAAGTATCAAAACTTAAAAAGAGATTTCTGGTGGAAGGGAATGAAATCAGATGTAGCCAAATATATTGCAAAATGTATGACTTGACAACAAGTCAAGGCTGAAACTCAAAAGCCATCAGGGTTATTGCAACCTCTTACCATACCCCAATGGAAATGGGAAGATATATCTATGGATTTCATAGATGGACTGCCTAGATCTAAAAGAGGAAACACAAGCATATGGGTGATAGTTGATAGGCTAACTAAAGTGGCACATTTCATCCCAGTCAAATCAGAAAGGAATGCACCAAAATTAGCACAAGTATTTGTGAAAGAAGTGGTAAGATTACATGGCATTCCCAAAACAATTGTGAGTGATAGGGATACCATCTTCACCTCAAGATTCTGGAGAAGTTTTCAAGAAGCCATGGGAAGTGAATTATGCTTAAGCACTGCCTACCATCCACAATCAGATGGGCAGACTGAGGTGGTGAACAAGGTTCTAGAGGACTTGTTAAGGGCATGTGCACTGGATTTGGAGGCAACTGGGAAGACTATATCCATTTAGCTGAATTTACATACAATAACAGCTATCAAAGCACCATAGGAATGGCTCCATTTGAAGTCTTATATGGCAAGCCATGCTTGTCACCTGTATGTTGGGTAGAAGCAGGGGAAAGAGCTATTCTAGGGCCTAAGTACATACAAGAAACTAAAGAGAAAATTGAGTTGGTAAGAAGAAGAATGGCAGCAGCTCAAGATAGGCAAAAGAAATTTGCAGACATGAAAAGGAAGCAAGTGGAATATGAGGTAGGAAATTTTGTTTTCATCAAAATATTACCTATGAAAAATGTACTAAGATTTGGGAAACAAGGAAAATTAACCCCAAGATATATTGGGCCATACAAAATTCTGGAAAGAATTGGTTCCTTAGCATACAAGTTGGAATTACCAGAAAACATGCAAGGGATGCATGATGTTTTTCATGTATCACAATTGAGAAGATGGGTCCATGACAAGGCAGAAATTCTTGAGACCCCAACCCAAGTGCAGATAAATCCTAATTTGATTTATGAAAAGGATCCAGTGGGAATTTTGGCAAAAGATGTGAAGAAGTTGAGGAATAAATCTTTGAAACTTGTGAAGGTACAGTGGAGTCTTGATCCTAGTGATTGCACATGGGAATTAGAAGACAAAGTTAGGATGAATTATCCTAAGCTATTTTTAGATTAAAGGTAATTCTGATTTTTAATTTGTTTTCATTTTTAAGTGTATATATTTTTAGTTATTATGATAGAACTAAAAATTTATTGGGCTAAGAATGTATTGGTTCTCTGAAATAAGTTTAAAATTTATTTAAGCTTAGGAAAATTGTGGGACACAATTTCTAAAAAGGTGGGGTGTATGTAATGACCCAAGATTTTAGGAATTTATTTTAAAAAAAATATAAATAAGTTTAAAATAATTTTTAAACAAAATTTAAAGGGAATTGATATAGCTTGATATAGTGTATCTGTATGTGTGTACATGTGTGCACAGGAAATGCACATGAACTAGAGCTTAATTCCTGAATGCTAAGAATGAACACATGATTGATGTGTATGGAAATATTATCCTTAAAATCTATATGCATAAATAAATATATACATATATGGATGCTACTGAATATTTTTGAGTGTACATGTGCATGTGTGTGTCAGTACAGAATAATGTACAAATATATATATACATATGTGTGTGTACTAATTATTTCAGTAAGACTTATATACATATATATAGATATGTTAATAAGGTACTAGAGTTCAAATCAACAAAATAAAATATACAAACATATTTTAATTATAGGCATAAAGAAAAAGAATGAAGATATAAAAAGGAGTAATCCTCTTATAAATAAATGAAGGAAGTACATACTATTTACATGAAAAATAGAAAAAAAAAAGATAAAACAGAGAAATGCTTGGTATAGGCAGAATTAGGAAGAGTATTTGATAAATAATAAAAATCAAGTCACACTTTTAGCATGATAGTAGACAAAAGGGAAAAGTATTTTCTGGAAAATCAAATTTCTGAAATTAACCAAAAAGATATAACCACTTTCTCTTCACAAACCCAAGCCGGGGAGGGTAAGATTTTGGGTTTAAAAACTAAATGCAAATGGCATAATTTCTGATGGGCAAAAATGTCTTTAGCTAGTGCCTTAAACCCTAAGAAAAACCCTGCATAAATAGGCAGTGAGAGGAGAAACCTTCTTCTTCCCGGATAGCTCTTGAGAAAAATATATAGATATTATATAAATATAATACAAGTGAAGAAAAGATTTGAACGCAGAGGCTTACCAGTTAACTAGGAAGTGAAAGAGAGCTAGGTGAGAAAACTCTCAAAACCTAAGGCAATAAGTCCTAATGTAGGCAGCCAGTTATAAGTAATTTTCTTGAAAGTGTATTTTCATATGTGAATGCTTATCTGTGATTTTAGAACTGAAAATGTTTTGATTCTCTTTGGTTGTTCTACTTGTTTTATTATATGAAAGTTTTAAGTATTGTTAGTATACATATATGTTTTATAAACCCAGATCTCTGATATGTTAATGTTTAGGAACATAAACAAATACCCAGAAGATAAAATGTTGAAAATAGGAAAGTAGTATTGGTTTTGGCTCAACCCAGAAAGATGTAAACAATGTTGAGCTGCAATATACTCATGTATAAGTGCTGAGGCTTGAGACAAAAAGGAATTAGGGGTGCAATAGGGTTGCCTATGTGCTGATGCTCCTGATTCAATGAAAATATATAAATGTTCATATGCATAGCAAACAAATTTTGTGATTTAGTAAAATTTGGTCATTCTGAGTTTAACTCAAGCACAAATGTTTGCAAAAGGAAAAACTCTCTCAAAAGCCATAAGCCAATGTTAGTTGCCTATACCCCTTTTAAAATACCAGAAAATATGTATATACATGTAGAATCTCATTTGAATAGACAACAATGTTTGCTTGCCTGTTTTTCTATGTTTGGTTATGAACAATATGAGATGCCATGACATGGAAGTTTTATGTTAGTGAAATGAATCACTGAATGGTTTAGGCATGAAAAATCAAAAGAGTTATTATTAACTAAAACCTGATTAGGAAATGGGGGTCAAGAACACTGCAGGAATGACTTGTTTTCTTGAGTAATACAAGTTGACACATGGCTTGTTTAAGTCCTGAGATCTTTGTGTAATGGAGTGAATTAGTCCATTATAGTGTGTCCATTGATTCAATTAATTGCAGATGAGACCAAGATAGATAAATATATCAAGGTAAGAGAATTTGATATAAAGAGGAACTAGAGTTTTCCTGGAATGAAGTATGGACAGTGAATAAATGATTTAATTCATTTTAGGTGATTTCCTTGTTTGTATGGATGTTTATTTGATTAATGAATGAATTATATGAATGTATGAATGTACCATGTTTTCTTGAGGTTTCTGGAAAGGCAGATTTAAGTGTGCACCTGCACACTGACACAGAATATGCACACATGAATTTCTTGTTTGCAAAAGGCAGAGTTATATAAATATATTCATGTTTTAACTTTAACTTGATTTACAAATTGTTTTAGTGGATTTTCTCATACCAGACATATGTCTGACTCTAGTGTGCTAATGGCATATGGGGTGTCTCATTTAAAATGGGGCAGCTCCAAATGCATTTTCAGGCACTGCAGCAACTAAGTAGGAGTAGGAGCAAGGCTTTGAGAAGAAGATTATAGCATGCTAAACTTAGTTAGATAAGAGCCTAAATGATGAAATCTGCATGTATTGATAATTTAAATTGCTACTTGTATTAAGTGTTGAATATTGGATGGATATTTTGCTAAGTATTTTGTTAAGAAATTGACTTGTATCTGGAATCTATAAATCTAGTTAATATCTGATATGTTAAAGAAGTTAATCAAAATCTTGTAAGTGGATTTAGCAAGAACACTATGTTAAAATTGAATGGTTACATTTTATAAATGTATTAGTCAATCTTGAGTCTTTAAAAAGGATTTAAGTTTTGGGAAATCTAGATAGTTGAATCTCAGAAAAATTAAATGGTTTATTTTTCTACCATGGCATATGTATACAAAAGATAATAAGCATAGGGAGAATGTTTTTATATGACTGTAATGTTTCCATAATTCAACTTGTTTTATACAAATGTTTCATGCCTTATTTTTAAATAAAGGAAGAACCTGTAATATGGGAGTTGAAAGCAAGATCTAAAATAGTTGCAGTTATATACACACATAAACATGTTTTGTACAGATATTAACACACCTGTTCCTTTTTATTTTTTTTAACATGAATCTGAAGTCCATTTCACTCAGGTTTTGATCATATGCATTTTTAAGACCCTATGGGTTACACCAGAACAAAGAGCCTGGTTGAACCATGCTATGGATACTCATGGCTACAGGAAACTCAGACATGTTTGCATTTGTTTTAGCTTAGCATCCTAGTATCAAAGAATCAAGTTTTTGAATGTGATATATCACTTTAAAAAAAAATATTCCAGAAAAAGGGCCTGTACTCTAGACAGATTTTGTAAGAAAATCAAACATAGATAATGATAGGAACTTATATCATTTTCCCAGAGCACAAGCACCAAACCATTAATTTATAGACAATCATATTACAATTATCTGGTTTCTAGGATTTATACTCCCTAGAGAATTTAGCAAAGAATCAGGAGTTCAAATATATATATATATATATATATATATGTATATATAGGTAATCATGCATGGATGGAAATTTTATTGCATATATTTGAACTGAACTATGTGTGGATTGATTAAACTTAATCAATCAAATATCCTCTTGTTTTCCAGAACTCTGATTCAAACAAGAGACGCATATACATCCTCACATGTATGTGCGTGTCTTTGTGAATGTACTGATATATTTATATTGGTTAAAGATTTTGATCCTGGTTATATGTTGTTTGATAGAAAAAAAAATGACTCTAGGCTTCAGAAATATGTATATGTATATCTTTTTTATATATATATATCTATGTAAGAAAAAAAAATCCTTACAAATTAAGGTATAAATAGGGAGGGTCATTTCACTCGGCCTCACGTACAACACCTTGAATGGAGCTATACCTATACTACTTTGATAATTGTTATTATATGAGAACTCTACAAGATGTAGATAATCTTCCTAAGATCCGCGAAAGTCTAAAATACATGCTCTCATCGAATCATCTAGGACCATGTTAACCCTCTTAGTCTGCCCATCTATCTTTGGATGGTACGCAGTACTCATGTGCATTTATGTACCTAATACCTTCTGCAGACTTCTCTAAAATTCATTAGTGAATAACGAGTCCCAATAACTAATAATAGTGATTGGCACCCCATGCAATCTCACTATCATCTTCACGTATATCTCTGCTAACTTTGGCTCAGTCCGCTTAGCCTTCATTGAAATGAAATAGGCACACTTCATTAGTCTGTCAACAATAACCCAACCGTCTTCATTCCCTACCCTTGTCCTTGGCAATCCATCCATGGAGTTCCTAGATACTGAATCTCATTTCCACACTAGGACTTCTAATGGCTGTAGGAGTCCATATGGCTTTTGATGTTCTGCCTTCACTTGCTGGCATGTAAGACATCTTCTCACGTACTCTTCTACATCTTTCGTCATTCCTTCTCAGAAGAAACTCCTCTTCATATGTCGATACATCTTTATACCTTCAAGATGTATGGTAAACTTTACTTATTAAGTGTTCTTCTCTAAATATTAGTCCAGTATGATTCTTTCATATTTAGCATAGTTCACTTGCTTCTAAATTTAGAACCGCCACCCTAATGTCGTTACCCACAACTCTTACATCCCTGACAACACCCTTACACATATCGTTATCCCATTGGATCTTTTTTTACTTTTTGCTATTTGCAACGTTTTTTTCAGCAAACAATTTGGATCTTGCCTCCTTTTTTCCTAACCCATGTTAATATATTTTTCCATGGATTTTATTCCCCTACATCCCTCGTAGTACCCATTTACCCCAACGTAGCATTTAACAATTTAATCCTTTTACTTTCTCATAGAAAATTCAAATTAAATTCTCTAAAATTCCTGAAACTCTATTCTTTCATAGTTCACATATATTTTGCCTTTTTAAGAATATTTCACTTGTTATTTTCAAGTTAAATAACTTCAAAAATCCATATAAAATTATATAAGCCTAGAAAATTCCTCAAATTTAAAACCCACTTTATAAATCATGATTTAAACATTATTAAAATTTCCATTAAGTCACTAAAGTAGGAAAAACACATGTAAACATCCCATGTTCACTCATCTTTCCCCAAAACATTCATTGAACCTTTAGATCTTTACATGTAAACCCGTATAAACCTCATCATACATAAATCATTTAGATCTAAATCAAACCCATAAATATAAGAAAATCAGTTTAAAAGGGTTAAGTATTACTCATCTAGATATTTTAGATGTATAGCTTTAGTCTTCTTTAGTCTCTTCTAGCTTGTGTTTTGTATCTTCTCCTTATTTGCTTTCTTACGCTCCCACCATTAAAATGTTTTCTCTAGCTTTTATTTTAGTTGAAGTAGAATGAAATGAATGAATAGAAATGAGTAATGTTTATTTTTCCACAATAAGTGCGGCCTGAGACCTCATACCTATTTTTATTAACTTATTTCCTTTTAACCTTCTTGTTTAACCCGCATTTTCCTTTTAATTAGCTTATTTAATTAATTATAAAATTTAAGGATTATTACATGAAGGTTCTATTATGTGCTCTACTATTGATGACATGTGCAAAGGGACTATTAATACTCGAGATGATGAGGCACACTCGTGAGATGAGGGTACATAAGATGATTAAAGTCCCTTAACGTTAGGACATGATCTGCCCAGACTCTGGAGTCCCTTGAATTTAGGACCTGGGTAGGGTTATGTACTATAGTCTATTGACATGAAGACATAGTGACGATATGGTAGAGTTCCTTAACATTAGAACATGTCTGTACCTTTATGGATCGATTGGCCGGGGACATCGAGTAGTCCTTGATGATGAGATATAGTATATGAGTATTATATATCCAATGCACTGAGTGAGTGAACTATTAGGATGGATGATGTATGCTTTGGTCACTCGTTTGTTATCACTTAGGGATGCCACATGATGTAGATATATAGACACCCCATTTGCACCCTTATATGTGTAGTTCAGCCATGATGCTGATATTATAGAGTAGCATATACTGTATGTTATGCGTTGACTCTTTGGACGCAAGGATAGGTCAAGTATGATCTTTTCATAACCTTTGTCCTAGTATACTGACTTATAGTATTTGAGATTTCTACCGCTCACACCAGACTGTTGTCTGACTTGGGATTTTATGCTTTGATTCTTATTATTCCGGATACTCTTATATGATTAGATTAGGGATAAAAGATTTAGTGAGCATGTATGAGCTAACAGATGGACGAGTAGGAGGCTGACTCGTATTACTACTTTTATTATTCGATATTCCACTACAGCACTATAATGTCAGTATTTACTTAGAGTAGTTAGTATTTTGAGTTTATTATTAGTTGTATAGACTTTACTACTTATGTTGTGACTATGTGGATCTACACTTTGATTATCTGTGAGCCATACAGTTATTTACTGTCTTGCCTATTTCATACCTATGACATTATATTATATTATATTTGATGCGCTGTGAGATATATGACATGTTCTGTGATGTTTTATTTACTTTACTGCCCTTGACGGTTGCCCAACATCGATCAGACACCGCTACAGCATACTATACAGGTATATTGGGTGTCGGTGGTGTAGGGCGGTCATCACATTTGGTATCAGAGCTTAGAGTGCGTTGTTTAACCTAAGGGATTCCGTGATCCAATAGAGATAGGATAGGGAGTTCTCACCCAACGCTGCATCGAGAGCGTATATATGCATGAGAGTGCATACTTATTATATATTTTGGTTTTCAAAACTTCATAGTAGTATATATAATATATAAGTCGCATTGCACATATGAGTACTGCTTAAGTGGGATTCCTCAGTGAGAGACTAACCATCCTTATTATAGATTGAAGGACGAGTCATCAAATAAGGAATGTCGCTAGGAACTCCGTCGCTGGAGTCAAAGAAGGAGCTGGCTCGAGAGCTGCTGATCCCGATTTGCAGATTATTTTCAATATAATGATGCAGGACATGCTGCAAAATGTTCAAGTAGCCACTCCGAATGTTGCAATTGATGGTGGTACTCCTGTGTAGGCAACCAGAGTCGATTTCGTTAAGCTGAACAAAGACTTTGCTAGTCTTGGTGGCAAACCATTCCAAGGAACGGAGTTGGCAATGGAAGTTCAGGATTGGCTAGATACTTGCAAGAGGATATTCGGTGATCTTGAACTCGATGATGCTATAAAGAGGAGGTTGGTCTCACATCGACTTTAGGGAACGGAAATGAATCGGTGGAATCTTATAAAGATTGCTATGCCTAAGGACTAGTTTATTGGGGATCAATTCAAAGCTTGTTTCGAGAAGAAGTTCATACTGGTAGCTGAAAAGTCAATTTTATTTCGAAAATTTGCTATCTTGAAGCAAGGAGATATGACTATCTCCAAATATGTAGCTAAATTCAACGCACTGCCGAAGTATGAGATATTTTTTTATCGATACTTCTCTCAAGAAGAATGAGAAGTTTATTATTGGTCTAGATGATTATTTGGGTAAGTGTCTTGTGGGCTATATTGACGATACCTTTGAGGCGATAGTAAAGAAGTCGCTGAGACATGAGAGTCTTTACCCAAAGTCAAAGGCCATTATTCCTACAGACAAGCCAAAGCTGCAAGTGAGTGGGGGAGGTAAGAAGAGTGGAACAACAAATGGAAGTAGTTCAAGAATAAAGATGGACAGAAAAAGAAGTTTAAAGGTGGACTTACTTGCTTTAATTGCGAAGGGAAAGGCCACTTTATCAGGAATTGCAAAGTTAAGAGAAAGAAATGCTTCAACTCGCACATGGTGGGGCATATTCAGAGAGATTGTCCAGAGCTAACGAAGCAGAAACAGGTTGTGAAAGTATATGCTATTAATGTCATCCCAACATCGTCAAATGCTCCATCGACAAAGGAGAAGGGGAAGGCATTGTTATCTAAGGTATGCTTTCCATTTATAATGTTCTTATATGAGTTTTATTTGATATCGGGGCTTCACATTCCTTCAAATCTAATGATTTGATAGATAGATTAGGATTGGAACGCGGACCTTTGATTGTGACGAACCTAATTGGAGGATCCACTAGCCTTGTATGATTTGTTATAGTTTGGTCTTATCGAGTCATCGATGTTGTTTTGATTGTGATAGCTTTGTTTTAGATTTTGTTGGATTCGACATTATACTGGGGATGGACTGGCTTCATAGATATGAAGTAGTGGGAGATTATGAGAGGTCGTTGGCAATGATATGAATGGATTATTTGGCAGAAGGTAGCGTTAGGCTGCTTACTAGAACACGAGGTAATGATTAACTTTCTATATTCGCTCGATATCCCATACAACGAGTTATCATTAGTACCGACTGATAGGGAGTATCCAGACATATTCCAAGAGGTGACTGGAATTCCACCACACAAAGAGATCGAGTTCTATATTGATTTGACGAAGGATGCTGGACCAATGGTATTAAAATTGAGGACAATGGCACCTAGAGACCAGTAAGAGATCGAGGTGCAGGTGAATGATATATTGCGATGAGGGTTCATTTGTTAAAGTATTTGTAAGTGGGAAGCACCCATTGTATTTGCTACTAAGGTGGACAATTCTTTTAGATTGTGTGTCAATTATCATGAGCTAAATAAAGTGACGAAGAAGAACAAGTATCCACTCTAACATATTAATGACTTGTTTGATAAGCCTAATGGTGATAGAGTATTTTCACAATTGGATCTCGCAACTAGATTTCATCAAATGAGAGTGGCAAAGGAGAATATGTCGATTATTGCATTTCATACACTATCTAGATTCTATGAGTGGTTGGTTATGCCGTTCGGGCTAACCAATGCGCCAGCATACTTTGTTGATCTTATGAACCATGATTTTAGGGGTCAGCTAAATAAATTTGTGCTTGTGTTTGTTGACGATATTATGGTCTATTCACGAACAAAGGAGGAACACAAGACACACTTAATGATTGTGATGAAGGTGTTGAGAGAACATCGACTGAAGGAAAAAATTTCACAGTGCCACTTCTGAGGTAGAGAAGTATAATTTTTGGGTCATTTGTTTCTGAGCAGGGAATTACCGTTGATCCTGCGAAAATTACAGTACTCTAGGACTGGGTTAGATCCAAAAATGTTACCGATGAGGAGTTTCTTGGGGTTAGCTGGATATTATAGACGATTCATCTAGGACTTCTCTAAAGTAGCGGCACTATTGACTTATTTGACGAAAAAGAACCAGAATTTTACCTGGGATGCATGGCCTGAGCAGGCATTTGTGAGTTTGGAAGAAAAGTTGATGAGTGCACCAGTACTGATCATTTCGAGTGGGAATGAGGAGATGATGGTATACACTGATGTGTGTGGTACCGGATTAGGTGTGGCACTGATGTAGAGAGGCAAGGTCGTTGCATATGCTAGTCGACAACTGAAGCTAAATGAGAAGAAGTACTCAACCCATGATTTCAGTTCATAGAGATCATGTTCACACTAAAGATTTGGAGGCACTATCTCTTAGGAGAGAGGTTTGAGCTGTTTACCGACCATAAATCGTTGAAGTACCTCTTTTTGCAGAAGGATTTTAACCTTCGCCAGTAGTGATGGTTAGATTTCTAGCCTCTCATGGCATTAATATTGCACATACACTGGGAAAAGGTAATATAGTTATTTATCCCTTGAGTAGGAAATATGCTAGCTTGGGAGCTATGTTCCTAGAGTGGAAGCAATTAAATTATATTGCTGGTTATGATTTCCAACTGAGATGCAAGCTAGAGACAGAGATATTGGCAAGCTTGACTATCTGGCCTACTTTGATTTGGTGGATTGGTACTAGTCAGAGGTGTGATGCTAGATTAGCTGAGATCATTGCTAAGGCTAAATTTGGAGTAGAGTCTGAGGAGATGACAGTACATACTTGACCAAGACGGTTGCCTCTATAAGGATAAGAGATTGTTTGTTCTTGGTGTCGATGGGTTGAAGGATGAGGTGCTATGAGAGTGCCATTATTCGAGATTGACTATACATCCCGACGGTAATATAATGTATAATGACATGATGCAAACCTTCTATTAGGAAGAGATGAAGAAATACATTGGGACATTCATCTCAAAATGCATGAACTGTCATTTGGTTAAGGCAGAGTAGAAGAAGCCTAATGGTTTGATGCAACCGCTAGAAGTTCCCTGGTGGAAGTGGGACAAGCATCGATGAACTTCATTGATGGACTGCCGATGACTCCAACACGGTACGACATTATTTGGGTCATAGTTGATCAATTAACTAAGAGTGCCATATTCATACCCATAAAGTCAAGTCAAACGGTAGCCAGACTGGATGAATTGTATGTAAAATGGATAGTATGATTCCATGGTTTGTCGAAGAGCATTGCGAGTGACCAAGACCCATTGTTTATGAGTGGGTTTTGGATGAGCTACATCTAAGTACGGCTTATAAACCTCAAACTGACGGCCAAATTGAGAGAGTGAATCATATTTTAGAGGACCTCTTGCGGGCTTGTATACTTGGTGTTAACGAATAAATTCATCAACACCTAAAAACGAGTATGAATAGAAGTTGATCATCGATAAGCCTCTATGAGGTTCTCTGAAGCTGTCGAAGTCACAGGTTAGGACATACATGGTTATATGTTCATTGCAAATCTCTATTTAATCATCGGGGTCGAAGTCTTGTAAGCTTATATTAGCTCGAAGTAAAAGTTAGAAAGGTAATTAGAGGTCATGTTCGAGGTTAGGTATGCTATACAAGTTCTAGTTTGAAGTCACATATATTAGGCAAGTTGTCAGTTTAGGTAAGTCAACGTGCAAAGTTAAGAAAATATGCAAATCATAGTTCTAATCAAGTCGATAAGGCTATGTCCTTGTTTAATTTCCAAATCCTTATGCGTATAATTAATCAAGTGCTACAATAGGAAAAATCCCTAGTTCAATTTAAGGTTTACAAAGTTTAAAAGGTAAGAAATGAGGAGGGAGGAATCGGCCCCCAAAACAGCACCCCTAAGGTCATATTTATAGAGGTGGAGTGGTAGGGCCTTCAACGCGAGTGGAGCCTAGGCGGTGGAGTTGATAAGGTCTTTGTCGACTTTAATGTTGCTAAGTGTTAGGTCTTAGCCTAGATTTCTTTTGAGATATGCGGCAATAACCTTGACTGTAACATTCTTGGCGGCAACATCCATGGCAGCAATAATGGCTTTACTAAGCATAATGTTGGCCTCCTTCAAGTGATATGAAGACCGAAGTGCTATATTGAACAACGGCAAAGAACGTTGTCGTTTTGCATCCTTTTGGTGTTATCACAGTGTAGTGTTAAGATCTTCATGGATATTGATAGTGTCGAACATCAATATCACTTCGCATAGAAATGTGATATCCTCCAAACGCCGGTAAAACATGTTATCGAAATGCCATGTTGAATGTTATCGAAGAGCAGTGCAATATCTTCGAAGAGCTACATGGCGTAGTACTCCATGATGATTGGCAGAGAGCTTGTGGTTGGCAAGTAGCGGCGTTGATTGAACCTAGTATCAATGAGATGTGCTTTTATCACTCAACCTAATATCAATGAGATGCGCTTTGATCACTTCGACATTCATCGATGACCTTCGAAGTTGTCTGTACTTGACCTCTTCACAACACTGACTACGAAAGGTGATGCAACCGCTATATCTATTTTCATGCATCTCCGAAGTCAATAAGAGGCGTCATTGGAGTATTGCTGATCTAGGGGCTTCGACAATAATGACAATGTGTAGAATGATCAATGAATAACTTCTGATATTGGCACTATTACTTCTTTGTTGCTTATTGGTGTGGCATCGAACCTCCTTGAATCCTTTCGAAAATTCTCTTTGACATTATTATTGGTATAAGAAATGTGAAATCATGTGGCATGTCGGACCTCTTCATCAACAATTATAGTAGTAATATCTTCGAAATTTATGAGGTGTGACACCCTAGCTCTTTACACTTTCCATTTTCGAAGTCAATGATGGTGATGTCACTTGCTATTACAAAGACTTAGACATTGTTTCATATGACGAGGTTCGACATCATCTCCTTTGAGCTTCAAATCAGGACCCATATTCTCTTGTGAAATTATGTGGATAACATTTGCCCCCCTCCTTGTGTAAAAGAAGCTTTTTACTCTTTAGGGTAAAACCATGAATTTTTCTTGCTTTGCTTAGCCTTTGAGACTCATATAGCATTTGGCATCAATTTATTCACTCAACATAGTTTTACTGGCGTAGCATTACATTTTGGATGCTTTATGTTAATTGTTATTAAAGTTTTCAGTTCATATTTACGGACCTATCTTCTTATCATAGATTTAGAACTTATTTATGCTCTTCTAGTCAATGCAAAAGTTTAAGTTTTTCTTGTGAACTCTATACTGGTCATTCAATAGTTATTGGCTTGTTGTAAGGTTGTTTTTAAACTTTAAACTTTTTATTGTTTGTATATCAAGTTCCTCCCTCTAAGAATTGCTCTGGATTGGACATCGGAGTCTTTAGTCCCTCCCTCTAGGAGGTGCTTCTGGAGAAGGCTAAAAAGAAGTTTCTTGAAAAATTTATTTTAAGAAAATAATTTTTGGCCAAACAAAGTATTTGTGAAAAACCCTTTTTGTTCATAGAACTTTTGAAATAGGATTGTCTTGATTAATCGAGAAACCATTTTGTTTAAATTGGTTCTCCTTTTTGAAAAGTGTTTTAGGACATTTGAAACCTTTGATAAAGTAGTCTTTTCTCAGTGTTTCCTCAAGGAGATGTTTTTAAATCATTCCCATGATAGAAACACGAATCTCAAATAAGAGATTGAGTGGTCATGATCCATGAACTAATAGTCTTTTAATCGAGAATAGGCCGTTCTAATCAGAGTTTTTGTAAATGAATCTTGATAGTTCCGAACATCTTTCTTGAGAAAATATGTGTAGGTTTTTCCTTGTCAATAACTTTGAAAAGCTTTGAAAATGCTTTTGTCAGGATATGCTTAGCTAAAATCTTTAGTGTGCATTTACTAAAGCTAAGTAATATTTTTGAAGATTGTATGAATCTTTCTTAAAATAGATTAACATTTGTTATTCCTTGATCCATAGGGTAATTAGAAATAACCCTTCTTAATTTTTGAAAGTAATTCTTCTTGAAGACTTGCTTGGAAAATTCCTTTTGGCAATCAAATGACTAGTTGAAAATAAGGTTGATGTATTTACTTCCACCTTTATATGATATATAGCTAATTATACCCATCAGGGTTTTGCTTAGCAAAAGGAACATCTTGTTTATTAGTCTGAAAAGTTATGATTCATGAACTAATAGATTTTTACGGACAAGAGCATACTTTTCCTAAAATCCCATACTTTGGGAAAATTTTAAAGATTTACCTTTCCCTAGAGACTGACTTATGCTTGAAGGTTAATTGATTCGAGCTTTTCAAATAAAGAGCCACTTTATTCTAAATATTTGATTTATCTTTTCTTCAAAGAAGACCGGAGATTGGTTATGTTTTATGGGTAAATTCAGATCCTTCTGTGTGTAGTGGATTGATTTTGTTTTAACTTGTAAAGAAACTCGAATTTCTTGTTAATACATAATCAATTTCAAGTACAAATCAAATGAGAAATTTTATGAGTAAAAACAATCCACGGTGGGTAACTGTCACAAGACTTCATAGTTTGATCAGGGTTTGAATTTGAAGTTGCTAAGCCATTTTTTCCTTGAAGAAAGAGTTAGGTTTTGGGCATTTGGGCTACTTTCTTCAGAACAAATGACCCTTTAAGCTTCCTTAATGAATTCTTTTAGAGATCCTAGCCTGACCATATTCTGGATTATTCTAGACAAGATGTGGCATTCATCAGTCTTATGTCTGTTTACTTTGTGATAATCATAATAATCTTCTCCTCTATCTAGCTATGGACAGTTCCGTATTTTGTAGGAAATAGAGATATTTTCATCATTTTGGGTTACAGCAAAAATGTGGGAGAGGGGCTTGCTCAAATTTATATAGTTGGATTCAGAAACATCGTTCGGAATTCCTCTTCTACTCTTATTCCCTTTTGGCCTCTTGCTGAGATGTTAGGAAATGAACTTTTCCTCTTTTTAGTTTTATAGGGATTTCTTTATGGCATGGTACTTCTCATCCATTTGAATAAAAATTTTAGATCGAAAAAGTATTGTAGATCCTTACATCCGTTGATATAAAGCTCTTTCCAAAAAGGAGTTTGCTCAATTAGTCCCAGTCAAACTGTTATCAGCTTTTCCATATCGGTTGCATTTTCTACTTTTAGTGCTTCTGTGTTAAATCTCTTCAGGTATTAGCTAAGCAATTCTCCTGGTCTTTGCTTGATAGTAGCTAACATGCAAAATTTTATAGTTAGGTCTTTGAATATATAAAACCATGCCATAAATTCATAAGAGAATTGTTCACAATAACCGATGGTCTCTTTCTGATAGTGCATATACCATTTGATGGCTGCTCCATAAAAAGTTATAGGGAAAAACTTACAACAAACTGCCCCAGAAGCGCTATACAAATCCATTCGTCTTTCGAAAGCTACAAGATAATCATTTGGATCAGTAGTTCCATCATACTGTAGTAGATGAATCTTAATGTGAGATGGAATTCTAATAGCCATTATTTCTTCTAAAGGAGGAGTCTTTTGAAAGTTATTATTTTTCTCGAGGTCAAGGATTCTCTCCTCCTTAAGCTTGCCTTCGTTATTTGGTTGAGAATGTCCTTTTGATTGGTTTCGTTGTCATGGTAATTTCTATTATCTTCATGGATTGAATTATTCGATTGCTCAAGGGACCTTTTAGCTTGACTCTCTTGGTTTTCATTTTGTTCTTCGTCTCGAATTTTACTTAGGGATTGCGCTTCATCTTCCCCTTTCATAAGCTTCCTCGCCCTTGAAGACTCTTGAGATGGAGCCCCTTCAAGAAGCTCTCGCATTACCATTACTTGTTGTATTAAATCCTGGATTTTGGTCTCGTTACTTACAAGTCTTGTTAAAGTTGTGGATTGACGAATCTCCATATTCTCTAAGTTGAAGTTCGGGATGTTATTATTTTCCCTGGCTACACCATTTTTTCTAAAACAAAAGAATTTTCATGCAGTTAGTTTATGGAGAAATCTATAAAGGATCGGAGGTTTAGGCCCTCTTTCTAGTGCCAAAATGTTAACAAATAAATTCTTCAACACCCAAAAATGAGTACGGATAGAAGTTGGTCAATGAGAATCCTCTATGAGGTTCTTTGAAACTGTCGAAATCATAGGTTGAGACGTGCGTATTTCTATGTTCATTGCAATTCTTTGTTTAATCATCGGGGTCGAAGTCATGTAAGCTTGTATTAGCTAGAAGTCAAAGTTAGAAATGTAATTAGAGGTCACGTTTGAGGTTAGGTATGCTATACAAGTTCTACTTCGAAGTCAAGTATATTAGGCAAGTCGCAAGTTCAAGAAAGTCAGCGTGCAAAGTCAAGCAATTATGCAAATCGTAGTTTAAGTCAAGTCGGTAAGGCTACGTCCTCATTTAATTACCAAATCCTTATGTATACAATTGATCAAGTGCTACAATAAGCAAAATCCCCAAATCAATTTAAGATTTACAAAGCTTAAAAAGTAAGAAATTAGGAGGGAGGAATCGCCCCCAAAACAACATAACCAAGCGTCATATTTATAGAGGTGGAGTGGCAGGGTCTTCGACGCGGCTAGAGCCTTGGTGATGGAGTAGATAAGGTCTTTATCGACTTTAATGTTGCTAAGTGTTAGTTCTTCACCTAGATTCCTTTTGAGATATGCGGCAGTAACCTAGGTGGCAACATCCATGGCAGCAATGGTGGCTTTACTAAGCATAATATCGACGTCCTTCAAGTGATATGAAGATCGAAGTGTTGAGTTAAACAACGACGAAGAGCGGTGCCACTTTGCATGCTTTTGGTGTTATCACGTGCAATGTTAAGATCTTCGTGGATATTGATAATGTCCAACATCAATATCGCTTCGCATAGATATGCGATGTCCTCTAAACATTGGTAAAACATGCTATCGAGATGCCATGTTGAACGTTATTGAAGAGTAGTGCAATATCTTCGAAGAGCTGCATGGTGTAGTATTTCGTGATGATTGGCAAAAAGCATGTGGTTGGCAAGCAGCGGTGTTGATTAAACCTAGTATCAATGAGATGTTCTTTGACCACTTCGACATTCATCAATGACCTTTGAAGTTGTCTATACTTGACCTCTTTGCAACGTTGAATATGAAAGTTGATGCCACCCCTATATCTCTTTTCATGTATCTTCGAAGTCGATAAGAGGCATCGTTGGAGTATTACTGATCTATGGTCTTTGATGATAATGACAACGTGCTGAGTGATCCATGAACAACTTCTATATTGGCACTATTACTTCTATGTTGCTTATTGGTGTGTCATCGAACCTCCTCGAACCCTTTCAAAAATCCTCTTCAACTTTATTACTGGTATAAGAGATGTGCAGTCATGTAGCACGTCAGACCTCTTCATCAACAATTACTGTAGTAATATCTTCGAAGTTTATGTGGTACGACGTCCCTGGCTCTTTACACTTTCCATCTCCAAAGTCAATGATGGTGATATCACTTGCTATTACAAAGACTTAGACATTGTTCCTTGTGACGAGGTTCGACATCATCTCCTTAGAGCTTCAAATTAGGAACTATGTTCTCTTATGAAATTATGTGGATAACACTTGACTTTGGAGGCTTGTGGGATTATCACCAACATCTTGTTGAGTTTGCATACAATAACAGTTATCAATAGAGCATCGGTATGGCAGCATTTGAGGCGTTATATGGCTAACCGTGCAACGCTCCTTCTTGTTGGTGGGAAGCAGGCAACAAGTTAATACTTGGGCCAAACATGATCGTAATATGTACTTTTTAGATTATTTGGTTCTTTTGAGGGAAAAACCATTACGAAGATTCGATTGGTCTCAAAAGATACTGTTATATGAATGCATCATGTTTTTTGTGTTTCTCACACCAGAATTATGTTCAACTCATAGTTTTATTTTTCCTTTAGTTCCTTAAGTGCACATTCGAGCAGTTTGAGAAAGTCAGGTTTTTGTTGGATATTCTTTGAAGCTTGAGTAGACGAGCTAGATGCTTTTACCTACCGTAGTATTCTTATTTCCGCTGGACCACCAGTATGTATATCAGTTATCGTAAAGACAGGTTGCTATAATTATCCAGGCTGATGATAGTACTTAAGATTATGACTCTATAATGCTATGTATCTTAGAGTAGTACTTTGTATTATCTTTTGATATTATATGTTGTCGTTCCATTGTAAGAGTTAGCTATTTTGTTTTCTTCTTTCTTCATCTTTTTCTTTCTTTCTTTTCTTTTTACTCTAACAATCTGTTTTCCTGGCACTTAGACGTTCGGCAAGTGCATACCATGGACGTAGTAGTGTCGAATTTGAAGGTCGAAAAGGCTGGTTGTTACAAATAGTATCAAAGTTGAACGTTAAGCAAAAACCTGGCCTTTGGTTGGGTATCACTAATTAAAGATAGGGTAAGTGATGCCCTAGAATGAGTTGAGTGTATTTTACATATGAGAACGTATATGTATCTGTTATATATAAGTAATTATATAAGTATGACTTGTAAGTGTAATCTAATTAATGTAGAGATTCATGATGGTCATCCGTTATCCCTCATTGATTAGCTTAGTCTTGCTTAGTAAATTCACGAGCATTGTTATCATTTGTTGATTGATTTGTCATTCTCGGATAGTTTATGGGCATCGATTATTGTTTGTTGATTATTAATTTATCCTCATCCAGTTTATGAGTAGTTTTACCTTTTTACTATATATGTTGGGTAAATAGTAATTATTTGGTGCATTGAAACGAACACCTTGTGAATTGAGTTTCACAGTTTGACTACAAGGCATTCGGTGATAATGTTGGATTAAAAGTTAACTCTAATAAAAGATGTTTATTATAATCTGAAAGAAAAAATAAGATATTTTGGGAAAAAATTATATTTGTGAAATGATTGTATATAGGAAAGTGATTTTATAAAAGTATAATTTACATAATATGGTTTATAAACGAAGAGGATATAAATTGATGTTTTGAGAACTTAAATCCCGATGTCTTTGAAAATGGTTTTTAAGATTTTAGAGAAAATAAAAACATTATTATTTGAAGGTATTTATGAATACTAACATTTTGAAAAGAGTTTAAGATTTGTTCAAGTTCGAGGTTGCTCTCGGTATCGACGAATCAATTTGAGAACAAAGTATATAAATGTTAGCTAGTTCGAGTGGTTTGAAAGTGACTAAAAATGGATGGGAGATGTGTTCTGCTGGTAAACACTTCCCTTGAGTATTACCCTTCTTAGCAAGGGAATGTATTATACTACTTGGTAGGGCCCGTTTTCTTAGTATCATTTTGGTGTTACTCGATCTACATGTATATTTCCTATAGATTTTAAAGAAAATAATTGGGAAATTGGTTTATAAATTGAGATCATGATACTTAGTACTATTAGACGAAGTATTTGATATGGGTTTGAAAATAATGATGGTTAAATCCCAAAAGTATGATTTAATATACAAAAGGTACATGTATATATAGTTATTTCAAATGATTTGAAATAAAACCCGGTATTTAGTTCTAAAGTTTTCATTTGTTAGGATATAAAGGATTTTTCAACGCTTTTGGGCAGTTTGGAACTTTCAGATAACTATAAAACTTGAAGCTAAGTAATTTTGAAAATATAAAGATGAGTTTATATAATGCTTGAAATGAGAAGGTAGTAAAAGATATACTAATTTTTAAATTAGTTTGGACATCAATGTTAAGTAGAGCATTCGATGTTATTAAGCCAACTAATAAATGTCTTGACCTTAGGATTGTCTAAGGAAAGTTGGCTCTAGGCCTAAGTTTGGATATCGGTATCTTGTTCTTCCTAGCTACTTTCTTAACCCAGCAGATAAAGAAGTCTAAAAGGTTGAGTATATTATAAAACCTTGATTTATTTTAGGCCTTCGTTGGAATTTTAGAAAGAAGAGTGAATCAGACGTTTTGTATATACTCTTAGGATGTAGTAAAGTATTATACGAGTATAAAAGGTGAAATTGTGTTTTCATGAAATGTTTCATAAATGATTTTAGTATTGAATGAGATATACTATTAGTGTAAATGAATGTGATTAAAAAGAAATTGGTGTAGTTAAGAAACCAATAGGATAAAATACGTAAGTTGTATGTAAATCATTTTATTTGCATGATAGTCTTTAGGTGATTTACACTGGTTCAAACAAGGATTTATCACTTGATTCTTGATGGAGAACACTTGAAACGGATTCTTGATATGATCTTGAAGTTTTCTATCATTATATATGGCTATGTATGGGAAATGGAGGTTTCTAATCAAGGAACCCGACCGGAGTCCGTACTAGAGAGGTCAAGTGATCTATACTAGTTTGGAAGTGAAATTTATGTGATCGAGCAATTGATCAATTTTGATATTGCATATGGATGGTCCATGTCCATCGTAGGATCTTAAGTATATATGTATACTATGTATTGTTGGCTTAAGGAGAGTTCAGGGAATGACTCTTCGATTTGTTCTAAGGTAGCATGAATAATCGACTAAGAAATAAACTGAGGCTGTTGAGCGTAAGGTACGCTTAATAAGTTATACATCGTCCTTGTGCGATGAGAGGGTTTTTGAAGCTGAGCAAATCGTAAGCTTTATTTCTTGTGATTGAGGATACTGTTAAGTGTTTACTTGTGCTTGTTTCTTTTGTGTGTTGGTCATGTTCGAATTTTGAGGACAAAATATTTTAAGTGTGGGAGAACATAATGACCCAAAATTTCGAACACTTCGTATTTATATATTTGAATCTTGGGTTTAATGTGATAAAAGTGATTTTATAACCTTGTTAACCCCCTTTTAGTTAATAATTAATGATGGTAAACTTATTTTTGAAAATGTTTACAATAGTAATTAGTTCTAAGAAATATCGATAATGTGGACGAAAATTGTTTTATCATTTAAAGGCTTTTTAATCGATAAAAGTTGTTCGAACTCTTTGTGCATGTCTAATATTTTAACGTGTCATTAGTTAGCAACTAAAAATATTTTAGTGTTTATGGTTCACTAATTTCGAAATATAATGTCATGGATGATGCATAGAAGATACTTGGAGGTGGGGCATTTTGGGAAGAAATAAGGGAGAAGTAAAGGAGAGAATGATGTGTAAAGTAGAAGCATGAGGAGGAACATCCTTTGGGTGGATGGGAAAGAAGGTTAGGAGGTTGTTTTGACCTCTTAGATAATCCTATTAATACCCTTCATAAGTTCACAAAGTGAGGTTGCTAAGTTATGAACCAAAAATGGTGTCTTTTTCATCTTCTTCTTCATTCTTTGAGTTCTAGAAACCATATCAAATGAACTTCAATCACTCTTAAACTTTGGAAAAGGCTCTAAAACAACCTGGGAGCATTCAGTAGCATCTTAAATATTGAAGAAGGTTTACACAAGTGATGGATCTTGAGATGGCCGTGAGCAATAAGTGGAGGAGGGAGATGGCTATGAGCAATAAGTAGAGGAGGGAGGCGGCCGAGAGAGTCTATGAGAAAAAGGTGGATTCTTTAGCTTGTTGGAGATAATAGAAAGTGTTCATGTTATTCTAGGTGGCTGGTGCTTGTGTTATCTTGGTTTTTAATGAGTTTACTCGCCATTGAAGTGTATATATGTTTGTTATGTAAATATAAAGTTAAAGTAATGAACTAATGCAAGTTATCACTTTTGGACCCGCCATGCTTAGGAAATCAAGTGACAACTTTATATGTAGTATCATCATTATATTACCCTTTGAAACATGTAATGTGGCCTTGACTTTCTGTTTACATGTTCGGTTTGGTTAGGTGTAAAGTTGAAGTGTGTTTAAGAATGTTTGAAGCGGGAAAGGTCGCTATAAGTGCACTTCATAAATCCCTTATGATTAACTCTTTAAAATGATTATATGTGAATATATTGTGAAAGTATATATTTTGGTTGTGCTCTACACTTGTAGTAATGTATGGGATGTCAAGGAAGTGGTTTGAAAAGTTCCATAACTTGTAGAACAAAGTTGCAAAACTTATAGCGAAAAGGTCACTATATGAGCACTTCGTAAATAGTTTGTTTTTAGGAATTTTTAATATGGTATTGGAAGATATCATTAAGGGTTTCTTAGCATGACTTTTAAGTAGTCTAAGTATAGTACTTGCTATAAAAATTTCAGATCTTAAATCATTTGTTTGAGTGTAGAAAACTGGTCACAAATTTCATGCTTTTTCTAACATGCTCTATGTCCAATTTCTTTTAACGCACTTATAAATGCTATCTTTGAACTACAACAGCATTTCTGGCCTGCTAGAGCACTGTTTTGGCATTGTGTTGTTTTAATCAAGTTTTGTGATTTTAAATGAGTTCAAAATAATGTTTGAATTAATTATTTTTATGAGATCTTCTTAGGGGAGTTTAATAGTAGGTTTTTAAATATTCTAAAAGTGGTTTTAAGTTTAAATATATTTTTAATAATTATTTATGAATTTTTAAAGTAAAGAGTTTTATATGTAAAACAAACTTTTTTATGACTTTTGTTGAAATTTTAATTTGTTATTTTTAATTAATAGTTTATATAGAGATTTAAAATGTATTTATAAGTATTTTAAAAGTATTGATATATGTTTTGAAAGTAATTTAATTATTTTATAAAAAGTAAGTGGGTTTTGGTTATAGCACTTAGTTATAATGAATAGTTTTGAAAAGTTATTAAAAAGTATATTACTTTATTAAATAGGTGTAGATATAATCAGATCTTTAAAAAGAATATTTTAAAGATAATGATAAGTATAAAAGGTTTTGTGTTTATAGAAAATAATGTTTTAGTAACATTTGTTTCTAATCCATTTGAATATATTTTGAATATAAGTGGATCTTTAAAAAGAATGTTTTTAAAGATAAGTGTGAAAGGTTTTGGGTTTGTAGTGACAATGTTTAAGTAATATTTGTCTTTAACTCATTTGAATATACTTATAAATGTAATTAGATCTTTAAAAACAATGTTCTAAAGATAATGGATGGTATAAAATGTTTGGGTTTGTAGTAAACAATGTTTTAGTAATAATTGTTTTTAACCCTTATTTTATACTTTTGAAGTGGAATTTTTTTAAATAGTTTATGAATATTCTTTTACCTTTGAGGTAAGTATATGATTGTATTTTGAAGTATTGATAAGAGTATAAATGAATACTGAAATAATAGAATACATGTATATATCTTTTATAAATGTATTTTAAATATATATACACAAGTAGAAAAAGGAAGCGAATAGAAGCATCATGGATTTATATGGTTTGAGATCCCCCTGGATGACTCATTTGTATGAAACATCTCTTGCTTTTAGAACGTATGTATTCGAGATCCTCGAGGAGTACTCCTATATACCGTTCGCTTACATCTAAAGGAAGCATTATTTGATAAAATGGAATTGGAAGTCGCTTGTATGACTTAATCATGATTTATGTGACTTAATCGTGCTTTGTGCAACTTAATCGTGCTTTATGTGTTTACTTGTCTATGGAAAGTATTTAGCCGTGTACTTAGCTATAAAAGCTGACAAAGTAGGCTTGTTCTCTCTGCGAGAGCTAAGAATGATGTTCGAGTATGGCTTAGAAGCAAACAATGTGCTAACCTACCGGCTTCACTCTTGACCGAAGGACAGTGTAAGTTGAGAAGATCTGAAACATGATAAGTATATGAGACCTAGTTTCCATATGCGATCATTGTCATTGTTATTGAATTTGACCAAAATTACTTAGAAAATATCTAGAAGAAACATGAGAATTATACGGTATGGTTATCCTTGGTGATGCTATACCCTATGTATAAACTTGCCTTGCTATTGAGATAAGGAAATCATCCGAACAGCAGATGATCTCCTTCCTTATGCGTTGTTTGTTTATTTCCGAAAGAACTAGAGTTAGGTTAACCAAAAATCTATTGATTGGTATTGAGGCGTCTTGTAAGCGGTGGTGTGTACTTATATGAGATGACTTGAAACTGTAACAACTTCGAAACTAAAATACGTGTCCTATGTTTTGGAAGGGGTAGCGAAGCGAAATGTTATAGAGTTGCATTATCTACCCTAAGGTTAAGTCCAAGGGAGAGGTCGGTGATAACATTTTGGACAAATGCTGTAGAGTTGAATGGTCTATCCTAATGTTAATTCCAAGGGAGATGTCAGCGTTGGCATTCATCAAAGGACTTATATTGGAATCCATGGAGAGATTTATGAACTGTTAGAGATGTTGTAATCCATGTAGAGATTCGAGATTCATTCGAGATGTTGAAATCCATGGAGAGATTAGAGATATATTCAAGTGATGAAAACTCATGTGTTGAGGTGCTGAACACGACTTCACCATCGGTAATGACATAAATCAGAGCAGGATGCATAACCGGTGGGTTTAGCTAACCCAAAGATATATCATCTCTATTCTAGAGATGCTTACGGATTCCTAACGGGTGCGATGATATTCGGTATCATGTTTTACAGGCATGAACCAACTATGTTTATTCTATTGTATATTTTATCTAGAGATATACGCTGCTCAGAAGGATATTTATAACCCTTGTTAGGAGGCCCATTCTCGACATACGGAGGGCATCTCCAATGGAAATCCATATGCGAACAAAACTTAGCGGTTTTGATTATATACTTAATATTATTGTGTTGTACACGTAACACGACTATTTTTTTATTTATATTCTATAGCCTAAACATTATCTATTATATCTCTATGTATGCTTATTAGATGGTTTAGTTCTTTTGAGGAGAAAACCATTTCGGTGATTCAGTTGGTCTCAAAAGACACTATTATACGAATGCATCATGTTTTTTGAGTTTCTCACACCAGACTTATGTATGAATCGTGGTTAAATTTTCCCCTTAATTCCTTATTTACTCTTTCAAGTAGTTTGAGAAAGATAGATTTTCATTGAATATTCTTTGAAGCTCGAGGAGATGAGCTGGATGCTTTCACCTACCATAATATTCTTATTTCCACTGCATTATTAGAATTTTAATTATCATTTGTGAGAACGAGCTGCTATAACTGTCCAAGCCGATGATATATTTGAGGATTATGGCTATAAAATGCTATATATCTTAGAGTAGCACTTCGTACCGTCTTTTGATATTATATGTTATCGTTTTGCTATGAGATTAAGATGTTTTGTTCTCTTCTTTCTTGTTCCTTTTCTTTCTTCCTTTTCTTTTAAACTTAATAATCCGTCTTTTCGGCACTTAGGTGTTCGACATATGAAAACCGTGGATGTATTAGTGTCAACATTTAGGGATTAAAAAGGCTGGTCATTACACTAAAGTATGTAAATGAGGCAGAATACTTAGTAAAATATAGGGGCAATTAAATAGACTTGCCAATTGACCTATTTTATTCCTTGGAAATTAGCACCGATCAACCACCCACATGTGACTGGTTGACTAATCAATACTTGAGAAGTCCGCCAGCCTAGTCCTAGACTAATTTGTCTGAGATAAACAAATGATGCACCGAGGAGAGGTCCGTGAGGTCCATTGAGGTTCAAGAGGTCCACTGAGTTTCGAGAGGTACGAAACCACTCGACTTGGGTTTGACATGACTATGAACCTATAATTTGGGATTTGGGATAAGGATGACACAGATTCTAAGGTGGGTATTCATATGGCCTATGTACGGATTGATGAAGAAGTTAGGAATGAGACCAAATCGAGGGACGTGAGATAGGATGCCTATGCGAATCATAGACGAGAAGACTAGTGTATAGTGGCTTGTGTTATATTTGTATGTATCTAGGTTTGATACGTTTACACGTGGTGTCAAGTATGCGATCTCTAGGCTATCGAAGATATGCTTTGTCGGGTTTGACCCCATTGTTCAATGTTTCTGTACTTGTACTATATCTCATGATGGTTTGATATCATACTCACGATGTTACGATGACTAACTGGATTACGATATTGCTTTGACATACTTTGCATGGTTGTGTTGGCTTAGCAAGGAAACCCTTAAGACCATGTGTATTTGAAGTGCTTTATCACCATTCCACTCATTTACTTGCTATAGTATGTATTCTTTAGTAGTTGTAACACTATTTACATTGTGCTAACTTACTGGAAATATGTAAAAGACATAACGAGGTATAGTAAAAGTATCACCTTTTGAATCCTTGCACAACAATATTTTGCAATAGTTCCCTCTCATTCCAGACGCAAGTTTATATGGTGTTTTGTCTCCTTTTATTCTCTTTTTGACAACTCTCGGTTACTTTCACAAATATGTTTAGAGTCAAGTATATGAGGACACGCTAGCAGGTTGCCAGATTTTTCAGATGCATGAAAACCATCATTTTTATATATCATCTACTTATCTTTAGACACGTGAGATATTACTGTTCATGTAAAAGACGAAGTATTATATTTGATATTATCCAGTACTTCGTCTCTATGGAGATTATGTACTCTTATTAGCACTTGTGACTTTATTCATTGATTTCTTTCATATTTTCTCATATATGTTATAACTATCATGTTTTTATACATGCGTATATCAAAATACTGTACTTTTTTCCTAATAATGTGAGATTGTATCATTATAGATGACAATGGGGCGGATCTAGAGTCTAAACCCAGTAGACCCCAACCATGTTTTGACCCAGCAGGACCCACCCCATTGGGTCATCAGAGCGAGTAGACTCATGACTCATTCTTGAGAGTTCCGGGTGTAGGGTCGGGTTTGGACTTGACTGGCCTGCCTCAACGCAACCCGCACTACTGAGATCTCATAAAATTACTATTACTATAACGATGATATGTAAATTCTTTTATACGTAAGTGGTCATAACATGAACATTCTAATATTCCATTCAATAAGTTATATGATTTTTATGATATTAAGTTGCATCATTAATAATTATGTAATAACATATGCATGTTTTTCTCAAACTGTTATCATACATCTCATTTTTATTACCTTACTTATTATTGTAAATGTAATGATATCTATATTTATTGTATCATTTAATGGCAATTTCTCTTACAAATAAAATAAATAAATATACGAATATTAATACATAAGTTTGAATGAATATATAAAGCCGCATCGGGTCTTGGGCATGACCGGTCTACCATGATCTGTATGAGTTCTAGGTATGGGGTGAAGATCTAGAGGTGCATCATGTTTACGGAATGGATCAGAGGTAGGATTTAAAAACCCCGAGACGGGTCTGAAGCACAAAAAACCCGCTCCAACCCGTCCACTGCCATCTATATGTATGACATAGATAATTTGGAATTAAATTTTTACTAGAAGATGTTATTATATTCATGGTATTCTAAAGTCAGATTTTGTATATAAGCATTGATTTTGGCTGCCATTGCTATCGATACCAACAATTTTTTTATATATAAATGTTTTGAAATTGTAAATATGATATCTTAATTTCGAAATATCCTTGCGCCCGGAAATTGTTATGCAGGCCTCAGCCAACAAATCCAAACCCTACAGTATAATCGTAGTCTCGTAGATCTGTACATATCTAAGTTCGGGCAGCACTTTCTCTTTCATTTTTCTCTTCGAACGCTATTTAGTTATGCTTTTCCCCTTTATCAATCAGCTAATTATTTTAATTTTTTTTGGTTTCTTACCCAGTTGAGTTACCAAAAGTGAGGTTTATGTATGTCTCTATTCAGTCAGCCGCTAGGAGCAAAACGAAACGTAGTCGATTCTCTTCCTCTTAATCCAATCGAGGTTAGGTCCTTTTTTTAATTTTGATTAGACCAATATGACTCTACTTATTACTTCGATCTGCAAAACTTTGATTCATCACAGCAACGATTATGATTTTGATTTTCTACGTCGTTATCGATGAATTTTCAATTCAATTTTTGGATCGTACTTGTATTTATTTATTTGAACAAGCAGCATTCAACAAAATGTTTATTCCATCAATTATCTGCTATGTAACAACAGGCATTTCACCAACATAGTCACAACATTTTATTGATTTCAATCTGGGTTTCTGCGATTTATATTTCTTTAGAGAACACATAATTTTGTTAAATTAGGACTTGCATCTGTTTTGAAAACATACGTTTATATTATTCCTAGACCTTAATACTGGTAGCCAATGATATACCGAAGGTAGTGGTAAGATATTAGATTTACAAAAAAAAAAGTTTTGGGTTTTGATTCTGTGGAGTATTGAGGTAAATAAATGAATGAATTACAACCCCTGCTCAAGGAAGTTGATTTACAGTCCAAATTTGAAGTTTGAATAAAAAGTGAAGCTCATATTTTTACGATGATTATTAACATGTTGAAAAAGATAACTAATGTAACTAAACACTAAATTGTAAGGTGATTTACATTTGGACATTTTTAAAATGCTATACCCATTGTTATTAGGTAGAAGAACATTATAAGAAATTATGAAACAACCAGAATGTTTTGGTCACAACAGCTAACCAATTTGACACAATGAGCAGACCATCTTGTAATTTATAAAGCTTTGGAGAGCTATGCACATTTAATTAGTAGATGGTCCATAACATGCATTATTAGACAACTGAAAAATCACTAGCATCAGCACCCTGTGGTTTTGATTTGATTTGTTATATTTGAATTCTTATTACGACTTCTGAAGTTTCAGATTATATGTTTTGTTTGTTTGGTTATGCTACCTTTCTACAAACTTTTCACGGATTTATCTTAAACCAATTTCGATTCGGTTCTCACCTTTGTTCACAATGTGAAGTAAACACACATATTATTAATTGTTTTAGGATAATATTTTTATTTATTTATAATTTTATTGTGACACATAAACAAATTATTTTCTACAGTTACATTAAGAACATCTCCAACCCTATTGGCATGTATTATCAATTAAATCATATGTGTCAATTATAGTTCTCAATTGTGTAAATAAAGTAATTAGACATGACATTAAAAATAAAATAACCACTCTAATGCTAATTTCTTTGTAGAAATAATTTTTCTTACATGATCCAATTAAATTATAAATAAATAAAATTTATATGTGAAACAATACTTTTTGTATGTATTTTATTGTTCACAATGTGAATGACATTTCACTTGACAATGTCTAGTTAATTTCATGTCAAGTCAAGATTACATTCTAATTAACATTGGCATCGGAGACTTCAATTTGAATAATTTGAAATTTTGATGATGTGTAATTGACATTACATTGTATTTAGGCAAGGATTGGAGATGCTCTAACATTGGAGATGTTTTCTCATTTTTATTGCAATGTCCAATTATTTTCTACCACAATGAATTCACATTGTGAATCACTTCTTGACACAGGATTTAATGGACAATGCATTGTCTTACAATGACAGTAACAATTAAACAAATTAGAACATATATTTCAGAGCTTTTTGTTTATATCAAAAAAATAATAAAGCAGAAATTTATTCGGATGTCATTTGATAGCTAGCATATAATTATAAATACACATTACGATATAAAATCTTTGAGTACACGATTCAAGATTTAAATCCATTTTCGATTTACAGCTTGAACTTTTTGATTTTTGACTTAGAATCCCATTTTGAAAACCATGCTTTACATGATTACATCAATTAATTCTGCTGAATCTTTCCATGCTTGAAGTCATAATACATTATCAACTTTAACATTTGTTCTTAACAGAATCAGATTATTTTATCAATGTCTCTTATGCAGGCAGAGGGTGGAGCTATCCCTATCATACGATCACAAAATGAGCAAGAAAGCGCGTAAACAAGAGGTATTTTCATCAATGCTCGTTGCCCATAACCTTAAATATGAATATGTTGTTTCCTTAGATATCCTAGTAAACTATTTACTCTTCAAACTCTTGAAGATTGTTGCACATCTCACTCATAATACAAATTTGATAATTAAACAGAATCTGAATATATATATATATATATATATATATATATATATATGTATATATATGTATGTATATATATATGTATATATATGTATGTATATATATATATATGCTAAAATTTCGATTATCATGTGCAGATACATTCGGTTGATATACTAACAAACATATTAAACCAACTTCCATCTATCTCCATAGTAAGATTTCAAGTTGTTTCCAAATATTGGTACTATGTCATCCATTCCTCCAGCATCTTGAATGCACGTGCCAAAAGTTCATTGATGAGCATTCAACTTTTCACCAACATAGTTTCAAGCAAAATTACTCTTTTCAACTTCGATAACGAGGGCAAAACCAAAATAAGCAATCGCTACATCAACCTTGGAAACACAACAAACTTTAATTTCTCGAACACGGTCAATGGATTAGCCTGTGCTTACGGAAGCAATGCAACCACCACCTTCTACTTGATCAACCTCACCACATTTGAAACATCAAAGCACAAAAAAAGAAAGCTCAACAACACTTCATTATCATACGACAAGATCACTTTAGGCTTCGACCCATCCTCAGGCATGTACAAATTCATCAGAATCTACTCTTACTCTAAGAGTAGTAACAACTACCGTTGTGAGATTCTTGAAATCGGCGTCTTGTTCAATGGCAAATGGAAGCTCATAGGGGAAATCCCTCACGACGTGGATCTCGATAACCCGATTTTCCTGAACGGGACTGTTCACTGGAAGGTGAAACCCGGCCCGTTAAGCATAGGCAAGTCTCTATCTTTTGATTTCCTCAAGCTTGATATGAAGAAAGAGAGGTTTGAAATGGTAGCTCCGGCTCTACAGAATGATGCCGACGACAGTGAATTTGAAGTTTGCAACTGCAATTGTGGTTTTACGTTGAGCGAGGATGATGGGAAGCTTTTTGTGCTGCATTACTGCTGCCTGAGGCAGTGTTTGTATGGGTGGAGACTGAAGGAGACGACGAGGTACCGTATTTGGAAAGTTGTCTTTCATGTTAATTTTGCATTGATGATCGAGAAGGAGGCGCACTGCTTGCTTGGTTATATTCAGAAGCCGTATACAGCTGGGATCGTTGATGGTAAGGTGTTGATAAGGAGTAGAAGGTATGCTGAAGGGGTTTATATTTACGATTTGCTTCATAAGAAACTCTATAAGAAGTGGGATGTTTATGATGTTGCTGTTTTCGTTAAGAGCATGGGTTGATTGTTTTGATCTTTTCGGGATGTCTTCAGTAATTGTTCATGCAGCAGATGAGTGTTTCTTTTCTTTTCTGAGATTCTTTTTTTTTTCTCTTTCCTTCAAATTTTAAACTGAGTACTATATCTTTTTTGTAAGCTTGAAGTTATGTTTTTTCATACTGTTTCAGACCGTTTAATGCAGTGGAATTGCTGCATATGACAGATGAGATTTTGATTGTTTTATGGTATGTCTATATTGCCTATTTGTTGTACTAATGATTCAGCTTGGCAATCATATTTTATCTTTTAGTCGAAGTCAGTATAGAGACGCAAAAATAGTTTACGAAAGTTGATATAGAACTTGCATATATCAAAAAAATGGATACAAATTGAAAGTGGGAACAGGGCTAAAATTTCTTACTCTTATCTATGGCCTGGTAGCTTTATCGAAATAGAATAATTGATCGTTTCAGTACACAGATGCGCTCTCTCAAAAGCGGTGAGCTAAAATTATATTGAAAATAGTTAAGTCTTGCCCCCGAAGACATCACGGATGCTAGGAGCCGTGACTTGAATGCGGCTATTTAATGCACTCGCACCTTTGAATGGCTGTTCAAATTGAGCTGTCATCCACCTGCAAGTCAGAAACTGAAGAAGAAGAAAAAGAAATATGGATTCACAATCTCTCAGCCAATCGACAAAGTAGGAGGACTGTTCTAAGCGGCCCACCTGCAGACGTTTGGGATGGGGAGCACCAACCTAACGAGTGGAATGATTCTTTTGGGACGTCAACACTTTGAACCCTCCTAACCAAATGAATATACTCAAGCGGAGTAAGATGTTGATATTGATATGGAAAAGTCTAATTTAATTCGATGTTTCGTCATTGCTCATTCTGCTTGAAGACGTTTGTATATTGTCTGATTTTGCGGAAGACATTTTTCAATGAAGGTGAGAGTGTAATTCAGTTAAGACACATCCGAGTCTTTTTAATAATCTTTCGATGAAGATGAAAACTGAGCTTGAAAGTAGATGAAGAACAGAAGGCAATAGTGCATTTATGTTCCATTTCAGAGCAATATACGGATTTCACTAACAATTTGATATATGTGAGAGATACTTTGATAGTAGAAGATGTGAAATAGGTCTTCTATTTGAAGACTCGAGGGATCGTATGAAGGAAATGACTGAAAGTAGAGGAATATGGAGTAGTCAAGGTCTATTTATTGAAAGAAGAAGAGATTAGAAGAAGCATTGGAATCCTAGAGAGCGTTTCAATTCTAGAAAGCCTATAAAGGGTAGGAGAAGAAAGTCTATGCATAGAAAGTGCCACCATTATAAGAAACTATGTTAGGGATTGTCTGTATTGAAGAGGAAGTCTGAGGGATATGGATCTTCATCGATTGCGGTGGAGAAGATTGTATCTGATGATGTGCTGTCTGTAGCAGTACCAGATATTTCAGACCATTGAGTGCTTAATTATTCAGCATCATTTCACATTTATGCTCTTTTGTTAGGAAGGGGGGAAATGTAATCATTATGTAGAATGTTTGTAGTTGTAGAGCCATAAAGAGAGGGTATAGTGTTGTTGGACGGAGTGATTCGCGCTTTGACAAGGTTCTCAATGTTCTAGGTTTTTATAAGTCGTTGATTTCTTTTCGACAGTTGTCATCCAAAGGATGCAAGGTGACTATTAAGCAAGATAGTTTGAAAGTTTCTCGAAGTGCACTAGTTTTGATGAAGCATGATATGTTTCAGAATCAATATCTGCTAAAAGGAACCATCATGCTTGGAGAATTCCGAGTTGAAGTTGACAGTTCTCATGCTGGATTCCACCATGCTTTGGCATCTATGATTGGGTCATATTTCTCATATTTCAGAGAAGACCTTAACGTTAGCATGTAGATGGAAGACGATCGATGGAGAAAACTTTGACAAGTTAGATTTCTGTCGGAAGTGTATTGGGAAACGTATCTTTTGGTGTTAGACTAGATAGTTTAGAGAGAGTAATTGATTATGTGCATACAAATATATACAAACTAGTAGTTATCGCTTACATTGGGGGAGTGAAATATTTTATTTTTTTCATTGATGACTTTTTTTAAATTTTTTAGATGTATGCGATGTAGACCAAATCAGAAAGCTTTGGGATGTTTAAGGCTTGGAAGACGCTAGTTGAAAACCAATCTGGTTGTAAGTTGAAAGTGCTTAGATCTGATAATAGCGGTGAATTGGAAGTTCCTTAATTTTTGTAAGAAGCTAGTATAAAGATACATTTCATTACACCTGGAGATCCACAATTGAATGGAGTTGCTGAAAGGATAAATCAGATTCTACTTAAGAAAGCTCGTTGCTTGAGATTGACTACGGGCCAATCTAGAGGCTTTTAGATTGTTGCATTTTCTATCGAATTTCATGCTCAGCCATAGATGGGAAGATTTGAAAGGAAAATTTGTGATGCCCTGATTCAGTATCTATACCATTAAAGGGAGTTAATCATCTGAAAGTACAAAGTAAAGAACACGATAAGGGCAATCCGCCGTATATGCTCATTTGAGCCAACGCAGATATGTTTCAATATAATAATATAGCCCAGCTTACGTTTCACATATCGGCAAAAAGCAATGTACAAGAATGATTTACAGGATTGAATATTACCGAAATAGTTTGTATATGTAGAAATATCCTAGAATAACAACATTAGAAGCGATCGATACACACACATAGCCGATGTCAAAGTACATAGATCACATATAATACATATCATGACTACTCAAAATAATATACACATCATCCACAACAAGTACATCACATATACATGACGCCGTCATATAATACTATCACATAGAACCTGTGCAGCTAAAACCCCGTTAAAGTCCCACAAAATCCCCGCTATAGCACGTAGCGCTCTTTGACCACTACGTTATTTCAATTTAGTGCTATTAAACATTAAATCCGCTTTAACCTTCGCTATTTTCCGCTGTGTCCGCTATATCAAGGCTTTTTAGCACCCGCTTTAGTAAAATTAATATACAAATGTTGATTTGTCTAGTTCTTTTTAAACGAAATCGACAAAGTTATGGTAAAGCCTAATTTTAAGGCATAAGTGCCTAATATAAGTTAGAAATCTATTATAATCACCAAATTTAATTTGCGTAAATCATGATATTATTTGGTTTTGTTATATAAGATATTTCTTTTTCCTACACAAATGATACGAGAATGAGAATAAATTTACTTTAAATATCTGGCTTTAAATCTAATGAAGCTTTTTGCATCTCCATTATTTTTTGTTATATCTCTGTTATAACTTTTTGCATCTCCACCGTTATAAAACCGCCAAGCGCTTTAACTGCACAGCATAGAAAAAACACTAGCACCACCATTATCTATAACACCGTTACCAAAACGATCCCCAAATGAACCAAACCACATATATACATTGTAACAACCCTAGATTTTTGCATATATTTTTAATTTTGACTTTATTTTTATTTTAAATTATTTTAAAACTTGTTCTATTTCAAACATTTCATTTCTAAATATAAATTTTGATTGTTGTGTGAATTATAGTTTCAAACTAGTATAAATTGGATATTTCACTGAAAGGTGAAATTCTGGTCAAACTGTTCAATCTTTGACTTTTAAATTCCAAATTTAAATTATTTAAAATCTTAAATTTTATCTTTTATTATGAAAATATATTTAATAACTTGAATACAACTTTTTGTTTCGTTGGAAACGGAGTTAAATTGTGAAAGTTATGTATATTTCAATATTGCGTGTAAATCGATGTATTTAGCAATATTGTCTATTTTATATTATATTTTATTTGTCATATTTTGTTCTAATATGTGTTAATATTTTATTTTATGTATAATTTTGTCTTTTATTATTTTAAAGTGATAATATAATTTGTCCAAAGTTTACTTGAATTTATTTTCTATTTTTAAAGGCTAGTTTCTATTTTTCTGCTATTTTCTTAATTAAAATTATATTTAATTAAAATTTATTTATTTACTTTTGTGAAAGAATTTTTATTTTATGTTATTATCTTTATTTATAAATATTTTCTAAGTCCATATAAATCCTTCAAAGTTTATTCTGTTTATTTTCAAATTTTCTAGACTAGTTTTCATTTTCTGTGCTATTTTCTTATTTTAATCATTTATAATTAATATTTATTTATTTATATTTTGTTTATTTACTAAATTTTCGTATTTTTATCTGAATTTATATATATATTTCAGTTGTTTAAATTTATATAATGAAATTATAGAAATTTGAAGAGTTTGTGACTTTTTATATGCCTTAGTCCTTTTGTATTCTACACCCTTTCATTTCATAACTCTTGCATTCATTTGAGGCCAACCATATCTCATTTCTTTCAGCTGATCACATATCATTTTCATGTAAACAAATGTCCTCCCTCATCTCCTAAAACTCACGGCACTTCAAAGAAAAATATGGCTTCCATTCTCCTCTTATCTTCTTCCTTTATCTCTTCTTTACTTCACAATTTTCCACTACGCCATAGATGACCTTCTGCAACATTTTTGCAAGGTGTTGCCAGCTAAAATGTTGCGATAGCTATAAAATTTTGGTCCTACTGCAACGTTGTATTTTTGGTGTTACCTTAGCCATAAAAATGTGTTGCTCTAGCTAAACAAGTGTAACACGATGCAACATTTTTATATAGTGTTGCAATAGATGTATTCAAATTAAAAAATTAATAAAATTAGCAATCCGCGTGAATACGATCCAACGATCTACATTTAATCTGGTTGTTAAAATGGATCACCACTGCAATTTGCCCCAAAATTTCGTTTTCCCGCCTAGTTCAGAGTAGATCCCCTTTTGGTTTTCATTCCAATTCGCCTCCTCCCATTCGCCTCCTCCCATTCGCCTCCGCCACCAAATTGTCACCCTCACCCCCAGCTACCCCCTGACCCATCGCGACCATCTAGCTCCAACCAGAGCCCCGTCATGACACCAAAACCCGAAGCCAAACAAAGTTTTCCATTCAAACCCCTTTTGCCACCGCTGTCGTCGCCATCAGCTCTCACCTCCAACAGAAGACTTGCTCGCCACCAACCCCTCTACCTTTCTCCTTTAGACTACTTCACCTGAAAACCCTTCTAGCGCCTTAATTTCTCCCAAAACCCGAACTGCTGCCCTCGAGATTTAGCTGTCATTCTCGCAACAATTAATGTGTCCACGGCTCCTATATCAGGTACATCCCAGTCTGATCTCTTCGTACTTTCCCCTATGATTGCGGTTGCTTCACTTGGTACTGGTAATTTCAATAAGATAGTATGCCCCCCATATGTTTGTGCAAATGCTCCTTTGGAACTTGTTAATGTTTCAGAGTCTGGCTGGGTATCTACTACTTCTGGATGCCCTGTGCCTCCATCGCAAGTTCATAACTCGGACTGAGTGCAGAGTGATCTTATCCAAGCATTAAGGTTGGTTGGTTCACCATTGAATTTGGATGTAGTTGTATTGGTTGAAGGTTGGTTGGTTGGTTTGGTAAGTTATGGAAGTGATGGTGGAAGTTGGTGATGCAGAGGAGTTTCAGTTGGCAGTGTGATGCCTGAATGTTGGCAGAGAGATGTAGACGGAGTTTGGAGTTTGATATTGCAAGAGTGTGAAAGTGGAGGATTAAAGGTAAGTTGTAAGAGGTGGTAGGTTTTAGAATATTGGTGGGATGTTGACGAAGTGTGGATTGAATGATGGTGAGTGTTCTGGTGTTTATAGAGTATTGAAGGTTGGTGAAATTTGGGAAGTTTGGGAAAGTTGTAATATGGTGAAGGGTGGTTGCAATTGCAGTTTTTTGATAGTGAGTTGCTGTTTTGCTTGTTTGAAGAAGTGATGTTGGTGAAACAGGGGGATGGAGGAGCATGCAACTGTGAGGCTTTGGAGATTGTTTGTATTGACAATGGTAGAGTGCTGCTGTGTATTGGTTAAGGAGAGAAGCTAATGTGGTGATTGGAAATTGAAAAGAGTTTGCAGTAGAGTTTTGGTGTTTGGCCGTAGGGGATTCAAGCAGTTTTAGGCGAGGAGATGGAGGATAGGAATTAAGTTCAGTCTTCATTTGTGCATCATTTTACGTCGTTTCAAAGAAGGCTCGATCTTCCGAAATCGGCCGGCGCTGCGCCCGGACACGCTTCTCGGCTCGCCTTCGGCTCGGCATTCGGCTCGTCATATATTTGTCAATGTCGGTGTCTGTATAAATTGAAACTGCATATGTAATGAGTGAACTGAGTGATGTAGTGAGGAATATCTGTATATGTGAATATCAGTGTTATATATCATTGAATTGTAAAATAGTGGAGTCAGGAATTTGTACTATTTCAAATGTTGAAATAAAATATTTATTTAAATAAATTACTGTTTAAATATCAAATTCTATGCAATAGCATTTTATTAAATAAAAATTTATTTTTATTAAAAAATCAAATATGCTCTACATTGTGGGTCCCACAAATTCAGAAAGTTAATATCTATAGCAACATTTTGGAATGTTGCTACAGGTACCTATGGGTGTTGCCATAGACCCAAATAGGGTTCTATTGCAACAATATTACTTATGTTGCCTTAGATAGTCAAAATGTTGCCTTTGAGGTCTAAGGCAACGGCAAAAATTGCATCACCCTAAAAGTGTTGCCATAGACCTATGGCAACATTTTTCGGGCCTGAGCCAACATTTTTTTTGTGTTGCAGAAGGTCATCTATGGCGTAGTGTCCATTGATTTTTCCTTCCTCCTCTTTTAGCTTTGCTTGGCCTCTACCACCTTCATCTCCACCATCCTCTCCACCTTCAGCCCCACCACCATCTACAGCAGCACCTCCTCCTCCTCCACTGACCATGACCAAGCCATGCCCATCCATTTAAGTTAGCACCGTAAAATTGCACAAAAACCATTCCAAACAATGCCTAGACCACATATGCTTCACCACCACCTTCATCTATCACCTTGGCCACCCCTAGAACCACCACCACCAGCAACTACATGACTTTTGGCTGCTACTGCACCATCACTCTCCACTGTCCAGATCTGACCTAAGCATGGCCGAGCCCATGGGATGACCATTCCAAGCCAAAAGTTGAACCAAACCTCACCTATTTGCCTTGACCTATTGTATACTCCACTTTGCAACTCTCCTACCTCTTCACACTTATGTAGCCATGAGTTTTGATGCCATACCTGATCCAAACCTGAGCTATATCACATCATGGCTGAGCACTTGATCCCCTATGGTCAAGTATTTGAATGGTAAAGGCAAGGTCTTGTCTTTGTTGCTCTTTATTTCAATTTATTTCATTATGGTTTTAGATAAATGCTCATGTTATATATACTTGTTTTGTTTGAATGTGACAAGGCAATTAGTTTTGGCTCTTCCAATATCAAATCATTGTCGTGCTTTCGTGCCTCTGGAAATCCTTGTTGTGTGTTCGTGGTCGTCATCTCCAGCTTATACAAGTGAGTTATTCTCACCAGACAATATGTACCTATATAACTGATAAACCGACACCATTTGAATCTGTAATGTATATCATCATGTTATTTATGCTTATATTATTATCATATGATGTTCACACCTGTTATATCACATGTTACTGTTATATCATGCTATTTTTTTTTCAGTTTGTCACACTGCAAGTTCCCTGTTAGCATAGAAATCACTATGGGTTGAAATGATACATACCCGAACAGACTTTAGAATAAGGGAAATCGTTATGGGCTGAAATGATAGGCCTGAGCGGTTTTCAAATTCATTTATTTTACTTGGGATTGCGGGTTTGAAATGATAGAACCCGGATTTTTCTTTTAAACTGCGGATTGAAATGATACATATTCGTATCACTTGACCTAGGTCAGAAAACTATATATAGGCCCGTGGTTATTTTATAAAATGTTTTGGATATTTTTAAGTATTTTAAAAATATAAATTTATGAAATTTGATTTAAATAGATTTTGAAATGTTTTAAAATAAAGAAATTATGATTTTTCTATAAGTTAAAAATGTAATTAATGAATGGTTATATTGGATTATTGAAATATAACTTAAGTTTGGAATTTGGAATTTTGGTTAAAATGATATTTAAGTTATATGAATAAAAATGGAAATGTAATCTATATTTGGAAAATGGTAAATATGATAATTTGATTTAAATTTGAATCTAAGTGATTTATTAAAGTATTATTAAGTTTTCTCTGAATTTAAGTGGTTAAATAAATGAATGCTTAAATTGTAATTTTAAAATATAACTTGACTGGGAAATGTAAATTTGGTTTTAATTAAAGGTTTAAATTAATTAAATAAAATTGGAAATTTAGTTAAATTTGTGAGATGGTAATTTAAAATTTGAAGTGTTAAGTTTATTTGTTGAAAGTGAAGAAAAGGAAATTATACACTTGAACTAATAAGTGGAATTATTGAAATTTGGATTTATTTATAAGAAATTGGTTTAATAAAAATCAAAATGTTTAATGATATGTTAATGAACATTTTAATGTAAAATTATGATTTTTAAATTTTTTAAAGAGTTTAAAATGAAGTTATTTAATTGCTGGAAATACACTAAAAGCTGGAAATCACTTTTAATAGCATTCAGAAATGCTATGGTTCTGAGATACACTAAAAATTGAATAAAAGGGCTACTACAGCATTTCTGAAATGCTGCAGTTGCTGTAGTTGAACTAATAGGCAAAAACTTAACTCAGGTCTATTATAGCATTCTCTGGAAATGCTGTAGTAGTCTGCAGTCTTTGTTAAAATCAAATAAAACCTTTGTTTTAAAATCTGAGCTACCGCAGCATTTCTGGAAATGCTGTCCTTGCTGTTTAAACTAATTTTTCAACTAGAAATGTGATATAACAGCAGTTTTAAGTGCTGTCTTTGCTGAATTAAAATGTTTTTCAAATATAACTTATAACAGCTTTTTCTAAATGCTGTGAAAGGCTGAAATTTTATTAATTAGGGGTTTTGACTTAGCAAATGAACTCAAAATGGTTTGAAACTTTGAAAATTGAATACTTGACTTGAAAGTATAATAATTACACTTTTAAATGGTTTAAATGAATTATTTTGATTGAAATATAAACTATTTAAAAGGTGACTTGAAATGATAATAAATGAATGATATCTTTAAATTTTAAAAGTATTTAAAGTTGAATATTTATATTTGAACTCAAATGATATTTTGGTATATTAAAATGATTTGAAATGAAGTTTTGGAAAGATTTGATATTTTGATATATTAAAATGATTTGAAATGAAGTTTTGGAAAGATATGATATTTTGATATATTGAAATGATTTGAAATGAAGTTTTGGAAAGATATGATATTTTAAATATATTGAAATGGTTTGGAATTGATTTAAGCTTTATTTTGATAAAGATTTGGATTTGAAATGATATTCTATTTTAAAGTATAAACTGTTTTAAATTTTAACCACGGGTTATAATAACGATTGGTTGTTAAAGAGACCGGGATCGGATATGGTCATACTCTCTGTCGATACCGAAAACCACTTTGACAACTGTGTACGCGGTGGAGTTCCAGAATGAAGTGGGATGGTGGCGACGATCCTAAGGTATATACGTGGACCCAACTCCCGTGAGTTGGCATAAGGTGGCTAAAACAGGAGCGATCGACGGGCCAAGGAGGTAGCACCTCTGATCGGACACAGTTCTTCGATACCATTCTATTACTTGTGATTGATTTGGTGCACACCCTTGATTTGGGAGTGTTGTTCGAGGTGGGCGGTAGTGGCTGCTATGCGTCACCACCAGTCCGGATGCGTAATTGGTATATCTACCCTGGCATTGCCTTGTGTGCCGTGTCACCTGCCATATCGAGCCCACTACGATTTTGGTTTAAAGATCCGACCGCGTTAAGGTTCACCATCCCCTTAACGCTATTTTCTATATGATTATACTTTACTGATTAGACACTACTGTATATAGCGTATATTACTATATAGTAAATAGTTTATCAGATCCTTAGAGGATGGGCGGTCCCAAGCATCTTCTAAGTTACTTGTACCTTTATTACAGTTCACTTGAGTTGGTTTACATTATATAAGTATATATTGTCCTAACTCGGGTGTTTTGTGTTTTGCTTTATGCTCGGGTCAGCCTGAGTTATTCACAGATTTGGATTTCCGCTCTCTTGGAGATTTGAATGGCTGGAGATTATCTGCTTGTCTTGTCCTATCTATTTCAGTTTTGTTGTTCTGTTCAGCTTGTACTTGGTTATCATATTGAGACTTCTGTTGTACTTTTATTTCTTCTGTTGTATCTTATTTAACTCTGATATATTTACATAGTAGCTTCATGAACTACTATTTCTTTTACTTCTGCTGCATTATTTTACTCTGTGTTTGTGATATGTGATTATATTTATTTACTGTATATTCTAAGATTTGCCAAATTTTATTTACAACGCGGTATTTTGAGCAATTCTAGTCCGACATGTGCGGATGCGAATGGTTGAAAATAACGGATCGTTACATACATCATGTCAAAAACAACCTCATGTAGGATCGATTTCACCCTAGAGGGGGGGTGAATAGGGTGAAACTAATAATAATAAAAATTAATGCGGAAATATATATAATAGTTGCAGCACAGACAATAGCAGAATAATAAAAGCAGAAATAGAACAACACAGATTTACCCAGCTTCGGCACTAACCTGCCTACGTGCTGCCCTCAAGGTTTCTACTAGAAATTAAGTAGTCAAACGCTTACATACGTAAACTTGCGACACCTGCTACTTGACTAACCTAACTCTACGCTCAAAACCCTGCCACAACTCAGCCCCTGAGTCGTGAATTCTCAAACTACACCACCGTAGTTCGTAACCTAGTCACACGACTAGAGAGTTCCACAATTTTAAAAGAAAATTACAAAATAAAATAAACAGAACAAAACAAAACCCTATTTAATAATTGAAGCCCAAAAAATTATAATAAGCACGGCCCAACTAGATAATTAAAATGAAGACACTACCTTTATTCTCTTTTACTTCGGCCCGTATCTCTTTTAGTCCATGCCGTTCCTTTTGTTACTTGCGATCTGAAATTAGGGTTTGTTGAAATTTGAAGCACCGATTGAAAATTCAAAACAATTGCCTATCGTCCCTTAGTTAGCTTCGATGCTCCTTGTTTTGTGCTCTTCAATTTGCTTGCGGTTGCTTCACTTGTGTCGAGCTTAAATGGTTATAAAACTGGTATGCGATTTGCCCTTTTTCGATATTGATTATTGCTCGACTTGTTTGATTCGAGTTTTGGATATTTATTGCTCTGGTATTTTTCTTGAACTCGAATCACAGCCAATTTGCCAATGATGATGTGGGAAATTTATAGGGTTCGAACCCCTTAATTTTCGTTCGTATATTTCATTTGAATTCGTCTATTAATTTTTCTTGGCCATACGATTATTACTTGAACGATGGTGATTAATTTGACTTGTTCATCTTTGATACTTTAACTTGTTTGAATTGTTAGTTCCGTTCTTATCTAGTTCCATTCTTTGCTGGCGCTACGATTTGTTCATTGGCTTGTTCAGACGTATGACTTTGTTTGATTTTCTCTGAGTCGGTTTTGTTCTTTTTGCATTGACTTCGGCCATTTGAATTTTTGAGATAATATTCTGACTTTTAAATCATTATTCAATTCACCGACTTGTTCAAATCGTATATGCATTGCTCCATTCTTGACTCACGGCTTCTAACATTATTTGAACTGCTACTTGCACTGTTTTGTAAAACTGTAAACTGCTTCATTGAAATGATATATGTGTATACATATATATGCATATATGTATACATTTGTATGTACTTCATATTATCTCTGGAGTAGTTCTTGTAATCTGGTTTCTTTATCTGATTACATTTTGTGGTGGCATATGTATTTGTTGAACCTGCTATTGCATATGTAATTGTAGTCTGGTTCATCACTGTTTGATCTGACGCTTGATCTATGTTGCATTTGAGTCTTGTAGTATGTTGTAGCTGGTTTGAGTTGTGTTGCATCCCTGGTGGTCTTCATGTTTAGTTGCTGTGCATTGCATATATATGTATACATGTGTATACATATGTGTGTGTGTGTGTGTATATGGTGATTTCTTTGTGTAGCCTTCATCTCATGTTTGTGTACTGCTCCCATTGTTGTCTGTGTTTCATATGTTTGGGTCTGTTGCACCATGTAGTCTGCTTACTTGAGTCTGGTTGTTGCAATCTGAAGGTAGTTGAACACTACACCAAATAGTCTATTTTGTAACATTTTTTCTGTCCCAATTCGTAACAGTTATTTCTGTTATAAATTACTAACGGTTATTACTGTTATAAAATCTTACAACACTTATTACCTTTACAAATGCTGGTAATATCGTAAATACATTAAACTACAGTGGAGTGTTTAGTAATTTTATCTTTTATGAGTATATTTTTACCATAAAACCCTCGTTAATGGAACTTGGAACAACAGCAGCCTCCTAAATTCTTTCTACGACGCCCGTCTCCACTTCACCCTTATTCCTCCATTCTCGTTTGTCCTCTCTCCCCACCTACCGTATTGATTTTCCCTGTTTAATAGACCTCTTCGGTTCAGATTTTACTCGTTTGGTCAATGACCACTATTCTAAAATTAGGGTTTCTCCTTAAACTCGCCGGCAGAGGTGGACAATTTCTTGTTATATAAGGAATTGAAGAAGGTGCTCAAGCTCGTCGGTGGGGGTGGAGATCAGTCGATGTAGAAGGTGAGCATCGTTGGAGGTCCATATGACATCGGAGGCAAAGTGATGACGTTGGAGGTTCTTAGTACAAATAGCAAGTAAGATTTTCAAACATTTTTTTACTATGCAATTATTCTTTCTTTTTGGCATAGAAAATTCAGTTATATTTGAACTTATTTTGGGTCTATTTATATGAGATTTAATTGTCCAAAATTAAGAAAATCTGGTTTCAATTACTATTAAAAATCATCTGTTTTTAGTTTATGGTTAGTTTATATTTGCCTCTTTGTTCACATTGATTAGAATGCAATAATCTTGCCCATTTGATACAACACAGATTAGGTGGTGGTGTTAGGCTTTAGGTATCAATGAAGAAAACTTGATTTGCATGTTATAGAAACTAGTTGTGTTCTATTGGGTATGGAACTTAGTATTTAGTATAGGTTATCCCTCCTGAACGCTTGATTAATGTTTAGTTTTTAGAACCACAGTACAGCTTGAGTGTTTTTTCATCTTTATTTATTCGAGAATGACAGATTTGCAGTGAAACTGGTGGCCGAATTTGGTTATAAAGCATGTTACAAAATGATGAATGGATGAAGAATGTGATGCTAACAAACAACATGAAAATGTACATATCACAGATTCACAATGCTTTTATAATCATATAGAAAAACTTGCATTATGTTTATTTTATTACTAGTAAGAAAGCAATACTCAGCTTTTCTTGATGCAATTTACATATGCCTGCATCCATTATGTGTAACATGTTTTGTCTTATTGCAAAACCTTTTTTTCTCTTCATTTGGAGTTAGCCTGATAATTCACTTATTCACAAATATGTATATCATATAGTAAGATACTTTACGCATTAACTCCATAAATTTGTAATAACTGTAATAATAACATAAATAAACTTTCCATTATCTTATTCACGAGTTCATATCTCATTTCCATTTTTACGAGTGGGTGCGAATTTTTAAAGACAAATAAAGATAGAGGTAACAGTAAACATAAAAATTGAACCTACACGGTTTTTCCATATTTCATATATTTTAAGCAGAAGCAATTTAGCGAAGGACAAAATAATCCATTGTTACATATTTTGTATATCACTAGTTATGTTTTATTTTGCGTTCAAATAGCCAACCCCTTGTAGAAAATAAGAGATGGAAAATGAAATGAAAACGAAGCGGCATAAAGACTTTCTGAGAATAAAAATTGCATAAATTAAGTTGTAGATAAGCAAGTCCACATAATATTTTTCTTATTGAGATTTGTTTTGTTATACAAATGGATAAAGGTACGTGCAACAGATGTGTTGTGCACAACTACAAACTCAATAATAAGATTGTTGAACAATACATTTTCTTTTTCTTTTGGTCAGGTGATTAGTCAATATTGTTAGATATGGACTTGAGCATCTTGTCTGATGAATGAAGCGTACATAAACAACATTTAAAAACAGTGTTAGTCACAAAATTATTACAATCAACATACATAATGTTGAAATTGTACTCATAGTCATTTACTTCTATTGATTGATGTCCTATTGTATTAGTAGGCTTATTGCAGATGCAAACTCACTATTTCGATTTGTAAACTGAAAGAGGCCAATTAATCTACATAGTTCATTTTCAGTTCTTTTTCAGATCTAATTTTAAACTTAGTTGCAAATCAGTTTTAAACTTAGTTACGAATTGCAAATCAGTTTTAAACTCAGTGTTCTTATTATACTAATATCTATCTTCTGAAAGATTTATTTATTTATTTTTATTTTTAATAAGAAGTTAAAACAAACATTCTAGTTATTTGAGTGCATAGTTCCAACATAACGTTTGAACGAAGAGGGAGGAAAAAAATAAATTGAATCAAAGATAAAGTTACCATTGTAGATAAACTCTAACAAAATATACAAACGTTTAGCCATTTTCCACAACGATTAGATGAATGGCCGCAACAACAAAAATCTGAAGATTAGTACAATGATTTAGAAGTCGAATCTTCAAAATAGCAGTGATTTAATTTGTTCTTAGATGTAAAAATAGTAGTTATACAATTGCCATGTAACAAGGAAGAACACATACCGTCATTAATTTAGGTCAAGTGAACTAAATGCCCCATTAGAGTCCAGATAGCACAATGGTTGACATTGTTTGCAAGCTATTAAAAGAATGTACAATGAAAACTGCTTAACTATTTCATTTTCTCATATAAAATTCTACTTATTGATAGTAGTCTCTGTTTCATTCAAAACTAAAGCAGAGGTGCTTCTAAAAGTAACGATTATTGAATTAAAGATTTAACAATTTGAAAAAATTAGTGCATTTTAGTGATATTAAATTTATTTGAGTTCAAGGTTTTTTTGGATCATTAAATCTTTGAACCAGTGGTCTAAATTTTGGGTGCATCCCTGCTTATTAAGGTTAAGAAAATAATTGATTGAGCTCCTTGTATAGGAACATCAAAAATAATTTTTGATCTTAATTGAACAAAAGAAAATAATTTTTGATCTTAATTGAACAAAAGACATTCAAAACATTGCCTTTTCTAACGATTTATACTTTTGCAGTTATGTCAGCTCACAACTCCCTCGTGACACGAAATCTGAGAGGATTATCGCAAATCAATTTCGGTTATATAATGTGACAAAGGCGAGATCGATAAAGAAGAAAAGGAAAAAATGGTGATATACAAGTAACTAATTTGTAAGATTATAATCTTTTAATTAGGAAATATATTCTAATCAGTCAAAATTATTATATTATTGGCTGTTATATGGTGATACACAATTACAATAGTATCTTATTTTGTAAGATTATAATTCGTTAGCTAGGAAATATATTTAAATCTGCACGTAAATGTTAATCTTAATTTTTCTTACATTGTGACGCCCCACCTCTATACCCACGCTAGCCAAGAACACTACAGTGTAATGCTATCGACTAGCACGGAGAATAAGGCTGTGGAGGAGCGACCATCCATGTAATTTCTTTGTGCGAGCACCGATATGTCAGATAGTATAGCATGCATTTCATTTAAGGAGGAAATCCGACATACCGATACAAACTCAAAGCTATCACACAGTGGCTATATATAATCTTCGGAAACAAACATAGAAATAGACATAACACAAATCAGTCACAGGTATCCATATCACAAAGGCGGAAGAAGATATGAATATAACACATAAAAGTGTACATCAGAGTAGTGGTCTGAAAGATCCACAATAACACAAAAGGATAGTTACAAGAGCCGTACAAAAGAATAAGTATACATCATGGAGTCTACATCTCAAATGTATACAACAAAAACTGCTAATCTAAGTGGCTAGCCAAAAGTCAGAGTGATAAATCCCAGGGGAGAAGTCAAGCAGAAGCACCTGTAACATCTCGGTCCGACCCGAGTATTATTTTATAAGAAAATAATAAACAGATCAGTCTAGCTATAAATATCAGATTATATGATGTATAATAAAAGATATGGCATGAACATATGATAACCATAATGACATACTATAATAATAAGTATGTAAATGAACATCAACAAGAGATAAATCGATATCACAAGAATCTTCTCAAAGATCCAAAAATTCACCAAAAAAGGCAATGACACACAAATTCACCAATGCACAAAAATTGATAAAACTTATCAATGAAAATCACGAAAATTGGTGAAGCACAAATTCCAGAAATCAACACAAGAAATCCAGAAATCACAAAAAGGGAAAGAGGCCTATCACAAGACGAGAGCATGAAAACTCACCAACACGTGTATCACAAGACGGAAAGCTATTCCATGGTTGCTAACCATTTTCACTAGAACGGCCCGAAGACCATGAGTCAAAACTCCACTAAAATGGCCCGAAGACCATGGGGCGCTACCCCACATATGTGAGTAGAAACATAACACAAACGGGGTCTAGTCTCCCTCGCAGACAAAGAGACATCGCTCAATTGCTAGTCTAAATCACAAAAATGATCGTCATGATCATCAAGAAGTGTCAATTACACTAAGCTAGTAAATATATGAGTTTAGCTTCATGTCCCATAACCACTAGCTTAACTTAAATATTTACGAACAAACTGTAGATCTTCACTAGGAAATTGTCACAAAAGGTTCAGTCGAACAAGTCCAAGAATTAACCGACGAAGTAAACGCAAGCGTTTCATACCACCTGTTTTACTAAGCCGTTTAATTAGATTTCTCATCCGAGTGAAATAAAGGCTTGTATATACTAATAGATTGGAAAACGGTTTAGGAAAAGAGCTTTGTAATAAAATAGTGTTGAAATCGTTCTTGATGAAAGGGTTTTGATATTTACTACTAGTATTAAAACCTTTATATTTTTAAAGTGACGAGTCACAAAATTGATCGTAGAAACAAATCAATTCACAAATAAAATTCACATTCGAAGATGTGAATAAAATCCAAAGGAATCAATCCCAAATCCATCAAAATAGGAATACACCTGCGAGATAACATAGTTCAACATAGTAAATTGGTGCGACCAATCATGGCGCGACCTAACACGGTCGAGCTAAGCATTGGTGCGACATAACAGGGGGAGCGACCTAACGAGGTCGAACTAAGGAGTTAACGGCTTAAGGCTACGGCCCAACATGGCCGACCTAATGTGGCCGAGCAATATGTAATAGAACGACCTATCTAGGCGAGCGACCTAAGGGAGAGACAGGTCGAACGACCTAAGGATAAGGAGGGTCGAACGACCTAAGGGAGAAAATAGGTCGAACGACCTAGTTGGTTGCGACCTAGGTGGTGGTGAGGCCGAGCGACCTAATGGATCGCGACCTAAGGAGGTGGTAGGTCAAATGACCTAAAAGTGTGAGGCCGTACGACCTAAACACAAACGACCTAAAAACAGGACGAGCGACCTAACAACTTAAGAGGTACACAAGGCCGAGCAACGACCTATAGGGGAGCGACCTAAATGAAGGCCGAGAATTCTTCATGTGCAAACCGAGCGACTTAGGGACGAAACGACCTAAGTGGGAAGGCTGAGCGACCTAAAGTGGAAATGGGGTCAAGTGACTTAGCACATGGTCGAGCTATCGTGCAACGACCTACAGGCTAACGACCTAGGGATGCAAACAACCTAAGCCTTGAACGACCTAGGGGTTTCAAGCACAAAACAGGTGCGAGTTAAATAGGTCGAGCGACCTAAGTGGGGGCGAGCTAGCCGAACGACCTAAGGTCTTACGACCTAACTCGTGCGAACGACCTAAAGAGGTGGCGACCTAACTCACGGCCGACCTAAAGGCGACAGAATGACCTATGGACGAACGAGCCATATGCAGACCGAGTCTTCTCGTGGTAGTGCGACCTAAGCCCAGTAATTCACCAAAACACTAAAAATTGGAGTTTTTCGCCAATTCAATCCAAACCAAATGCAAATGTACATGCTAAAGTGATAGGAATTCATTCCCAACAATCCAAGATAGTTATAGACAAGAATGTGAGATAAACATCTCACCTTTTCATGGAAATTGATGGAGATGAAGCTTGAAAGCAAAGCAAGAACAATAACAAGCTTGAATCAATGTCTTCCTCTTGAATTTGGAGTTGAATGATGGATTTGCAAGAGAACTTGAGCTTGGAATTTTAATTTCCCATTTCCTCCTCCATTTTTAATGAAGCTTTGTTGTTAGGAATTTATGAAGAAGGAAGTGATGAAGAGGAGATGGGTTGGGACTGAGTTAGTAAGTAGTTCAGCCCAAACCAAAGCCCTAAGCGAAAAAGTGACAAAATTCCACTAACTCCAAACATATCGAAGTTTATACTCAAAAAGATCGCAAACGTCATTTTGAACTCAATGGGGGTGGTCTCGAGCCCTAATTTGACTGTATGCAAAAAGTAGCTTTTCGGACTAAGATCCGACTTACGATTAAAATATTTAAATAAAATATTTAAATATAAAATCGATAAATATGCGGGTTGTTACATACATGGTCATGATTAGAAAATCTAAGTAGCACTGAAAATATATATTAACGACTTTGTGATGCAGCAGCGGAATGACAAAATGATGATTCTGTGAAAGTAGCAATCGATGGAATGAAGAATACTGAATGGCCCAAATTCGTTGATCCGAAGATACCGAATTCTAGCTATCTTCGTCACGTTGATTGCGCACGATACCGTGAAGGAAGGTATGCAATTCTTCAAACGTTGATCAAGCGCACTTGATACCGCGAATTGGCTTCTACGATCGTTGATTCGAGCGCACTCGAATGCCGAAAGAGGAGATAGGAGATTACACTCAACTACCAATTTGGTGAAAGCACAAAGCTAACAAAACAAAAGTTTTTTATTCAAATCAACTAAACTATTACAAATGGCACCACGGGCCTATTTATAGAATTTTACAACACACGACTCAAAATGACCAACACTTAGGTCGTCCACGACCTACATAGGCACGACTTACGACCTACGACTTAAAACAGTCATGACCTAAAAACAGACGACCTAAAATGAAACAAACAAATACAATACAACATGTACAAGATACAACACATAGGTCGTCAGCGACCTACCACTTCTCACGAGTTATAAAAGAAACGACTTAACATGCAGTCGATCTAATACCCTTCAGCGACCTAAGAGATAACCAGCTTCATGCGACCTAACTGAGATGGAGCGACTTACGACTTATCATAGGTCGGCAGCGACTTAAAAACCAGCTTCAGAACTTATTTATGCGACCTAGCTTAGGTCGTAACTCGGTAGCTTCAGAAAACAGCCTGTGTATGTTAGGTCGTTCGCGACTTAAGGAAACGTCTGAGTTAGGTCGTTCGCACTCTTCTTTAGCGACCTTGGAGTTAGGTCGTTCACGATCTAAGCTTTCGTCATGTTGCACTGCAAATTTAGGTCGTTGGAATATCTGATGTGTTAGCCCGCTAACTCGCAAGTGATCTTCACTAGGTCGCGCCCGACCTAAATCCCCACTAGGTCGCACCCGACCTAAATCATGCTCGTTAAGTCGTAGGTCGCTAGGTTGTTCGCGACCTATCACTTCCTTAGGTCGTACGCGACCTAAGACTTCAAACTGAGCTGCATCATCCTCCCTTGGTTGGGAAAAATTCGTCCTCGAATTTGCATTCACCTCTTCCATAACAAGCTCATCTCCATGATACGGTATAAGATGTTTAACATTAAACACATCAGAAGTATACACATCCTCCGGCAGCTTCAACTTATAAGCGTTTTCATTGATCCGTTTCACAATCGTTACAGGACCAATTTTTCGAGCTTTAAGCTTATTGTATGCTCCCACTGGAAAACGATCTTTCGTTAGTACAGCATATTCTAAATCTCCTTCATTAAATTCAACGCTTCTTCGCTTCAAATCCGCGGATCGTTTATACTTTTCATTTGCTTTCTCCAATCGTTCCTGAACGATTTTATGACATTCTGCCAATCCATCAACAAAATCAACAGCCCGTTTAACGGTTCCCTTTGGTTGTGGTACTATCGTCAAATCCAACGGCCCCTTTGGTAAGCTTGAATATACTATCTGAAATGGGCTGAAACCCGTACTACGGTTTATAGCATGATTATGAGCAAACTCCGATTGACATAACTTCATATCCCAACTCTTCAGATTATCCTTCACAAGGCACCGTAATAAATTTCCCAAAGATCTGTTAACAACTTCAGTCTGACCATCGGACTGCGGATGGTAAGCACTACTGAAATTAAGCTTTGTTCCCACCATCTTCCACAAACTTAGCCAAAAATGACTTAAAAATCTAGTATCCCGATCAGAAACAATGGATTCTGGTAAACCATGTAAGCGATACACTTCTTTAAAGAATAGCTCGGCAACACGGACGACATCAGCTGTCTTCTTACAAGCGATGAAATGTGCCATTTTTGAAAACCTGTCCACTACAACATATATCGAATCATTCCCCCTTTGAGTTCTCGATAATCCCAAAACAAAATCCATACTGATATCAACCCATGGTCTATCCGGCACCGGTAACGGCATATACAATCCCGCATTTGTCGCTGTTCCCTTGGAAACTTGGCAAATATGACACCTCTCCACAAACTTTCCAACTTCCCGCTTCATCGAAGGCCAATAATAAGATTGAGTAATCAATTGCAAAGTACGATCTCGGCCCACATGACCTTCCTCATGCAACTCCTTTACAATCTTCATACGTAAGCTGCACTCCGGTATACATAATCGATTTCCCTTAAAAAGAAAACCATCCACCATTACAAACTCATCCGTCTTTCCCTTCTTGACTTCATCAACAAACTTCGCAAAGTAAGGATCATCGACAAATAATTCTGGCAACACATCAAACCCTGTCACTTCAACCTTCATTGTAGTCAACACATGATTCCTTCTGCTCAATGCATCTGCCACTCTGTTCATAATTCCCGATTTATGCTTCACCACAAATGTAAATTGTTGTAACTTGTAAGTATGCAATCCACGAAGCATGCCTAGCAGCAATCTTGTCCTGTCCCTGCATATGCTTCAATGCCTCATGATCAGTATATAAAACAAATTCTTTATGAAACAAATAATGTCTCCAATGTTTGATAGCTTGCACGATAGCATAAAATTGCATATCATATGTACTGTATCTCATCTTTGCTCCCGATAGCTTCTCACTGAAATATGCAATAGGACGTCCCTTCTGACTTAACACCCCTCCAATTCCAACCTTCGATGCATCAGTATGCAACTCAAACAACAACTGAAAATCAGGCAACACTAGGATTGGTGCTGTCGTCAAAAGTTCCTTGATTCTCTCAAAAGCAAATCCTGCTTCCTCTGACCATGAAAATTGTTTCCCCTTCATACAATCAGTAACTGGTGCCATCACGCTACTGAAGTGTGGAATGAACCTTCGGTAGAATGATGCCAAACCATGAAAGCTTCTAACTTCTGTAATCGTCTTGAGTTGTGGCCAATTTCTGATTGATTCAACTTTATTCTGATCCACCTGTATACCTCCTCCTGATATAACATACCCCAAAAATAACACACTATGCGTCATGAACACGCATTTCTTCGTTGCAGCATAAAATTATTCTTGTCGCAGTACCATCAACACTTCTCTCAGATGTTGCAAATGTTCTTCTGAGCTTTTACTATATATCAGTATGTCATCAAAATACACCACTACAAACTTCCCAATGAATGGTCTAAAAATCTGATTCATCACCCGCATGAATGTACTTGGTGCATTCGAAAGACCAAACGGCATGACCAGCCATTCATATAATCCTTCTCTCGTCTTGAATGTTGTCTTCCACTCATCCCCTGGTCTTATACGAATTTGATGATAACCACTTTTCAAATCAATCTTCGAAAAGATAGTAGCCCCACTCAACTGATCCAATAAATCATCAAGTCTCGACATTGGAAATCTGTATCTCACAGTAATCTTATTCAGTGCTCGACTATCAGTGCACATCCTCCACGTTCCATCCTTCTTTGGTACTAATAAAGCTGGTACCGCACAAGGACTTAAACTTTCCTGCACACGCCCCTGTTCAAGCAATTCTTCCACTTGCCTTCTCAACTCTTCATGTTCTTTTGGACTCATTCTGTAGTGCGGTCTATGTGGCAACACAGCACCTGGAACAAGATCAATTTGATGTTGAATGTCTCTCAATGGCGGTAACTCCGTTGGTAGCTCTTCAGGAAATACATCGTCAAACTCTCCCAGCACTGGTTTCACTTCCTTAGGGATCTCAACCACTTCATGACTCTCACGTCCAATCAACAAAAACACTTCAGGCTCCTCTTCAATCTCCTTAACAAACTCCTTCAAAGATAGCAAAGTTTTAAGTTCTTCAATCTCCTCCAATTTGCTTTCTTCTTGTTGTCGCTTCTTAGGAATCAAAGTGATTTTAGTTCCTTCAAACATAAAACTATAACTGTTAGTACGTCCATCATGTTGCACAGCCCTATCATACTGTCACGGTCTCCCCAACAACAGATGACATACATCCATGTCCACGACATCACACCAAATTTCATCTTTGTATTTCTTCCCAATTGAAAAATTAACACAAGCCCTTCGTCCAACTTTCACCTCCCCACCTTTCCTCAACCAAGCTAACTTGTACGGTTTCAGATGCTTCTCTGTTTTCAATGATAACTTCTTCACAGCTTCTGTAGATATAATATTGTCGCAACTTCCTGCATCAATAACAAACTTGCAAACCCTTCCCAAGATAGTGCATGTTGATTGAAAGATGTTACTCCTCAACCAGCTAGTTTCCTCCTCCTGTTTTGGTGTTAAACACGACCTCTTCATCAATAATGAATACCCTTCATCTCCCGACACATTCTCTTCCTCCTCATCATGTAGTGAATTAGAACAGTCAGCTTCTACCTCATCTTCCACAACCTCAGCAATCATCGTTTGTTTCTTTGGCTTCGTACATTCATTGCTTTTGTGACCAAGCTCCTGACAATTGAAACATTTGATACCACTATTGATCCTGGTCTTAGCAACTTCATTAACAACCTGTTTTGCAACAGCCTTCGAAATATTCGTATTGATACTAGCCCCTTTCATTGGATTGTTAGAATTTGTAAACACACCACCTCCTCTCCTTCCTTGTTTCTCCCAAGCTAGAGCTTTTTGATGTGCTTCAGCGACAGATCGGGGATCAAACATATTCACCATATCCTGTATCTGCATTCTCAATCCTCCAACAAATCTAGCTGTTAGCTGCTCCTCCGTTTCCATAATATCATTCCTGGCAATAAGCTGATAAAATTCATCTGCATAATCATTAACAGTCTTCGTTCCTTGCCTCAAGTTCTGCAAACGTTGATACATAAGAGACTGATAATTGTAAGGTAAGAATGTAGCTTTCATCAACTTCTTCATCTTTTCCCATGATTCAATCTTTGACTTTCCCATCCGTTCACGTGTAAGTTTGGTTTGCTGCCACCACGCCAAAGCTCTTCCCCTTAACCTTGTAGCAACCAACTTCACTCTACGATGTTCTGGAACCTCCTTGAAGTCAAAAATTTCCTCAACATAAGCTATCCAATCAAGAAATTCCTCGGCATGCATACCTCCCTTGAATTCCGGTATTTCAGTCTTCATCCCAGACTCCCACTTGTGATCATACTCCGACTGATTCCTTCCTTGTCCTCGTCCTTGTCCATGAACACTACCACCATCAAACTCCTCCTCGAAATCTGATGTATAGCGATGTCGATCCTGACCACCAACATCTATACTACCATCCCGTCTTCCACCAACATCCCTTCTATCTACATTCCTCCGATCACGATCATTCACATTCCTATCACGATTTCGATTGTCAACATTTCTATAACGATCTCGACTCATACTTCTATGATCATTATCAGCACTTCTCTCCCGATTGGAATGTGGTGAAACTCTACTTCCTCCATGGTTGGATTCAGGTGAAACCCTTCTCCGGTTTTGATTCATCTCCAACATCATCTTCTCTAATCGACCAATCCCTGCATTAAGCTTTTCATTAAAATTTTCTATTCTTTGCTCCATTTCATCAGCTTCTTCTCTTCTATACAAAGCTTCAATATTTGGATGTCGATTAGCTCTTCTTGGCGGCATTGTTAAATGGAACAAACTTCAATTCTCAGAGTGAACAAATATCAAATGATGCACGGCCTTCACTTACTCTCGGCTCCAACTCCAAATTTCAAACACCTTTCAAACTTAGATCCAAAATGAGATGGATCGAAATCTTCAAACTTGTTGCAACTTGCGATGAACACGACTTGAACTCTTCGAATAAAAATTGGCTCCAAAACTCAGCTTAGCTATGATTGGCTAAGTCTAGCTCTGATACCAAATGATGCAGCAGCGGAATGACAAAATGATGATTCTGTGAAAGTAGCAATCGATGGAATGAAGAATACTGAATGGTCCAAATTCGTTGATCCGAAGATACCGAATTCTAGCTATCTTCGTCATGTTGATCGCGCACGATACCGTAAAGGAAGATCTGCAATTCTTCAGACGTTGATCAAGCGCACTTGATACCGCGAATTGGCTTCTACGATCGTTTATTCGAGCGCACTCAAATGCCGAAAGAGGAGATAGGAGATTACACTCAACTACCAATTTGGTGAAAGCACAAAGCCAACAAAACAAAAGTTTTTTTATTCAAATCAACTAAACTATTACAAATGGCACCACGGGCCTATTTATAGAATTTTACAACACACGACTCAAAATGACCAACACTTAGGTCGTCCACGACCTACACAGGAACGACTTACGACCTACGACTTAAAACAGTCATGACCTAAAAACAGACGACCTAAAAATGAAACAAACAAATACAATACAACATGTACAAGATACAACACATAGGTCGTCAGCGACCTACCACTTCTCACGAGTTATAAATGAAACGACTTAACATGCAGTCGATCTAATACCCTTCAGCGACCTAAGAGATAACCAGCTTCATGCGACCTAACTGAGATGGAGCGACTTACGACTTATCATAGGTCGGCAGCGACTTAAAAACCAGCTTCAGAACTTCTTTATGCGACCTAGCTTAGGTCGTAACTCGGTAGCTTCAGAAAACAGCCTGTGTATGTTAGGTCGTTCGCGACTTAAGGAAACGTCTGAGTTAGGTCGTTCGCACTCTTCTTTAGCGACCTTGGAGTTAGGTCGTTCACGATCTAAGCTTTCGTCATGTTGCACTGCAAATTTAGGTCGTTGGAATATCTGATGTGTTAGCCCGCTAACTCGCAAGTGATCTTCACTAGGTCGCGCCCGACCTAAATCCCCACTAGGTCGCACCCGACCTAAATCATGCTCGTTAAGTCGTAGGTCGCTAGGTTGTTCGTGACCTATCACTTCCTTAGGTCGTACGCACCTAAGACTTCAAACTGGGCTGCATCACTTTGTTTGAGTAAACTCTAGGAACATTTTGTTCATATAATTTTATAATATTCTCATTTCAACGCACAGTTCATCACATATTCTTTTAGAACATCCAATGAACCTAAAATGCATACATATTTATATGAGTAATAATAGAAAATCTATGTAACATTGAAAACGCAACCTAAAGTTGCAACTTGGTTTCTTCAACTGAGTTGTCATGCTGTAGTAGCAATGCAACTGCAAGTTGCAAATTGCAATGCAACAGTAAGTTTATATACACGAATATTGATGTCGTTTCCCTTTCGAAAATAATTAGATTCCATTAACTGGCACCAGAAGACGATAGACAAAGAATTATGCCTATGCCTGAGGATCGTAACCCAGGAAGAGGACAAAAATTAGCTTATCCAGAAGATGTTCATTTGGTTAATTCGACCCATCTAGATCATAAAAGAGAGGTAAAAATAATTCATAAAACTAGATTAATTGCATATTTGGTAAAAATATTTCTTATGTTGCAGAAAACAAGTTTTATGCTTTTACTTTTGCTGTCATATGCTTCTGCTCAACTCACACCTACCAAGCTACCCAACAATGAAAGTAAGATCTCTTTCTTCTTTCTTTTTTCACATCTTTCTATAATCATAATTAAAGTACAAAAATGCTGTAGGTTTTGCTGTACTAATCATTATTGTTTTGATATGTTTGGGATTTTTATCTGTTAAGCACTTTCGCAATTTCAAGATACCCTTTAAAATTCTATCTTAAATGCAAAGTCAAAGTTACACTTTCTAACATAAGGCAGTTACTAACACACAATTCTTCACCTTTCGTAAATTTGTTCAGTCTTTTTTCCCATTCAGGACCCACCTTTTATTCATTTACTTCTACTAGCATTCATAAAGTTAATAAATTTCCAAGTAGGGAAGATAAAACATTGAATCTATCTCGTCAAAGGACCCAAATTTTCAATTTTAGTGCCGAGTGTTCATGAAAACATGATTTTTATTTTCTTACGCCCCATCAAATGCTGTTCACTTCCAAAGCATAAAGATTGTTACTTTTTTTAACCCGAGTATGGTTCTACAGTTCTCTAAAAATCCATTTAGTAAAAATTCAGAAAATTCATTCCTTTTATTGAATTTTAACATAAGTATAGTTCTTGCAATTCTGTTATAACCCATATCGGCAAAAAACATCAAAAAGATAAGTTCTTTTTATCAAAATTTAGCCATGGGAGCTCTAGTTGGAGATATTAGCAAAATTTAGCCATGGGATCTCTACTTCATCCACCTGGTACAACAATTATTGCATAATGTATTTTGCGAGTGTTTAGGCTCCTTATGTCCATATTTATTACACTTTATATTTATGTTGAGTATGTACAAATGCTTACTTTTTTAATATATTGCACAGGAATTTGGCAATGGGTAAACTGTTAGAAATTTGTAATGCGGTGACATGTGATTTATACATTATAGTTCTGCATGTGTACCATCCTTTTTATATATTTTAAAATAAGTGATATATAAAAATGAAAACAAAATATGCATATTTGATCGGAATAGTGGGAAAATCAAGTTGGAGATGTAGGAATTGGTGCGGTCAGTGGGTTTTTTTTGGCAACAAGTAGGTTTTATTTTACAATTTGAATCTCATTCAAAACACACACACATAATTTCATACTTCATGTTCTTATTTTGTCATCAAGTTAGTTTTGTGTATGTAGGTTTAATAAATTGTTTGTGTTATTTTTGAGTACAAGTAAAAAAGTAAAATACGTATGATCAACTTTTAGTGGATGGTGCTTAATATGCGTTGGGCAATCTTTTTTCTTCTGAAATTTGTTGATCAGACTCAATGGATAGTGAACGCCTCAATCAAAAATTAACTTTTTCTTAAGCTAACCATTTAAATCAGAATAGAGTAGCTCGCACCTAGAATTGACTAGTCCTAGACCTTGAACTACTAAACGTAATCATGACTGAAATTGAAATTGTAACAAGCACATCAGCAGTACTGAGATCTACAAGCCAACTGATGAAGTTCTTATATTGAAGGGGTAAATGAACGTAGTTTATTATTATTATTATCATCATCATCATTATACCATTGAAATATTTACAGTTACTTACATCTTATTTTTAATTTTAAATATGAATTCTTCAAGCATCTAATGTCTTTCACCAGCTCTTGTGTACATAATATTTACTTTATCTGAATGTTTAAAGACCACTTCATTGACATAATTGTGATAAAATGCAGGAATTGTTCGTGATAGAGCAGTTTCAATTCCAGGATCAGGTTTGCAATTGACCAACATTTCACACGTGAGATATTTGAGGAGCATGCTATCACAAGCAGTTCGAAATCCAGCGCCATGAGTTAGTGCTGGGTTAGAAAAAATTGGCAATTCATATAAAACTGGTGGAGCATGCTGATGAAGGAAAAATAGGCTTTTCCATGCACGGGAGTTGGTAGTGGGTTTGTAATTTTGTCTAACTATCACTTCCAATATGTGTAAGCTTCTTGATTGTTATTTGTAAGCTTCTTAACTTATTTCTTTGTTGTGATACTTTGAACTAGGTTGTGATTCTTTAAAGTGATTTTGTATTTTGATGTTTGGTGTATATGGTGAATGGTTTTGTGCTTAATTTTGATATTTTGATGTTTCTTGAAATGAAATTTGCTTCAAGAGATGAATTATGATATATATTTTTATATGTTTTAGTAAATAGTTATATTATATGTTGCTATATATTTTGATTATTATATGCTTTAGGAAATGAAATGTGATACTCTTTTTATATGCTCCAGGAAATTAGTAACAATTAAAAACGTTACAAAATTTTATCTTTATAACAGTTATTGTGACGATCTAGAATTTTTGGATATTTGAAATTGAAATATTTAATTGATTTTATATATTTGAAAGATAGTTTAACTTGAATTTCAAATATCACTATGAATTTGGCAATTAAATTATTAAATTTAATTATTGAAGTTGGGTAAAATATTGAATATTCAGTTTTATGCTTGTTAAAAATATTTTAAAGGCGTAGGAAAATTCGTATTGATAATACTGAAGGTAATAGAACTTTTAAAATTGAATTTGAAAGTGATTTGTTCAGTTTTGAATTTATATCGTTTAAATCGATATTTAAAAATAGCCTTCTGAGGCACAGTCTCGGAATTTGACGAAACTAGTTCCATTGGATCCGTAATAGTATATTATTATCGGATTTCAATTTTCGTAGTGTTTGGAGTGATCGTGTGATCGTATGGTAGTTAAAGGCGTTGAAATCTATATCAAAAATTTAATATAATAGCTGGGTCCAAAAGGCTATCTTCACCATACGATCAAATTAGGACTCGAAACCTTTTCCATTGCATTCGAAATAGGAATATAACATTATGAACGCCTAGTGGCACGCTCCGATTGGAGATCGAGATTGTAAGTTGCGGAAATCGAAACGATTTAAAATTTGAATTTAAATTTAAATATATATTCCCTTAAAATTCACTATTAACCTCATTCAACACTTGTCAACACCCTAAGAGCACATGTCTCGCTTTCTCTGTTTAATTTTGCATGCGTTCGTTTTTTAAAGAAAATAATGTTAACGCAACAATAATAAAAATCGAACAGCCGAGTTATACTTCTCCTCTATAATTTCAGTTCGATTCAAAAGGATTTAACAGCCGCTCTATTCTTCCTAATCAAATTCATTCGGAAAAAAGGGGGCATCACGTAGCCTAATCATGAGGGAGCAGGCCAGGGTGGGTTCGCCGGTGGGTCGTGGCGATGGCGAGGCAGTGGTAGGTGGTGCGAGGTGGCGGTAGTGCCAGGGGAGACCCGCAAAGCTCGCGTGCAGGAGGGTGGTTCTGGAGGATGCGGCAGCGACTGTCGAGCGCGACGTCAAGGGGTTCGCTTCCAGGCATGCACGATTTCAATGTTGGCTAGGGTTGAGGGTGCTGGCCAGAGGCTTTGTCGTTGAAGCTGGGGTTCGATAGGCAGTTCGTCTGCATTTTGGGTTGGAGGTATTTTCCTCGTATTTAATTTTATATATGTATATATACTGTAAGAAAGAAAAATATAATGTTGAAATATATATATATATATGTATAAATATATACATACTTTAATTTACTGGTCGATTTAAATATATATAGGTAAAATCAGGGATTTTATATATAAGATTTTGGGAATTTTGAAATACTTGAAAGTTTATATAAAACTAGATTTTTGGAAACCTATCATTTATTTTTATAAATATATATGTATAGTTCCTAAAGAAATAAATATACATAAACATATTTCGGCTTACAAGATTATTCTAAAATAATTTATTAAGGTGATTTATTTATTTAACTTATTTTAGTTACCAAATTATTTATTAAAAGGAATTAGTAAAAAATAAAACTATTGGTTAATTAAACTTATCAAATAGGAAAATTAATTTGTTCGACTAATTCGAATATTAATAAAACTTTATAATGTTTATACAAGGTTTAAAAAATCGTGAAAACAAGCCGGATTCGGAATGGATTACAAAATAAAAGAGCAAAGGTGAGAACTTCTCACTCAATCGGATTTACTGATTTAATTTAAATAGTTAAGTTTAAATTATTGGTTGTTTGCTTGGATTGATAATTGTTATCAGTTGGATTGGTATGCTATATATAGTAGTGTGTGTGTGTGTATATATATTGGAGTGATTAATTTCCCGCATTATATAGCGGATGAGACCCTATGCGCCACATAATAGCGGATGATATGATATGAGCCCATATACTGCGATATTCCACCTCGAAGTGGAATTGGTATTTTATATTGTGCTAACATATGTGGATGCAGGGAAATAGGTTGGAGGGATCCAACTGGAATCCTCAAATGTTTGAATTTATTTCATATGCTGTGATATGATTTATTTATAATCTGTGATTGATTATATTGGTAATTGAAATTAGTGGAGGCTATGGTTTAGCCAAAAATATATTCTAGTATTTTAAAATACCAAAAATATAAGAATTGGATTGTTGGAAGTAAAATAAGTTTTAGAAAATTGTATAAATTAAAAGAAGGAATTTGGGAAAGGATAAAAGCTTATTTTTGAAATCCTATTGAATAAATTCAAGTATGGGGAAAAAGATTTTTATAAATGAAAATAAAGGGATTTTTAAAACTTAAGTAGTATTGTTTAAAAGTTGAAGAATTTATTTAAAATTCGGATTTTAAATGGTTTGGGTGAAATAGAGGAATTTATTTCAAAAATGGAGTTAGTTTTGGGAAATCGATTTGAAAACTAATTAAATGTTTGAAACTATGTTTTAAAAGGAAGATAAGACTATGGAATTTATAAACTGGGTTTATAAAGAGAAATAATATATATCAGTGGATATTTGGAAATATAAATTTACGGTGGGAATTTATAATGGAATGGGTAATTTGTTTTAAAAATAAATAGTGGTTTATTTTTAAGGGTGTGAGAGAAAAGCGTATTTCCCTGAAAAGCCAAGTACATTTTCAAAGTAGCTTTTAAGTATAAATTAAAAGTTTTAAAGTTGTTTTAAATGAATGTTTTTGAGAAAATCATTTATTTAAGTTGTTTGGAATTTTAAAGTTAAATATTTATTAAATTAGTTATAGTAGTAATAATTTTAAAAGGCTAAATGGTATTATGATTTTAATTATTTTAAAATCTAAAGCATTTAGTCTTGGTGATTTTCAGTGGAAATAAACAATATTTGGGATTTATTCCATGAGAGGAAAGTGATTTGAAAACTGTTTTTCAAAAGGGTTGAAGTGTAGAAAAATTTATATCTTGCGATGATATTTTGAAAATAAATAATTTGGGAAATTATTTAAATCTGATGGTTGTTGTGGATGTTGTATGATAGTTAAATAACCGACTATCAATATTGGCCTTTAAAACGGCATTTGAATTTCGATGCGACCGGGGGTCGGATTCCAAATGGTTATCTGAAAACCACATCGAATCTTAAAAGGTGGATCTTTTGTTTAAAAGATCAAAAGTGGAAATTTGTTGTGACTTAATTTAGAATTGAATGTATCCACTTGTTTTTAAAATAATGATACGATGAAATGGGATTTCATTTGAAGACGGTGTTGAAGACCGGGTATTTTCGAAAACGAAAGGATTGCCTGTTGAATGTCTCTGCAACGAGTTGCTCCGGTATAGAGATTTAAATTATCCTATGTGATGAGGAGTTCGGACGTGATTAGGGGATATCCTAATTTGCAAGGACTTTTCCTTAATTGGACGAAGTGCCTTCGGTTCCATTCAGACCCAGGATAGACTTGTATGGATGTATGTCTGACATTACACTTTGAGATATAAAGCTGGTTTCTATCAAATATATTTCTGTTGGTGGCGGAGAATTTATTCTCTTAGCTTAACACCCTTCTCTGAGACGTACGAGCTCAGAGGCTATGTAGTTGATGGTTACTAGTGATATATTCCAATTTGGTAATGTGGCATGCTAAGTGTTGATCATTGGTTGATGGAAGCATGACTTTTGTGAAAAGCGTAGCTTTGTGGGACAAGTGGTTGAAACAGGAAAGATGCAGCAAGGTTATGGGGGTCGCGCCCCTCAGGGTATGTACATTTCCTTTTGGATAAAAAGTGGTATTCTAGTATGGAGCCCAGATATTTACTTATGTGGATAAAATAAAAAGTGGTATTCTGGTATGGAGCCCAGATATTTAACTTATGTGGTTGTTGGAATTGAGGCGCCTCGGTAAAGGTTGGTTACGACCGGGGAATGGCATACTGGTAACAGTTAGTTACCTAGTTACAGTGGTAACCCGGCCTTGTGTTGGCAGAAATCCGGTTAGGTTCTCGGGGCGTTCCTCCAGAGGCGTACCCATTCGGAAAGGAAGTTCCTTAGCCTTGACCATTTGTTGGAAATCCAAACAAAACAATACGAGCCCTTTACGATTGCAGTTGTAGAACCTGCCACCTCAGGTGGTAGCTATAGTAGGCATAATATAATGGTACCTATGCTGGCTAAGATTAATATTATACTTTCGAAATGTTTTCCACACTATGCACTAAATAATATCAAAAGGGTTTTCGCGTATCAAGCATGTTTGACTACTATAAGGAGAAATCTCCCCCAAGTGTGCGATTGCATTGTGTGTTTGCCGGGAGGCCTTATGGTAGTTTCATTTTCCAAAAGCATAAACGGATTTATTTTTGTACAAATAACTGTTTTAAGTTCTCACACCAGTCCCATGACTGACTCGGAGTTTATTGTTCCCTTTTCTAAACTCTGGGTGCCCATAATTTTCCACACGGGCAGCCTAGAGTCAGGTTATCAGTAGAATTTTGGATGGATTGCTGTGGAGTTCAGGAGACGAGCTGGATGGTGAGACGTACTTCCATATTTGATTATTATTCCGCTGTCTATTCATTTATGGGGACAAGTTATTATAACTGTCCGATTTATTGTGAAACTGTTGTACTCTGATGATGTAATGTATAAATAGATATAGTTCTTTTTTTTAAAGATTAGTCATTTATCTATTATATATTGTTCCGCTGCGACTGTGAGATTCTGATATTGTTTTCTACTTCTTCTTCTACTTTCTTCTTCTTTAACCCTAATGATTTGGTTTTCCAGCATTCGATTGTTCGACATTTAATACAGTGGACGTATTGATGTTGATTTTCGGGAGTCGAAAAATTGGGTCGTTACAGTTATAAGTGTTACAAAGTTAAAATTCATCACGATAATAATCGTTACAATCTCTTTAGTTTGTAACGATTATAATCGTTACAAACTCTTTAGTTTGTAACGGTTATAAGCGTTTTATTTTCTGTGGCGAAAATTGTCACGTACGTCCTAATAACAGTTATAACCGTCATGATTTTAATTTGTAACATTTATAACTGTTACAAATAGTCCTTTCTGGTGTTGTGGAATGCATTTGAAACTCGATCACTTGTTTGGTTCTGGTCTTTGTGTACATGAGTTGCATTGTGCTGGTTGCGTTGAGTCTGGATGCTGTTGACCTTGTCTTGTGCACTTGTTACTGATTTCATTTGTACACACTTGTTTGTTCCACTGGGTGATTTGGTCTGCTTCATCAATATATATACATGTGTATACATACATATATATATATATGCATGTATGTATACATGAGTTTATGTACTGTCATATTGTATTGCTCTGCCTAAATCTGAATTGTTGTTTTGATTTGTTTCTTTGCACCAGACCATGCCATTGAACATGTTCACTTGAGTCTGTTGACATGCTGAGTTAATCACAATTTCATTTTACTCAGAGCCTCTGGTCTGGTTGGTTCCATGTATTGTTGCAGTTTGGTCTGTGTTCACCTCAGTTTTGTATTGTTCGAGTCATACTTGTTTGCTCTCTTGTGTGTATATGTGCACTGGTTCATGTTCATGCTTGTTGCTCTTTATACATATGCAGTCTGGACTTACCATGTGTATATTTGAGGTGTTGTATGTTGTTTTGCGTGCAACTAAGTTGAATCCTGCTTATGGCTAGGGTTTGACCTTGTGCTCACCTATCCCTATAGTTTTAACACGCAAGTGTATATCGGTGTGCACGGCTTTATGGCATGTACAGTGATACACTGTGCATGTCACAAGTTGTTCGTGTATGATGAATTCAAAAGAAATGATGACGAACAACCCAAATAACTGAGGCAAATAACATTTTCAAAACACACACTTTAATTTGCACTGCAAAATATTTTCTTTTTCAATTTTACTGCGTTAGTATTTATTTTGCAGATAGCTCAAATGCATGATACAAGATGGAATAGAGTTGAAGATCAAATACGAGTGATGAGTGAATGTAGTGAGGTGAAAATGTTTGTAAAATTTGTATAGTGAAAATTGTGTTGTAATTTGAAATTGTATTGTAATTGAAAATGTATAAATGTGGTGAGAGCTCAAATTTGTACTATTTGAATTTGTAATAAAATATTTGTTTGAATTTGAATCCTGAGTTATTTATTTTATTTGACAAATATTTATTTAATTATGTGAAAAGTAAAATAGTACAATATCAAATACATTTAAATGACTATATATATATGTTTATTATCATCAAACAAAAATCATATAGTAGCATATTCTACAATCTCCCCTTTTTGATGATAACAAACATATATTAAGATTTTGACTCTAGTAAATGTATTTGATTTTGATGAATTCCATTAGCTCCCCCTACTTGAATGCTCACCCTACAACAGGGCTCCCCCTTCATATATGCATGAAAATAAATAAAAAGAAATTTGCAAATAAAAAATAATAAACCATACAAATGAGCCTAGATGAGAATATGCAATTAAAAAATAAAATATTTGAACTTTATTTGCCAAAATCTTAACTTTTCTCTCCCCCTTTTGTTATCAGCAAAAGAGTAATAGTGTTAGAAAAATAGAGATAAAATGATAGACATTAATACAATATTAATACATAATCGAGTATAAATATTAAATTTCAATAAAAAAAATCAAAAAAAAATCTTAAATACTCTGTTAGGCGCATATTCCACTTTAGAGTGATAGGGGTGATGTCGGCATATAAAACCATATAGTTGTGTCCATTTGTGGTATATTTATGACAGGAATTCGAATACTTACTAACCATGCATAACCGTTAGGACTTTTAAATGAGATTAGTAGTATTCTTTAAATTTTATAAAAGAAATGAATTTCAAGCATCTTCTAACCACACATAACCGTGAGGACTTTTAAATGGGATTAGAATCAACTTGTCTATTAATAATCAATTTTGATATGTGTTCCATACATGCATAACTGTGAGGACTTTTAAATGAGCATGAAAGCACATAATCAAAGATTACAAGTAATTCACCCATGCATAACCGCGAGGACTTTTAAACGAGAGTGAATATTTGGATGATTTTATTGCTAATTAAATTTAAAAAAAACGAATAATTTCCCGTTTAAAATACCATATTTTGACATACTATATTGGATTTTAATGAGTGATGGTTGTTAGAAATATGACAGAAATAGAGATGGTCATGGAATTTTTACCAATCAAAGTTATTACAAATTTTGTTTAAATTTTTAAAGAAATTTACTACATTTACTGTCTCAAGCCATAATATATGATTAATATCAACACTCATCATTTATATTTCAGTCACTATTTATCTTTTGATAATCACTAGGGAGTCAGATTAGTTAATATAGGCATTTAAGATCAAAATCAAAAATATAAAATCAAATTTCTAAAATGCCTAAACTGAGACGAAGTCAACAAAAAACTATTTTCTAAAAGGGGTTCTAAAAAAAATGTCTGCCAATAGAAAATCAATTAAAATGAAAATTATGCAGATATTTTATTTGGAAATGTGATGCAACTAATGGATGTCTCAACATAAAACACTTTCCACTAGTAATTTTTCTATCAACTAGACTACCAGTGTAATCTACATCTGAATTCCCCTTTGACTCAAAGTTATAAGAAGGATACCATAGACCAAACCGTGATGTGTGCAACAAATACCTTCTAATCCTTTTACAGCTTTTAAAATGCGATTACTTAATGATTTGATTGAAAACGTGCACATAAACAACTAGTGAACATAGTGTCGGATCTAAAAGCAGTAAGATAAACAAATATACCCACGTGTATCTAGAGTAATCATCAACCAATACAAAACAACATCTCTTACCACTTAAACTTGCAATATCGTTAGTCCAAACAAATCTATATGAACTAGTTCAAAGACTCTAGTGGTACTTATAGTGTTCTCGGCATAAAAAGATAATTGGCCAACAATTTTGCATAAATCAAAATCAAAATCAACATTCATTTCTTTATCACATAACTGGCTGATTTAAATCAGATTATGGTGCAGATTTTCATATAATATATCGTTCAAGATAAATATACCTTTACCTATTTTACCTTTATCGATAATTTTTCATTTTTTGCCCATTGTTATTCTACCACCTTTGTACTAGGCTGAGGAACTTTGATTTTTCGCCCGTCGTGTGCCTGGAACAGCCAGAATCCAGGTCCAATCTTATTGTTCCTTAGCCTGTGACCATACCTCCACGAGGAAAGATTTTTGTGACCTATTTGTTTTTATAGGTCCATGAATGTTAGTGACAGATGATTTTGAAAAACAAGTTTGTATAGAACCAAAACAGTCTATATTTGTTCCTTTTGCACCTAGATTTGTTTGATTTAAGGGATTTTATATTTGTGCCTTTAGGAACCCAAATCGGTATGGTTTTCGTGTGTTTGGATCTAAACCAACAATTGTTTTGATTGTGTCCAATTTTTCTACAAATCGTGCACTTGGAGTTGGCTTGATTAATTTCACTTCTAACACTTTCAGATTGAGTATACCCAAGTCCTTGTCTAATAGAATTAATAGTTTGTTTCCCTAACAACATATTTAGTGAATTTTCTCCTCTGGAGAATTTTCCTAAAGTTTTAGACAATTGTTGGACTTGTGTTTTGAGAGATTCATTTTCATTCAATAACAAAATGCACTTTTTGATAGAATTTTCTCTCCTAGTATTTTCACTTTCTTTCAAAATCTGAATTTCATTTTCAAGCGATTTAATTTTAATTTCTGATTTTTTTATTTCTTCTTTAAATGATGGACATTTATCACACTTAGGGCTCTTGTTTCGATAGTTTTTAACCAACTGATTAAGCTGTTTATTTAGTTCTATCAAACTATCTATTTGTGATTCAAGTTTAGCGTACTTCTCCCTAAGTCGTGCAATACAATCATTTACTTCATAGAAATATAGAAGTAATTATGAGTGAGTCAGCTTTGATACCTCGCTTGGCTCGTCATCATCGCTGTTAGTTGTATCACCACGAAGACATAGATCTGCTTTTTCACTCTCACTACTAGTGCTTTTATTATCATCATCACTTTTATTCCAAGTGGCTGCAAAACTTCTCCTTTTCGATTTCTTTCCTTGGTTGAGTCAATTCGAGGACAATTGGGCTTTGATGTGACCAAGTTTATTGCACTTGTGACAAATGATCTCCTGCTCTTCTGAGTTGTCTAGTACTTTGACTATTCTGCTTTTCAATTGTTGATTTAGAGTTGGATTTCCACACTTGTGATTCCACCTTTTGAATTTCTTTATTATCAGTGCCAGTTCGGCTGCACCATCATCATCATCATCATCTTCACTTTCAGTTGTTCCTTTGAGAGCTATTGATTTCTTTCGAGTATCACCTCCTTTACGTTCTTCCTTGAATTTCATTTCTAACTCATAAGTGGTGAGATTTCCGATGAGTTCTTCAACTTTAACTTGTTTCAAATCTTTTGATTCTTGAATTGCAGTCACTTTTGCTTCAAAATTTTGTGGAAGAATTCTGAGTATTTTTCGGACTATTTCCAGCTTTGTGTATGGTTTTCCAAGTGATTTTGATTTGTATACTAGATTAGAAAGTCATCCATACATTTCTTTGACACTTTCATCCTTTACCATTGTGAAGTTTTTGTATTCGCTACTGAGCATGGTAAGGCGAGATTCTTTGAATTGGGAGGTTCCTTCGTGAGTCACTTCAAGTATTTGCCAAATTTCCTGCGTAGTTAGACAATGTGAGACACGATTAAATTCAATTTGATCTAATGAACAAATAATAGAATTCATAGCTTTAGCATTAGCATTATGTAGTTTATTTTCAAGATCTGTCCATTGATCCATCAGTTTTTCAATTTCTTGATTATCTACTACTATAGATGGTGTCCTATATCCTGTCTCAACAATTTTCCATGCATCTATGGTTTTCAGAAAAATTTTCATTCTATTTTTCCAGTAAGCATATTCACCATTAAACATGGGTGGTCTAACTATAGACTGACCCTCATCAAAAGAATTATTAAAAGAAGGCATTTAAAAAAACAAAATTTTAAAACAAAAATTGATTTTTGAAAAAAAATCAAAATTTTAAAACAAAAAATGGTTTTTGTTCCTAGCTCTGAAACTACTTGAAGGATCGATTTCACCCTAGAGAGAGGGTGAATAGGGTGAAACTAATAATAATAAAAATAAATGTGGAAATATATATAATAATTGCAGCACATAACATAATAATAAAAGCAGAAATAAAACAACACAGATTTACCCAGCTTCGGCAATAACCTGCCTACGTGCTGCCCCCAAGGTTTCTACTAGAAATTAAGTAGTTAGACGCTTACACACGTAAACTTGCGACACCTGCTACTTGACTAACCTAACTCTACGCTCAAAACTCTACCACAACTCATCCCCTGAGTTGCGAATTCTCGAACTACACTACCGTAGTTCGTAACCTAGTCACACGACTAGAGAGTTACAAAATTTTAAAAGAAAATTACAAAATAAAATAAATAGAACAAAACAAAACCCTATTTAATAATTGAAGCCCAAACAATTATAATAAGCACGACCCAACTAGATAATTAAAATGAAGACACTCCCTTTATTCTCTTTTACTTCGGCCCGTATCTCTTTTAGTCCATGTCGTTCCTTTTGTTACTTGCGATCTGAAATTAGGGTTTGTTGAAATTTGAAGCGTCGATTGAAAATTCAAAACAATTGCTATCGTCCCTCAGTTAGCTTCGATGCTCCTTGTTCTGTGCTCTTCAATTTTCTTGTGGTTGCTTCACTTGTGTCGAGCTCAAATGGTTATAAAACTGGTATGTGATATGCCCTTTTTCGATATTGATTATTGCTCGACTTGTTTGATTCGAATTTTGGATATTTATCGCTCTGGTATTTTTCTTGAACTCGAATCACAACCAGTTTGCCGATGATGATGTGGGAAATTTATAGGGTTCGAACCCCTTAATTTTTGTTTGTATATTTCATTTGAATTCGTCTATTAATTTTGCGAGGTCATATGATTATTACTTGAACGATGGTGATTAATTTGACTTGTTCATCTCTGATACTTTAACTTGTTTGAATTTTTAGTTCCGTTCTTCTCTAGTTCCATTCTTTGCTGGCGCTACGATTTGTTCATTTGCTTGTTCAAACGTATGACTTTGTTTGATTTTTTCTGGGTCGGTTTTGTTCTTATTTCCTTGACTTCGGCCATTTGAATTTTTGAGATAATATTCTGACTTTTAAATCATTGTTCACTTCACTGACTTGTTCAAATCGTATATGCATTGCTCCATTCTTGACTCACGGCTTCTGACATTATTTGAACTGCTACTTGCACTATTTTGTAAAATTGTAAACTGCTTCATTGAACTGATATATGTATGTACATATATATGCATATATGTATACATGTGTATCTACTTCATATTGTCTCTGGAGTAGTTCTTGTAATCTGGTTTCTTTATCTGATTACATTTTGTGGTGGCATATGTATTTGTTGAACTTGCTGTTGCATATGTAATTGTAGTCTGGTTCATCACTGTTTGATCTGAAGCTTGATCTATGTTGCATTTGAGTCTTGTAGTATGTTGTAGCTGGTCTGAGTTGTGTTGCATCCCTGGTGGTCTTTATGTTTAGTTGCTGTGCACTGCATATATATGTATACATGTGTGTATACATATGTATATATATATATATATATATATGGTGGTTTCTTTGTGTAGCCTTCATCTCATGTTTGTGTACTGCTCCCATTGTTGTCTGTGTTTCATATGTTTGGGTCTTTTGCACCATGTAGTCTGCTGTCTTGTGCATGCCTCTGATGTCTGGCTTACTCGAGTCTGGTTGTTGCAATCTGAAGGTAGCCGAATGCATTTGAAACTCGATCACTTGTTTGGTTCTGGTCTTTGTGTACATGAGTTGCATTGTGCTGGTTGCGTTGAGTCTGGATGTTGTTGAACTTGTCTTGTGCACTTGTTACTGATTTCATTTGTACACACTTGTTTGTTCCACTGGGTGATTTTGTCCGCTTCATCAATATATATACATGTGTGTGTGTGTGTGTGTATATATATGCATGTATGTATACATGAGTTTATGTACTGTCATATTGTATTGCTCTGACCAATTCTGAATTGTTGTTTTGATTTGTTTCTTTGCACCAGACCATGCCATTGAACATGTTCACTCGAGTCTATTGACATGTTGATTTAATCACAATTTCATTTTACTCAGAGCCTCCGGTCTTGTTGGTTCCATCTGTTGTTGCAGTTTCGTCTGTGTTCACCTCAGTTTTGTATTGTTCGAGCCATACTTGTTTGCTCTCTTGTGTGTATATGTGCACTGGTTCATGTTCATGCTTGTTGCTCTTTATACATATGCAGTCTGGACTTACCATGTGTATATTTGAGGTGTTGTATGTTGTTTTTCATGCACCTGAGTTGAATCCATCTTATGGCTCGGGTTTGACCTTGTGCTCACCTGTCCTTGTAGTTTTAAAATGCAAGTGTATATCGGTGTGCACGACCTTATGGCATGTGCAGTAATACACTATGCATGTCACAAGTTGTTCGTGTATGATGAATTCAAAAGAAATGATGACGAACAACCTAAATAACTGAGGCAAGTAACATTTTCAAAACACACACTTTAATTTGCACTGCAAAATATTTTCTTTTTTAATTTTACTACGTCAGTATTTATTTTGCAGATAGCTCAGATGCATGATACAAGATGGAATAGAGTTGAAGATCAAATACGAGTGATGAGTGAATGTAGTGAGGTGAAAATGTATGTAAAAATTGTATAGTGAAAATTTTGTTGTACTTTGAAATTGTATTGTAATTGAAAATGTATAAATGTAGTGAGAGCTCAAATTTGTACTATTTGAATTTGTAATAAAATATTTATTTGAATAAAATATTTGTTTGAAGTTGAATTCTGAGTTATTTATTTTATTTGAAAAATATTTATTTAATTATGTGAAAAGTAAAATAGTACAATATCAAATACATTTAAACAAATATATATATGTTTACTATCATCAAACAAAAATCATATAGTAGCATATTTTACACCTCAGCCTAACTCAAGGTCATTGGGTCAGACTAGAACCTAGTTGTGAGTGATGTAGTATACATATAATGATAATTAAGATTGATACACAGAAGGGGTAACATAACATACATAGTAAATGTCATACACAATCAATATCCACCACAGTCATCATCATATAACATACACAATGTCGTGAAATATATGTATCAATTCTCTACATAATTTGACCACAATCGCTACCCTACCATGATTCACTCTTAATTGCAATTATTAAGTGTGACACTTATTAATAATTTATCCATTATGAATTAATTATTGTCTGTTTATTTAACTTGTGGAGGGTAGAGTACAGTCTTCCAAATGCTGAGTCGACACCAAGAAATGCAACAACATTCCCCTTGGCCCTAAATTTGTTTAATCATTTACTCATTTTGAATTGATCATTACCTATTCATATAACTCGTTGTGTGTATAGTAAACTCTATCAAATGTTGAGTCGATATCAAGTAATTCCACTGCATTCCCCTCGACCTAGAATTGGAGGGGCCCCCATACGTCCTATTAGATGTACTACTCTCTACTATGTGGACAATGTCATCTCCATCAAATACATTGTGTGCTCGTACAACAGGCCGATGGACTTGTGACTAATGAGCTAGAATATCATGACTTGGGGTGCGACCCTGTAGTCGGTCCGAACTAGAATGGATCTAGTCTGTCTATATGGTGTCTCATCTCATTTGATCAATTCATTATCTCTTACGTGTTCTCGTTTACCACACAAACCCCTCCTAATCGTCATTTAACCCGATATTAATAAGAATCATCGATATGATTCAAGTTTAACAAAAAAAATTATACATTGCTCTTAACATCAAAATCATATATGGGTGTACAACATAGCATCTTAATATGATATTGTATAATACCACTCTTTCCATGGCATAAACTTAGCATCACAATATTGGATGATATTACTCACATAGTCTAGAACATAACATCATAAGAACCATATGTAGCATGGGGAAATAATTTAACCACAAGGTGGTATTCTTAACACAACAATAACATGTGCCACATAAAACCGCGTGCCTCATTCGTATCATAAAAATTTATTATATATGTGTGTATGAGCGTGCGCACATGCATTTCTCTACAAAAACTTCATAGTATGTTAAAATAAAAATAATGTAGTTATGATTATATATTTCCAAATTTTTTTTTCAACAACGTACGTCAATCAATTTAATTGAACAATCAATTAAATTGTCAAACCAATTCATCTCAACACGGTACAAATCAATTTCATCATCCAATTAAACATAAATTCAATTCACTGATTTGGCGAACCCTCAACGTAGCATGCAATCCAACATTCAACTTTTACCGATTAAAAAGATGTAGAATTTCATTCATTGTTGATTTATAAAATCATAGCACACATATTGATTCGATGTGGAATAAATATGAGGTATTGTTGGAATTTAAAGATATTCACTCACTGATGGGTAAAAATCCAATTTACCCCTTTTAATATTTCAGTTTGGCAAGATATAATCATCTATATCATTTATCGATGTAGCAAATTGTCTTAAAATGAATATAGTAAAAATGTTTAGAGACATATATGTATTTTTATAAGCTTTATATAAAATCAACTTTTTGTATATGTATCTTTCCAATCAAAGACTATTTCATTTAGGGATGCTAATCATGTTTCATTCTATAATCACATTTCAACCAACATGCTCCAGATATGCAAACTAAACTCAAGATCTTCTATAATTGCAATAAATTATACATGTATATATAGCAAGAATCCAAGGGATTAGAAGTGGATAAGATATCACACACTAAAATCGATTCTTGCATGTATCTGAAGCCCTAACTACATCAACCACCTCAGCCTCACGCTCACCAAATCAATCCCGACACTCACCAATGCAACCATCACCATTTCTCCACCATTGTATTCTTTCTCCACTATGTCATAGCTGCACCATTTCTTGCATCTGCATCACCCTTCATCATCGGTTCCAACTCCCGTCGTGACATGCTCTTCCTTCCATCGAACGTCTGTGCATGCTCAACATCCTCTCGAGGTCTCGATGGTCACATCCGAGCTCCCCTCTTTCCACAGTTTCCAATCTTGCCTCCATTGAGCAAGAATGCTTTTCTTGTATCATACATACATAGGATTAGGGATTTAGGGGAAGAGAAAGGGAATTGGGTTCAAAAGTTTGCGAGGGAGAGGGAATTGGGATAGTGTATCTTTTTAATTAATTTTTATAGTTATACCCATTTTCGTATTTTCAATTCGTCTCATTCTTTTCCTTTCATTGCATTCAAATCAAATTCTAATCTTTAAGTTTCAATTTCAATTATATTTGTAAATGCATTCTTATTCAACCTAAGTTGATTTATTTTATATATATTACAATATACATTTCAATATCTTTAGTTATTTAACCAATTAAGTATAGTATCGGTTTATTTGATATTGAACAATAATACATTATTTTACTATCTTAAAATTTTATCGATAATCCAAATTATCATTTGGACTTGTTTTCAAATTCATTTCACTAAACAAATTATTGTATGTAACTCCTTAAATATATCTAATTATATCAAATATGAAAATTTTCTTAAAATATTATTGTTTCTAATTTACCCCAAATATTTTTTGCAAAAATAAATTATAAATCACTTTTATTAATTCACTTTTTTTTATTTCTCAAAATAAAATTCTCATTCATTACAATAAAATTTAATTTAGTATAAATGTACTGGGAGCTTACTTGTTATAGACACTCCGACTTATAAGAATTGCATCCTCGTAACTTCCAAGTAATGAGCAAATAAACCATACAACAAATATGTATTGATACATACCATACATATCAAACTATAACAACCAAATAATCATAGAGATAACCATCAAACAAAATAATAATAAGCATCACACCAAACAATATATTTCATTCAACATCATTTTTATCCGCTTACCATTGTTCTTTGTTTATTTACTTTTAATTTTTTAAAATTTATTATCATCTCAATAATATTATATCACATGAATGTCATTTTAACATTGATATCCCATTATACTTATACATTTAAACTGTCAGACATATAGTTCGATGCTACTAAATTTCTTCCAAGTGTCTAAATTTTAAAAAAAATTGGTAGCATTTACTTTGTGGTTTGTGTTTCGAAAATTCACAAAACCCAATATAATCAGTATACATCTTAACGATGCCTTTCAATTGAGGAACAATATAGACATATGTATTACAATATAATGTGTATGTCACATAACATACACATGAAGAATCGTAAAGCGTACCTTACATTTGCAATTTGAGCGAATTTATTTAATTTTATTGCGAACATAAGCAAGTAAGCACCAAAAATCAACCCAAAAAGCCTTCATGTACCTGTGTACTTTGCTCAAACAAATCAGGTATGTATTTGTGTGTGTGTATAGGGTAAGGATCCACATTACCCTCTATTCAGCCTCCAACGTGGCCCTCTACTCATTCCTGTTTAAATAATACCATGGTGTGATAAGAGAGAGAAAATATTATTATTTAACTCGAAACGCGTGGCTGAAATAAGAGGGCTACATTTGAGGGCTGAATAGAGGGGCTGTGGATCCTCATACATACATACATACATACATACATACATGCATGCATGCATACATACATACAATAGCATGTCCATCTTTTATTAGTTAATGTTTTGACTAACTTTTGGAATATCAAAACACCAAATTATCAAAAGTCACCAAAAGAAAAGTTGTAACTTACGAAACCCACCTTTCCAAAACATCATACAAGCTTAAAAAACCTTTAAATCCTAAATGTCATAGCCATTTTACTAAAGAGAGGAAACACTGAAATTTCAATTTTGGACTATGATCACTCACTTTGTAACATATTTTTGGTATAGAAAACTTCATGATTTTTCAAAGTTTTAGCATGAAAGTTCTTCCATGTCAAAAACCTTTCCAATGAGTGTAGAATCATCAAAATCAGGTTAGTAGATTAATAGTTATAGTTGAAACAATGTAAAGTTTTAACTCAAGAATTACATGTGCAAGCCAGAAATTTCAATTATCTTAACCAGTTTTTAAAACAGTAAACGTCAAAATTTTGAAATATTTTCAACATTAAAGTTATTCTACATCGAATTATCATTCCAACAAATCCAGAATCACCTAATTTGGTTCACTGAATTAGAAAATATGACTTAATGAAGTTGGAACAAGTTGGTTAATTTCAACCGGCCAAAAAATGTATCTTTTAACTACACATCAAATTTCAAGCGAGAATACGACAAATTTTTGAAAGTTATTTATCGAAAAAGATGTAGATAATGAAATTGTCTTTCCAAAAAAGTAAGGTTCGCTTAAAATGGCTATACATGCAAAATGTTATACTCGATTTACTGGGAGTATATATATTCACTTCAACACACACACACACATATTCACATTTCAAATTCCTTTTTTATAGATATCAATTTAAATATTTTACTACAATTTTGTTTATGAATGATTTAAAATTTGGGGAATTTCACTAGAAGGAGAAAATTTGCAGTCCAATTAGTTTCTAGGACACACATTCAAAGAAATTACTTTCAAGGTCAAAGTCAGCAAAATAATTACTTTCAAGGAAAAAGTTAGTAGTCCAATTACTTTCAAGGACATAATTTTATAGGTTTTTAGGCCTTAGAAACTAATTATTTTACGTTTTGTCCTTGAAAGTAATTATTTCAGTTGTGTGTCCTAGAAACTAATTCCACTTGCTAAAGAGGCCCTTGTGGCTAATTTCCACTTAAAATTTTGTATGAATATCAAAATGTATATACACTTATTATTGTTGTTGTTGTTGTTTCCTTTCGTTATGGCAAAACTGTGACATAGTCTCCCTTATTTTATTGGCATTCCAGCGACCACTAACACCTCATTCAATCATCTTCAACCGAAAGTATTGTAAAATTTCATCATCCATTTTAAATCAAACCAAATCATCACCCAAAATTGAAATTCACATCCAATAACCATATTCAACTAGAGTATCAACTAATTCAATACCAGCTCTATCTCAAAAATTCAATTCAACAAAATATGGATCGTATATCATCGAGTATAATTCATGCATTCAAACATATACATGAATACATAAATATAAATTAAATATAAATCCTCATACTCATTTTATCAAAAAAACTAACTTCTTGTTTTAAATTGACTTCTTAATGTATGATCCTTTTATCAAATCAAATCCTCCGTTAATTGACATCTCAATTTAAAAGATTACTTTATTATCTTAATTCAAAAGTAACTCTCGTTCATAAATCTAGCCAAGTTTATTTTACAACAGTAGTGCTTTTAACTATAATCTAACTGCATAATTTTTTTTTGTTTCAACAATTCGTTTGCTATATACTTATTTATCAACCTCTTAATGTTACCCCATTATTATTTTAACCATCGAAAACCATATGTCAACTCTTTGTTTATCCAAGATAAACCCCAATTGATACTATATATGTATACTATTTATTCACTTCATATATTTTACCATTACAAATTTATTTATGCTCAATGATTGCTCCAAATATAATTTATTATTGTATGACATAATACAATAATCTCTTTTCAACAATTCAATACATATGTGTTTTTTCTAACAATCTATTATTTTAAGGTCATTTTAAAATAATAAATCATTTTCAAAACAATTTTACTTCTTCAACAAAATTCATCCCATATACAATTTTCCTATCCTCCAAAGCTTTATAAACTCATTTAGTTATAACTATCCTTTTTATCATTTGCATACTCTTATATAAAAGAATATAATCATATACTTATCTCCAAAATAACTAATGATTTTATATTTTATATATATTATCTAGTTTATTTTAAGATAATTTATTATTTTTAAGCAAATTTTATTCAATAAACTTACCCACTCTTTAGAAATATTTGATATTTACAAAGATATAGCTTTCCAAAAATCAACACTCCACTTATCAAAATATACAATACATTATTTTAATTCACCATTGTTTTTATTCAAAATAATAATCATATTTTACTCAAAAAATTTGAATAATGTATGAATTTTGAAACTCATACATGTGTGTGTGCATCCAAAAGCATTTTGATAAATACATATATCATTCGTTCAAATCATGTTATAAATATAAAACAAGTAACACTCAATTCACATCAAGTAAATAGACATGCATTATAAGTATATGGACATAAATAATAATTAACAAACGCATATATAAAAACATAACAAAACGTTGCGTCGCTATGGATCTTAACAACTTGTTTCAGTAATTAGATACAATGTTGATTATATAAGAAAACTTACCAATATTTCCTCGCTATCTATTTCAATAATTTTCTAACATCCAACGACTACAAACATTATTTAGAAAATTTTCAAAAAAAAATTAGTTTACATTTACTAATTAATAACAGATCATTCGACATACGCTCAAAATTTCATACATACATATATTTCAATAAATGCCACCATGTATTTATATTTATAAATCTCTTATTCGAATTAATTCTTATTCTAAAATCACTCTTAAAATAATAGACTATCCCTCAAAATAATTTATTCTTCACCAAATTATTTTTATACTTCATGAAATAATTTTCACTTCCTAAAATAATATTCCCTGTTCAAATAAAAATACTATTTGTGAAATTTTAAAATATTGTTTCGAAGTGTCTCTTCTAGGGTTTAGAAATTCTTACTGGCATATGTGCACCCATATCAACCCGACTTTTTAAAACACCCAAAAGGAAAAATTAATACAAAATAATCCACTAATTTATTCTTTACTTGAAAATAAATTTAAACATCACTTCTCTTTATAAAAACCACTCACAATTTTATACTTAGAGATACTTTCAAACTCCTACACATGCATATGTGCACACACATACATGCATGCATATACATACATAGTGTGTGTATATATATATATATCACTTTCCGTAAATACTTAATAGCTAAGATATTTTTGAAAATATTTCTATAGAAATAAATCTCCATAGTTTATTAAAAATAAATGTTAACGTATACTTACGATTGTATTTAAATATATATTTAACAAGTAAACATCATTATCCATTACCTTACTTATACACTCAATACTCATCCAAACACTTCAATAGACAAGCATCCAATACTTTAAATCGCAGTCCATTTGATCTTATTTTTTATCACACAAAAACTCACACTACACCCGTAGTTATAACTTATTCTTAAATTATAAGTAATCTCTCGATCTAAATATGGTAGAATAAATATATACATAATAAATCATTACTAAAAAATATGCACGCATACACACACAGATTTATATATATATATATAGACACACAAACACGCGCGTATGCATATACACACCCTACCCCGATGAATGAACCCCTAGATTATCAAACAACTCGCACATCACATGTGAGAGTCATACAAAATTGGCGAAAACATCTTAGGTCTTACTCCTATAAGACCAAAACTATGTTCCTAATTTTGAATTATTCTAACCTGATCTCTTATATAAATTTTGTGATGCCCTAGTTCAGTACCCGTGCTATCAAAGGAAGTTAACCATCCGAAAGCACAGAGTAAAGAACATAAGAGAAATATGTTGAATACACTCCTTTGGTCCAACATGACACGTTTCAGTATAATAATATGGCTTGGAAATACATATCACATATCTACACAATGCAATGTACATGAGTAATTTCCAGGATTGAATAATACAAAAATAGTTCATACACGAACACACACACACACCTCGAAGTAACAACATAGGAAGCGATCATAAGATAATATACCTACACACACGTGCGCGCACACACACAGATACACACACAGTTGATGTCAAAATACATAGACAACACAAATAATACATAATGCGACTACCCAAAATGATATACACATAATACACAACAATTGCATCACATATACGTGATGTCATTATATAATACTATCATAAAGGACAAAACACTAGCACCACTATCTTTTACAACATTACCACCAAAACGAGTCCCAAAAATAACCAAATCACATACATACATCATATCTAAAACAATCTTAGTATGACATGAGTTTGTGAAACAAATAATACACCCTATGTCAGTCTAGAAACTAGCTGTGAGTGAAGTACTATAAATATACACTAATAGAGACAACTGTAATTTAGTCGTCGGTGGTCGTCGGAAGCCGATGGAAATAGGCATCGAAAAATGGCACATCGAGCAACTGTCTTCGATCGACTTTTCGAAGGCTCCATCGAAAAAATTTCGACAGCTTTCATCGCCTCGTCGAGTACACGTGACTAGTCATGCGTTTACTAGTTGGCCGTCACTGGTCGTCGCTAGTCGTCGAAAACCTTGACACTAGTATACCGTCGCTAGTCATTGAAAATATTGAACTTTTTTTAGTACAGCAGCACTTCATGCCTCAAGCAATATATATATATATATATAACAATATATATCACAGCCTAACTTCAAACATATAAATCATATATATCAAAGCTCATATCACATATATCACAAATTATATCACATCAATAATAAAAAAACATCAATATATACGGTAAGCCAACCTCAAACATCCATCAATATACCACAAATCAAAAATATCCATCAACATCTCAAAATATATCAAACATCACGTCAAATCAACCTCACCCATCCAACAACATCTCAAAATGTATCATAAATATCAAATAACATCAACCTCAACTGTCTTAAAGAATATATAACTCTCAAACTACCTCACAAAAGTGCATACACACACACACAATGTCTCAACATAAAATAAAAATCATACCCAACGATCCTCATCATCTCTTGATCCCATTGATGAAGGAAATGTGCCATGCTGTTGCATACACAGCAATGGGCTCATCCAGCATCTGATACATCTCCACAGACCGACGGATGTCTTGTTCCTCTAGGTCAGCAATCCGAGATCTCAACTCTAAAATCTCCTCATCATCTTGAGCTCTTCTATACCTGCCTTTCCTTCGTCTAGCCTGTAACGTTGTTTACCAAAGTGTATGCATTTCATATAGCGTGATTAATAAAACCAATGTGTTACACATTATTCATAAGTATATTATACATAAACATTACCTTTTGGTTCCCAAAACTATAGCGCCTATTACGCATTGGCGGTTCCGTGACGGTGTCAAAAATATGGTCCTCATCTTTAGCGGTCAGCTCGTCCCGACCTGTTCCCTCGAGCAGTTTCTCTCGTTCTTTCATGAATTTATCGTATGATTAAAGATAGAAACGTTATTTTATTTATTTATAACTTATAATTTAAAGTGATTATTAGTACTTATAATTTAAAATATACTTACCATGGCCTCATGTGATGTCATGTCCTATGTATGTTCTTGAGCCATCTTCATTGACATGCTCGATGAAGTGAGTACGAGTAAACACTTCCAAGTATGAGATGGGATGGCCATGCTCTCTTTCTCGAAATAATTATTATATTACATATATATATATATATTATATAATGTTATAAGTATTTATAATCGAAATTTATAAATTTACCAGCTCTTGACGCTAATGTTGGAATGACTTTGACCCGTATGATGTGTGATGGGATTTGCATTCCTATTTGCAGAATTCAACTCAGATTCTGCCTGTAAATTTAACATAAACATTGTATTTCACAATTATAAATTGATGCAGTTATTATACTAATTCCACTAAATTTTAGTAAATATACGAGACTAATAAACTTATAATCGCTTCTGGACATTTCCAATATGAATTTAAACCTCCACATATGCTTGTACTCATCCAATCAGGTTTTTTCCCCTTTTTGATGCTTGACATTATATCATGGTAATTTTTTCGTGTTTTTTTAATCTAGCATTTTCTGCAAATGGAATAGTCGACTTCTTGCAAATCTACCGCCCCTTGCACATTGAAAATAAAATAATTTATATATTTATACTTACTCAACAAATTACACGGTGGTTATATATAAAATTAAATGCACATTTACACTTACGTAAAAATCTTGTCAAATACACTCTACAATGTCGGCTAGGATATTCTCCCACTTAGGCCATCATTTAGTCATTCTGCTCTTATAAGCAGCCTTAGAAATATCAAGAACAACATCTGAGGGCTCCAATTCAAAGCCCATGTATTAATTATGATATAGACATTTAATAAATCATTAATAATATACAATATACAAAATATTTATGATTTTGCAATAAATTTGATACTTACCTACTCGCTTTGCTTGCTAATGTAACTATGGGACGATCTACCTGCTGTGGTGTGACGACCTGTATTTCGGAAGGTTTAAATCGACAATAATCCACACATGTCCAACTCAAACAATATTCAATGGGGTTAATTAATAAAAATAAGAAAAGAAGAAAACAAACACAGAATCTTGCAGTGGAATGACAAAATATAATAATCAAATAAACAGTTCATGAAGCTGTTTATACTATACATTTGATTAAAATTTTACACCATCTATCAGAGTTATATATACAACACAACAATAGAATAATGCAGCGAAACAAACAATGTAGTGAAATAATACTGGTAATATAATATACCAAATCTTCATCTTTGTCCTCCAGAAAATAATCTTCAATGCGCTGAAAACTCAGGGCTGATCCGACCATAAAGTAAAACAATACACTCGAGTCAGGATTAAAATATCCTTATGTAAGTCAAATCAATATCACATATATCAGAAGTGTAATAGCGTCAGAGATGTTTATGAGATTTTACATCTCCTATCCAGTGTATAACGTGCGTGCAATAACTCAAGAGATGTTACGGGATTTTCCATCTCTTAAGGATCCATCAAAATATCTATATATAGTAGAATACGCTATATATGTAATGTCTAATCAATAAAATAAATATTTTTCCTACCGTTAAGGCTTTACATTAATCCCCCTTAATGTGTTTTTAAGCATTGTCGTACAGTTTGTATATAACACAACCAGTAGAACGTCGTAGATAGGGACACGTCGTGATACGACAACACTAAACCAAACTCGTAGTTGTCTCGTTTAAGGATAAAAGTATAACATTGCACGTGAGGCAATGCCTAAGGTAGAATACTACTAGTTCGGGTCGCAAGGCTGGTGGTAACACATCGTAGCCATGATCGCCCACCGCGTTCACCCATCCCATATCGAGTCATAGGGAGGTTATCCCAATCAAGGTGCACCAATCGAAATCAACAACAAAGGTAATAGTATGGACCAAGCCCACAAGAAAATCGAAGAACGAGTGTCCGCTAGGGGTAGCTAGCCCACTTGGCCTGGATCAAGCCGTCCCGTTTTAGTCATTTCAAATTGACACAAAATGTCGAGGCTATCCATCATCGTTCTCTTTCTTCAAATCCAACAAACATACACCAAATCCAACCACTTCATTCTGGAGTCTCCTCCGCGTACACAGTTGTTAAAGTGGTTCCAATATTGACAGAAAGTATGCTAATAAGAGACCTTGGTCTCTTTAACAACCAAACATTATTTTACACACCGGTTGGTTCTTTTACATTTCGAAAATGATTCACTTGATATCAAAATATCATATTCGCTTCAAAATATCATATTTACTTCAATATGTCATATTCACTTCAAAATATCGTTTTATTCACTTCAAAATCAATTTCTTTTCAAAACATCATATTTACTTAAATTATGTCAATTTCACTTGGAAATCATTTCCAATATCCCAATTTCACTTCCAAAATCGTTTCAAATTTCAACTTAGGTTATAACTTCATTTTAACCAAATTTGCATTTAAATCAACGATGTAAATATAAACATTTCCAGCCTTGCACAGTTTGAATTTTTAGAAAATAGTTTAAATAGTTTTAAATAGTTTAAAAAGTTAAAATAGATAAATAGTTAAAATAGTTTGATAAAAATGGTTTGAGTATTGAAAAGTTTATATAGTAAAATAGTTTGGAAAATCAAAATAATTTGAATATTTAAAAGATAGATTTTTAAATAGTTTATATTAAAATAATTTATTTTGAAAATAGCTTCAAATCAAACTGTTTCTTTCCATTTCCAATAATCTGGACTCAAGTCCAAATTCCAATCAAACTGATTCAATTTTAAACCTTTCAATTCAAATCATCTTCAATGTTGATTCAATCCAAATTGACTCAATTTCGATTTAAATTCAAATTAACTCAGTTTTGATTTCAATTCAAATCAATTTCAATTTCAATTCAAATTGATTTCATTTTTGATTTCAAATTAAATTAATTAAATATCGATTTTCACTTATTCGATTCAAATAGTTTAAGTTTCAATTCAATTCTCGATTTTAAACCATTTTAGTTTATATAAAGTTTGAGTTCAATTTCAGAATATCGATTTAAATCATTTAAATCAATTTTAACTTTGATGTTTAATTTAAGGTTCAAATCTTTAAAATAATTCAATTTCGAGCTCACACCTTGAAATATCCATTTAATTTACTTTTACTTGGATATATTTCAAAGTTTGAATAAAAGTTTAAATCTTCTAAACAAATCAATTTCCATAATTTAAATCATATTTCAATTATAACTTCAACTTTCAAATTCAATTCTTTAAACACTTCCGTTAAGAAATTTCAATTTCAACATTTCAAGCTCGAGTTCGAAAATAATCCAATTCCCATATTTCAATTCAATTTTATTTTTATAAAACAAAATCATTTGAATAAATTCAATCCAAGAATTTAAAACCATTTAATTTAACCAATCTGGTGTTCGTATATAATTTTATATCCTATGACCAAGTGAATAGTTATTCCAATTTAATTTCAGGGATAGATATATATCATTTCAATCCAAAATAAATGTTATGGGTATATATTATTTCAACCTATTTCTTAATTTATTTGAAATAATTCAAATAATAGTTTATATACTATCAAATAATATATGTTTGATCGGCTAACTTTCTATCGGATTAGAAAATAGCCGATCAAATTTAAATTAAAAATAATCGCAAGCGCGCGGCATACAATTCTTGTACGTGGCGAATACGGATCGATCCATAGAGAATTATATAGATATTAAAATTTCTATTCAATCAAATTAAACCAAGAATTGAAAGTGTTTTTAAGTACAAAAAATTGCAAAAACTAACCACTACAAAAGTGAATGAAAACTATGAGATGAAAAGACAATTTAAAGATAAATCCACTCTTATGATCACATAAATCAACACAACATGAAATTATGATCTCTCTTTTGGTCATTAGTGAATTTAATTGATGTGTTTATCATAATTATGCAATATTTGTGCTATTAATTAGCCCAATATAAACCATCAAACTATAACTCACCCATTAAACCACTTCTTAACTCTCATGAAAATTGCAATGAAATTGAAAATAAAATCTATTCTAAGCATGATCTGTTAACTATTGATTAGAAATATAGACCATCAAATTTTAATTTTAAAATCCACTTTATTACAATAATCATATGTAGATGAAGAGCTAATTTGTGTTTTTGTTTGTTTAAGCATAGCATATTTGGTGTTAACAACATAGGATATCAAATTCAAAGCTAAAACAACAAAGTTTAACCACATCAAACATTTCCATTAAGCACAAAAAGAGATCAAAAATGAGAAAATTATGTTGAATCTACATAATTAGAGAGCTTCATTACCCCTAAATTAAAGGGGTTTAGCCTCTCATATTTGTTATCATTTCAACAAATGTAGCATTCAACATTAAATAAAAAGAAAACGAAAATAGAGAGCAAATTAAAATAAAATGAGAGCTAATCTACTTGCATAAAAATAAACTAAGCTACTAACATGAAAGGAAATAAACAAGAAAAGAACATAAAAGAAGAGTGCATGAATTAAAATTGCATTAAAGAAAATTACATAAGAGAAATGGCTAAGAAGCCATGAAATAGAAAAGAGAGCTTATATTTATTTTTGAGCCTAAAACTAAACTAACTACAAGAGGAGGCTCAAAGGAGGCTAAGAGATTAATTACATGAACATATGGGGTATTTATACAAGCCTAAAACCCTAATACATATTTTTTGGGACTACCCAAAATACCCTTGAGGAGGTGTGGCTTCCAAGTTGTCATTAACATGAGCTTAATCCACCATTACATATGCATGTAACTTTAATCTCTATTAGCATGTGCATTAGCTCCTAATTGTACATCATGGTAAGTGGGTAGGTGGGGTCCTTCGTGATACATGAGATGAATTATTTCCATCTTCATTTGCTCGTATTCTTTTGTGCATGCATATTTTTCATGAAATCCTCTTCCATTTGAATCCAAATTCCTATAAAATAACATAAAAATGTCCAAGTAAAAATTCTCAAATTAATATATGCACAAAAATGACCATTTTGCCTCTATATGAAGATGAATAAATGATGATTGAAAATAACTAAAATATTGGTTTAAACATGTTAAAATACAATATATGCTCATTTATTTAACTAAATTCGATTAAACATGGAAGTAAAAACAAGCACATTTACATGCACATCAGTATACAGGGTGATAACAAAATATATATAAAATAAATAAACATCCAATCATCCAAAATATCTACCAATAGCCATCCATCAAAACCAACATCCAAAACAGCCAATAAATCACAATAGTTAACTAGTTATTAAATATCAAATTTTTAACTAGCATTTTAATTTCAGTTTCACTTTAACTGTCAATCTTAATTCCTAATGGTCAATTCATAGGTCAATTTAAATGTCAATTAATTTACCAAACAATAATCAATAAAAATAAACACTTCTTGGTTTATATTTATCTAACATAAAAATATTTTAGTATTTCGTGAGTGGTTTAAAACACTCACCTTTATTTGAAACTGAAATTTTTTCAGATTTAAATAAATATGAGTCCAACTCCATGGTGTAGCCTTCGTCGATACGATCGCAACGCGACTCGTTTCGCTCGAGTCGGACCTCGTATGAAAAAGTTACGGGTTAATTAGTATAACGACATAATTAAAACTTAATTAACTAAGATAATATAATTAACTTAATTAATCACTTAACTATCTCTTCCTCGTTCACGCACACAGCTGAGACCCCATACCCACGCGACCACACTTCGACGCACACGCCAGCACGTCATTGCCACCTCCAGATCCAAGCCACCATCCGATGCGCCAGCCTCCGAGCCACCGCCTGCCACCAATGCGCACATGATTGTCTCCCTATGCCGAAAATCCCTTCGAACTGCAGCGAACTCGGAGCAAGATTCTGGCGAATTCGAGGCGATTCACCTCGATCCAACTACACATCGTGTAGAGCTCGTCATGCTGTACACTTTTCCTTTTGGTTTCGTTTGATTTCAATGAGTGGATTAGGAGAAAACGAGAAAGAAAGATCGATGAATGTCAGCCATTGAAATCGTGTAAGAGAGCGGTGCTGTTTTAGTTAGGGTTTTGATGAAAATGAACGTGGCCTTTATATAAGTTTCCGACCCGATTTATTCGCAAAAATTCCAAACTCCAAATGAAGTGTGCCCCCTGGCGTTCTATATGTTATACCCTTATTTCGAACACAATGTAATATATATCGGAAGCCAATTCCATCAGATTCAAAAGATAGCTTTACAAAATCATTTTATTTTAATTAAATTCCTTTAATTAAATTCTACGCGTTTCAAGCTCTCACGGCCAAACGATAAGTCCGATCGCTACGAAACATGAAATCCTATAATAATTCACTATTACGGATCTGATGAAACTGATTTCGTCGAAATCCAAGACAGTGCCCAAAAAGACTATTTTTACACATTAATTAAAACAAGCCATCTTCCAAATAAATTTATTTACTTTAAATTCAATTTTAGAAGTTAACAAATTTCATTCTTGTTTAAATAAAACTTAAATCAATTTTTAAAATCATTTTCATTCATATTAAATTCAGGATTCAATTATCTAAACAATTTCAAATATTAAATTTAAATAATTCAATTATCAAATAAATCATTATACTTGAAATATATGTTACTTAATTTTAAAATGAATTCAAAAAATAAAACAACTACTACACTTAGTTCCACTTCTTAAATCCAAGCATCACAATAATTCAATTTGCGACGAATCAATATTAGATTTTAAATGACTTCTAGCTATAAATCAATTATTTTATTTTTATCTAATTAATTCAACAATTACTATTAAATTCATGCTATTGATTACAACACATTAAATATATTGAACTCCATTCTAATACAAATAATTTCCTTAAATCTTATCGAAATTGTTATTTCAAAATTTCATTCAAGTTCATATTAAATAAATTACATGAATAAAACATAAATTTCTATTCCTAACCATTTTTATTCAATAATCATATTAAATTTAATAATTTAAAATAGTTGAAAATACGGGTCGTTACATGTGGTGGGCCACCACTATCGCTCCCTTGCGAGGCCCTCTTCAACTAGTAGACGGGGAACCTGATGAATGTGAAGATCTCCGACGTGAAAACATAATATCTATCATAGTAATTTCATTTTATTATACAAGAACATATCATTTTATGATGGAAAAGCATATCATTTTTTATGAGAAAACAAGTAACATTAGTTATCACATAAATTAACTTCTATCTGAACATTCATTAATAACTAGTCTTCATCATTTTCTAATTCAGACTCAGTTTCGTACTCTATATCGTTTTCCTCTATAGTCTCAAATGTTTCTGCTAAAACATTTTATTCATAATTTAAAGGCCCAGAATCAGTATGATTGTAGGTTATTATTTTTTCATTATTTTCAATTTTAAAAAATTATGAATATAATATTATATTCTCACATTATTATTTTTTACTTTTGATGGTCGATCATCCTACTTCCCATTACAAACACAATAATAATTACATTTCGCAAATCACTCATTTCAAACGATTCAACAAAATTTCGATAGCGCTTCCCATTTGTTCACCGTATCATACACAATTGCGCATATATAGGGAACAAAAGGGAAGTGAGGTCGAAAGTTTGTCTACCATTGAAGATGAAACGATTTACAAAATGTAATTATTACGTTGTGTTTGTAACTTGTCCAATACAGGGAAAAATTCAACAAATACTCTATCAGATGAATATTGATGTCCGTATTGTAGTAAAAACGAATATTTATATAACGGTCTTATACAATACTTGTCAAACGGGGCCAAAAAGTCTAAGGGATTTAAAAAATAAAGTACATTATACACTAATTTGTTTATATTAGCATTATACACTAATTTGATTATATATTAATGTTTTATTTATCATATGATATATTATTCTTTTTACTTTTTTTAAAAACTCTTATTTTTAATTTTAACAAATTATAAATATAATATTATATTTTCACATTGTTATTTTTTACTTTTGATGGTCGGTCATCCTACTTTCCATTACAAACATAATATAATTACATTTCACAAATCATTTCATTTTAAACGATTCAACAAAATTTTGACATCAGTCCCCCTTTGTTTCCCGTTCGTACACAAATGCCCATACACAGGGAACAAAAAGGAAGCGTTGTCAAAATTTTGTGAACCGTTTAAGATGAAATAACTAACGAAATGTAATTATTATATTGTGTTTGTATTTAGTCCAATACATGGACAAATCCAATAAATACGGTATCATATGAATATTGATGTCTATTTTGTAGTAAAAAAACGAATATCTATATAATGATCACGTACAATATTTATCAGATGTGGCCAAAAAATCTAAGGGATTTTAAAAATAAGGTACATTATACACCAATTTGTTTATATTAACATTATACGTTAATTTATTATTTGAAATCATTAACAATTAAAAACTAATAATTTTTTTCAGCATTTTAGCTAACACTAATCAGAATTTATTACAAACTAATAAAAAACTAAAATTATTCACTAATTTTTTTATATTACTACATACACGTAAAACAAATTTATATATAACTAATAGTATAAACTAATAAAGGGATTATATAAATAAATTTTTTTGTCAACATTTTAACTAACATATACATTAATTAACACTAAATTTTGTTACACTAATAACCATATACACTAATCAACCCAAATTAGCCCTAATTATACATTAATTTTTGGATATAAACACAAATAACCCTAATTAATATTCCCAAATCAACCGATATAAAATCATAACAAACCGATGGACTATTATCAAAAATCTAAGCACAAATTAACACTAATTTTTGTTAGAGCTTCCATTTTATGGCTTCAATAATAACAACTATACAATCACATATATTATATATCTTATCAAGATTACATGTATATACTACAAGAGATCATCATGCTCAAAGATATTGGAACTCGAAGACAAACAAAGACTCATGGACCATGCTATGATTAGCAAGGTTATACTAGTGTATTAAGAGTCTTAGAAAAACATTGTAAGGTCTCCTTGAGTAAGTATGCACATATAAATTTATATGCATAAAATTGGCATTAAATAAACTTTTATAATATGAAATGCCATCCACAGACGTCTGTGGAAAATCCACAAGCGTCTGTGAATAGTTTCAGGAAATTCCCTCCTAAAGCCACAGACGTCTGTGGAAAATCCACAGATGTCTATCATCTAGCAACTGCTCTAATCTGAAAGGATGTTTCATTTCATATTGAATAATAACATCTCTTCTTCAACAGTTGCATTCATCAAAACAAATAGAGTTTGTTTAACTGTAACAACTCTTCATCTGCATCTCTTTAAACCTATAAATACTTCAAAAGTTGAGAATGTTAGATAATCTATTCTATTGATTTCTTATTAACATTCTATTTACAATTTCATGCATCTCTTGGTTACATGGTCTCAATCTAGCATAATCAAAATATCATTTTGGTTAAACTACTTCCTATGACTTAAAGTATTCACATTCACGTACTCACAGGAGATCATAGGAAGAATTGTATTATTAGTCAAAATCTATGTTATTTGGAACACAAGATTGTCAGAGAAATACTTTTGTATTAGCCTATTCCTTCAGGTGAAGTGATGGTTATTTGGTTAAAGGAAATACCGAAAGGGGGCTTCGAGGACTGGATGTAGGACATGAGGTCCGAACTAGTAAAAAATATCTGGTGTGCTTGCTTTTATTATCTATCTTGTTTATACTCTGTTAATTTACTCTACTTATTATAATTATTAGTACATACTCTCACATTAGTATATAAGTTGCATTATATAAGATTCTATACATTTTCATTTGGTATCAGAGCACCGTCATTTCAATCTACAGTAACACGTAGTTGAAAAATCATTAATACGACAAGCACTTTTCAAGAAGGTCAATCAACTGCTCATCCTCCACTATTTACTGGTTCTAACTATGCTTACTGTTCAACTAGTATGAGAATTTTTATGGAAGCAAATGGGTTAGAAATATGGCTAGAAACTCAAAACAAATATGAAGCACCTAACACCGACATTAGCACTTGGACTGATGCATAAAAAGCAACAACATCTAACAATGCCAAAGCTATGAATGTATTGTTTTGCTCACTTGACAAAAATGAGCTTTTACATGTCATGCTTTGCACCACTACATATGATATATGGGCAACTTTACAAGTCACACATGAAGGCACAACTAAAGTCAAGCAAACTAAAATCTCAATTTTACAAAACCAAGTTTCATCTTTCAAAATGAAAGCAAATGAATCAATTATTGATATGTATGCTGGATTTCAAACCATTCAACACGATCTCATGGCACTTGGAGTCAAATTTATAGATTTTGATTTAGTCACACGAATTTTAAACTTTTGGACAAATGAATGGGAAAGAAAAGTTTTAGCCATCGAAGAAGCCAATGATCTTTCTCAACTCAAAGTCGAAGAGCTAATAGGAAATCTGATGCCGTATGAAGCTAACTTACAAGCTAGAAAGGATCAAAATCATGAAAAGAAAACATAGCATTCCAAGTAAGTAACGAAGATTCGGACTTAGACAAAGATGAGATTGTTTTTATTTCCAAAAACTGCAACAAATTCAAGAAGTTCAAGAAGATGACCAGATTTCAAAATGGTGGCAAACCAAACTCCTCAAATCAAACTTCAATTAAATGCTATGAGTGTGAAAAATTTGGTCACATGAAGAAGGATTGTCCACAGCTCAATAATGATAAAAAGAAAAGCAAGTTTGAAAAATTCAAGAAAAAGAAAAGAGCTTTTTAAATAACATTGGACAATTCAGATTCATCATCTTCATCTGACAGTGATAGTGATAGTGACTCGGAACAAGCGAATGTATGTTTTATGGCTACCACTGAGAGGTACGTCTTGAACTTAATTATGATGAAATAATGGAAATTATCATTGAATTAGATAATAAATATGGAGAATCAAAAAAATTAAATACGGAATATGCAGAAAGTTAACTAGAGCAGAATTAGAAATTGGATTATGAAAAGATGAATAATCTTAGAAGAAGAATTAGAAATTACTCAAAAAATTGTGCAACGTTATTATCTCAAAATGACATCTTATTACATGATTTAGAAAATGATAAGTTAGAAAAAGTTAACCTTGAAAAAAAAACTAGAATTACAAGCAAGTTTAGATTCTAGCAACATTGAAATTTGTGATCTTAAAAGTAAGTTAGATAAAATAACAAATAATGTGACAAAACTCAACAAAGGAAAACAAAATTTAGAAAATTTGATTAAAATATCAAAACCATATGGAAACCAAAATGGATTGGGTTTTAAAAGCAAACAAAAGGAAAAGATTATAACACATTATAGACCAAATTCAAAAGGCCGAAGTTAGAAGCTAAGATTAAAAATTCATACACAAGTATGGTCAAAATATGGATTTCTAAAACAAATAATAAATTAATTAGACAAAAGTATATTGATGAATATTTAAAGAAAGTTGTATATAACAATGATTACATTTCTAAAGGAACCAAATCCTCGTGGATATGGTTATCTTCTTCTGCTAACATGTAGGACCCTAAACGAAGAATGTGGGTACCAATTAAACTCTTCTTATTTTGTAGGTACCCAAGATTAAAATTAAAAGTAAAGAGAAATGGATACTTGATAGTGGTTGCTCCAAGCATATGACTAGAAATGCTCATATGTTATCCAATATAACATATATCGATGGTGGCACTGTGACGTTCAAAGATAATTCAAAAGGATTTGTCATCGGCATTAGAGAAATCATCAATATCGGTATTTCTAATTCTCCTATTATTACTAAAGTTTTATTGGTAGAAAATTTGAAATATAACTTATTAAGTATAAGTCAATTATGTGATAAAGGGTTTAAAATTGATTTCAAGAAAAACAAATGCAATATCTTTGACCAAAATAAAAATCTAATTTTTGAAGGATTCAGAAATCAAAACATATATATTTTAAACATGAATGTCAAAAATAACACTAATTTATGCTTAGCCGCAAATCATGATGATCCATGGTTATGGCATAAACATTTTTGTCACATAAATTTTAAGAATATCAACAAACTAGCTAAAATCGAATTAGTTAGAGGATTACCAAAAATCAACTACAAGGTTAAAAACCTGTGTGACGCTTGTCAATTTGGTAAATTAAAGAAAAGTTCTTTTAAATCTAAAAATGAAATCTCCACAAAGCAATCTCTCGAACTACATCATCTAGATTTATTCGTACTGACTGAAGTACGTTCAATAATTCATAACAAATATGTTTTTGTAATTGTGGATGATCTTTCAAGATATACTTGGACATTACTTTTAAAACATACAAGTGACACTTTTGAAATGTTAAAAAATTTTGCTAAACAAATTACAAATTTGATGAACTTAAAAATTAAAAGTATATGAAGCGATCATGGAGGTGAATTTGAAAATGAACTATTTACAAATTTTTGCAACAAAAAAGGAATTAGTCATAATTTTTCATCTCCAGGTACATCATAATGGTGTTGTAGAAAGTAAAAATCCAACTTTACAAGAATGTGCACGAACCTTACTCAATAGTAGTAACCTACCAAAAAGTTTTGGGCTAAAGTTGTTGCTACCGCATGTTATGTATTGAATTGTGTAATACTTAGACCAATGACTAAAAACACATGCTATGAAATATTTTTCAAAAAGAAACCTAAAGTATCGTATTTTTGAGTATTTGGATCAAAATGTTTTATTTTAAACACAAAAGACTATTTAGGAAAATTCGATTCTAAAGCTGTTGAAGGAATTTTTGTTGGCTATTCGGATCGAAGTAAAGCATATAGAATTTTAAATAAACGAAAAACATTATAGAAGAAAGTCTTCATATTTCGTTTGATGAAAACTTTAAAAATAATAAAAGTTATGATGATGAAGAAGTTATAAATAAAACTAATATACATATACATGAAAATAATAATAATAATAATAATATCAATAAAAATAATAATAATGTGATAACTTCACCACCTAGGATATTAAAGGGACATCCAATTAATAATATTATCGGTGATTTAAATACAGAAGTATTAACCAGAAAACAGTTAAATCAAATGAGTCACGTTGCATTTATATCAAATTTTGAACCTAAAAATAATAAAGAAGCATCAAAAGATGATTTTTGGATTATTGCAATGCAAGAAGAACTTAATCAATTTGAAAGAAATAATGTATGGGAACTTGTACCGAGACCGAACGATCAATCTGTAATTGGAACAAAATGGGTTTTTAAAAATAAAGCAGATGAAAATGGAAACATTGTTTGAGATAAAGAAAGATTAGTAGCTCAAGGATATAATAAAAAAGAATGAATTGATTATGAAGAGACATTTTCTCCTGTAGCACGTCTCGAAGTAATACGAACATTACTTGCTTTCGCATTTCATCATAATTTTAAACTTTTTCAAATGGACGTAAAAAGTGCTTTTCTAAATTGCTTTGTAAAAGAAAAGGTTTATGTTGAACAACCTTTGCTATTTGTTCATGAGAAATATCGCGATTATGATTTTAACTTAAAAAGGCTCTATATGATTAAAAGAAGCACCTCGTGCTTGGTATGAAATATTATAAACTCATTTACAAAATTTCGGTTTTCAAATTGGTAAAATAGACTCTACTTTATTTATGAAACGAGAAAACAATGACATATTAGTTGTACAATTATATATGTTGACGATATTTTATTTGGATCAACTAATGAAAAATTGTGTAATGAGTTTCCTGACATGATGAAAAATGAATTTGAAATGTCACATATGGGTGAATTAAACTATTTTTTGGGTTTGCAAATAAGACCACTAGAAAATGGAATTTTTATGAATCAAGAAAAATACTGTCGAGATTTATTAAAACAATTTGGAATGGAAAATATCTCATGTAAACCAACTCTGATGAGTACTACTCTATATTTAGATAAAGATGAAAATGGAAAAGATTTCGATCAAAAATTATACCGAAGTATGATAGGACCTCTGTTATACTTAACAACTAGTAGACCGAATATTATGATGAGCGTATGTTTATGTGCAAGGTTTCAAGCACAACCTAAGGAGTCACATCATCGAGTAGTTAAAAGAATTCTATGATACTTAACCCATACCAAAGAATACGGACTTTTCTATCCTAAAGGCATCTCTTTCGAACTCATATCATATAGTGATGCAGATTTTGGTGGTTGCAAGACAGATAAAAAAGTACGAGTGACACATGTCATTTCATTGGTCAATCTTCGGTTTTGTGGTTCAGTAAAAAGCAAAATTGTGTCTCTCTGGCAACATGTGAAGCCGAGTATATATCAGCAGCCGTAGCCTGTGCACAAGTAATATATATGCATCAAACTCTTGAAGATTTCGGTAAACTCATAACAAATTCTCCTATATATTGTGATAATACTGGTGCAATAAATTTATCAAAAAACTATTTTTAATCATTCTCGAACAAAACACACCGATATTCATCACCATTTCTTAAGAGATAATGTTGGAAAAGGAATTATATCACTTGGATTTGTAAATACCAAAAATCAAATTGCGGATATTTTTACCAAACCATTGAGTGAACTAATTTTTATAAAAATAAGACGTGACCTTGGAATTTGTTCTTACAATGAATTAGTAAACTAACATATATAATTTATATAACTCAAATAAGATGCACGAAATAATTTTATAAAATTGTTTACAAATAATTTTATCCCTATAAAAAATAGCCAACTTCTGTTAAATTTCTATAGTTAAAATTTCACTACCCCAATAAATGAACTTCCAAAAATAGTAAAAAAACTTTTATATAAAGAAATTCTTCTGCAAATTAAATACATATATTTTTACCAACTTCCGTTTGCAAACCACTTCTATTTAAAATGTCTTCCGATCACGACTCCACTTATTTGACTATCGACTTTAGCTCCCCTTCATCGAATATCACTTACGTATCACCAACTAAATCCACACCTCCATCAATTCGATCAACCTCTCTAAACATTATTGCATCACCTATGTATCACACTGGATTTTCTCCTAAGGAAAAGAAAGCCAAATGGTCAATTGATCTAGAATCGACATCTCTCAACACCAAAGTTGATACAATATATCACTATCAACATGAAATGATGGGAGTTCAACGAGAAATGTATTATGAGCAATGACGTCAAGGATCTCACTTTTACTTTCTCGAAAAATGGATTCTAGCAATTTGTGGTCATTCACCAATAAAATATTGCATACATCAAAAATCTCCTCGTTTGAAAGAAACTCCTGTAAAAGCATTTAATAGTACTCCAAGAAATTTATGCAAGCCAAGGCCATCAAACCAAGATGGATTGATACTCCAGCTTGCCCAAGTTGGTCTCCACTAAGGCCATTAGTCGAAGAAACAAAGCTAGAGCCAAATTCATGGGATTGACAACAAATTAGAAAGTCCGATCCCTCTAACAAAAACTACGATTATGATAGCATTTCGTCTAGAATATTTACTTGCTATTTTAATTATATATATATGTATATATATATATATATTTGTATGAAATTTTTTAAATAAAAGAAACATTTTTATTTAAAAACTAGTATATTCTCCAAACACAGATCACAGACGTCTGTGGACAAAATCACAGACATCTTTCACTTGTTTCAGGAACAAATTTCCTAAAACCACAGACATTTGTGATAACCCCACAAACATCTATCACTGGTTTCAGGAAAATATTTCCTGAATCCACAGACGTCTGTGATAACCCCACATACATCTGTCATTTGCCTGGGGTTCATCCTGCAAGAGCCCTTATATATATATTTTTACCCCCCTTTCAACTATTTACCAAACTATTTTTAAATCTAAACTGGAAACGACCCGAAATTTTCAATCGCGAAAATTCCAGATAGTTAGGAAAAGAAGAAAAGAGAAAGAAGAAGAAGAAACAGAAATGAAACACAGAATCTCACATTCGCAGCGGATCAAATATAATATCAAATAAAATAACAGTTTTACAAAGAAGAACTGTATCAGTACATTTACATTTTAATAAATCAGAGTTACAACATTACACAAATACTGGACATTTAAAACTAACTTGTCTTAGATAAACTACAATATATCACAACGGAAACACTCCATACGTTCCTGCCATCTAGCTCGCCTCCTGAGCTCCAGAACGTCCTTACCTGAAAATCTGTAATACTCGGTCTGACCCGAGCATTACATCAAAGTAACACCCGGGTCAGGCTGGAAACCAGCGTGAGTAAACCCATATAACATGAAATTCTAATGCACAAAACTTATTAAAACCCCGAGTAACTCGTACCTTACTACAAGTTCTTAACTTGTTATCTTCAATACTTCATTCACAAATCAACCTCTAAGTACCCTTACTAAGTTTCAATGATCTAGTTCACTTAAATTATTTCATTCCAGCCGATTGATTACACATATCAAATCTATAAAGAATCATAGAAGATTTCAAATCGAATTAGTTTCGGGTATTTACTGATACCCGACCCCGGTCTCTTCGAGTCCCATGTCATCTTAACCCAAGTTATTCAAATAAAATACAATTCAAACTTAAAACACAAGATGTCACTTATACAGCAATTCATCTCGATAGATAACCACATTATCACTGTTCAACCCAATCATATCACAAAACATTTCATATCAAAAATATCAAAAATCTAAGGCATTCAATATCATTCAATCATTCATAAGCAAGATTAATTAGTCACACTATTCCAATTAATTAAATTAAATTAATTCCTTTAATCACTATTAATCCTGCTTACTTAATATTAATTAATTACAAACCATTAATTAATCATCCCTTAATTTTTTTAATTACATTAAGTAATTAGCCTTTAATTAATAACACAAATTAATTAACCTTCACCCATTCACATTAATTACATTTATCCTTAATTAATTACTCAAATTAATTATCCTATAATCAGTTACATTGATTAATTATCCTTTACTTAATCACACTCAATAATTAACTAACCCTTAATTAATTTCCTTAATTAATCAATCCTTAATTAATCAATCCTTTAATTAATTACACTAAGTAATTAATCCTTAATTAATTCCATTAAGTAATACCCTTTTAATTACTTTCATCAAGTAATTATTCCATGGTTAATTACCCTTAATTAATTAACCTTCGATTATTAATTAATTTAACCTTAATTACTAATTAAATTAATTATCTCTTAATAAATTAATCCTTTAATTACTTACATTAAGTAATTATCATTTAAGTAATTAATCTCTAATTACTTACATTAATTAATTCCTAATTTCCAATTAATCTCTAATTAATTTATAACCCTTAATTATTAATTAATCCTTAATTATTAATTAATTAATTTCCCTACAACATTTAAAAATATTTTGAATAATCATTCCAATATAATTATTCAAAATCCAAAACAATTTTACATATTTTTAACTTTTAAAGTCAAATCTCTGGAAACTTGTTTCATATTTCTTTGAAACCTTATTTATTTCAAAATATTTCCAAACTTAATCACTCAAGTATACTTTAAAACTTGGCTAAATAAAATTTCTTGAAACTTAATATATATTTTCAAATCTAAATCTGACTACTTCAACTTTATAAAAACCCCAGGCCAAACAATAAAAATCCCAGGCCAAACAATAAAAATCCCGAGCTAAATCCCATGCTTCTCTTCACGTTCTTGACTTCGAGTCTACCTTAGCATTACACGAGCACAAACCCGAGATGAAACTTCTCTTCCGATCCTTAACCACTGTTCGTGCACGCGTGCACATGCACGGCCACTCCGATCACCACTGGTCGTCGCCGAGAGCACTCGCAAGTCGCTGGTGACCTTTCCCGAGCATCCCATTACCCAGAATCCACGATCCACTCTGAAATCAAATTCGAGCGAACTCGAACCCATCAGACTTCAACCCGGAACCCCCCACCATCAGACAATCGCCACGCGCCGCAGAAACAAGCCACTAGTGACCACGAACCTCCGACCAGAGAAGCATTATTGACTTACGCTACTTTCCCCTTGGACCGGTCATCCCCGATGCCCTATCGACGATGAACTTTCCCCTGGAACCACGCCGATCAAAGCTAGGTTTAAAACCCTAGATCACTTTCGTGCCGTCACCACAATGGCTTATAGGACCAGTCACCATTTTTGCCAAGCTCTCCATTACCCAAGCTCCCTCCCATATCAAAAGCGATGTTCGTTCTACCGCCGATCGTCGTGAATTGAGCATAAACAAAATTCCGTTCAAATTCAAAATTCACAGCAACCACCAACTAATAAATCCCAATATTACTATTAAAATTATTCATTTTTGAATACGAATTCGATTATATAATTCAAGCCTGGTAATCTAACACTCGATTTTTGACTTGAGTTGATTTTCCACTGTAAATTTCAAATTCCAAAATATTTACACAATATCTTAACTTGAAACTATTTTTAGGAATGATGTTACCTATATACCAACATTTTCTATTTAAAGATCATACCCAAAAATAGATTAGAAAAAGAGAATTTGATTTTTGAAAGAATTTTGTGTCTGTGAACAAGAACAGAGACTTCCCAAATCAATTCACAGACATGCATACACATCACCTCTAAAACTGTTATACATGCAAGCAAAAATTTTACATCTATACAACAATTATCACATCATTATTTCATGTAATCATCATATGAAATAAGTTAAACTGGGTATTGTTTGTTTACTCACTGTTCTTTGAGAAAGAACACTACTGCTTGGTCCTGCTTCTTGTTCAAGTCTTTGATCTTCCCTTCTGTTGATTTGTTTTGCTTGCTTTAAGTCATGAAATGCAGTGAAGTTTTTAGCTTTTTTTTTCTTATTTTTCACTTGGTTCGAATGAATGGAAAAATGGCAAGTGGAGGTATATAGGCTGCTCTTTGGTGTACACATCAAGCTTCTCTTTTTTTTATATCTATTTATCTAAATCCCTTGACCAGAGATTTTTTTCTTGACCGGGAAATTTTTTGAAAAAAAGAAATGATTTGTTAAAGTTGAGATGGGATGTTTTATGTGCTTGATGGCATAGGCATTTAATGCATGTCTCCTTCCATGTTTACATGCATATCCATTGATATGTATATACATATAATTCTTTTTTTTTCTTATTGCCTTGCATATCTAAATTCACATACATACATTTCTTGCCTAGTTTTGCTTTATACCTTATGTGCTTACTTTATGCTTCATATAACCATATAATTTATCTTATATACTTATTTCTATTTTAAGCTTAAACTATCAAACACTTAATTTATATTCATATATTTTTATACTTATATATAGTGTTGATAAGATTGATTTTATTATAAGCATTATTATCTAGATTACATTCATATATATATATTTAGATCAAATGTTAATAAGGTAGAGCTTTAATTTAATTATTTGAGAGTTTTTATTTTGAATATCCAAATCATAACTTTCTTCCAAAATACACACACATATACACATAAATATAAACAATTAATAGCCAAAATAAAATTTCCTATAAGATTTATTACATCCAGATATTTTATGGTTCAATATTTATTTTAGTTTCCAAATCCAATTATATACATCCAGATACTTTAATTATCCAAATTTTTATTGGTTTGACCTATAAAATCAGTAATTCAATAATTAAAATCAATTAATTACCCAATTACAGACGTCTACAAATCCGGGTCATCACATTCCTTCCCCCTTTAGAGCTTTTCGTCCTAAAAAAGAACGAAGCGAGAGTTTTAATTTACTATGTAATTTAGTTAAATTATTATTTTAACATTTTTAACTCTTTTTACTCTTTTATTTTAAAATTTTGAAGCACTTTAAAATCTATTTAATATTACCAAAATAGCTTTTATATAAAAATACTTTTTATAACTCGATGTCTCAACAAGTCCATCCTTGTTCTCACAGAAATTCGGTCATACGTTGATCAGGCGTAGGACTGAAAATCTATAAATACTTGGTAAACCCGTTTTCAACACCCAGTGAAAATACTTGGAAAATAATTTTATTGAAAATATAGAAAACAGTTTTTGAAAATAGAGGAAATGTCTTTGGTGAGAAAGCTCTGGAAATCATCACTCCCATCCACGGTCGTAGTTAACCCGATGGTTACGTTGCCATCATGGCAAAATCCATAGATAATTGTAGGCCTCCGCACCCCTCGATTATACCATGGAACCCGCTATAGATCGCAGTTATACCGGGCTTTACGTTGCTATCACAGGAAAAACCCATATAACCGTAGGCATCAGCGCCCTCGAATTTCGCTGCCAAAAGAATGAAACTTCTCCACTTGACTATAGATCGCAGTCTACCGATGTTACGTTGCCATCCCGGCAAAATCAAGTGTAGACTGTTAGTACTCGTCCTCCACACAATTTTCGCTATGGTCCACACAGTAGATCGTAGCGACATCGAGTTACCCTATCGTCACAGCATAACCCAAATGTCCCTGTAGGCATCAACGCCCTCGACTTTCGCTACCCAACAATCCGCAGGAACTAGTTTTGTCCGGACTCCTCACAGGATCAACTTTAGAGCCTCCCCCTCTTTGGGGCTCAAGGCAGTACCACCCTGTGGCACTCCTGAGAAGTTCATTCAAGGGAGCGCCTTTTACCCCAAAGCCACTTTCAAAACGCTTTATACTGTACACATATAGTATTTTCCAAATCATACACCTAGTATGAATTTCATATAAATCTCCTTTCTCAAAATCGATTATCCCAAAATCGATAATTCACAAACTAGGCTTTCCAAATTCCAAATTTGATTTTCCTCAAAAATCAAAGCCTTTCCAAATTCAAAGGTTCCCAAAACCTTTTTCCAAAATCATTTTCACAAAAGCCTTTATATATACATATATATATATAATAACCTTCAGAAATTTTTTAAATCACTTCATACTGGTATAAATTCACTTTTGTACTTCAAATACTTTCAAAACCCTTTTCTTTAGGCAATAGATTCAACAAGGGAAGTTTATCATATATAACAAAGATATATAACTTTGTTTATCCCAAATCAAATATTCAAATTTTGATTACTCTTTTGTAAAGTCATTTACCATATTGCTTACTTCCATAAAGTAAATTTTAATCATAGGAATATTCAATTCCCACTTCATTTCATCACATATTTCACAACATATACTTTCCATTTCAAAAACCATATTACAGTTCTTATCTCCAATTTCAATATCAATCTCATACAAACTCGTACGATGTACACACATCATCCGTACGCCATACCAATTTGATCGCTCACTCGATCACACAATTCCACTTCCGAACTAGTATTGTCCACCCGACTTCCTAGTGCGGACTCAGATTTGGTTTCTTGATCAGAAACCGTTATTCTCCTTGCAGAGTCACAATTATGATAGAGAATATCCAGAACCAATCAAAAATCCATATCCAGGTTCACCGTCAAAAATCAAGTGAAAAATCCCAACTCGGATTGATAATACTATCTCGAAATTCTGTGCTCGAATCTGGATCAAATCACTATACGAATAGAATAATATACGTACATCCTACGTATTTATCTTCATTGATTATTAGCTAAATAAAATTCTCCTTTTCTATTCACATTCCTTTTAATCTCTATCCACTTATTCACCTTTGCTTCAATCCTATCTTGGATTACCATTTTAATTCTTATCTCAATTGGGTATTTAATTATAAACAGTTTGAACTCCGACCAGTTTATATTTAGAAAATAGCTTGAAAATTTCAAAAATAGATAAGTAGTTGAAAAATAATTATTAGTTTGTAAAATAGCTGTAAAATAGTTATGTATTGATAAAATAGTTATAAAATAGTTAAATAGTTATAGAAAATTTTAAATAATTGCAAAATAGTTGTAAAATAGTAATTAATTTGTAAAATAGTTGAGAAATAGTAATTAGTTTATAAAACAGTTGTAAAATTGTGAAATATTTTAAAAATAATTATAAAATAAGTATAAAATAGTTTGGCTTTAAAAAGAAGGGTTGTGAATAGCTTGGAAAAATAGATTTAAGAAAACTTATACTAAAAATAATTTGTTGGAATTAGTTTTAGAGTCAAACAGTTCCACTACCCAATCTTTATTCCCATCAATTCAGTTTTAATTTTTCCACTTTCATTTAAATTGACTCAATTCCAATTTAGATAACTTCAATTTCCATTGAAATTGATTTAATCTCAATCCTCAATTCTTTTCAGATTTAAATCAAATTCCATTTGATTTTAAACATATTCACTTTAATTACAATTCCAAATTATTCAAATTAATTTAGACTAATTTCAAATTGAATCCACTTCAATTTCAAATCATTTCAATTTCTTATATGAATTAATCCCAATTCCCATTTGAATTTGAACTCATTCAATCTTCAATTTTATTTCAAATTAATCCAATTCAAACTTTCCATTTGAATTTTAAACTTATCCATCTTAAATCACAATTCCCATTAATTCAAATCAAATTCAGTTTGAACTAATTCAATTTAAATCTCAATTTTAAACCATCTCGAATTATATAAATTCAAGTTAAATTTTCAAATGTTGATTTAACCCCTTAAATCAAATTAACCTTTATTTTTAAATCAATAATCCCAATCTTTAAACAATTTAATTCTGAGTCCAATTCTCAAAATTCCATTTTTAAATTATCTTTATTTAACATATTTCAAAACTCAAAAACAATTAAATCTTCAGATTCTAATTTATTATCCATTTTTAAAACCAATTCTCAGTTTCTTATATTGTTTATAATAATGGAATGATATCAGGATAAGTAAACATCCAAACTTATCCAAACACCCATTTTTAATTTCCAAATCTCAAACCCATTTTGAGATCACTCATAACTTCCCATTTAAAGTAATCATTTAACTTTCCTAAGTTAAATCTCAATTTCATCTTGAAATTCCCAATTCAGGTTGTTTGTTAACTTATTTAACTTTCCCAAAGTTAAATTCAATTTACTTAATCTAGACAACCTTACCCAATTTGAATTCCCATTTCAAACTTTAAACTTCATATTAATAATCTTATAAGTTCAAAAACTTATCACCTTGGGTATCACATCTCATTCCAAATTTAAAACTCAACATTTAGAGTTTATTTCAAACCATTTTTGATATTATGTATATTCCTCATATATACATATTATTTCCTTTACACACTAAGTTATCCTTAAATTTTAAATCACCTTTGGTTTTTAATTCAAAACAAATTTTCAAACAACCCTTGCTTGTAACAAGTCCCTTTTATTCAAATAATACTTATTTATTATTTCTTTTAGCACTTTGAAACAAATTCCAAATTTTCTGGCTTAGATTTAAAACTTCACAATCTAGATCATCTTCAATTCCAATCTTCAATTCCAATTTATAAGTCATACTTATCTAAAACATTTCATTTTGCTTACTCATTAATACACGTCTTATTATTAAACACAACAATCATTTATAATAATAACCAAGACTATCATATCTGGAAACCAATTCATTATTATCTTATTCTGAAACTTTTCCCCAAATTCAAGATTTAATTTCAGTTTGAATCCATTTTAAACTTACCTTTATTTAATTTCAATTTGGTTGTATTTCTATAACCTCTTAATTTAATTCCAATAATTTAAAACCCAATTACCTTAACATTTATTGGTTAAGGAATATTGCTTTATATATATCAAAATATATTCTTATATAAAATCATTTAAAATCTTTATATAAGAAAATAACAAGTACGTTCTCATATATATATACACACTCAACTCATTCTAGGGTACTATTGACCCTATCCTTATGAGTACACCCACCCCAGTCAAGGTTCACGCTTAACCTTTGCTCTGATACCAAGTGAAACGACCCGAAATTTTCGATCGCGAAAATTCCAGATAGTTAGGAAAAGAAGAAAAGAGATAAAAGAAGAAACAGAAATGAAACACAGAATCTCACATTCGCAGCGGATCAAAATATAATATCAAATAAAATAATAGTTTTACAAAGAAGAACCGTATCAGTACATTTGCATTTTAATACATTAGAGTTACAACATTACACAAATACTGGACTGTTAAAACTAACTTGTCTTAGATAAACTACAATATATCACAGCGGAAACACTCCATACGTTCCTTCCATCCAGCTCGCTTCTTGAGCTCCAGAACGTCCTTACCTGAAAATCTATAATACTCGGTCTGACCCGAGCATTACATCAAAGTAACACCCAGGTCAGGCTGGAAACCAGCGTGAGCAAACCCATATAACATGAAATTCTAATGCACAAAACTTATTAAAACCCCGAGTAACTCGTACCTTACTACAAGTTCTTAACTTGTTATCTTCAATACTTAATTCACAAATCAACCTCTAAGTACCCTTACTTAGTTTCAATGATCTAGTTCACTTAAATTATTTCATTCCAGCCTATTGATTACACATATCAAATCTATAAAGAATTATAGAAGATTTCAAATCGAAGTGGTTTCGGGTATTTACTCATACCCGACCCCGGTCTCTTCGAGTCCCATGTCATCTTAACCCAAGTTATTCAAATGAAATACAATTCAAACTTAAAACACAGGATGTCACTTATACAGCAATTCATCTCGATAGATAACCACATTATCACTGTTTAACCCAATCATATCACAAAACATTTCGTATCAAAAATATCAAAAATCCTAGGCATTCAATCATTCATAAGCAAGATTAATTAGTCACACCATTCCAATTAATTAAATTAAATTAATTCCTTTAATCACTTTTAATCCTGCTTACTTAACATTAATTAATTACAAACCATTAATTAATCATCCCTTAATTTTCCTTTTAATTACATTAAGTAATTAGCCTTTAATTAATAACACAAATTAATTAACCTTCACCCATTCACATTAATTACATTTATCCTTAATTAATTACTCAAATTAATTATCCTATAATCAGTTACATTGATTAATTATCCTTTACTTAATCACACTCAATAATTAACTAACCCTTAATTAATTTCCTTAATTAATCAATCCTTAATTAATCAATCCTTTAATTAATTACACTAAGTAATTAATCCTTAATTAATTCCATTAAGTAATACCCTTTTAATTACTTTCATCAAGTAATTATTCCATGGTTAATTACCCTTAATTAATTAACCTTCGATTATTAATTAATTTAACCTTAATTACTAATTAAATTAATTATCTCTTAACAAATTAATCCTTTAATTACTTACATTAAGTAATTATCATTTAAGTAATTAATCTCTAATTACTTACATTAATTAATTCCTAATTTCCAATTAATCTCTAATTAATTTATAACCCTTAATTATTAATTAATCCTTAATCATTAATTAATTAATTTCCCTACAACATTTAAAAATATTTTGAATAATCATTCCAATATAATTACTCAAAACCCAAAACAATTTTACATATTTTTAACTTTTAAAGTCAAATCTCTGGAAACTTGTTTCATATTTCCTTGAAACCTTATTTATTTCAAAATATTTCCAAACTTAATCACTCAAGTATACTTTAAACCTTGGCTAAATAAAATTGCTTGAAACTTAATATATATTTTCAAATCTAAATCTGATTACTTCAACTTTATAAAAATCCCAGGCCAAACAATAAAAATCCTGAGCTAAACCCCATGCTTCTCTTCACGTTCTTGACTTCGAGTCTACCTTAGCATTACACGAGCACAAACCCGAGCTGAAACTTCTCCTCCAATCCTTAACCATTGTTCGTGCACGCGTGCACATGCACGACCACTCCGATCACAACTGGTCATCGCCGAGAGCACTCGCAAGTCGCTGGTGACCTTTCCCGAGCATCCCATCACCCAGAATCCACGATCCACTCTGAAATCAAATTCGAGCGAACTCGAACCCATCAGACTTCAACCTGGAACCCCCCACCATTAGACAATCTCCACGCGCCGTAGAAACAAGCCACTAGTGACCACGAACCTCCGACCAGAGAAGCATTATTGAATTACGCTACTTTCCCCTTGGACCGGTCATCCCCGATGCCCTATCGACGATGAACTTTCCCCTGGAACCACGCCGATCAAAGCTAGGTTTAAAACCCTAGATCACTTTCGTGCCGTCACCACAGTGGCCTATAGGACCAGTCACCATTTTTGCCAAGCTCTCCATTAGCTAAGCTCCCTCCCATATCAAACGCGATGTTCTTTCTACCGCCGATCGTCATGAATTGAGCGTAAACAAAATTCCGTTCAACTTCAAAATTCACAGCAACCACCAACTAATAAATCCCAATATTACTATTAAAATTATTCATTTTTGAATACAAATTCGATTATATAATTCAAGCCTGGTAATCTAACACTCGATTTTTGACTTGAGTTGATTTTCCACTGTAAATTTCAAATTCCAAAATATTTACACAATATCTTAACTTGAAACTATTTTTAGGAATGATGTTACCTATATACCAACATTTTCCATTTAAAGATCATACCCAAAAATAGATTAGAAAACGAGAATTTGATTTTTTAAAGAATTTTGTGTCTGTGAACAAGAACAGAGACTTCCCAAATCAATTCACAGACATGCATACACATCACCTCTAAAACTGTTATACATGCAAGCAAAAATTTTACATCTATACAACAATTATCACATCATTATTTTATGTAATCATCATATGAAATAAGTTAATCTGGGTATTGTTTGTTTACTCACTGTTCTTTGAGAAAGAACACTGCTGCTTGGTCCTGCTTCTTGTTCAAGTCTTTGATCTTCCCTTCCGTTGAGTTGTTTTGCTTGCTTTAAGTCATGAAATGCAGTGAAGTTTTTAGCTTTTTTTTCACTTGGTTCGAATGAATGGAAAAATGGCAAGTGGAGGTATATAGGCTGCTCTTTGGTGTACACAGCAAGCTTCTCTTTTTTTTATATCTATTTATCTAAATCCCTTGACCATAGATTTTTTTCTTGACCGGGCAAGATTTTGAAAAAAAGAAATGATTTGTTAAAGTTGAGATGGGATGTTTTATGTGCTTGATGGCATAGGCATTTAATGCATGTCTCCTTCCATGTTTACATGCATATCCATTGATATGTATATACATATAATTCTTTTTTTTTTATCTTATTGCCTTGCATATCTAAATTCACATACATACATTTCTTGCTTGGTTTTGCTTTATACCTTATGTGCTTACTTTATGCTTCATATAACCATATAATTTATCTTATATACTTATTTCTATTTTAAGCTTAAACTATCAAACACTTAATTTATATTCATATATTTTTATACTTATATCTAGTGTTGATAAGATTGATTTTATTATAAGCATTATTATCTAGATTACATTCATATATATATATTTAGATCAAATGTTAATAAGGTAGAGCTTTAATTTAATTATTTGAGAGTTTTTATTTTGAATTTCAAAATCATAACTTTCTTCCAAAATACACACACATATACACATAAATATAAATAGTTAATAGCCAAAATAAAATTTCCTATAAGATTTATCACATCCAGATATTTTATGGTTCAATATTTATTTTAGTTTCCAAATCCAATTATATATATCCAGATACTTTAATTATCCAAATTTTTATTGGTTCGACTTATAAAATCAGTAATTCAATAATTAAAATCAATCAATTACCCAATTATAGACGTCCAGAAATCCGGGTCATCACAAAACTAAAACCCTAATTTCTAAAACTCTAATTCCCCTAGAATGGCTCCTATGGAAAAAATTCCCACTAGCAAAAGATCGAATAAAGGTCAATCTTCATTCTCTCAGACCCCCCTTGTCATCGATGCCGACATTCAAGAGTAGCTTCGAAATAGCACGATTGTAAACAAGAGATTTGAAGAGTTAAAAAAAAGTTTCATTCTGGTCCATTCTATAGATTGTGCAAGTTTGGAGAATATGGAATTCAAGAACTCACCATCACCTCCAGCTGTCGAGATTTAATCAATTTTGACGAAAACGGGGTACAAATTGATCAATTGGCCATGTTTTGTTTTTACGCAGACTTATGTAGTAATGACATTTGGATGCCTGAGAATGACGTTGGTTGGTTATGGACAAGTGTTTACAGTCGTGTTTTGAAAATTAGCATAATCACAATTGGTCGTATACTAGAAAATTAGCATACTACCGAATACTATTCCATTTTGTAAATTCAAGAAGCTCGCATTGAACCAATGCAAAATGAATCCATCTATGATTTAGCGCTTAGAAATCAAAAATCAATCATGGTCAACTAGCTGGCTTTGAACAATAAAATGACTGGTTTGGAATGATCTTTTTCAACAAGAATGAATAAGATGAAAAAAACTTTAGAAAAGGTCATCTCCACTTTAGGAAAAGTGATGAGAAAAGTACGTGGTGGATCATCTTCTCAATCACCATCTCCTCCTCCACCTACACCACCTCCTCAAACACAAACACCAATTTATCATGCTCATACCTCTCATGAAGGAACTTCTCAGCATAAAGGCAAGAATATTAAGCAAGAACAACCTGAAGAGGAGGAAGAATATAGTGATGATACGTCCTTCTCTGACCCTCACCAATCTCACCATCAACATTACATGGCTTTCCAAGGACTTTCAATTCAAGTAAATGAAGAATATAATGATCAAACTCAATGGCTAATCGAATACGAACAAGATCCATCCGCATATTGGGAATATTATGAAAATTATGGCTGATTGTCATATTCTTCAAACCAGTATAACTAGCTTCATTCATTTGCTCTTTTCTTTCTTTTTTTGAACTATGCTATTTAACTTTTATTTTGTTTTGTATTACTTTTGTCTCTTGTTAAAACTCATGTTTGTTCTCCTTAGCTTATCTTATGTTCTAATTTTTGTTTGATATGCCTATGTTTATATATCTATTTTATATGTGTATAATTTCTTTTCTTCTGTTTTGATAATGACAAAGGGGGAGAAATATGTTCATATACATAGGGGAGTCAAAATTTAGGGGGAGTTATTTTTTATAACTAACGATTGTATGGTTGTCATCTTAAAAAAGGGGAAGAATGTTGGAACCTTCATTATATGGTTTCAATGACAACAACTATACAATCACATATATTACATATCTTATCAAGATTACAGGTATATGCTACAAGAGATCATCATGTTCAAAGATATTGGGACTCGAAAGCAAACAAAGACTTATGGACATGCTATGATTAGCAAGGTTATACTAGTGTATTAAAAGTCTTAGAAAAACATTGTAAGGTTTCCTTGAGTATATATGCACACACAAATTCATGTACTTAAAATTTACAATAGAAAAACTTTTATAATCTGAAAATGCCATCCACATACGTCTATGAATAGTTTCGGGAAATTCTTTCCTGAAGCCACAAACATCTGTGGAAAATCCACAAATGTTTGTCATCTGGCAACTACTCTAATTTGAAAGGATGTTTCATTTCATATTGAATAATAGCATCTCTTCTTCAACGATTGCATCCATTAAAACAAATAGAGTTTGTTTAACAGTAATAACTCCTTATCTGCATCTCTTTAAACCTATAAATACTTCAAAGATTGAGAATTGTAGATAATCTATTCTCTTGATTTCTTATTAACTTTCTATTTACAAATTCATGCATCTCTTGCTTACGTAGTCTCAATCTATCATAATCAAAATACCATTTTGGTTAAACTACTTCCTACAACTCAAATTATTCACATTCATATACTCAAGGAGATTATAAGAAAAATTGTACTATTAATCAAAATCCATGTTATTTGGAACACACGACTGTCAGAGAAATACTTTCGTATTAGTCTATTCCTCCGGGCCAAGTGAGGGTTATTTGGTCAAAGGAAATACCGAAGGGGAGCTTCGGGACTGGACGTAGGACTGGAGGTTCGAACCAGTATAAAATATTTGGTGTGCTCGCTTTTATTATCTATCTTATTTATACTTTGTTAATTTACTATACTTAGTATAATTATTAGTACATACTCTCACATTAGTATATAAGTTGCATTATATAAGATCCTATACATTTTCATTTTTACCACAATTCGAAATAATTAATTTAGAGGAAGAATATATCTAATTTTTGATGGATTGAAGGCGTAGAAGCTTGGAGATTCCAATTGATGAAGAGTGCTATGGATTTTAGCGAATTACGACAGTTACAGACGGATTTTGGTAGATTGGGTTAAGAAATTTAGGTTTGAGGGTTTTGGGAGAGTAAGAAACTGGCTCGACTGAAGCCATATTCGCGTTATTCCAATGGCTACCAATGGCTAATTTTCAATGGCTTTCAGCGACAATTTAAATTATTAAATTAAATTTTCTCTCTATTTAAAAAAATTTAGTTTAGTTTAATTTGCTATAAAAAATTTAAAAAGTTTACAATAACCCACTTTTATTTCTAAATATTAAAAAGGTTATTTTTATTCATTATACAACATTTATTTAACGATTTGATAATTAATTATGAATTTTAAAAATACTTAACATAATAAATTCACATAAAATAAAATATTTGGTAAAAAATTAAATTTGCTGAATCATATATCGATCTAAGGTATTTTGGGCATATGGTTAAAATATGAAAGAAAAATAAACATGTTTATGGTATCAGTCTTGATTTTCAAATTTATACCCGTTCATTAACATTTAGACTTAAACCTTCATTCGAAGGTCAAAGTATCTTTAAACGAGACGAAATTATAACAATATATTATATATTATGTATTTATCCAATCTGTACATTTGATTTTAAGAAAAAACAGACAGAAATTTTTTTGACTTCAAACAGGTCATTTTCATGGAAGTTGTCCTAATAATATATATTATGTTATACAACTCCTTGGAAAATGATATATTTTGAGTCTAATTTTTGTTCCTTCAGTTTTTGTTTGATTCTAGACATTTGAATTTGATAAATACATTATAAAGTATATGTGATTCAAAATTCATCTCGTTTGAAGATCGTTTGGCCTTCGAACGAAAGGTTTTCCGTCCGAATGTAAACAAAAGGCCATAAATTTGAGAATCAAGATCGGCATCTTAAATTTATTTACTTTTTATCATATTTTAGAAGTAGGTCCAAAATACTTCAGATCAACATAAGATTCAAAATATTATTTTTCTGCTAAATATTTTCTTTTACATGTATTAATAGTGTTAAATGCATTTAAAAATTCATAAATAGTTACACAATGGTTAAAAATATATTTTATTCATAAAACTATTATGCATCATAAATTTCACCGAAGTTGTATAGTGGACGGACTGAAAGTTACATAGATTGATCGTTAGAGTTCGATTTTCAATAAAACTAAATATCGAATTGCACAACAAAAGATTATCAAAATTGCTAATTTAATTAAGCACAAACTATCGTAAAATTGATAAATTGAATAAAAATATATTTTTTAAGATTTAGGAATAAAATTTGTATTTTTAAACAAATTTAAAATTTCTATAATTAACAAGTTATAATAATGTGATAAATTAAAATACTTAAAATAGCCGACCAACGAAAGCCATCGAAAAAGTTACGATGGAGCCGTCGATGGCTGTCAAAAATGGGCATTACTATTTTGGCCATTTATAGTAGTGATAATGATAATAGAGAATGACATGTAAAAGGGGGTAACATGACATACATAGTTAATGTCATACACAATCGATATATATCCCAATTCCCACGTTATAACATACACATTGCCATGATATATGTATCAAGTATCTATATAATGTGACAACAATCACTATGCTACCATGATTCACATCTAATCGTTGTCACATTTATTAATCATTTATGTAACGACCCGGAAATTTTGATCCCGAAAATTCCAGATAGTTAGAAAAAAAAAGATAGAGGAAGAAGAAACAGAAAACCAAACTCGGAATCCCACATTCGCAGCGGATAAAATATAATATCAAATAATATTCTTTACACAAAGAAAGCTGTATCAGTCAAATACATTTTAATACATCAGAGTTTTCAACATTTACACAAACACTAGACAATTAATATCACATGTCCCAGACAATCTACAATATAACACAGCGGAATACACTCCATACGTTCCTGCCATCCAGCTCGCCTCCTAAGCTCCAGAACGTCCTTACCTGAAAATTTGTAATACTCGGTCTGACTCGAGCATTACATCAAAGTAACACCCGGGTCAGGCTGGAAACCAGCGTGAGTAAACCCATCTAACATGGAATACAAAAGCATAAAACTTAAATAAAACCTGGGGTAGCTCGTATCAAATTTTACAAATTCACAAGTTTGGTATAGACAACACTTATTACACACATCAATTTCTAAGTACCACACTTAGATTAAATAGTCCAGTTCACTTAAATCATTCCATTCCAGTCTATTGATTTTACCTATCAAATCTGTACAGAATTATTGTAGATTACAAATCGAAGTGGTTTCGGGTATTTACTGATACCCGACCACGGTCTCTTCGAATCCAATATTATCTTAAATACAAAACTGTTTAAGTTTAAACAATTCCATTTATCCAAAATTTCATATTTACATAGCCATTCATCACAGATAGACAAACCATATTATCACAGTTCAACCCAAACATATCATATCACATAGCATCACATATCAGAGATATTAACTAATCTAAGGCGTACAATATCATTCAATCATTCATAAGCAAGATTAATTTGTCACACCATTCCTAATTAATTTAAATAAATTAAATTAATTACTTCAATCACCTTTTAAATCCTGCTTACTTAATCATTAATTAATTACAAACCATTAATTAATCATCCTTTAATTACCCATTAATTATCCATAATTACTTCCATTAAGTAATTTATCCCATTGGTTAATTATCCTCAATTAATTAACCTTTAATTATTAATTAATTTAACCTTTAATTACTAATTAAATTAATTAATCCTTAACAAATTTATCCTTTAATTACTCACATTAATCATTTCTTCTTTAATTAAATTACATTAAGTAATTATTCTTTAAGTGATTATCCCATAATCACTTATGTTAATTAATTTACCCTTAATCACTTTCATTAGTTAATCATCTTTAACTAATTACATTAATTTATTAACCTTTAATTAATCACATTAAGTCATTAACTATCCTCTAATTAATTACATTCAGTAATTACTCTTTAATCACTTATACTAAGTAATTAACCATCCATTTATTACATTAAGAACTTATATTTCAATTTGTAAGATCTTAAATAATTAAGATAAACCATATACTTTAATTAATTACTTAGTTTCATCATTACTTATTTGAATTCAAAAGTTTGAAATTAATTCATTCAAACACCCCATGATTAAAGTTTTTAATATACTTATATTTTGAACCTTGTTTGATAATGGTTTTGAAAACTTGTTCATTTCTATTTGCTTTGAAAACTGGTTACAAATTTTTTTTTAAACCTTTAAAAATTTCGAAGCAAACCCGATTCCCTAATGAAAATACCCGAGCCACATTACAAAGTTCTCGAGTAAAACACCGAGTTCCCTTCTTTATGTTTTTCTTGAGACCAGTCACAACTTTTCCCGAGCCAGCCCCGAAGATCCAAGCTTCTTCTCCTAACATGAATTACCCAGACACACAGACAATCATGTGTACGTGCACACATCGTCAACGTTGCTCCGACCATCGTGGCCTTCGCCGGCAAGTCGACAACGATCCTCTCACCTGATCCTGTCCACCCAGGTTCAACTAAATCGACTGGAACGAATTCGAGATTGTCAACGCTACCTCGAACCCAACCTGTCGTCGAAACCATCCTCCTCCCGACGATCTGGTTCACCAGAATAATCGCTGATCCACCTGAATCTTCGCCAGAGCCTCCTGCTTCTAATCCACCATACTCGACGAAGTCTGATGCGTTGATGAACTCAGGATTACCTCGCGAAAAACATTGATAAATCAGGCTCCTAAACCCTAGTCTTGCCTCGTCCGACCACCACATCACCAGAAAAATCGAGCCACTAATTTACCCATAGCCGTCGACCCACGACCCTACTCCTGCCCCAACCCCAAGGCCTGAACTATTCCCGATCCCCAGAATTTGACCAATTTACAATTTCCGATCAACTCGAAATTTCCCACGATCTACCATGCTAAAAATCTTGATTTTGATCTTAAAATTCACGGTTTATGTAAACGAACAGGATCAAGGAATCAAAACCCAAATTTTAATCAATCAAAATTTGAACAAAATATGATTTTACTGTTCTTCTTCCTTCCAGTAAAACCTACCTTCTAATTATTCTTAAAAATATTTTTAAAATTAAGATTTAGTTAATTCAAACATAATTCCTTTATACAACATAGCCTATAAGGGATTAGGGGAAGAGAATTTGAATTTTGAATAGGTTTTGTATCTGTAAACAAGAACAGAGGCTCCTATATCCAAACACAGACATGCATACAAATATATACACATCAACTATAAACTGATATACTTTCATGCAAACATTTCATAACATAACTATAAGGATTTATCACTTGCATCAGGTTATAAAACAGATTAGGATTTAAAAGTGATGTTTACTCACTCTTACAGGAAGATGCACACTGTTGATCTTCCTCAGGCTTCAGCTTTTTTTTTTTGAACTTGAGTGATTTGGTTTTACTTAAGTTTTTAAATGGCAGCTTGCAATATATATATTCTCTTGTTTGAATGAAGAAGTATAAAGAAAAGCACAGATATTTTTTATAGAGGGAATGGTCTGTAGCTTCCTGTGTACACCAACTCATTTTTTTATTTTTTTATTTCCTTTTGTTTATTTGATTTGTACAAATGTTGACCTTGATTTAAGATTTTGTATGCTGATTTGCTATTTTTATGGCTTGAGTTGGAGTTTCTTCATCATGAAGCTTTCCTATATGTCTACAAGTATTTATGTGAATTGATGTATGAATATATATATTCATTTGTTTGTATGTATATATTTGCACTTGCATTTGTTATCACCATGAACATATATATTCATATTCATACATATTAATATTTATTCACTATATATTTACATCTTCCACCATCACTATTTTATATAACCTATATACATATAAGTATACTTATATATTTCTATATGTTTTTAAATACACCCATGTTATATACATTTATATGTTCCACATATATACTTACTTATGTATATTCCTATCATCATTTTATACACATTCTTCACATATTCATTTTGTCATTATACATGTATATATATATATATACATTTCTCAATTATATAAACCTTCCTATATTTGATTTTCATATGGGCATACACACACACACACACACACACATATATATATGCATTTATATACTTATATAAATGTTAAACATCATAAGCTTGTATGTATTTTCATTTTTTCTTTTATGGATATTTCATCTTCATTTAAATCATGGAGTTAATATATATACTTTATTCCTATAAGACTTACCATATTTAGCGATTTTATAATTCAATATTTGTTATAGTTTTTAAATCAATTTACATTTGTTCAGATATTTCCATTATCAAAAATTTATTTGTTAGAATAATAAAATCAACGTTTCAATGATTTAAACCAGTTAATTATCCAATTAACAGACGTTAAAAATCTGGGTCGTCACAATTTATCCATTTTGAATTGATCATTTCCTATTATTTAACTAGTTGAGTTTAGAGTACACCCTTCTAAATGCTGAGTTGACACCAAGTAATTTCATAGGATTCCCTTGACCATAATTTTCTTAATCATTTCTCATATTGAATTAGTCATTGTCTATTTATATAACTTGTTATGTTTAGACTATATTCTACTACATGTTGAATCGACACCGGGTAATGCTACAACATTCATCGACACCGAGTAATGCTACGACATTCCCCTTGACCTAGAATTGTAGGTGCCCCCACACAACCTATTAGTTAAACTACTCTCTACTACATGGGTGTCATCATCGCCATCGAATACACTACATGCCCATCATACTTGGCATGCCTATACAGCAGACCACTAGACCTATGACAAATGTGAAAGAATGTTATGACTTGGGATGCGACCCTGTAGTCGGTCCGAACTAGCATGGATCTAGTCTATTTGGTATCTCTTCTCATTTGATCAATTCATTATCTCTTACATGTTCTCGTTTACGATAACAATGTTGGATTTTGTGATGCAATATTTTCAAATCAAAGTTGATTCTGGAGATATTTGAGTCTAGGTGGAATTGTAACTCAAATACATTGCTTCTTTTATAGATTTTGAAGAGTGATTAACTGCCTTTTTATTTCATAAATAAGGCAATGAATTATCTACAAGGTAAATATTTATGGAAGTATTCAATAGCTTCTCAGAAAAGATAATTTGTCGAGATTATTATAAATAGGCATGTAAAGGGTTCATTAGTTGTGTGTGGGAAAAAGTTTATTTTTCTAAGGTTTTAGGGAATGATATATCTTCTCAATTTTTGGGCTTTCTCTTGTAATCTTTTGGTGAATTAATAAAGGTTTTATTTGAAGGAATATATATATCATTATTTTTCTTCACTTCTTGTCTCTTCTAAAATCTAATTGTGTAGTGATCTTAGGAAATACCATAATAGTTGGTACAGAGCTTACGAAACAATTTTTTTTGAAGAGAGTTTGTTTATATAGAAGATAAGTGTTGAAAAACTAAATGGGAGAAATTAGGAGTTATGGAATGCGAAGATGAAGGATTTTCTATATCTCAATGATCTGCACTAACCATTGGAGAATAAATGGGAAAAACCAAGTAATATATCTTGGGCAAAGTGGGAAACTTTGGTAAGAAGGCTGTAGCGTCTACTCGGTGTTTTCTGGAGAATATAGTGTTCCATATTGTTGCTAATTAACCACTGCTTTTGGAGTTTGGAAGTAATTGAAAGGAGTCTATGCAAAGAACTCACCAACAAACAAGGCTCTTCTAATGAGAAGATTGGTAAATTTGAAGTTTAAGGAAGGAGGATTAATTGGAGACTATCTCAATGATTGTCAAGCTATTGTAAATCAATTGGCGGTTGTGAATTACAAGGTGGATGATGAGACATAAGCCTTGATATTGATGAGTTCTTTATTGGAAAGTTGGGAAATGCTTGTGGTGTCATTGAATAACTCAAATTCGGATGGAGTTGTTTCAATGAGATCGGTGGTTAGTAGCTTACTCAATGAGGAGATACGAAGGGTGAACTTAATAGAAGAAAAAGATAAGGAAAAAGAAGAAATTGGAATTCCAGTTAGAGAGGTGTATCTTGCAAGGAGGGGTAATCGATCAAATATGGAAAGATGACCAAATAGATGAAACATGTAGAGGAATTTCATCTTCTATTACTGTGAAAAATCTGGTCATCAACTAAAATTATGCAATAAGCTTAAAAAGGATAAGGAGAGGATGAATGCATTAGAAGAAGATCAAAAATAACAAAATGATAATAGCGACGATGAGGTGAATTATGGTAAGGAATTTGATGACAATGTCCTATATGTAGATAAAGGAAAAGGAAAAAATTGGGTGCTTAATTCAAGTGCATGCTTCCACATACGCAATCAAAAGAAGGCGTTCATCGATTATGAAGAGCAAGATGCTAATGTGGATTCTGTCAATGGTGGAGACTTGCATGTCAAAGGGATAAGTTTTGTTAAGCTGAAGATGCATGATGGAAGAGTGGTGAAGCTTATAGGAGTTAGACACATTCAAGAAATTATAAAGAATCTTGTTTACGTATGGTAGTTAAAGGTAAAAGGCTGCAATTTTTTGACTTAAGGTGGAGTCATAAGGGTTTGGGAGGGTAATAGGGAGGTACTACGCACAAAATATGGAAGCAATAATGTGTACACATTGCTTGGGTGAACGATGCAGAATGGAGGGATTTCTCATAATGGCATTGGAGAGGCAAATTTGCTGGAATTGGGGTGGAGCCAGAAACTGGAAGCCACAAAGACTGCATAGAGGCCTTTCTGGTATCACAGGTAGTTCAGATTTACTGATGGCGTGCGTATTCAATTGAGGGGTGGCATAATTAGGGGGTTTAGAGGTTGGTGAAGGTTTTTTTGGATGGAGACATTTGTTTTCATAGAGATATTGGAGCTTTTTTGGAGTATGTAGATATTGGTGGAGTTGGTAGGCTTGAATGGAAATATAGTATCAAGATGGAGATTTTTGGATTATGTGATGCAATATTTTCAAATAAAAGTTGATTTTGGAGATATTTGAGTATAGGTGGAATTGTAACTCAAATATACTGCCATTTTTATAGATTGTGGAGAGTATGTAGTGACCCGAAAATTCGAATGCTTCATCTACAAATATCGTAATTTTTTGAAATATAGGTAAGCGTTATAAATGTGATTTTATAACCTTAATAAACATCTTTTAATTAATGAATATGATAAGAAACATTTTTTTGAAATTTGTTTACAAAAATATATTCTTCAAAGAAATATCGATAATGTGACCGAAAATCGGTTTAGTGGTAAACAACTTTTTGATCGATATAAGTTGTTCGAACTTTTTTGTGCTAAGCAAATGAACATATGAACAGATTAGGAACTAATTAACACCCTTATCTTAATGAGTTAATTGGAATGTTGTAGAAGTTTCTAATTAATAAGATACATTTGAATGAAAGGTGTATAACGGTCATTTACTAAAGGTAAGAGGTGTAAAGCAGAAGTGAGAGGCATGTGGAGAGGTGACCCTTCCATGGCATAATGGGGGGGGGGGGGGGGGGTGAGAGCAAGCTTAGGCAACATTCTTTTATGCCTGTAAAAGGAGGGGCATACCCCTTTTTATCCAGCCTTTCGGCCCGGCTATATTCGAACTAACTAGACAAGTTAGACTCGACTGTCATTGGACCGACAAGTCAGATTAACAAACACGAAGCCCAGAGATCAGGCACAGATGATAATATGAAGCAGCGGTGAAGCGAAAGCAGAAGACAGGCTCAATAGAATGATAAAAGTATGAAAATATACCATTACTGAAAATGGATCGGGTACGATCCATATTTGCTAATTATGGATCGTACCATATTGAAATTATAGTTCAACTCAACGGCAAACGATTGATATCGTAAAATCTACAAGTCAACTACATATGAAACTTTGGAAGCATCAATATATTGAGGAATAGAACTCACCATATCGATCGCATGCCAAAAGGAGAAAGAAAAACGATCGGCACTGATTGTTATTTTGATGGAAGTGGGGCCCGATCGATAAGGTGACTTCTTCTGTATTTGGAGACTCACCTGTCGAAATTTTAGGAAGATAGTTTATCGTCTTTCCCTATAAATATAGACTTGATTTTTCATTTTCGAGATCTTTACGCTGCTGTTATCGTGTTACCCTATTGTAACTGTGGATCATACACGATCCATCCCTCCGTACTCAGCTATTCAAGTGATTAATAAAGTTATTTCTCCAAAGTGGACGTAGGCTTTCAACGCCGAACCATTATAAATCGTTGTGTTCTTGTTAGTGTTAGGAACTGAGATGTTGGTTTTGATGACAACAACCTTTTTAACTTATCTTATTATAAAATATATACTAACACTATTATCTAGATAGATATGTATATGCAGGAATTATGCAGGATATATATATATATATATAGGTATTGATTACTGAAGACTAATCATTATAAAGACTCAAGACTCAAGATTCGGAATGGAGATATCAAGATTGAAGACTCTAGAGTATCAAGATCAAGATTTCAAGATAAGTGTATAGTTTTTGTTAAAACTTCAAAAATGCACGGAAATATTCATTCCAAATTTCATTTGGGATGGAACCCATTTCTATCTTCTTAGTGGCTTACAAACCCACGACAAGTAGCTTACAAACCTACGACAAGTGGCTTATAAACCCACGAACATCCTGGTTTTATACAAGTTCTCGAGTCCTGATGTGATGAGATATTCTGCAGGAAGAAGCTTGCAAAACTACTTCAAAATGGTTTTTCAAAATGATTTTCAAAACTGCTTTTCAAAATGTTTTAGCCTTAAAAATTATCTTTTCAAATGATTTTCAAAAAGATGTTTTAGCCTTAAAATATTCTTTGTTTTTGTTTTTAAATAAACTCTTGTTTTAAACTTCGTTTGTTTTTAAAACTATCTTCTGATTTTTAAATATTCTTTTATAATATATATATACTTGAGATTTAAAATCAAATTTATATATACATTCTAAAAATATATTTTTCTACTCTTCTTTATTTTAAAACATAGGAAAATTAGTTTATTTTACTCTAGAATCATTTCATCTTGTTTTCCTTTCAATACCATTTTCAAAACAAATTCTACATTGTTTTTAACTAAGGGATGTCGACATTATGGGATACCCCATGTCGACATGGTGGACGTTAAATTCAAAAGTTTCAATTTTCAAAAAAAGTGTCTATTCGTTTAAATCTCTTCACGAATGGTTATGACCGTTACTGGTCCATAAATAGCCTTCTCAAACGAATTTTTTAACTAACTATTTTCTTATTTTCTTCACTCCTTCTCCACAAATCCATATTCTAAAATTTTCATATTTTTGAGATCGTGCCAAAATTCTGCCGAATTCTCAAGTGAATCAAATTAGAATCTCATTCTTGTTTGATTCTCTGCCCTCTCTCGAAGATCAAAGTGCTATTCAGAGTTATAGGATCAATTTGTAATCAAAAGTTTATCGAATCCCTCTATAAGGTGTGGTTGTGCCTGGAAATCAATTGGGTGATCTTGTGTCCTGTAAATCAAGAGAGTTTTCCCGGACTCGAAGATAGGAGGGTACCTCAAGGCCTTTAGAAATTGAGGATTGTAATCTCGACATTGGTATAATAAAAATCTATACGAGGTGTTTTCCTTGGTGCAGGACTGGACGTAGGGTAACTCCGAACCAGTATAAAATCCCATGTGTTCTTTCCTTTTACTGCTTTTTATTTACTTTCTACATATGTGTTTGATTCTGTGATTGTTCTGTGATTAAGTTTTGCATTTGTTTGTGTCATAATTTCAATTTAGTCCATATAAGTCTTAGAATCCATTAAACACTATTCCCCCCCTCTAGTGTTAAATTAGCCTTAAGATCCTTAATCTGCACTCCCTTTTAATTGGTATCAGAGCATTAGTTTTCATAGTTTTCATAATCTTAAACTTGAAAATTGTTTTAATGGCTACCAACACTGGTAATGTCAACTCTGGCACTAGTTCTGTTAACACTAACACTAGTTCATTTGTAGAAGGTCAGTCTACTGTCAGACCACCATTTTTCAAAGGCAGTAATTATGCATATTGGGCTTGTAGAATAAAAATTTATTTAAAATCAGTAGGATTAGACACTTGGAATATCACACAAACTGAGTATGTTGAACCAACTACCGATTTTTCCCAGTGGACTACTGAGCAAAAGGGTGTTGCACAAAATAACTCAAAAGCCATGAATATATTATTTTGTTCACTAGATAGGAATGAGTTTAATATAGTGTCTGTTTGTAAGTCTGCATTTGAAATATGGAAAACTTTGCAAGTTACTCATGAAGGAACAAACAAAGTTAAACAGACTAAAATTTCCATATTAACTAATTAGTTTCAATTGTTTAAAATGCATGCAAATGAGTCCATTTCTGACATGTATTGTCGATTTCAAGATATTGTTCATTCACTAATTGCACTGGGAAAAAGCTATTCGGAGGAAGACCAAGTCAGAAAAATTCTAAATTCACTCACTCCATAATGGGATCAAAAGACACTTGCAATCGAAGAAGCAAATGATATCAGTCTAATGAAAATAGAAGAATTGATTGGGAATCTAATGTCTTATGAAGTTCAACTACAAGGAAGAAGAGAAAACAAGGCTATAGAAAAGAAGTCAATAGAATTCAATGCAACAACTGAAGATTCGGAACCAGACAGTGATGAGGAGATTGCTTTCATGACAAGAAACTTCCGAAAATTCCTAAAATATAGAAAAATGAATAATTACAAAAGAAATGATCAAAGGAATTCCAGAAATAATACGGAGAACGTCAACAATGATAGATGCTACAATTGCAATAAAGTCGGGCATCATAGGAAAGATTGTCCATATCTAGATAAATAGTTGTTCCCTCCAAACAATGATTCGTCAAGGAAAAGAAAGAAAGCATACACAACAACTCTTGATGACTCAGACTCATCATCCAGTGACGATGAAAAGAAGATGGATAATTCAAATCTGTGTTTCACTACTATTCATGAATCAGACGACGATGGGAGTATGGATCAAAAAATAGGTATGCATTTACATTATTTTTAGTTTTTCTTGTTTGAATGGATGCTTGTTTGCTTGTTTTTTTTAAATTCCTTGAATTTTAAATTCAAATTTATCCCTTAAAATTTGAATTTTAAATTCAAAAATAATATTATTTTAATAATATTTTAAATATTAAATTATTAATATTTAAGTATTATTATATTTAATGTTATCACATGAATTATATAAGTAGAGTATAGGATATAATACATACATTTATTAGAAATTAGGAATAGACACTTGTCCTTTGATTCTATAGGCACATGTCGACATACCTGGATACCCCATGTCGACATGCCCCTCAGAAATTTGATTTCAAAATTTGAATTCAATCTTTTGAATTTCCCTCCACCTTTACACCAACTTCAATGCTCTGGAAAGATGCCTCTTGACCAGAGAACATGTCTATAGAATCTGTTTTTAATTCACTCTCCTTATCATCACTTTTCACTTTTATTTCAAATTTATCTTCATTATCTTCAACTCCTCTCAAACTTCTACAATGGCCTCTTCGAGCACTCCTAACACCATTAGGCTTCCAAATGCTATCAAAAACATTCTTTTTAATGACTCGGAAGCTATCAAAGCTTACATCAACTATGTAAACTTTGGTAAAATTCATACGGGGAAATTTTCTATTTTGGAAGATTTTCCTTCTTATGAAATTGAAAATCTTTTTCAACAATGTTTTATTCTTAGTGTAGTAGATAACAAACAAAATGATTTAGTATGTTATCCAAATCTTGTTAAGATGTTTTATGCGAATTTGAATCGTGGTTTTTATGATGGGCAAGATGGACAAATTTGGAGTTGTGTTAAAGGAACACAAATAGTTTTGGATTGTGAAATTTTAGGAAATATTTTGGGATGCAAGTATACCGAAATGAATCTCTCGGAATTTCAAATAAATGAAAATGATCGAGAGACATTTCATCACATCTTTGAAGGGGATGAATATTTTGAATTCAAAAATCGTTATTTTCATCCAAAAGCAAGAATTGTTAACCTTCTTATTCAACACACCCTTATACCAAGATCGGGAAACTAAAACAACCCAACTTTGAAACTTTGCAAAGCTCTTTTTGCAATTTTTGGAAATTATGATATCAATTGGGCTCAAGTTATTTTGGATGAGCTAAGGCCCAAGAATTTTACTATGGGTGAAAACACATTATATCATGGAGTTTATCTCACTTGGATTTTTAATTACTTTGGAGTTGATTTCAAAAGGGAAGAATTTATAACTAGAAAAGTGTTCAACCATGGAAACATTTCCCTTATGCAAATTCCATTAGTGTAACGACCCGATATTTTGGACTATTCGCATCCGCACATGTCGGACTTGAATAATTCAAAATACCGAATTGTTAATTTAAATTTAGCAAAACTGAGATATACAGTAAATAAATAATCACAGAATCATAGACACAGAGTAATAATATGCAGCGGAAGCAGAAGATAGTAGTTCATGAAGCTACTATATATATAACAGAGTTAAATAAGTTACAACAGAAATCTCAAATACAATAGTCAAATACAAGAATCAGAATACAATCACTGGAATCAACTGGATATCTGAAAGCTGGATAGATAGCTGGATCTCCAAGCGAAGCTCCAACTCTAAAGGTGAGTCTCGAATACTGTATCACTCAGTCTGACCCGAGCGTAAAGAAAAACACAAAACACTCGAGTCAGGATTAACATTCTTATATCAATAAATCCAACTCAAGTGAAATAGCAATTGAAATACAAGTAACTCAAAGGATGTTTAGAATAACCATCCTTTAAGGATCCGTTAAACTATCTACTATGTAGTAGTGTACGATAAGTAGATAATGCCTATCAGTAATATAAGATATCAAAATAGTGTTAAGGCGTTATCATTATCCCCCTTAACACATTTTATATAAGTGTTATAGTCTATACAGCACTGTAAACTCCACCGTAAACTAGTGGGATATCAGGGAGTACTCCATAGGTATAACACAAAACAAATCGTAGTGGTCGCGTATAAAGGGATCCAAGTATGACAAGGCACATGAGGCAATACCCAAGGTAGTGAAACTACCGTTTGCCTGATCCGGACTGGTGAGAACGCATCACCGCAGCGATCGCAACACCACGAAACAACACTCCCAAAATCAAGGGTGCACCAATCGACAATAAGTAATGAGTAGTTTTCGAAGAAGTGTGTCCGCTCGAGGTAGCTAGCCCCCATTTGGCCCGGCACGGCTCCTGTTTTAGTCATTTCCAATTTGACACAAGTGTCAAGGCTATCCATTATCGTTCTCTTTCTTCAGTCATCACGTACATCATTCCAACCACTTCATTCTGGATCACACTCCGCGTGTAGTTATTAAAGTGGTTTTCGGTTTAGACAGTGAGTAAGTCCCTAACCGATTCCGGTCTCTTTAATAACTTTCGTAATTATTACACCGATTGATCGCTTAATATATTCCAAAACCAAATCAAATTCAATTTCAAATAGAATTTGTAAACCAACATTTCATTTGTCTTTCTAAATCAATTTCCATAATTTACGTTTCAAAACTTTCAAATTCATATTTTCAAAATCTTATAATTCAATTTCCATTTTTATTTAAACAATTCAAATATTGATTCAAGTTCGTATATAAGTTTCATTTCAAACACATTCAATTTAACTTAATTTCACATTCAAATCAATTTAAATTCATTAATCGATTTTATTCAAGATTCATTAAGTAAATTTATCCTTCAAAACAATTTCTATTTAACTTCCAATTTATTAAATCAATTATTCAAGTTCAACTCCATTATATCAAAACTTACCAATTGCATTAAATTAAATTCATCAGATCAAATTCTTTACATTTCAAATCTTACATTAATTTCAATAAAACACATTTTTCTTGTAAAAGAAAATTCAATTTCACTTATTTATTTACTTAGTTACAATTTCAAAGCTTAATTAATAAAGAAACTAAATTTCACTTATTCAAGAAGTTCAATTTCACTTATTAAAGAATTCAATTTTATTTAATTATTAAATAATTAAGTCTTATATAATTATTAAATAATTTCAAACTTAATTATTAACTAATTTCAAAACTTAATTATTAATAATTCCAAATTTAATTATTAAATAATTAATTTTAAAACAACTTTCTTTCATCAACTACTATGTAATATTTTGATTCAGATTATTAAATATTAACATTTCCTTTTATTAAAATTCAAATTCCAACTTTGTTTCAAAACCATTTTTATTTATTCAAATAAAATCTTCAATTTATTTTTTTATCAAAGTATTGACCAATCGGTTTTTATTTAATTCTCTATCCTAGGTCAAAGTTTTAAATTTGGGTATTTATCATTTCAACCCGATTCCAATTCAACTCAAAATCAAAGCATAGCAAAGGGAACTTGCAGTGTGATAACTAGGATGGTGTCAAAGTAAATAAACAAGCAATAACAACAATCCATAACAATCCAATAATTAATTCAAATAATCCCGAAATAATCGTACTAATTTACATTGTTGTTTGTGCAAATTAATATAATTATTTCTAGAATCTACACTATCATTTCATGTAGATTAAAGATTATTACACTAAAATTTTATGCGGTTCTTCACTTGGTATCTATTATTCAATTCATACTACATCAGTTTATACAACATACATTCAAATGGTTCAAGGTGTAATTAACCATATTACTACGTGTCAAATAATTAAACATTTAAAGGGGTCATATTAAGCAAATGTCATCAAATCAAATTTAACACATATATCAAATCTAACTATCCTACGTCAATTTCAATTTCAAATTATTTATCACTTTCAACATCAACAATTTAACGTCCAATTGTAAACATCAAACAATCAATCATTTAACAACCAAACTGTATTGTCATTTCATATATATAACAAATAATGGTGTCAGATGTCACATGTGAACTGATATAGGTAATAACAGTGTAAATATCTAACAGCAGCATATTTCAATTGCCGTTTCAATTGAAATCAATTTAATAAATAAAAGAACATTAATCGTGAGTGATTGCTCACCTTTCGAGGCTAGAGAGAATAGACAATGAATTTAAGTTACCAAATGCAAGCACGACTTCCAAATCAAAGTTAGATTGGCACGAATCGACGATCAAAGCTGATAAATAGGAATAGACGAATTCAAATCAGAGCTGGATCGATGAAGTTGATTGATATAAGTGATCTTAAATATAACTATTTATATATATAACATATGCTAAATTCAAACATATATTGAATTAAAAATATATATTAAATCAGTTATATAACTAATATATTGTAAATCAACAGGTTATATATTAACTAAATATATATAATTTAACCCTATATACCAAATGTATATGCAGTAGCAGGTAAAACCTATATAATATACTAAAACGAAGTATAATAAAATATAATATAATATAATATATATAAACATACACGTACAAACTATACTTTGAAGTATAAACTGTAAGCAACAACATACTTATTATCTATGTATTATAAACCATAACACTTTAAAACCCGCATATATATATATATATATACAGTACAATAGTAATGTAAACCAGGTTCAATCATATTAATATATATATATACATCGCTATGTTATAAAGTTAGTACATATATGCAATACAGTCTGATGTAACCATATGCTTTGTTAGAAACTTCATAAACTAATATATATAAAGTGACCTGTATATATTATTAGAATGTGTATAAATAAACTAAAACACATAACCTATAATGACTAACTTTATAACTTCATATATCACTAGAACCTAAAAATATAGCTAGTCACCTTCATAAACAGATATGCGTATACTAAGTGGTCAAGTTACTGTAAACATATATATACGTGCAGCCAAATACAAGCCTTTTATACTAAGATATGATACGTATGCATCATATAAAATTCATTTTTTTTACTGTCATACATATCTACCCTTCAACATATTAACAGCATTCGAGCCAGACAAACAGATATGCAGACAACGAACAATAGACTACCCATATACTAATATTATTAACGTAATATATATATAATACCTTGCATAAACACGCAACTGAGGGATGAAAGGTAAGACGAGGCGGCTATATTGGCTTCAGGTTGTGATGGAGAGCAGGCGGAGGAGGAAGAATGGGTGAGGCAGGCGGATCGTTCGACTTCGGCTGTCAGAAAAAGGGAAGAAATGGTTTAAGGCGATGGTCGGCTTCATGGCGGTGGTTGCTAAAGATGGGCAAGTCTTGGCTGTGAACGACGAAGCCTGGGTTGGCTGTTGGTTTCACGGTTGCTCAGGCGAGGGAGAGGCGAAGGCTGCGGAGGGGAAGCAAGAGATGGCATGGGGAACGATGATGGTAAAGTGTGGCAGGCTGTGCTCGGTTGTGGAGGGAGAGAAGGGTGGGAGGAGTAGTGGGTTGCCATGGCTTCGGGTAGCTGGGTCACGGGGTGACGGGCGGAGGTCGAGGTGGACTAGGTGGCGGCCTGGTGTGGGGAGGCTGGTTATTGGGCTCGGTTGTTTGCTTGGAGTTAGGAAATAGGTGAACGGGTTTTGGGCATGCACGGTGGAGAGAGGAGTTGTAGTGCTCGGGATGGCTAGTCGGAGGTGAAAGTCGGGAAATTGTTGTGAGGAGGAGAGGTAGGGTAGAAGAAGAGGGGAGGCGATAGTTTGATGGCTGAACAATATAAGGAGGAAGTGGAAAATGAAACAGAAAGGAAAAGAAGGAAGAAGGAATGGCTAAGGTCTCAGAGAATAAGATACCATATAATATAACTTTTTATTTCATCTGCAAAATTAGGAATGAACAGAAAATGAATTGCAAGCAAATCGGAAATATAAATTAACTTGGGAAGTGAAATAGTCAAGGTCGAAATTTATTAATAGTTAATGACCGTATGCATTACCCAGTAGAAATGAATGGACACAACAACTAAAAAGACACAAAACGGGTACCCGTAGGTTACCGTTTTTCACAGATTCTGCTTCGTACCGAACTTCAAAACTCAGAATTGAATATACTGCAGAGATCAGCACGACGAGACGATCAAAACGGTATATATATATCAGTGGTACGATTGAATTATAAAATTTCGAATTTTCTACCAGCGGAAAATGCAGCAAAACGCAGAAGAATAAGATCGACGGAGCTAAAGAAGTCCGAATTTGGAAAAACGAAAAATGACGTCTTGCTCAGAAGATGGTTTAGAATTTTTCCATATAAAAATATTTAGGTTTCGAAAACACTTTATTTTCATCGCTTTTTAACTGATTAAATTGAAGTAAATTTACGCACGAAATAAACTTTCATATTTTCGGACGGAAATTTTCCAGTTGTTATGTTTAACTAGACGCATTCCAAATATCAAATTTTTATTTCAAAATTTTATCATTTAAAAATTTACAAAATTTCAACTAATTACGTTATTAAAACAGTTAAAATTTTACGGGTCGTTACAATTAGTGTTTCAACCATATGAAACACTTACAGAAAAGGAAGAAAGGCTTGCTCACGAAGAGATGGAAGAAATGGAGGAAGAAGAAGACGAAAAAGAGGAAGAGGAAGGAATTGAAATTGAAGAGGAGGAAGATCAGGAAACTTCCTTAGAGAGTATTGAATATCCTACTAATCCCGCTAATCCATCCAATAAAACCATTCTCAATAATCAAAGAATTATAGTGGAAAATCAAAAGACACTCAAAAGATCAATGAGTAAGAAAATGGATAAGATTTCCATTAAAATCAACAAGTTCTTCAGGAAAGTTAGTAGAAAGCTTGGACTATCATCTTCTTCATCTTCATCTAATTAGTTTTAGTTCATGTTATCTTGTTTTCTTCAAGTTCTATCCGTGTATTTTCCTTTATTTTAGTTAATATTATATTATTTTATGTAATGTTGACTAGAATCATTAATGAAGTCTTTTATTTCCTGTTATTCAACTTCACTTGTCTCTGTAATTGCTTGTTTTTATATTATACAAATTTTAGTTGCATAGATTTGTTCATAATATTCAAAACAAAGAAAATTGTCACTTTAGGCAGAGGCATGTCGACATCCCCCATCCCCCCATGTCGACATGCAACGGGCAGAAAGTAGTTACACTTTCAAATTTTAATTTCATGTAACTAACTTGTGTCTATTCATTTTAAACGACTTCTTACCCCTATTTATACCTGTTTCTTCCCGAATAAATTATCAAACTTCATTTCTAATCACTCCCTTTCATATTTCTTCTTATTTCTTGAATTATGGCTTCTCCGATTAAGAATCTAAGTGATAATCTTGAGGAAACTCTCACTTCCTTCAAGAATATCCTTACATTCATACTTCGTAATCAGCGCCACTTAGAATTGAGTCAAATGCAGATGATCATGGAGCAAGAGAGACATTTTGACGCCCTTCGTTGGATGATCTTAGCCCTTAACAAGGACGATCTCGAAGGAAATCCACTAGTCACTCTCCACAAAGATAAAGAAGAATGGGATGCGATCAAAGTAGACCCTATCTTTGGAGAAGATGGATGGGTGGAAGTACCAAGGAATGTCTAATCATTCTGTATGTTTTTTGTTTGATTTGATTGGTGTGTTTTAAACTTGATTGACTTGATTTATTTAAAACATTTGGTGTGGTTTGTATATATGATTGGATTGAATAATTACTGTAAATATGATTGGATGATGATTGATTTACTGCTGGATTACACTTATGATCACACTCATGATCACATTTCACATTTATGATCACATTTCATACTTATGATCACAATTAGCACTTATTACACTTAAATATGGATTACTCTATTGTATTATGGTTGATTATCTTATATCAAGTTCAGGGAATTTATTAGTAAGAAGTTTTTGTTGATGACAAAGGGAGTGAAGTTATAAAATAGTAGTTGGCTTGGAGTAAAGGGGAGTTATGATTGGAGTAAGGGGGAGTCATGGAGTAAGGGGGAGTTATGATAGGAGTTATGGTATGGTAAGTATATTTTATAAATACAGGTTGTCATCATCAAAAAGGGGGAGATTATTAGGAACTGAGATGTTGGTTTTGATGACAACAACCTTTTTAACTTATCTTATTATAAAATATATACTAACACTATTGTCTAGATAGATATGTATATGCAGGAACTATGCAGGATATATATATATATATATAAATATATATGCAGGTATTGATTACTGAAGACTGATCAGTATAAAGACTCAAGACTCAAGATTCAGAATGGAGATATCAAGATTGAAGACTCTAGATTATCAAGATCAAGATTTCAAGATAAGTGTCTAGTTTTTGTTAAAACTTCATAATAGCACGGAAATCTACATTCCAAATTTCATTTGAGATGGAATCCATTTCTATCTTCTTAGTGGCTTACAAACCCACAACAAGTAGCTTACAAATCTACGACAATTGGCTTACAAACCCACGAACATCCTGGTTTTGTACAAGTTCTCGAGTCCTGATGTGATGAGATATTCTGTAGGAAGAAGCTTGCAAAACTACTTCAAAATGGTTTTTCAAAATGATTTTCAAAACTGCTTTTCAAAATGTTTTAGCCTTAAAAATTATCTTTTCAAATGATTTTCAAAAAGATGTTTTAGCCTTAAAATATTCTTTGTTTTTGTATTGAAATAAACTCTTGTTTTAAACTTCGTTTGTTTTTAAAACTATCTTCTGATTTTTAAATATTCTTTTATAATATATATATACTTGAGATTTAAAATCAAATTTATATATACATTCTAAAAATATATTTTTCTACTCTTTTTTATTTTAAAACTTAGGAAAATTAGTTTATCTTACTCCAGAATCATTTCATCTTGTTTTCCTTTCAATACCATTTTCAAAAAAAAATTACATTGTTTTTAACTAAGGGATGTCGACATGGTGGCCGTTAAATTCAAAAGTTTCAATTTTCAAAAGAAGTGTCTATTCGTTTAAATCTCTTCACAAATGGTATGACCGTTACTGTTCTATAAATAGCCTTCACAAACGAATTTTTTAACTAACTATTTTCTTATTTTTTTCACTCCTTCTTCTCCACAAATCCATATTCTAAAATTTTCATATTTTTAAAATCGTGCCAAAATTCTGTCGAATTCTCAAGTGAATCAAATTAGAATCTCATTCTTGTTTGATTCTCTGCCCTCTCTCGAAGATCAAAGTGCTATTCGGAGTTATATGATCAATTTGTAATCAAAAGTTTATCGAGTCTCTCTATAAGGTGTGGTTGCGCCTGGAAATCAATTGGGTGATCTTGTGTCATGTAAATCAAGAGAGTTTGCCCCGGACTCGAAGACAGGAGGGTACCTCAAGGTCTTTAGAAATTGAGGATTGTAATCTCAACATTGGTATAATAAAAATCTGTACGAGGTGTTTGCCTTGGTGCAGGACTGGACGTAGGGTAACTCTGAACCAGTATAAAATCTGGTGTGTTCTTTCCTTTTACTGCTTTTTATTTACTTTCTGCATCTGTGTTTGATTCTGTGATTGTTCTGTGATTAAGTTCCGCATTTGTTTGTGTCATAATTTCAATTTAGTCCATATAAGTCTTAGAATCCATTAAACACTATTCACCCCCTCTAGTGTTAAATTAGCCTTAAGATCCTTAATACGCACTCCCTTTCAGTTAGTGCTTATTTCTTGTTATTTAATTGCTTATTTCCTCTGTTTTCATTCAATTTTCTTCATTTATTTCTCTACAAAATCTCCATTGGGTGTTTGTGCCGGTGCAAACATTTTGGTGCTTTCATTGAGAGGACAAAATTTCAGCTCAATTGGATCTCATCATCTACTTGTGGATTCCCATATTCGCAAAATAGATCCAGGTTTCTACTGACAAACTACCGTTTCAACTCAGATTTAAAGAAGAAATCTATAAGGAAACCTATCAGCAATGGTTAGGAACACCAGATCTACCACTCAAAACACAGAAGGATATGAGAAACCGAGCATTCAACAAGGAAGCCAGAGCAATCTACCAGCAGATGTTAATGATACCAATCCAGTTGATGTCCAGAATCCAGTTGATTCCCTCACATGAGCTGATTTCCAAAATCTAATGAGAGAGCTCAAGGATGTCGCCGATAGTTGAACAAGCAGATTCAGGCCAATATCAATCTAATGAATCAACTCAGGGATCAACAACGCGGGAAAGCTAGGAGGGAGCCAAATCCCTTATTCTGCATCGTAGAGCTCAACTTCGTCAGATGAAAATCACAGGCGGAAATGTCGCAAAATCAACGGATATCATGCATAAGCATCAGGACATCAACGCACAACCAATCTCGGGCTGCCAGGATCGATCGGACCCGATCCATCTATATAGATCGGGGCTGATCCCTCCTCCAAGGAAGGAGCCTTTCCTTTTTCTGATGGAACTCGAATTGGAGCCGCTATGGTTGATCTGGATGCCGTAGTTTAAGTTAATGCTGATCAGTTACCTCTCCAGAATGATGAGGATGTGAACACACATAAGAGGATGTTGAGCCAGGAAGGCATGGAACGGCCCGTAGAAATCGGCCTGACCATTCACATAAGGTGGAGCATGACTACCACTTGGCTCCAACTATCCAAACGCAGGACTTGACATCTATGATCAGATAGCTGGTAAGGGAGAGCCAAGGCATGATAATGATGAGTGGGAGATCTCGAGAAGTCTTACCTCATTCATCGACAATATCCTACATGCAGGGTATCCAAGGAGATTCACCATATCGTCGATGCAGGCCTATGAGGGAAAAACCGACCCTAGGCAACACATCATGAGATATGAATGGCTGATGGATTCCACATGAGTCGATGATGCCACAAAATGCAAATGTTTTCCTATTACTCTCTCTGGCATAACAACAATGTGGTTTACGAGATTACCCCCACGGTCAATTTCTAGATTTGACAATTTGGCCACAAAATTTGTAGAGCAGTTACGTATGCATGCAACTCGCCCCAAAGATGTAATGTCCCTATCAAGTGTGATCCAGGCTCTGGGAGAATTATTGAACGACCACTTGGAGAGATTTCATACAGCCATCACAGAAGTCAATAATCTGAATGACCATTCAATTTTGATGGCGATAATAAGAGGGGTTGACCTAGAATCTGACTTCGACGATTTTTTAAATGGCGCTAATAAGAAGGATGTTGTGGGAACAAGTGGAGAGGGAGTGCAGAGTAACATTGCAATGAAACAGTCCAGGGAGAGTTCAGTAAAAGTTCAAGTAAATGTCCAAAATAAACCGAATCAGCAAAAGAAAGGCGGTGGTAGGAACCATGAATGTAAGAGGGATTATATATGGGGAAAGCCTAGGATTCCAATGTATGATACCTACACACCACTCAATACATCTCTACAAAACATTACTTGTCAATATGCAACACCATGCAGTATAGGAAGCCACCTCCGAAAGAATTGATGGAGAAATAAACGCAGACCGAAAAATACTGCCAGGTCCAGGAATGCTATGGTCATAACACAAATGAATGTAGGCATCTTCAAGATGTTATCGAGAAATTGATTCGAGAAAGAAAACTACAGCAGTTTGTTAAAGCCCCACAGGATGGCGGGCATGGGACATCCGACCCCAACCGAGGACAAGCGATGTACAGGGCTGAAGAACCTGCACGGATTGGTGGGAGATTAGTGATCAATACTATAGTTGGAGGACCACATCCAGCTGATAAGAGCTTGCACGAGATGGAGCGCTATGCTAGTGCAATTAAGCATATGAATTTCGAGTGTTGTTCAAATACAAAAGACAGGGCTCTGGCCAAATAGCAGCGTACGATGGTAGATAACATTATATTCAAAAACAGAGATGCAGATAAGGTAGAGGCACCGACGATTGACCCAATGGTCATTTCGGCCATGATCGGCCCTGCCTTAGTGAGAAAAGTTTTGATTGAAACTGGCAGCTCAATGAATGTTATTTTCAAAAAGGCATACGACCATATGAGAATGGAAGCCAAAGATCTGAATCCGTGTAAAGCTTGTATTCATGGCTTTAACGGTGTTGCAACGAAAGTGGTGGGCTATGTCGAATTACCGGTGGAGTTAGGAGAAGGCGACTGTAGGAGAGTACGGATGTTGCCATTCGTTGTGTTGGATATGGACACTCCATATGGGCCTTTACAAATGAAACAACTTGCCTATTTATAGGCTACAATACGCAAAGCAGAAAAAAATACAACTCCTAAGTCGGTTCCGACTCATCACTTATGCGACTTACGACTTAGCACTCCTTCCGACTTACGACTCAGCCAAACACACGACTTACAAGTTACAGACGACTTAAAAACAAAGGCGACTCAACATACATGTATATTACAAATGACTCAAAGAACTACATACGACATATGACTCAAAAGATACGACATATGAAACAGACGTCATACGACTTAAGAAATACACACATTAGTACATAGCGACTTAACATATGACGACTTAACAAGCAACACAACAACATTTTCCCGCGACTTAAGAATCAACAGTCCAGATTAACTCGGTCGTACGGATCAACGGTCTTCAGGCTTCGGCGACATAAGATGATACGACTTAACTGAGTCGTAACTCGGTGCCGACTTATCATCTGCCTTAAGTCGTATCTGACTTAACACTTGTGCATTCTTCATTCGAGCTGCTCCTCCTGTATCCTTCTGGTTGAGTCGTTGAAGACTTATCTCCTCGTCTTCGTTAAGTCGTAGATGACTCATGCGACTCATGTCTGTTTCCTTAAGTCGGTCACGACTTAGGCCTTCTCCCCAGTTGAGTCGGTCCCGACTCATGCCTGTTTCTATAAGTCGGTTACGACTTATATTTCCCTCGTTAGCTTTAACTCGTGGACGACTCACAACATTGCCCTTAAGTCATAGACGACGTATATCTTCCGTGTTAGCTTTAGCTCGTGGATGACTTAGGACTTCATCTCTGGGCTTAGCTGCATCACATTGCCCCTTGGTGTCTTTCCTTAAAATTCCCAACTGATAATGGCGTGGGAGTTTTGCATGGAAATCAGGTGACCGGACGTGTCTACTATGTGGCTGGGTTGAGGGACGCTCAACGGAAGGAGAAAGGTAAGGGTGTGGACAAGTTTCTCCACATCCAAGCCACCGAAGATTGACAACCAGCGCCTAGGACTTTGCTCAGGTGCCATGGTCGGTTCTATAAAGACATTGATTTGAGGGATGACATGGAGGAGCCCAAAGAGACCAAGGCTACACCGACTGAGTTGACAATCAACATCACGGTCATACACGATACCCGTCACGGGTCCTAGAGATCTGATCACAGTTCAACCCCCCGATGGTGAAAGAACTTGCTGGTTTTCTTCGAGCAAATCTTGATGTGTTCGCTTGGACTCATTCTTATATGTCTGTGATCTCGCCTGCCATTACGAGCCACGCATTAAACATCGTCCCGAGGCATATCCCGGTGAAACAGAAAAGACATGGCATGGATCCGGAGAGATCTGCCGCCCTTAGAGAGGAGGTGGATAGGCGCAAAAGCAATGGGTTTATTAGCGACGCCCTCTACCCTAAATGTGTATCTAATCATGTACTTGTGGGACATGCGAATGGAAAGTGGTGGACATCTATTGACTATTCGGATTTAAACAAAGCATGCCCAAAAGACCGTTTCCCCTTTCGAGAATTGACCAGCTGGTAGACTCTACCGCAGGACACGAATTGCTATCTTTCATGGATGCCTACTCTGGATATAACCAAATCTCGATGCATATCCTAGACCAGGAGTATACCAGTTTTATTACCGATGCTAGATTGTACTGCTATATGGTAAATGCCATTTGGATTGAAGAATGCTGGAGCAACCTATCAATGACTTGTTAACCGAATGTAAAAACCAGATTGGGAAGACGATTGAGATATATATATGGATGATATGCTTGTGAAGTCGCGATGATTAAGCGACCACGTTAGAGACTTAGTAGAAATGTTCGGCATCCTCCGGTGTTACAAGATGAAAATCAATCCTTTGAAATGTTCTTTTGGCGTTGCATCGGGAAAGTTCTTGGGTTTCATCGTCAACGCCTACGGCATTGAAGCTAATTCTGAAAAGATTCGAGCTATTCACAACATCCGAGCACCAAATACCATCAAACAAGTACATAGCCATAATGGGAAGGTTGTCGCCCTAAGTCGATTTGTTTCCAAAGCCACCTATAAATGCATTTCTTTCTTTGACTTGATTAGAAGAGGGAAAAGGAACTTTAAATGGACACAGGATTGTGAAGACGCATTCCAAGCTTTGGTGAACCACTTAGAAAGGCTTCCCATCTTGTCAAAGCCGATGGATCATGAAGACTTGTATATCTACTTGGCCGTGTCGATACACGCTATAAGTGTCGCACTGCTCCGCGAGGAGAATCGAATCCAGTGATCAGTCTATTATGTTAGCATGCAATTAACAGGAGCTGAAAGGAACTATCCAAAGATAGAGAAATTGGCATACTGCTTTTAAGCTTCACGAAAGCTCCGCCCCTATTTTCAGGCTCATCCCATCAACATTTACACCGATCAGTCGTTACGACAAGTCTTACAGCGACCTGAGACGTCGGGAAGGTTACTGAAGTGGAACATCGAACTAAGCCAATTTGACATCACTTATCTCTCTCTGAGAGCCATCCAAGGACAAACACTGGCGGACTTTATAGCAGAATTCACTGCACATGACGATCTCCCAGAAAGCGGTGGAGCCCCTATAATTCGGTGGAAAATGTATACTGATGGGACATCCAATGATCGTTATTCTGGAGCCGGAGTCATGCTAGTAACACTTGAAGATCGATTAATTTTCTATTCTTTTAAGCTTGACTTTTCTGCAATGAACAACTAAGCTGAGTATGAAGCTCTGATTGCTAAACTTAAACTTGCCAGAGAACTGGGAATAAAATCTCTTGAAATCTTTTGCGATTCCCAGTTGGTGGTATACCAAGCCAGGGGAGATTATCAGGCTAAAGGATAATGACTCTCTATGTACCTTATTGGAGTCCAAGAGCTATTGACTGACTTTGATTACTATGTCATCACGCACATTCCCCGGGATCAAAACAAAGAGGTCGACTCATTAGCGAAGTTTGCTAGCACCAGGGGTACACAACAAATGGGCTTGGTTCCGGTCAAAGTATTAGACGCTACGAGCGTAAACCAGATGAAAATCGACTGGGTTCTAGAGACTGAGCCTGAGAAGGAGTCATGGATGATTCCAATTAAAGATTATTTGCTACGGGGAGTCCTTCCCGAATGGAGGAATAAAAGACGACAAGTCCTCTATAGAGCTTCGCGATGTATCATTCAGGAAGGAGTCATGTATGGAAAGGATTTTTCCACTCCCCTGCTTCGGTGTATAGCTCATGATGATATAAAACAAGTCCTAAGAGAAGTTCATGAAAGGGAAAATGGCGATCACACTGGGGGAAAACCCTAGCAAATAAAATAATCCGTTATGGGTATTACTGGCCAACTGTCAACCGAGATGCCACTGATTATGCCAAGCAATGCGACAAATGCCAGATGTATGCAAAAGTTCCGAGAACTCCACCGATGGAAATTACACAAATGGTCAGTCCATGGCCATTTGCCACATATGGCATAAATATTATTTGTTCCTTATCGATCTCTAAAGGTATTGCGAAGTACGCCAGCGTAGCAGTTGATTACTTCACCTAATGTGTTAAAGCAGAACCTTTATCCACGATCACGGCGAAGTAAGTAATCAACTTCATTATCTGGAACATCATCTGTCATTTTAGCCTTCCATGAACCATTGTAACTGATAATGGAACCTAATTCGACAGCACTGAATTCAAAGACTTCTGTCGTCGTCATATTGAAAAGAGATTTACGACAATTGCTCATCCTCAAGCAAACGGACAAGTGGAAGCTGTGAACAAAATCATAAAGTCCATTCTGAAGAAACGTTTGGAAAAGGCTAGAGGCAAGTGGGTGGATGAACTCCCAATAGCATTATAGGCCTACAAAACCACCCACAAGTCTGCGACTGGCCACACTCCCTTCGCCCTTGCTTATGGCACCAAAGCCGTCATTCCTGTTAAACTCGAAGTCCCTTCTCATCGAGTGACCTACTACGACCCCAAAACGAATGCATATCTTCTCTTAGAATCTCTAGACTTGGTATATGAGAAGCGCAAAGAAGCTGATTCGAGGGCAACTGCACATTGATATCGAGTCGTCTGGTACTGCAACACTAAAGTCTGGCCTAGGACCTTTGAAATCGGCGATCTCATCTTGAAACGGGTCTTTCCTGTCACGTCACACATGAATCCTACTTGGAAGGGACCGTACGTCATTGAATAGAGGCTTGGAGAAGGAACTTTCAAGCTAGTGACTGTTGATGGCGTCACACTCCCAAGGGCGTGGAATAACAAGCATTTATGATGCTATTTCGCTTAGTTTATTTTTTTCATTCAGTCGTATTTAATTTCCAAATTTGCTTTAGCGTTTGATTTTCCAAATATGTAATAAGACAAATTATGTCATTTCTATCCACTTGGCAAATAAAATTTGAAATTTCCTTCATATCTGTGATTGCTATAGCATTACAAATTAGTAAGGATACCCGACTAACTAATACTGATATGTCCGAGCAGGTTCCCAGAGTTTGGAGCCAACCGATTACACAATTTCACGATCGGACTAAACAAAATGAACGTTGTCCGACCGTTCATTTGACGATTCTCGCTCACAACCCGATGGGCGGAGTACCTAACGAGAAATGGATGTAAATTGACCATCCGATAATCAAATTAATCCCACCAAGCAATGGGACATACGTGAATCAAAAAATGATCGTGACACAACCGATCATGCTCTAAGTTAAATCCCAAGCTTGGGGGCGAGTCAATCAATCAAGGAAAATGCAGTTTGACTATTTGTCGAAATAACTCTAAGTCTCCAAAGCGTGGACCGGAGTATAAACACGAATTGGGTGCGATCCAACCATCCGCCAACGAACTCTTATCCCCAGAGTGTGGATATGAGTATAAATATATAGATGAGTATGATTCGACCACTCACTATTCCGTTAACTCCGACCAGAGATTGATAGGAGGAGTATAAATTCGCTAGAGATGGAATTCGACCATCCACTATCTAACTCCTTTAACCCAAGAACCGGGGGCAGGAGTATAATCACTTAAACCGCTGAATCCGACAGCGTAACACTAGAGCATGAGCCCAGTGTCTAGTACGACTTAAGGCCATGACCGTATGAAAGCCTTGAGATAAAAATTAACGGATTATCATCTGAATCAATGAGCGACAAATTACAAGTACATTGAATGGAAAATTTAACAACTCAACTTCTTAAGCAAATTCATACAAAAGTTTGACAAAAGTAAAAGAACTTTATTTACATAAGCTTGGAAAGTCAAGTACAAGTATTCACGGCAAAAGAATCAAAAAGGCGGGCCGATCCTATGTGAATTCAGCCAATAGAACCCAAAAGACTTGGGAGCATGAGTATATGCAAAGAATCACTTCCTTTTCGGTTTCCTTTTCTTGTTCTTGGAATCGAGAGAGATTTCACTCGAACTTTCCCCACTCCTCTTCTCTCCTCTCTTCCTGCTTCCTTGGCCTTTCATTGGAGTTATCTAGGTTGACATAGTAGGTGCGCGCCTAGAGCAGGTTCTGACTAAGGAGCGGAAGCCTCCACAGTATCTCCAAGAAAAACGATAGAGATGGGAGGGGGAATGATCACTATTTTCTCCTGCTTGACTTCATCTCAAGGGCAATGTCTGCTTCGAGTTTCTATGCCATTTCTTGCATAGAGGGGCCTGACTAGGATTAGGAAGCTTCAATAATCACAACGTTGTCGTCAGTAGGAATCTCTTGACGTTGATCACTTTCTTCCCTCAATAAAGCATCCACCAAATGCTCATCGACCAAAAAGCTTCCTCTTCTGGGACATCTTGGTTTGTTGCCGAAACCGAGATAGTAACCGACTCAGTCGCAGGCACCTGAGGACCTAGTTGAGACTCTTGAGGAAAAGGTGGAACTGCAATTGGCTGACCTAAAGCTAAGGAAACATAACTATAGAGATTAGACATATCGACCGGGGACACTCTAGCTTTCTAAAGTACGGGTGAGGTTAATGAAATACCTTCTTCGAATTGGTGCCTTTTGTGAGACGGAGTGCCACCAGAACCTCCTTCCATAATCGAGGAGAGCCCACTGGAAGTAACAATATGTGGCTTCACTGGATTGTAATCGGGCTTGATAGAAGAATCAACAGTGGTGCTGAGAATACCTTGGGACATCGGATTCTGGCCATCTGCGACATTGTGTAGCACGGATCCGGAACCTTCACCAACTTCATGTTGAGCGATTGTGACGTGCTTATTTTGGAGTATAAGCTGGGTTTCGTGTAGAACTTTGGGTTCATCACCCAGTAGAATTTCGCCTTCCAGCCTCATCAGATCGATTTCTTCAGTGCCGAGAGCTTCTTTCTCCTCCTCAACAAGGTGCTCCCAAGCATGTACAAGATAGTAAGGGTAGTCACCCCGGAGCCACTCCAAGTTTTTATGCTTTCGGACGTTGGCGTTGTAAAGAATAAACAGTGGATCTAGTTCTTTGATAACCTCATTCCTGGCCTTTTCTTTCACAGCCTCCACTTCTCATTTAATGAGGGCATCAATGTCTTTGGCCTTTTCAACAGTTGTGTATCTTTCAAGCCTGACGGTAACCAATTCATCACAGGCGTCCTAGCCAATTTTTAGCACTTCCTCTTTATCTTTGGATTCATGCTCAAACTTAGTTTTGTATTTAGCTACGCTTCTTCGGGCCACATCCCTTTATAATACCAGTTTATGGTTCCGATGATGAAGCAATTCAACCTTGGCCAAGTTTCTGGCTTTCTCATCCTCAAGTGCCTTGATGGTCATTTCTATATATCTCTCGGCTTCTGCCTGTGAGCTCCTTAAAGATTCTAACTCATTGGTAAGAGTTTCGATGATCCTCTTGTCCTGGGCCTCTTGGCGTTTTAATTTCTCAGTCTCTGCCGCTCTCTCCCAATACACTTTAGAAATTCTCTCCACCGCTCTCATCCACTCATTATATTGCTTGTGGATATCATTCACACAATCCATAGTCATTTGCTGTACTTTCTCCGGAACTTTCTTAAGATTAGGTACAAAGAAAAATCCATTGAGACATACATTTGGAAAATATGACTTAAGTTAGGCCATACAAGCATCGACATTGACTTGTTGAGCTTCAGTGGTAGCTTGGGTGTCAGCGCTTTCTTTGCCCGACCTTTGTTGGTGAACATCATGCTCACTACGACACCGACGATTGCTGGATCGCTAAGGGTGAGATGGAACAACGAATTGTGGAGAAACTGAAGTGGGAAGGGGACCATGAGAGGTGTCAATAGGAGGAACATCATCATGGCGATCTTGTTGCCTTTTGGAACTTTTAGGAGGAGGAGATTTGGTTTTGGATCGATGTTTATCTTAGGAGGATCTATCTTTATCACCTCTATTTAGGTAATCCCGATCCCGGTTGGAGCGATAGCTAAGGTCGTATTCACGACCACTACCTTGGCTGTATGGGCCCAACGAGAACTAGGATTCTGGCGTGTATTTCATGCAGGGACTGAAACATGTGCTTCTTTATCACCATTGTTTCTGCAAAGAAAAACAAAGAATGAATCAGCTCTAAATATTAAAGGACACAAGATAGGTGCAGTGCAATATTGTGAAGTGCATACGAATGTATGTGTCCTTATGTCCCCCCAACAGACCAGTTATTGAAGCTTTACTGGCAGGAGTATTCCAGCACTAGCTCTGAAAGGGGATTCTAGGCATTAACTTTATCCAGTATCAAAAGATCAGATAACGCCTCAAATGTTTCATCCAAGTGTTCTGAAGGTTGAGAAGTGGACTGATCTGGAATAACCTGAGGGGTTATGGATAGCTTGGGCTATTTGAAGAGGCGGCTTTTAGGTAACCTACAAATGAGCTTCTTCCTTTTTCCTTTTTCGAGAGTGGGGGCTGAGAGTTTTGTGAGGATCCGACTGCAGCCTCGAAACTAGAACCCGCGTCATCACCACCGAGGTCGTCACCCTCATCTCCTGCTACATCTTTATCGATAGTTTATTGAGCCCCCTCAACTAGGGGCATGATAGGATCAGCTTGATGGCATTAATCATCATCTGCATCCCGCTGCTCGGTCCCTATAACTTCAGGAGTGGCCAATAGCTCTATGCTGCGACCCTCTTCCATCAGGTAGTAGGTAATGAGTCATTCATCGGCAAGGAGATTCTCAATGTCTCTATCTTCTGATGGAACCCTTTTGATTGCCAAGACTGCATCTATGCATTGTTTTCTGTCGGGTCGTGGATTAGAACCTTCACAAACCAGAAAAGTTGCTTAATTCAGGACACGACCTAGATACAAGCACTCAAGAAATTAAGTAAGGAGTAATAATTACGTCCTTCTAACCACCGTCTGGCAAAGTTGGGCGGGCATCAAATGTAGAACCACTTGCTTTTGAAAGTGCTCAACTTGTTCCAAGTACCAGTCAAGATCTAGCACTTCTTGGCCGACTCGAGAAATGTGAACGAAAGGCTTCCCTTTCGTCGCTTGAAGGTGAAAAGATATTGAATGTCTTCTGGAGTTGGAGGATGGAATAAAAACTCCATTAATGCCATGTAGGTACAGTTAAGCAAGGCTAGCCATTTGGATACAGTTATGCCGGTGCTAACTTCATATGATATAGCATCTTTCGAATAAATAAATTGAAGGGTGGGATACACCCTGCCCAACACATGAACTTGTTGCACGTAGTGAACTCCTTAGGGTGCATATGAGCTATGTCATTCCAAGTTGGGACTCGCATGTCATCAAACGGAATCCTGTGTCTGGCACAAATTCTACGAAGAGAGGCTTCATTAATTTTCAAAGCCACAGAATCCTCCGGATTTTCCAAAAATATCACGTCTTTTAGAGTGTCTGGAGCAGGGTCTATCACTTTTGTTGGAAGGACAGGAATGACAGAGAAAAGGTCAATTAATGGATTGGAACTTTCCAGTTGTTCAGCTTGATGTCCGAGGAGAGTTTATCGGAAGCAGTTGCGGAGCTCGAATCGGTACTTTTATTATTGTGTTATGAAGGCTATCCAGAAGATATGGTAGCTAAATGCCCCGAGCGTCTGGAATCCATGACTACTAAACTCAGTAGATAATCATCATTAGAAAAAATAACCCATTTCCCACATGCCAAGTGTGTGCTAGTGCAGAGTGGTGCAGTGTCGTGGCAGGCAACACCGCAATGAAAAATATTTTAGAATTAAAGACAACAACTATGACAAGGCTTCGGGATTCGACCGGAGTAACCGTCATTGCTGACCGTCTCAACCGATTCTCTATGTCACTGGGTAAAGATTCAGTCAAAACTTCAGGATCAGTTGTTGGCATGTTAAAATTCGACTTGTGTGTTTAGAAATGGATGAGCTTCAAAATTTTGTCCAAGGCATAGGCAACAAATATAAATATGCAAAAGATTAGTTAATTCTTTCCACGGTTCGTTTGTCATATATGTCTGAATATGCAGTCCATTTCATATGCAAGTGATGTACATCCACTCAGTTATTCAAGGCCGAAGCTCATCACAAAGTTCGAATTAAGATTTAAGGATTTTAAGTATGTTCATCAAAGTTAAACCAACAACCGATTCAAATGATATTAGGACTGATCTATCCCAATGCGCATAACTGATTATTTCTGCACGATCATTTCACAACCGATCGTTCTAGAAACTCCAACCGATCTTTATCTGTATAGATCGTTATGATCGTTCCAATCTTCAGCTCCAGTTCCACACTTCACTTCAATTGAAATATAAAATCTTCAACCACCGATTCAAAAAACAATCAGCCAAAACTCTACTAGAAAACGACCGGTCTAAATTATCTTCATTTTTTTCAAATACCAATTCGTCATAATGATCGGTCGAACTTCGTTTCATTCCCCTATGCTAACAACTTTAACACATCAATTTCATTAGAAATGATCGGTAACAGTCCATATTTTAGAACTCTATGAACGATCAGATAAAGTCGATCTTCCACCTTCGACCTTAAACTAGCGCATTTCATCCAATCTCAACACCACGTCACGATTTCCCCTTCTGTTCCGACCAATCGAATCGCCACAGCCTGAATCATGCAAACTAGAATGAAATCCCATTATCTCGTAACTAAATTATAACAAGTAAGAGCAGTTCAACCTACCTATGTCAGAAATTAAAAAGTGGAAGATGGAGGTGGTGATGGTTGATGTAGCAAGGAGTTGGATTGACTTATGAAAATGGTAATGAGAAAAGTATGGAGTTGGATTAGGAAGCTCGGTGGATCGATGTTGAAGGAGAAGATGAAGATGGGGTTTTCTTTTTTTGGTTAAGTGTTCCATATTTATACCTTAGAGAGGACCGAACCAACGAAGCCTGCATTTTAATCAAATGGCCAAATCCAAAAATGATCAGGTGCGATCGTTTTGTGATGGATGTATACCGATCCTTCTCCTTAGATCGTGGTGCAATTGGATTTTTCAACATAAGTATGGGTTATATATGATCCATGTCCAATGGATTTGGACAGATCCATTATTTTCTAAAACAACGGAGAGTGAGGAGAACGATCAGACATGATCCAATCTCAAATGAATTTGACCCGATCCATATTAAAGATGGATCAAGTACGTTCCATTTACTTGATGGATTAATGCCGATCCATCTTAAAAAACAGAAAAAAAAGAGGTGAAACATATGTGGAAAGTTGACGATGACCCGTAAACATGCAATGGTGATCAGGAGTCAGGGATGAATACGTATACATGCTAGTGTACGTCCCAAAAATTTCGATTTCTTGAAATTGGCAGAAATTGATTTCTCGCCTTGATTAATCAGAAGAAAATTTGGACTAGACAACCATGGTTTACTGTCTCACTGAAATGAAGACTTAAATGATCACCATCAAGATGTAACCCAGAATTTATACTAAGCAAAATCAACCAATCATCATGTCAAACAGAAAGAGATGCGACTCTTCAAGGTAAGCAATTCATCGAAGGGATGTCTACCGTTTAGAAAACTGGATGGATTCCTTTCCGACGACTCTTAACTTGCATCGACTCAAAGCATGTCATGTTGAAACAAGACGTACTTTGGAGGGAAAGTGTTATCCAGCCTTTTGGCCTGGCTATATTCCAACTGAATAGACAAGCTAGACTCGACTGTCATTGGGACCGATAAGTCAGATTAACAATCACGAAGCCTAGAGATCAGGCACAGATGATAATATGAAGTAGTTTGAAGCAAAAGAAGAAGTCGGACTCAATAGAACTATAAAAGTATGAAAATATACCATTTACTTAAAATGGATCGGATATGATCCATATTCGCTAATTATGGATCGTACCGTATCAATATTACAGTTCAACTCAATGGAAAACGATCGATATGTCAAAATCTACAAGTCAACTCCACATGAAACTTTGGAAGCATCAATATATTAAAGAGTGGAGCTCACCATATCGATCGCATGCCAAAAGCTGCAAGAAAAATGATCGGCGTCGATCGTTATTTTGATGGAAGTGGAGCCCATGATCGATAGGGTAACTTATTCTGGATCTGGAGACTCCGCCGTCGAAATTTCCAAAAGATATTTCACCGTCTTCCATTATAAATATAGACTTGATTGTTCTTTTTCGAGATCATTACACTGTTGTTTCCTTGGTACTCCACTGTAACTAGATCAGACCCTATCCATCTCTCTATACTCAGCAATTCAAGTGATTAATAAAGTTATTTCTCCAAAGTGGACATAGGCTTTCAACGTCGAACCACTATAAATCGTTGTGTTATTGTTATTGCTTATTTTCTGTTATTTAATTTATTGTTTGCTCTGTTTTCATTGAATTTTCTTCATTTATTTCTCTACAAAATCTCTATTGGATGTTTGTGCCAATTTTTGGTGCAAACACGCCTTGAATCCATTTTCATATTTTTACACAAAAAGTTATCTCTCTTCCATGTCATTCTCTATACAAAATTTCTAAACAAAATAATTCAAAACACATCCAATTCAACTCAAGCTTGGACTAGAGGCTTAGGACAACATCAAAACAACTCCTATAAACTTGGATTTGGAAGAAACAAAGCACAACTCCTCCCTTTAAGCATAGTCGTGAGCAATAAGGGCTATAATAGCCTTGAAATCAAGTGAAAAAGCAAGGCGAAGCTAGGAAGTTACGTGTTGCAAGGTAGAGGTTGGACTTGATTTGCTTGGACTTGCTTGTTTGCTTGCTTAAGGGTGAGAAAAAACACAACCTGGGATGAAAATATACTGTGTATGTTTGCTTGTGATTGAATGCATATTGATATATGTCGTGAAATTGATATTTGTCTGTAATATTCTTTCGATTCTATCTTTGAAAGCAAATGGCATATGTAATCCATACGTATTGACTTCAATGGACTTGTGGACTTGTAGCATTGCCTTGGAACAAAGCACACAGGTTGTAGTTGAGCTTTGGTTAGGTTGGACTTGGATTTAAAAGTGCTCTTATAGTGATAGTCGCTATAGATGCTTTTAGGAATTGCCTTGTGTTCGGCAATTTCTATGGAAATTTGCAGAGAGATAATTAGGGGTTTCTTGACATATTTGTGATATTTTATATGTATGCTTGATGTCATAAAAGGTTTGAATATGAAAACGTTGAGTAGCATATCAAAAGTGGCAAAACTTACACTTGTGCAAAACTGCTTTGTATTAGCCTTTGTTTTGGAATTTAAAGGTTTGAAAATATATTTAATTTAAGCACTTTATTTCATTCTTTTTACAGCTGTTTACTAACTCAGATTATAGTATTTTAAAAATGGTTTGATATTTTTATGAATTGTTAAGAATTATTTATGAATTTTTAACGAAGAGGGTTTAATATTAAATATATAGAAAACATGGTTTTTCCAAGTTTCAAAGTGTTTTATAATCTTGTTATTCTCAAGTAATATTTCGTAAAATGTTTTAAATCCTATTACAAGTATTTTAAAGTATTTTAAAAGCATTTTTAAAAGTATATGAAAATGATTTCAAACGGGGTTAGGAATTGCTTAATGGCTAAATCATGTTTTGTTTACTTACTTGTTTGAAAAGTAATTAATATGCTTAACACTAAAAGCCGACAAGGTAGACTTCTCCATTTGTGAGAGTTAAGACCGATTTTCGAGTATGGATAAAAGCAATAGTGCTCTAATCTACCGAATTCCCTCTTGACCAAGAAATAGTTATGTTGGAATAATCGAAAACGTGTTAATCTTGTTGTTTACTTACTTTTTGAAAGGTAATTAATTATGCTTAATGTTAAAATCCGAAGAAGTAGGCTTATCTATTTGTGAGAGTTAGGATTGATGTTTGAGTAGGGATAGAAGCAATTGACCTCTAACTTACCAGCTTCACTCTTAATCGTGGAATAGTTAAGTGGGAATGTCAAAAACATGTTAATCATGTTGATTACTTATTTATTTATGAAATTCATTAATACTATACTTAACAGTGAAAGCCGACAAGGTAGGCTTGTCTATCTGTGAGAGTCAAGAATGGAGTGTGATGCAGCAGCGGAATGATAAAATGATGATTCTGTGAACGTAATGATCGATGGAATGGAAGATACCGAAATGCCCAAATTCGTTGATCCGAAGATACCGAATTCTAGCTATCTTCGTCACGTTGATTGCGCACGATACCGTGAAGGAAGATCTGCAATTCTTTAGACGTTGATCTAGCGCACTAGATACCGTGAATTGGCTTCTACGATCGTTGATTCGAGCGCACTCGAATGCCGAAAGAGGAGATAGGAGATTACACTCAACTACCAATTTAGATGAAAGCACAAAGCTAACAAAACGAAATTTTATTCAAAATCAACCAAACTATTACAAATGGCACCACCGGCCTATTTATAGAAGTTACAACACACGCCACAGAAAATGTACAACTCATAAGTCGTCCACGACTCAAGACACCACACGACTCACCTTAGGTCGTATGCGACCTAACAGACCCTACGACTTAAGAATGTATTACAAACACATTACAACATAATTCCAACGACATACGACTTATAATGAACGACTTAAAAACATACGACTTAACAATATGTTTAACGACTTAAGAAATATATGACATATTACAACATACGACTTATACAACTCACATGACCTAAAAAAATGAACGGCATCTGGAGCGAGTGACCTAAAAATGAACGACATCCCCATCAGTGATCTAAAAGAAGCGGCTTCAAAAAACTTCGCGACCTAAGTCTTCACGACCTAAGGCTTCACGACTTAAAGCCTCGCGACTTATAGTGAACGGCTTATCTCCCCAGATCTTCCCACGACCTAGCATAGGTCGTAACTCGTTAAGTCGTTCAAGCGCCTTTCCCTTTAGCTTGTTAACTCGCGGTTCTCCACTAGGCCGTTCTCGACTTATGGCTTCTTTAGGTCGGTCATGACTTAGTCCCTTTAGCTTGTTAACTCGCAGTTCTCTACTAGGTCGGTCACGACTTATGGCTTCTTTAAGTCGGTCACGACTTAGTACTTCCTCGCGAACTTCCTTGCTAGCTCCCATGGTCTTAGGTCGTAAACGACTCAACCTTTCTGAGCGACTTAAGATTTCATTAGGTCGGTCACGACCTAACACTTGGCCTGCATCATCCTCCCCTGGTTGAGAGAAATTCATCCTCGAATTTGCATCTTCCTCCTCCGTAACACACTCATCCCCATGGTACGGAACTAAGTGTTTGACGTTAAACACATCAGAAGTATGAATATTATTCGGCAATTCCAATTGATACGCGTTCTCATTGATTTTCTTCAAAATTTTTACTGGACCAATCTTCCGTGCTTTCAATTTATTGTACGTTCCCACTGGAAAACGATCCTTTGTTAACACTGCATAAACCAAATCCCCTTCATTAAATTCAACACTCCTTCGCTTCAGATCTGCAGATCGTTTGTACTTCTCATTCGCTTTCTCCAATCGTTCCTGAACGATTTGATGACATTCTGCCAATCCATCAACAAAATCAACAGCCCGTTTAACGATTCCCTTGGATTGTGGTACTATCGTCAAATCCAACGGTCCCTTTGGTAAACTTGAATATACTATTGAAATGGACTGAACCCTGTACTGCGGTTTATAGCATGGTTATGAGCAAACTCCGCTTGACATAATTTCATATCCCAACTCTTCAGATTATCTTTCACAAGACATCTTAACAAATTCCCCAACGATCTGTTCACGACCTCGGTCTGTCCATCCGTCTGCGGATGATAAGCGCTGCTAAAGTTCAACTTCGTTCCCACCATCTTCCACAAACTTAGCCAAAAATGACTTAGAAATCTAGTATCCCTATCCGACACAATAGATTCTGGCAATCCATGAAGTCGATATATCTCTTTGAAAAATAACTGAGCAACATGAACAGCATCCGCCGTCTTCTTGCAGGCAATAAAGTGTGCCATTTTCGAAAATCGGTCAACCACCACATAAATGGAATCATTACCACGCTGCGTTCTCGGCAATCCCAACACAAAGTCCATACTCACATCAACCCAAGGCTTAGTTGGTACAGGTAACGACATATATAATTCAGCATTGGTCGCAGTTCCTTTCAAAACCTTACAGATATGACATCGCGCCACAAACCTTTCCACTTCTTTCCTCATTGATGGCCAAAAGTAAGACTGTGAAATCAATTGTAATGTACGGTCTCTTCCCACGTGGCCTTCTTTATGTAGCTCCTTCACAATCTTCATTCTCAAACTACAATCAGGTATGCACAATCGATTTCCTTTGAACAGAAAACCATCTACCATCAAAAACTCATCCGTCTCTCCCTCCTTGACTTTATCAACAAACTTTGCAAAGTAAGGATCATCGACAAATAATTCTGGCAACACATCAAACCCTATCACTTCAACTTTCATTGTAGTCAACAGATGATTCCTTCGACTTAATGCATCTGCTACCCGATTCGTGATTCCCGATTTATGCTTCACCACAAATGTAAATTGTTGTAAGTATGCAATCCACGAAGCATGTCTCGCTGAAATCTTGTCTTGCCCTTGTAAATGCTTCAACGCCTCATGATCAGTGTAAAGAACAAACTCTTTCTGAAATAGATAGTGTCTCTAGTGCTTAATAGCTTGTACAACAGCATAAAATTCCACATCATAAGTACTATATCTCATCTTCGCTCCCGATAGCTTCTCACTGAAATATGCAATAGGACGTCCCCTCTGACTCAACACTTGATGCATCGCAGAATGTTAAAGGCATAGGTCGCTCACGACCTAAGGAGTTTGTAGGTCGCTCACGACCTAAGAAGTTAGAGAAGGAAGCGAGTGATGCTGGGAAGAGTGGTCTAACGACCTATGATAAGTCGATAAGCAAGCTAAAGAGTGGCACAGCCTAAGTTGGTGAAGTGTTAGGTCGCATACGACCTAACGAGGCCTTTAGGTCGCTCCAACGACCTACCGAAGATTTGCAAGCTAATGAGATACTGGAACGACCTAACATGTTTTTAACTCGTATACGACTTAGCGAGTTAGAAGATAGGTCGCAAGAAGGACTTAACAAGTTAACTCGTGTACGACTTAGCGAGTGGGAAAATAGATCGCTGGAACGAGCTAAGAGGGTGCTATGACCTAACAAGTCACGACCTATGATAGGTCGCAGGAAGACGTTACGACCTAAGTTAGGTCGCAAGGAGTTAGGTCGTGGAGTTTTGATTCGACCTATGCTAGGTCGCAAGAAAAGGTCACGACCTATGATAGGTCGCTGGGTAATCTGGGAAGATAAGTCGCGAAGTCTTAAGTCGCAAGGCTTAGGTCGCGAAGTTTCTGAAGCCATTTATTTTAGGTCGCAAAGCTACGGATGCCGTCCATTCTTTAAGTCGCTAAAGTTTTTACCGTTGATTCTATTGCCAAGTTAATCTCTACCGCTGATATCTTAAGTCGTTGGGTGTTAAGTCGCGAAAGCTTGTAGCCGAGGATCCTGATGCCGCGTCAATCTGAACCATTGATGATGAGCCGTTTTATCTTTGAGTCGTTTGTATCTTTTTAGGTCGTACCTGTTTTGTAAGTCGTCTTCTATAGGTCGTTTCCGACCTAAGTACTTGTATTTTCTTTGAAGTTTTTGTGTGTGTTGAGTTGTAACTGTTTGGGCTTAAGTCGTGTACGACTTATGTTAGGTCGTGACTGTTAGCTCGGAACCGACTTAGGAGATGTAATTTTTTTTGTTTTTTCATATGAGTTGTAAAACGCCTATAAATAGGCCGAGTCTCTCATTTGTAAAAGGTTGTTGAATATTGAATAAAATTCTCTTTTGTTAGCTTTGTGCTTTCAATTTCAATTGGTAGTCGAGTGTATCTCCTATCTCCACTTACGTCATTCGAGTGCGCTCGAATCATCGTTTGTTGAAGCCGATTCACGGAATCTTGTGCGCAAGATCAACGTCGAAGAATCGTAGATCTCTTTCCCGGTATCTTCGAATCAACGAGTCAGAGATAGCTAAGAATTTGGTATCTTCGGATCAACGAATTCGGGCATTTCAGTATCCATCAATCCATCGATTGCTACTTTCACCGATTGAAGATCGTTTTGTTTAATCCGCTGCGTCAGTTTTGGTATCAGAGCTTGTTCTAGCCAATCATAGCTGGATCGAGACTTGGAGCCTAATCATTTTGAAGTTGAAGTTGAAGTTATTGGGCCGAGAGGAAGAAGTGTTCATCATTGTTCGAAGTTGTTTGATCGGATTTGAATTGGAGGCCGAAACTTTGTCCATCGTGTTCATCGCGATTTGCTACAAAGTGGAAGTTTTCGATCCATTTCATTTTGGATCAAAGTCCGAAAAGTGTTTGAATTTTGAAGTGTTGAGGAGTTTGTGAAGATTTCAAGTATGCCGCCAAGAAGAGCCAATCGACATCAAAACGTTGAAGCTTTGTATCGAAGAGAAGAAGCTGATGAGATGGAACAAAGAATCAATGAAAACTTTAGTGAAAAGCTTAACGAAGGAATTGGCCGGTTAGAGAAGCTTATGACGGAGATGAATCAAAATCGGAGAAGGGTTTCACCTGAATCTAACCATGGAGGAAGTAGAGTCTCGCCACATTCCAATCGAGACAGAAGTGTTGAAAATGACCAAGGGCGTGGGAGGAACGTGAATGGTCGTGGACGGAGGAATGTAGATAGAACGGATGATGGTGGTAGACGAGAAGGTAGTAGAGATGTGGGTGGACGAGATAGACAACGATATACATCTGATTTTGAAGAGGAGTATGATGGTGGTAGTGTTCGAGGACAAGGACGAGGACAAGGAAGAAATTACTCTGAGTATGATCACAAGTGGGAGTCGGGGATGAAGACGGAAATTCCTGAGTTCAAAGGTGGTATGCAAGCGGAGGAGTTTCTAGATTGGGTGGCTAATGTTGAAGAGATTTTTGACTTTAAAGAAGTTCCAGAACATCGTAGAGTGAAGTTGGTTGCTACGAGGTTGAAGGGTAGAGCTTTGGCATGGTGGCAGCAAACCAAGCTTACACGCGAACGTATGGGGAAGTCAAAAGTTGAATCTTGGGAGAAGATGAAGAAATTGATGAAAGCAACGTTTTTACCTTACAATTATCAATCTTTGATGTATCAACGTTTGCAAAACTTGAGACAAGGGATGAAATCTGTGAATGACTATGCTGATGAATTCTATCAACTTATTGCAAGGAATGATATTATGGAAACGGAAGAGCAGCTAACATCTAGATTTGTTGGAGGATTGCGAATGCAGATTCAGGATATGGTTAATATGTTCAATCCAAGATCTGTAGCGGAAGCACATCAGAAAGCGTTGGCTTGGGAGAAACAGGGACGACGAGGAAGTGGTGTGTTTACTAATTCTAACAATCAAGCGAAGAGTGTTGGAGGAAGTTCTAATGTTTCTAAACCTATCAGTAGACCAGTGGTAAAGGAGGCTGAGAAGGCGAAAGTTAACAATGGTTTCAAATGTTACAATTGTCAGGAATTGGGTCATAAAAGCAGTGAGTGTCCAAAGCCAAAGAAGAGAACCATGATTGAAGAAGTTGAGGATGAGGATGGTGATGGGGATTGTTCTAGTCCAGTTGAGGAGGATGAGCAGGATATTGCGTCAGGAGACGAAGGTTGTAATCTAATGCTGAGGAGATCGTGTTTAACACCGAAACAGGAAGAAGCTAGTTGGTTGAGGAGTAATATCTTTCAGTAAACATGTACTATATTGGGGAAGGTGTGTAAGTTTTTGATTGACGCAGGAATCTGTGATAACATTATCTCAACCGAGGCTGTGACAAAATTGAAGTTGAAAACCGAGAAACATCCGAATCCATACAAGTTAGCATGGTTGAGAAAAGGAGGAGAAGTGAAAGTGGATAGACGAGTTCGTGTTCCATTCTCTATCGGGAAGAAATACAAAGACGAGATCTGGTGTGATGTCGTAGAGATGGATGTTTGTCATTTACTATTGGGAAGACCATGGCAGTATGATCGAGCAGTACAACATGACGGTCGGACCAACAGTTATAGTTTTATGTTTAAAGGCACGAAAATTGTCTTAGTTCCAAAGAAGAGACAACCGGGAGAAAGTAAGTCGGAAGAGATTGAAGAACTGAAAACTTTATTGACTTTAAAGGAGTTTGTTAAAGAAGTTGAAGAGGAACCTGAAGTGTTTTTGTTAATTGGGCGAGAGAGCAGTGAAGAAGTTGAAATTCCAGAAGAACTTAAACCAGTTTTGAAAGAATTTGACGATGTATTCCCAGAGGAGTTACCAACGGAGTTGCCACCGTTGCGGGATATACAACATCAGATAGATCTTGTTCCAGGTGCTGTGTTGCCACACAGACCACATTATCGAATGAGTCCGAAGGAACATGAAGAGTTGCGGAGGCAAGTGGAAGAATTGCTTGAACAGGGGCGTGTGCAGGAGAGTTTAAGTCCTTGTGCTGTACCAGCTTTATTGGTACCCAAAAAGGATGGAACGTGGAGAATGTGCACTGACAGTCGAGCATTGAATAAGATTACTGTGAGATATAGATTTCCAATGTCGAGGTTGGATGACTTGTTGGATCAAATAAGCGGAGCTACTATCTTTTCGAAGATTGATTTGAAGAGCGGATATCATCAAATTCGTATCAGACCAGGCGATGAGTGGAAAACTGCTTTTAAAACCAGGGAGGGTGTGACGCCCCACCTCTATGCTCATAATAACAAAGAGTATTAAAAGAAATACTGTCTATTATTACGAAGAATAAGGCTGGATAGGAGCGACCATCCGTAATTGGCCTTACACTAATATTGGTTATCTCGATAGGAGTGGTATATACTTTTTATTTTTCATCTATAATTTATTTACTCCCATCGACATATCCAATTATCAGAATAAAACAAACTACGATAGTTCATAATAGTTTAGGACATTAGATATAACAATAACACAGATAATATAAATGCGGAACACAGATTAACAAAAATCTCATATATATATAACCGATGTCAGTTACAATATAGTTGACATGATACATATGATACAACTACAACTGTCGACTCAAGAAGTTATATATACAAGTACATTACCGAATAATATACATGAATACATATCGTTCTATACAATGACACGACTACTACAAAATGACACTGACAACTTCAGAAGATGTGAAAAGTCTTCATATCCTGAACAGCAACTCAAAGAAGAAAATCTACAACCTGAAATAACTCGGGTCTGACCCGAGTATTACATTCAAAAGAAAATAATACCCAGGTCAGTCTAATTCAAACCAGTTTATTAGTGCATATAGGCAGTAATAATTTAAATAGACGACAGTCACAATAATTCCCGTCTATCCGATTCTTTAAACAAAGAAACCGGATAACGGTCAATATAACACTTAACAGTGTTTAACAAAAATCAGCAGATTTAAATCATCAACAGAGATAAATAAACAATTTATCAAATCGACTAAATCAATTTAAAGCTGTCAAATCTGATAGGGCTGCAGTACACGCACGCGTGTACTGCCTCGCCACTATCGCAAGAGATACACAAAAGCTCAGTGAAAGTCACAAATGATCACAAGGTCAAACCCCGAAATCGGGTTCAACTCAAGTGTGATAACAAGACAATTGTCTGAAAAGCAACTGCATGCAAACAGCCTCAAAACATGAATGTACAAATTGTAAACATGGTAGCAAGTACACACAGGAAAGCAGTGAAATGGGCAAAAGTATCAAGTCTGGAAACCAAGAATGCCCAGACTCAACAAAGATGTACACAGTTGCAGTCGTAAACAAATGCTCAATGCAGGTGCAACAATCTAGAATAAGCTATAGAGCACCAGTGAAACAGAACTAATGTACATGAGTGGTCAGTGAATCCCAAAGGCTACCCCAAATGCTACGGAAACCATAGCAACATGAACTGTATGACTGTATGAATTCAAATGCTCAAGTGGAATACTAACTACTAAATGCAACAAAACAGACTGAAGTGATGAAGTCACAAACCAAGTTCAACTTCAACCACAAAGTTTCAAGCGGTCAAGAGAGTGATATATACAAACAAAGAACAATGAATGCAGACTGGACAACATTGAATACCAAGGCAACATGAAACCCAAAACTATCGAGTTCAACTAAACCATAACAACATGAAGAACATCAATCCAATAGAAGACCAGCAATGCTCAAGACCACACAGTAGCAAAGCAATCCAGACCAAACCCAACAGTGAAACAAGCCACAAAAACCACAGCAACTACAAGGGATGTAGACAACACAACAGTGCAACAGGCAACTCGACCAACATACTGAAACAAAAGTACAACTTCAAATGAATCAGTGTGCTAGTATGTATGCACAATGAACAAACAAATACAAATGATCAAGTGAAAAACTCAAGGAATGAAGCACCGCGATCAAGTGGGAACAGTAGTGAAGATGCAGACATACAAAATATTCAGAAGCAAGCAGCACGTGATAAAAAAAATGCCATCATATGTACTCAATGCAAAGTCCACATACTCAAATAAATGCAATTGACAAGTGAAGCAGTTGTGATCAACATGAATGAACAAGTGATCAAATGCAACACAGTATCAAACTGGAACGAAGTAATGAACCAACAATGCAAAACAAAACCAGATGAACAAAATGCAAACTGCATAAACAAGGGAGTAACAACATACAATGAAGACCAGACAACATGGTAAGAGGAGAGTTCGACAAAGTCGACCGAGTCAAGCATAGAGTCAAGCATCAACATTCAAAGTCGCATGACACAGAGTAAACATTTTCAATGAAATCAGAATGCAAAATGGAGATAACAGAGACTAGAGACCACAAGCAATGCATTAAGTAAATGCAACTGATAATAGTGGTAATCACACAACAACACTAACAGACCAGAGGACCCTACAACTTCAATGCAAGCAAGCAATGCAGACTATACAATAGTGAGAGCAGAGCTTATTCAAGCTAGTCAAAGAACTGGAATATTATGCGACAGTATGTCGAATACAAAAAGTATCATTGTCAACAAGCTGCTACAAAATATACATATGCAGACTCGACTACATGAACATTTTAGGCCGAACCAGACCATGGAAGTATGACCTGAAGCATGTACATGTGAGGACAGTGAATACAAGAACAAGTCAAAATGAACAATGCAACTACAATGCAAACAGTGAATAACATGGAAATGTCGAATGCATGAACACGTGCAATACAATAGGACAACATAGGCAGTGCAATTTCAAGTGGAGCTATACAAATATATCAGGTACATCAGGTCGTGAAACCCAAATGCTATCTACATGGAAATGAGACCAAAACAGTTCATGTACAAACTGACCAAACCATGCAGTGAAGCCAACATTCAAATGGTGCAGGGAAAATGACCAAGGAGGTCGAGCAGATCAAAATCATCAACAAATGCTACCACGAGTAAAGACATAATGGCCGAAGTCATAGAACCCCATACTCAAAAACAAGACCGAAGTCAACACAAAATCAATTGCCAGAAATTCGAACAAGTAAACCAGGGAATCATCATCACAGCAAAGCAATTGAACAAAATCAAAGTAAGCCAAGGAATCATGAAATCGCAAGTTTTTAAATCACTGAGATCTGAATGAGATGTGAGTGAGAATTAAAATCACTCACCTTATTTGATGAACGCAGGTTGAAGGAGTTGAAGTGTAGAGAGCGTCGATCAACAAACTCTCGGCTTCGATCGATAAAAACAACGACTCCATCATTTTCGACGAAGCCCTAATTTCGTGGCCGCCATTATTTTCGATTTTCTTTCGTTCGTTTTTGAGTTAGGGATTGAACGAGTCAAAAATTAAAGGGGAACGGGTTGAGATAATGTCACGGCAACTAAAATCAACATGGGCTAAGGTAAAAAATTTCTTTCTTTAAAACCCACCAATGTTCAACAATTTTACTAACGAATTTTTTTTTAACCCAAACTTTTATTAAAGAATTATACAAATCTGAAAAGAATTTCAATCGATTCAAAATTGCGATAGCAATTAACAACCGGTTTAATCGTCATTTGACGATAATTATTTGTTGTAAAATTCCGGGCTGTTACAGACTCCCCTCCTTATAAAAATTGCGTCCCCACAATTTTCATAATGAAAGCCGTCTATAACGATTATTCTTCTAACATAAACTGGTTAAGCTAGAAAAATAAAGTATGGGAACACAAACACCAAAGAAATCTTTCAATTTCATAAAAGAAATTTACAAATTCTCAACAAGGTCTAATTATCAAGAGATAATTAGAAGACAGCAACCGGAATAAATGCAAACATCAGCAATATTCAATTACCAATAGATAATTATAATACAGAAATCACAAAACAGCAATATCTAATTATCAATACGATAATTAGAAAACAACAAAATCTAATTATCAACAAAGATAATTATGAAACCCAAATCACAATTCGCAAAGCTGTCAATATCTAGTTATTCAACAATTAACTAGAAAACACAAACTCCATATCAGCAAACTCTAACTATCAACGAAGATAGAAAGAAAACAGCAATTAAAAAAAAATCAGCATAATCTAGATTCAATTAGAGACTAGAAAATCTCGTATCAATAAAACCAGCAAATATCCAATTATCAAAAACGACAATCAAATTTCAAATCACAAATATTCGATTATCAAAAACGATAATCAAATTTCAAATCACAAATATTCGATTATCAAAAACGATAATCAAATTTCAAATCAGCAAATATTTAATTATCAAAAGCGATAATTAAATTTCTCAAATCGGCAATATTTAATTATCAAAAGCGATAATTAAATCTCATATCAGCAAATATTTAATTATCTAAAGCGATAATTAAATCTCAAATCAATAAATATTTAATTATCTAAAGCGCTAATTAAATCTCAAATCTGCAAATATTTAATTATCTAAAGCGATAATTAAATCTCAAATCAACAAATATTTAATTATCTAACAGCGATAATCAAATCTAAAATCAACAAATATTTAGTTATCTAAAGTGATAATTAAAAGCAACAAATATCTGATTATCAAAAACGATAATCAGAACTCATATCAGCAAATATCTAATTATCACAAGCGATAATTAGAAACAACAAATATCTGATTATCAAAAACGATAATCAGAACTCATATCAACAAATATCTAATTATCACAAGCGATAATTAGAAACAACAAATATCTGATTATCAAAAACGATAATCAGATCTCATATCAGCAAATATCTAATTATCACAAACGATAATTAGAAACAACAAATATCTGATTATCAAAAACGATAATCAGAACTCATATCAGCAAATATCTAATTATCACAAGCGATAATTAGAAACAACAAATATCTGATTATCAAAAACGATAATCAGAACTCATATCAGCAAATATCTAATTATCACAAGCGATAATTAGAAACAACAAATATCTGATTATCAAAAACGATAATCAGAACTCATATCAGCAAATATCTAATTATCACAAGCAATAATTAGAAACAACAAATATCTGATTATAAAAAACGATAATCAGAACTCATATCAGCAAATATCTAATTATCACAAGCGATAATTAGAAACAACAAATATCTAATTATCACAAGCGATAATTAGAAACAACAAATATCTGATTATCAAAAACGATAATCAGAACTCATATCAGCAAATATCTAATTATCACAAGCAATAATTAAAAACAACAAATATCTGATTATCAAAAACGATAATCAGAACTTATATCAGCAAATATCTAATTATCACAAGCGATAATTAGAAACAACAAATATCTGATTATCAAAAACGATAATCAAAACTCATATCAACAAATATCTAATTATCACAAGCGATAATTAGAAACAACAAATATCTGATTATCAAAAACGATAATCAGAACTCATATCAGCAAATATCTAATTATCACAAGCGATAATTAGAAACAACAAATATCCAATTACCTGCAGATAATTGGAAACAACAAATATCTAGAAATCAATTAAGAAGACTAGAAAATCAACATAAAAGTTTGGATCGATCCCATCAGATGGCGAGTTTTTAATTCGCCGCACGTGCATCTCAGAGTGGCTGAAGCCTACCAAGTACTCAACATAATTTTGGCACCCATCAGATTGACCCGAAGGTCCGCAGAGTGACCCGAAGGTCTAGTACTGGTATTTGACCCGAAGGTCCGCAAAGTGGCCCGAAAGCCCAACAAATGACCCGAAGGTCCAACAAATGACCCGAAGGTCCAACATAGTGGCTCGAAAGCACACGAAATCATCAAATATTTCAATTAACGAGTCCGGAATTAACCGAAATAGCAAACGCACATGTCCCATACCACGTGTTTTACTAAATCGTTTGATTCTCTTCATCGTTTCCTTGAAAGTGCAAAATTGTGTATTTTGTAAAATTACATTTCACATTCTCAAACGGACAAGTCCGGAATTAAGCGAATCAGTAAAAGAAAGGGGTCATAGTCCTCGATTTTGCTGAAACGTTTAAATCGCTTCCTCATTCTTTTGAAAGCGCAAACTGTTAAAATTTCTGAAAACAATTTTATTTATTTTGTAAAAATAACAATTCACATTCTCAACTGGACAAGTCCGGAGTTAAGCGAATCAGTAAAAGAAAGGGGTCATAATCCTCGATTTTGCTGAATCGTTTAAGTCGCTTTCTCATTCTTTTGAAAACGCAAACTGCTAAAATTTTATAAAACAATTTTCATTTTAAAACGATTTTCCCATCACGTGATTAAAGCAGCAAATCAGTAACAATTTCGATAAGGAAATTGTACTTCTCAAAATACCGTAAATACGGTCACCAATTAGCATTGCGGTATACCCGCTTGAAAATCCACTTTAAAAAAATTTGACTATTACTGAAGTCAAAGCGACAGTAATTTTAAAACATCAAAATCTCATCAAAATAATTCACATCAAAATGTGACATCAGTGAATTTTCATTCATTAAAATTGTCAACAAAACACCGTGCTTCAAAAATATAGCACTGGTGTAAAAATCCCGTTATAAAAATAACGGCAACAAAATACGTTTCATAACCAAGCATCGGTTCAACGTAAATAAATGCAGTAACGTGCAATTCAAATTTTTGCACGTACTATAGAATGAACAAAGAAATCATTCAAATGTATCTTCAATGAAGATAATTCAAAACAGCAAAAATCTAATCAATAGATTATTAATACAAAAGAAAGCCAGTGGAAATTTCAACAAAAATCACATATCTGCAATTTCTTCGAATCCTTAATTCGGATTCGAAATGTTCAAAGAAACAAATAATTACAGCTATGTAAACAACCAATGAAATTTATCTCAATTTATAAATCAAACAGATTATCAGTTGTACTCAGCGAAGACAGTTTCACTGTTTCCGCTACGCACTCTGATAAACAGTACTCAAATCAATCAAATCATCAGAACACAAATTCATTTTTATTTTTAAATAAAGATATTTAAAAATTTACATCTAAATTTCAAAACTTTAGTTTTGACTCAAATCACAATAAAACATCGACCTATAGTTGTAACATATGTTCCATCCAAGTTATGTTTTATATTATGTCCATAAACCCCAAGCTCTGATACTAACTGTGACGCCCCACCTCTATGCTCATAATAACAAAGAGTATTAAAAGAAATACTGTCTATTATTACGAAGAATAAGGCTGGATAGGAGCGACCATCCGTAATTGGCCTTACACTAATATTGGTTATCTCGATAGGAGTGGTATATACTTTTTATTTTTCATCTATTATTTATTTACTCCCATCGACATATCCAATTATCAGAATAAAACAAACTAAGATAGTTCATAATAGTTTAGGACATTAGATATAACAATAACACAGATAATATAAATGCGGAACACAGATTAACAAAAATCTCATATATATATAACCGATGTCAGTTACAATATAGTTGACATGATACATATGATACAACTACAACTGTCGACTCAAGAAGTTATATATACAAGTACATTACCGAATAATATACATGAATACATATCGTTCTATACAATGACACGACTACTACAAAATGACACTGACAACTTCAGAAGATGTGAAAAGTCTTCATATCCTGAACAGCAACTCAAAGAAGAAAATCTACAACCTGAAATAACTCGGGTCTGACCCGAGTATTACATTCAAAAGAAAATAATACCCAGGTCAGTCTAATTCAAACCAGTTTATTAGTGCATATAGGCAGTAATAATTTAAATAGACGACAGTCACAATAATTCCCGTCTATCCGATTCTTTAAACAAAGAAACCGGATAACGGTCAATATAACACTTAACAGTGTTTAACAAAAATCAGCAGATTTAAATCATCAACAGAGATAAATAAACAATTTATCAAATCGACTAAATCAATTTAAAGCTGTCAAATCTGATAGGGCTGCAGTACACGCACGCGTGTACTGCCTCGCCACTATCGCAAGAGATACACAAAAGCTCAGTGAAAGTCACAAATGATCACAAGGTCAAACCCCGAAATCGGGTTCAACTCAAGTGTGATAACAAGACAATTGTCTGAAAAGCAACTGCATGCAAACAGCCTCAAAACATGAATGTACAAATTGTAAACATGGTAGCAAGTACACACAGGAAAGCAGTGAAATGGGCAAAAGTATCAAGTCTGGAAACCAAGAATGCCCAGACTCAACAAAGATGTACACAGTTGCAGTCGTAAACAAATGCTCAATGCAGGTGCAACAATCTAGAATAAGCTATAGAGCACCAGTGAAACAGAACTAATGTACATGAGTGGTCAGTGAATCCCAAAGGCTACCCCAAATGCTACGGAAACCATAGCAACATGAACTGTATGACTGTATGAATTCAAATGCTCAAGTGGAATACTAACTACTAAATGCAACAAAACAGACTGAAGTGATGAAGTCACAAACCAAGTTCAACTTCAACCACAAAGTTTCAAGCGGTCAAGAGAGTGATATATACAAACAAAGAACAATGAATGCAGACTGGACAACATTGAATACCAAGGCAACATGAAACCCAAAACTATCGAGTTCAACTAAACCATAACAACATGAAGAACATCAATCCAACAGAAGACCAGCAATGCTCAAGACCACACAGTAGCAAAGCAATCCAGACCAAACCCAACAGTGAAACAAGCCACAAAAAACACAGCAACTACAAGGGATGTAGACAACACAACAGTGCAACAGGCAACTCGACCAACATACTGAAACAAAAGTACAACTTCAAATGAATCAGTGTGCTAGTATGTATGCACAATGAACAAACAAATACAAATGATCAAGTGAAAAACTCAAGGAATGAAGCACCGCGATCAAGTGGGAACAGTAGTGAAGATGCAGACATACAAAATATTCAGAAGCAAGCAGCACGTGATAAAAAAAATGCCATCATGTACTCAATGCAAAGTCCACATACTCAAATAAATGCAATTGACAAGTGAAGCAGTTGTGATCAACATGAATGAACAAGTGATCAAATGCAACACAGTATCAAACTGGAATGAAGTAATGAACCAACAATGCAAAACAAAACCAGATGAACAAAATGCAAACTGCATAAACAAGGGAGTAACAACATACAATGAAGACCAGACAACATGGTAAGAGGAGAGTTCGACAAAGTCGACCGAGTCAAGCATAGAGTCAAGCATCAACATTCAAAGTCGCATGACACAGAGTAAACATTTTCAATGAAATCAGAATGCAAAATGGAGATAACAGAGACTAGAGACCACAAGCAATGCATTAAGTAAATGCAACTGATAATAGTGGTAATCACACAACAACACTAACAGACCAGAGGACCCTACAACTTCAATACAAGCAAGCAATGCAGACTATACAATAGTGAGAGCAGAGCTTATTCAAGCTAGTCAAAGAACTGGAATATTATGCGACAGTATGTCGAATACAAAAAGTATCATTGTCAACAAGCTGCTACAAAATATACATATGCAGACTCGACTACATGAACATTTTAGGCCGAACTAGACCATGGAAGTATGACCTGAAGCATGTACATGTGAGGACAGTGAATACAAGAACAAGTCAAAATGAACAATGCAACTACAATGCAAACAGTGAATAGCATGGAAATGTCGAATGCATGAACACGTGCAATACAATAGGACAACATAGGCAGTGCAATTTCAAGTGGAGCTATACAAATATATCAGGTACATCAGGTCGTGAAACCCAAATGCTATCTACATGGAAATGAGACCAAAACAGTTCATGTACAAACTGACCAAACCATGCAGTGAAGCCAACATTCAAATGGTGCAGGGAAAATGACCAAGGAGGTCGAGCAGATCAAAATCATCAACAAATGCTACCACGAGTAAAGACATAATGGCCGAAGTCATAGAACCCCATACTCAAAAACAAGACCGAAGTCAACACAAAATCAATTGCCAAAAATTCGAACAAGTAAACCAGGGAATCATCATCACAACAAAGCAATTGAACAAAATCAAAGTAAGCCAAGGAATCACGAAATCGCAAGTTTTTAAATCACTGAGATCTGAATGAGATGTGAGTGAGAATTAAAATCACTCACCTTATTTGATGAACGCAGGTTGAAGGAGTTGAAGTGTAGAGAGCGTCGATCAACAAACTCTCGGCTTCGATCGATAAAAACAACGACTCCATCATTTTCGACGAAGCCCTAATTTCGTGGCCGCCATTATTTTCGATTTTCTTTCGTTCGTTTTTGAGTTAGGGATTGAACGAGTCAAAAATTAAAGGGGAACGGGTTGAGATAATGTCACGGCAACTAAAATCAACATGGGCCAAGGTAAAAAATTTCTTTCTTTAAAACCCACCAATGTTCAACAATTTTACTAACGAATTTTTTTAACCCAAACTTTTATTAAAGAATTATACAAATCTGAAAAGAATTTCAATCGATTCAAAATTGCGATAGCAATTAACAACCGGTTTAATCGTCATTTGACGATAATTATTTGTTGTAAAATTCCGGGCTGTTACAGAGGGTCTATACGAATGGTTGGTCATGCCATTTGGTTTATCCAATGCACCGAGTACTTTTATGAGGGTGATGAATCAGATTTTTCGACCGTTCATTGGGAAATTTGTGGTGGTGTATTTTGATGATATTCTGATTTACAGTGGGAGTCCAGAGGAACATTTGAATCATCTGAGGGAAGTCCTGATGGTATTGCGACAAGAACAATTCTATGCAGCAACGAAGAAATGCGTGTTCATGACGCATAGCGTTTTATTTCTGGGGTATGTTGTCTCGAAGGAAGGTATACAGGTGGACCAAAGTAAAGTTGAGGCAATCAGAGATTGGCCGCAGCCCAAGACGATAACGGAAGTTCGTAGTTTTCACGGGTTGGCTTCATTCTATCGAAGGTTTATACCACACTTTAGTAGTGTGATGGCACCTGTTACTGATTGCATGAAGGGTAAACAATTTGCATGGACGGAGGAAGCCGGGGTTGCTTTTGAGCGAATCAAAGAAATTTTGACGTCTGCACCAATTCTAATATTACCAGATTTTCAGTTAGTGTTTGAAATACATACTGATGCATCCAAGGTTGGAATTGGAGGAGTGTTGAGTCAGAAGGGACGTCCAATTGCATATTTCAGTGAGAAGTTGTCAGGAGCGAAGATGAGGTACAGTACGTATGATGTGGAATTCTATGCTGTTGTACAATCTATTAAACACTAGAGACACTATCTATTTCATAAGGAGTTTGTTCTGTATACTGATCATGAGGCATTGAAACATTTGCAAGGGAAAGACAAGATTTCAGCGAGACATGCATCGTGGATTGCATATCTACAACAATTTACATTTGTTGTGAAACACAAGTTGGGAGTGACGAATCGTGTTGCGGATGCGTTGAGTAGAAGAAATCACTTGTTAACTACATTGAAGGTTGAAGTGACGGGGTTTGAAATATTGCCAGAATTATTTACCGATGATCCTTACTTTGCAAAGTTTGTTGATAAAGTCGAGGAGGGAGAGACGGATGAGTTCGTGATGGTTGATGGTTTTCTTTTTAAAGGAAATCGATTGTGCATACCTTAGGGTAGTCTGAGAATGAAGATTATCAAGGAGTTACACGAAGAGGGACATGTTGGGAGAGACCGTACCTTACAGTTGATTTCACAATCCTACTTTTGGCCATCAATGAGGAAAGAGGTGGAAAGGTTTGTGGAGCGTTGTCATATTTGTCAGGTTTCGAAAGGAACTGCGACTAATGCTGGTTTATATATGCCATTACCTGTACCAATTAAACCATGGGTTGATGTGAGTATGGACTTCGTGTTGGGATTACCGAGGACACAGCGTGGTAACGATTCCATATATGTGGTGGTGGACAGATTTTCGAAGATGGCACATTTTATTGCTTGTAAGAAGACGGCGGATGCTGTTCATGTTGCTCAATTGTTTTTCAAGGAGATCTATCGACTTCATGGATTGCCAGAATCTATTGTGTCGGATAGAGATACTCGATTTCTGAGTCACTTTTGGTTGAGTTTGTGGAAAATGGTGGGAACGAAGCTGAAGTTTAGTAGTGCTTATCACCCGCAGACGGATGGACAGACCGAGGTGGTGAACAGATCATTGGGGAATTTGCTGAGGTGTCTTGTTCAAGATAATCTGAAGAGTTGGGATGTGAAGTTATGCCAGGCAGAATTTGCTCATAATTATGCTGTGAATCGAAGTACTGGGTTCAGTCCATTTCAGATAGTATATTCAAGTTTACCAAAGGGACCATTGGATTTAACGGTAGTGCCACAATCAAAGAAGACAGTTAAGAAAGCTGCTGATTTTGTTGAAGGGTTGACGGAATGTCATAAAATCGTTCAGGAACGATTGGAGAAAGCAAATGAGAAGTATAAACAATCTGCAGATTTGAAACGACGAAATGTTGAGTTTAATGAAGGAGATATGGTTTATGCAGTGTTAACAAAAGATCGTTTTCCAATAGGCGCTTATAACAAGTTGAAAGCTAGGAAAATTGGTCCGGTGGAAGTTGTGAAGCGAATTAATGAAAATGCTTACAAATTGAAACTGCCAGATGATGTGTATACGTCTGACGTATTCAATGTCAAACATCTCATACCATACCACGGAAATGAACTCATAATAGAGGAGGATGGTGCAAATTCGAGGTCGAATTTTTCTCAACCTAGGGAGGATGATGCAACGCAGAATGTTAAAGGCATAGGTCGCTCACGACCTAAGGAGTTTTAAGGTCGCTCACGACCTAAGAAGTTAGAGAAGGAAGCGAGTGATGCTGGGAAGAGTGGTCTAACGACCTATGATAAGTCGATAAGCAAGCTAAAGAGTGGAACAGCCCAAGTTGGTGAAGTGTTAGGTCGCATACGACCTAACGAGGCCTTTAGGTCGCTCCAACGACCTACCAAAGATTTGCAAGCTAACGAGATACTGGAACGACCTAACATGGTTTTAACTCATATACGACTTAGCGAGTTAGAAGATAGGTCGCAAGAAGGACTTAACAAGTTAACTCGTGTACGACTTAGCGAGTGGGAAAATAGATCGCTGGAACGAGCTAAGAGGGTGCTACGACCTAACAAGTCACGACCTATGATAGGTCGCAGGAAGACGTTACGACCTAAGTTAGGTCGCAAGGAGTTAGGTCGCGGAGTTTTGATTCGACCTATGCTAGGTCGCAAGAAAAGGTCACGACCTATGATAGGTCGCTGGGTAATCTGGGAAGATAAGTCGCGAAGTCTTAAGTCGCAAGGCTTAGGTCGCGAAGTTTCTGAAGCCATTTATTTTAGGTCGCAAAGCTACGGATGCCGTCCATTCTTTAAGTCGCTAAAGTTTTTACCGTTGATTCTATTGCCGAGTTAATCTCTACCGCTGATATCTTAAGTCGTTGGGTGTTAAGTCGCGAAAGCTTGTAGCCGAGGATCCTGATGCCGCGTCAATCTGAACCATTGATGATGAGCCGTTTTATCTTTGAGTCATTTGTATCTTTTTAGGTCGTACCTGTTTTGTAAGTCGTCTTCTATAGGTCGTTTCCGACCTAAGTACTTGTATTTTCTTTGAAGTTTTTGTGTGTGTTGAGTTGTAACTGTTTGGGCTTAAGTCGTGTACGACTTATGTTAGGTTGTGACCGTTAGCTCGGAACCGACTTAGGAGATGTAATTTTTGTTGTTTTTTCATATGAGTTGTAAAACGCCTATAAATAGGCCGAGTCTCTCATTTGTAAAAGGTTGCTGAATATTGAATAAAATTCTCTTTTGTTAGCTTTGTGCTTTCAATTTCAATTGGTAGTCGAGTGTATCTCCTATCTCCACTTACGTCATTCGAGTGCGCTCGAATCATCGTTTGTTGAAGCCGATTCACGGAATCTTGTGCGCAAGATCAACGTCGAAGAATCGTAGATCTCTTTCCCGGTATCTTCGGATCAACGAGTCAGAGATAGCTAAGAATTCGGTATCTTCGGATCAACGAATTCGGGAATTTCAGTATCCATCAATCCATCGATTGCTACTTTCACCGATTGAAGATCGTTTTGTTTAATCCGCTGCGTCAACACTCCTCCAATCCCAACCTTGGATGCATCAGTATGAAGTTCAAACACTAACTGAAAATCTGGTAATACTAGAATTGGTGCAGACGTCAGCAACTCCTTGATTTTCCCAAAAGCATCCCCTGCTTCCTTTGACCATGAAAACTGTTTACCCTTCATACAATCTGTAACAGGCGCCATCACACTACTAAAGTGTGGAATAAACCTTCGATAGAATGAAGCCAACCCGTGGAAACTACGAACTTCCGTTATCGTCTTAGGTTGCGGCCAATCTCTGATAGCTTCAACTTTACTTTGGTCCACCTGTATTCCTTCTTTCGATACAACATACCCCAGAAATAAAACACTCCTCGCCATAAAAACACACTTCTTCGTAGCAGCGTAGAATTGTTCTTCACGAAGGATAATTAACACTTTCCCCAAATGCTGAACATGCTCCTCTGTACTAGCACTGTAGATCAGAATATCATCAAAGTAAACCACCACAAATTTCCCAATGTATGGCCTAAAAATTTGGTTCATCACTCTCATAAACGTACTTGGTGCATTCGATAAACCAAACGGCATCACCAGCCATTCATACAATCCTTCCCTCGTCTTGAATGATGTCTTCCATTCGTCCCCTGGTCTAATTCGTATCTGATGATAACCACTTTTAAGATCAATCTTCAAAAAGATCACAGACCCACTGATTTGGTCTAACAGATCATCAAGCCTCGGCATCGGAAATCTGTATCTGACAGTTATCTTATTCAGTGCCCTGCTATCCGTACACATTCTCCATGAACCAACCTTCTTCGGTACGAGTAATGCTGGTACAGCACACGGACTCAAGCTCTCTTGTATACGCCCCTGTTCAAGCAATTCCTCTACCTGCCTACGCAACTCTTCATGTTCTTTCGGACTCATTCTATAGTGTGGTTTATGTGGCAACACAGCACCTGGAACAAGATCTATCTGGTGTTGTATATCCCTCAACAGTGGTAATTCCGCTGGTAGCTCTTCAGGAAATACATCATCAAATTCTTCCAGTACTGGTTTTACTTCATCAGGTATCTCAACCACTTCACTGCTCTCACGCCCAATTAACAAAAATACTTCAGGCTCCTCTTCAACCTCCTTAACAAACTCCTTCAAGGATAATAAAGATTTCAGCTCTTCAATCTCCTCCAGTTTGTTTTCTTCCTGTTGTCGCTTCTTTAGAACTAGAGTAATCTTTGTGCCTTCAAACATAAAGATATAACTGTTGGTACGACCGTCATGTTGCACCGCCCTATCATATTGCCACGGTCTCCCCAGCAACAAATGACAAACATCCATATCTACCACATCACACCAGATTTCGTCTTTATATTTCTTCCCAATTGAAAATTTCACACAAGCCCTTCGTCCAACCTTCACCTCCCCACCATTCCTCAACCAAGCCAACTTGTACGATTTCGGGTGTTTCTCAGTCTTCAATGCCAACTTCCTCACAGCCTCTGACGAAATTATATTATCACAGCTTCCACCATCAATACCAAATTTGCAAACTTTCCCCAGAATAGTACATGTCGACTGAAATATATTGCTCCTCAACCAACTACAATCCTCCTCTAGCTTTGGTGTCAAACAAGACCTCCTCATCATCAGATTACAACCTTCGTCCCCTGACACTTCTTCTTCTCCCTCATCAGGTGGTGAATTGGAACATTCAGCTTCTTCATCCTCATCCTCAACCTCTGCTATCATAGCTCTCTTCTTTGGCTTAGGACATTCATTACTTTTGTGGCCCATTTCTTGGCAATTATAACACTTGAAACTATTATTGACTTTCGCCTTCCCAACCTCATTCTCAACTGGTTTTGCAACAGCTTTTGAAACATTAGAACTTCCACTAACACCCTTCACTTGATTGTTGGAATTTGTAAACACACCACCTCCTCGTCTTCCCTGTTTTTCCCAAGCCAACGCTTTCTGGTGTGCTTCCGCTACAGATCTGGGATCAAACATATTTACCATGTCTTGAATCTGCATACGCAATCCTTCAACAAATCTAGCTGTTAATTGTTCCTCTGTCTCCATGATATCGTTCCTTGCAATTAGTTCATAGAATTCATCAGCATAGTCATTAACAGACTTCGTTCCTTGCCTCAAGTTTTGCAGCCTCTGATACATAAGTGATTGATAATTATAAAGTAAGAATGTGGCTTTCATCATTTTCCTCATCTTTTCCCATGATTCAACCTTTGACGTCCCCATCCGTTCACATGTAAGTTTGGTTTGCTGCCACCACGCCAAAGCTCTACCCCTCAACCTTGTAGCAACCAGCTTCACTCTACGATGTTATGGAACTTCCTTGAAATCAAAAATCTCCTCCACATTCGACAACCAGTCCAAAAACTCTTCAGCTTGCATACCTCCTTAAAGAAAAAGAACTCAAATTCGAGTGGAGAAGTAAAAGTTTGAATTTTGGAATTTCAGTCTTCATTCCAGATTCCCACTTGTGATCATACTCCGACTGATTTCTTCCTTGTCCACGTCCTCGTCCATGAACACTACCACCATCATACTCTTCTTCAAAATCTGATGTATATCGATGTCAATCCTGACCACCAACATCTCTACTACCATCACGTCTTCCACCAACATCCCTTCTATCTACATTCCTCTGTTCTCGATCATTCACATTCCTCCCACGTCTTTGATCATCATCAACACTTCTTTCTCGATTGGAATGTGGTGAGACTCTACTTCCCCCATGGTTGGATTCAGGCGAAACCCTTCTCCGATTCTGATTCATCACCAACATTATCTTCTCTAATCGTCCAATTCCTTCATTAAGTTTCTCACTAAAGTTTTCATTAATTCTTTGCTCCATCTCATCAGCTTCTTCTCTTCTATACAAAGCTTCTACGTTTCGGTGACGATTAGCTCTTCTCGGCGGCATGATTTGAAACTTTACAAACTCTTCAATTCTCGTCTTGACTTTCAAAATGATACCAAATGATGTACACGACCTTCACTTGCTTAGCTCGGCCGAAGCTCTTCAACACTTCAAACTTCAAATTCTCGGCTCCAAGACTCGATTTAGCTATGATTGGCTAAAACAAGCTCTGATACCAAATGACGCAGCAGAGAAATGATAAAATGATGATTCTGTGAACGTAACGATCGATGGAATGGAAGATACCGAAATGCCCAAATTCGTTGATCCGAAGATACCGAATTCTAGCAATCTTCGTCACGTTGATCGCGCACGATACCGTGAAGGAAGATTTGCAATTCTTCAGACGTTGATCTAGCGCACTAGATACCGTGAATTGGCTTCTACGATCGTTGATTCGAGCGCACTCGAATGCCGAAAGAGGAGATATGAGATTACACTCAACTACCAATTTAGATGAAAGCACAAAGCTAACAAAACGAAATTTTATTCAAAATCAACCAAACTATTACAAATGGCACCACCGGCCTATTTATAGAAGTTACAACACACGCCACAGAAAATGTACAACTCATAAGTCGTCCACGACTCAAGATACCACACGACTCACCTTAGGTCGTATGCGACCTAACAGACCCTACGACTTAAGAATGTATTACAAACACATTACAACATAATTCCAACGACATACGACTTATAATGAACGACTTAAAAACATACGACTTAACAATATGTTTAACGACTTAAGAAATATATGACATATTACAACATACGACTTATACAACTCACACGACCTAAAAAAATGAACGGCATCTGGAGCGAGCGACCTAAAAATGAACGGCATCCCCATCAGTGATCTAAAAAAAGCGGCTTCAGAAAACTTCACGACCTAAGTCTTCACGACCTAAGGCTTCACGACTTAAAGCCTCGCGACTTATAGTGAACGGCTTATCTCCCCAGATCTTCCCACGACCTAGCATAGGTCGTAACTCGTTAAGTCGTTCGAGCGCCTTTCCCTTTAGCTTGTTAACTCGCGGTTCTCCACTAGGTCGTTCTCGACTTATGGCTTCTTTAGGTCGGTCACGACTTAGTCCCTTTAGCTTGTTAACTCGCAGTTCTCTACTAGGTCGGTCACGACTTATGGCTTCTTTAAGTCGGTCACGACTTAGTACTTCCTCGCGAACTTCCTTGCTAGCTCCCATGGTCTTAGGTCGTAAACGACTCAGCCTTTCTGAGCGACTTAAGATTTCGTTAGGTCGGTCACGACCTAACACTTGGCCTGCATCAGAGTGTCTATTCAAGGAATTGATATGCAACCAGTACTCCAACTTACCTCGCTTCACTCTTGACCGAGGGATAGTATAAGTTGGAATGTCAGAAATGTGTTAAGTATACGAATATTGATTTGTATAAGCGATTGTTTTTTACTGGATAGTCAATTAGTCGACTATCGAACTTGACCTAATACAAACTTAGGAAGTATTTAAAAGCTTTACAGTTTCATATCCTTTGAGAACCCCTATGTATAGCAGTGGTATAAAACGTCTCTATCTTTAAGAACTTATATATAGAAGATCTCCCGGGAAGGACTCCTCTTTATATAGTTTGCTTACTTCTGAAAGAATCGAGATTGAGTTTACCGGAAATTCATCGAATTAGTCTTGAAGAGACCATGGTAAGTAAGTGTTTTAGGTATCGTTCGTAGATAATTTTTACCACATTACCATTGATTATGCGTCGGACGTTCCAAGGTTACAATTCCCCATCCAAGCCCATTTGAGCCGTTGGAGGTAAAACTAACGTTGGCATCCGACGCGTCGGACGTGTTGGACGCCATTGTTAGTTTTAGCTCCAACGGCTCCTCTTTCTGCTTCTTCTGTATAATTCACCTCCTCCCTCTCCAACATCTCATATTTCCAACCTTCCCCTTCTATATTTCTTTACCGTCGATCAAAAAGGATATTGAGGTCGATCAAAAAGGATATTTTTGTATAATTTTTCCTATCTACATTCTATATTTCTTCTAGAATTTTTTCAATTCAAAATGTCAACTGAAAGCCTCTACATCATTGGTCATTCGTTGCTACTCCGATTATGCTGAAATGTACTATAGAAACATATTTTGCATGCGGTAGTAGTAAAAAAGGAATGCACAAAGTTATAGTTGCTAAGTTCAACTAAGTTGTAGAAAACAATACGAGAGTTCAATCGATAGACAAACTTAAAATTCGACATAAATATGATAGTCTTAAAAGAGATTGGGTTAAATGGGAAAGTTTGTGCAACAAAACTGGTGCTAGTTGGGATGAGAGTAGACAAAACGTTACTGGAAGCGAGAAATGGTGGAGTAATCGTGTAAAGGTATTTTTCATATTTGTTTTCTTAATCTTTTATTGATTTATTTTTATTTGTAGCAATTTGGACCCAGTGTTGTGAAATATAGAAAAGGACCCCTTGAGAATTTGGAGTTGATGCAATAAATATTTCAAGAGACTAACGCAACTGGACAAACATCCTATACGCCTGCTGCTATCAAAGAAGCACCGCAACAAAATACTCCTTCAAACAGTCTTTTAGCAAACAATGTACGACTTCAAACAGTCTGAACACAAATAACATATACTCAATAGGAAATTCTATAAACTACGCAGATATAGCTGCTCATGTTCATCGTCTTGGAGCAAGAGGAGAATTTAATTTTGGTGAAGCGGTGATAATTATTATACAGCCCAACAATAAAGATTTACTCAATGCTCTTAACGATGACTTAGCAAAAGCTTGGTTGACGTCAACGGTTGAGCCCAATATCTTTCTATAAACTACAAAAATTGTCTGATAAACCAAGGTAGTGGCAACAAATAGAAATTTTTACTACAATTGTATTTTTATTGTATTATTTATGTATTTTATCAGTGTAGTTTTAACATATTTTAATTAATTGGCATGTATTTTGATTTTTGTACCGTAATTCATTTTAATTAAACGCGTATTACACAACAAAAATAATAATTAATCAACTATAAATTAATTAAATTAAAATAATAAATTAAACACCCAGATAAATACCCCGCTCAAATACCCCGTTCATAGCCACAAACGTATTCCTCGTTCACCAATCTTCCCTGCTCAAGTACGTCGCTCAAATACTCGGTCCAAATACTCAGTTTCTGTTCATCGCAAATGCACCCTTACTTACTAAATACCACTTCACAATTGGTATACGAGTTCTATGCTTTAGAAGCGGTTGTGAAAGGAAAGCTATAGAGTTGAATTTTCTATCCTAAGGTTAAATTCCAAGGGGGAGGTTTGCGTTAGCATTCATCGGATGACTTATGCGGGAATCCATAGAGTGATTCATGTTATGTTCGAGTAATGAAGACTCGTGTGAGAGATGCCGAACGTTACCTCGACATCGGAAATGACAAAAAACAGAGTAGGACACCCATCCTGGTGTTTAGCTAACCCGCGACAGCGTATATCAACTCCAAATCTAGAGTATGCTTATCGATGTTGGTACAGTAATTGATGATACTTGGTTCCACATGGTTCTATAGGTTCATTTGTGGGCTAGTTGTATTTACCTTAATGGTATATTTTATCTAGGGATATACGATGCTCGGAGGTACTTTCTGATCCTTGTCTAGTGGCTGGCCTCAGTTTATCTAGGGATGTCTCCAACGGAAAATCCATATGCGAACATACCTTAGCTGTTTTGATTATACCCTAAATATGTTGTGGTATGACCAATGTAAGCATCGCAACTGCTTAATATGATTTATATTCGTTACCTAGAAATTATCTATCATAACACTATATTAAACTTAATGAGTGGTTGGTTTCTTTTGAGGGGGAAATCGTTACAAGAATCTGTATGGTCTCATTTGTTACTATTACATGTATTCATGTATCTTGAATTTACTCATACCAGACTTGTATTTGACATATGATTTTTGTTTTCCCTAAATTCCTTGCGTACACTTTTGAGCAAGCCAAGTAAAGCAGGTTTTACTTTGGACGCTTCAGATTTCGGAGACGAGCAGGGGGCTTTTGTTATCTATCTATTCTTATTTCTTTTGCACTGTATTACGTATGTATATATCGATATTGTGAGGACAGGCTGTTATAACTATCCAGGCTAATGATAATACTTAGGTTTTGTAATTATGAAATTTTGGTATTCGGAGTAACCCTTTGTATTGTTCTTTTGATATTATATATTATCGTTCCGCTATGAGATTCTGATATTGTATCCTTCTTTCTTATTCTATATTTTTTATTTTACCCTAACAATTTGTCTTTCCAGCTTATGTGTTTGGTACACGAATACCGTTGATGTGTTTATTGTCGACATTCGAAAAGTTAGATCGTTACATTTGGTATCAAAGCTCAAGGTTGTGCGAACACCTTGGCTTTGGTTGGATATGTCTCATTAAAGATAGGGTAAGCGACACCCTAGAATGGGTCGAGTATATTACAAATATGAGAGCGTATTTGTATTTTCTATAAACCTATACCCCTTTTTAGCTTTCCTTAGGATAATCTCTTTCTTTGAAATGACTATCCTTTTGTATCCTAAATATATTCTGCTATGTTGAGGTAATAAAAATAATGATTACTATCACTGCCAATACTCGAGGAGGCAGAGGTGGTTGTGGTAGAATTGTCATAAATGGCGGGGGTTAAGCACCAAGAAATGTTGCTCTTGTTGAAGAACCGAAGGTTGGATATTGTAAATGAGGTCGTGTAGGTCAGGCCTTAGATGAGTTTTGCTTCGCTTTGTCGTGATTACAAGAGGCTGGAGGTAAGAGGTTTAGTGTCTTAGAGACGATCATAGAGTTTTAGTCTTAGCTCAGATTGCGTGATTGTGTATTCGAGGATATGGAGTTGGACGACGTGATAAAGCATTGGTTGGCATCGGGACATATGATAGACGCGCCCAGCAATTGGTGAAGTTTTATTACAGTTGATGTCCGAGAGATCGACTTTTCATGGGCCAAATTTAAGGAGATATTTAAGATGTCCCGGAAGGCGGGAAGACTTTGTTGTTTAGGAGTTTCTTAGATCTGAAGTATGGGCAGTGACTATAGTAGAGTATGAGAATCTTTTTTTGTTTTGTCTTCGGGTTGGGAGTAGTTGACACGCTGCTAAAGAAGAACGAGATGTTCATCGCGGGTATGCGTTTTAAATTCCAATGGGATATGACTAATCATATCATGGGTTCTTTTGTGGGTTTGGAGAACATGACTTTGTGGTTTGAGAGTTTGGCACCGAAGCCATCTATTTCTGCACCAGCAGGGGACAACAAGCAGAAGTTTCAGCCACCGAAGATATTTTTGGTTTAGCCTATCATAAGTATGGGAAGAATGGTTATTTCTTTAGAAGCTGTATGTCGGTTGGGGAGGACGGATGGAGACATCACCTTTAGTAAAGGCACCAGTTGCTAAAACATGAAAGCTAGAGCCACAGGCAGCTGAATCTTAGTTTGTTCCGAGGTAGATTTGTTATAACTACCATAAACCAAGTCATTTTGTTAGGGAGTGTCCGTTGCTCTAGAAGGGGCGACAGCCTCGAGTTCTTGATTTAGCTTTAGCACCTTCCACTTCTACTATTGTAAAGGGGAAGCAAGTTTTGGAAGGTATTCTATCTATTTCTGGCATTTCTGCTCATGTCTTATTTGATACTGGCGCTTCTCTTATTTTCATATATCATACTCTTGTTTATAGATTGAAACTTGAGCCAGCTATGGCTTAGGGGCTTGGACACTCTTTGTATGATCTGTTTAGGAGTTCCGATTTCTTATTTTGACCAACTCTTTCCTTGCGATTTATATGTTCTGGGTTTTATGGGTTTTGATGTTCTGCTTAAGATGGATTGGTTATCTTAATATTATGTGTGAGAAATGCGGATTAAGGATCTTCAGGCGAGAATTAACACTAGAGGGGGGTGAATAGTGTTTTAAAAAATCTATTAATCTTTTTGAGTTTATCTTAATTTGTTAACAATGTATACACTAATCAGACACAGATATGAACACAGAATCAAACACAGATGCAAATATAAAGTAAAAGCAGTAAAGGAAAGAACACACCGGATTTTATACTGGTTCGGATTTACCCTACATCCAGTCCCGCACAACTAAGTACGGATTTCCTTTCGAAAGCAATTCAACAATTACAACCCTCGGTTTCAAGGCTACGAGGTACACCCTCCAGAATCACAATCCTCTGGGTAGAGATACTTGATTTCTGGGGCAACAAGTTCACCCAATTGATTTCCAAGGCTACAATCATACCTTTTCTCGCTCAATTGATTTCCAAGGCTACAATTACACCTTTTCTCGCTCGATTGATTACAAAGAAGTCTATAACTCAGATTAGCACTTGGATGTTGTAGAGATAGTGATGGAGAATCACACTAGAAATAATCGAGTATGATTCGCTGTTGATTTTGGCAGAGTAATGGTATGATTTTGTATTAAGAAATGTGGAAGAAGAAGAGGAGTGAAAACCAGAAAAATATTATTGAAAATTCATTGAAACTGACCCCTATTTATAGAAGAACAACAGTCATGTCCATTCGTGAAGAGTTATGGCGAATAGACACTTCTTTTGAAATTTGAATTTTGAAGCCAACTGACACTATGTCGACATGGGGTATGTGGGTATGTCGACATCCCAAAGGGATTTTTGGTGTTTTGATTTTCTTTGAAAATAACATCTATTTTATATTAAAATTATTTTAAACTTTATAAATATACTTATCTATAGTTAAAATACATAAGTAAATATAAAGAACAATATATACATAATTTAACTATAATTTTATATTTAAATCTAAGTATAAATATTTAAAAGTTAAATATAGTATTTGAAAAGATAGTTTAAAATCAGGAGTAATTTGACTCTGAAAATAAAGATGTTTTTGAGGCTAAAATTATTTAAAATCAGGACAGAGAGTTTTGAATCTTTTAAAAGGAAAGTTTTGAAATCATTTTGAAAACAAGATAATTCTATAAAATCATTTGAATTAAAATTAGTAGATACAAAACAATGTCCCACTAGATTTTCGTAGGTTCCATCCTACTTAGGGTTACATCCCTTTAACGGGCTCGAAGTGGATTCCATTCCACGAATAAATTGGATATTAAGATGTCAGTGCCTTTCTATGAGTTTTAACAAAAATTCCTAATAAAACAAACTTAACCTTGAAATCTTGAACTCTTGATAGTCTTGATAATCTTGATACTCATGAGTCATCTATCTCTATATCTTGAATCTCTATACTGTACAGTCTTCATTCATGATACCTGCATGGTTAGATCCTGCATATACGTATATATATAAACTTGTAATTTTAGTATTTATATTTTATAATCTATTCTAAGGTTGTTGTCATCAAAACTAACTCCTCAGGGACTAACAATCTCCCCCTTTTTGATGATGACAGCCTTTGTTTATAAAATATTCCTTCTATCCTAATAACTCCTCCTAAAACTAACAACTCCCCCTTAATCTATGCCTAACTACCCTATTTTATATTTCTCCCCCTTTGTCATCAACAAAAACCATATAACTCTATATAACTCTATATAACTCCCCATGAAACTAAGACTACATTACTTTGTGATTATAATGATAGTGTTATCATATATAATCAGTACTTAACTAAAATATAATCCTAAACTATAAACTATCCTAACTAAGAATTCAAAATAATACTAACACATATAAGAACACAAGTTTATTTATTATGAATATGGTTGTATTTACATTTGTGATTGAAAAACATAAAAACACAAATAACAACGGAAAGAAAGAGAAGAAACTAATGTGTGTTTCTGAACATAGGAGATTTATGAATTGAACAATTTGGATAGTGGAAACAAAAATTTCCACGTTGTTCAACAAGATTCCCATTTTTGTCGAAACACACTTCTCCAACGCATACTACTTGGTCATGATCCTCCTCCTGTGCTTCTTCCATTGGTTCTTCTTCTTCTTCGTCGCTGACCTCATGTTCTTGATTGAGTGAAGAGTCTTCATCGATCAAGATAGGGTTGGCATGGTTATCCATTAGTAATTTTTGTAAATTCCTAAGAATCTTGCCTTGCCTCTCTTGCTCTTTCACCATACGAAGTTGAGTCACTTGAATTTCAGTCAACATCTGAAGAGTATCCTTCATATACTCCTCCAATTTAGTTACACGTGCGAGAGTAGAGCATTGGAATGGACCAGAAGTAGAAGAGGGGAATAAGAAAGATGGTTTTAAGTTTGATTTAGAGGAAGATGCCATTATTATATACATTTCAGAATAGAAAATGAAGAGAAACCAGAGAGAATGAATAAGAATTCGAAATAGAGAAGAATATATATCTGAAATTTTGAAATTTTGATGGGAAATTTAAAAAAATAAAATAAAAAACGTTATATATCGACATGTCTTCCTAGGGGATGTCGACATAGTCCTCATATTTTAACTATATGATTTTTTAATATTAATTATTAATTATACTTGTTATTTATATTTTATATTTTAGTCATGGAACAAATACCTAATTCTCTTCTTAATTTAGTAAATATAGATTCATTTAATGGTTTTGTTAAGATATCAGCAATTTGATTTTCAGAATTGATATAGTCGAGAGTAATTACTTCTCTACTTATATTATCTCTGAGAAAATGGGGTCTGATATCAATATGTTTAGTTCGAGCATGATGAGTAGGATTTTTAGATAAATTTATTGCACTAGTATTATCACAATAAATTGGCGATTTTGAGATATTTAATCCAAAATCTCTTAAAGTTTGTTACATATATATTACTAGAGAACAAGCCAAAGCAGCAGAAATATACTCTGCTTCAATTGTTGATAGAGAAATTGTATTTTGCTTTTCACTAAACCAGGAAACCAGAGAATGTCCCAAAAAGTGACAAGTTCCACTTGTACTTTTTCAGTCTGATTTACATCCAGCATAGTCAGCATCACAGTATGATATTAAATCAAATGAATCATTTTTAGGATAAAATAAGCCATAATCAGAGGTGTGTTTAATATATCTTATGATATGTTTTACAGCTTTTAAGTGAGTTTCTTTAGGATGAGATTGATATCTTGCACAAAGACATACACTATGCATGATATCAGATCTACTAGCAGTGATATAGAGCAATGATCCGATCATTCCTCTATACAACTTTTGATCTACATCTTTCGAGAGATCTTCTTTACTTAGATATTCATTGGTTGCCATGGGAGTAGGTTTTCCACTCGCAGTAGTCAAACCAAATTTATTAACTAGTTCTTTAGCAAATTTTTCTTCAACTAATAAAAATAGCATTATCTAACTGTTTATTTGTAATCCTAAAAAGAAGTTTAATTCACTCATATGACTCATCTCAAACTCTTTTGTCATTATTTCAGAAAATTCTTTATTCATTTCAAAATTAGTTGATCCAAAAATGATATCATCTACGTAAACTTGTACTAGTTGAATATCATTTTTATTTCTTTTAATAAAAAGAGTATTATCTATTTTACCAATTTCAAAATTTGATTGTAATAAATAAGATCTTAGTCTATCATACCAGGCTCTAGGGGCTTGTTTTAGACCATATAAAGCTTTCTTAAGTTTGTGCACATGGTTTGGTAAATTTTCATCTTCAAAAAGTGGTGGTTGTTCAACATATACTTATTCTTTTACAAAACCATTTAAAAATGCACTTTTAACATCCATTTGAAATAATTTGAAATTATTATGATTTGCGAAAGCAAGTAGAATCCTAATGGCTTCTAATCTTGCTACAGGAGCAAAGGTTTCGTCACAATCTATACCTTCTTCTTGACAATAACCTTGGGCGACTAATCGTGCTTTATTTCTAACGACCTCACCTTGTTCATTCATTTTATTTTTATAAACCCATTTAGTTCCAATTATAGTTTTATCTTCAGGTCTAGGAACAAGTTCCCAAACTTCATTTCTAGTGAATTGATTTAATTCTTCTTGCATAGCCAAAATCCATGAATCATCAATTGATGCTTCTTTAGGATTTTTGGGTTCAATAGTTGATATAAATGCTACATTACTCATTTTACTTAGTTGATTTCTAGTTGTAACAATAGATTGCATATCTCCTATTATATTTTCAATAGGATGATATTTTAAAAGTTTAATCCTTTTATTAGGATGATTTAATTCATTATTAGTTTCGGTTGATTCTTGATTTTGAGTAACTAAATCTTCTTCATCATTCATAATTTCAAAATCTTTTAAATTTTCATCAAATGAAACATGCATTGTTTCTTCGATGGTGTTAGATCTTAAATTAAAAACTCTATAAGCTTTACATCTATTAGAATATCCGATAAAGATTCCTTTGTCGGATTTAGAATCAACTTTATCCAAATTATCTTTTAAAATAAAGCATTTACTTCCAAAAATTTTGAAATATGATACCTTAGGTTTCTTTCTATGAAGAAGTTCATAAGATGTCTTATCAGTTAAAGGTCTAATCAAAATTCTATTCAAAATATAACAGGCGGTAGCAACAGCTTCTGCCCAAAAGTGTTTTGGTAGATTTCTATCTGAAAGCATAGTTCTCGCACACTCTTGTATCGTTCTATTTTTACGTTCAACTACTCCGTTTTGTTGTGGAGTTCTTGGAAATGAGAAATTGTGAGTTATTCCCTTCTTATTGCAGAATTCCTCAAAATTTTCATTTTCAAATTCACCACCGTGATCACTACGAATAGTTATAATTTTTAAAGATAATTGATTTTGAACCCTTTTTGTAAAAAATTTAAAATATTCAAAAGTATCACTTTTATGTTTCAAAAATATTGTCCATGTAAATCTAGAATAATCATCTACAATTACAAAAACATATTTACTATGATTTATTTACTGAATTTGAGATGGACCAAATAAATCAAGATGAAGTAACTCAAGGGGTTTTGAAGTTGAAATCATATCTTTTAATTTAAAGGAACTTTTTCTAAGCTTTCCTAATTGACATGCATCACATAAACTATCTACTTTAAAATTCATTTTAGGGAGGCCTCTTACTAGATCATGTTTTGACAGTCTAGATAAGAGTTTGAAATTCAAATGTCCAAATCTCTTATGCCAAATCCAAGGGTCACTTGTATTTGCCAAAAGACATAGGTTATCATTTGAAACTTTCATACTAAGAATATAAATATTCTTATTCCTAATTCCCTCAAATATTATGGTTGAGTTATTATCTTCAATATGACATTTATCTTTTTCAAATTTAATTTTATATCCTTTATCACAAAGTTGACTTATACTTAGCAAATTGTGTTTCAGATTCTTAACTAGCAAAACATTAGTAATAATAGGAGTTTCAGAGTTACCGACATTGCCGATGCCAATCACGTATCCTTTCGAGTTGTCTCCAAAGTTAACCAGTCCTCCGTCTTTGTATATAATATTATTCAGCATATCCGGATTACCAGTCATGTGTCTAGAGCATCCACTATCAAGTATCCACTTATCCCTTTTGATCTGCACAAATTGTCCATTGTGGATTGATTCCTTGATTCCCATAAAGCATCTTTCCTGCACATTATAAAATTTGGGTAGACAACTAGGATTTGAATAACATTCATATGCAGACTCATGGAACAATGATGATTTAAACAATTCTAAACTAGTTTTAACAGATTTTTCAAAAATAGCCATTTTAAAACTTTTCAAAATTCATATTATGAAACTTTTGAAAAGAAAGCTCTGATACCAAATGTGAGAAATGCAGATTAAGGACCTTAAGGCTAGAATTAACACTAGAGAGGGGTGAATAGTGTTTTAAGAAATCTATTAATCTTTTTGAGTTTATCTTAATTTGTTAACAATGTATACACTAATCAGACACAGATATGAACACAGAATCAAACACAGATGCAAATATAAAGTAAAAGCAGTAAAGGAAAGAACACACTGGATTTTATACTGGTTCGGAGTTACCCTACATCCAGTCCCGCACAACTAAGTACGGATTTCCTTTCAAAAGCAATTCAACAATTACAACCCTCGGTTTCAAGGCTACGAGGTACACCCTCCAGAATCACAATCCTCTGGGTAGAGATACTTGATTTCCGGGGCAACAAGTTCACCCAATTGATTTCCAAGGCTACAATCACACCTTTTCTCGCTCAATTGATTTCCAAGGCTACAATTACACCTTTTCTCGCTCAATTGATTTCCAAGGCTACAAATCAGATTGGCACTTGGATCTTGTAGAGATAGTGATGGAGAATCACACTAGAAATAATCGAGTATGATTCGATGTTGATTTCGGCAAAGTAATGGTATGATTTTGTATTAAGAAATGTGGAAGAAGAAAAGGAGTGAAAACCAGAAAAATATGATTGAAAATTCGTTGAAACTGACCCCTATTTATATAAGAACAACAGTCATGTCCATTCGTGAAGAGTTATGGCGAATAGATACTTCTTTTGAAATTTGAATTTTGAAGCCAACTGACACTATGTCGACATGGGGTATATGGGTATGTCGACATCCCAAAGGGATTTTTGGTGTTTTGATTTTCTTTGAAAATAACCTCTATTTTATATTAAAATTATTTTAAACTTTATAAATATACTTAACTATAGTTAAAATACATACGTAAATATAAAGAACAATATATACATAATTTAACTATAATTTTATATTTAAATCTAAGTATAAATATTTAAAAGTTAAATATATTATTTGAAAAGATAGTTTAAAATCAGGAGTAATTTGACTCTGAAAATAAATATGTTTTTGAGGCTAAAATTATTTAAAATCAGGACAGAGAGTTTTGAATCTTTTAAAAGGAAAGTTTTGAAATCATTTTGAAAACAAGATAATTTTATAAAATCATTTGAATTAAAATTAGTGGATACAAAACAATGTCCCACTAGATTTTCGTAGGTTCCATCCTACTTAGGGTTCCATCCCTTTAACGGGCTCGAAGTGGATTCCATTCCACGAATAAATTGGATATTAAGATGCCAGTGCCTTTCTATGAGTTTTAACAAAAATTCCTAATAAAACAAACTTAACCTTGAAATCTTGAACTCTTGATAGTCTTGATAATCTTGATACTCATGAGTCTTCTATCTCTATATCTTGAATCTCTATACTGTACAGTCTTCATTCATGATACTTGCATGGTTAGATCCTGCATATACATATATATATAAACTGTAATTTTAGTATTTATATTTTATAATCTATTCTAAGGTTGTTGTCATCAAAACTAACTCCTCAGGGACTAACATTATGCAGTACTTGATTGTATAAAGAGAACTATGCCATTTAAGACAGGAGGAGGGAAAATTATGGCAATGAATTTCGAGAGCCTAGTTTGCTTATGTGTGGTTTTCATTATTCTTTGGATTTGGCGGAAGGAGAGTCGGTTTCAATCTCTATTGTTCGAGAATTTGCGGATGTCTTCAAAGAGGTTTCGGGTTTACTGCCTCATCGTGAGATAGAATTTCACATTGATTGGTTAAGGATGCAAAACTTATCGTATTGCTTGTCCGTAGACTTGCACCGAAAGAAAGGTTGGATCTGTCAAATCAGGTTAGTGATTTGTTGCAGAAGGGCTTGATCTGTCTGAGTCGTTTAAATTGGGGAACGCCCATCGTCTTTGCTACAAAGGCGGACGATTCCTTAAGACCCTGTGTAGATTATCACAATGTAACGACCCATAAATTTTGATTGGTTTTAATAATGTATTTAACTAAATTTTGTGAAATTATTAATAATAAAATTTTGAAAAAAAAATATTATTTGGATTACGTATAATTAAATATAGCAAATGGTAAATTTTCAATTAATTATATGAAAGTTTATTTATTCTGTAATTCTATTAAATTCAAATCAGTTAAGAATTGTTGAAAATAAATTTGCATGAAATCGAGGGAATCGACTGTTACCATAAATTTTATTTCTTTCCTGTCCATTCAAGTTTTACATCAGTTACAATCCAATCAATACCATACCTTTATTACTCCTTGTATTCGTGCTGTAGCTCTTTAATTTTTCTAACCATTGCTATTTCATTTCGGGTTTGTTCCTTCCCTATTTATTCCATTTCAAACATTTTCTCTTCTCTCTGGTAGAAACATAATATTTTACATCATTTATATATACATATATATATATATATCTATAGCTTGCATTCATTCGTTTATTCACTTTTACGTTTCTCATACTTTCTACTTTATTGTCCTTAATTCCCGTGCTTGACGTTATCATTTCAGTTTCTTTCCATTGAATGTGGCACGTTTCATTGTTAACGTTTTATTCCATTTATATGTGTGACTTTCCTTTTGCAACCTGTTCCATTTCTATTTTCTTCGTTTTCAAAATTTGAAACGTACAGGCTGGACCACAGTATTAATTGCTTTCCAATTCACGTTCAAACGTTGCTATTCCTAGCTACTAATAAATTTAGAAATTAGTGTTTGTTACTTAATTTATGGCATACGTTCAAAGCATTGGCTTTTATTATTCAGCTCAATTAAGGGTGACCGTTGCCATCACATAACCGGTAAAAGATTTGTATACGTTTTATTTGTTTATGTGGCAACGATTCACATTTACACTATTATTGCCTTTTTAACTTCACTGGTTTTCATTTATTTGTGTACGTTTTCATTTCAATTATTGTACACATCATGGTTCCTTTTATAAATTCATCGCCCATAAATAGTTTATTTCTTTCCCCCTTCATCTTCATTTGTCCCATATTCATTTATTTGTGTATATTTTCATTTCAGTTATTGTACACATCATGGTTCCTTTTATAAATTCATCGCCCATAAATAGTTTATTTCTTTTCCCCTTCATCTTCATTTGTCCCATATTCATTTATTTGTGTATATTTTCATTTCAATTATTGTACACATCATGGTTCCTTTTATAAATTCATCGCCCATAAATAGTTTATTCTTTCCCTCTTCATCTTTATTTGTCTCATATTCATTTATTTGTGTACGTTTTCGTTTCAATTATTGTACACATCATGGTCCCTTTTATAAATTCAACGCCCATAAATAGTTTATTTCTTTCCCCCTTCATCTTCACTTGTCCCATATGCATTTATTTGTGTACGTTTTTTTTACATTGATTGGGCAAAGGCTCATATTTCAATTGCATTTATAAATCAATTTCCACTTTTGCAACTTCATTTTTCTTTCACTTTCCACCTCATACTTGCATCCTTCTTTTACTCACCTGCTCACATTTTTCTCCCTCTACATATATTGCTCCCTTCTCTTTTGAAACCCAGCAACAACAAAAAAAAGGAGAGAGAAACGAACAAACTCCTCCGCCTCTGGCTTGCACCCTTATCCTCTCCGCCTCAATTGTCGTACCTCCATATGATCATCTCCGCCCTCCATATCCTCCTCTTCCATGCTGACGTTGTTCGGCGAACCACTACCTTACCGCGGTGAGTTTTGTTGTCCTCTTCCTTGATTCTTCTCTGGTTCTATATCTTGTTCACATATACATATATATATATATATATATATATGTAGTGTTTTCTATATGCGTTTTGTATAAGGTGTGTGTGTTTTTATTTTATTTTGTTTTACTGTATATAATAATTGTTTTACAGTACTATGTATATTTTGTATAGTTGTAGTGCTAGCATGTTTAAAGTATTGTAAAGTATAGAAGGTGTTGAGTTTATTTATGTACTGACTTTAACTAACATATATTACTGTTAGTATTATATATTGGTTTATTTTATATATAATCTGTTTTAATAACATATAGATTTTATAAAGTTTACATGGGTTTATATTAGTTTACATATACTGGAGTTAGATTTGGTATTGATATATAATATATGGACTTTATGTTATATGTTTTAATATTGATTTTAATATTTTATTTATAAAGGTTACTTTTATAAAGATTTAAATTTTAGATGGTGTTTGGATATTGGTTTGTATATGGGTTTAAACATATACATTATTTCAAACTATACTACATATAGATATGTTTTGTTTAAACCAATGATTTTTGAAAAAATATATATAATTTAATATATGTTTAAATTTAGAATACAGTTTTATTTATATATAGTTATATATACAACTATATACAGCTCACTTATCCTATTTATCTTCCTCGACCCAACTCTGATTTGATTTCGTCAATTCTTCTTTCTCAGCTTTGATCGTTAAAATTCTTGCCAATATTGCTTTGCTTTGAAATCTGTGCTTGGATTCGTATCTCTTCTCATTCCACCCTCTCCTCTAGGCTCGAAAGGTGAGAAATCACTCACGATTAACGTTCTTTTATTTATTAAATTTGATTTCAATTGAAATGACAATTGAAATATGCTGTTATTAGTTATATACATTGCTTGTTATCTGCAATTGTTCACCTATGGGATATGACACCATATCATGTTGTTTATATTATATTTTTATTGATGATATATGCCTGTTATATTATTGTATTATCTATTATCACTCTGCAAGTTCCCTGTAGTATAGAATTCACTATGGGTTGAAATGATACATACCCGAACGGACTTTAGAATAGGAGAAAATCGTTATGGGTTGAAATGATAAACCCAAGCTATTTTCATTTGAATTGAAATTGGGATTACGGGTTGAAATGATATCTAACCGTATATATTTAAATTACGGAATGAAATGATAAATATCCGTATCACTTAACCATATGATAGATATATATACAGACACCGTTGGTCCATATATATAAATATTTTGAAAATAAATTCTATGGATTTGGGAAGAAATATATGGGTTAAATAAATGTTGATTCTTAAATTATTATATATGAATGGTAATGATATATATATATATATATTTAATTATAATATTTAATTTAATTAAGATGGATTTAATTCATATAATATGTTTAAGTATAAAATTTATATTTCAAAATAGATTTTGGTAATAATTTGAATTTAGTGAAATTGTATTCATTAAAGAATTTTATTTAATTAAACAAATTTGAAACTTATGGAAATTTAGATTTAAGATAGGATTTTTACTTGGGTTTAATTTAAATAATTTAAAGAATATTTCTTATTTAAATAAATTTAGGGAAATATTTAGTAAAAATGAAATTTAAGGCTAGTAAATGATATTGAATTTATTAAGTGAATATCCCCAGATTAAGTAATAATAAAGTTAAATCAAGATCTATATGAAACTGTTAAATTGAACTTTGAAATGTTGAATATTAAAGCTTTGAAATATATTGGAATTTAAATGGTTTATTTTGTGATTCAGATCTGTATTTGAAATCAATATAATTTGAATTGTTATTAGAAACTGAATTAAACTAAAATGGAAAATTTAGATTGAATTAAATTGAAATTTAGAATTTGGGTCAATTTGAATCGATTTGTGAAACTTGAGGAAATTATAAATACTTTACTTTTTTAAATCATTTAATATATATATATATACTATTTCGGAAAAAAATAGATATATTTGAAATGAAATGATATTTGGGTTTTGAGGTATAAATTAAATTGAAATGACCACGGTGTTATAGTGTATATTCCCACCTTGTAGATAGTTCCGAAGATCCTTAGAGGATGGTTATCCCAAACATCCTTTAAGTTACTTGTATTTCAATTGATATTTCGCTTGAGTTGGATTTATTGATATAAGAATGTTAATCCTGACTCGAGTGTTTTGTGTTTTGCTTTACGCTCGGGTCAGACCGAGTGATACAGCATTTGAGACTCACCCTTGGAGTTTGGAGCTTCCTTTGGAGATCCAACTATCGCCACAGCTTTCAGCTCTTCTATTTGATTTGTTCAGAGAAGTCATCTGTTGTACTAGAGACTTCACTGCATTTGAGATATTCTATTGTATTTTATTTCTAACTCTGATGTTTATATAGTAGCTTCATGAACTACTATTTTATCTATTCCGCTGCGTATTATTGTATTACTCTGTGTTTGTGATTCTGTGATTGATTTATTTATTGCATATGTTGAGTTTTGCCAAATTTAAATTAACAATCTGATATTTTGAATTACTCAAGTCAGACATGTGTGGATTTATTGTCGATTTGAATGGTCCAAAATAGCGAGTCGTTACAGTTGGTATCAGAGCTTTGGCGCTAGGCAAAACTTAGCATATATAGAAAATTTATTTACAGAATCACTTTCGTTCGAGTTTGAATCTCTTTCGTTTGGCTCGATTTCCTTTGAACTTTGAAACGTTTCTTGCGATTCCAAAATTCATTCTTGTCTCTCCCTATTTGTATTCTTTTGATTCTGGAGTATCCCATAACTCCACTTCGAATGATCTCTATAAGAATAGGATCCCACCAATCTTTGAATGATTTGTGAAGGGGTGAAACTCCTTCACAATTGGCATTGATTCACTGGAGATTTCTATATCTTTGGTTTAGATGCCACTATCTCTTGCGATCGAATGTTGGTTTTTCTTGGAATTTCTGCATCGATCTTGTACCTGAATTCACCGTTGACCCTAGGGTCATCCGCGATTTATATAAGTATATTCATCTTCTATTTTGAAATTTAATTATCTCATCTTCGTTCGAGCTTATCTTTGAATCAAAATTCTATTTGACAAGAGTCCCTCTAATTTGAATCTCTATCTTTGTTTTGAAATCCGTTCGTGAATCGTCCTTTGAAAATCGGGTTTGTTTATATTTTAGAAATTGTTTTCTGAACCGAAATTATAATTTTGATAAGTATGATTATATTCTATATATAAAAGTGAAATGTTTTTGATAAAGATTATAAACCCTTTAAAATAAGAAATTGAGGTTTCGAAAGGATTTGTAATTTTGAAAAAAACTATATAAGAAATTTGATTTATCTAAAAATGATTTATGACTGAAGGATTTTAAATTTTAAATTCGAGAATTGAACTCCGGTATTTTGAAATTGGTTTTAAGATTTTGAAATATATAATAATAGTATGATTTAAAAATATTTTCCGAATAAGAAATGTTTTAATGATTTTAATGAGTTTCGAAGAAATTTCAAAAGAAGTTTGAGAAAAATAGAAGTCCAGAACTCACTTATGTCGCTGGAAAATAATTTCGGTGATGAGTGCACGCATCATCGACGTTGATTTTCGAGTTTCATAGTGGGGAATAGGCCACTTTAGTAGCATTGCTACGCGAGTGATTTTGCGAAACCAATTTTGATTTCAAAATTTTGAAGTATGATTTGATATTCGAAAGATATATGTATATGTATTTGAAACGATTTGAAATGAGCCGGTGTTCAGTCCTTGAGTTTCGGATTTGATATAACCCTATCTATTAAAATTGATTTACTGATTTGTTGTTGATTTCCAACTCTTGGATTTGAAAATGATTTCTTCAACTATTTCGAAGGTTCGAGCACTTCCAAATCAAGGTTAACTTTTCAAAGCTAAGAAATTTTGAAAACTATAAAGTATATAAGTTAGGTATGTATGTTAAAGTATGTAGTAATATGGTTTAAATAAGTTGAAACTGTTTTGTTAAGTAAATGAATAAGGAAAAATTTAAAATTTTCTAATATGAAATTTAGATTTGAAATGTTTTGAAAGAATTGGTCTTCAATATATTTTGAAAAAATTTAGTTAAATGTTTTAATTTAGTAACATCTTTATGAAACTATATATTTAACAAGTTGGAATAGATACACAAGTTGTACGTATACTGTTTTATTCGCATAATTAATTTGATCCGAGTTTGAGTACACAAGTTCGAGGTGAATTACACCATTTCGTGTTAGGATTTTTCATTCGATTCTTGATGGCGAATATTTGATATGGATTTTGGGCTCGATTTTAGAATTCTCTATCATAGTATATGGCTATGCAAGGAGACTGATGGCTTCTAGTCGAGAAACCATATCAAAGTCCGCATTAGGGAAGTCGAATGGACAATACTAGATCGAAAGCGAACTTGTGTGATCGAGCGAGCGATCAAATGTGATTTTGTGAAATGATGACGTATGTACATCTTATATTCTAATATCATTGATATATTTTGACGCTGAAATTGAAAGCTGTCGAGTTAGAATATCTTTGATTACTAAAAGAAAATTTCCAATTTAAATTACAAAGATATATAACCCATAAAAGCAAAGATATTCAATCTCGTATGGCTCTTCATACAGCGAAATTTATTTTGTAAAATTTGATCCTTATATAAGATGGACCTTATGTAAGTATAAGATGATTTTGAAAACATTTGATTTTGGAAATGAATTGGTTGACTTAAATTATATTGATTTGGAAATTTGGATTTATTTTCTAAATCTATTATTTTGGAACTTTGAAACTAAAGATATTTAATTTGAGAAGAAATAATTTGGTGAAATTGTATATGATTTTGAAATTGAACTGATATTGAAACAAATTGAAATTTGAGAACCTTGTGTTACTAAATACTTGATTTGGGAGTTGTCGAACTTATATAAAATTGATTTGTATGAGTTTGAAATTGATTTGAAAACTATGGATTTGAAAAGGGTACTCAATTTGAAAAGTGAAATCTTATATAATTAAAGTCTATATAAGTGTGATTTGACATACTTTTGATTTTGGAAAAGTATTTGATTTGAAAATTAAATCTTATATATAATGGATTTTATATAAGTAAGATATTTGAAAGTGATTTGAAAAGGTACTATATGATACACATTTTCGAAGTAAAGATATGGAAAGTGCCTTCTACTTGATATCCGATTTGTGGCCACATCTTGGATTCATTCTATCGATATTATTCTCTCTGATTTTTGGTTTTCCAGATATGATACTCGAGTGTCCTTCGAATTCCATGGCGTTACCCATGGTCTTACGATCGCGAATGCATAGCGCAACTACCTGGCTGAGTCTTGCCTAGGGGTACGGATTGTTTCCTTGGGGATCCAGGCGTAACCATTGTGTATCCTGCAATCTGTGTAGGTCGCGAATAGTAGCGCAACTGCTTGGCTGAGTCTTGCCTGGGGGTATAGATTGTTTCCTGGGGGATCCAGGCGTAACCATTGTGTATCCTGCATTCTACTAGTCATCATGGCGTAACTCGCAGGGCTGAGAAAGCTTACAGATATGGATTGTTTCCTGGGGGAACCAGGCGTAACCATTGTGTATCTGCGAACCATGGTTAGACAAAGGTTTTGTTTGTTTTTGTTTGGATTGTACTTTCCATATCTATTTTTAAAAAAAGTTTTTCCAGTATTTTCACTAGGTGTTAAAACAAGTCTACTAAGTACCTGGAGAATTCTAGTTTTGCGCCTGATCAACGCACTACCAGAGTCTACAGGAACAAGGATAAACTTGTTGAAACATCGAGTTATAAAAATATTTTATTATAAAAGTATTTCAAGCAAAGAAATTCTGTATTAATATTCGAAATTGAAATCCTTATGGTTTGAATTAATTATTCATGCCCGATACTATTCTTTTGAATCTACCTTATCTGCTCAGCTTTATCTATTCACCTATATTCTGTTTTTCCAAGTCCTCCTTCTTTTCCTTGTTGACTATATCCTTTTAAATATTGTTTATTTATATACCATATGGTTTAATAGAAATTTTTAGTGTTATAAATATTTTAGGAGTTATTAATAAATTAAAACATATTTAAAGAAATGATTATTGATTTATTAATAATGTTTGGAAAGTATCTGGTGATAATTAATAAATTTATGAATCATAGATTTAATGTTTTTCTTTGTAAATATAACTAAGGATGTAAATAATTGTTTTTAAATAGTTTACATATTTATAAGGGTGTTATTTAAACATATAAATGGTATTTATAAAGGAAGCAAGAAATTTTACAAATGGGTTTTGGAAAGTATTAAAGTATTAAAGATAATTGAATTGTAAATGAAGTTTGCAAATGAATATTTCAAGTAAAATTTATATAGTTTAAATTAATTGTTTATCCTTGTCTTTTAATCTTTTCTGTCTGGTTGTTTCTATTCTCCTACCTCCTTCCTTTTCGGGGACGAAAAGTTTTGAGTGGGGGAGAGTGTAACGACCCATAAATTTTGATTGGTTTTAATAATGTATTTAACTAAATTTTGTGAAATTATTAATAATAAAATTTTGAAAAAAAAATTATTTGGATTACGTATAATTAAATATAGCAAATGGTAAATTTTCAATTAATTATATGAAAGTTTATTTATTCTGTAATTCTATTAAATTCAAATCAGTTAAAAATTGTTGAAAATAAATTTGCATGAAATCGAGGGAATCGACTGTTACCATAAATTTTATTTCTTTCCTGTCCATTCAAGTTTTACATCAGTTACAATCCAATCAATACCATACCTTTATTACTCTCTGCATTCGTGCTGTAACTCTTTAATTTTTCTATCCATTGCTATTTCATTTCGGGTTTGTTCCTTCCCTATTTATTCCATTTCAAACATTTTCTCTTCTCTCTAGTAGAAACATAATATTTTACATCATTTATATATACATATATATATATATATATATCTGTAGCTTGCATTCATTCGTTTATTCACTTTTACGTTTCTCATACTTTCTACTTTATTGTCCTTAATTCCCGTGCTTGACGTTATCATTTCAGTTTCTTTCCATTGAATGTGGCACGTTTCATTGTTAACGTTTTATTCCATTTATATGTGTGACTTTCCTTTTGCAACCTGTTCCATTTCTATTTTCTTCGTTTTCAAAATTTGAAACGTACAGGCTGGACCACAGTATTAATTGCTTTCCAATTCACGTTCAAACGTTGCTATTCCTAGCTACTAATAAATTTAGAAATCAGTGTCTGTTACTTAATTTATGGCATACGTTCAAAGCATTGGCTTTTATTATTCAGCTCAATTAAGGGTGACCGTTGCCAGCACATAACCGGTAAAAGATTTGTATACGTTTTATTTGTTTATGTGGCAACGATTCACATTTACACTATTATTGCCTTTTTAACTTCACTGGTTTTCATTTATTTGTGTACGTTTTCATTTCAATTATTGTACACATCATGGTTCCTTTTATAAATTCATCGCCCATAAATAGTTTATTTCTTTCCCCCTTCATCTTCATTTGTCCCATATTCATTTATTTGTGTATATTTTCATTTCAGTTATTGTACACATCATGGTTCCTTTTATAAATTCATCGCCCATAAATAGTTTATTTCTTTTCCCCTTCATCTTCATTTGTCCCATATTCATTTATTTGTGTATATTTTCATTTCAATTATTGTACACATCGTGGTTCCTTTTATAAATTCATCGCCCATAAATAGTTTATTTCTTTCCCTCTTCATCTTTATTTGTCTCATATTCATTTATTTGTGTACGTTTTCGTTTCAATTATTGTACACATCATGGTCCCTTTTATAAATTCAACGCCCATAAATAGTTTATTTCTTTCCCCCTTCATCTTCACTTGTCCCATATGCATTTATTTATGTACGTTTTTTTACATTGATTGGGCAAAGGCTCATATTTCAATTGCGTTTATAAATCAATTTCCACTTTTGCAACTTCATTTTGCTTTCACTTTCCACCTCATACTTGCATCCTTCTTTTACTCACCTGCTCACATTTTTCTCCCTCTACATATATTGCTCCCTTCTCTTTTGAAACCCAGCAACAACAAAAAAAGGAGAGAGAAACGAACAAACTCCTCCGCCTCTGGCTTGCACCCTTATCCTCTCCGCCTCAATTGTCGTACCTCCATTTGATCATCTCCGCCCTCCATATCCTCCTCTTCCATGCTGACGTTGTTCGACGAACCACTACCTTACCGCGGTGAGTTTTGTTGTCCTCTTCCTTGATTCTTCTCTGGTTCTATATCTTGTTCACATATACATATATATATATGTAGTGTTTTCTATATGCGTTTTGTATAAGGTGTGTGTGTTTTTATTTTATTTTGTTTTACTGTATATAATAATTGTTTTACAGTACTATGTATATTTTGTATAGTTGTAGTGCTAGCATGTTTAAAGTATTGTAAAGTATAGAAGGTGTTGAGTTTATTTATGTACTGACTTTAACTAACATATATTACTGTTAGTATTATATATTGGTTTATTTTATATATAATCTGTTTTAATAACATATAGATTTTATAAAGTTTACATGGGTTTATATTAGTTTACATATACCGGAGTTAGATTTGGTATTGATATATAATATATGGACTTTATGTTATATGTTTTAATATTGATTTTAATATTTTATTTATAAAGGTTACTTTTATAAAGATTTAAATTTTAGATGGTGTTTGGATATTGGTTTGTATATGGGTTTAAACATATACATTATTTCAAACTATACTACATATAGATATGTTTTGTTTAAACCAATGATTTTTGAAAAAATATATATAATTTAATATATGTTTAAATTTAGAATACAGTTTTATTTATATATAGTTATATATACAACTATATACAGCTCACTTATCCTATTTATCTTCCTCGACCCAACTCTGATTTGATTTCGTCAATTCTTCTTTCTCAGCTTTGATTGTTAAAATTCTTGCCAATATTGCTTTGCTTCGAAATCTGTGCTTGGATTCGTATCTCTTCTCATTCCACCCTCTCCTCTAGGCTCGAAAGGTGAGCAATCACTCACGATTAACGTTCTTTTATTTATTAAATTTGATTTCAATTGAAATGACAATTGAAATATGCTGTTATTAGTTATTTACATTGCTTGTTATCTGCAATTGTTCACCTATGGGATATGACACCATATCCTATTGTTTATATTATATTTTTATTGATGATATATGCCTGTTATATTATTGTATTATCTATTATCACTCTGCAAGTTCCCTATAGTATAGAATTCACTATGGGTTGAAATGATACATACCCGAACGGACTTTAGAATAGGAGAAAATCGTTATGGGTTGAAATGATAAACCCAAGCGATTTTCATTTGAATTGAAATTGGGATTACGGGTTGAAATGATATCTACCCGTATATATTTAAATTACGGAATGAAATGATAAATATCCGTATCACTTAACCATATGATAGATATATATACAGACACCGTTGGTCCATATATATAAATATTTTGAAAATAAATTCTATGGATTTGGGAAGAAATATATGGGTTAAATAAATGTTGATTCTTAAATTATTATATATGAATGGTAATGATATATATATATATATTTAATTATAATATTTAATTTAATTAAGATGGATTTAATTCATATAATATGTTTAAGTATAAAATTTATATTTCAAAATAGATTTTGGTAATAATTTGAATTTAGTGAAATTGTATTCATTAAAGAATTTTATTTAATTAAACAAATTTGAAACTTATGGAAATTTAGATTTAAGATAGGATTTTTACTTGGGTTTAATTTAAATAATTTAAAGAATATTTCTTATTTAAATAAATTTAGGGAAATATTTAGTAAAAATGAAATTTAAGGCTAGTAAATGATTTTGAATTTATTAAGTGAATATCCCCAGATTAAGTAATAATAAAGTTAAATCAAGATCTATATGAAACTGTTAAATTGAACTTTGAAATGTTGAATATTAAAGCTTTGAAATATATTGGAATTTAAATGGTTTATTTTGTGATTCAGATCTGTATTTGAAATCAATATAATTTGAATTGTTATTTAGCAACTGAATTAAACTAAAATGGAAAATTTAGATTGAATTAAATTGAAATTTAGAATTTGGGTCAATTTGAATCGATTTGTGAAACTTGAGGAAATTATAAATACTTTACTTTTTTAAATCATTTAATATATATATATATACTATTTCGGAAAAAAATAGATATATTTGAAATGAAATGATATTTGGGTTTTGAGGTATAAATTAAATTGAAATGACCACGGTGTTATAGTGTATATTCCCACCTTGTAGATAGTTCCGAAGATCCTTAGAGGATGGTTATCCCTAACATCCTTTAAGTTACTTGTATTTCAATTGATATTTCGCTTGAGTTGGATTTATTGATATAAGAATGTTAATCCTAACTCGAGTGTTTTGTGTTTTGCTTTACGCTCGGGTCAGACCGAGTGATACAGCATTTGAGACTCACCCTTGGAGTTTGGAGCTTCCTTTGGAGATCCAACTATCGCCACAGCTTTCAGCTCTTCTAGTTGATTTGTTCAGAGAAGTCATCTGTTGTACTAGAGACTTCATTGCATTTGAGATATTCTGTTGTATTTTATTTCTAACTCTGATGTTTATATAGTAGCTTCATGAACTACTATTTTATCTATTCCGCTGCGTATTATTGTATTACTCTGTGTTTGTGATTCTGTGATTGATTTATTTATTGCATATGTTGAGTTTTGCCAAATTTAAATTAACAATCTGGTATTTTGAATTATTCAAGTCAGACATGTGTTGATTTATTGTCGATTTGAATGGTCCAAAATTGCGGGTCGTTACACATAAGCAGACTGTTACTAACAAGTATCCTTTACCTAAGATATATGACTTGTTCAATCAGCTTCATGGAGCTCGAGTATTTTCACAGCTTGATCTTGCTATGGGGTTCCTTCGGTTGAGGGTAGAAGAGGAGAGTGTACCCTTGGCAGCTTTTAGATCTGATCAGTTTTATTAGTAGTTAGTTATGCCGTTCGAGCTAACTAATGCTCCTGTATATTTTATGGACCTAATGAATTGGGTTTTATGAGACATTCTAAATAAGTTTGTCCTTGTCTTATTGATGATATTTTAGTCTATTTCAAGACCGAGGAGGAATATACGCAACATTTGAGGGTTGTATTAGAAACACCAAGAGAGCATGTGCTGAGGGCTAAGTTCTCAAAGTGTCACTTTTGGCATTCAGAAGTTAGGTTCCTGGGTCATGTTTTTTAAGCGGAATGTATTTCTGTTGATCATGCGAAAGTTGTGGCCGTTCAGGACTAGAAAAGGCCAGAAAGCATAACTAATATTAGGAGCTTTCTAGGTTTAGCAGCTTATTACAAGGGACCCATACCAGATTTCTTGAAGATTGCCTCTTGATTAACAAATGTGATAAAGGAATACGTCAAATTTGTTTGGACGGATAAAGGAGAGCAAGCATTCATAGAGTTAAAGGCAAAGTTGACTAGTGCTCCGGTTCTTACTATGTCAGATGGAGTTGAGGGTTTAACTATTTACATCGACGCATGTGGAACGGTTTAGGAGCTGTGTCGATGCAGCATGGAAGAGTTATTACTTATGCGAGTTGGCAGCTCAAATCGCATGAAACGAGGTATGGAACTCATGACTTGAAGTAGCGGTGGTATTCATGTTGAAGACGTGGATGCATCATTTGCTAGGTGAGAGGTTTGAGTTGTATACGAACCATAAATCCTTAAAGTCTCTCTGCACTTGTGCAGTTAAAGCGCTCGGCGGATTCAATGCGGTGGAGTTGCAAAAAGTCATAGCGAGGATACAGCGAGGATATAGCGGGATACAACGGATGACTCTAAAATAGCGTATAAAACTCATACTTAATGTTTAAAAATATATTTAAATGGTAATTAAATTAAAAATTAACATTCAATTGAATTATAATTAATACATAAATAATTTTAAATAAAACTATGTGCAAATATACTTTAAATAAACGTAAAACTATTATATAACGTAATTGAATTTAGTAGAATATTAGAGTATTTTCATTTCTAAAATTATATTAAAAGTTAAATCAAATAAATTAATTTCATAATATTTATAATGTATAAAAGTCATTTTCAATTCATTTTTTTAAAGAAGATATAGCGGAAATAGCGGAATATAGCGGGAATTACGGGATATAGCGGAAATAGCGGGGCTTAAAGCGGAAAGGCTATATTTGGGGGCTATATGGAAAAATCGTAGCAGTAGAAATCTGCTATGAGATATAGCGGGGTTATAGCGGGGTAATAGCAGGGCATTAACTACACAGCTCTGCACGTAGAAGGACCTTAATATGAGGCAGCATAGGTGGTTGGAGTTTCTTGAAGTCTATGATCTAGATATCTTATATACACCGGGGAAAGCTACTGATGCACTCAGTAGGAGGTATGCAGTTGTGGCACATGTTAAGGTTCTTCTGACTCTTCTTAGTCACATTAAGATTAATCAGCAGAGGATATTCATCTTGCTCGGATAGCTAAATCCCCTAGTGAGAATGTTGCTCTGGATAAGTGGCCTAAATTTTTGGTAGATGACCATAAAATTTTGAGGGTGAACAGTCGGCTGTCTGTTCCGAATGTAGGTGGGATTAGATAGGAGGCTCTAACTAAGAGTCATCATTCATGGTTGATAATACATTCAGAGTCACTAAGATGTATTAGGATATGAGACGTAAATTCTGGTAGGATGGTATGAAAAGAGACGTCTCTATATTTGTGAGCACGTGCGCTAACTGCCAGTAGGTAAATGGTAGTCACCAAAAGCGGCATGACTGCTTCAGCCACTTGAGGTTTCAAAGTGGAAGTGGAAGCAGATTTCTATGGATTTCATTAACGATTTTCCTAGGTCGAGGAGTGGCAACAAAGGTGTGTGGGTTATTGTAGACCGATTGATCAAGATTGTGCACTACTTACCAGTTAAGGCAACGGGGACGGCTTTTAGTTTTACTAAGTTATATTTTAGGGAGACCATTAGATTGCACGGGGTTCCTTGTGATATCTAAGTGATAGAGATCTAATATTCACAAGCCATTTCTGGATGGATTTGCATGGAGCTTCGGGGATCGAGCTTAGTTTGAGTATCGCTTACCATTCGCAAACTGATGGAAAAACGGAGAGGGTGAACTATGTTTTAGAGGACTTACTTCGAGCTTGCATATTAGATTTTGGGTGTTCGTGGGAAGAGCACTTACCACTTATTTAGTTTTCATACAACAACAGTTATCAGGCTAGTATTAGAATGACACTATTTGAAGTGTTGTATAGAAGGCCTTGCAAATCTCCATCGTGTTGGGTGGAATTAGGAGATCGTCTAGTGCTTGGGTCGGATATGATTCGGGAGGCTTCAGATAAGGTAAAAATATTAGGAAGCGAATCAAGGAAGCAAATAATCGGTAGAAGAGCTATGCAGACGAGAGGCATAGAGCTCTGGAGTTCCCAGTTGAATACTTTGTATTCGTGAAGGTTTCTTCGATGAGAAGTGTAGTTAGGTTTGGAAGGGCTAGGAAGTTGGCTCCTCGTTATATAGGACCATTCCCGATTCTAAAGAGGATTAATATAGTCGCGTATATAGTTACCGATTAGACTATCTGGTATGCACAATATGTTTCATGTATCGCATTTGCGTAAGTATGTGCATGATCCTTCGTTGATAATGAAAGTGGCACGTAGGAGGACTTGAAGCTTGAGCCAAACTTGACTGTATTAGGACAACCTATTCGTATTGTTGATAGAGATACGAAGCGATTGAGGACTAAGGTTGTTAAGTCAGTCAAGGTATAGTGGAGCAAGGATGCTCGGGATTGTACATAGGTGACAGAGGATAGTTTAAGGGATTCCTATCCAGAGTTGTTCGTGGACTAGAGATTTCTTATCTTTGCATTGTATATCTTTTGTAGCGTTCTCACCACTTAAGGTGGAGTCACTTAGTTTGCATCTGGTTTGTAGTTTAGTTTGTATATAGTGTCAGTAGTACTTTATATATGTATCTTGTTCTTTTGTCTTCTTTGATTATCGTTCTTGTTTGAATTTCGAGGACAAAATGTTCTAAGTGAGGGAGAATATAACGACCTAGAAATTCGAACACTTCATCTTCAAATATCGTAACTTTTTGAAACATAGTTAAGTGTTATAAATGTGATTTTATAACCTTAATAAATATCTTTTAATTAATGAATAATGATAAGAAACTTGTTTTGAATTTTTTTTACAAAAATATATTCTTCGAAGAAATATTTGTAATGTGACCGAAAATTGGTTTATCGGTAAACAGCTTTTTGATCGATATAAGTTATTCGAACTCTTTTGTGCTAAGATAATGAACATATGAACACAATAGGAACTAATAACACCCTTTTCTTCATGACATAAATGGAACGTTCTAGAAGTTTATAATGAATAAGAGATATTTGAATGAAAGGGGTATAATGGTCATTTACTAAAGGTAAGAGGTTTAAAGGAAAAGTGATAGGCATGTGGAGAGGTGAGCCTTCCATGGCATGATGGGGATAGTGAGAGCAAGCTTAGGCAAAACCCTTTGAAACCTATAAAAGGAGGGGCATACCCCTTGAATCCATTTCCACATTTTTACACAAAAAGTTATCACTTTTCCACGTCATTCTCTACACAAAATTTCAAAGAAAATTAATTTTAAAACACATCCAATTCAACTAAAATTTGAATTAAAGGCTTAGGAAAACATCATAACAGCTCCTAGCTACTTGGATTTGGAAGAAACAAAGCAAAACTCCCTCCTCTAAGCATAGCCATGAAAAATAAGCACTATGATAGCCTTGAAATCAAGTGAAAAATTAAGGCGAAGTTAGGAAGTTAGGTGTTGCAAGGTAGAGTTGGACTTGATGTGCTTGGACTTGCTTGTTTGATTACTTAAGTGGGAGCTAACTCATAACCTTGAATGAAAATATTAATTATATTTGCTTGTGATTGAATGGATATCGATATATGTTGTAATATTGATATTTGTTTGTAATATTCTTTTGATTCTTGCTTTGAAAGTAAATGGCATAAGTAATCCAAATGTATGGACTTGAATGGACTTGTGGACTTGTAGCATAGCCTTGGAACAAAGCATAGGTTGTAGTTGAACTTTGGTTAGGTTGGATTTGGATTTGAAATTGCTCTTATAGCGATAGTCGCTATAGATGCACTTAGGAATTGCCTTGTGTTCGACAATTTCTATGAACTTTGTAGAGAGATACTTAGGGGTTTCTCGCCATATTTGCGATGTTTTATATGTATGCTTGTTCCCATAAATTGTTTGAATGTGAAAATGTTGAGTAGCATATCAAAAAGTGGCCAAACTTACACTTGCGCAAAACTGCCCCATTTTAGCCTTTGTTTTGGACTTTAAAGGTTTGAAAATATATTTAAATTTAAGTATTTTGTTTCATTCTTTTTACATGTGTTTACTAACTCGTATTAATGTACTTTAGAATTTGTTTGAAATTTTTATGAATTTTTAAATTAGTTATGAATTTTAAAGAAGAGGGTTTAGTATTAAATATATAGAAAACATGGTTTTTCCAAGTTTCAAAGTATTTTATAAACTTGTTATCTTAAAGTAATATTTTGATAAAATGTTTTAAAACCTATTATAAGTATTTTAAAAGCAAATTTAAAAGTAAAAACAAATGAATTCAAAAGGGGCTAGGACTTGTTTAGTGGCTAAATTGTGTTTTGTTTACTTACTTATTTGAAAAGTAAATAATTATGCTTAGCACTAAAAGTCGATAAGGTAGACTTCTCCATTTGTGAGAGTTAAGATTGATGTTTGAGCAGGGATAAAAGCAATAGTGCTCTAACCTACTGAATTCCCTTTTGACCGAGGAATAGTAATGTTGGAATATTGAAAACATGTTAATCTTGTTGTTTAATTACTTATTGAAAGGTAATTAACTACGCTTAACGCTAAAAGCCGATGAAGTAAGCTTTTCTATTTGTGAGAGTTAAGATTGACGTTCAAGTAGGTATAGAAGCAATTGAGCTATAACCTACCGCCTTCACTCTTGACCGAGGAATAGTGAAGTTGGAAAGGTCGGAAACGTGTTAATCACGTTGATTACTTATTCGTTTATGGAATTCATTAATACTATACTTAACACTAAAAGCCGACGAGGTAGACTTGTCTATCTGTGAGAGTCAAGAATGGAGTGTCCATGCAAGGCTTTGATATGCAACCAGTGCTCTAACTTACCTGGCTTCCCTCTTGACCGATGGATAGTATAAGTTGGAATGTGAGAAACGTGATAAGTATATGAACATTGATTTGTATAAGCGATTGTTTTCTACTAGATAATCGATTAGTCGACTATCAAACTTGACGTAATATAGACTTAGGAAGTATATAAAAGCTTCATAGTTTCATGCCCTTTGAGAACCCCTGGGGAGGAGTACTAGTATGAAACGTCTCTAGCTTTAAGAACTTATATATACGAGATCCCCCTTGAAGGACTCCTCTTTATATGGTTTGCTTACTTCTAAAAGAACCAGAATTTAGTTTATTGGAAATTCATCGAATTATTCTTGAAGAGACTGGGATTAGTAAGTGTTTACTTACCAAATACCACTTCAAAACTAGTATATGTCTATTTTTTGGAAGCGGTTGTGAAAGGAATGCTATAGAGTTGAGCAGTCTATCCTAAGATTAAGTCCAAGGGAGAGGTCAGCTTAGCATTCGTCGGACGACTTATGCAAGAATCTATGGAGTGATTCATGTATTGTTCAAGTAATGAAGATTCGTGTGAGAGATGTCGAACGTGATCTCGACATTGGAAATGACAAAAAAAGAGTAAGACGCACAACTTGGAATAGCTAACCCGCGACAGGGTATATCAACTCCAAATCTAGAGTATGCTTATTGATGTTGGTACTGGGAGTTGATCATACTTGGTTCCACATGGTTCTATAGGTTCATGTGTGGGCTAGTTGTGTTTACCTTAATGGTATATTTTATCTAGAGATATACGATGCTTGGTGGTACTTTCTGACCCTTGTCAAGATGCCGGCCTCGGTTTATTTGGGGATGTCTCCAACAGAAAATCCATATATGTACATGCCTTAGCGGTTTTGGTTATGTCCTAAATATGTTGTGATGTGACCAATGTAAGCATCACAGCTATTTGGTATGATTTATATTCTACACCCTAGACATTATCTATCATATCACTATATTAAACTTAATGAATGGTTAGTTTCTTTTGAGGGGAACCCATTATGGGAATTCATACGGTCGCATTTGTTACTCTTACATGTATTCATGTATCTTAAGTTTACTCATCCCAGACTTATGTTTGATGCATGGTTTTTGTTTTTCCTAAATTCCTCGCATACTCTTTTGAGTAGGCTGAGTAAAGCAGGTTTTACTTTGGACGCTTCAGTGTATAGGAGACGAGCTGGAGGGTTCCATTATCTATCTATTTCTATTTCTGTTGCACTGTATCATGTATACATTAACATTGTGAGGACAAGCTATTATAACTATCCAGGCTGATGATAGTTTAGGTTTTGTAACTATGAAATTTCTATATTCGGAGTAACCCTTTGTACTGTTCTTTTGATATTATATATTATTATTTTGCTGTGAGATTCTGATATTGTGTCCTTCTTTCTTATTCTACTCTTTTTTATATTTTATCTTAACTATCTATCTTTCCGGCTCTTGGGTGCTCGGAACATGAATACCGTGGATGTATTTAGTGTCGATATTCGTAGGTCAAAAACTTGAGTCATTACAAAGTGATTAATTGCCTCTTTTATTACATTAAAGAAGGCAATGAATTATCTACATGAGTAATATTTATGGAAGTATTCAATAGCTTCTCAAGAAAGATATTTTGTCAAGATTATTATAAATAGCCATACAAAGGGTTTATTAGATGTGTGTGGGAAAACGTTTATTTTTCTAAGATTTTAGGGATTAAGATATCTTCTCAATTTTTAGGCTTTCGCTTATGATCTTTTGGGAATTAATAAAGGTTTTATTTGGTGAAATCTATTTTTCATTATTTTTCTTCACTTCTTATCTCTTCTAATCTTATTGTGTAGGGATCCTAGAAAAAACCCTACAAGAAAACCCATCCCGACTTTCGTTTAACCCGGCATCGCTAAGGGTTAGTAATGTGATACAACATTCATAAAACATTATATATTGCACTTAACATCAAAATCATATATGGGTTGTACACATAGCATTATCAATGGATAATCGATCTAGAATCTCTATATAATATTGTATAATATCACTCTTTCCATGGCTTAAATATAACATCACCATATGATATCATATTACTCACATGACATAAAACATAACATACATGAGCAATAGATGTAGAATACAACGATAATCCAATCACAAGGTAGTATTCAACCATACATGCAACAATAACAAGCGCCATATATCAATGCATACCTTAATCATATCATAATATAAATTTATTATATTTTCAATATATTATTTATATATAAATTTTTGAATATTACACAATAATATAATTTCAACATAATATATATTTTCTTTTCTCTATAGAAAATTTTAGAGTATGTTTAAATAAAAATAATGCAATTATTATGATTATACATCTATATATATATATATATAATTTTCAAAAGTGTATGTCAATCCATTTTAATTGAACATTGTATTAAATTATCGAACCAATTCAACTAATCACAAAACAAATCAATTTCATCATCCAATTGAATATACATTCAATTCAACGATTTGGCAATCCATCAATATAGCATGCAATCCCACATTCAATATTTACCGATTAAAAAGGGGTAGAATTTCACGTTGTTGATTTATAAAATTATAGAATGCATATAATTTGATATGAAATAAATATGAGATGTTATTGGAATTTAAAGATATTAACTCACTAATGACTAAAATTTAATTTTTCCCTTTTTAATATTTCAATTTAGCAAGATATAATCATCTATATCGTTTATCGAAGTCATAATTCGCCTTAATAGAAATATTGGTAAACATGTTTAGAGACATATGCGTATTCATATAATCTTTATGTGAAATCGCCTTTTTATACACGTAACGTCCCGAATAAACACTATATCATTCAAGGGATGCTAATCATGTTTCATTCTATATTCACATTTCGACCAAAATGGTCCAAACATGCAAACTAAACTCTAGAGCTTCTATAATTGCAATAATTTATATGTATATATAGGAAGAATATAAGGGATTAGAAGTGAAAAAGTTATCACTCACTGAAATCGATTCATCCTCCCACCTAAGGCCCTACCTACATTGGCCACCTCAGCCTCATGCTCACTAAATTAATTCCGACACTCATCGATGCACCCATCACCATTTCACCACTATTGTCTTCCTACTCCAACCACGCCGCAACTGCACCATTTCTCGCATCCATATCACCCTTCATCATGACTTCCAATTACAGTTGTGACATGCTCCTCCTCCCATCTAATGCCCACGTGCGCTTAGCATCATCTCCATGTCGCGATGGACATAGCCGATGTTGGGGTATCTCGCATTGTGTGTAGGTAATGGACGTATATTGAAAAAGAAAAATAGTCTCACATCGTGAAAAATAATTGAAGTGGAGTGGTATATATGAGTTTGGTTACATGTAACAACAAGGGATTCCTTTTGTTAAATGGTGTCGACCAAACTCTATATTGCCCACACGGAAAGATGTACGGATGGATCGTAGAACTTCAACATGGTATCGAAGCCGAATGCTATGCTTGGGACAATGGACAATGCGCATGAGATATGTAAATCATGGTGGTTAGCGTTGTAGGCTTAATTAGTTAGACTTAAGCTGGAGCTTGACCATAGTACGTGGGGTCTGGTAGAATAGCACATAAAGTCTCGATATGCTGCAGGCATAGTGGAAGATGCATGTATGGATGCGACCTGATGTGAAGATTTGTTGGGGTGTATCGTATTATATGCGGGTAATGGGAACACATTGGAAAAAGGATAGTCCCACATCATGAAAAATAGTGGAGGTGGAGTGGTATATATATGGGTCTGGTCGCATGTAACAACAAGGGATTCCTTTTGTTAAAAGGTGTTGACCAAACTCTATGTTGCCCCCATGGAGGGATGTGCGGATGGATCCTAGCTTCAACATGATATTAGAGCCGATGGTAACGCCTAGGACAGTGGACAATGCACAAGAGATCTGTAAATCATGGTGGTCAGCAGTGTAGATTTAAGTAGTCAGACTTAAGGTGAAGCTAGACCATGGTATTAGGGTTTGGTAGAATGACACATGAACAAAGTCTCAATATGGTGCAGGCATCGTGTTGGCATTGTGGAAGACGCATGGATGAATGCAAGCCAACGTGGAGATTTATTGGGGTATCTTGCATTGTGTGTGGGTAATGGGCGCACATTGAAGAAGAAGAATAGTCTCACATTGTCAAAAATAATGGAAATGGAGTAGAATAGATGAGTTTGGTCGCATCTAACAACAAGGGATACCTTTTGTTAAAAGGTGTTGACCAAACTCTACATTGCCCTACAGAGGGATGTGCAGACGGATTTCAACAGCCAAGCCCCCATTTCCAAGGTCCCTTATCTTGCTTCCATCAAGCGTTAATGTTTTTTCAATCGTTTTTTCAATCTTGTCCTTTTATTTACACACAAATCAAATGTAAATCTATATGTTTCAAGCTCAAAGATATTTGTAAATGCATTCTTATTCAACTTAAGTTGATTTACTATATATATTTTGCAAAATATATTTCAATATCTTTAATTATTTAACTTATTAAATATTGATTTATTTGATATTGAACAATACTTTATTCTATTTATCTTAAAACGTTATCAATAATCTAGATTATCATTTGAATTCATTTTTAAATTCATTTCATTATATAAATTATCATATTTAATTCCTGGAATATATCAAGTTATTCTAAATACGAAAATTTTCTCAAACATTATTATTTATAATTTTCAATATATATTTTCCATTTCGTAAATTATAAATCCCTTTTATTAGTTTATCTATTTTTATTTCTTAAAATAAAATTCTCAGTCTCAATCGTTATGATAAATTTAATATAATATTAGTATACCGGGAGTTGGGTTATTATAAAAGTGGACAGATAAACTAGTGTATCTTGGTCATTTTCGTATTTTGGTTCCCTGTGTATATTCACTATACAGGTGATGATAATTGGAGGCTAGAGCATATTGTTGATCTTGGTCCACTTGGCAATGAAAGAAATGGGGGTAGATTTCAAAACTTTTCCCTAAGTGGGTTTTAATGGGGCTATATAAATAACTAACTAGCTCTTAGATCCAGTCTACTTTTAATTAATATTTCATTTAACTTGAAAGTTGTTTATATTTATAGTTTATGCGTTTTATGTTTTGTGACTGTAGGTACGTAAGGAGATACATTATCATTTATGATACTTATTATTAAGTGTCTTATGTTTCATGATTTCAAGTATATGAGGAGTCTTACTAATATATAAGATATATATTGCAAAGGGAAACATACATACATACATACATATATACATATATATATACACACATACATACACATACATACATACATACATGTATGTATGCACACACTGAATAAATGAAGAGTCTTACTGATATATAAAATATATGTTGCAAAGGGAAACACACACACACACACTTAAATGTATTCGTTTATTATATATGTACACACTTATATATATATATATAGCAACCCTACTTTCTACGTCGAATAAATAAATAAATTTAATTAAATAAAAGTGTTTGAATTTTATTCGTGATAGTTTATACATTGAATAAATTATTTTAATTGACTATAAATATTGTGAAGTGTAATTTTATTTATATTGGATTGAAATTTATTCCAGAGTTTAAATTAAAATTTAAATGAGAAGGAAATTAACGAAAATTTAAATTGAGAGCCAAAGCGATTAACCCCGGCCCAAACCCATTTAAATTTTTTTCTTTCTTTTTCTAGAATAATATCTTTCTTTCCCCCTTACCAAATCAAGCCCATCATAAACCCGAATCCTCACTTCTTCGTTCGTGTCCTAGTTCCCCGAAAAGTCTGAAAACGCAATGTGTCTGTATAAGCATGTGTATTCATATACATATACATATACGTATACATATACATACATAATTATATGTATGTATATATGTATCTATTTATATAAAGCACTCGAACGCGAGGTGAGGCGGCAATGTTGCACGCGTTGGTCGATAGGAGGGTAGTCCCATGATAGTGGTAGTGCTGGGCATGGATAGGGTTGTCGGCGTTGATTCCTGGAAGGAGTCGTGACTTGCCACTTGCAATTGAGCAGATGTCGCGTCTTGGAGCAGCGACGATTGGTGGAGGCTGATGCTGATCGATAGGGTATTTACATTGATTCCTCCTCAGAATACATGTAACGACCCAGAATTTCAGTCATTCGAATTTAAAATATTTAATTGATTTTTAAATATTGAAAAATTAAATTTTATAAGTTAAATAACTTATAATCTCAAATATAGCGAACGGGATTTTCGATCCCCAAAATCGACACTAATACATCCTCGCTATTCACGTGCTGCAAATCCAAGTGCCGGAAAAGCCGATCGTTATGGGAAGAAAGAAAATAAAGAAGAGAGAAGAGAAGAAAGGAAGAAGAAGAAGAAGAAGAAAAAGAAGAAGAAGAGAAAACGAAACTAAATCAATCATAGAATCTCACAATCATAACAGAATAACATATAATATAATATCAATGAACTTTACAAAACAGAAACTATAATTACATATATCCATTCATCAGAGTACAATAATCAAATCACAATCATCAGCCTGGACAGTTATAATAACATGTTCTTACAAATGCTGATAATTTAAACAACAATGCAGCAGAAAAATAAACAAATACGAGAATACCTCCTGAAGATCTCGAGCTTGTTTGCTGAAGCTCCAAAGCATCCAAACCTATAACTGTAAATATGCTCGGTCTGGCCCAAGCATTGAAAGGGAAGAACGCCTGGATCAGTCTGGTAAACCAGCGTGAGAAAACACATCTCAACTGAATTTTAAAGTTATAAAACTTTCCTTTATCAAAACAAAGGTATCTCGTAAGACCACACCTGCACATAAACACGGATGGGTTTTTACCTTACTGTAACAACCCGCATATTTATCGATTTTATATTTAAATATTTTATTGTTAGTCGGATGTTAGACCGAAAAGCTACTTTTTGCATACGGTCAAATTGGGACTCGAGACCACCCCCATTGAGTTCAAAATGACGTTTGCGATCTTTTTGAGTGTAAACTTCGATATGTTTGGAGATAGTGAAATTTTCGTCACTTTTTGTGTTGAGCTTTTGGTTTGGGCTGCACCTCTTCTACCTCAGCCCAACCCCTTCCTTCTCTTCATCACTTCATCAACTTTGAAGCTTTAGCAACAATGGTGGAGGGAGTAGGAAATTAAAATTCCAAGCTCAAATTCTTTAGCAAATTCAACATCTAACTCCAAATTCAAAGTGAAGACATTGATTCAAGCTTGTGGTTGATCTTTGCTTTGCCCCGAGCTTCATCTTCATCAAATTCCGTGAAAAGGTGAGATTTTTAGTCTCACATCTTGCTTAAATTGTCATTGGACTGTTGGGAATGATCCCCTATTGCATTTGCATCAACATTTGCATTTGGTTTGAATTGGATTGGCGAAAAACTTCAATTTTCAGCGTTTTGGTGATTTTCTGGCCTTAAGTCGTTTCTGGCCTTCGCTGAGTCGTTCACGAGTTAAGTCTAAGTCGTGAGTCGTTCACGAGTTAAGGGCTTAAGTCGCGCGCGTGTATTTCTGTTCGCCTGGCTTGAGTCGTTCACGAGTCAAAGTGATGAGCCGTTCACGAGTCAAAGTGATGAGCCGTTCACGAGTCAAAGTGATGAGTCGTTCACGAGTTACTGGCTTGAGTCGTTCGCGAGTTAAAGTGTTAAGTCGTTCTGGGTGTTCTGCCTTCGCTAGGTCGTTCGCGAGTTAAGTGCTAAGTCGTTCGCGAGTTAAGAGTTAGGTCGTACTGGGATAAGTCGTTAGGTCGTATGGACCTTAGCTCGTAGCTCGTATGGCTCTTAAGTCCTAGGTCGTTGGCTTTTAAATCGTTAAGTCGTAGGTCGCTGCTTCTACTAAGTCGCTAGGCCTCGCCAACTCCGCTAGCTCGCAACTGTTAAGTCGTATGACCTTAAGTCGTAGGTCGTCCCCGACCTAACTCCACTAGGTCGTTCCAGCCTTAGCTCGTAGCTCGAATTGAAGCTTAAGTCGTTAAGTCGTTCGTTCCACTAAGTCGTTCAAGGCTTAAGTCGTAAGTCGTTCGCGAGTTAGTACTTGGTCGTTTGACCTGTTTTTCCACTAGGTCGTTCGACCTGTTCTTCTGCTAAGTCGCGTGGCATCATCCCACTTAGGTCGTAGCTCGTAAGTCGTAGGTCGTCGCCGACCTTACACTTGGTCTTTTTGTTCGAGATTTCCTTAGGTCGCATGACCTACTTTTCCTTAGGACGCTTGACCAGCCTGCCTTCTCTAAGTCATACCGTGACGGGGCGCTGCCCCGCACCCCGCCGTGGGCGCTGCCCCCTGGACCCCCGCGACCTGACCGGGCAGGTCGAACCCCGTATTACTCTGCGTAGGCAATCTCTTCTGAAAAACATTTATCAGAATTTCTACTTTGATGGATTTGGGATTGACTTCTTTGGACTTTACTCACGTCTTCGAACGTGAATTGATTTGTTTCTACAATCGTTTTATGACTTGTCACTTTAAAGATATATGAAGGTTTCAATACTAATAGTAAATATCAAAACTCTTTCATCAAAGCGATTTCAACACTATTTTAAATATCAAAAGTTCGTTTCCTCAAACCGATTTTCAATCTACTAGTATATACAAGCCTTTACTTCACTCGAATGAGAAATCGACTTAAACGACTTAGTAAAACGGGTGGTATGAAACGCTTGCGTTCACTTCGTCGGTTAGCTCTTGGACTTGTTCGATTGAACCCTTTTTGTGACAATTTCCTAGTGAAGATTTACAGCTTGTTCGTAAATATTTAAGTTAAGCAAGTGGTTATGGGACATGAAGCTAAACTCATATATTTACTAGCTTGGTGTGATTGACACTTCTCGCTGATCATGATGATCATTTTATGATTTAGACTAGCAATTGTGCGATGTCTCTTTGTCCATATGAAGGACTGTACTTCATTTTATTGAGCTTCGTCTCATTTCTTTGTGGGCTGGCAACCCAAGTACTTTTAATGTGTTTCGATTCATCTGATGTACCGTTTGTACTACATCGATGTCTCTGTCTTTCTGATTCATTGGACGTACCGTTTGCACTGCGTCAATGTTCGATTCATCTGATGTACCGTTTGTACTACATCGATGTCTCTGTCTTTCTGATTCATTGGACGTACCGTTTGCACTGCGTCAATGTTTGATTCATCTGATGTACCGTTTGTACTACATCGATGTCTTAGCTTTCTGATTCATTGGACGTACCGTTTGCACTGCGTCAATGTTCGATTCATCTGATGTACCGTTTGTACTACATCGATGTCTCTGTCTTTCCGATTCATTGGACGTACCGTTTGCACTGCGTCAATGTTTGATTCATCTGATGTACCGTTTGTACTACATCGATGTCTTGGCTTTCTGGTTCATTGGACGTACCGTTTGCACTGCGTCAATGTACCGGCTTTCATGCTCCTGTTTGGGATTGGCCATCCTTTTCTTGTGATTTCTGGATTTCTAATGATTGATTTCTGGAATTTTATGTTTCACCAGCTTTTACCATTGACATTGATGAGTATGTCATTTTATTGTGGCTTGGTGAATTAAATTAAGAATATGACATTCTTTTCTCTGTTTTGAGATTATTGAGATATTGTATGACTTTTATGGGATTTCTAATGTATACTTTTCATAGTATGACACCTTTTTGTTATCATACGTTCTATTATCATATCTCATATTCTATCTCATTTTATCTGATAATTATAGCTAGACTGATCCGTTTATTATTTTCTTCTTAAATAATACTCGGGTCAGACTGAGTTTTTACAGGTGCTTCATCATGACTTCTTATCTGGAGCCATCTTCTGACTTTTGGCTAACTACTCTAGTTTAGTAGGTTTTTGTTGTATGAATTTGGGATGAGACTCCTTGATGTATACGTATTCTATTGTCTTGCACTTGTATCTATTCTTTTGTGTTATTGTGGATCTTATTTGACCACTACTCTGATGTACACTTTTAGGTGTAATATTCATATCTTATTCCGCCTTTGTGATATGAATTGTCTGTGACTGATTTGTTCTACGTTTATTTCTATATTTGTTTCCGAAGATCATATATAGCCACCGTGTGATAGCTTTGTGTTTGTTTCGGTATGTCGGATTTCCTCCTTAAAAGATATGCATTCTATTCTATCTGACATATCGGTGCTCGCGCAAAGAAGTTACATAGATGGTCGCTCCTCAACAGCCTTATCCTCCGTGCTAATTGACAGCACTACACCGTAGTGTTCTTGGTTAGCGTGGGTATAAAGGTGGGGCGTTACACTTACGATAACCAAAAAATTTCATATCAAATCCTGTTATATTATACTAGTGTCTAGTATACAAATAATATGAATCATAGCCGAAATTGTTACATTTATTAGATTTCAGCATACTAGCCACAAAGTGGGTTCTACAAACAAAATGGCAGGCACGTAGTGGATAATGGATTTCCATACAAATAACTAGGTGAAAGGACTACTTTCTGATAGTACATCTCTAGAGGAATGTACCGAGGCCTATAGAACATCTGCACCTCTACCAATACAAGAACGGTCTACCTCTTCCTAGATAGTACCAAATATGTCATCACCCCGGTCGTTACCGACCTATCCGAGGTCCCTCATCGCATACATCCACAATAACTTAAAACCGAACATCATAGCAGAATAAATATATCTAGAAGGGGATGAGCATATCCTAATGGTTGCGAACCACGTAGCCTTGCCACATCTACCCTGTTTCGGTCATTTCTGGGTGTGAGGCCTAAGGTCACGTTTACCTTTCACATAGCACATATCACTTTCCTCTTTGAATGCCACATTGCCATTCCATCATCACACAACTGATTTTTATAAACGTATAACTCCTGAGCTCGTATGTCTCAAGAAAGAGTGCTAAGCTAAGAGAAGTTGCCTTCTCCGCCACCAAACAGATAATACGTTCATAGAGATCAACCAATGTAATTAGAAATGCAACATCAAACATTTGTCCATACAAGTTGTCCAAGAACAGGACAAACCGAAGGCACTTCTCCTACCACATCCTGTTTTGGGAATCACCCCAAGGATCAGTATCGATTAGTCCTTGCATTGGATATTTCATAAAGAAGAGACCGCTGCTACTATATGTAAATTGAGAGTTTATCCCCAAATGATCAACAAGCAGTCCTTTATTACGAAAATCCCAAATATCAATGTCTTCCAACACCTGCACATTCGGATGCATATACGTTGGTCCGAAGTGGTTTTCGGATAAATCTGATCCCGGTCTCTCCGGATCAACAACGATAAAGAGGCCATATTTGATAGTCGGTTATTTAACTATCAAAGCAAATAATAATATCTAGCACCATAAGCAATCACTTGGCCCATTTAATTAATCTTTTATTAATTAAATCAATTTTCAGATATTTACTTCAAATTATCTTTAAAAAGATATATTCTCAAAATCATTTCAAATTTGATAATGGAAAACATTTCTATATGCTTATATTAATGATATAAGCATATTCACAAATCACTTCATTTTTAACACTTGGAAAAATATTTCAGTATACTTATATCAATGGTAAAAGTATATTTAATTACACTACCATTTGGAGACACGCCAAATAGATTTCTATAACCGTACAACTCCAGATTCGTACGCCTCCGGACAGGTGTTAAGTATAGGCAGGAATGGTCCTACACAACCAAGCCTTTAGTACGATCATAAGAACCGATTCGTGTATCTCACGATTGGAAAACATTATTTATTGGGTCAAAACGAATGTTGCGTAAAGCATTGTTACGACAACCCAAAAACATTAGTATAAGGATTCGATTAATTATATATATATAATCCCATATACTATATAAATCATTTCCTTTCAGAAATCATTTACTATAACAACAGTGTTATCCATGCCTTCCTTACTTTCCCAAAAGCGTCTACTGCAACAGTAAATGTTGAAATCTATGTTTTCGATGCATAACTCATTTTTCAAACCATTTAAATTCCATTTGGAATTATTACTTCCAAAACCTTTACTTTAAAAGGATAAATTACTTTAAAAACCATTAACTCCATCAAAATATTTCTTTCAAACATTCCTTTAAACAAAAATCCATATTTAAATCTCAACATAAGTCATTTCCATATTTATAAAACTATTTTTATAAATCTCCTTTCGATTTTATAAAACTTCTATTTTATAAAATCCCTTTATTTACAAAATTCTATTTATAAATCCATTCTTTTATAAAAACTAATTTTTGCTATAAAAATCCATTTATAATTCCATTTCTTTATAAATCAAATTTATTTATATAATCCATTTACCAAACAACTTCAAATCCATTTACAAAACATTCATAAATTCTGATTATAAATCTATTTCTTTATTTATAAAATATTACTTCTATAAATATTTTTTATAAACTTATTCAAAAATCTCTATTTAAAAACACTTTACAAAATAGTAAATCGAAAATACCAAAAATCAAACTTTTTATTTGTTCAAAAATAAATTCATTTCCTTTTAATAATTTAAAAATCATTGAAACATATATATACTTTCAAATTTACTACAAAATCCTTATTAAATCAAAATCATCATTTTAGCATTTCAAAATACAAAAAAAATAAAGCTCAGTGCTACTAAAGCACTAATTAGTCAGATCATATCACAATCAATAATATAGCATCCAACACATCATATATATATATATATATATATATATATATATGAAAAGTAAGTCAACGGTGGTGAGGAATCCTGTTGGATCCCTCCAACTTGTCCCCCTGCATCACATACAAAATAAAATCATAAAATATAAAAATCAACCGCTTCGAGGATGGATTCGTATACAAAAGGTCATCGGCTTTTACACTGGAACATAATAGGGTCTCATCCACTCCAATAGGTGGGAATATATCCAAACCAACTAATAATATAGTATATCACCTAGACAAGCAACAAATAACATAAATAATATTATTCTCGCTTATATAAAAATATAAGCAGGCAAGAGAGGTGAGTTTACTCACTAAAATCCCAAAAATGGCCTAAGCGCTCCGGTTTGAATTAAAATTGAACGGTCGTTCAATTTAACCCAAAATTCCAATTAGCTCTGAATTCGTCCAATCCAACTCCATAGCGTAGTACTTGCTGATACGAACGCAACGCAACTTGTCGTGCTTTATTTGGACCTCGTACGAGCAAGTTACAGATTTATTAACATTTGACATAATTAAAATTATAATTAACATAAGTTAAATAAGTTTAAACTTAAACCTTTTCTTCTATTTCCCTCCCTCACACATACAGTTCTAGGCCGTGCAACATTTTTTTTTGTTTTCACGAACGAAGCTCGATCGCGCGACCCAAGGCACACCGTTGTGCGCCTCGCCACAGCCGCGCCGCCCTTCTACCGCCTCGCCTTCCTCCATGCTCGCGTGCGCGACGACATCGCATGATGAACCTAAAAAACATCAGACGAACACGAGCCAACTGGCGTCGCCTCGGCTCATCGATCGACGATCCAACCGTAGATTAGCCTCGTATCGTTGTGATCTACGTTTTCCTAGTTGATATCGAAGGCCACTTCGACCCCTGGAGGCACGGATGAACTAAGGCCGTTGGATTTCTGTTAATGGAAATGGCGGCTGAAATTTATTTTAGGGTTAGGGTTTGCGAGTGAAGGAAGTAGCTGGCCTTCATATAGAAATTTTTTCCAAAACACTATTCATCTGCGAAAATTTCGAACTCCAAACGAAACGTGCCGCCTGGCGTTCTATATGTTATACTCCTATTTTGAACATAATGGAATATATATCGGGAGCCAATTCCATCATATTCAGAAGATAGCTTTTCAAAATCAAATTATATTAATCTGAATTCCTTTAATTAAAGTCTACGCGTTTCGAACTCGCACGACCAAACGATATGTCCAATCGCCACGAAATTCGACAGCATGTAATGATTCACTATTACGGATCTAATGTAATTGGTTTCGCCGAAATCTGAGATAGTGCCCCAAAAGACTACTTTTATACGTTAATTAAAACGAGTAATTTCCAAAATCAGTTTAAATCACTTTTAAATCAAATTTAAAAGTTTACTAACTCCATTCTAATTTAAATAGAATTTAAATCAACTTTCAAAATCGTTTTCATTCATTTTAAATTCAAGGTTCGTATATTTAAACAATTTCAAATATTAAATTAAACAATTTAATTATCAAATAAATTCACTATATTTGAAATATAAATTATTTAACTTATAAAATTAACTTTTCAATATTTAAAATCAATTAAATATTTCAATTTCAAATGACTAAAATTCTGGGTCGTTACAGACTCCCCCCTTAAAAATATTTTGTCCCCGAAATTACCAAGTAAGAAAAATGTCACAAACCCATTAACTTTTCAAAACGATTAGTGGAAACTTGTTATAATTTTTTTTTTCTAATTCATTAAATTCATTCAGAGTTATCAACTAATACTATTCCAAAAATCAACTAATATCATTTTAATTATAAAACCAGAATCAAATTTTAGTTATAAAAAATTTTCCCAAAATTCTCAAAAAATTTCTAACGACTTAAATTTATGGAAAATTTCGCTAACGTCTTCTTTGCAAGGTTCGATCGAAAAAAATCACAATACATATATAATCACAAATATACATCTCATCTTTGAGGATGAGGCATCCCGTAGGGAAAAATATAAAAGTACGATATGTAATCCGAGATATGTACCTTTTATTATATTTGCAAGCATATACAACGAATAAAATGTGAAAGCGAGCTCCAAATGCGAAGCATACACCATTCGCACCTACTAAACACCCAACAACCAATGAGAAAATGTATATAAAAGTAGTATCAATATATAACACATACTAATACAATAACTATATGCAAATGTAGCAAATGCAACAAGAGAAACCATCGAACAATTAATATTCATTCAATTAATTCATAATCATATAAACATTTTCTAATGTCAACATCTAATTTATTAAAGCCCTTTTGATGTACATATGTCATCCGTATGCAAAACCATACCTGATCGCTCGCTCGATAACACAATTCACTTCTGAACTAGTATCGTTCACATGTCCACTCTAGTGCGGACTCAGATCCGGTTCCTTGATTAGAAAACCACCATTCTCCTTGCATAGCCATATACTTTGATAGAGAATATCGAAATCGATCAAAAATCCATATCCAGTGTTCGCCGTCAGGAAATCGAGTGAAAAATCCTAACTCGGATCGGTGCAAATCACCTCGAAATCGTACACTCGAATCTAGATAAAATAGTTATACAAATAAAATGATATACGTACAACTTACATATTTATTTCAATTAATTTCTTATTATATCCCATTCTTTTTATTCCTGATTCTTTTATTTACATTCAATTCCTTTTGCATTCATTTGATCCGCATTCAATTTAAATCAAATTCAATTATTCATATTAATTTCATTTACATTCAGTTTATTAACATTCAATTTATTAACATTCATTTATTAGTATTCACTTTAAAATTCAATTTATGTTTAACAACATTTCATTCCATACTCAATTAGTTTATGAATCATTTTTATAAAGTTATTTACTTAAGTTCACTTTAAACATTTTATACCACACTTCTTATGTTTATTTTCACTTCAACACTTAAGTTCATATTCAATTTTAACAAACAACATTCTAAAACATATTCAATTCATTTCACAACTCAAATTGAATTGCATTTTATAACTTAAGTTCATTTTCATTTCGATCAAATTCTATTTCATTTAACTCGTTTCATCCCACTTCACTTAACTTGAGTTAAATTTTATTTCAAAATTCATCTTATTTAACTTAAGTTAGATTTCATTTTATTATTCAAACTCATATTTCTTTTCTTAACATTCACTTTCAACAAACTATAATTTTGTTTTTAGCTTAATATTCCTCAAATCCATAAGTTACACAAACTTATTTACTTAAAATTTCATGAAATTTATTTGACTAAGTTTATTCACATACTATATTTACAATTCAGGGTTATATAACCACTTTACAACTCAAGTGTATATTCATTTCATTATTTTATCTAATTCATTTCGAATACAATTCACTTTCATTTAACCTTTCTTAAGATAAACTTCATTTCATTAACTCAATTTATTAAACTTTACTTAAGTTAATTTTTTTATTTGATATCTCAAATTCAAATATCCTTTTTTTGCTTAACCAAAATATTCAACCATTTTAAAATTTGGTTTTACTTTCTTATGCAAATTCATAAGTTCTAAACTTATTATATTATTTTTTCATATATTTATCAAATCATACTTGGAATTTTACAATCAAAACTTGCTTTATCAAAACAAAACTCCAATAGTAAATTACTAAGGTAACAATTCATCACTTAGAAACTCAAAAATGAATACTGATAATGCTTCAGTCATCACCCGAATTATTTCCCAGCGACTATAGTGAGTTCAGTGCTTTTTATTTCTTTTAAATTCCATTTTATTTATAAATCACATTTATAAATTTATACTTATATGTATAATTTCACTTTGGTTATATAAAACCATTTCTTATTGTTTATCTTTGTTTACATTATAATAATAACTTTATTAGAACACAATCAATAAATAATAAATGATAATAATCAAATATTACCATTCACTAACAACCAAACAATCCATATAAAACAATAATAATTTCTAAAAAATTATTCCTTCATATATAAAATATAATTTAGGTAAAATTATTTCATCTACCGATTTCGAAAAGAAACTGTGTCGGTTTGCCTTGTTCAAGCGTTTAGAAATCCCGATCGATAACATGGCATCCCACGTATCGACTAGAATTCATAAGCCACACCAATAGATAAACAACCACAATATAAAACATTTTTATAATCACTAACAAATACGCTCTCATATAAATAATACACTCAAACTCAATCTAGGGCATTACTAACCCTATCTATAATGAGTTTCCATCCAAAGCTTAGGTGTTCGCACAATCCTAATGTAACGACCCGACTTTCCTGACCCAGAAAATCGAACCATTTGATTTAAGAAGAAGAGGTAGAAGAAGAAAAATAGAAAACAAAATCAGAATCTAACCATCGCAGCGGAATAAAATATAATATATATATATCAACAGATCTTTACACAAATCAAAAACTATATCTGTTTATATAATATAGCATCAGAGTATACACCCGAGAACACATAACATACAACTGGACAATAACCATATCATGTCCTCAATACAACAGAGTACAACAATCAACACAGCGGAATATATATATAAACAAGTACGGGATATACGTCTCGCCATCCAGCTCATCTCCTGAGCTCCACAGCATCATATCCTGTAACCTATAATACTCGGTCTGACCCGAGCATCATATAAAACAATACCCGAGTCAGTCTGGAATACCAGCGTGAGAAAATCACACTCAAATTGATTTTTAAAGTTTCCAAATCTTTTGAAAACAAAAGCATCTCGTAAGACCACGCCACAAATAAACATGTCGGGTTTTTACCTTACGATAGCTAAAACACTTTTTATAAAAATCCTCTGATATTATAATAGTGTCTATCCACAAATACTTATTAAAATAGCTGAAATTGTTACATGATTAAATTCCAGCATACTAGGTATACAAACAAATACCGTACAAGGCACGTAGGGAGAATGGATTTCCAACGAATGACTAGGCACTGGGGTACCACCTGTCACAGTACGTGGCCTAGATCACAGTACCGAGGAGTACGCCCGCTCCCCTGCAACACAAGGCCGGAATCATCCCTTACTGGATAATTCCGAATAAAATCACCCCACGGTTGGGATCAGCAACCGCACCACTAAGCCGAAATAAAAGGGACATCTAGACAGGGATGACCTTACTCTCAAGTGGGGGCTACCCACGAAGCCTTGCTGCATAACCCCTGATTTTCAGTCATTCCCGGTTGATGAGGCTCGAGGCTAAACGATACCTTTATAGCACATATCCCTTAGAATGCCCATCGTCCGCTGACAATGTTTCGCAAGCATTCGTCCATACAAGTCCGTCCCGGGTTCGAACGGAACCGAAGGCACTATTCCTACTACATCCATTTTGGAAATATCCTCAGGATTAGTAGCGACTAGCCCTTGCACTTCACAGCTCCATCTTCGACTCCGAACACGTTACACGAAACGTACAAACCGGATCGAAGTGGTATTCGAGTCTCCAGACCTAGAATCCCGGTATACGGAAACCCGATCCCGGTCTCTTCGAAACGATCAACGCATTTGGCCAATATTGATAGTCGGTTATTTAACTATCAATTAACATCCACAAGCAACCATCACACAATAAATAATTTCCCACATTATTTATTTGCCCAAATATCTTTCCAAGATATATTTCCAAATTTTCAAAGCTCATTTGAAAACAAATTTCAAACAGTTTCCGCTTACGGGATACATTTCCCAAATAATTATTTCCACTGAATCACCAAGTACAAAATACTTTTAATTTTAAAATAATTTAAAAAACACTTTATTTAAATATACTTTATAACATTGAAATTTTAAAACTACTTTAATACTTTATCAAAATATATATTTTAAGAATATTTAAAATAAAACCACTTTATAAATATAAGCTGACTTCCTCCTTAAAACATAATACCAAATTACTTTTATATAATTACTACAATAATAGATTTTTGAAAATACTTACTTTGGAAATTAACCTTTAGAAATAATCAATTTTCTAAAACATGTTTTTAAAAACACAATTAGAACTTTTAACTTATATTTAAAATTGCTTTGAAAAACGTACTTGGCAATCCAAGGAAATACACTTCTCTTCACATCCTTTAAAAATAAATCAACATTTATTTTTAAACCAATTCATATTCTTTTATAAATTCCCACCTTGAATTTATATTCTCAAATATCCCCTGATATTTTATTTCACTTTATAAACCCAGTTTATATCTTCAAAATCTCATTTCTCTTTAAAGTTTCAAATCCCAAAGTATTTAAATCAATTAACAATGGATTCTCCAATTTAATTTACTTTGAAATAAATTTCCTTACTTAATCCATTTATTTCCAAATTCATTAACCTCCAGATTTTATTTCTCATTATGGTTTAAAATCTTTAAACCGAAACACAAGTTTCAGATTTCCCAAATTCCTTCTTCCTTTTTAATTACATTTAAACATTGAATTAAAATAAATTATTTATCCCTTTAAATAACATCACATAAGTTATCTTTAAATTCAATATTCTCTGTTTATTTAAATTCTTCTTTTCCATATTTAATTTTTTCGAATTCACTAGAATTACTTAACTTAAATTTTATTCTTTTATTTCTTTCCAAAAATCCAATTCAATTGCTTTTGATAACTCGTTATACTGGGAAATTCAATCCAACCAGATTATCCAATATAAATCATCACAGGATATCAACAATCATATCACAGAATATTTAAACAAAATTAAATATTTTGAGGAATCCAGTTGGATCCCTCCAACCTGTTTCCCTGCATCCACAGATGTTAGCACAATACCAATTCCACTTCAAGGTGGAATATCGCGGTATATGGGTTTTAATATAAAATCATCCGCTATTATGCGGCGCATAGGGTCTCATCCGCTATATAAATGCGGGAATATCAACAACTCAAATATATACATATGCCAATATGTATATATTGCTATATACTACTATATACCATATCAATCAAATCAATCAATTCAATCATTCATCCCTATTTAAATTTAACCAATTAAATTTAAATTATAATTTAACTGAGTGAGATTAACTCACCTTTGCTTTTTAATTTGCCATCCTATCCATCTCGACTTGTTTTCATGACCTTGAACAAACATTAGATTATTTTATTAATATTCGAACTAATCGAGAAATCAATTGCCGGTAAATAAATTTAACTTACCCAAGAATTTAAATTTTTACTAATGATTTAAATTTTAATCCCATCTTCCCATAATAAACCATGTTCTCAATAACTAAATAAATTTAATAAGTTAAAACAAATTAGTCTTCTTAATATATTATTTAAAATTGTGGCTATGTATTTTCCTTCCCTAAGAACCACATATATATGTATATAAAATAGTCTATATAGAGTTCCTAAAAAACATCTAATTTATCTAAACTTTCAAATGCTTTAAATTCCTTATTATCATTAAATTTCTTCTTCTCACCACCTTTAGTCTGTTTCCTGTTAATATTAAACCGCAAGGCAAACAAGTATTTTATTTCCTTCTTAAATTAAACTAAGGGTGAAATGCTATATCTATGAATTGAAATAGATTTGTCCATAAATATAAATCCTATACCTTACTGCTCAACCCTATGCTCGAGAACGTGTCTTCCCGTTCGCTGCTGCTATCATGAACCAGAAGCCCTAGCTTTACTAGACAAAGGCACCTTCCCCTATACATTGACAGCGCCATCGATCGAGAGTCAAACACCACCTACGTGAGTCGCCGTTTGCGATCTGACACGGCTACCATCGAACCTCGACGTCGCAACTTCCACCCAAAAATCGCGAGCCCTTCAACTCTACGCGCGCGAGCTCCAGGTCAAGAACGCGTCGCCACGATCTGCTGCCTCACGACCCTGCCTTCGAATCACGGTCACCCTAACGACCTCGAACCAAGTCGCATCGCTCGCCCTACTTTGAGATTCCAATCGCGATGTCGATCCACTAGCCTGAAGCGGCTCCACAAAGGGTCTTGACCTGCCTCCCCCATCGCGATCGACGAACCCCAAGATGCGAACGAATCTCGCGGCCTTTATTCGATCGCGCTACACTCCCAATTTTCTATTACGAATGATTTCATTTCGGCCATTAAACTGAATTTGAATGGAAGGGAACGCGTTTTGATAATGAGGAGAGGAAAGATTTCATTAGGATTTGCTTCCGAAAGAAGGCGACCATTATAAAATAAGAGGAACGACGTGCTTGAAATGAAAGAAAGAACTGGTAACGTGGAGTTAATTAACTCGTACATCAGTAGGTAGGTCGGCTGAGAAATATAGGGTAATGGTTGAGTTGATTTTTTCCTCTGCCCTTTATAAATTTTATTAAGGTATAAAATTTCTAGTTATAACAACTCAAATTTTCGATATAAATTCAGCACGTTTATATATCGTACGATCACACGATAGCTCCGAAAGCTACGAAATTTGAAATCGGTAATAATACAATATTACGGATCCAATGGCACTGGTTTCGTCGAATTCCGAGACTGTGCCTCGGACGACTATCTTTAAATTCAATTTAAACAATATATTTTTAAAACTGAACAAAACATCTTTAAATTAAATTTTAAACGTTCTATTATTTTTAGTACTGTTAATATAAATTTTATAAGCCTTCAAATTATTTTTAACCAGCTTAAAAATCCAGATTTACTATTTTATCCAACTTCAAATAAATTTAATTTAATTATTAAATTACTCAATAAACAGCGATATTTGAAATTTAAGTTTATAATTAACCTCTGAATATTTAAAATTAATTAAATATTCCAATTTCAAATGCTCAAAAATTCCGGGTCGTCACATTCCTCCCCCCTTAAAAGAATTTCGTCCCCGAAATTACCAGTTAAGAGGAATGATTCAATCCCCGTTAACTATTTTCCAAATTCAAACAGTTTTAACAATACCCAAACAATCTTTTATTAATGATACACTAATCATCTTTTAACTTCCCAAACTTATTCATAAGTTCAACCCATACCACCTACTTATGCATTCAAATTTTAACTTATCAAAATTTTCCAAAATTTTTCTAACTCCCTAAATTTCCGAAAAATTTCGCCAGCGTCTCCTTTGCGCGGCTAGCTCGGTACTACTACAAAATGGCTCTATGGCCTCCCAATCTCAAAAGAAAACAAAAAGCTAAGTGGCTGAATCAAAAACCCAATCAAATTTCATATAGAAATTCAAATACATACCTTTTGTCGGGCCATTAAATTTTATCTTCAAAAATCAAAATCCCAATTTATCCATTGCTTTTATACACCTGTATATCCTACTAAGCAATAATATTCAATCACAATTCCAAAGTCATTTTATACTTTCCTTTACAAATTTCCAATATTTGTTTTACTTAAGCCCGTACGATGCACATATATCATCCGTACGCAATATCACATTTGATCGCTCAATCGATCACACAATTTCACTTCCGAACTAGTATCGTCCACCCGACTTCCTAGTGCGGACTCAGATCTGGTTTCTCGATCAGAAACCGTCATTCTCCTTGCATAGTCATATCTATGATAGAGAATTTCCAGAATCAATCAACAATCCATATCCAGGCTCGCCGTCGAAAATCGAGTGAAAAATCCTAATTCGGATCGATAAAACTATCTCGAAATTCTGTGTTCGACATCTGGACCAAATATGTAACAACCGAGATTTTGCTGCTAATTAAATATCGTCATTAAACGATTAAAATGCCAGCTAATTACTGTTTGAAGTTTTTAACTCCGGTTTAAATTCTTTTGAATAATTGTTAAGGTAAGTGGACTTTAAAAATCAACTTGGCCCATTTACTTTTGATGCCGTGATGAAATCTAACCCGACCCCCTCTCAATTGCCATTCACTCGAACCCTAAACTAAATAAACGAAAATGGTGGCCTTCGTTTCAGTCATTCCTCTTCGAAAAAATTAGGGCTTTGTCGCTGATTTCAATCTGTTCGATCAAGAGACCGATCTCGTGCTAGCTTCGTCGATCAGGGGGAATTGCTTTCGCGATTGCTTGCGTCGATTTTGTCGTCTCAACCGAATGCAGAGGTGAGTGACCCTCACATCTAATTCAGTACTATGTTTCGTGTTTGATTTTGCTAAAACTGCTGCTTGATTTTGTTTCGTTTGAATTTACTATCATCGGTTGATTCTCTTATGCTTTGTGATTTTGTTCTTGTTGTCTTCGGCACTGAGATGACTGTGAAGATGATTCTTTTTAACTTCAAACACTTGGACTCTAATTTGAACTGTTTTGAATTTCCTTTTATTTCTGGAATAAAGTCTTGATATTACTTTGGCCATTGTAGCTTTGGTATAGTCTGCACTATTTATCCCCAATCTTTTGTATTCGTGATGCTGTGCATATGTGCTTTTGTAACCTCGTGTACGATATCACCTCTGTTGTCTGCACCTTTTTAAGTTCACCTCTGTTGGGTTCACTTCCAATCTGTCTCAGGGCTGGAGTGCATAATTGCACATTGATGTTGCTCCATTTATGTTGTACCTGTTTTGTGTTGTATTGTTGCCTTGGTCAACATTGTAGTTTCACTGCAACTATATGTGTATGCTTGCCTTTGAATTTTGCTTAGGGTTCGGTAGCTTGTATACTCCATTAGTTGTACCACCGCCAATTTGCAATGTTAGGCTTATATTGACTTCGTTTGTGCTCAATTCTGATACATTGCATTGATGCACTGTACTCATTTGCAATTGGTCACTGTAATTCACTGGTGACACCATTCTCATTTGAAGTTGTTGTTGAAGTTGGGTTGACCATGTTCTGCCCTTATTCAGTGGGTTGCATTGTTTCCTCATGTCGCTGTTTACAAGTATACTGGTTCATGTATAGGTGTAGTGTACACTGTCCTGTTGTACTTGTAGTATCACTTTGACCAGCCTGTTTGTTTATCACATTACTTCATTGCTGAGCCTGTTTCACTTATTTCACCATTTCTTGGTGTTGTCTACATTTCACTTGACCATTTGTATACATACATTCATGTATGTATACAGATGTATGTTCACTTTTGCACATTCATGTGTTCGCCGTCTTATATGATGGCACTTGACTCATATTTGTAGTTTGCACCTCTGCCTTGATTTTGTGAGGCCTTACTTGTTGCTCTGTTGTTGAATTGTCTGCATTGCATGACCTGTTCGCATTTGTTATGCTCCCAGGTTGTTATGGTGCACTTAGTTCCAGTGCACTTTGATCAGTGTAGTCGAGATCCTTTTGTTGCATGACTTCATATAGTAATTTCTGGTATTTGTCGCAGTCATTTTGCTGCATCTATTGGGGACTTTATTCTGTACCACTTGGGTTTTGTCGCAGTTATTTTACTATATATATTGGAGATTTTACATGTTGAAACAGGGGTTCCATGCCTTATGGTTGCATACATCTTGCAGTCTGTTTTGATCACTGCATAACTTTTAATTTAAGTTGCTTTGATGCTATTTTGATTGGTTGAAGCTTTGTAATTGTGTGAGTCATGACGATCATGGCTTGACTTTAGCATTCAGTTCCTTGGTTCCGGTTGTCTCACTTGTTTAGATGTTGAAGTTGCTTTGGGAATTGTAATCTGCATTCATGTTGCTTTGTGGCGTTACTGTGGTCTTTGCACCTTGAGTTTCTGTAAAGTTGGTATCTTTACTTGCATATTTCAGTAGCTCCTCTTGTACATGCTGTTGAGTTCCACTGTCCTGTTGTTGTGGTATATGTTTATTTGATACTGCTGAAACAGTGGCATTGATATTGAGACCTGAATTGAATCCGTGTTTCGGATTTGACCTTATGCTGATTTCTATTTCTTCACTCGAGTTGGCGAGGCAGTGCACGTTAGCGTGCACTGCAGCCACTCAGTGTAAATTTTTAAATTGATATTTTCTTTTGTTTTGATTCATGGAGTCGTTTTATATTTCGTATGTCGTATTGGCAAGGCCATACACGCGTGCGTGTACAGCAGCCAATCAAAACTTGATGTTCTGCTGTTTTTAAAATTGTTTTATGTTGCCCATTCCTACAATTTTAAATCATATTTTGGTTTGGTTTGAAATTGATGGTTTGTATTGTTAAATCGCCGTTTCGGCAAAATTTGTTCTTTTCTAAATCATCTTCATTTAGAAAATATGTTATCTATCTCTGTTGTTGTTTTAAATCTACTGATTTACTGTTAACACTGTTTAGTGTTATTTTTCCCGTTATCCGATTTCTTTGTGAAAGGATCGGATAAACGAGAAAATTATTTGACTGTCGTCTATTTGACTGTTTGATTATTACTGCTTTTATGCACTAATAAACTGGTTTGAATTAGACTGACCCGTGTATTATTTTCTTTTGAATGTAATACTCGGGTCAGACCCGAGTTATTTCAGGTTGTAGATTTTCTTCTTTGAGTTGCTGTTCAGGATTTGAAGACTTTTCACATCTTCTGAAGTTGTCAGTGTCATTTTGTAGTAGTCGTGTCATTATATAGAACGATATGTATTCATGTATATTAGTTGATAATGTACTTGTATATATAACTTCTAGAGTCGACAGTTGTAGTTGTATCATATGTATTGTGTCAATTATGTATCAACTGGCATCAGTTATATATATATGAGACTTTTGTTTTTATCTGTGTTCCGCATTTATATTATCTGTGTTATTGTTATATCTAATGTCCTAAACTATTATGAACTATCGTAGTTTGTTTTATACTGATAATTGGATATGTCGATGGGAGTAAATAAATAATAGATGAAAAATAAAAAGTATATACCACTCCTACCGAGATAACCAATATTAGTGTAAGGCCAATTACGGATGGTCGCTCCTATCCAGCCTTATTCTTCGTAATAATAGACAGTATTTCTTTTAATACTCTTTGTTATTATGAGCATAGAGGTGGGGCGTCACAGTTGGTATCAGAGCTTGGGGTTTATGGACATAATATAAAACATAACTTGGATGGAACATATGTTACAACTATTGGTCGATGTTTTATTGTGATTGGAGTCAAAACTAAAGTTTTGAAATTTTGGTGCAAGTTTTTAAATATCATTATTTAAAAATAATAGTGAAATTGTGTTCTGATGATTTGATTGATTTGTGTTCTGTTTATCAGAGTGCGCAGCGGAAACAGTGAAACTGTCTTCGCTGAGTACAACTGATAATCTTTTGATTTAAAAATCAAAATACGAAATTAATATGAATTTCATTTGTTGTTTGCATAGCTGTAATTATTTTATTTCTCTGAGAACTTCGAATCCGAATTGAGGATTCGAAGAAATTGCAGATATGTGATTTTTGTTGAAATTTCCGCTGGCTTTCTTTTGTACTAATCATCTATTGATTAGATTTTTGCCGTTTTAAATTATCTTCATGAAGATACATTTGAATGATTCTTTGTCCATTTTGTAGTACGTGCAAAAATTTAAATTGCACGTTATTGCATTTATTTTACGTTGAACCGATGCTTGGTTATGAAACGTATTTTGTTGCTGTTATTTTTACAACGGAATTGTACACCAATGCTATATTTTGAAGTACGGTGTTTTGTGGCATTTTGATGAATGAAAATTCTCTGATATTACATTTAGATGTAAATTGTTTTGATGTGATTTTGACGTTTTAAAATTACTGTCGCTTTGGCTTCAGTAACCGTCAAATTTTAAAAGTGGATTTTCAAGCGGTTATTCCGCAATACTGATTTGTGACCGTTTTTACGGTATTTTGAGAAGTACAATTTCCTTATCGAAATTGTTACTAATATTGCTGCTTTAATCACGTGATTGGAAACTCGTTTAAAAATGAAAATTGTTTTATAAATTTTAACGGTTTGCGTTTTCAAAAGGATGAGAAAGCGACTTAAACGATTCAGCAAAATCGAGGATTATGACCCCTTTCTTTTACTGTTTCGCTTAACTCCGGACTTGTCCAGTTGAGAAGGTGAATTGTTATTTTTACAAAATAAATAAAATTGTTTTCAGAAATTTAACAGTTTACGCTTTCAAAAGAATGAGGAAGCGATTTAAACGTTTCAGCAAAATCGAGGACTATGACCCCTTTCTTTTACTGATTCGCTTAATTCCGGACTTGTCCGTTTGAGAATGTAAAGTGTAATTTTTACAAAATACACAATTTTGCACTTTCAAGGAAACGATGAAGAGAATCAAACGATTTAGTAAAACACGTGGTATGGGACATGTGCGTTTGCTATTTCGGTTAATTCCGGACTCGTTAATTGAAACATTTTGATGCTTTCGTGTGCTTTCGAGCCACTCTGCGGACCTTCGGGTCATTTGTTGGGCTTTCGGGCCACTCTGCGGACCTTCGGGTCATTTGTTGGGCTTTCGGGCCACTCTGCGGACCTTCGGGTCATTTGTTGGGCTTTCGGGCCACTCTGCGGACCTTCGGGTCAAATACCAGTACTAGACCTTCGGGTCACTCTACGGACCTCCGGGTCAATCTGATGGGCGCCAAAAATTATGTTGAGTACTTGGTAGGCTTCGGCCACTCTGAGATGCACGTGCGGCGAATTAAAAACTCGCCATCTGATGGGATCGATCCAAGCTTTTATGTTGATTTTCTAGTCTTCTTAATTGATTTCTAGATATTTGTTGCTTCCAATTATCTGCAGGTAATTGGATATTTGTTGATATGAGTTCTGATTATCGTTTTTGATAATCAGATATTTGTTGTTTCTAATTATCGCTTGTGATAATTAGATATTTGTTGATATGAGTTCTGATTATCGTTTTTGATAATCAGATATTTGTTGTTTCTAATTATCGCTTGTGATAATTAGATATTTGTTGATATGAGTTCTGATTATCGTTTTTGATAATCAGATATTTGTTGTTTCTAATTATCGCTTGTGATAATTAGATATTTGTTGATATGAGTTCTGATTATCGTTTTTGATAATCAGATATTTGTTGTTTCTAATTATCGCTTGTGATAATTAGATATTTGTTGATATGAGTTCTGATTATCGTTTTTGATAATCAGATATTTGTTGTTTCTAATTATCGCTTGTGATAATTAGATATTTGTTGATATGAGTTCTGATTATCGTTTTTGATAATCAAATAATTGTTGTATTTAATTATCGCTTTAGATAATTAAATAATTATTGATTTGAAATTTAATTATCGCTTTAGATAATTAAATATTTGTTTATTTGAGAATTTAATTATCGCTTTAGATAATTAAATATTTGTTGCTTTAAGAATTAATTATCGCTTTAGATAATTAAATATTTGTTGTTTTGAGATTTAATTATCGCTATAGATAATTAAATATTTGCTGATTTCGAATTTAATTATCGCTTTAGATAATTAAATAATTGTTGATTTGAAATTTAATTATCGCTTTAGATAATTAAATATTTGTTGATTTGAAATTTAATTATCGCTTGAGATAATTAAATATTTGTTGATTTGAGATTTAATTATCGCTTGAGATAATTAAATATTTGTTGAGTAAGATTTAATTATCGCTTCAGATAATTAAATATTTGTTGATTTTAAATTTAATTATCACTTGAGATAATTAAATATTTGTTGATTGAGATTTAATTATCGCTGTTAGATAATTAATTATTTGTTGATTTGAAATTCGATTATCGCTTGAGATAATCAAATAGATGTTGAATTTGAAATTTGATTATCGCTTGAGATAATCAAATATTTGTTGAATTTGAAATTTGATTATCGCTTTTGATAATCGAATATTTGTTGATTTGAGAAATTTGGTTATCGTTTTGGTAATCAAATATTTGTTGATTTGAAATTTGATTACCGCTTGTGGTAATTAAATATTTGTCGATTTGTTTTCTAATTATCGTTTGAGATATGTAAATATTTGCGATTTGAAAATTCAATTATCGTTTTTGATGATTGAATATTTGCGATTTTGAGATTTGAGCTTCGTCTTTTTCTCTAACAATTCGGGTGAGTAATCTGATTTACTCACATTCAATTCGTGCTCAGTGCGTGAATTCTGCTCTGTTTTCCTCTTCTTTTAAATACTGGAACTCGAGTGATTCTTGCTTTAGACAGTCGTCTGATTTTGATTCCTTGATCTCCACATTGTTGATTTGAATCAGTCGGACCTTTTGATTTCATTTCTAATACTCCCCTGCTGACACTTGCTTTGCTTATACATTCGACATTGTCGTGCTCTTTTGGTTGTTACCTTTTATCCTATTATTCCCTATGATTGCGTGGACGCAATTTCTTTAAGGAGGGGAGTCTGTAACAACCGAGATTTTGCTGCTAATTAAATATCATCATTAAACGATTAAAATGCCAGCTAATTACTGTTTGAAGTTTTTAACTCCGGTTTAAATTCTTTTGAATAATTGTTAAGGTAAGTGGACTTTAAAAATCAACTTGGCCCATTTACTTTTGATGCCGTGATGAAATCTAACCCGACCCCCTCTCAATTGCCATTCACTCGAACCCTAAACTAAATAAACGAAAATGGTGGCCTTCGTCTCAGTCATTCCTCTTCGAAAAAATTAGGGCTTTGTCGCTGATTTCAATCTGTTCGATCAAGAGACCGATCTCGTGCTAGCTTCGTCGATCAGGGGGAATTGCTTTCGCGATTGCTTGCGTCGATTTTGTCGTCTCAACCGAATGCAGAGGTGAGTGACCCTCACATCTAATTCAGTACTATGTTTCGTGTTTGATTTTGCTAAAACTGCTGCTTGATTTTGTTTCGTTTGAATTTACTATCATCGGTTGATTCTCTTATGCTTTGTGATTTTGTTCTTGTTGTCTTCGGCACTGAGATGACTGTGAAGATGATTCTTTTTAACTTCAAACACTTGGACTCTAATTTGAACTGTTTTGAATTTCCTTTTATTTCTGGAATAAAGTCTTGATATTACTTTGGCCATTGTAGCTTTGGTATAGTCTGCACTATTTATCCCCAATCTTTTGTATTCGTGATGCTGTGCATATGTGCTTTTGTAACCTCGTGTACGATATCACCTCTGTTGTCTGCACCTTTTTAAGTTCACCTCTGTTGGGTTCACTTCCAATCTGTCTCAGGGCTGGAGTGCATAATTGCACATTGATGTTGCTCCATTTATGTTGTACCTGTTTTGTGTTGTATTGTTGCCTTGGTCAACATTGTAGTTTCACTGCAACTATATGTGTATGCTTGCCTTTGAATTTTGCTTAGGGTTCGGTAGCTTGTATACTCCATTAGTTGTACCACCGCCAATTTGCAATGTTAGGCTTATATTGACTTCGTTTGTGCTCAATTCTGATACATTGCATTGATGCACTGTACTCATTTGCAATTGGTCACTGTAATTCACTGGTGACACCATTCTCATTTGAAGTTGTTGTTGAAGTTGGGTTGACCATGTTCTGCCCTTATTCAGTGGGTTGCATTGTTTCCTCATGTCGCTGTTTACAAGTATACTGGTTCATGTATAGGTGTAGTGTACACTGTCCTGTTGTACTTGTAGTATCACTTTGACCAGCCTGTTTGTTTATCACATTGCTTCATTGCTGAGCCTGTTTCACTTATTTCACCATTTCTTGGTGTTGTCTACATTTCACTTGACCATTTGTATACATACATTCATGTATGTATACAGATGTATGTTCACTTTTGCACATTCATGTGTTCGCCGTCTTATATGATGGCACTTGACTCATATTTGTAGTTTGCGCCTCTGCCTTGATTTTGTGAGGCCTTACTTGTTGCTCTGTTGTTGAATTGTCTGCATTGCATGACCTGTTCGCATTTGTTATGCTCCCAGGTTGTTATGGTGCACTTAGTTCCAGTGCACTTTGATCAGTGTAGTCGAGATCCTTTTGTTGCATGACTTCATATAGTAATTTCTGGTATTTGTCGCAGTCATTTTGCTGCATCTATTGGGGACTTTATTCTGTACCACTTGGGTTTTGTCGCAGTTATTTTACTATATATATTGGAGATTTTACATGTTGAAACAGGGGTTCCATGCCTTATGGTTGCATACATCTTGCAGTCTGTTTTGATCACTGCATAACTTTTAATTTAAGTTGCTTTGATGCTATTTTGATTGGTTGAAGCTTTGTAATTGTGTGAGTCATGACGATCATGGCTTGACTTTAGCATTCAGTTCCTTGGTTCCGGTTGTCTCACTTGTTTAGATGTTGAAGTTGCTTTGGGAATTGTAATCTGCATTCATGTTGCTTTGTGGCGTTACTGTGGTCTTTGCACCTTGAGTTTCTGTGAAGTTGGTATCTTTACTTGCATATTTCAGTAGCTCCTCTTGTACATGCTGTTGAGTTCCACTGTCCTGTTGTTGTGGTATATGTTTATTTGATACTGCTGAAACAGTGGCATTGATATTGAGACCTGAGTTGAATCCGTGTTTCGGATTTGACCTTATGCTGATTTCTATTTCTTCACTCGAGTTGGCGAGGCAGTGCACGTTAGCGTGCACTGCAGCCACTCAGTGTAAATTTTTAAATTGATATTTTCTTTTGTTTTGATTCATGGAGTCGTTTTATATTTCGTATGTCGTATTGGCGAGGCCATACACGCGTGCGTGTACAGCAGCCAATCAAAACTTGATGTTCTGCTGTTTTTAAAATTGTTTTATGTTGCCCATTCCTACAATTTTAAATCATATTTTGGTTTGGTTTGAAATTGATGGTTTGTATTGTTAAATCGCCGTTTCGGCAAAATTTGTTCTTTTCTAAATCATCTTCATTTAGAAAATATGTTATCTATCTCTGTTGTTGTTTTAAATCTACTGATTTACTGTTAACACTGTTTAGTGTTATTTTTCCCGTTATCCGATTTCTTTGTGAAAGGATCGGATAAACGAGAAAATTATTTGACTGTCGTCTATTTGACTGTTTGATTATTACTGCTTTTATGCACTAATAAACTGGTTTGAATTAGACTGACCCGTGTATTATTTTCTTTTGAATGTAATACTCGGGTCAGACCCGAGTTATTTCAGGTTGTAGATTTTCTTCTTTGAGTTGCTGTTCAGGATTTGAAGACTTTTCACATCTTCTGAAGTTGTCAGTGTCATTTTGTAGTAGTCGTGTCATTATATAGAACGATATGTATTCATGTATATTAGTTGATAATGTACTTGTATATATAACTTCTAGAGTCGACAGTTGTAGTTGTATCATATGTATTGTGTCAATTATGTATCAACTGGCATCAGTTATATATATATGAGACTTTTGTTTTTATCTGTGTTCCGCATTTATATTATCTGTGTTATTGTTATATCTAATGTCCTAAACTATTATGAACTATCGTAGTTTGTTTTATACTGATAATTGGATATGTCGATGGGAGTAAATAAATAATAGATGAAAAATAAAAAGTATATACCACTCCTACCGAGATAACCAATATTAGTGTAAGGCCAATTACGGATGGTCGCTCCTATCCAGCCTTATTCTTCGTAATAATAGACAGTATTTCTTTTAATACTCTTTGTTATTATGAGCATAGAGGTGGGGCGTCACAAAATAGCTATGCGAATAAAATAATATACGTACATCTTACGTATAAATTCCAATTGATTACCAATTATATCAATTCTCTTTTATTCACATTCCTTTTTTATTGTTATCCCCTTATTCACAACTATCCCATTTCACAACTTCAGTTTTAGTCTTCATTCAACTATTCACTTAGTATATATATATTTTATTTTTCCATTCCAAAATTACTAAGTATATTTCCACTACAAATTTTCTTAAGAATTTCATTCTTCAATTCTTAAGTTCATATAAATTTTCTTATATTTATTTACTACTTCACCACTGAAGTGTATATATTCAAATTGAACTCCCATTTCATATGAATTCCAACTTACTTCAATTTACTACTTCATTTCCAAAAAATTTCCTTAAATTCAATTCATCTCCAACTTCCAAAAATTGAATTTTATTTAGCTCGAAAACAATCCAAGTTAATTCATTCAATAACTATTTCTCAACTTATTTAAACCACTCCTCTGTTTGAATTCAGTTTCCCTTCAACATTTACTTAAGTCAATAACTTAAGTTTATTTTCCATTTAACCAACCTTTTAAAATTTTATTTCCATCTTTCATTTGATTCTTATTTAATCAAATTCCATCCATTTATTTATTTAATATAATTGGTTCATTCACTCAATCATTATGAATTTTATTTTCCATACTCAATTCATATGGAATTATTTTATTAATAACCAGGCCATTTCCAATTTATTTTCACTTATTTGGATTTCATTCGCAATTCAAACCATCACAATTTTAATCCAATTTCATTAACTCACAATTCAATTCCATTAACTAATTTATTATCTAATTAGTTCCTCTGCTGGTTAAAATTAAATACTTGCTTTTTAATTCCAAATATCACTTCACTTAATTTTCTTAAGTTCAATTTATTTTATAATTCAAGTTTGGATTTATTTAAAAATTAAGATTACTCATCTTAGTCGTTTCCATTTGATAATTACAATTTCAAATTATAACTCTTAATGGTTCAAAGTAATGGATTCCCATTTATGACTTACAATTTCATTTCTATTCATAAGTTTTAACTTACTTACTTAAGACCTGGGACTATTCATTTAAGTCCATTTTCATCTTTACAATCAAATTTCAAATTATTACACTTAAGAACTTAAGAATATGAATTTCTTTACACAATTATAAGCATTTTACATTACCCTTATATCCAATTCAATTCGACTTCAACTTATTTACATTTAATTCAATTCCAATTCTCAATTTTTATTTAACTTATCTTAAGTTAAATTCAAATATATTTTATTCACTTCATATATTCGAATTAAATTTTAAGTCTAGGATACAATTTTGTACAAGTTTTACAATTCATTCACCTTCAAGTTCTCTAACTCTTTTATCTACCAACTTATATTACTCATTTAGTTATTTTCATCTCATAATTATAATCCTAGAATTAAACTTTCATTCCCTTCTTATTTCAATCAACTTCATTCTATACTTTATATTGTTGATTCATTTAAATTTCCACGTTTATATTTTAAATAGAATTCCCAAAATCCAATTGCCCGGTTTTATTTCAAAACCATTTTGAATCCATAAATAACTCATAAATATCTGGTATATCACATCAAATCCCAATTTCCAAAATAATCTGCTTTTTACCAAACAATTTTTCCTTTGAATTTCAAAACCAACCCAGTTCACAACCATTTCCAATTTAAAACAGTTTGGTAGCAATTTCTCTTTGGAAACTCGAAAATAGACATCGATGATGCTGTAGTCATCATCGAAATTATTTTCCAGCGACCGAAAGAGAATTTAATGCTTTTATCACTTTAAAACATTTCAAACATTTTTAAATCCTAAATCCCAACAGATTTCAATTCAATTTCAAAAATATTCATGAAATAATATCACCATTATTTCCCCAAAACCTTTAAAAACTATTTTTAAATCCAAAGGAATTTAAACCTTTCCCAAAACTTCAAATTCAAAATCCATTCAATTTTATATCCAAACATTACTCTGGAATTCTATCACATTTTATTTCAAGTTATAAGTCACATTTACAATTTACATTTACAAATTTCATTTGTTTATGAATTTATTCATTTGATTATAAATCACATTTGTAATCCACATTTGTATATAAAGTTTATCTCAATTATAAATTGCATTTATAATCTACATTCTCAAATTCCATTTGTTATATAAATTTATTCTTCAACTTAGGTTATAAGTTTCAATTTCTACTCAATAATGAGGCTAACTCATTATGGTCATTTTCTAACAACCAAACATCCAAAGATATAACCATAATAATTTTCGAATAATTATTTCTTTTATATACAAAATAATTTGGGCAAAATTATTTCATTCACCCTATTTAAAACAATACTGTGTCGAACTGTTCTATTCAAGTGTTTAGAAACCCCTTCGATACAGTTGTCCAGACTGTGCCGACGAAGGTTCATATGCCACTCAATAAATCAACCAACACAATATAAAACCATTTTATATTAACTAACAAATACGCGCTCATATCTATTAATACTCTCAAAATTCTCACCAGAGCCAAGGTTATCGCCAACCTATGCTCTGATACCAACTGTAACGACCCGACTTTCCTGACCCAGAAAATCGAACCATTTGATTTAAGAAGAAGAGGTAGAAGAAGAAAAATAGAAAACAAAATCAGAATCTAACCATCGCAGCGGAATAAAATATAATATATATATCAACAGATCTTTACACAAATCAAAAACTATATCTGTTTATATAATATAGCATCAGAGTATACACCCGAGAACACATAACATACAACTGGACAATAACCATATCATGTCCTCAATACAACAGAGTACAACAATCAACACAGCGGAATATATATATAAACAAGTACGGGATATACGTCTCACCATCCAGCTCATCTCCTGAGCTCCACAGCATCATATCCTGTAACCTATAATACTCGGTCTGACCCGAGCATCATATAAAACAATACCCGAGTCAGTCTGGAATACCAACGTGAGAAAATCACACTCAAATTGATTTTTAAAGTTTCCAAATCTTTTGAAAACAAAAGCATCTCGTAAGACCACGCCACAAATAAACATGTCGGGTTTTTACCTTACGATAGCTAAAACACTTTTTATAAAAATCCTCTGATATTATAATAGTGTCTATCCACAAATACTTATTAAAATAGCTGAAATTGTTACATGATTAAATTCCAGCATACTAGGTATACAAACAAATACCGTACAAGACAAGTAGGGAGAATGGATTTCCAACGAATGACTAGGCACTGGGGTACCACCTGTCACAGTACGTGGCCTAGATCACAGTACCGAGGAGTACGCCCGCTCCCCTGCAACACAAGGACGGAATCATCCCTTACTGGATAATTCCGAATAAAATCACCCCACGGTTGGGATCAGCAACCGCACCACTAAGCCGAAATAAAAGGGACATCTAGACAGGGATGACCTTACTCTCAAGTGGGGGCTACCCACGAAGCCTTGCTGCATAACCCCTGATTTTCAGTCATTCCCGGTTGATGAGGCTCGAGGCTAAACGATACCTTTATAGCACATATCCCTTAGAATGCCCATCGTCCGCTGACAATGTTTCGCAAGCATTCGTCCATACAAGTCCGTCCCGGGTTCGAACGGAACCGAAGGCACTATTCCTACTACATCCATTTTGGAAATATCCTCAGGATTAGTAGTGACTAGCCCTTGCACTTCACAGCTCCATCTTCGACTCCGAACACGTTACACGAAACGTACAAACCGGATCGAAGTGGTATTCGAGTCTCCAGACCTAGAATCCCGGTATACGGAAACCCGATCCCGGTCTCTTCGAAACGATCAACGCATTTGGCCAATATTGATAGTCGGTTATTTAACTATCAATTAACATCCACAAGCAACCATCACACAATAAATAATTTCCCACATTATTTATTTGCCCAAATATCTTTCCAAGATATATTTCCAAATTTTCAAAGCTCATTTGAAAACAAATTTCAAACAGTTTCCGCTTACGGGATACATTTCCCAAATAATTATTTCCACTGAATCACCAAGTACAAAATACTTTTAATTTTAAAATAATTTAAAAAACACTTTATTTAAATATACTTTATAACATTGAAATTTTAAAACTACTTTAATACTTTATCAAAATATATATTTTAAGAATATTTAAAATAAAACCACTTTATAAATATAAGCTGACTTCCTCCTTAAAACATAATACCAAATTACTTTTATATAATTACTACAATAATAGATTTTTGAAAATACTTACTTTGGAAATTAACCTTTAGAAATAATCAATTTTCTAAAACATGTTTTTAAAAACACAATTAGAACTTTTAACTTATATTTAAAATTGCTTTGAAAAACGTACTTGGCAATCCAAGGAAATACACTTCTCTTCACATCCTTTAAAAATAAATCAACATTTATTTTTAAACCAATTCATATTCTTTTATAAATTCCCACCTTGAATTTATATTCTCAAATATCCCCTGATATTTTATTTCACTTTATAAACCCACTTTATATCTTCAAAATCTCATTTCTCTTTAAAGTTTCAAATCCCAAAGTATTTAAATCAATTAACAATGGATTCTCCAATTTAATTTACTTTGAAATAAATTTCCTTACTTAATCCATTTATTTCCAAATTCATTAACTTCCAGATTTTATTTCTCATTATGGTTTAAAATCTTTAAACCGAAACACAAGTTTCAGATTTCCCAAATTCCTTCTTCCTTTTTAATTACATTTAAACATTGAATTAAAATAAATTATTTATCCCTTTAAATAACATCACATAAGTTATCTTTAAATTCAATATTCTCTGTTTATTTAAATTCTTCTTTTCCATATTTAATTTTTTCGAATTCACTAGAATTACTTAACTTAAATTTTATTCTTTTATTTCTTTCCAAAAATCCAATTCAATTGCTTTTGATAACTCGTTATACTGGGAAATTCAATCCAACCAGATTATCCAATATAAATCATCACAGGATATCAACAATCATATCACAGAATATTTAAACAAAATTAAATATTTTGAGGAATCCAGTTGGATCCCTCCAACCTGTTTCCCTGCATCCATAGATGTTAGCACAATACCAATTCCACTTCAAGGTGGAATATCGCGGTATATGGGTTTTAATATAAAATCATCCGCTATTATGCGGCGCATAGGGTCTCATCCGCTATATAAATGCGGGAATATCAACAACTCAAATATATACATATGCCAATATGTATATATTGCTATATACTACTATATACCATATCAATCAAATCAATCAATTCAATCATTCATCCCTATTTAAATTTAACCAATTAAATTTAAATTATAATTTAACTGAGTGAGATTAACTCACCTTTGCTTTTTAATTTGCCATCCTATCCATCTCGACTTGTTTTCATGACCTTGAACAAACATTAGATTATTTTATTAATATTCGAACTAATCGAGAAATCAATTGCCGGTAAATAAATTTAACTTACCCAAGAATTTAAATTTTTACTAATGATTTAAATTTTAATCCCATCTTCCCATAATAAACCATGTTCTCAATAACTAAATAAATTTAATAAGTTAAAACAAATTAGTCTTCGTAATATATTATTTAAAATTGTGGCTATGTATTTTCCTTCCCTAAGAACCACATATATATGTATATAAAATAGTCTATATAGAGTTCCTAAAAAACATCTAATTTATCTAAACTTTCAAATGCTTTAAATTCCTTATTATCATTAAATTTCTTCTTCTCACCACCTTTAGTCTGTTTCCTGTTAATATTAAACCGCAAGGCAAACAAGTATTTTATTTCCTTCTTAAATTAAACTAAGGGTGAAATGCTATATCTATGAATTGAAATAGATTTGTCCATAAATATAAATCCTATACCTTACTGCTCAACCCTATGCTCGAGAACGTGTCTTCCCGTTCGTTGCTGCTATCATGAACCAGAAGCCCTAGCTTTACTAGACAAAGGCACCTTCCCCTATACATTGACAGCGCCATCGATCGAGAGTCAGACACCACCTACGCGAGTCGCCGTTTGCGATCTGACACGGCTACCATCGAACCTCGACGTCGCAACTTCCACCCAAAAATCGCGAGCCCTTCAACTCTACGCGCGCGAGCTCCAGGTCAAGAACGCGTCGCCACGATCTGCTGCCTCACGACCCTGCCTTCGAATCATGGTCACCCTAACGACCTCGAACCAAGTCGCATTGCTCGCCCTACTTTGAGATTCCAATCGCGATGTCGATCCACTAGCCTGAAGCGGCTCCACAAAGGGTCTTGACCTGCCTCCCCCATCGCGATCGACGAACCCCAAGATGCGAACGAATCTCGCGGCCTTTATTTGATCGCGCTACACTCCCAATTTTCTATTACGAATGATTTCGTTTCGGCCATTAAACTGAATTTGAACGGAAGGGAACGCGTTTTGATAATGAGGAGAGGAAAGATTTCATTAGGATTTGCTTCCGAAAGAAGGCGACCATTATAAAATAAGAGGAACGACGTGCTTGAAATGAAAGAAAGAACTGGTAACGTGGAGTTAATTAACTCGTACATCAGTAGGTAGGTCGGCTGAGAAATATAGGGTAATGGTTGAGTTGATTTTTTCCTCTGCCCTTTATAAATTTTTTAAGGTATAAAATTTCTAGTTATAACAACTCAAATTTTCGATATAAATTCAGCACGTTTATATATCGTACGATCACACGATAGCTCCGAAAGCTACGAAATTTGAAATCGGTAATAATACAATATTACGGATCCAATGGCACTGGTTTCGTCGAATTCCGAGACTGTGCCTCAGACGACTATCTTTAAATTCAATTTAAACAATATATTTTTAAAACTGAACAAAACATCTTTAAATTAAATTTTAAACGTTCTATTATTTTCAGTACTGTTAATATAAATTTTATAAGCCTTCAAATTATTTTTAACCAGCTTAAAAATCCAGATTTACTATTTTATCCAACTTCAAATAAATTTAATTTAATTATTAAATTACTCAATAAACAGCGATATTTGAAATTTAAGTTTATAATTAACCTCTGAATATTTAAAATTAATTAAATATTCCAATTTCAAATGCTCAAAAATTCCGGGTCGTCACACCTAAGCTCTGATACCAAATGTAAAGGTCTAGGCTATTCAACCATCGTCTGTAATGACCGGTAGGCTTTTCAACCATCCCAGCACCACTGTGGCATAAACTGGTACCTCGAATCTAATTTTAAGGCCAACCTTGCGACTAACAACTAACCCTTTATCACTAGGGACATGTAGGGGGTAAGAGTCTCTTGCTCTCCATCAACATAAAGCGAGAACCACCTATCATGTTGCACACTCCGACTGATGGAGCATACCCTAACACGAGGGGTAAGTGCCAGATCAGATCTAATCCCCTCGTGTTGGGGTATCCATCAGTTGGAGTGTGCAGCATGATAGGTGGTTCTCGCTTTTTGTTTAGTGGCGAGAAAGAGACTCTTACCCCCTATATGTCCCTGGTGATAAAGGGTTAGTTGTTAGTGGCGAGACTAGCCATAAAATCAGATTTGAGGTACCAGTGTATGCCATGGTGGTGCTGGGATGGTTGAAAAGCCTACCTTTCACCATTGTCGATGGTTGAAAAGCCTAGACCTTTACATTTGGTATTAGAGCTTAGGTTGAGCGAACACTTAGGCTTTGTTGCAGTTAGTAATACCCTGGAACGAGTGACTAATTAGAGATAAGGTTAATGTAACACCCCTAATTTTTGATAACATTATTTAGGAGATTTAATTAGATAAATTAAATAGAATTATGTAAGAATTAAAATGATAAGGAGATTGAGATTTGAATAAAACTATAACAAGGCCGGGCTTAATTTCCCTTAAATGGGCTTAAAATGGCTTTTAAATTACTAATTAAACATGGGTATATTAGTAAATATAGCCGCACCTAATTATTCACGGCCATTCACTTTTATTTGCCCATTCACGTTCATTTTCTCAAAAACTCAAAAATGTAAATTTAACCTAAGAAGAGGCGGCCATTAACAAGGAAGAAAAGAGGGGAAGATTAAATCAAGCTAAGGAATTAAAGCAATGGGATTAATCTTAAATCAAATCTCAAAGCTCTTATCATATTCAAGGTGAATAATAATAATTCATTCCATCTCTATTTTGTTTTTATAATCATATGTTTTCGGATTTAATATTAAATTCATTTTTATGATGTTTTGGATGATGATATGCTTGAATTATTATATGTTTGATTTAAACCAATTCATTTACATATGAATTTGCACGGTTTTAGGGAGAAACCGATTGCTATTCATTTTAGAATGCCATTGAAAAATTATATGTTAGGTAAAACATGATTTTAGAGATGGGTTTTATTTTTTGTAATTTTCTAAGCTATGGAAAATTTATTATGAATTTCTAAAGGAAAATATGATGTAATTAGGTTTAAAATTTATTTCAATTATTTAAGGATGAAATTGGGTCTGAAATTTTAATATGTTTGATAACATGATTAAAGTGAATTTCTATGATTTTTGGGGATTTTTCCTTATTAATTTTCTATGGAAAATAAATTATTTTAAAAGAAGGTCTTATTTGCAATATTGGTTTTGCTTAATGGAAGGGCTTAAACGTTAACATTTTCCTTTCATTTAGATTTGATAAATGTGGCGGTTATTTTGTAAAGTATTTGAAAAGTTTTAAGCCATCAATGCTTTCAAAGGGTTCTCTTTGTTTTAAACTTAAGCTAAGTCACTTCCTAAATGCTTTTGAAGGGGTTCAAGGGTTTCGAAGGCAATGGTGTCGAAAGGGGGTTTCGATGCTATCCTTCATAGTTTTACTCCAAGGTTTTGAGATTTCAAATAGATGGTTCTGACACCATCAAATTTTCCCCAAAAATATTTTATTAAAGGTTTCGAAAGAGATACTTTCGTGTGTAACCACTTTGATCGAAAAGATGTTTTTAAAGAGTAAAATCGAATGTTTTCGAAAGGGGTTCTTTCATTGATTTCGATGTTTTGACACATTCGAAAGGTATGATTGGATTTTGAAAAGATTGAGTTATAGAGCTTCGAAAGGTGTATACTTAGAATTTTAAAAAGAGGTTTTCTATGCTTTTGAAGGAGGCAATACAGTGGTTTCGAAAGTGATGTTTAAGGTTTCAAAAAAAATAACCCATTCTGATTTTAAAGGAAAAACCATGGCATAAATAAAGATTTTTGAGAGTATTATTTTGTTGTTATGATTGCTTTCATTCACATTGTAATTAACCCATAACAGTACTTTGAGGAAGGGCAGAATAACCAGCTAGGTTGACCCAGTAATGAATATAACTTAAAAAATATTAAAATCTTAATTAAAGATATTGGCAGGGACCAATAGGTTCATAGTAAGCCCACGATAATTGTGTAAAGGGAAAGATATTGGCAGAGGCCAATAGGTTCATAGTCAGGCCATGAAAACTATGATTTGATATTGGCAGAGGCGAATAGGTTTATAGTTAGCCCATGAAAACTATATCCGGATTAAGATATTGACAGATGTTAATAAGTTCCTAGTCAGCCCATGAAAACTAGGATAAGAAGAAAAGATATTGGAGTTACCAATAGGTTCCTAGTCATCCCATGAAAACTAGGATAAGAAGAAAAGATATTGGAGTTACCAATAGGTTCTTAGTGATCCCATTAAAACTATGTAACTGGATAGGGAGTCCATAATCATTTTACCGATTATTAGTCAGCCTATGAAAACTATTAGGTTAATAGTAACCCTAGAAACTATAACTGTGACAAATAGTCAAAAATTAATGGGGATGGGTAATCCAGAATTGATTCTCTTGTTTTTCATATCATCATATCATATTGTTTTGAATACTTTTAACCATTATGGATGCAGGAGCACAGTATATGGTTTTATAAAGGTTTTAAGATACCGGTGAGGGGAAAACCCGTTCCACTAAGCGGCGTGGTCTTACTAGATATCTAAACGATTTGAGATGGTAGATTATTATTCATACCTGGCTTTATGTCTGACTCGAAGTTTCTGTTTTCCCCTTAAACTCTCGGGTACTCAATTGATTTTGAGTAGTTTGAGGTTTAGGGGTTTCAGGTGATCTTTAGACAAATAAAGCTTCCAGTGACGTGCAGGAGGCAAACTAGCTACTTAGAGTTCTTTTATTTCCACTGTGTTTGGTCGTAAAGGCAAACTTGTTTTATTGCCTTATTATATACTACGATCATTCAAGGGGCATCTTCATATGTCGCTCTTGGCGTATTTTGTAATAAGTATATTTTTTCTAACCATGGTTTGCGCACTAGGATTATGTAATGAATTTGAAATATTTTGAAATGGAATGTGAACTTTGTTTGCTGCTTTAATTTTTTTCCATATTCTTGTGTATCTGTGTAGCTAACATTGCCGTATTTGGTCGCTAAGGATTAATAACTATGGATGGTTGTGGCATCCGTAGCCGTTAGTTATGGGCTTCCAAGTAGGGGGATGTTATAAGTTGGTATCAGAGCATATGTTTATAAAACATTAAAAGAAATTTAAACCTAAAATATTTTCAAACATAATCCAATGAATCAGATAACAAGATTGTGGTTTGGGTTAACGTTATAGTAACATACTTGTATTTGATATATAGTTATATATATATATATATACGTATTCCCTGCTCTCTTTGACCGTTCTTCTATGCTTTACTAAGGCTCGTATGTAGATTTACGAGAAAGAAGGTATGGAAGCAGGAAATGGAAGAGGAAATCTCGGTGGAGGAAGCACAAAAACCAATGGAAATGCTCGACCCATCACCAGGAAGAACCCGGGTCGACCGGCTAATGCTAATAACCAAAATGCTGATGCCAATATGGGTGCTGGAAATCCACCAGTAGATATGGGGGCGATGTATCAGTTCTTCGTCAATATGATGCAAGAAGGAGTTATTGCTGGTGTTGCTGGAAATGCTGGAGGAGCTAATCCTGTAGTTCCAGTTGGGAATAATTATGCTAGGCTGAGCAGGGACTACACCAATCTTGGTGGGAAGCCATTTATGGGGATGGAGAATGCTATTATTGTGGTAGAGAATTCGCTGTTGCATTATGAGCATATCTTTGCTGATTTGGGTTTAGATGATGGGCAAAAGATAAGGTTGGCCACTAGGCAGTTACAAGGATCAGCGCTTCATTGGTGGAATAGTGTTACTGCCGGAGATTTGAGAAAAAGTTTGTGTATGAGTTTGCTAAGTCAGAGCTGATGAGGAAGTTTATGGATCTGGAGCAGCGAGAGATGTCGATCATTGAGTATGCCACTAAGTTTGAGGAGTTATCTCGTTATGGACATAATACTATAGACACCGTCATCAGAAGGAACGAGAAGTTCATTAAGGGATCGAGGCCCGAAATTGCTAGGGCGACCCTACCACATCTTCGTGATCGTAGTAATTTAGTTGTGGAAATGGCCATTCGCCATCAGGAGATGCTTGCTAGTTGTGCTAGAAAGAAGCCAGTGGAAATTCAGGGTTTTTAAGGGAAGAAGAGAAAGTTCTTTAAAAAGAAGGGAGCCCAGAAGGGAGATACTGCCAAGAAGGCGAAGGGTGAATTAGTTTGCTTTAAGTGTGACAAGAAGGGTCATTATGCGAATGAGTGTCGGTCAAGTACTGGGAAGAAGGCTGCAAATATAAGAATGTGAAGTGCTTCAACTGTGATCAAGTTGGGTATTACAAGAATCATTGTCCAGAGCCAGTCAGGGTAGACAAAGGAAAGGTTTTTGCTATTAGACCAGCTTGGCCTACTACAGCTGATAAAGGGAAGACTGTGATGGATGGTACGCTTTTGATTCAGAGTATTCCAGTTATGGTACTTTTTGATACCGGTGCATCACATTCATTTATATCTCAGTGTTTGGTTGATAGATTATGCTTAGAACCCATCTAATTTGTTACTTCCTTAAGGGTTGCGAATCCAATATGAGGGTATGCAACTCTAAGGTTGAGATGTGACCAGTTAGAACTGGAATTGTTAGGTCATAAGTTTGCATGCAGTCTGTATGTTTTCGATTCGTAGATTTCAGAATCATTTTGGGTATGGATTGGTTGGGTAGGTATGAGGTTAGAATATTTTTCCAGGATATGGAGATATCACTCAGACATCTTGATAGTCATAACCGAGTAATATTTTCAGTGGAGAACTCTGACCGGAGTGTTAGTACTTTGCTTAGTGCTATGGAGATAGGAGATAAGTTAATTCAGGTTCGAGTAGCAAGAGAGTTTGTGGATGTCTTTGAGTCAGTCACAAGACTACCACCAAAACGAGCAGTTGAGTTTCGTATAGATCTTGTGCCCGAAGCTGAACCTGTTAGTAGACCACCTAGCAGGATGACACCGATTGAGATGAAGAAATTGAAGGTGCAGCTAGTGGATCTTGAAGGAAGGAATTTTACCAGGCCAAGCAGTTCGCCTAGGGGAGCGGCCGCAGTGTACGTAAAGAAATTGGATGGGTCATTAAGGATGTGTATCGACTATCGTAATTTGAACGAGAGGACGATCAAGAATAAGTATCCTTTGTCGAGAATTGATGATCTATTTGATCAGTTATGTGGAGCCAGAGTGTTTTCCCAGTTGGATTTGGCGATAGGTTTCCATCAGTTAAGAGTGGAAGAGGATAGTATTCCTTTGATAGCATTTCAGACTAGGTACGGTTCGTATGGGTGGTTAGTGATGCCATTTGGATTGACAAATGCACTTGCTTTCTTCGTGGATTTGATGAACCGAATTTTCCAAGAGACTTGGATAGATTTGTGCTAGTGTTTATAGATGACATTTTAGTGTACTCTAAGGGTGAGAGAGAGCACAAAGTTCAACTTAGAGTGGTACTTAAGACGCTGAGGCAGAATTAGCTAAAGGCGAAGTTTACAAAGTGTCATTTTTGGAAGAAAGAGGTTAAGTTTCTTGGTCACATGGTTTCAGAGAAAGGCTTGTCACTCGATCCAGAGAAGATCGAAGCTGTGAATAATTGGAAGAGAGCAGAGACGGTAACTGAGATTAGAACTTTTCTTGGACTTGCTGGCTACTATCAAAGATTCATCAAGGATTTCTCGCGGATAGTAGCACCTTTGACTAGGTTAACAAGGAAGGAGTTGGAGTTTGTCTGGTCCAACAAATGTAAGGTAGCATTCCTTAAGTTAAAGCATTTGTTGACCAATGCACCAGTTTTAGTAGTTCCAGACGAAAACCAACGGTTGTTAGTGTATACTGATGCATGCGGAACTGGATTGGGAGCAGTATTGATGCAGAAGGGTAAAGTTATTGCCTACACATCCAGACAGCTTAGACCGCATGAAGTAAGGTATCCTACACATGATTTGGAGTTTACTGCGGTGATCTTTGCATTGAAGATTTGGAGACATTATCTCTTAGGGGAGAGGTTTGAGCTTTATACCAATCATAAGTCTTTAAAGTGTTTATTCTCTTAGAAGGAGTTGAATATGAGGCAGCAGAGGTAGCTAGATTTTTTAGCTGCTTATGATTTTGGTATAGAGTACACTCCTGGGAAAGGAAATAATGTAGCGGATGCTCTTAGCCGAAGACATCAGAATGTGGTATTAGCTATGTTGGCAGAGTGGAAGGATTTAGAAGCTTTGGCTAGTTGTGGTGTGCAGTTAAGATCGGCTGCTAGTTCTAGTCAAAGTACTGCCATGTTGTCCTGTTTAAAAGTTCGACTAATGTTGATCGAAAGTGTTGCTTCTAAGCAAAAAGAGGGTCCAGTGTTAGCTGAGAGAATTAAAAGGCTCGAGATTAGAGATGACATCGATGATCTAAAAGACTTTAGTCTTGACCAAAGAGGATGGTTGAGAAAAAAGGGACGGTTGTGTGTTCCGAATGTGGAGGACTTAGGAATGAAGTTCTGGGAGAATGTCATCGGCCCAAGTTTACGATTCATCATGGAGGAACCAAGATGTATTAGGATATGAAGAGGAGCTTCTATTAGGAAGGTATGAAAAGGGATGTTAGCTTGTGGATTAGCCAGTGTGTAAACTGTCAACAAGTGAAAGCTGAACATCAGAAGCCGAGTGGGCTGCTTTTGACTTTTGTCGATCTTGGGAAGATCACCTACATTTGGTTGAGTTTTCCTATAATAATAGTTACCAGACTAGCATTGGAATGGCACCTTTTGAAGCTTTGTATGGAAAGCCATGCAAATCGCTAGCATGTTGGTTAGAGACTGGAGATAGAATAGTCTTAGGACCGGATTTGGTTAGAGAGGCGTCAGAGAAGATTGAGATCCGAGAAAGGATGAAGGAAGCTCAATCCAAGCAGAAAAGTTACGCAGATAAGAGGCGTAAAGACCTAGAGTTCTCAGTTGGAGATAAAGTTTTTATTAAGGTGTCACCGATGAAGGGTGTGTACAATTTGGAAAGTCAGGGAAGTTAGCCCCAAGATATGTTGGACCATTCCAGATTATAGAGAGGATTGGGAAGATCACATACAGAGTAGAGTTGCCGGGCAGTATGGCAAGTGTCCATAATGTATTTCATGTGTCTCATCTTCGCAAGTATGTGCATGATTCAGAAACTACTATTCCTTTGATAGGGTTGGAAGACTTGATAGAAGAGCCTAATTTGACTTTTTTTAGACAACCATTTCGAGTTGTAGCGAGAGTGAGAAAAGATTGAGGAACAAGATAGTCAGGTTGGTGAAAGTTTAGTGGAGCGACAACGAGAAGTACTGTACTTGGGAGACAGAAGACAGAATTAGAGATACTTATCCTGATCTGCTATGAGGGTTTGTCTATATTAGATTTATATAGATATTTGTTAGTCAGATAGGCTAGTATGGATTTTAGGAGTTGTTACAGATGATTGCTATGTTTAGTATTTAGTCCTTACTGAATTTCGAGGACGAAATTCTTTAAGGGAGAGGCCTATAACACCCCTAATTTTTGGTAACATTATTCAAGAGATTTAATTAGATAAATTAAATAGAATACTATAAGAATTAAAATGATACGGGGATTGAGATTTGAATAAAACTATAAGAAGGCCGAGCTTAGTTTACCTTAAATAGGCTAAAAATGGCTTTTAAATTATTAATTAAAACATGGGCATATTAGTAAATATAGCCACACCTTATTATTCACGGCCATACACTTTTATTTGCCCATTTACGTTCATTTTCTCAAAAACCAAGAAACGCAAATTTAACCTAAGAAGAGTCGGCCATTAACAAGGAAGAAAAGAGGGGAAGATTAAATCAAACTAAGGAATTAAAGCAAAGGGATTAATCTTAAATCAAATCTCAAAGCTATCATCATATTCAAGGTGGATAATAATTCATTCCATCTCTATTTTGTTTCTATAATCATATGTTTTCAGATTTAAGATTAAATTCATTTTTATGATGTTTTGGATAATGATATGCTTGAATTATTATATGTTTGATTTAAACCAATTCATTTACATATGAATTTGCACTGTTTTAAGGAGAAACCGATCGTTATTAATTTTAGAATGCCATGGAAAAATTATATGCTAGGTAAAACATGATTTTAGAGATGGGTTTCAATTTTTGTAATTTTCCAAGCTATGGAAAATTTATTATGAATTTCTAAAGGAAAATATGATATAATTGGGCATAAAATTTATTTCGATTATTTCAGGAAGAAATTGGGTCTGAAATTTTAATATGTTTAATAACATGATGAACGTGAATATATGTGATTTTTGGGGATTTTTCCTAATTAATTTGCTATGTAAAATAAATTATTTTAAAAGAAGGTCTTATTTGCAATATTGGTTTTGCTTAATGGAAGGGCTTAAACGTTAATATTTTCCTTTCATTTAGATTTGATAAATGCGGCGGTTATTTTGTAAAGTATTTGAAAAGTTTTAAGGCAACCAATTAAAAGATTACACATAGACAGGTTAGTTAAAGCAATTATTAAAATGAGCATGATTTCAGCTTTTAATCAGAAAAGAGGGTTCCGCCTCCTTTAGTAGTACCTTTCGACTCCAATGATTCCGCTCCAACTCAGTCAAAACCAACCCAGTCGAAACCCACCTAGTCGAAACTAATACACAAGGTATCACTTAGATGGTACGTAGTGGATTGGAGGAAAGGCGAAAGCCAGGGTGTCAGAAGCTATACTTTCGATGGGGTCGAAACCTTAGTTTTGTTTTCAAACGTTAAGTGCCTGCTTTGTTTTACCTAAAGATTTTGACGTAGTCGAAACCTATGTTTTCGAAAGGGGTTTTCTAAATAGCTTTCTAAGTAGGTTGCCATATCATGTTTTAAGTAGGAGCTTTCGAATGGTTCCTTTGTTTTTATATAATGCTTTCGAAAGAGGTGGTTCCGACCTGGTCGAAACCCAGCCGCTATTCTTTTGCCTTTCGAATGTATTGTAGCCATCAATGCTTTCGAAGGGTTCATGTGATAACCCGGATTTTTGGATATCTGGTAAATTGGTAAATTAACTGATTTTTACTATTAAGATGCTGGTTTTTAGTTAGTTGAACAAATTTATACAAATATCTGGATGAATATTATGAATAGATATATGAAAAACTCTATAAAGTTGGAATTTATAAGTTTACAAGTATATGAGTGTGTGTGTATATATATATATATTGTGATTTGAAGCATGAGTTTGAATCCAATATAATAAATTTTCAAAAGTTATTTAAAGTTAACTATGTATTTTAAAAACTCTAAAGATAAATATTTATTCATTTGAAGGCATGATAGTTAAAATAAGATTTAATAAAGGATTTATTATGCTCTCTTTTAAAATTTCTTAAACTATAATGGTTTGTAAATATACATAGGAAAGTTTAAAACAAATGATACATAAATTTGTGTAAAACATTAGAAAAGATTTAAAATAAGAATAAATACTCTTTCTTTTAAAATTACACATGAATAAGAATAATTTAAAATGTATAGATTTTTAAACAATTTAAATAAAAAAATTAAAACACTTTAAATACATGTGTAAGTCTCTTAAGACATCTAAATAACATGTGTAAGCTATTAAATAAACCAAGTGACAAATGTTATATATATAAAAATAATAATAAAACAAGTGTCTCTTAACCTCATATTTTCCAATTCTTTTCATAACTTAAGTAATCTTCAGCCAACATCTAAACGAAAATCTGAAACCAATAATTTCCTCTAACCAAATCAAACTACAGCTATTTGAATCATCTTTAAAACTGAAGTGCAAATCAAAGTTTCAAACCTGAAGCAAGATGCCAATTTCAAAAGCAAATCAAACAAGATTTTCTCAGATTTAAGCAAGCAACTCAGTTTAAATTTAAATACAATCAGTTTTCAACCTGTAATAACTCAAGAATCATCTCAACAATCAAGCAGTAATTTCAGATTCAAAGACCAAGAAGATCTGATTCAATTTCTAGTTTTCAAGTTTTCAAATTCAGAGAAAAATCAAATTCCAGGCTTTCAAATAAGGCTCTGTTCTTCTTTAACAGGTGAGTAACATCACTATTTCTAAAGTTTAAATTTATAAATAAGTTGCATGTTAAATCTCTGTGACAAATATGTATTGCATGTATGTATAAGTGGAATCTGCTGTGACAAATGGATGTATTGGTTGCTCTGTTCTTGTTTTGTTTGCCAGGCTTAAATTTCTATTTGAAATTCCTCATCTCTTGATCCAGTTTTATTTAGGACTTAATTCATAAACAAGAATTGTTTGATTTATTATATACTAATGTTTAAAAAGTTTAATTTAAGTCAAACTTTTAGTCTGAGTGTCTCTGTAACCAAAATAACAGTGCATGGTATATAAAAGTTAAAATTCAAACTTTGTAATTTATAAATTCAGGTTTATAAATTGAATAGGTAAGTTATAATATGATTTTTAACATTAAAATCAAAATTTTTAGTTTGTTAATAAAGGTGCAGTTTTGGTTTAAGCAAAATATGAGTTTTAGGTAATATCTGATGATCTCAGTGGTCTGGGAAGTTATGATCGTCATTGGTGATTGATTAATGATCGGTGATGGTAGAAATATTGTCTGGAAGGTGTTTAATTCATGGAGGAAGTAGCAGTAGTGGATTCTTTGCTAGAACCCTAGTTTTAGCGTGTCTTGGTAATTTGGTCACTGCGGTATATCTTGTCGATCGAGTGCAAAGGGGTTTTGAGGGTTGAAAGATTGGTCGTAGGCGAGGCTGTGGCCGGTGGTGGAAGATCTCTGATGGACGGAGTGACGTGGGGGAAGTGTTGACAGGCTTTGGTGATGGTTGGGTCTTTTTGTTCCAGGTTTTTCGAAATTGAACTCTATTTCGATTTCGCGAATGGATTGAAGTTTGGATGATCGTGGTTTGGTTGGTGGTCGATCGTTGTCTTGTGGGGATACTCGGCGATGGTCGGAGTGGACGCTGGTGATCGTGCACGTGCACGCGATCGAGTATGTATCTGGTGATGTATGGTTGTTAGCAGAGAAATGCTCGGGTTTTTCTCGAGTTATTTCGAGTGATGTTCGAAGTATTTAGAGAGGCGACTCGAAGAAATTTTGAGGGGTCTCGAGTATTTTTAGTTGTTGCCAGGTTTTTAAGAAACCTGTCAGTTTAAATTTTAAACAGAATTTAAATTGTGGAGTAATATTTAAACAAGAATTTAAAATTAAGTTTAAATATATAGATTCAAGTTTGGTTTTGAATCTTAAAGATTTGAAATAAATAAGTTTTATAAATTTAAATGTTTTAAATAAGTTTTAAATGGTAGTTAGATTTAAATGTTTGAAATTAAAAAGGAATTTGGTTTAAGCTCTTTTAAAAATCTTTTTTTTAAGAGATAAGGAATTTTTAACATGTAAAAGTAATAATAAATAAAATAGTTAAAGATTATAATTAATTAATTAAGAGTTTAATTAATTTGTAATTAAGAATTATTAATTAGATAATTAAAGTTAATTAATTAATAATTAGCAGTAATTAATTAAGAAATTAATTAAGTAATTAATTGGTAATTAGTAATTAATTAATTGATAATTAAGGGTTAATTAACCAAGTATTAAGAATTAATTAAATTTTAATTAATGATTAAGGATAAATTAATCTCTGATTAAGGTTAATTAATTGACTTATAAAAGTAATTAAGGTATGATTAATTAATTAAATGATTGTAATTAATTAATAAATTGATTAAGCAGGATTAAGTAATTAGTTCTTAAGTAATTAATTTAATTTAAGATAATTAAATTAATTTTAATATGGATTAATAAATTCTGTTTGGATGATTGTTAGAGTAAAATGTCTGGATTGATTGATATCTATTGGGTGATATTATGTGATACTCTGTGATATGCTTTGGATATATCTGTGATGAATGTATAGATTATCTATGATAAATGCTATGTGAATTCAAAGTGTTAAATTGAATTGTTTAACTTTTAAATAACTTGACCTTTAAGATGACATTGGTTTCGAAGAGACCGGGGTCGGGTATTAGTAAATATCCGAAACCACTTCGATTTGAAATCATCTAAAATACTTTATAGATTGATATGTGAAACCAATAGGCTGGTTGGGATAAAATGGACCATTTAAACTAAGTTGGATACTTAGATATTGTTTTGTGAAAATAAGTGTTGACTATATAAGTTGTTTACTTGTAATAATGTACGAGTTACCCCGGGTTTTAAATAAGTTCTATAGATTGGAATTTCTTGTTAGATGGGTTTACTCACGCTGGTTTCCAGCCTGACCCGGGTGTTACTTTGATGTAATGCTCGGGTCAGACCGAGTATTACAGATTTCAGGTAAGGACGTTCTGGAGCTCAAGAGGCGAGCTGGATGGCAGGAACGTATGGAGTATATTCCGCTGTGATATATTATAGTTGTTAATTTTTGGGACGAGTTATTCTAACTGTCTAGTATATTTGTGAATGAAGTAACTCTGATGTATAAAAATGTAATTAACAAATACAGTTTTCTTTGTATAACTGATATTATTATTTGATATTGTATTTTGATCCGCTGCGAATGTGAGAATCTGTGTCTTGTTCTGTTTCTTTCTTCTATCTCTTTTCTTTTTCTTCTAACTATCTGGCATTTTCGGGTTCGAAAATTCCGGGTCGTTACAGTTCACTTTGTTTAAAACTTAAGCTAAGTCACTTCCTAAATGCTTTTGAAGGGGTTCAAGGGTTTCGAAGGCAATGGTGTCGAAAGGGGGTTTCGATGCTATCCTTTAAAGTTTTACTCCAAGGTTTTGAGCTTTCAAATAGATGGTTCCGACACTATCAATTTTTCCCCCAAAAATATTTTATTAAAGGTTTCAAAAAAGATACTTTCGTATGTAACCACTTTGACCCAAAAGATGTTTCTAAAGAGTAAAACACAATGTTTTCGAAAGGGGTTCTTTCATTGGTTTCGAAGCTATATTTCTAAAGATTATTTAGCAATGTTTTGACACATTCGAAAGGTATGATTTGGTTTCGAAAGGGTTGATTTATAGAGCTTTGAAATATATGTACTTAGTGTTTATAAAATAGGTTTTCTATGCATTCTAAGGAGGTAATCCAATAGTTTCGAAAGTGATGTTTAAGGTTTCAAAAGAAATAACTCATTCTCATTTTAAAGGAAAAACCATGGCATAAATAAAGATTTTTGAGAGTATTATTGTGTTGTTATGATTGCTTCTTCCTATATTCATTCACGTTGTAATTAACCCAAAACGGTACTTTGAGGAAGGACAGAATAACCAGCTAGGTTGATCCAGTAGTGAATATAAATTAAGAAATGTTAAAATCTTAACTAAAGATATTGGTAGGAGCCAATAGGTTCATAGTAAGCCCATGAAAACTATGTAATGGGGAAGATGTTGGCAGGGGCTAATATGTTCATAGTCAGCCCATGAAAACTATGATTTGTTATTGGCAGGGGCCAATAGGTTTATAGTTAGCCCATGAAAACTATATCCAGATTAAGATATTGACAGATGTCAATAGGTTCCTAGTCAGCCCATGAAAAATAGGATAAGAAGAAAAGATATTGGAGTTATTAATAGGTTCCTAGTTAGCCCATGAAAACTAGGATAAGAAGAAAAGATATTGGAGTTACTAATAGGTTCTTAGTGATCCCATGAAAACTATGTAACTGGATAGGGAGTCCATAATCATTTTACCGGTTATTAGTCAGCCCATGAAAACTATTAGGTTAATAGTAACCCTAGAAACTATATTTGTGATAGATAGTCAAAAATTAACGGGGATGGGTAATCCAGAATTGATTCTCTTGTTTTTCATATTATCATATCATATTGTTTTGAATTGTTTTAACCATTGTGGATGCAGGAGCATAGTATATAGTTTTATAAAGGTTTTAAGATACCAGTGTGGAGAAAACCCATTCCGCTAAGCGGCGTGGTCTCACTAGATATCTAAATGATTTGAAATGATAGATTATTATTCATACCAGGTTTTATGTCCGACTCGAAGTTTCTGTTTTCCCATTAAACTCTCGGGTACTCAATTGATTTTGAGTAGTTTGAGGTTTAGAGTTTTCAGGTGATCTTTAGACGAATAAAGCTTCCAGTGACGTGTAAGAGGCATACTAGCTACTTAGAGTTCTTTTATTTCCGCTGTGTTTGGTTGTAAAGGCAAACTTATTTTATTTCCTTATTATATACTCTGATCATCTAAGAGGGCATCTTCATATGTCGCTCTTGGCGTATTTTGTATTAAGTATATTTTGTCTGAATCTGGTCTGCGCACTGGGATTATGTAATGAATTTGAAATATTTTGAAATGGAATGTGGACTTTGGTAGCTGTTTTAAATATTTTCCATATTCTTGTGTTTTTGTGTATCAATGTAGCTAACATTGTCGTATTTGGTCGCTAAGGATTAATAACTATGGATGACTGCAACATCTGTAGCCATTAGGTTTGGGTCTCCAAGTAGGCGGATTTTATAGTTAACACCCTAGAATGAGTTTGAGAGTAATATATATATGAGAACGTATTTGTTATTTGACATTAAAAAAATTTGTGTTGATTGGTCTGATGAGTGATTTATGAATTTTAGTTGATGCATGGTGGCCACATGTATTCGACAGGGATTCCTAAATACTTCACAAGGCAAATCGACACACCGTTTTAAAAAGAGTGGATTTTATATATACAAAAGTATAACTATTTGTGTGATATGGAAAGTTTATAAGATGCTATCCCTTTGGAAAGTTCCAAGAATAAGGACTTGATATGTTTGGTGATGATGGGAATAATCTTCTAAGTATCAATCATATGTTGGCTTGGGCGAATGGTATCGAACACTTGGTAAATTATTCTTCTTATCATTGTACAATCAAGGCAAGTTCAAAGCCGAACAAGTTGAATCAAGTTATTTGGATAAAAGGATTATAAGTTAAGAAATTAATGGTATGAAACTTCTAATAATAAAGTATATTATTTAAGTTGAGATTTCTTATTTTATGTCGTTGATGGCTTATGGGCTAATCCAAAGTGAGCATGTAGAGTACGTGCAAAGAAAGAAGCTGAAGAAAAAACAAAACTAGGATCTTATGCCGGTATCTTCTGTTACAAATGCGGTAAAGAAGGGCATTATGCAGTTCTGTGTAAGGATAGAAAAATAAAATAAAATGATAAAAGGAAAGCAAAAAGAAGAAAAGAAAAATCTTATAGGGTTGATATATATGTCTAACAAAAAGGCTTTTGAGAACTCCTATCCTAATCTTTTTAAAATTTAAAGGGATTATATTTTAAGTATAAAGGAATATTTTTTGAAAGATATAGATATTTATGTGTGTTAATTTATGGTTAAGGGAATAGTAATATTTAGTTATTACCGTTTGTTGATTGAACGAACATCTTATGAATTATGTTTCACGATTTGACTATAAGACGTTTGATAATAATATTGGGCTAAGGTTAATGAATTTGTATAAGATAATAAAATAAGCATGTAGTATAAAAATGTATTTTACACAAATAAAATGATTTTTGAGAAACTAAATTCTGGCATTTTGAAAAAGAATTATGAAATTTTACAAGGAAGCAAGTTGATATAAGATGATTTGATGAAAGGAATTTATAAAATGGGTTTTATAAACAAAATAATCTCTAATGGATTTTTTTCAAATAAGAAATTTGAAAAGTAAGAGTCTAAAATGATAACTAGTTTGAGTGGCTCAAAATAACTAAAAATAGGAAAGAGATATGTTCGGATGGTAAACACTTCTCTTAAGTATTACCCTTCTTATTAAGGGGTATAAAATACTATTGGTAGTACCCAATTCCTTGGTATTATTTTGAGTACTCAATCTATATAATTTTTCTCAAGTTAAAAGGATAATTCTGAATTATTATTTGATAAGTTAATATCAATATTTGTTAAAAAGGAATATATTATAATGAGAGAAGTTGATTGTAATTTTGGAAAATAAAAGGTAAATTATCTTTTAAAATTTAAATGATTCCTTTGGGATGAAACATTTTCCTTTAAGAAAAATATTTAGAGTGATTATATATAAAGAAGCATTTTTGAAAGATGAAAGTTTTACGAAATGTTTTTTAAATTTTTTTTGAATGTTAAAAAGTACATATGAGGTACATAGATCATTTCATCATATGATTTTGATCTAAGATTCAAATATGTAACTTTGAGGTATTGACACCAATTCAAAAAACGATTTATCACTCGATTCTTGATGACGAACATTGATGAGGGTTTATGATTGGGTATTTAAGTTTTCTATCATAGTTGAGAGCTATGTAAGGTAAACGAAGATTTCTAATCAAAGAGCATGATCAGTGTCTACACTAGAGAATTGAGGGATCAATACTAGTTCGGAAGTAAAGCTATGCATTCAAATAAAATATCGCATCAGATATCGCGTATGGATGATCTGTGTATATCATACCAAATTGTGTTTAAAGATTGTTTTGAGTAAGTATTATGGGTTTTGGTTTAGTTTCGGAGACGAAATTCTTTTAAGAGGGGAAGTATGTAATGACCCTTAATTTTATCACTTTTAAATGAAATATTTAATTAACTTTAAATATTCAAATATAGAATTTTCAAACTTAAATAATCATGTTTTATGTGATAAATAAGAATGGTGAACTTACTTTTAGAATTCAAAAGAGATTTTGAAGTTTTGTCGTAAAATTGACGAAAGCCGGTTTTCGATAAAATTTGATATACATCCAAATAATTTTTGTAAATGGTAAATAACTCTTTTTAATGGTTATATAATGATATTATAATAATATAAATTTGATTTATAATGGTTTTATAAACATATATACTTGTTTTATAAAAATGTACAAATTTCGTCGTATGTTGACAAATCGACGTCGTATTTTTATAAATGAATTTTAATATTATTAAATATGGTTTTATAACTCAAATGAACTTGTTCTAATTATTTTAATAAGATAAGAAACTTATTTTCAAGTTTTGTTTACATAAATAAATAGTTTAACAAAAACGTCAAAATATGACCGTAAAACATTTCGTCGAAAATCAACGTTTTGTTCAATATAAGTTGTCGCAACGTTGTTGCACCCTTGTTAACATGTTTTAACATATATAGTACACATTTTAATAACTAAACAAGTTTAATTTGACTAATTATGATTAGAAAACTTCTAGAATATAATTAAGAAAAGTGAGGAAAAAAAGTCAAAAAAGTAAACATCAAATCAAATCAAAAATCCAAACAAATCTTCTCTTTAATCCACTTTTCCATCCAAATACATTTAATTAATCCTTAAATGACTAAGACATAAAGTAAGATGTGAAAGGTGATGGTAAATGTTGAGAAAGTAAGGTTACTTTAAAGTTAAGTAAGGATATTTTGGTAATTTTGTAAAGGGATGTTTTGGTAACTTACCACTTCATTTTTTTTCTAGAAATACTCATCCATTCTTCTCATTTTCTCACACAAATCTTTCTCTTCTTCCTCCTCCTTGAATATCTCTTTAATGTCTTCTTCTCTTCTCTTTCCTTACTAACGTTTCTTAAAATCATATCAAACCAACTCCAAACTTTATCAAAGTTCATATATCATCATTAGAACATAGTTTTGCATCTATGAAGTGAAGAAATGATGGAGGAAGGATGGGATCATGGTGAGGCCGAACCCATGTAGAAGGAAGGAGCAAGTTGGAAAGCTCTGGTGGAAGAAAAAAAGAGAAGGAAGTGACGTCCGTTTTGTTCCAAGAAGATAGGAGGAAGTTTGAAGTACCGCGGAAGCTCTGCCAAATTTTCTGGTGTTTGGAAGAAGAGGTCGAGAACATAAAGCAAAGAGTAATGGAGTAGAAGATGAGTTAGTTAAGTGTTGTTGTACAAGAATGTTGGTAGGAAATGAAACGTTTCGGTTAAAGGTGAGTACTCACTTTTACTAATTAATCTCTAAATTATTTCAAGTATAATGATTTGAAAGTTTAAAATATATTGGATGGTTAAATATGTGATTACTTGGCTGAGTACTTGTTTGAATATATGGATGATTACTTAGTTTGATAAATGATAAGAGAAATAGTTAGAAATCAACCATAGTTAAATGAAATTTAAATCCATATAAACATGTATATGTAAATCATTTAGCCTCTTAATGATTTTAAATTACCTAAAATGGTTGAAATTGATATTATAATGATAAAATATTATAATATGGATTGAAATGAAATGAAATATGATTTTATTGTTTAAAATAAGTTTAAAATGGTTTAGAAATGTTTTATAAACTTATAAAAGTGTTTCCAGGAAGTTTAAAAAGAAATTGAGAAACAAGTCAAAACTAGGTGCGTCGTGTAACGGTAGTTCGCGATTTCGCGCCGAAGATTTCAAATGAGTATATGAAATGGAATATAGCATGAAATTCTTTAAGATATGAATTTTATGGACTATTATATATAGTATTTAAATGAAGAAAGAAAATCAAGATTTCATCTTGTAAAATTTTACAATGAGCAAAACAAGTTTTCAGAAAAATCGCGGTTTTGCACTTTAAAACCCGAACTTGAAATTGATTTAAACGAATATTATTAAATGTTTAAAAATATGAAATAAATTTTATAAATCTTTTAAAATGTGCTAAAAAGAGATTTGAGTTATAAAAATTAATTTCTAAATGATAGAAAAGTCGTTTTTATCAAATAAGCCTTTAAAGCACTATTCGCGGCACTTTTTGCAACAGTTTTTGATAACTTTTAAAATATGGCTTTAAACTTAAGTATTCTTTCCTAAATCTTTTATAAGTTTTTTCAAATAAATGAATAAGTGTTTTAAATAATGATTTGGAAGTTTTATAAATCATTTCCAAAAATGAAAGGAGTATGCGAAAACGGTTAGTACATTTGTCCCGCCCGTGAGATCTAAACGGCAAAACAAGGTGTGTAACTAAGGTTAGGAATAGAGCGACCAGTGCCCTGAACTTACCTGGCCTCTGTTTTCTCTTTTAGATGAGGGGTGGAACAGATCAAAGGGAAAGCCTGGATGCTCTAAAATAATGTTTTCCAATATGAGATTTAAGTAAATGATTTGGAAATATTTTCCTAAGTAAAAGGTGAATTGATTTGGAATTATTCCAAGATTAAAATGGTTTAAATTTACCAAATGATTTGATAAATGAGGCTTAATGATTCCATATACTGTTAAGAAGATAAATGGAATAATTTAAAATAATTTGTCTCTCTGAGATATTTATGAATGAATAAAAAATGAATTAGATTGATTAATGATTGATAATCATATATGAACTTAACATCTTTTTAATCGATGATTGGTGCAAAATAATCGGGGTCGAATTTAGGTAACTCCTATCCGAAAACCACTTCAAACCAATGTATACGTTCAGAAGTGAAGTATGTTGAAGATGATGATTATTGAAGACCGAGGATCTTCAGAATGTAGGAATTGTTGTCAAGTCCTAAGGGTTTACCCCACATTTTATTTATATGGCAGTGGTATCTGCATTCTGAAAATTTTTGTTGTATTGAAGGCCGAAGATCTTCATAGCGGAAGGATTACTTGTTGACATTCTCTAGGTCGCTCCCAATATAGAGACATTTATGATAGCAGTTGTCCTGTCATGTTTTGAAATCTTTGGATTGCAAGGACTACTCGCTACTAATGGTGGTAGGAGGATTGCTTTCGGTTTTGTTCAGTCCCAATACGAATTTGTATGGACGAATGTCTGACAGTGCTTTTCTAATCATACTAATCGGTCTCTGTCAACGTATTATCTGCTTGGTGCTGGAGAAGGCAAATTCTCTTAGCTTAACACCCTTTCTTGCGATGTATGAGCACAGTAGTTATACGTTGGTAGAAATCAGTTGTGTGATTGAGGAATGGCAATGTGGCATTCTAAGTGGAATGTGCTTTATGGAAGAATAAATTATGGCTTTGTGAAAAGCAAAGCGTGGCTTTGTTAAAATTGAGCGTAGCCTCACGAGCCTCACATCCCGGAGATGATACAGGTAATCATGTGCTCTACAGGCATATATTTCAGGCTATCAGTTTATGAGCAGATCAGAATGATTAGGCCTTGTGCGTTATAGGGCCGAAAGACATTTGGACCCTTATATTGTATAGTATAGTGGTGTGTGAGTCCTTGCATGAGATGCCACCGGATATGTAGTAGTGTAGCAAGTACAGTGGTGTGTGAATCCTTGTATGAGAAGCCACCGGGTATGATGTTGCTATACGTTGAAATCCGTAGAGGAAGGAAAAGGCCACTAGTTCCCTATCATGTTGAAAATTCAATTCCAATATGAGCTTTACGGTTTTGGTTGTATTCCCAAAATTGCTGCAATGCTTTGCAAACATTTCTGCTACCCCTTTGGTATCATATATTCCGTCCAGCTTTATTCCGTTTGACTTAGTCTGGATATATTACCATAGACTTAGTTCGGGTATTGATACTTGTTTTATATATATTTACTTGAAAAGTATTTCAAAAGAATGTCATTAAAGATAATATCAAATTGATTTTTTGTATAAAGTATTTTGGTTATCATAAGGTAAAATCATGTTCGTGTTTATGTGTGGGCGTGGTCTTATGAGATACCCTTCTTTTCAAAGGTTTTGATTGACATCAGCATTAAAAATTTCAAGTATCTCACGCTGGTTTGTCAAGCCTGATCCTGGTATTTTTAATACTCGGGTCAGATCCGAGTAGTTTCAGGTTTAGTTGAAGACGCTTGGAGTTTCCAAAGGAGAGCTGGAGATCTTCTTCTACGTATGGACGTATTCTATTATCCGCTGCATCTATTGCATTTGTTTTTACATTTATAAGGATAGAGGTTTTATAGCTATGCAGGGTAAATCCTGGTTAGACTCTAATATTGTACTCAAAATTTTCCGCTGTAAAGATTATATACTAAAATAATATATGTTATTCCATTAGTGTGAGATTCTATTTTCTATTCTGTTCTATCCTTATTTTCTTTTTCCCCTAACAATTGGCCTTTCCAGCACTTGGATTTGTGGCACGAGGATGTATTAGTGTCGATTATCAAACAACTTATAGTCAAATCGTGAAACTCAGTCCACAGGGTGTTCATATTTAAACCTTTATATCCAACAATCAATCAATTAGTGATAATAACTAAATATTACCATCCCTTAACAACCAAATACTTAATAAATAACTATATCATTTTGAAAATATCTTTTATATCCATAATATAATCCTAGGTAAAATTATTTTATTTACCAATTTTTCTCAAAACAAAAATCATTTTGTATAACAATAACAAATACGCGCTCATATATATAATACTCTCAACTCATTCTAGGGTGTCACTTACCCCCACTTTAATGAGTTACTCATCCTAGGGTGTTACTAACCCAATCTTTGATGAGTCTTTTACCCCACCAAAGCCAAGGTTTAAATGATTCCGTATTTACTAAAAGAATATTTTTAAGATGTATATCTCTCGAAAATATTTTGATAAAGAAATGAACAAATCAAACAACAATCATCTACTTATAAAACATAATTTTTATTGATGATTGGATTTCGAAGAGACCGGGGTCGGATCTGGGAAATCCTTATCCGAAAACCACTTCAAACCAATTTATGTTTCGAAGTAAAACATGTTGAAGACAAGATTACTGAAGACGAAGATATTCATAATGTAGGGCTACTTGCCACTAGACCCTCGGGGAAATTCACCATATCATATATTGGCAGTAGTGCTCCATTATGAAAATCTTTGAATTGCAAGGACTAATCACTACTAATCCTAGGGGTAATTCCCAAAACAGGATGTGGTAGGAGGAGTGACTTCGGTTTCGTTCAGTCTCAGAATGAACTTGTATGGTCGAATGTCTGACGTTGCATTTTAAAATCACATTAATTGATCTCTATAAACATATCATCTGCTTGGTGGTGGAGAAGGCTACTTCTCTTAGCTTAACACCCTTTCCTGAGACATACGAGCTCGGGAGTTATACGTTTATAGAAATCAATTGTGTGATTATGGAATGGCAATGTGGCATTCAAAGAGGAAAGATGATGTGATATGTGAAAGGTAATCGTTACCTCAAGCCTCACACCCAGAAATGGCCAAAACAGGGTAGATGCGACAAGGCTATATGGTTCGCAACCATTAGGGTATGATCATCCCCTTCTAGATACATTTCTACCCGCTATAACATTTGGGTTTAAATTTTTGTGGTGTATGCTAAGAGACATCTCGGATAGGTCGGTAACAACCGGGGTGATGACATATTTGGAACTATCTAAGCGTAGAGGTAGGCCGGTCTTGTGTTAGTAGAGGTGCAGATGTTTTGTAGCCTCGGTACATTCCTCTAAAGATGTACTGCCAGAAGGTAGTTCCTTCACCTGGTCATTTGTATGGAAATCCATTCTCCAATAAGTGCCTGCCATTTTATTTGTAAAACTCACTTTGTGGCTTGTATGTTGGAATTTTAATCAATGTAACAATTTCAGCTAAGATTATAAGCTTACTTGCAAAAAAATTCAAAGAAATGTCATCAAAAATAATATCCCTTATTTTTACGTAATAAAGACTTGGTTATCTAAGGTAAAAATTCGTTCTGTGTTTATGTGCAGCGTGGTCTTATGAGATACTTTTTGTTTTCAAACATCGTATTTTGAGTTCTCATGCCAGTCCCATGACCAAGCTAGAGTTTATTTTGTTTTCCTTTTAAACTCTGGGTGCCCTATTTTTCCGGCCAGCCAAGTAGTCAAGATCATGTTAGGAGTATTTTGGTGAAGCATTCTGAAAGAGTTTTTGGAGCAAGGAGCTGAAGCATCTTATGTGGATATCTATCTATTTTTTATTTTCCACTGTGTCTAGTTGTTTGTACCAGCAAGTGTGGGAGCAGGTATTTATAACTGTTCCCGGCTGGGTTTGTTCATACCATAACTCTGATATACCCTTGTGAGAGTGGTTATATGTACTATCCATCTATATTGTTAAATGCAATTTGAGAATTTGTGTTTCTATCTTTTATTTTTACCCCTGATAATCTGCCTCCTTGGCACTTGGATTTACGGCACGTGAATACTGTGGATGTATTAGTGTTGATTTTCAAGAGTCGAGGAGATGGGTCGTTCACATTTGGTATCAGAGCTGAAAGTTAAGCGAGAACCTTGGAATTAGTGGTTATTACTCATTAGAGATAGGGTTAGTAAAATGAGTTTAATCATGCGCGTTTAAAACCCTTATCTGAATAAAAAAATCAAGTTGTCCTATGCTTAATATCCCTTCCCCAAGATAATTTTGTCTTTGTAAGACATGAGTACTCGTAGAGGACGAAGATGGGGAAACGGTAGCACCACAACAACCAACGGTCGAGCTCCAACCGCTGTTATGGTAGAAGAAGTAGCTCCCGTACAACCCTAGGTTAATTTTTCCATCCTGTGCAAAAACATTTACCAGCTTAGGGGGAAAACCATTCAAAGGCACGGAAACTATCATTGAAGTACAGGCTTGGATTAAATCATGCGAAAGAATCTTTAAGGCATCGGAAATTAGTAATGAGCAAAAGAGATTTTTGGCCTCGTGGAAACCGCAGAAAGGGGCTATTGCATGGTGGGAATCCATTACCCTAAATGATTCAAAAGACAATTTCTCTTGGGAAAGGTTTAAGGAAGTCTTGGCGGAGCAGTACATGCCAGCATCCGGAAAATTTCGTCTTTACACTAGTTTTATGGATCTAAAGCAGGACGAAATGACTGTTGAGGAGTAAATAAGTTCAATGAATTGCCTTGTTTTGGGCCATGTCTGATTGACACGCCTTTAAAGAAAAACGAGAAGTCTATTTCCAGGATGAACGAGAAGTACCAGAGCAGGATGACTGCTCATGTAAAAAGATCATTTATAGACTTGGTGGATATGTGATTTGTAACGACCCAGAATTTTAGTTATTTGGGTTTGGAATATTTAATTGATTAATAATATTGAAAGTTAATTTTATAGATTAAATAACTTGAATTTCAAAAATAGTGATTTATTGGATAATTTAATTGTTAAATTTAATAATTGAAATTGGTTAAATAGTGGAATTTTGAGTTTTAAGTTAGATAAAAAAATGATTTAAAGGCTTATTTAATTTATATTGATAAGAAGATAATAAAAATTTTAAATTGGATTAAAGTGATTTAATTGATTTTGAACATAACTCGTTTTAATTAACGAGTGAAAATAACCTCCTGGGGAACTGTCTCAGATTTCGACGAAACTAGTTTCATTGGATCCGTAATAATGAATTATAATATGCCGTCAAATTTCATGGCGATTAGATGTACTGTTTGACCGTGCGAGATCGAAACGCGTTGAAATTAATATCGAAAATTTAATATAATAATTGGGTTCAAAAACCTACTTTCTGCATATGATCGAATTAGGCCTCGGAACTAGTTCCATTGCATTCGGAATAGGGGTATAACATATAGAACACCAGGCGGCACGTCTCGATTGGGGTTCGAAATTTAATAGCCTAATATTTTGAAATTAAATAATATATATTTATATCGATTTGACCATACAGCCATTGACCCTTCACCATCTGATCTGACCATACCCTGTACAAGCCTATGCCCCTCTTGTTCTTTCCCATCTTCCCTCCCTTTATTTAAATGCTGCAGAACAGAGGAAACGAAAAAATAATAATAAAGTTTTGAATTCAAAAATTAAAATCTCAAATTCTACCCAATATAAAATTATGAAACAAGCCTTAAAATCTTTCAATCGAGGAGAGCTTCATTTTCATATGCATGTTTATGGGTGCATTGCTTATCCGGGCATTCAACAGTGGGAAGCTTCGAACTAGGGTTGGGGATTTTGCTTGATTGAGTGCTCGATTCGTGTTTTGGGGCTTGTATTCGAGTTAGTCGTGCAAGATAGCACCTCGGTAAGAATTTTTTCGAGATCTGGTGGTCGATTGGGACGCGTGACCTATAGGGTTCAATGAGTTGGGATGGGTGACGCATTTCGAAGGGGGAGCTCGAGTGCTGGGTGGATGGCTCGACCGTGTGGAGATTTCGAAGAGAGGACCAACGGCAAAGACGGATTCGAAAACCATCGAGCGATGCTATGTGTCTGTGGATTAACGTGCACGATTTGGGTTGCTTGCGCACGTCTCTGTCGTTTATGGGAGGAGATGAAGGAGTAAATGGAAAAGGGTAATGTTGTAATTATTTGAAATTTGAGTATATTAAATTAAATTATATGATTAAATTGATAACTTATAAAATTTATAAGTCCTTCATACGAGGTCCGATTGAGATGAAACTTTTTGCGTTATGCTCGTATCAACAAGAGCTTTGCAATGGAACTTGTTTGGATGAATTTGAAGACTGTTGAAAATCGGCCTAAAATCAGACGTTGTTCGATTTTAGTTCCAAACCGGAAAGCCTCGGCGACAATAGAAAATTTCGGTGAGTTAATCTCACCTTTTTGGTTCACTGGTATAATATATAGTTGATAAAAATTGTTGAAAAATTGTTTGGATGAATTATTATATTTATTAGTTGGTTTGGATATATTTCCGCCCTTGGAGTGGATGAGACCCTATTACGTTCCTATGTAAGAGCGAATGACCCTTTGTATGCGAATCCTGCCTCGACACGGTTGATTTATATTTTATGATTGTATAATATTTGTGATGCAGGGGAAACAGGTTGGAGAGGTCCAACGGGCTTCCTCACTATTATCGAATTGTTTCAATAATATTTCCTTTATATGAATTATTGAATGATAAATATGATTGTGGACATTATGGTTATGACATCATTATATGTTTGAAAATAAAACCCAGTAGTGATAGAAAATAAATATCGATATTGGTTAAGTGTTGAGTGGCTATTGGCCTCGAATCGGTATTAAAAAAACACTATAAATTGTCGATTTAGTCGAAATTGGTTTTTGAGACAAGAAATGATTTTTAAATCCGAAATTGGGTTTTGGAAATATTTTGTTTAAGGATTATCTATTAAATATATAAATATTGTTATTAAGTTAATTAATTATATAAATATTATTTTTAAAGTTATTTAATTACATTAATATTATTTTAGGTTATTTAATTATATTAATATTATTTTAAAGTTATTTAATTATTTAATATTATTTAAAAGTTATTTGTTTATAGTTAATATGTTTTAAGAATTTATAAAAAGTTAATAAGTTGAAAATTTAGTTATCTAAAGAATAATTATGGTTTGAAATTAATAATAAGGGTTATTAATAAGGTTTTGAAAATGAATCATTATTATTTATAAAAATGGTGAAGATTAATTATTTTTGTTTCTTAAAACAATATTATTGTTTAAGATGTTTTTAAATTAATAAATTTCATTTATTTATAATGTTTATTATTGATAACCATTATTATATAATGGTGTTTTGAAGTATTTTTTTAATTATTTATAAAAGTTTCTGAGACCCATGAATGGAGTTGGAAGACTTAGATTTTATAAAGGAGTTATAAAATGGTTTGAAGAGTTAAGGAAAGGTTATTTACAAGGTGGAAGAGTTTATAAATGGTTAGATATTTATAAATGAATTTCATAGACAGGTTATAGATACATAAAAGAAGTTTTATAAATGGTTTATAGATTCATAAAGAGTTTATCAGCGATCTTTGAAATATACAAGAAGCTTAAAAGTGATTGAATTTATAAAGGGTTTATAAATGGTTTTCCGGAGATTTATAAAATGTTTATAAATGTTTTTAGAGAATCATAAGGAGTTTTATAAATGGGTTTTGAATCGAATAAAAAGAAAATCTTTCTTAATTCTATGAATATACTTATACCATTGAGATAAGTTTATGGATATTTCTAAGTATTGAATTATAGAGATTTGCGAGTATATCTTTGTAAAGGTGTTTATATACAAGTAATTTACAAAGTGGGTTTTATTTATGAGATTTATGAAATGAGGCTGGTGAGTGCTTATATGCTTAACCAATGTTGGTTTTCCTATGAAATATAATCTATATTTGAATGTTTGTTTATTTGATAGTTTAATAACCGACTATCAAATCTTGGCTTAAATATGTAATCCTTCTTAATTTTTGTGGTATGGAAATATTCCTTACTTAACACCGAAGGGATTTAACACTAGAAATATCTAGGAAAAACACGGGAATTATATGGTACAGTTACCATCAGCGGTGTTATACTGTACGTATAAACTCATTTCGTTCTTCTAGGACAAATGATAAGGATATCTGTCCACTTAAACGGTTAGGGGGTGACCGCTCTATTGTCTGATTATTTCCAAAAGAACAGGTATTGAGCATTATAGAAATTGGCATTTGGTTTTGTGGAGCACCCGAGAAGCGGAGGAGTGTACTCGTATTCGTAAGAGTTGACTCGAACCCGTAACCACTTCGAAAACCATATATGGTTCTATGGAGGAGATTCGTATTGGAATGTTGGGATTCAAGTGTGATTCCAAGACCCGTTGGGGTATGGGAATCCGGGTGTGATTCCAAGATCTAATTGAGATGTGAGAATCTATGTGTGATTCCGAGACCCGTTGGGGTATTGGAATCCATGTGGGATTCCATGATCTATTTGGTGGCGGTGCGTAAGTTGGAATACCGGACGTAGCCTCATTAGCGGGAATGACTAAAACCAGAGATGAGAGGCATCGCCAGTAGGGTTGGAAAACCCATAGGGTGTAGTCAGCTCCTCCTATATGTCAGTTATAGTTGTTATGCATGCATGGGGCGATGCACTCGGTCTTAGCGAGACCAGCTATGTTTTTCCTATGGTACATCACTAGGGATGTATGCTGCTACGGGATGATATCTCTGATCCTTGTGCAGGAGGACCGTTTCTCGAAGTGCTAAGGACACCTCCATGGAATCCTACACAATTAGCGAACGAGCCTTATCGATTTTCGATTATATACCTAGTATTGTTGTGATGTACACCCACAAGCATCACAGCTATTTGATTATTATTATTTTCGCCTTTAGACTATTATAATATAAATGGATTTTCTATAGCAACGGTTTTGGTTATCATAAGGTAAAAATCCATCCGTGTTTACGTGTGGCGTGGTCTTACGAGATACCTTTGATTTCAAAGGTTTTATATAACTTTAAATCCAGTTGGGTGTGTTTTCTCACGCTAGTTTTCCAAACCGACTCAGATGTTATTTTATTTTAATGCTCGGGTCAGACCGAGTATATAACTGATTGGGTTGGATGATTGGAGCTTTAAGAGATGAGTTGGAGGCCCATAGACATATTCACATAGATGGTTACTTTTCGTTGTATTCATTATTGTGTTTATCAGCAATTGTGAGGACAGGCTGTTATAACTGTCCAAGATGAAATAGGTTAATATACTCTGATTGATGTCTATATATACATATATTACGGTTTTGTTTTTGTGTAAAGATTTATGGTATATCATAGATTATTCATTCCGCTGTGAGAATCTGTGTTGTATAGTTTTCTTCTTATCTACTTCCTTCTTTCTTTTCCCAAACAATCGGGTCTTCCGGCATTTGATTGCTCGGCATGTGATACAATGGACGTATTAGTGTCGATTTTTGCGGGTCAAAAAGCCCGGTTCGTTACAAGATTTTATTAAGAAACATTGGATAAGAAGAATTCGGTGGTAGCTCAGACCAACAACAACACAAAAACTAGAAACGGAGGAAGTTTAGTAAAAGTGGTAAGAAGCCATGGCAAGGAAAACCCGAGGAAGGATCTCAAGAGAACCTCTTTAAGGTTTACACTTGTAACAATTGTAAATGGAAGGGCCATATTGCGAAGAATTTTAGGAGTCCAAAAGTCCAGAATTCCGTCTCTCCTATGGTTCAGAATAGTCTCTGTTATAATTGTCATCAGCCACGGTACATGATAAAGGATTGTCCAATTATGAGGAGGGGAGAGCAAGCCAAAGTTTATGCTATAAAGGATGAACCTTCGACCCCTCAGGATGTGAAGGGCAAAGGAGTTTTGGAAGGTAATATTTTTAGCAAAGATGTTTTAGTTAGAGTATTATTTGATACAGGAGCTTTTAAGAGTTTATTGCTTAAGAAACCGTATATGAATTAGAACATGAACCTAAATTCGTTGATACCTCTATCTGCATAACAAATCCTATAGGAGGGACTACTAACCTTTGTATGAATTGTGAAAAAGTCCAAATTTACCACACTTCCCATAAATTTCCTTTTGACGCGTTTGTCTTGTATTTTATTGGATTTGAAATTTTTCTCGGTATGGATTGGTTGACTAAGTATAAAGCTGTTCTCGATTGCGATAGAAAGACGATATCTTTATGGACCAGCTTTGGGAAGTTTATAGAAATATCTAGTGAAGATCCTAGTCCAAGGAGGGATAGTTTTCTTTATGCCTTAGATTCATCATAGAAAGAACTAGAAACGATACCTATTGTTAAAGAATTCCTGGACGTTTTTGAAGAAGTAAAGAGTTTACCCCCACATAGATAAATCGAGTTTCGTATTGACTTGATTTCTGGTGGAATGCCAATTAAACAACCTGACCGAAGGATGGCTCCAAAGGAGAGGGATGAGTTAAATAACCAAACCTAAGAGCTATTAAAGAAAGGGTTGATAAGACCTAGTTGTTCAAGTTGGGGATCAGTAGTTGTTTTTGTTGCCAAGTCAGATGGATCTTTAAGGTTGTGTGTAGATTATCGAGATCTGAATAAACAAAATATCAAGAACAAATATCCTCTTCCCCATATAGATGACTTGTTTGATCAGTTTCATAGTGCTCGGGTATTCTCGAAAATGGATCTAGCCATGGGATTCCATTAACTAAGGATCACGGAAGAATGCATCCATCTAACTGCATTTAAAGGTTCAAATACTTTCTTTGAGTGGTTGGTTATGCCTTTTGGGCTGACCAATGCACCCACTTATTTGAATCATAAAATCTTATACATTTTATATTTAAAATCAATTTAAATATTATATTTTAGAGTGATCAAATTTTGGGTCGTTACATTCTCCCCACCTTAAAAAAATTTCATCCTTGAAATTTAAGATAAGAAGAAAATGGCTCAAAAGGAAATATATTCGATAAGATGGAATATATATACAAGATTATGAATAAGTGACTACACCACAGGCGGTGAGTACACTATGACGATACAATTTATACAGTCTATACATCAATCCTAAACTCAAGATATGCCTTCCTCATTCTATCCCCCATTTCCCAAGAGCAATACTGAGCATCTCCACTCCATTGAACTTTGACTAACCTTACCATCTTCCTTCTTAATCGTTTCTCATCATGATCAACGATTTGACCAGGCCGTCTAATAACTGCCAAATTTGGTTCCACTTCCCAGTCATCCTAAGGAGTCGTTTCTATGATTTGCTCTGGGTTATGCACATGTTTCAACAAATGAGATAAATGAAAAACGATGTGCACTCCTGACAACCTTTCTGGCAATTGCACTCGATAAGCTAGTGGGTCGATTCGTTCAAGAATGGGAAAAGGTCCAATATATCGAGGTGCTAACTTCCCAGCCCTTCCAAACCTCACTACTCCTCTCATCAGAGAGACTTTCAAAAAGACAGAATCTCCAACTGATAATTTCATATTTCTACGACTTTGGTCTACATAACTTTTCTATCTGCTCTGGGCTTCCTTCAGCTTCTTTCTAATCATGTCAACCTTCTCTGAAGCTTCTCGTATCATATCAAGACCAAGTATTAGACGATCTTCGGTCTCGATCCAACATGCTGGTGACTTGCATGAGCGACAATATAGAGCTTCGTACGGTGCCATGTCGATACTAGCTTGATAACTGTTGTTATAGGAGAACTGTACTAAATGCAAATGATTTTCCCATGTGCCTCTAAAGTCTAAAATACATACTCTTAGAAGATCTTCCAAAACACGATTGACTCTTTATGTCTGCCCATCAGTCTAGGGATGATAGGTAGTGCTTATAGGCAACTTCGTTCCCAAAGTTGTCTACAATGCTTCCCAAAACTGACAAGTAAAGATTAGATCCCGGTCACTTACTATACTGCTTGGAACTCCATGCAATCGGACAATCTCTTTCATATATATCTCTGCAAGGCTTGCAACGGTCCTTGTTGGCTTTACTGGAATGAAGTGGTGCACTTTTAGTTAATCGGTCTATGATAACCCAAATTCCTTCGTTCCCCTTCCTCGTTCGAGGTAAACCATCAACGAAATCCATTGATATTTGATCCCACTTCCAAGCTGGAATCTCCAGAGGTTGAAGTAACCCTGCACTTTTCTATTGGCCGCTCTTGACTTGTTGACAATTTGTGCATCGACTAACATAAATGGATATGTCCCTTTTCATACTTCTCCACCAAAATGTGCGCTTCATGTCTTTGTACATTTTGTTAACTCTTGGATGAATATTAAGTTTGGATTTGTGGCATTCAGCTAACACCTCCTACATAAGATTTTCCACATCCGGAAAAAAAATTCGCCCATTCAACCATAATACTCCACGGTTATCTACTTCGAAACTTGAATTCTGCCCTTTGTATATATTTTTAATAATCTCCTTTAGGAATCAATCTTCTTTTTGCCTGTTGGTAATTTTTTCAAAAAGAGTTGGAGTTACTACCAAATAAGAAATAACAGCATTCTTCCTACTCAACGCATCTGCTATTACGTTGGCTTTCTTGGGTTTATATAGAATATCTAGATCATAAGATGTGAGAAATTCTAGCCAACGTTGCTGCCTCATGTTTAAATCTTTTTGAGCGAAAAGATACTTTAAAGATTTATGATCCGTGAAGACCTCAAACTTTTCACCTATTAAAAGAGGGAATTTTATTTACTAAGGGCAATTCAAAGTTCTATTGAAATAAACTATAAAAAATTCTTACCCAGCAAATAATGCCTCCATACTTTTAATGCGAACACCACGGCTGATAATTCTAAGTTGTATGTTGCATAATTCTTCTCATAAGTCTTTAGTTGCCTACTTGCATATGTGATCACCTTTCCTTCCTGCATTAGAACTGCACCAATTCCTTCTCCACAAGCATATGTATAAACGGTTAATCCACTATTTCCATTTATAATTGCTAGAATTGGAGCGGTTGTCAACCCTTCTTAAGTTCCTGGAATGCTTCTTCATATTTCATAGTCCACGTAAATTTAGCATCCTTCATGGTCAACTTCGTTAATGGTAGGCAATCTTTGAGAAGTCTTAAATGAATCTTCTGTAATATCCTGCCAAACCTAAGAAGCTACGAATTTCTTTAGGAGTTTATGACTGCTTCCAATTTAGAACAGCTACAACCTTTACAGGATCTACTGAAATTCCATCCCTTGACACTATATGTCCAAGGAATCTTACCTCCTTCTCCCAAAAATGGCATTTTGAGAATTTGGCTTTAAGCACATTATTTCTCAATATCTCCAACACAGTTTCTATATGTCTTTTGTGTTCTTCAACTGTCTTAGAATAGATAAGGATATCATCGATAAAGACTGACATGAATTTATTGAGTACATCTCTAAATATTGTATTCATAAGGTCTACAAAATAAGCGGGTGCATTGGTCAGCCCAAAAGGCAAAACCAACCACTCGAAGAAAGTATTTAGACCTTTAAATGCAGTTAGATGGATGAATTCTTCTGCGATCCTTAGTTGATGTAATCCCATGGCTAGATCAATTTTCGAGAATACACGAGCACCATATAACTAATCAAACAAGTCATCTATTCGGGGTAGAGGATACTTGTTCTTGATCATTTTTTAATTCAGATCTCGGTAATCTACACACAATCTTAAAGATTTATTTGACTTAGCAAGAAAAACCACTGCCGGTCCCCAACTTGAACGACTAGGTCTTATCAACCCTTTCTTTAATAACTCTAAGGTTTGGTTATTTAACTCATCCCTCTCCTTTGGAGCCATCCTTCGATCAGGTTTTTTAATTAGCCTTGCACCAGAAATCAAGTCAATACAAAACTCGATTTCCCGATGTGGTGGTAAACACTTTACTTCTTCAAAAACGTCCGGGAATTCTTTAACAATAGGTATTGTTTCTAGTTCTTTTTGTGATGAATCTAAGGCATAAAGAAAACTATCCCTCCTTGGACTAGGAACTTCACAAGATATTTCTATAAACTTCCCAAAGCTGGTCCATAAAGATATCGTTCTTCTATCGCAATCGAGAACAGCTTTATACTTAGTCAACCAACCCATACCGAGCAAAATTTCAAATCCAATAAAATCCAAGACAAACAGGTCAAAAGGAAATTTATGGGAAGAGTGGGAAATTTGGACCTTTTCACAATTCATACAAAGGTTAGTATTCCCTCATATAGGATTTGTTATGCAGATAGGGGTATCAATGAATTTAGGTTCAAGTTTTAATTCACCTACGGTTTCTTTAGCAATAAAACTATGAGAAGCTCCTATATCAAATAATACTCTAACTAAAACATCTTTGATAAAAATATTACCTTTCAAAACTACTTTGCCCTTCACATCCTGAGAGGTCAAAGGTTCATCCTTTATAGCATAAACTTTGGCTTGCTCTTCCCTCCTCATAATTGGACAATCCTTTATCATGTGCCATGGATGATGACAATTATAACAGAGACTAGTCCGAACCATAGCAGGGACATAACTCTGGACTTTTGGACTCCTACCATTCTTCGCAATATGGCCCTTCCATTTATAATTGTTACAAGTGTAATCCTTAAAGTGGTTCTCTTGAGATCCTTCCCCGGGTTTTCCTTGCCACGACTTCTTACTACTTTTATTAAACTTCCTCGTTTTCCAGTTGTGGGTGTTGTTGTTGGTTTGAGCTACCACCGGATTCTTCTTATCCAATGTTTCGTAACGAAATCCCATATCCACCAAGTCTATAAATGATCCTTTTACATGAGCAGTCATCCTGCTCTGGTACTTCTCGTTCATCTCGAAATAAACTTCTCATTTTTCTTTATAGGCGTGTCAATCAGACCTGGTCCAAAACAAGATAATTCATTGAACTTATTTGCATACTCCTCAACAGTCATTTCGTCTTGCTTTAGATCCATAAAACTTCTGTAAAGACGAGATTTTTCGGATGCTGGCATGTACTACTCCTCCAAGACTTCCTTAAACCATTACCAAGAGAAATTGTCTTCCAAATCATTTAGGGTAATGGACTCCTACCAAGCCAGAGCTTTTCCTGCAGTTGCCACGAGGCCAAAAACCTCTTTTGCTCAATACTAATATCCAATGCCTTAAAGATTCTTTCGCATGATTTAATCCAAGCCTGTACTTCAATGATAGTTTTCGTTCCTTTGAAAGGTTTTCCCCCTAAACTGGTAATTTTTTTTTGCACAGGGTGGCAAAATTAACCTAGGTTGTACGGGAGCTGCTACTTCTACTATATCGGCGGTTAAAGCTCGACCATTGGTTGTTGTGGTGCTGCCATTTCCCCGTCTTCGTCCTCTAGTCTTACTACCTGAATTTGGTAAGATAACTTTAGAATAAAAGGACGAAATTATCTTAGGTAAGGGATATTAAGCATAGCACAACTTGATTTTTTTTATTTCCACTACACCAGAAAAGACTTTTGGTAGCGTTGAAAAAACGCTACCATAACTTATGGTAGCATTTTAGAGAACGCTGCTATACGACATGCAACTAAAAGTCTAAAACTTTTTATTGCGTTGTAGTAAACGCTACCAAAAGTCAGTTTTAAATGCAACTATAGATATTTTCTGTAGGATTTAAAAAACGCTATCAAAAGTCACTTTTAAATGCAGCTATAGGTTTTTTCTGTAGGGTTAAAAATACGCTACCATAAGTCTTCATTTTTTGGTTGCATTTTTTGTTTATATGCTTTTTTTGATTTTCAGTAGCGTTTTTAAAATGCAACTGTATAATTTTTATATTAGTTTACATTTGTTTCTGTAGCATTTCTAAAACGCTACTAAAAGTTATTGGTTGTTTGGTAGCATATTTTAAATGCTACAATTTATGGTTGATGGTTTATACCATTTCCAGCAATCGCTTATATACTATTCATATTAAAACGAACGATCAATCGCATAATTTTCATATATTCAAACAAACAATTAAATCACATAATTAGCATATACAAACAATCAATCATATGATCATCATATTCAAATAATTGCAAAAACATGCTAATCTCACAATCAAATATAATATCCATAATCAATTCAATAGTAGTTTTCAACAAAATAAGTCACATACTACAAGCATTCACAGACAAGCTTCCAAAAATGGTACTAACAAAATACGACAACATATATAACAATTAAATTCATGTTCGTTGCTTGATTACCAATAGTTCTTTGTTGTCGACGGTCTTCGCTTCGAAATAGCTAATTACCTGCAAACGAGTTTAACAATCAACAATATATATATATATATATATATATGTACATATGTCTATATATATATATGTGTGTGTGTGTGTGTATATATGTATATATGAAAATCATGTAATCTATAACTCGATATTCTATATTAACACATATTAACAAAAATTGTTCTATTTTTATATGCATCCTATATAGTTCCCCAACGAATACACAATTTTCAATTTACACAGATATTCAGATCAAAACTGGGTTAGAAGTCTGACTGGATTTCATTCTATGTGCAGATTGTGTATTCAGTACTATGGGCAGATTGTGTATTCAGTACTATGGTCAAGTTAATCTTATAAAATATGAAAAAGTATCTGGAATGTCCGTAATCCATCGATGATTTTTTGAAGAAGTTAATTTTAACAAAACTTGTTAATTTTTTGAAGAAGTTAATTTTAACAAAACTGAGTTAACTTAAACTTAGTTAATTTTAACAAAACTTGTTTAATTTTAACAAAACTTAGTTTTTTTTAACTTGGTTAACTTAGTTAATTTATTATTATTATTATTATTATTAAAACTTGGTTAACTTATTATTATTATTAAAAATTTAGTTAATTTTTATAAACTTAGTAAATTCATCATCATCATTATTTATCGAACTTTGTTAAATTAGTCATATTATTATTACTTATAAAATTTAGTTAACTTAAACTTAGTTAATTTTATAAAACTTGTTTAATTTTAACAAAACTTAGTTAATTTTATTAACTTGGTATATTATTATTAAAGCTCGGTTAAGTTAATTATATTATTGTTATTATTATAAACTTAGTTAATTCATCATCATCATTTATAAATACTTTGTTAAATTAGTTATATTATTATCATTTATATAATTTAGTTAACTTAAACTTAGTTAATTTTATAAAACTTGTTTAATTTTAACAAAACTTAATTTTTTTTAACTTGGTTAACTTAGTTTATTATTATTATTAAAACTTGGTTAACTTATTATTTTTATTATTAAAACAGATGCAAATATGGCATTATCTTGAGTAGTTGGGACAAATGGAAGAGGAACACCAAGCTTGACATGCAAAATACGAAGTTAAATTTGAAAGGTGTGGAAGCTATAGTGGTTCCAGTAAGCAATAAGTACATGAGTAACAAAAGAACTATAGAAACAAAGCCAGCTACTAGCTATCAAAAGTCGGAACTTGTTGTACATTTAGTCCCTTATGACAGGAACACTTGCGTGCATGCATCGTTCTAGATCATCTAAAATGGCTACAGTCATTGGAAAATAAATAAAATATCATGCATAAGGGAAAGTGGTACAGACTGGTGGTGCTTACCTGCCGTATGACCTTTATCATCGTCCTGCCAGTAACCAGCAAGTGGGTTAACGCTAAGTTGGAAGGAAAGAGTGGCGATGAGAGCGATGACGACCAGGAATGTGCTTCTTGAATTAGTCATCCAATCCCCGCTTGGAACCTCCACTGATGCCGCATTCGTTGAATTATGATGCAGTTGTTGTTCAGACATTTTTAGTTCTGTGCTTCAACAGTATGTAAGATTTTCTGTTAAATAAGGGATAAACATATGCCTAAGTAGTGGCTGATATCAAATGGTTACGTTGCGTAAAAATGACTGATATAACCAATGCAATATGACCAATTGACTTGACTTCATGTTTTAATCGACTTGTATAATAAGTGTTGCTAGGTCTGCATTTTTATTCTCCCTGAATATCAAACTTACATGAGATTAAAAACTTTTACCTTAATCAGTGTTAGCTACATTTACTGACTGTGCCGAAGTAAGGACCATTTTTACCCATAAGGCTTAAGCTTGTAGCATAACAGCAGTCTCACACTAGCATAACAGTTGACAATGGAAGGTTCCATGAGAAGTAGAATAATGCATAAAGCCATGGACTTCTTTTTGCAAGTATAAATAGGTGTTCCAATTGCCTTTTGAGACATGCAATTCATTATGACTTGAGTGTGATACATGGATGAGAAATGACTCATAAACATATTAGCCTTGAATAGGTTGTTTTGCTTGAAAAATATCATACAAACGGATTGTAATCCTCTGCTCTGGTGCAAAATCAAAGCAGGAGTTCACCAAGGGTCCACTAGATCAAAAATTTAATGTCTTAAAGCACCAGTGCATTTTAGCAATGCATAAAATTTGCTAGAACTCACTATTGAACCCTTTCTCTGGTTTTGCATTAGAGTGGGTGAATTAACTTTGTTACAACCCCGATACAACTGTGGGTTTGACAAATGGACACCAAACTATAGCAGGGAATTTTCTTGAATTGATTTGTTGACATGCATAAAGCTTGGGTAATGGTAAATTTATAATACCTGCAGTGGTGGTCAAAGCTATCTACACATTTGTCACAGACCCTGTGATGCTTACTGTATTTTAAGACCTACACAAACACAAAAAATAGATCATTATACATAATTATATTAAATTATCACAAGATGTCAAGAACACAGATACAGATGAATAGCCTACTAGCAAAAGAATAAGCAGATAAATTTAGCAAGTTCATATTCATTGTAGCAGCAATTAACAAAAGAAAGAGGAAACCATCCAAACATAATCAATACTATGTTTGTAAAGCAAGAGTTTGATCTTTTTTTCTGAAGTTATTCAGACAATTTTATTGAACTGGTATGATTATCAACCAAGCGTCTTGATTTAAAACTCTTTGTATCATTTAGCTTTCCACATAGTTTTACATAAGATATTTCTTAGGCTTAAAAACTCCTCGGTCAGCAGTAGTAGCACACCAGACGTACAGGCCAAAGATTATTATTTCTCTATTAATGGAAAGGGAAGAGCATTCAAAGATTATTCTCTATTAATGGACACCAGACATACAAGCTATCAAGCACACTAGACATTAAGATATTTCTTGAACTGGTATGCTAACTATCTTTTGCCACTTACTTTACACAGTCTATCAAGATAAGATAGGTGGAAAAGGCAGAGCATTCAAAAGATTATTCTCTATTAATGGAAATGAGGTGCTTGTGATTTCTTCAAATTGTTATTTATTCACTGCAATTGGTCTAATTGCTGGAATGGTCTTCCATTTATAAAGCAAAGATTGCATTTTTAAGTGATAAATCATTCAATCATTCAATAAATATAATGATATTTATACTAATATATTCATTTTTACTAAATTTATTAAGGATATTTAAGCCTTGCCCATAAAATGGTATATAATCTTATCTTATAACCTGATTGTTTGTGTTTTATAAGTGGACAAGAAAAAGGTGATTCATAATCAACAAATAAATTGATAATCATGTATTACACTGTCATCCCCTCATTCATATCAAGTTTTAACAGAACCTCTATAAAAAGGACCATCTCTAAAATGAATTACTATAGGCCAAATATTATGTAATATTTGTACATGACAAAAAAGGAAAAGAAAAAATAGAAAGCAAAAACAAACATATATCTTTAACCTTCTAATTTGACAGTTTAGCTTATAATCATGTGAAATATTGACCTGTTTCTGCCAAAAAATAAGGGGAATAAAGCTTATCATTTGTTTATTATAGCATGTCTTGAAACAAATGATGGACACCTTGATGCAAGGCATCAAGAACTGTTTCTGCATTTTATTTTATTTGGCATTAGCTAAGGTCAGGTATTTACTGTGTCAGACATTTAATGTTTCGGTATGAAGAGAATGAAAGAATTAATCACCGGTAATTTCATGATCTTTAAATGATGGAATCCCAATATATCTTGGTAATATCCAACAACTCCTACAGTAAATATTATCCAATTCCTATAGATTGTAAAGTAATATATTATCGTAACTCTTTGCTCCTGTTAATTTATTCAATCTTAATAAGTACTTACGTATCACTTGCATGGCTATAACTTCTCAAATTGAGAACAACCTCAGATAACTTCCTTTACTTAACATTTTTGAAGTGTTTGGGAATGGAATTAATATCATTTGACGAAATCTCTAGGCAATGATTATAGAGTGCTCTAATTATGGATTTATCTGTTTTATCATTGATCTCACGCTCATTCAAAATCGTATGAAGATTTATTTCACGGCTAGCAATCTTGTCCTTTAACCAGTGTTTTTGTCATTGTTGTTATAATCAGAAGATTCGAACATTTACAATAAACTGCATCATCATCCCCTAAATGATCCTACATATATGCCTGATATGAATCACCTCAACTTAACAAGCACAAATCAACGTATGATAAACATGCGATCGAATGATAATCAAATATAAAGTATGAATTGGAAATGATTGGGAAAATCATTAAAACCTACCTTTTTCAATATTTTAGTACCTATCTTCATATGACAGCTGCTATCATAGCAACCTTATATTCATTTTGCTCACTGCTGAACCAACACCCTACATTTTGATTATAGCAAATTAATCAAATTTTGGATATGTATTTATGCCAGTATTGCATTTAATATAATGATTGGTGTATACTTACAACTCCAGCAGCTCCGGCAGTTAAAGCCATAGGAGCTGTAATAGCAGATAGTCCAGAAGCACGCATAACTGGAATCCTGATAGCTCATAAAATAGAATATACAACTGCAAGTGTTGGAGTCACCTTCTCAATCAAGCCAAGAATGCCAGGATTTGAAGGAGTTGAACTCTTTCCTCCACCTTCATTTTCCAGCAATTCTGCTAGCTTCACCTGCATCATTCTGTTCATCTTATACCACAATGTGCATATATAACATGCAGCATATGTTACCAATGTATGTATAAATACACACCTGATCAGGGAGACATAAAGTATGGGACACAGTCATAGATAATGGGTGTTGTCTTTACTATCTGTGCGTATATATATGAATGTCTTTAGTTACAAGTATATCTACAGCTTGTTTGTTCTTTGATTACCTACCTTGGAGAGAATATTCTGCCTACCTCATAGAAAGAATCATAACTGCCAATTTCTATCCACGTATTTGAAGAGTTGCTACTCATCAACTACATAGCTAGCTTAATAAGTGGATGAAATTAATTTTGGTTCAAAATCGATAAACCAACCATATGAGCACCAGCATCCACTGCAAATAAAAATGCTGAAGGATCTACAGATGAAACACAAATATGAAAGACAGCTATATAAATAAAAGATCATGCATAATACGTAAGTAATGTATGCTACTTAATATTGAGCACATCCTGTTAATTTCTGAGTCACTGCCTCATGCACTAATGCTAGGGAATAAAAATGCCAAAGCAAGAACTCAGATTGATGAGTAATGCAAGTAATGTAAGTTAAAAATGATGAGTTTACCTTCATTTGGAATTTCATTTTACAAGCATACTAATTCCAAGCATTTGGCAATTGAAATTCTGCCCAACAGCTCATAAGCTACAAAAAGAAGAAATATAGCACATGTCCACCGGCCGACCAGTCAGTCGGCATTCCTGTTGTTTGCCTTCTTTTTCTTGCATGCATTCGGGTGCCTTTATGTGTTCTTCTTGTGTTACAACCCTGTGCAAGTTAATGTGTATATAAATATATATTTGAGCTACTACTTGTATTTCCCTGCGCATATTCTGAACTCTGCTTTTCTTTTCTTCCATCTGCGTGAGCATGCGTGCAAGTTAGTGTAAATATATATTAGAGCTTGTGTGCTTATCAGATTATACACTTTCATATATAAATTGAGAATGGGGCTGTCATACTTTGGTTCTATGTTATACAAGGTTTTAAATCTCGCTCATCTCGGTCGAGATCTCGGCCGAGATCTCGTTTTCAAGCCTGGGCGATTCGAAACAGGCTATTTCGTTTGAATCTCGTCTGACCCAAATCTCGGACGATATTTCATTATCTCGTTCGGTATCTCGGATGATATTTAACAGCGAGATATCGGCCGAGTTGTTGAATTTTGGAAAAAATCATCTCTTTTTCCGTGTTGGGCTAGCTCATCCTTTACCTTAATTTAAGCCTTATTAATTGTACTTTTTTTAACCCTTATTTCTTATATAAATTTCATTATCTTCATCTCTTATTTTACGGCAGTGACGAGTGTAAGAAGATGAAAAATCTACATCGATTATGGTAAGTATTTCACTTTATGATTTTCATTTAGGTTTCTGATCCAAATTAATTTACATCCGATTTCATTTTTCTTTTTTCGACACTTTCTTGAGTTTTTTCCTAATCCTATTTTTTTGCGCCTATAAATTTTGGGCTTCACTTATTTAACTTTATGTTCCAAATGGATTCCCAATTTGATTTCATTTAGTCTTTGCTGCTATAATTTTTTTCCTCAAGGCTTATTTTTAAGCAATAAAGGAATTCTATTTCATCTATTAATTTCATTTGATGATTACATGTTCATTCATACATCATTTTTTTTCTTTTCTTATAATATTACTAAATATTTGAAAATTGTTTGTACTATGTATGCTATTTTCTACGTTTGTTTGAAATATATATGCTATTAGTTGCTTAATGAGATTTTGTTTGCTAATAATTAAATACTATAATCAGACATAGAATATCTTAATTCTACTTGTAGACTTTTGTATTTGAAGTTATAAAATTAAGATTTCCCTTGCAGCACTATAAATCATAAAAGGTAGAAGTGAGACATTATATTGTGTAGGAAAGTTAAGTGAATGATCAAGCAAAGTAAAGGTGCATATGTTATGTTTTGTTTCTTGTCTACTTTATCTCATATAATATTATATTGAACATTATTCATGAAATCTAGTTATTTTTTTATTTTACATGATACAAGCGATATTTTTCCATACTAAATTACTAATGATAAGCGTGTGATATATTCAAGGTAAGTGCATAGTGTTTTCCTTAAGGTAGTGACTAGTAGTATAAATTTAGGGGTATGAAAACTAATTTTCGACATGACATATACTCTGAGATAACTCCGAAATGAATTTTAGAAACCGAGATGTAAATCCGAGATGGACGACCGATATGCACTCATCTCGTTCTAGATCTCACCCGATACGAGATAAGCTCTCTAAATTCTTCGAGACGAGACGTGACCGAAATCCGAGATTTAAAACCTTGATGTTATATATATTGAGAAAGCAGGAGGAGTCTGAGTACCTAACTAATACATGTATAACTTGACTTGTGTTTTGTAATGTGCGTGTGTAAACAATCTTATATGGGTGCATCTTCTTTGCACTGTCAGTTTTATATGCTTATGCCTTGTTTATAGTATGAGCCTTCATTAACGAGAACTGCTTTTAAAACTTTGTATGTTGCCATGTGCTATATTTCTTCTTTTTGTAGCTTACAAGAATTTGGATCTACAGTTAAAAATAGATATATCTAACAACGAGTGTACAAGTGAAAACTTTACAAAACTTAAATAAAATCAAATTACTATCTATCCATAAAAAGAGATGCTATTTTCAATCTAATACAAATATTTTTGAAGAGTATAAAGAAAGCATTTTCAATCTAGAAAGGATTATGCATATAAATAACTTCAGTATTGCATATCACACTTCAAATGTCTTGCATCCTCGTACAAAATACAACCACTTACTAAAGCAATGCTCTATTTCTCAAGCATGAATGAATCCTATTTAATAACCGCCCTATTGAAAATCTAAAAAATGGAGACATGATATCAAATATGTAAACTAAATATATATTTCAGTGTCATTTGTAAAAGAAATGCATTTAGCAAGGAATATGTAATCTACATATATATTCCTCGAAGAAACGAAAAACACAAGTTTCTGATAATGCTTTATGTTTTGAAAAAATAAAAAAATAAAAACAAAAACTTAATCATTAGTGCAAAAATTTTTTTATAACATCACAAATAAAGACTTAATGCTCAAACTCCCTTATATCAAGATTTTTGTTGTCAATTCACAAATTAAATGCTAAGAAAACATTAAAGATGCTCATCTAGGTAAAACACAATCATAGAAACAAATATGGGTACAGTGTAAAGATGCTGTCAGATTGGTTTTGATTATATACTATCTTTTCTGAATGCACAAATGGATTACACAAAGCAGTAAGAGCAACAAATCAAATAATTTTAAACTCCATTATTTCGAAAGATGGATACATGCTGCATTTTTGCATCTTTTAATGTATGTATAAAATATACCTATTGCAGTTGGCTCGCCTCCCATTTATTTATGGATTTGGGTCTGGTACAACTCGCTTAACAGAGTCGGGATCATGAAATGTCACTTGATAATTATATATTGCCTTATCAATCAATCAGCTCATTTTAAGATAGCCTTTTCTTTAGTGGATGTTTACATGTACCTAATTATCCTACTATATGATAACAACTGAAACATTTTAGGAATTTGTATGCATAAGTTCTACCACTCTAAAATAAGTCAGGCACAAACAAATGTGGTACATCTTTTATTATCCAATTACATATCCATTTGTTCTTAGTGCAAGTATAGAAATTAATATATAAATGTTAACCCTTGCTACAGATACAATTACTGATAAAATGGGGAAGGACAATATTTAGCTAAATAGTTCAGAAAATGCAAGTTATATTGCAAAAAATGACTAGAGATGAAGATGAAGTAAAATAAAAAAAAGGTACAAAGATATACAAAGCCATAGCCTTTCGATTTTCCAGTGTATTTATCGGTGATAATCACAGCCTCAAGAATCTCTCCAAATTTCTCAAAGTAACTTCTTAACTCATGAGTTGGTGTCTCCCAAGCTAACCCACCAAAGAAATTTTTGTCAAAGTATTATTCCTGAATCTCAATCTATGTTGTTGTGGACTCAAACTAACCATTTCTCTCCTCTATTCTCTAAATCCTTTTCAACATTTCAATCTAGAGAAGAAGAAGAAAAGGTTTGACCAGTTGATATATTTAGACAAGTGAAAAGTGTTTCCAAGTTGTATAAGTTTTGGATGTCTAGTGACAGCTTGCATTACAGCTCTATATGCTCATCACACTTTCTATATTGTATCCTACCTGCCTCCAGTACATATATTAATTTACATTACCATCGACCTATTATAAAATAATATTAGCTATCAATTAAGTTGGTTGTAAATTAACTGCTTACAATTTGTCATTATAGGTCTATAAATAATTATTTAATCATTAATACTCTGTTCTAATTCTCTTTGTTTATTGTTAGTGATATAAGACCTATGGACATTTGGGTTAGCTTTCACTAATGATTGAAACTCAACCTTACACCTTTTAGATCTGACCTACACTCATACCTCAATTAAAATTAAGTTTCTAATAAGGGATTTGACCCAAGCTAAGATTGGGGGCATATGAACATACATCTTTCAACGTTAGTAGTTCCAAAAAAATCGCTATAATAACATGATTTTATGTTTTTCCATTTTTAAACATGTAGAAATCTATGAAACAATAATACATTTCCTACTCAGCAGAACAGGTAAAAGTTAAAGGAGAGGGAAATATAAGTATGATTAAGTTTTATAAATATCTAAACGGACTAAATGCAGAAATGAGAAATTATAAGCAGCCATCAATCATCTCTGTTTATTCTATCTTTGCTAATGGCTAAATAAAATTAACTACAGATATACCTAAATAAAATGACAATTTCAAATTAATAAAATATACACAGTTTAAGCATATTAAATTATGAAAACATGAATTATCCAATAGCAATGAAACCAACAAAAGATATTATTCACGATTAATCATCTACTAAAGTTGAGGCAACATTTACTAAAATATATAAAATAACAGCAAAAATAAATTATATACCTCGGCTAAATTAGGGTTTTTGCGAGCCTCTGCTTATTTAGGGTTTATGTAGAAATAAGGGGTGAGATTGAAGGAAGAGTGGATGGAATTTAAGATTTGTGTAGAGACGTTTACAGATTGAAGACTTAGGGAGGAGAAGCGCGACGATGGAGGAAACGCGAGGAGAGTAAATTTGAGAGGCAAAACGTAACAAGCGAATTAGTTTAGGCGGGGAAGGGCGGTAAATTTTTGTAGCGATGAAAATACTAAAATATATGTGAAAAGGAGGAAAAAGATAACAGTGGTTGCACTTACATTTAAACGCAACCAATATGTGCAACCAAAGACACATTTTCTTGTAGTGTTCAGATAAGGGTTTTAAACGTGTGCTCTCAAAGATTAGACTCATTATAGGGTATTACTAACCCTATCTCTAATGAGTCATACCCCACCAAGGCCAAGGTTCTCGCTTAACCTTTAGCTCTGATACCAAATGAGAACGACCCGTCTCCTCAACCCTCGAAAATCAACACAAATACAACCACAGTATTCACGTGCCGTAAATCCAAGTGTCGAGGAGGCAGATTATTAGGGGTAAAATAAAGTAAAGATAAAAGATAGAAACACAAATTCTCACATTGCATTTAACTATATAGATAGATAGTACATACAACCACTCTCACTAGGGTATATCAGAGTTATGATATGAACTAACCCAGCCAGGAACAATTATAACCGCATGCTCCCACACTTGCTGGTATAAACAATTAGACACTGTGAAAAATAAAAGACAGATAGATATCCACATAAGATGCTCCAGCTCCATGCTCCAAAAACTCTTCCAGAATGCTTCACCAAAATACTCCTAACATGATCCCGACTACTTGGCTGCTCGAAAAAATAAGGCACCCAGAGTTTAAAGGGAAAACAAAATAAACTCCGGGCCAGTCATGGGACTAGCGTGAGAACTCAAAATACGATGTTTGAAAACAAAAAGGTATCTCATAGGACCACGCCGCACATAAACACGGAACGGGTTTTTACCTTATGATAACCAAATCTTTATTACGTAAAAATAAGGGATATTATTTTTAATGACAATTATTTAAAAACATTTGCAAGTAAACTTATTAATCTTAGCCGAAATTGTTACATTGATTAAATTCTAGCATACTAGCCACAAAGTGGATTTTACAAACAAAATGGCAGGCACTTATTGGAGAATGGATTTTCATGAAAATGACCAAGTGAAGGGACTACCTTCCGGTAGTACATCTCTAGAGGAATGTACCGAGGCTATAGAACATATGCACCTCTGCCAACACAAGACCAGCCTACCTCTACACTTAGATAGTACCAAATATGTCATCACCCCAGTCGTTACCGACCTATCCGAGACGTCTCTTAGCATACACCAAAAAAATTTAAACCCGAATTTTATAACGGGTAGAAATATATTTAGAATGGCATGATCATACCCTAATGGTTGCGAACCACATAGCCTTGCTGCATCTACCCTGTTTTGGCCATTTCCGGGTGTGAGGATTGAGGTAACGATTTGCGACGACCGCCCATGACCCCTTCACCGAATCTAGTGATAGTGCACTGTAAAGTGTGCCAGGCGACCATGGACGATTGTCAGGGTAGATTAAAACAACAGAATCTATCGTATTACTCACAGCGCATGGACAAAATACAATAGAACATATATATAGTGAAGCTTTACAGAATAAAATGTCATTATATAAAAAAAACTTCATAATAGTTGAATACAAGCATCCAAATAACCAATACATCAAGCCTCACTACATAACACTCAGAGAATACAAAACAGCGGAACATCCAGTACATATAATAAGAAGATAATATGCAACCCTCCAGCTCGTCTTCGACATCAGCATCGTGAGAAGAGAACAACACCTGTCACCTGCTACCTAGTCTGCCCGTCCCAAAAATGGACGAACAGCCCAAGGCAATAAGAATTAAAACATAAAGCCTTGAGTCAGACAACAGTCTTAGTGAGCAGTAAATTAACTAACAACATACCAAAAGAGCATAAGGGAAAAGGAATAGGAATACAACCCTCCCACTCCAACCTCATTCTACAGTGATAGCCCCCAGACATACACTAAGCAGAAGCAAACATAGCAGAGCATACAATTTAAAGTAAAGCTACTATCACTCGAGTCAAGGGCGATGTTTTCCAAGTACCAAGGCCTAAATCAGATAAGCACCCAAAAAATACCGCTCTTGAGTCCGAATGACGATGCAACCAAACATCCATGACTCTGGCTATCACTGTTATCATTGCTTTGATATCACCGTTAATTGAATGACCGGCACATTCTTTCAGCCGTCCGTCAAGGGCTAATGGAAACCCCGGTTCTAGACATAACTCCCGCACGTCGTCGCAGCCCGTGCCTAGGACTATCGAATCTGCCCAGAGTACTCGACCATCAACAGTTAGCCGTTGGGACTATCGAATCTGCCCAAACGTACTCTTGCTTAGAGCATGCTAGAACCTTCAACAACAATGCTATCCAAGCCTCCTAGTCATCCTCCTTGACGACTATTTCCATACTAGCTCGAGCGCCTCTCAAGCATCCATTACCCTTAATTCGAATCATATCACCGAGTTACCAACGTGCTTGGAATGATCCCGTCTGGATTAGACCAAGTCTTCATCTCATGATTGCCTCGCTTCATCACATCCTCGCAAAGCCTCATCTCAACATCACATCATCAAATCTATGCATAAGAGCTTCATCATCCCGCTACATATGCCACGAGCAGCTTTCCCAATTCAAGAGCCTTTCCCTTAGCTTTTGAATCATCTTCGACCACCTTGTCTAAAACCAATCAACAATCATCTAATTCACAGCAATCAATCATGTCAAACATCAATCCAAGTAACCAAGCATTCAAATATAAGCAAAATGGACAATTATAACAATAATGGCAATTTCGTAATTAAGGAGTTGAAAGTCTAACAAGCATGAAAACATGAGAATTATCTCTACAACTTGATGAATGAACTTGCATAGGTTAATCATATACAAAAATGGTTGTCAAATCATCATGAACAATGGATCTACATGGATTTACACTTAGGTTTACAAAAATGCATAGAAATAACTATTTTAACACCAAATCAAGCCAACAATCCGATATACTCCTTTGGATCCGTGTGAGAGATAATCACCACTCACCAAATCACCTAAACAACCCCAAATCAACACGCTTCAGATCTGGACAGCAAAGGATCAAGCTTGATCTATCACGAATTCGCTTCAAACGAAGAATTCTCACTTCAAAGGATGAAGATCTTCAACTTTAGCTCTTGGATCTTCGATCTTGATCTTCGATTTGGATGAAAGGAAGCACTAGATTAGAGTGGAGAAAAGAAGTGAAGAAGTGTAGAAGTCAAGCTCTCAAAATGGCAGCACTTCGTCGCTTCAAAATCCGGATCCCAAAAAGTGAGAACAACCCCCTCTATTTATAGCAGAAATTCCCTTAGGTCGCTCGGAGTTAGGTCGTCCACGACCTACGACCTAGCAACATCTTCGACCTAACCAAAGCCAGACGACTTAACTGCTTAACACTCCTACGACCTAACAAATATTACGACTTAAAACAAATGCGCATCTGCGACTTAATCTGCCAACGACCTACGACCTAATGCGCTCGACTTAACTATTGCCGACCTAACGGCTTAGCATATGCGCGCATCCTACGACTTAATAGATAACTGGGTTACGACTTAACAACTAATCTCCTAGGTCGCTCGCGACTTAAAACAAAGGCTATGACCTAACACTAAGCCAAAACCCAACGACCTAACACCTTAAGTCCTCACACGACCTAAAACATCACGCGACTTACGACTTACCAATCACGCGTCCTAACACTTAAGTTTCCTCGCGACCTAACGTAAGTCGCGAACAACTGGGATGCGACCTAACACTTAGCTATTCTCCTTAAGTCGCTTACGAGTTAACAACCCACACTTCAAAACTACTCACGCGACCTAACACATACGCGACCTAACACTTTAGGTCGTCTAACGACCTAACTACGCTAACCAGCCAACCCCTATTCTGCTTAACTCTTAGGTCGCTAATAACTGTAGGTCGCTCACCTCCTATAGATCGCTAACTCCTATAGGTCGCTAACTTCTATAGGTCGTCCCACCCGACCTAACAACTTAATCACTAAGTCGCTAACCCGGAATCACTAGGTCGCTAACTCTCCCAGCCGACCTAACACTTAACCAAAACTTAGGTCGCATAATTCTATAGGTTGCTCTAACTAACCCACGACCTAAACCACCATACGACTTAAGACAATACGACCTATTTCTTAACTCGGTCAAAACCTTAAGTCGGCAACTCGACCCAGACTTTTATTTCTTAACTCGTCCAAACCGACTTAGGACTTGGAAAAATTCTGAACGACTTATCAACAATGCAACCAATTGTTAATTATTTTACGATATTTCGATCCGTAAAATATGGGTCGTTACATTCTCTCCCCCTTAGGAATTTCGCCCCCGAAATTCCAAGCAAACAAAACAATCAAAGGCTATTCTGTACGCCTACCATCCATAGCAATCAACAAACCATGCATCCAATTCTAACTTAGCGTACAGAATTCTAAGACTTAGAACAAGTTACAATATCGCGAGATGAGACGACACCTTAGGGCCATACCTTGAAGAGTTCAGGATGAGCTGCCTTCATCCTCTCTTCCACCTCCCACGTACAGTCGTTATCATCATCACTCCATTGTATCTTGAGCAACTTAACTACCTTCCTCCTAAGCTGTTTCGTGTCGGTTTCAACAACACGAAGCGGCTTACGAGGTCTTCTATCAACTGGATCAACTTCGAAGTCTTCACAGCTATCAGCAGAAACCACTGTATTCGAGTCGTGCACATACTTCCGTAGATATGATACATGAAAAACATTGTGCACACTCAACATCTTCTCTGGTAACTCCAATCTGTAGGCGAGCTTTCCAATTCGCTCGATGATCGGGAATGGTCCAACAAATCTCGGAGTCAATTTTCCTTTCTTCCCGAATCGAATAACATTCTTCAGTGGAGAAACCTTCACAAAAACCATATCACCTACGTCGAACTCCAAATCCTTACGACGCTTATCAGCATAACTCTTCTGACGGTCTTGGGCTGCCTTCATTCGTTGCCGAATGATCTCTATACAATCTGAAGTCTGCCGAATCATCTCTGCCCAAGTATCAGCTTTTCTCCAGTTTCCAACCAACATGTCGGAGAGTTACACGGTCTTTCATACAATGCCTCATACGGTGCCATACCAATGCTTGACTGGTAACTGTTGTTGTACGCAAACTCCACCAAATGAAGGTGATCTTCCCATGATCCTCCGAAGTCCAAAACACATGCTCTAAGAAGATCTTCCAAAACTCGGTTGACTCTCTCGGTCTGACCATCTGTTTGAGGGTGATAAGCTGTACTCAAACACAACTCGGTTCCCAAAACTTCCTGGAAGCTCTTCCAAAATCCACTAGTGAACAATGGGTCTCGATCGCTCACTATACTCTTCGGAATACCATGGAATCGAACTATCCACTTAACGTACAACTCAGCCAACTTTGATGCAGTCCTAGTCGATCGAACAGGAATGAATCTTGCGCTCTTAGTCAGACGATCCACAATGACCCAAATCCCTTCGTTTCCTGTTCTGGTTCTAGGTAATCCATCAATAAAGTCCATCGATATTTGCTCCCACTTCCATATAGGAACTTCTAATGGCTGAAGTAATCCACTTGGCTTTTTTTGTTCAGCCTTTACCAACTGGCAGTTCATGCACTTGGAAATAAAATTTCCAACATCCTTCTTCATGCCTTCCCAGTAGTAGGTTCTCTTCATATCCCGATACATCTTATTTCCACCTGGATGAATTGTCATCTTCGAGTGATGACTTTCCTTCAGGACTTCACTCCTCAATTCATCTATATCGGGAACAACTAGTCGTCCTTGCTTTCGAAGCCAACCCTCTCGATCAACCTCGAATCCTTTATCCTTTTCTGGATCCAATCCAGATTCCAATTCACGGATAATCTTGACAAGCTTATCGTCTCGCTTTTGGCTCTCGCCAATCCTTTCCACAAGAGAAGGTCTTATCGATAAGTTTGCCAACATCTCAGGTTCCAATTCACATCTAGGCCTGAAGTCAAATCCAGCTAAATACTCGAGACTCTTCCATTCCGAAAACATGGCTCCCAATCCTGCATGTCTTCGACTTAACGCATCTGCCACTGCGTTACCTTTTCCCGGAGTATAAGCTATACCAAAATCATATGATGCTAAAAACTCTAGCCAACGTTGCTGCCGAAGATTCAAATCCTTTTGGGAGAAAAGATACTTCAGCGACTTATGATCCGTAAACAACTCGAATCGAACTCCCAACAGATAATGTCTCCACATCTTCAGAGCAAATACAATCGCCGCTAACTCCAAATCATGAGTCGGGTAATTCCTTTCATGCGGCTTCAGTTGTCGACTTGCATACGCAACAACTTTATCCCTCTGCATCAGCACTGCTCCAAGTCCAGTACCACATGCGTCGGTGTAAACCACCATCTCATCATTCCCACTTGGAATAGTCAAAACAGGAGCACTTGTCAATCTTTCTTTCAGGATTCCGAAAGCTTGCTCACACTTAGCATCCCAACTGAACACTTGGTTCTTCTTCGTCAATCCTGTTAACGGTGCAGCTATCTTGGAGAAGTCTTTGATAAACCATCGATAATATCCTGCTAATCCAAGAAAACTTCTCACATCAGATGCATTCTTAGGTCTAACCCAATCTTGGATTGCTGCCACCTTAGCGGGATCAACCGCTATTCCACTTCCAGAAATCACATGGCCTAAGAACCTCACTTCACTCTTCCAGAAGTGACACTTTGAAAACTTAGCCTTCAGCTGGTGTTTTCGCAAGATTTCCAAAACAATACGCAAGTGCGTCTTGTGCTCTTCTTCCGTTCTGGAATAAATCAGAATATCATCCAAGAACACAAGTACGAACTTGTTCAACTGATCTCTGAACACTTTATTCATAAGATCCACAAAATATGCTGGCGCGTTAGTCAATCCAAACGGCATTACCAGCCACTCAAAGAAACCGGATGGTGTCCTAAAAGCAGTCTTCGGCACACTATCCTTAGCCACTCTCAACTGGTGAAATCCCGTTGCCAAATCCATCTGAGAAAACACCTTAGCCTCGTGAAGCTGATCAAACAAGTCATCTATTCTCGGCAATGGATACTTGTTCTTCTTTGTCACCTTATTCAGCTCACGATAATCCACACACAATCTCAACGACCCATCTGCCTTGGTTGCAAACACAACTGGTGCACCCCACTCGGACACACTACGCCGAATGAATCCTTTCTGCAAAAGATCATCAACTTGCACCCTCAACTCCTGCTATTCCCTAGGCGCCATCCGCCTAAGAGGCATCACAACAGGTCTGGCTCCTTCAACTAGATCTATACGAAACTCGATCTCTCTATGCAGTGGCAACCCTTTGACTTCGTCAAAGACATCCTCAAATCCATTAGCGATTGGCACCGATGACAGTCCATCCCGTGGAACAACCAGCGAATACATGAAGCTCATGAAGACGCCTTCCTCATGCTTACATCGTATTACAACCTTTCGCCCCTCCACATTCTCGACTGTCACTTCCAACCTCTCGCAATCAACCTTTGCCGCATACTTCCTAAGCCAGTCCATACCCAAAATAATTCTGAACCCCGCAAAGTTCAGAACAAAGCAATCACAAACAAAAGAGCAACCATGACTCGATACAACTAGACCACGGCATAACATACACAAACAAGACGAACCCCCAACTGGATTAGTCACAATCAATGGCCTATCAACAATATCCGGCTTCAAATCTAACCGGCCTACGAGTTCATTACAAACAAACGAATGCGACGCTCCAGTATCAAAAAAAACTCTAACTGGAACACCACATAGGAAAAGAGTACCTTGAACAACCACACTCTTTCCTTTCTCTTCAGCAGTAGGAGCTTTCGAAGACGACGGAACAGCTTCCAAAGCATAAACTTGCACAATCTGCTTGTCCCTCCTCGGTTCTGGACAATTCTTCCTGAAATGCCCCGGCTTGTCACAGTTGTGGCACTTCGCCGGCGCTTTCGGATTCTTGCAATCCCTGGAGAGATGGCCTTTCTGCTGACAGTTGTAGCAAGTCACCTCGCCTTTCGGCTTCTTCTGGCCATCCTTACCCTTCTGCTGCTGCTGCTTCCTCTTCTTGTTTCCACCCTGCTGGGGTTTAGACTCTTCCCTGGTCACAGCAACAACAGATCCTTCTTTAGGAAACAGACTCTCATGCCTAAGAGCTTTCTCCACAAGCTTCTCAAATGAATCGTCCAAATGATCCACCAACTGTCTCCCAAGATAACTGTCCAAGCCTGTCACAAACTTCTCATTCTTCTGGTATGCAGACTCAATATATGACCGGGCATACTTGGACAATGTTTGCACCAAAAATGGGCACAAACCCCAAGTGTAGTGAAAGCACCAGCGTATGAATACAAATCAACAGTATTCACACACAAATCACAAATCTAAGCAAGTAACAAGCAGCAATCAAGAAATAATGAACAGTGACACACAATTTATAGTGGTTCGGCTATCTCCGGCCTACGTCCACTTCAAGTTTTTATGATTTTATCGCTCGATGCTTGAAGATTACAATTTCGTATGTTGTATTACAACTGATTTGTTGAACTAAGTCTGAATCTAAGGCAGCAATGGTGATCTGTAGTAAATCTGGCAGAATCTGGGCGCTCTTTAGCTCTCAAAATTGTCCGACCCCTTTTCTGAATGACAAGGGGCTCTATTTATAGGTGTAGGAGGCTGATATTTCGCCTAAAATGAAGGGAGACCAGTTCTGGCACGTGATGGGGCCCATATGGCCGAAATCTGGAGATCCGGGCCCACTTTGGGATCGATTCGACCCTTGGTTCGAATCGATCAAGAAATCATCCAACCGAGCTGAAATTTGGTGTGAACATTCTTCATCATGTGCTTAAGCTTCTGTGAAAATTTCATAGCATTTGGATGTGTAGATCTCAAGTTATGATCGATTCAAGGTTGCATTTCTGGTTGACTAGCTTGGTTCGAATCGATCTAGTTCGAATCGATTCGTTCGAATCGATCCAGCGCGTGCTTCTGTGATGACGTGGAGCGCTTCCTTCGTGTCGATCCGTCTTGTGCTCCGAGTTGCCCGGGTCGACTCCACGTTTCTAGCTGCCGTTGCCTAGTGGATTCGAGGTAGTGGGCTCGTAGACATACTCGTTCGAATCGATCAAGGCTTTCCTTGGTTTAATTGATTCGAAGTTACCTTAACAGGGTGGACTCGAAGTAGCTTATGGGATGGAGTCGAGGTGCATCTACTATATGGATTCGAAGTAGAGGAATGCCTACCGGGTTCGAACTGTTGGATTTTAGTGTAGTCTGTTTGGATGGATTCGAACTAAGGAGTGCTCGATGGATTCGAAGCCAGGCAAAAGGGATGGATTCGAAGGAAGGCTTCCGCGATGGATACGAAGCATGTAAAACTTGATGGATACGAAGATGATGGAGTCGACCTTGATGGATGCGAATAGCATTCCTACCTCATCGATTCGAACATAGGGTCTTTTATGGATTCGAATACAAGGCTGTCTCCTCCATTTTCCATTGGTGATATCTTAAGCATACGAACTCGGATTTACTCGAAACTTGGAACGTCGTTTCCTCTAGCCTTGCTTGACATGTCTTATCAATTGCAGCCCGATCCGGACTCGGACAAAATTCATCGATATCCATGGTGAACCTGCGATGCACAGTCGATGTTCATGACTAATCATCATTGATTTTCAGTTAATCTTTGGGTATCTCGACTTTGCCAAAAGTTGGGATAACATTTTGCCCCCCAAAACATGCCTTTTTGGTAAAAGGCGTGTTTTGATCAGTCTTAAGTTGGATGCAGTGAGTTCATGTTTTACTTATAGCTTATAGCATTTTCAATCAAGTCCATGGCTGTTCGAAGCCGAATTGTTATCAATTTTTTCCAGTGGAAGTTAAGAATGAAATTCTACGGTCTCTCCGTACTATTGATGGTCACTTCGGACCCTTGTCAAACCCATTCCAGATTTAGCGATTGAATAGAAAGATCCTATCGCACTCCGGCGTTGCTTTCTATCCCTTGCACTCTGGCCCCAGCTAGGGCGTATAGCGATGTCTTGGTCGTTCTCGGCCGATTATAGCCTCTCCGGGCTCATGCTGGATCCCATCATGTCACTCTCCGGTGAAGGGGAAACAACGATGAGTGAGCCGATCCTGTCGCTCTCCGGCGAAGCGGCTACACCCCCTGCACTCCGGTTCAGTGTATCTGAACATTAAGCGATGTCATGACCTGAATCGTCGGTCGATCACAGCCTCTCCGGGCTCATGCTGGATCCCATCCTGTCACTCTCCGGTGAAGGGGAAACAACGATGAGTGAGCCGATCCTGTCGCTCTCCGGCGAAGCGGCCACACCCCCTGCACTCCGGTTCAGTGTATCTGAACATTAAGCGATGTCATGGCCTAAAGCGTGGGCCGATCATAGCCTCTCCGGGCTCTTATCGAATCCTGATCCAATCACTCTCCGGTGAATAGGAAACGATGCTTAAGTGAGTTGATCCTGTCGCTCTCCGGCGAAGCAACTCACTTCTTGCACTCCGGACCCTGCCTCTCCGGGTAGGATCATAAAGCGATCATGTTTATATTGATATTTAATGTTTATCCTTTAACTCTCCGGTCAATGGTTTATTTTAATAAGTGTTTCTTTATTAAATTCAAATCCTAGATGTTCAATCTCAAACACCAGGGAAAACAAGATAATGCCTCTTCGGGCGGAGCGGTCTATTTCCATCTCAGAGCATGCCTAGGGATCTCTCCGGTTCCCGTACATGAGTAAGTGGGATAGCCGTTTTATTTTGGAAATCAAATCTAAGAAAACTAATCAACCAGAGTCCAAATCTTGAACTTGGCCCTTGCCATCATAATCAGTTGATGATGAGTCGTGATCCCGATCCAGGATCATTCCTGTTTGGTTGAGGCGGTAGTTGTTCGGGTCTAACCGCCGTCGTACGTTCTCTGACATACTGCGGCAATCTACCACTCCTGGCATGTTCTTCCACCTCATCCTTCAGGTGGCGGCATTCATCGGTAGTGTGCCCATCCAGCTCATGGAATAGGCAGTATTTTCCGGTCCTACGTTCCCGCTCCGTGGGATCTCTCCTGAGTGGTTTTCGATAGGGGAGTTGCCCCCGAGTTTCGGTGTAAATTCGTTCCAGTCCTGCCACCAAGTCTGTGTATTGCCTGAATCTGGGCTCTCGGAATTTCTTCCGTTTATCAGGACCATCATGTGTGTCATCCTGCTTTCTCTTTCCTTTGTCTGCCCTGGACTGTTCCTTGGCGGTTCCTTCGCCTTGTGCAACATTTATTTCCTGCCTCTCGGCTCGTGATTCCTCTAATCGAATGAATTTTTCAGCTTCATGGAAAAACTCTCCAAGATCTTGCGGTGGATCTTTAGTCAAAGAGTCTTTGAATTCGGTGCCTTCTCCAACTCCTGCCACTGCCGCCATTAAAATCATCGATGGGTCCGGGCGATCTACAGAAGTCACCGTTGCATTAAATCGTAACAAAAAAATCTTTTATGGACTCTCCGGTCCTTTGTTTTATTGATGCCAAAGTCATCACGCTCTTAGGTCGCGTCACGTGAACCCTAAACTGCTTCATGAAGCAATCCACAAGCTCGCCCCATGTCCTGATTGATCCGGTTTCTAGCTGCCTGAACCAAAGCGCAGCCAAATCTGATAAGAATAAGGGGAAACATCGTGCCATCACTTCTTCGGATGCTCCCAGCACTTCCATGTGTCTGATATATCTGGTGATATGCATGGTCGGGTCTGACTTTCCGTCATAAGGATTCAGCGTTGGTAGTTTGAACTTTGGAGGGTTCCGTGCATTCCTGATATTCGGAGCGAACGGACTCCGACTAACTTCTTCCAATCCTCCTCCTGAAAACCCTCCTCTCATGAGTCGCCTCACTAGGCCAATCATTCTTTCATCTCCATCTAGGGGTTGCCCCCTTGTCATGTCTCTGTCTTGCCCTCCGAGTCTTGTAGGGAATTCTGGTATGTACTCTTTGGGCGGCTCGTTAGCATTTGTGTTGGCCCTAGCCGGTTGAGCTCCTTCCAAAGGTACTTCTGCATTGGATCCTGCGGGCCTGCCCCCAAGCCCTTGTTGATTGCCTTCTGGTTCTGCATTCTGTCCTCCGTTGGGTTCCATAGCCCTAGCTCCTTGTTCCACATTCACAGCCGCTGTAGATGGTCCTGGGTTTTGTGTTCCTGCAGCTCTCATCTGCTCGAAGAAATTCTGCAGCATCTCTTGTTGGCTTTTCATCATTCTTTCCTACATTAAGTTATTCATAGCCTCCATCTCATCTCTGGTAATGTAGATCGAAGCTTGTCCTTCTCCAGCGCCAGAGGATGCCTCTTGACTTCCTGCCTGTTGGCTCCTCTCAGTTCTTTGTCTAGTTTGTCGAGTCATTGTAGAGTCAGATCTGAATCCTTAAAATTCCAAATCTAAACTTTGAATCTGGTGTAGCGGGTGTGAGTTCATTTCTCAGTGAAAGCACCAAAGTGTTTGCACCAAAAATGGGCACAAACCCCAAGTGTAGTGAAAGCACCAGCGTATGAATACAAATCAACAGTATTCACACACAAATCACAAATCTAAGCAAGTAACAAGCAGCAATCAAGAAATAATGAACAGTGACACACAATTTATAATGGTTCGGCTATCTCCGGCCTACGTCCACTTCAAGTTTTTATGATTTTATTGCTCGATGCTTGAAGATTATAATTTCGTATGTTGTATTACAACTGATTTGCTGAACTAAGTCTGAATTTAAGGCAGCAATGGTGATCTGTAGTAAATCTGGCAGAATCTGGGCGCTCTTTAGCTCTCAAAATTGTCCGACCCCTTTTCTGAATGACCAGGGGCTCTATTTATAGGTGTAGGAGGCTGATATTTCGCCTAAAATGAAGGGAGACCAGTTCTGGCACGTGATGGGACCCATATGGCCGAAATCTGGAGATCCGGGCCCACTTTGGGATCGATTCGACCCTTGGTTCGAATCGATCAAGAAATCATCCAACCGAGCTGAAATTTGGTGTGAACATTCTTCATCATGTGCTTAAGCTTCTGTGAAAATTTCATAGCATTTGGGTGTGTAGATCTCAAGTTATGATCGATTCAAGGTTGCATTTCTGGTTGACTAGCTTGGTTCGAATCGATCTAGTTCGAATCGATTCGTTCGAATCGATCCAGCGCGTGCTTCTGTGATGACGTGGAGCGCTTCCTTCGTGTCGATCCGTCTTGTGCTCCGAGTTGCCCGGGTTGACTCCACGTTTCTAGCTGCCGTTGCCTAGTGGATTCGAGGTAGTGGGCTCGTAGACATACTCGTTCGAATCGATCAAGGCTTTCCTTGGTTTAATTGATTCGAAGTTACCTTAACAGGGTGGACTCGAAGTAGCTTATGGGATGGAGTCGAGGTGCATCTACTGTATGGATTCGAAGTAGAGGAATGCCTACCGGGTTCGAACTGTTGGATTTTAGTGTAGTCTGTTTGGATGGATTCGAACTAAGGAGTGCTCGATGGATTCGAAGCCAGGCAAAAGGGATGGATTCGAAGGAAGGCTTCTGCGATGGATACGAAGCATGTAAAACTTGATGGATACGAAGATGATGGAGTTGACCTTGATGGATTCGAATAGCATTCCTACCTCATCGATTCGAACATAGGGTCTTTTATGGATTCGAATACAAGGCTGTCTCCTCCATTTTCCATTGGTGATATCTTGAGCATACGAACTCGGATTTACTCGAAACTTGGAACGTCGTTTCCTCTGGCCTTGCTTGACATGTCTTATCAATTGCAGCCCGATCCGGACTCGGACAAAATTCATCGATATCCATGGTGAACCTGCGATGCACAGTCGATGTTCATGACTAATCATCATTGATTTTCAGTTAATCTTTGGGTATCTCGACTTTGCCAAAAGTTGGGATAACAGACAACGCTTCAAACTCAGAAACATACTCAAGAACTGATCTCCCTCCTTGCTTGAGCTCCACAAACTTCTTGAACAGAACAGACTTCTGAGCTGTAGAAATGAACTTAGCTTCAAACCTAACTTGGAATTGCTCCCAAGTAATCTCTTCCTCTGGAGTAGTGATGGTAATAGAATTCCACCAATCAGAGGCTCTCCCTTGAAGCTGCCTTGATGCCAACTTCCTCTTAGTTGCATGCTCAATTCCCAAATCACCAAAGATCCTTCTACAAGCATCCATCCACCTCTGGACCTCAATAGTTGATTATGTTCCCAAGAAAACCTTCCCTCCAAGAGCAGTATAGTCCTTGCATAACTTAGCAAAATCCACTGGTTTCGGAGTCTGAACCTGAACTCCAACATCAACTCCCGCCCCCGGAACTGGTATCCTTCTCATGATCGAAGTCATCATAGCTTCGAACATGGCTGCATAATCAACAGCCCCCTCAGTAGCACGGCCTTCCCTAGCAGCCGGTCTCCCTCTTCGACTCATTCTCAATATCTACAAAAAAAGGAATAATTAGAACATCTAGAGAAACAACTGCATAAAGGACTCAATTCTACTAAGCTACTATATTATATATAGTATTCATCCATCAAAATACAATTACGTCTCTTATACGTAGTTACGTCAGTGAGCGTTGGGTAAAATTGATTAACCAAGGCTCTGATACCAAATGTGACGACCGCCCATGACCCCTGCACCGAATCTAGTGATAGTGCGCTGTAAAGTGTGCCAGGCGACCATGGACGATTGTCAAGGTAGATTAAAACAACAGAATCTATCGTATTACTCACAGCGCATGGACAAAATACAATAGAACATATATATAGTGAAGCTTTACAGAATAAAATGTCATTATATAAAAAAACTTCATAATAGTTGAATACAAGCATCCAAATAACCAATACATCAAGCCTCACTACATAACACTCAGAGAATACAAAACAGTGGAACATCCAGTACATATAATAAGAAGATAATATGCAACCCTCCAGCTCGTCTTCGACATCAGCATCGTGAGAAGAGAACAGCACCTGTCACCTGCTACCTAGTCTGCCCGTCCCAAAAATGGACGAACAGCCCAAGGCAATAAGAATTAAAACATAAAGCCTTGAGTCAGACAACAGTCTTAGTGAGCAGTAAATTAACTAACAACATACCAAAAGAGCATAAGGGAAAAGGAATAGGAATACAACCCTCCCACTCCAACCACATTCTACAGTGATAGCCCCCAGACATACACTAAGCAGAAGCAAACATAGCAGAGCATACAATTTAAAGTAAATCTACTATCACTCGAGTCAAGGGCGATGTTTTCCAAGTACCAAGGCCTAAATCAGATAAGCACCCAGAAAATACCGCTCTTGAGTCCGAATGACGATGCAACCAAACATCCATGACTCTGGCTATCACTGTTATCATTGCTTTGATATCACCGTTAATTGAATGACCGGCACATTCTTTCAGCCGTCCATCAAGGGCTAATGGAAACCCCGATTCTAGACATAACTCCCGCACGTCGTCGCAGCCCGTGCCTAGGACTATCGAATCTGCCCAGAGTACTCGACCATCAACAGTTGGCCGTTGGGACTATCGAATCTGCCCAAACGTAATCTTGCTTAGAGCATGCTAGAACCTTCAACAACGATGCTATCCAAGCCTCCTAGTCATCCTCCTTGACGACTATTTCCATACTAGCTCGAGCGCCTCTCAAGCATCCATTACCCTTAACTCGAATCATATCACCGAGTTACCAACGTGCTTGGAATGATCCCGTCTGGATTAGACCAAGTCTTCATCTCATGATTGCCTCGCTTCATCACATCCTCGCAAAGCCTCATCTCAACATCACATCATCAAATCTATGCATAAGAGCTTCATCATCCCGCTACATATGCCACGAGCAACTTTCCCAATTCAAGAGCCTTTCCCTTAGCTTTTGAATCATCTTCGACCACCTTGTCTAAAACCAATCAACAATCATCTAATTCACAGCAATCAATCATGTCAAACATCAATCCAAGTAACCAAGCATTCAAATATAAGCAAAATGGACAATTATAACAATAATGGCAATTTCGTAATTAAGGAGTTGAAAGTCTAACAAGCATGAAAACATGAGAATTATCTCTACAACTTGATGAATGAACTTGCATAGGTTAATCATATACAAAAATGGTTGTCAAATCATCATGAACAATGGATCTACATGGATCTACACTTAGGTTTACAAAAATGCATAGAAATCACTATTTTAACACCAAATCAAGCCAACAATCTGATATACTCCTTTGGATCCATGTGAGAGATAATCACCACTCACCAAATCACCTAAACAACCCCAAATCAACATGCTTCAGATCTGGACAGCAAAGGATCAAGCTTGATCTATCACGAATTCGCTTCAAACGAAGAATTCTCACTTCAAAGGATGAAGATCTTCAACTTTAGCTCTTGGATCTTCGATCTTGATCTTCGATTTGGATGAAAGGAAGCACTAAATTAGAGTGGAGAAAAGAAGTGAAGAAGTGTAGAAGTCGAGCTCTCAAAATGGCAGCACTTCGTCGCTTCAAAATCCGGATCCCAAAAAGTGAGAACAACCCCCTCTATTTATAGCAGAAATTCCCTTAGGTCGCTCGGAGTTAGGTCGTCCACGACCTACGACCTAGCAACATCTTCGACCTAACCAAAGCCAGACGACTTAACTACTTAACACTCCTACGACCTAACAAATATTACGACTTAAAACAAATGCGCATCTGCGACTTAATCTGCCAACGACCTACGACCTAATGCGCTCGACTTAACTATTGCCGACCTAACGGCTTAGCATATGCGCGCATCCTACGACTTAACAGATAACTGGGTTACAACTTAACAACTAATCTCCTAGGTCGCTCGCGACTTAAAACAAAGGCTACGACCTAACACTAAGCCAAAACCCAACGACCTAACACCTTAAGTCCTCACACGACCTAAAACATCACGCGACTTACGACTTACCAATCACGCGTCCTAACTCTTAAGTTTCCTCGCGACCTAACGTAAGTCGCGAACAACTGGGATGCGACCTAACACTTATCTATTCTCCTTAAGTCGCTTACGAGTTAACAACCCACACTTCAAAACTACTCACGCGACCTAACACATACGCGACCTAACACCTTAGGTCGTCTAACGACCTAACTACGCTAACCAGCCAACCCCTATTCTGCTTAACTCTTAGGTCGCTAATAACTGTAGGTCGCTCACCTCCTATAGATCGCTAACTCCTATAGGTCGCTAACTTCTATAGGTCGTCCCACCCGACCTAACAACTTAATCACTAAGTCGCTAACCCGGAATCACTAGGTCGCTAACTCTCCCAACCGACCTAACACTTAACCAAAACTTAGGTCGCATAATTCTATAGGTCGCTCTAACTAACCCACGACCTAAACCACCATACGACTTAAGACAATACGACCTATTTCTTAACTCGGTCAAAACCTTAAGTCGGCAACTCGACCCAGACTTTTATTTCTTAACTCGTCCAAACCGACTTAGGACTTGGAAAAATTCTGAATGACTTATCAACAATGCAACCAATTGTTAATTATTTTACGATGTTTCGATCCGTAAAATACGGGTCGTTACACGATTACCTTTCAAATAGCCCATCATCTTTCCTCTTTGAATGCCACACTGTCATTCCATAATCACACAACTGATTTCTACAAACGTATAACTTCTGAGCTCATATATCTCAGGAAACGATGTTAAGCTAAGAGAAGTTGCCTTGTCCGCCACCAAGCTGATGATACGTTTATAGAGATCAATTAATGTGATTTTAAAATGCAACGTCAGACATTCGTCCATACAAGTTTGTCCTAGGACTGGATGAAACCAAAGGCACTCCTCCTACCACATCCTGTTTTGGGAATCACCCCTAGGATCAGTAGCGATTAGTCTTTGCAATTTATAGATTTTCGTAACGGATCACTACTACTAATATATGATATGGTGAATTTCCCCGATGGTCTACTGGAAAGTAGCCCTACATCATGAATATCTTCGTCTTCGGTAATCTTATCTTCGACATGTTTTACTTCGAAATGGTTTTTGCATAGGGATTTCCCAGATCTGACCCCGGTCTCTTCGAAATCCAACCATCCATAAAAATGATGTTTTATAAGTAGATGATTGTTGTTTGATTTGTTCACTTCTTTATCAAAATATCTTCGAGAGATATATATCTTAAAATTATTCTTTTAGTAAATACGGAATCATTTAAACCTTCCTTTTGAAATTTATCAAATTATTTTTAGAAAGTAACTTATGAGTATTTAAATTTGGAAAAATTAACTTTTATATTTAACTCGTTTCCGACATTTCGACCTTATCTATACCTCACCTAGATGAGGCCAGGTGAGCCAAGGCACTTGTTGCTCCTGAACATCTCCTTAGTTTAAGCACCTCACCTAGATCTCACAAATAGAAAAATCCAGTCTACTCGTCAGCTTTTAGAGCCAAGATTAAATCACTTATTGTTGACAACTTTTCTCTAAATAATATATTTGAACCCTTTTAAGTAAATTATAAAATCCTTAAATCATCTTTTAAAACACTTATTTATTTATTTGAAAATATTAATAAAATATTTCAAATAGAATTGTTAAGTTCAAAACTTCATTTCCAAAGTTGTTGAAACGGCAGCAGAAAAGTGCTGTGGAAAGTGCTTAAAAAGCTGATTCGATTTAAAACAACTTTCCTAATATTCAAAAATCCATATTTTTAAATTCAAATCTCTTTTAAACTATTTTATTGAATGTATAGAAATTTATTTCATATTTTTAAACATTTAAAAATATTCATTCCAAAGAATATTATACTTTGGTCGCTTTATGTAATAACCCGACTTTTTCTCCCCAGAAAGTCGGATCATTATGAAGAAAGAAAGGGTAGAAAATAGAAAAGAAGAGAAGAAAGAAAGAAACAACAACAACGATCTCACAGCGGAACGAATAAATTATATTAATAACATAAACTATTACATAGTATACAACACTTTACAGAGTTACACATCATATACATCACTTACTAGACAGTTATAATCATCTGTCTAGTTATTACATCTCAATCCAATACAAAGATCAATACAAAATCAACACAGCGGAAACTACTATCTATCTACAACGCCGAAGCCTCCTGCTCCATTGCTCCTCCACAATTCGTCAAGGCTAACCTGAATCCCTTGGCTACTCGTAAAAATTTGAGTACCCAAGAGTTTATAAACAGAAATAAACAACTTGGGTCAGACATGGGTCTGGTGTGAGTAAACGGGTTAAAATTGCTTAACTTCAAAACCTTTTGAAAGAAAAGGTATCACGTAAGACTTCCCACAAATAAACATGGGTAAGTTTTTACCTTACGCTAACCAAAACATTTGATAGGAAATCTGATTGTATTATAATAGGGTCTAGGGTTTTCAAGTAAAATACAGAAATAGCTGAAATGCTTACATCTCACATTCCAACATAGTTGGGCACAACTAATACGTACGGCACTTATTGGAGTTTGGATTCCATACAATGGCAGGGCTACTGGGGTACCGCCCGTCACAGTACGTGGCCTAGATCACCGTACCGAGGATCACTCCCAATCCCCTGCAACACAAGGTCGGAACATCCCTTACTGGATAATTCCCGCACAAGATACCTCACGGTTGGGATCAGCAACCGCACCACTAAGCCGAAATAAAAAGGGACTTCTAGACAGAGGTAATCTTGTCCTACTTGGGTGCTACCCACTAACCTTGCTGCACCTCCCCTGTTTTAGCCATTCCCGGTTTGTGAGGCTTGAGGTCACGATTACCTTAGAAAAGAACACATCACTTAGAATGCTCATCGTCCACCTGACGATGTGTTGAAAGCATCCAATCCATACAAGTTCGTTCCGGGTTCGAACGAAACCGAAGGCATTATCTCGTTACACTCGTTTTGGAATCACCCTCAGAGTTAACGACAATAACCCTTGCACTCTGAATCTTCATCTTCACTTGAGATTCACGACCTATCGTTAATTTGGATCGATGTGGTATTCGGGTCTCCAGACCTGGAATACCGGTATACGGAAACCCGATCCCGGTCTCATCGAAATCCAAAACGTATCTTTTAAGGCCAAGTTGTTTAAAGGTTTAAACAATTTAACTTATCTATATTCATACAGATAGATAATTCACAAATCACAATTGATAATCACATTATCAAATAAACAAATGATCTATAACCAAATAGGTAATCCATATCAACATCACAATAGTTAATCTATATTACCATCATAATGCAACCAAGCATTCATACTACACAACATTTCTTATCTCATTTCTGAGATTACATCCATTCAAGACAATCAATGTCATCCATTCTTATATAAGCAATGATTTACTTAATCACAACATAATTAATTTAAAATGAATTAAATTAACTATCTCTATCTTTAATTAATTTTAAAGTGAATTAAATTAATTACTTCATCTCTTAATTAATTTAAAGTGAATTAAATTAATTACTTATCATTATAAATCTTACTTATATAATCATTAATTAATTACAAATAAATTAATTAATCTTTCTCTAATTATCCACTTAATTAATCACCTTGATTAATTATACTTTAATTACATTTAAGAATTTATCTTTAATTAATTTCACAAATTAATTATCCTTAATCCAATACAGTAATTAACCTTTAATTACTTCATTAATTAATTAATTATAATCAATTACTTTAATCCTTAATTAATTACAATTAATTAGTTATCATCTGATTAATTAATCTTAATTAATCAATTCTTAATTACATCATTAATTAAAAACTAATGATCCCTAATTACACCTTTAATTATTTTATTAATTACATTAAGTAATTATTCTTAATTAATCCATAATTATTAATCACCTTTGATTAATATAATCCAGTAATTAACTTCCCTCAATTACTTCCATTAATTAATTACTTTAATTAATTACCTTTACAAATAATTAATTACATTATTAATTAACCTTAATTAAACCACAATTATTAATCATCTTTGATTAATCTAATCCTTTAATTAAATTAATTTAATAAATTATTAAATTAATAACAAGTGATTAACTCTTAATCATTTCCATTTAATAAAATAATTATCCTCTAATTACTTTATTAAATATTTTATCTTTACTAAATTACATCCAGTAATTATTTCTTAATTACTTCATTAATTAATTATACCTAATTAATTTATAAATGATTTTCTTAATTAATCACAAATTAATTAATTAATTAATTATTAATTTAACTTAATCATTTAAATTTAATTAAATGATTCTTAACTTACTATATTAAAGGTTCTTAATTAAGAAACTATTATCTTAATTAAATCAATTATTTACCAATAACACTTGATAATTAAAATAATTAATTATCTAAATTTCCTTTTCAAATTTAATTATCTTTAATTAAATCAACATTCTAAATACTTAAGAAAATTCTTATTTTAATTAATTACTATATCTTAACCATTAAATCTTAATTAAATTAAAATATAAGATTTAGAAATCAATAAATCATTAAACACATTTTAAATTAAACCTTTAAATCTTTAAAACTTTTCCCAAGTTATTAAATATAATTAAATACAAATTTATTTCAAAATCTACTTATTTTATTTTGAAACTTAATATTATAAAATATATAATCTTGTTTAAACTTTTGTTTTAACTCAGAAAATATTACCAAACAAAATTTCTTTTGATTTAAAAACAAAACGTTTCTTTTAAAAATCTTTAATGTTTGCTCTAAAAACCAAACCCGAGTAAAACGTTCAGAAACTCGAAGCACTCTCGAGACACTCCACGTTCTTTTCTGCTTCGAGTCAAACTCGAAAATCCCCGAAGTAAACCCGAGACCTGCTTTCTTCCCCAATCCCGTATCTCCAGATGCACGCAAACGTGCACGTTAACGTGCACACCCACGATGATCGGCGGCGAACTCCACGATAGCCTCCACCCAGTCGCCTTTTACCTCGTCAACACGAACGACCACCCAAACATCCTCGATTCGCCTGAGAATCGAATACGATATATTGAACCCATCAGTACGAAAACGCCATCGTCAGAAATTCGACCACCACGGCAAACTCGGCCTCGAGAAAATCCACCATCTCCACCCTAGCTCCCTTACGTTCCTCTGAACCTATCCAACCATCGCCATCGCCTCCGGTTGTCCCTTGTTGCCGCGAAATCCATATGAATATCATCGAAAAAACCAGTGTCTTAAACCCTAACTTGATCAATTCCGATCGATCCCCTCATTAATAAATTCCAAATGCATTTTTCCTATGATCTCCACCTTCCCCTCCACCTTCGAATTCAACGACGCTGCCCAGATCGTCTCAGTCCGCCGCCGATTGATCAAAATTCCCAAAAACTTAAATTTCGAAATTCTCCTAAATTTCTAATCTAAAAATCATGATACTAGTTTTAGAAATCATATTTTACTATTTGCAATTTAGTAATAAAATCAAAATTTAAAATTAGAATCATAAAATTTTGACCCAAATTAGTATTTACTTTAAATTCAAATATCTATAACCAATTATTCGATTTTAAAACTTGTAATTATTTTTAGATAATAGCCTACTTGATTTCAAACAACTTTTGTTTACAATTCAAAGTCTAATTCGAATTTAAAAACCAAGATATTGAATTTATTATGGCAATTGAAGATGCTATTATCATACAGAGCCTATGTTTTAACTATACAGACAATCAAACACAAGAAGATACATGCATCAATTTAATTCAAATATTCCAGAGATCATCATGATGATTTTCATTCACCAGAACAGGTTGAAACCAAGTTTAAGAACTATTTTTAAAATTTAAGTTTACTCTCCAGAACTTATAAACAGAGAAGCAGATTTTGTATATATACAGGCATGCAAACATTTCAGATACATAAACATACATTCATATCATATTACTAAGTAACACATAAAACATCCATCACAACAGATTTTAAAAACTGTTTTTAAGTGAAAATGTTTACTCACCTATTTCAAAAAGCCAGAGCTTTGAAACTGAATTCCCTTTGAAATCTGGAATACTTGTTTTGATTTCTTTTAAACTTGAAAAGCTTTTGAAAACTTGCTGTTGCCTCAGATTATATTGCATAAACCCTTGGAAATAATTACTGGCTTTAAAGAACAAATGGTTCCAGCTCTTGATTAAACATTTCAGCTTGGTTTAGAGAATGGCTACAGAGATTTTTGAACTGGAAATTGGTTACAGGTCTGAGAACAATGATTCTGGATTGCATTGCAGATTTGTTTTGAGGAGATTTCAGGTTTGAGGATTTTTGATTACAGACCTAGTTTACAGGGCTTTGATTTTGATTGGAGTAAATGTTCTCAGGTTTGAATTTGAGAAATTTTCTTTTGAAACGATTTCAGTTTTAAGGAGTGTTTATAGGCTGAAGATTAAAAGGAGATTATAGGGTTTTGATCTCATTTTTGAAAACGTGAAGATGAACAAAGAAATGGAAGAGATAAGGATATAGATTTATATAGATTCAATTAGATTTGTTTTAAAATTAAGGAAAATAAAATAAATTATGACACTTGTCTTCTTCCCTATTTATCTAGTTAACACATGTATTTATCATGTTTAGAAATTTTACACTTGTCATTATCCATTTATATTCTTTTTAAAAAGAGTTTTAAAACTTTTATATTAATTTCTTAATTAATAAATTCATTTCTTAATTAGGAAATGCTTTCCTATATTATAAATAAATGGAAACTTTTAAAATAAAATAAAATAATACCCATTTATATTATAATAAAATCATATATAATATATTTAAGTCAATTTAAAGTGTAAATATACCTTTTGTATTTATTTACTATTAAATAAACACTTTCTAAATTTATATGAATAAAATTCCTTTTAAAGAAAATATTGTAAAACAAATCTTATTTTAAATAAAAGCCTTGTTCATATATTTTATAACCAAATATATTAAAATATTTATCTTTAAAGATTCAAATTTAAATCCAGATTCAAATTCAAATTTTACCTTTAAAAATCCAATTTAAAAATCAACTCAACATTTATATTTTTAAATAAACATTTTATTAAGTTTGAAATTGATATATTTCATTTAAAAACAACTCAAGACATATATATACATATTTCAACAATACTTATTAATTTTGGAAATGATAAATCTATTTAAAAATCAAATTTATAAAATAATACAATTTAAATTATTATTCTTATTATAATCAATCTATACTATAATTAAAACATCTTATTATTATATTATTTGGTTATTTATATTAATATTATCAATTTAAATAATTTAAATTTAGAGATTATCACATTTTAAATTCCTCGAAATCCCGGGATATCACATTCCTTCCCCCTTAAAAGAATTTCGTCCTCGAAATTTAAAACAAAAGATAATCCAAATTTTTATTTTATTTCAATCCATTTTAAAACAATTCAAGCATACTTATCAGCCATACACTATCAAACAACAACCATTCATCCAAACAAACAATTTTATCTAAACAAACAATTTTATCCGAACAAACAACTCTAGCTATCCGGACATAGATCCGGATAAACTACCTAAAATTATCCCGAGTTTCCCCGATACAGATACTGAGTTACTCGCTCTATTAAATCCAAATTGGTAATTCAATACCGAAGCCAAAACACATATCCTCACAAAAACTCAGAAAGATCCAATATACTCGGAGCTATCTTCCTAGTCTTACCCAAACTCAATTGCTTCCTTTACCGAAGAAATAACAACGAAGTCTCCAACTTCGAATTCCAAAATTCTAGAACTCTTCTGATGATTCTGGGCTGCCTTCATCCTTCCTGATCAGCTCAACCATCACTGATGCTTCTCGAAATAAATCGGACCACAAACAATCCAACAAACGGATCCTCTCAAGATCTACGGAAATCCAGAACTCAAACTCTACTCCTCAATCATCAGTAGATTCCAAATACTTCTTTTATCAAGACAAAACAGATTCTCTCACCAATCTGACCTTCAAATCTTGAAAAGCTTCCTGTAGGAACCCTTTAATCCAAACACTGCAACTTCCGGTTGCTTCTACTCTAGAACAACTACTACCAAGCTTTCGCTGCTCAACTCTGATCTAGATGTCGTCTATGAACTCGAACACAAACTAGATCAACACTTCCCATAAAATCTCTGACAACTCTATAACTCCTACATCTTCTAGAGATGCCTCAAACTCAAGCAAAAGATTTCCCAAGAGAACACTCAAACTATCGCAAGTCACTTTTGCGATCCTATCCAGTCCAATATCCAAAGATTACTGTTCTTTCTTAATCCATCAGAACAGTCTAGTGCTTGACCAATCCATTTGAAAAATGAATTTACTCCGCAACTTCTGAACTCCACTTTACGAACTGCTAAGCCAAAAGATCTTCCAGCAGGAACACAGAACACTCGAGCTGCACCGCTAACACGGATGACAAAGACTCCTTAATCCAAAGCTTCTAGAGAAACTCGGACCTCAAACAAAACAGAAATACCATGCTGAACTCAGCCACAACACCGAAGCAGATACACTTCCTTAATCTTGTTCCAAAGAAAACATCTTCGGGAACATCCATCGTCACTGTATCTCATCATACAGCTACTATTACCTGAGGTATCAAGGTACCATCACTCGCTTCTGCCTAACCGACAGATCCAACTCTACTCATCCAACTTCAAAAATAAACTCCGAACCTTTAAAAGGTTTCCTTCAGAGATCGATGAAATCCTTTACCATATCAAAGCTTACTCGAGACGGTATTGGGTCTACAGTCTCGACAGATACACTTCCAACCTCAACACTCAGACTCCAACCATTGGTAGTCGTGTTTCACACACCACCACCCTATCTACCTTTATATCCTATATTGGAACCCGAACAGGTAACCCAACAAATAGGTAGAAATATATATATATATTTAAAATGGTACTTTTATATAGAAATTATTTCTGGGTAAAATTATTTCATTTACCTCTTTAAAACAATATTGTGTCCGTTGGCCTGGTTCAAGTGTTTAGAGATCCCTATCAATAACGTTAGCTACTCGTATTGACCAGAATCCATATACCACTCAACCGATCAATTAACACAATATAAAACCATTTTATATAACTAACAAATACGCGCTCTCGTATATATATACTCAGACTCAACAGGTTGCTACAAATCCTATTTCTAATGAACAATCCTTCCGAACCTAGGTATTCACTCAACCTAGTGTTCTGTTATTCACTTAACCAAAAGCTTAGGCATTCGCTCAACCTATGCTCTGATACCAACTGTAATAACCCGACTTTTTCTCCCCAGAAAGTCGGATCATTATGAAGAAAGAAAGGGTAGAAAATAGAAAAGAAGAGAAGAAAGAAAGAAACAACAACAACGATCTCACAGCGGAACGAATAAATTATATTAATAACATAAACTATTACATAGTATACAACACTTTACAGAGTTACACAGCATATACATCACTTACTAGACAGTTATAATCATCTGTCTAGTTATTACATCTCAATCCAATACAGAGATCAATACAAAATCAACACAGCGGAAACTACTATCTATCTACAACACCGAAGCCTCCTGCTCCATTGCTCCTCCACAATTCGTCAAGGCTAACCTGAATCCCTTGGCTACTCGTAAAAATTTGAGTACCCAAGAGTTTATAAACAGAAATAAACAACTTGGGTCAGACATGGGTCTGGTGTGAGTAAACGGGTTAAAATTGCTTAACTTCAAAACCTTTTGAAAGAAAAGGTATCACGTAAGACTTCCCACAAATAAACATGGGTAAGTTTTTACCTTACGCTAACCAAAACATTTGATAGGAAATCTGATTGTATTATAATAGGGTCTAGGGTTTTCAAGTAAAATACAGAAATAGCTGAAATGCTTACATCTCACATTCCAACATAGTTGGGCACAACTAATACGTACGGCACTTATTGGAGTTTGGATTCCATACAATGGCAGGGCTACTGGGGTACCGCCCGTCACAGTACGTGGCCTAGATCACCGTACCGAGGATCACTCCCAATCCCCTGCAACACAAGGTCGGAACATCCCTTACTGGATAATTCCCGCACAAGATACCTCACGGTTGGGATCAGCAACCGCACCACTAAGCCGAAATAAAAAGGGACTTCTAGACAGAGGTAATCTTGTCCTACTTGGGTGCTACCCACTAACCTTGCTGCACCTCCCCTGTTTTAGCCATTCCCGGTTTGTGAGGCTTGAGGTCACGATTACCTTAGAAAAGAACACATCACTTAGAATGCTCATCGTCCACCTGACGATGTGTTGAAAGCATCCAATCCATACAAGTTCGTTCCGGGTTCGAACGAAACCGAAGGCATTATCTCGTTACACTCGTTTTGGAATCACCCTCAGAGTTAACGACAATAACCCTTGCACTCTGAATCTTCATCTTCACTTGAGATTCACGACCTATCGTTAATTTGGATCGATGTGGTATTCGGGTCTCCAGACCTGGAATACCGGTATACGGAAACCCGATCCCGGTCTCATCGAAATCCAAAACGTATCTTTTAAGGCCAAGTTGTTTAAAGGTTTAAACAATTTAACTTATCTATATTCATACAGATAGATAATTCACAAATCACAATTGATAATCACATTATCAAATAAACAAATGATCTATAACCAAATAGGTAATCCATATCAACATCACAATAGTTAATCTATATTACCATCATAATGCAACCAAGCATTCATACTACACAACATTTCTTATCTCATTTCTGAGATTACATCCATTCAAGACAATCAATGTCATCCATTCTTATATAAGCAATGATTTACTTAATCACAACATAATTAATTTAAAATGAATTAAATTAACTATCTCTATCTTTAATTAATTTTAAAGTGAATTAAATTAATTACTTCATCTCTTAATTAATTTAAAGTGAATTAAATTAATTACTTATCATTATAAATCTTACTTATATAATCATTAATTAATTACAAATAAATTAATTAATCTTTCTCTAATTATCCACTTAATTAATCACCTTGATTAATTATACTTTAATTACATTTAAGAATTTATCTTTAATTAATTTCACAAATTAATTATCCTTAATCCAATACAGTAATTAACCTTTAATTACTTCATTAATTAATTAATTATAATCAATTACTTTAATCCTTAATTAATTACAATTAATTAGTTATCATCTGATTAATTAATCTTAATTAATCAATTCTTAATTACATCATTAATTAAAAACTAATGATCCCTAATTACACCTTTAATTATTTTATTAATTACATTAAGTAATTATTCTTAATTAATCCATAATTATTAATCACCTTTGATTAATATAATCCAGTAATTAACTTCCCTCAATTACTTCCATTAATTAATTACTTTAATTAATTACCTTTACAAATAATTAATTACATTATTAATTAACCTTAATTAAACCACAATTATTAATCATCTTTGATTAATCTAATCCTTTAATTAAATTAATTTAATAAATTATTAAATTAATAACAAGTGATTAACTCTTAATCATTTCCATTTAATAAAATAATTATCCTCTAATTACTTTATTAAATATTTTATCTTTACTAAATTACATCCAGTAATTATTTCTTAATTACTTCATTAATTAATTATACCTAATTAATTTATAAATGATTTTCTTAATTAATCACAAATTAATTAATTAATTAATTATTAATTTAACTTAATCATTTAAATTTAATTAAATGATTCTTAACTTACTATATTAAAGGTTCTTAATTAAGAAACTATTATCTTAATTAAATCAATTATTTACCAATAACACTTGATAATTAAAATAATTAATTATCTAAATTTCCTTTTCAAATTTAATTATCTTTAATTAAATCAACATTCTAAATACTTAAGAAAATTCTTATTTTAATTAATTACTATATCTTAACCATTAAATCTTAATTAAATTAAAATATAAGATTTAGAAATCAATAAATCATTAAACACATTTTAAATTAAACCTTTAAATCTTTAAAACTTTTCCCAAGTTATTAAATATAATTAAATACAAATTTATTTCAAAATCTACTTATTTTATTTTGAAACTTAATATTATAAAATATATAATCTTGTTTAAACTTTTGTTTTAACTCAGAAAATATTACCAAACAAAATTTCTTTTGATTTAAAAACAAAACGTTTCTTTTAAAAATCTTTAATGTTTGCTCTAAAAACCAAACCCGAGTAAAACGTTCAGAAACTCGAAGCACTCTCGAGACACTCCACGTTCTTTTCTGCTTCGAGTCAAACTCGAAAATCCCCGAAGTAAACCCGAGACCTGCTTTCTTCCCCAATCCCGTATCTCCAGATGCACGCAAACGTGCACGTTAACGTGCACACCCACGATGATCGGCGGCGAACTCCACGATAGCCTCCACCCAGTCGCCTTTTACCTCGTCAACACGAACGACCACCCAAACATCCTCGATTCGCCTGAGAATCGAATACGATATATTGAACCCATCAGTACGAAAACGCCATCGTCAGAAATTCGACCACCACGGCAAACTCAGCCTCGAGAAAATCCACCATCTCCACCCTAGCTCCCTTACGTTCCTCTGAACCTATCCAACCATCGCGATCGCCTCCGGTTGTCCCTTGTTGCCGCGAAATCCATATGAATATCATCGAAAAAACCAGTGTCTTAAACCCTAACTTGATCAATTCCGATCGATCCCCTCATTAATAAATTCCAAATGCATTTTTCCTATGATCTCCACCTTCCCCTCCACCTTCGAATTCAACGACGCTGCCCAGATCGTCTCAGTCCGCCGCCGATTGATCAAAATTCCCAAAAACTTAAATTTCGAAATTCTCCTAAATTTCTAATCTAAAAATCATGATACTAGTTTTAGAAATCATATTTTACTATTTGCAATTTAGTAATAAAATCAAAATTTAAAATTAGAATCATAAAATTTTGACCCAAATTAGTATTTACTGTAAATTCAAATATCTATAACCAATTATTCGATTTTAAAACTTGTAATTATTTTTAGATAATAGCCTACTTGATTTCAAACAACTTTTGTTTACAATTCAAAGTCTAATTCGAATTTAAAAACCAAGATATTGAATTTATTATGGCAATTGAAGATGCTATTATCATACAGAGCCTATGTTTTAACTATACAGACAATCAAACACAAGAAGATACATGCATCAATTTAATTCAAATATTCCAGAGATCATCATGATGATTTTCATTCACCAGAACAGGTTGAAACCAAGTTTAAGAACTATTTTTAAAATTTAAGTTTACTCTCCAGAACTTATAAACAGAGAAGCAGATTTTGTATATATACAGGCATGCAAACATTTCAGATACATAAACATACATTCATATCATATTACTAAGTAACACATAAAACATCCATCACAACAGATTTTAAAAACTGTTTTTAAGTGAAAATGTTTACTCACCTATTTCAAAAAGCCAGAGCTTTGAAACTGAATTCCCTTTGAAATCTGGAATACTTGTTTTGATTTCTTTTAAACTTGAAAAGCTTTTGAAAACTTGCTGTTGCCTCAGATTATATTGCATAAACCCTTGGAAATAATTACTGGCTTTAAAGAACAAATGGTTCCAGCTCTTGATTAAACATTTCAGCTTGGTTTAGAGAATGGCTACAGAGATTTTTGAACTGGAAATTGGTTACAGGTCTGAGAACAATGATTCTGGGTTGCATTGCAGATTTGTTTTGAGGAGATTTCAGGTTTGAGGATTTTTGATTACAGACCTAGTTTACAGGGCTTTGATTTTGATTGGAGTAAATGTTCTCAGGTTTGAATTTGAGAAATTTTCTTTTGAAACGATTTCAGTTTTAAGGAGTGTTTATAGGCTGAAGATTAAAAGGAGATTATAGGGTTTTGATCTCATTTTTGAAAACGTGAAGATGAACAAAGAAATGGAAGAGATAAGGATATAGATTTATATAGATTCAATTAGATTTGTTTTAAAATTAAGGAAAATAAAATAAATTATGACACTTGTCTTCTTCCCTATTTATCTAGTTAACACATGTATTTATCATGTTTAGAAATTTTACACTTGTCATTATCCATTTATATTCTTTTTAAAAAGAGTTTTAAAACTTTTATATTAATTTCTTAATTAATAAATTCATTTCTTAATTAGGAAATGCTTTCCTATATTATAAATAAATGGAAACTTTTAAAATAAAATAAAATAATACCCATTTATATTATAATAAAATCATATATAATATATTTAAGTCAATTTAAAGTGTAAATATACCTTTTGTATTTATTTACTATTAAATAAACACTTTCTAAATTTATATGAATAAAATTCCTTTTAAAGAAAATATTGTAAAACAAATCTTATTTTAAATAAAAGCCTTGTTCATATATTTTATAACCAAATATATTAAAATATTTATCTTTAAAGATTCAAATTTAAATCCAGATTCAAATTCAAATTTTACCTTTAAAAATCCAATTTAAAAATCAACTCAACATTTATATTTTTAAATAAACATTTTATTAAGTTTGAAATTGATATATTTCATTTAAAAACAACTCAAGACATATATATACATATTTAAACAATACTTATTAATTTTGGAAATGATAAATCTATTTAAAAATCAAATTTATAAAATAATACAATTTAAATTATTATTCTTATTATAATCAATCTATACTATAATTAAAACATCTTATTATTATATTATTTGGTTATTTATATTAATATTATCAATTTAAATAATTTAAATTTAGAGATTATCACATTTTAAATTCCTCGAAATCCCGGGATATCACACTTTACTACAAAAGCGTGATTTTTTTGGAAATTTGATTTGGACATATTTTAAAATCTACAAGATAAAATCTTTATTTTATTTCTTCATTCTAAAACTATGGATATAATAGTCTGGAAATTTTTTATCTTGAAGAATTCCGAGCTAAATTCCATTCCGTATACTCATTTGAATTTTTCGGCACGAAATCGCGAACTACCGTTACGCGACGTGCCTAGTTTTGACTCATTTATTGATTTTCATTTAAAACTTGTCAAAACAAGTTTATATGTTTGTGAAACATTTCTGAAACATTTTCAATAATTTTGTAAGGTATTAAATGATTCCATGCTACATTTTCAAATTCATTCGGAAAGTGTTTTCCATGTGAAATAACGATGTGTATATCGTGACTTGTTCAAACATTCACATGAGATAAAAAATATATGATGATCAAAATACTTTGGTTAATTAAAACTTTGGTTAAGCCTCATTTTCAGAGTATATGGAATATATGATGATAAAAATTATTCCTTTATCTTTTTCATAGTATATGGAATCATTAAGCCTCATTTTATCAAATACTTTGGTTAATTAAAACACTTTTTAAATCTTGGCATAATTCCAAATCATTTCACCTTTTATTTAGGAAAATATTTCCAAATCATTTATTTAAATCTCATATTGGAAAAATTATTTTAGAGCATCCGGGCTTTTTCTTCGACATGTTCCGTCCCTCGCTCAAGTCTCCTTGGATCTCACAGACAAAACACGTGTATCAGTCATTTCCGCATACTCCTTTCATTTTTAGAAATGGTTTATAAAACTTCCAAATCATTATTTAAAATACTTAATTATTCTTTTAAAAAACCATTTATAAAAGATATAAAAAAAGATTAAGTTTAAAATCATATTTCACAAGTTATAAAAGAGCTGCGAAAAATGCTGCGAAAAGGTGCTGCAAATAGTATATTTAAAGCTTCTTTAATCAAAATAACATTTTTGCTTCACATATTCATTTTTCCAACTCAAACCACTTTTAAATTTTTTTTAAAGGATTTATAAGATTTAGTCCATATTTTTATAAATTTTAAAAATATTCATTTTAAATCAATTTCAAATTCGGGTTTTAAACTGCAAAACCGCGATTTTTCTGAAAACTTGTTTTACTCATATTTAAAAATTTACAAGTTGAAATCTGATTTTCTTTCTTTATTTAAAAAATATGGATATATTAGTCCAGAAAATTCATATCTCGAAGAATTCCGAGCTATATTCCATTCTCTGTGCTATTTGAATTGTACGGCGCGAAATCGTGAACTACCGTTACATGACGCGCCTAGTTTTGACTTGTTTTTCAATTTCTTTTCAAACTTCATGGAAACAGTTTTATATGTCATAAAACATTTCTAAATCATTTTAAACACATTTAAACAAATACTTATTATATTTCAAACTCATTTTCTATTTCATTCCATATTATAATATTATATTATTATTATATTATTTTCAACCTTTTTAGATATTTAAAATAATTAAGATGCTATACAATTTTCATACACATCTTTATATGGATTTAATTCTCATTTAATTAACTATGGTTAATTACTAACCATTTCTCTTATCATTTGTCAAACCATAATCATCCATATAACATCCATATATTCAAACAAGTAATCGAAGTAATCACACATTTAATCATCCAATATATTACAAATTTCAAATCATTATACTTGAAATAATTTAGATATTAATTAATAAATTTAAATATAGGTACTCACCTTTAACTAAATCGTTTCACTTCCTACCAACATTCATAACCACCATTTAAACTCTCCTCCACCTTCACCATTGCTTATGACCATAGCCTCCCCCTCTCTTAGCTCATGGCCTAAACCCCCTATCCCAAACTCACGACCTAAAGCCATTTTTAAGAAGAGAACATGAGGAAGAGGTGGATTTAGAAGTTGTTTAAGAAGATGTTAGAGAGTAACAAGTGGATTGGTGCTTAAGCACTCCACTATTTTTAGCCCTCCTACCTCTCTTAAAGATAGAAGCCATTAAAATAGCTTAAAGGAAGAAGAAGAAGAAGAAGTGAGAAGTGTGAGAAAATGAGTGAATAAAATGTGCTATTTATAGGAAAAATAAAGAGTGGTAAATTACCAAATTAACCTCTTACCAAATTACCAAAATATCTTTACTTTATCTAAATTTTTCAACACTTACCATCATCCATCACATCCTTGCTTTATGTCTCAGTCGCTTAAGGTTTAAGAAATGTAAAGTAAAGATTTTTGTTGGATTTGATTTGACATGTTTTGTCCTTTTGTGCTTACTTTTTGTTAAAGGTTTTCTAAAATTTTCCTAATCATAATTAGTAAAAGTATATTTGTTTAGTTGTTAAAATGTGTAATATATATGTTAAAAAAATCTAACAAAGGTGTGACAACGTTGCGACAATTTATATTGAACAAAACGTTGATTTTCGACAAAATATTTTATGGTCTCATTTTGACGTTTTTGTTAAACTATTTATTTAAGTAAAAAAATTGAAATAAGTTTGTTATCATTTTTAATTAATTAAAACAAGTATATTTGACTTATAAAATAATATAAAACAAAATAAAAATCCGTTTGCATAAATACGACATTGATTTGTCAATGCACGACGAAATTTGTCAATCATTATAAGATAAGTATATATATAGTTATAAAAAATTAATCAACTAATTATTATATTTATATAATGATTTTAAAAGGAGTTATTTATCTTATAAAACAATTATTTGACTATATATCCTATCGAAAATCAGCTTTTGTCAATTTTACGACAAAATTCCCAAAATCTCTATTTTTGTAAACCAATTCTAAAAATAAGTTTATCATTCTTATTTATCACATAAAACATGATTATTAAGTTTAAAAATTCTATATTTGAATATTTAAAATTATAAATATTCCATTTAAAAGTAATAAAATTACGAGTCGTTGCATACTTCCTCCCTTAAAAGAATTTCGTCCTTGAAATTAAACCAAACCCTAAAATCCGATAATACTTAATCAAAACAATCTTTAAACTCAATTTGGTATGATATACATAGATCATCCATACGCCCTCGATACCAAATATTGAAAAATTAAATCTTATAAGTTAAATAAATTATATTTCAAATATAGCGAATTATTTGATAATTAAATTTTTAAAGTTAATATTTGAAATTGTTCAAATAACTGAATCTTGAGTTCAATATGAATGAAAATGATTTCTAACGTTGATTTAAATTCTATTTGAATAAGAAGGAGGATAGTAAGCTTTTAAATTTGAATTAAAAGTGAATAAACAGAAATTGGAAATTTTATATTTTTAATTAACGTGTAAAAATAGCTTTTAGGGCACTATCTTAGATTTCGACGAAACTAGTTTTATTGGATCCGTAATAGTGAATTATTATATGCTACCGAAATTCGTGTCAATTAGATGTATCGTTTGGTCGTGCGAGTTCGAAATGTGTAGAAATTAATTAAAGGAATTTAAATTAATATAATTTGATTTTGAAAAGCTATCTTCTATATATTATGGAACTAGCTTCCGATGTATATTCCATTATGTTCGAAATAAGGGTATAACATGTAAAACACTAGGCGACACGCTTCGTTTAGAGTTTGAAAAATTTAAGTATGAATAGTGCTTCACGAAAATTTCCTATAAAGGCCATCAACTATCTTCATTTGCAACTAAACCTTAGCTTCTAAATTTCAGCCACCATTAAAACTAAACCATCTAACAGCCAACGTCGATCGGAGCCTCTAGAGGAAAAATTAGCCAACGACTTCAACTAACCAAATGTAGAGCACGTCGATATGAGCTTTTTCAATGGTTGGATCGTCGAATCGACGACCGACACGAAGGCAATTTGCTCGCATTTAGCTGTAGCAGTTTTGGGTTCATTGCGCGATGTTGTTGCGCGCGCGTGGCGTAGGCGAGGCGTGGAGGTGGAGGCGAGGCGTGTGTGAGGGCAGCGTGAATGGTGGTAGGTCGGTGTCATGGCTGGGTGGCGCGGCGATCGTTGAACGAAAAAAGAGAAAAGAAAAAAAGCTTTGACCTAGAACACGTGAAGAGGAAAGAGCAGAGATAAGGTTAAAAGTTTAAACTTATTTAATTTAAGTTAAATTAACTTTTAATTATCTTGAATATTATTTAATTCATAACTTGCTCGTACGAGGTCCAAATCGAGCACGATAAGTTCCGTTGCGTTCGTATCTGCGAGCACTGTGCTATGGAGTGGAATTGGATGAACTCGAGGCTAGTTGGAATTTTGAATTAAATTGAACGACCTTTCAATTTAATTCAAACCGGAGCGCTTTGGCGATTTCTGGAATTTTTGTGAGTTAACCCGCCTCTCTGGTCTGCTTATATTTTATATAAGTGGGAATAAATTTATATATGTTGTTTGTTGCTTGTTTGAATGATATACTATATTTATTAGTTGGTTTGGATATATATATATATATATATATATATATATATATTTCTGCCTATTGGAGTGGATGAGATCCTACTACGTTCTCGCGTAAGAGCGGATGACCCTTTGTCTATGAATCCCGCATCGAAGCAATTGATTTTTATATTATTTGATTATATGCTGTCTGCAGGGGGACAAGTTGGAGGGATCCAACAGGATTCCTCACACTGTTGATTTACTTTTCATATATATGTTGATATATGATGTGTTGGGTGCCATGTTATTGATTTTGATATGAATTGACTTATTTAGTGCTTTATTAGCACTAGGCCTTATTTTTGGTAATTTGAAATACTAAAAAACGATGATTTTGATTTAGAAAGGATTTCAAAGTAATTTTGAAAGTATAAATAATGTTTTAATAATTGTTGAATTATTTAAAGAAATGAATTTGTTTTAAAATAAATCAAAGTATGATTTTTGGTATTTTTGATTTACTATTTTGTAAAGTGTTTTTGAATAGATACTTTTGAGTAAGTGTAATAAAAAAAGATTTATAGAAGTAATATTTTATAAATAAAGAAATAGATTTATAATTGGAATTTATAAATGTTTTATAAATAGATTTGATTTATAAAGAAATGGATTTTTGATAGTAAAATTAGTTTTTATAAAAGAATGATTTATAAATAGACTTTTATAAATAAAGAGCTTTTATAAAATAGAAGTTTTATAAACACGAAAGGAGATTTATAAGCATAGTTTTATGAATATGAAAATGATTTATGTTGAGATTTAAATATGGATTTTTATTTAAAGGAATGTTTGAAAGTGATATTTTGATGGAGTTAATGGTTTTAGAAGTAAATTTATCTTTTGGAAGTGATGTTCTAGAAAATAATAATTCCAAATGGAATTTAATAGTTTAAAAAAAAATTAAAATGCGATAAGTATCGAAAACATAGATTTCGACATTTATTGTTGTAATAGACGTTTTTGGGAAGTATGGAAGGCATGGACTATAAAACTGTTGTTATAGTAAATGATATTTCAAAAGAAAATGTTTATATAGTATATGAGATTATATATACTTATACAAATGTTTTGGGTTGTCATAACAATATTTTACGCAACATTTGTTTTGACCCAATAAATTGTATTTTGACTTTCCATCGTGAAATACACGAATCGGTTCTTATGATCGTACTAAAGGCTTGTTGGTGTAGGAGCATTGCTTCCTATACTTAACACCCGTTCGGAGGCGTACAAACTCCGAAGTTGTATAGTTATAGAAATCTATTTGGCGTGTCTCCAAATGGTAGTGTTGTTAAATATACTTATATCGTTGATATAAGTATATGAAAACATTTTTCCAAGTGTTGAAAATGGAATGATTTGTGAATATACTTATACCGTCGATATAAGTATATGGAAATGTTCTCCATTATCGATATTTTGAAATGGTTTTGAGGATATATCTTTTTAAAAGAAAATTTGAAGTAAAAATTGATTTAATTAATAAAATATTAATTAAATGGGCCAAATTATTGCTTATGGTGCTAGATATTATTGTTGCTTGATAGTTAAATAACCGACTATCAAATTTGGTCTCTTTATCGTTATTGATCCAGAGAGACCGAGATCGAATTTATCCGAAAACCACTTCGAACCAACGTATATGCGTTCAAATGTGCAGGTGTTGGAAGACATTGATATTTAGGATTTTCGTAATGAAGGACTGCTTGTTGATCATTTGGGGATAAACTCACAATATACATATAGTAGCAGTAGTCTCTTCGTTATGAAATATCCAATGCAAGGACTAATCGCTACTGATCCGAGGGGTGATTCCCGACAGGATGTGGTAGAAGAGTGCCTTCAGTTTGTTATGTTCCTAGACAACTTGTATGGATGAATGTCTGACGTTGCATTTCTAATTGCATTAATTGATCTCTATGAACTTATTATCTGCTTGGTGGCGTAGAAGGCAACTTCTCTTAGCTTAACACTCTTTCCTGAGACGTACGAGCTCATGAGTTATACGTTTATAGAAATCGGTTGTGTGATTGTGGAATGGAAATGTGGCATTCAAAGAAGAAAGATGATGTGCTATGTGAAAGGTAATCGCGACCTCAGGCCTTACACCCGAAAATGACCGAAACAGGGTAGATGCGGCAAGGCTATGTGGTTCGCAACCATTAGGGTATGATCATCCCCTTCTAGATATATTTATTCTCGCTATGATGTTCGAGTTTTAAATTATTGTGGGTGTATGCGATGAGGGCCCTCGGATAGGTCGGTAACGACTGGGGTGATGACATATTCGGTACTATCTAGGAAGAGGTAGGTCGGTCTTGTGTTGGTAGAGGTGCAGATGTTATGTAGCCTTGGTACATTCCTTTAGAGATGTACTGCCGGAAGGTAGTCCCTTCACCTGGTCATTTGTATGGAAATCCATTATCCACTACGTGCCTGCCATTTTGTTTGTAGAACCCACTTTGCAGCTAGTATGCTAGAATTTAATAAATGTAACAATTTCGGCTATGATTCATATTATTTGTATACTAGACACTAGTATAATATAATAGGATTTGATATGAAATGTTTTGGTTATCGTAAGGTAAAAACCCGTCTGTATTTATGTGCGGCATGGTCTTACGAGATACTTTGGTTTTGATAAAGGAAAGTTTTTGTAACTTTAAAATTCAGTAGATGTGTTTTCTCACGTTGGTTTACCAGACTGATCTGGGCGTTCTTCACTTTCAATGCTCAGGTCAGACCGAGCATATTTACAGATATAAATTTGGATGGTTTGAATCTTCAGCAGACGAGCTGGAGGTCTTCAGGATGTATTCCTGTATTTGTTTAATTTTCTGCTGCATTGTTGTTTAGATTATCAGCATTTGTAAGGACAAGTTATTATAACTTTCCAGGTTGATTATGATTTGATTATTGTACTCTGATGAATGGATGTATATATATTATAGTTTCTGTTTTGTAAAGATCAATGATATTATATTATATATTGTTCCGCTGTGATTGTGAAATTCTGTGATTGATTTAGTTTCTTTTTTTCTTCTTCTTCTCTTCTCTTCTTCTCTCTTCTATCATTATTCTTTCTTTCTCCATAACGATCGATTTTCCGGCATTCGATTGCTCGGCACGCAATACAGTGGATGTATTAGTGTCGATTTTCGAGGGTCAAAAATCCGGTTCGTTATAATACAGCTGCTCGTTGTATTATTGGTAGTGCCTAATGATGGAAGTGCTGCTTTGAGAATTAAAGCGTCATTTCGGTGAGCATTATAAACTCATATATCTATGTTTAATCTTCAAATTTCTTATCTATTTTGGCCTATATGATAGTATGAATGCTTTTACATGTATGTGCACTTGAATTCTTGAGTTTGATATTGATTATAATTAAAATGATATAAATAAAATAATATATATATATGATAAAATAAATAAAATGATATATATTAATATATCATCAAAATGATATAAATATAATATTTTAGAGATAATTAAAGTTAGATATAAGTAGTTAAATAAAATATGTTTTAAGAAGTTTAATTGATAATTTATAAATGTAAGTAAGAGCTAAGTTTAACAAATAAATAAGGTTTAATAAATGTAAATATGAAATGTTATTTAGTTGATGTTTTATAGTTATTAAAATATCTAGGAAATTCTAATAAACCAAAGCTGTGATATACACATATTATATAAAGATATAAACGAGTGTAAATCTAAATTTATAATTTAGTAAAGTAAATTCAATTATATTACTTAAGTAGACATTTATTGTCATTTATAAAAGTATAAAATGTTAATATATACGAGTGTATATGCACGCCCAGGTGGGCCTGCAATCACAATGTGCATGCATTTATAGTTATACCCCTAAAAATAAATTTGATAGTATCAATGTCTGCATGTCCACGTGGACCTGCATTTAATCACAATGCACATGAATTTGTAGTTGCACTACTAAAGGTAGATTTGATAGTGCCTTTGGCAACGTTAACCGAATCTAAAGCAACGGTCGATAAACTGAAACAACTGTAGAACCATTGTAGAACCATTTTTTTTATAATAGAAAAGTTTTATCATTTGTTTCTTTTGTTTTAGTTTATTTTATACAACTGAAAATGGAAATAATACTCATACTTATTAATGCATATGCTCTTTTAGTTAGTGTGGGTTGTGAGCAAAAATGTATCTTTTAGTTAGATGGACCTGCGTATAATTAATGAACGATATTCTTTTCTTTATATCTGTACCATGGTGGTTTTTTCTTTCTATCTGTAACATGGTGGTTTTTTCTTTTTCTTTTTAACATGTAGATTACTTTTATAACCAAAGAATCAAACCACATTAATGAATTATGAAATCGACCACATAATTTAAAAGTCCTATAAACTATGGGTTTGAGTTAATAAATATGTATTGTAAGCGACTGAACCATAATAATTCAAGAAACCAAAAAAAAAATTCTACTAATCAGTGTGGAGCCTTGCACCAAATGTGAGTACTACAGTAATTAACATGGACTTTCTTAAAATCAACATACATTACTCATGTTTTGATGGTTGTGCCCTTATGTTATGTGGACTTTCTGTCACTTCATACGTGGACTTTATGTAGTACCATGGTTAAAGTAGTAGTTTTCTTTGGCAGATGGTTCAAGTTCTTTTGTCACTTCAAGTGTTAACATAGACACAGTGACACATAACACAAATACAGGACAACTAAAATATTTTTAATAGTAGTACATAAGTGCTTCATATCTGATTCAAGTGTTAACATAGACTGTGGTACTTTCTTGCTTGTTTTGCATACAAAAATATTACTGTTAGATATTGTTTTTTGCACAAAAATTATTATCATTCTTTGTATGTGTGCTTCCCATGCAATGGCACCAGGTTTTTATCTTCGTTAATTTCTAAATTAGTTCGTAGGGAAAATTCTGATTCTAACTGAAGCACTGTTTCGATGGAGAAATCTAGCAGTATGAAGCATTCATATGACTCGGAGGAGCTCTCCACCTATATACGGTTTCTTAGAAACCACCAAAATCAGAAATTACAATCTATGAATAAGTGTTTTGAGTGAAAAATAATTAATTTACTGAAGAAACATGTTTCATTCAATAGAAGATAGTTTAAAATAACAAACTATTTGTTAATGCTGATTTTCATTCTACGTTTTTCTATTTAAATAAAGCTTTAGTTCCATTGGTTTATCAGATGAATAAACATTGATGATACATAATAAAAACTCAACGTAAGTGTACCTCTTTGATTTATATTATTAAAAAATGATTAGAGCATAACTTAACTTTAAAAAAAAAGTTTGAGCACATTTATAGGCAGTAGAAAATCCAGATCAGTTGCTTCCTTGTAGACTAACACTGAAGTAAGAATAGTTTTTGTAGGAGGTATCAGCTCCCCACCTCAGTAATTTCTACATCATAATAGCACACATGATATCATAATGACCAAGTTGAAATTGGAGGGCACGAATACTGAATCCACGAAGTTCATTCCAAAAACACCTGTAACTACTGCAAACATGGTCACCACAAATGTAGCTCCTGTGAGCAGCAACTCAAATTTTATGAGCTAGTTCCAACATAAAATATACAATGTCACTGACCAATACACAGTTTCATTAAAAGAATTACAAAAATACACAGTTTTATATATCTTTCTCAAAGTTTTCACTTCATAGGATCATTAAGCCGATCGAGGGAAATACTGGAAAGTGCATTGTTATCTTTGTCCTTTCACAGAAATATTTTTACAATAATAAAACCATAATTCACAAACTAACATTAATCAATATGGTATATTCTAATTCCACTTAAAGCCATGCAAATTATCCATAGTCGAATCTCTGTAATTCAAATTCTCACTTTACAGTTTACACACAGCAATGTATAAAGCTTTATGCTTTGTATATTTCATCGGTTAGTGCTTCTAACTTTCTAAGCTTATAATTAGTAATCTAATAATTGCCAACTTAAAATCCACTATAAATCCACTATCATTGTTACAATATATTAGCAACAGATGGTTGTTTGAAGACTGGAATAATACGCCACTGGCTTCATCCGCAAATCTGCTTTCCATTTACTTGTTTTAATAGGACTGGATATTGTATTTTCTTCTCAAATCTGAGATATAAAAATACAATATAATGCGTCAGTTCATGAGCATATTGTTTACTAACAAATTGCAGATCATTATAATTACAGTCATTTAACAACAACACACAAACCATACAAACCAACGAATTATAAGAAAGATCACATCAACTCTTATATACATCATCATTAAAACCTACTCATTCTGGTAAGAATAACCACATTGCTAGGGAGAGAAATATAATGAAAGTGGGAGATGAAGGTTTGGTAATGAGATAATATTTATGTGTCAAACACAGCCACTCGTTTGGACTCTCCAGTAAGATAGTTTATGGTAAACTGGGCTTTTTTGGAAGTCTGTAATACGAATGAAGATGGAAAACGACAATCACTATACATCTATCTTGTTAACTGAAAATAAACGTTCATCTTTTGAAATGAGTCTATGTTGTGTTGTCATTTATAAACAAATCATTTCTCATAGCACGTTGGACAGTCAAAAAGAAACCCTGTGCAGTGTGGGATAAAACCATTTAGGAATACAAACGATATAAGCATTTGCAAGAGCAGTTGATATTGTGCAAATAACTACATTAATGACAAAACCAAAGTCGTCAAATGACTGGATAACAAACTAATACTGGATGCATATTCATAGAAAATTCTAAATATCTCTTTCTTTTCTAGACCTCTCCACCAAGAGTTAGCATCTCCAACTAATTACCAACACTTACTATCATTTTGAGCACTTTTACATTTCCAGCCATTTTACAGCTATATATAAATAATTTTTATTACGGACAGGAGCCTATAATGCAGATATATAATAAATAAATACGTATAAGAAAATAAGAGATGAAATGTAGAGGTAAGTAATAGTAGATATATAGTAAGAATAAAATCATATCAATTATGAAAAGCAGACTAAGATTATTTGTTGTAAGTAATGGATTAAAATAAATTAAAGCCTTTTGGGACTAAAGACTTTAATTTGTTGTTGTATTTTTTTAAAATAGTATTTAAAGTTTATTTTCAAATAAAAATTATATTTATTTTTTAATTTAACAAAATGCAATTTATTTTCTACTAATAAATAGAAGCATGCACAATATGCATGTATAATGCTACGAATTTGGTTGGAAGTTAAATTACTAATAATGTATTATACTTATTTTTTTAAAATAGATATACCTGCAATTACACTACTATATAAGTATACAAATAATGGTAAAATGATTGTATATAGGAGCAAATAACTGATTGTTGTCAACATACAAAATCAATAAAGGCAACGTGTAAAATATAACCAACTTAATACAAAAATATACAAACCTATATCCAAACTATAATAAGATAGAAGGAATAAAATTGCACCTAATTTTTGCACACATTATATAATAGACGTATACATTAGATTATTTATATAACAGACACTTTGTTAAAAAATTAACATAATTAGAAATATCTAAGAGGCTGCAATTCCATTAAATTTAATTAGTATATTATTGAGGATTACGTGTAAATTTGGACCTATGATATGGCTGTAAAACCTTTTATAAAGGAGTTACAGGTGTAGAGAAAATGAGATGGGTTGTGGTCAAGCCAACTACAATATAAATTTGTAACTGAAAGTGTAAGTTGAAATTGCTTACATGCATCAACAAAACGTAAGACAAACACCATAAACTACAAAAAAAGGAAAATAATGTACTGTAGTTTCAAAACCCATTAACGCAGATAGCAAGGGTATGTTATTAAACACAAATCTAAGATTTTAATTTCCAGCAATGCAAGGACTAATTTAATTAAACATGGTTACATCAATATTATATGACTCTAGTTTTGTAAATGAAGTTGTTACATTTTGAAAAGCACTCTTAACTTTTTGCTATCAGAAGATGTATGCAGATTTGAAAATCCTGATATTCAAACAACATGATGGTTAAAAAAAAGTACAAAAAATGAAATTAAATTTCACAATTCATGAAGAACTGTCACTAATATTGTAAAGCTAAATGTGGAGAACTGTTACATCAATTTCACAATTCACCTATAGCGGTCTGTGGATTAAAAGAAGTTTCAGAAACTATAATTTTTTTTACTTTCTATAAATTTGTAGTTTGTAAAATATTTTAATTGACTTCAGTAAGGAGCAGAATGCAGCCATATTTGAGAAGTTCACAATTATTTAAACCCATAGAACTCTTAAAGTATGAAGAAAGATCAACATGAAAAACATTTGTAATTTTGTAAAGCTAAATGTAGAGAAATAAATATATACACACATCAAATAAACCCAACCAAAGAGAAGTGTCTGCCCATGCGCAAATCGTTTATTCACTTAAACCAAACATTCTTTAATACTTGTAAATTAAATTATCAGAAATAAGAAGAGAAACGATCGGTGCCTTGGAAAAAGAGTTGCTTGTCTAAATCAAACATTATTTAATAATTGCTACAAAACGAAAAGAAAAAGCAAAACCATAAATGTAGAATCAAGATAGTGTTTTGCAGTCAGTTTCCTCAAAGGGAAAACGTTACTGTTTACGCACAGAAATGCAATAATCTAAGAGAATTAGTAAAATTTGAAGAAAAAAATGAAATATGTTGCTTTAAAGGATCAAAGCAATAACGGATCAAAATATCGCATTTTAAACAGCAATAATAGATCAAATTATATGTTTTAAATATTAAAAAACAAAGAATATGGATCCATTACGAAACTCATACAAAGAAATGGATTTTTAGTCATTTCTTCTTTGAAAGTTGGACTGTAAAAACTAAATGTTACTGGTCATAACTTTAGGCATGCACAATGAAGCTGATTGGTGGTCACGTTAAAAATAATAATAGCAAAATGCAGTAAAGAACTCACATTATTCAAAGCATTTCAAATCTCAAATCTTTATCTGAACATCCTTGTCCATGTCTTCTTTGCCAAAGCGTTGTTGGATCCTGACCTCAATATTTTTTTCCCTGCAGAATTACAAAAGGTTAAAACTATTGACTGAAATAAGCAAACAAAGAATTGACGCTAATAATTTGAGCAGTTTTTGGGTATTAACCATGTAGGCGAAAGAAGAAAAAACTGCATTGTTTTTCAGTTTTCTCACTTATATCATTTGCTGAATCCAAAAGTTTTGATGTGCCAATGTTATCCTCCAATAGACTTTGGAAGCTTAATGTAATTTTTTCTCACTTTTCTCACTTATATCTTTTGATATCTTGAGATGATATATGGAAACGTACAAAAATGTAGACATTAATTTACAGATATGTTTTTCTTACCAAATAAGAAGGTTGCTTAGTTACAGGGAGTCTCAGCAATGTTGTAATTGATGATCTGCATAATTAAGTACTACTGCCATGCAATGGAAGCAAACATTCTTTTGCTTCTCATATCTAAAGAGACACATCAAGAATTTTCACTTAATTTTCATTTTCTTATTGTCATATTATGTATTTAGTTTTAACAACAAAATCTAGATCTAGATCTAGATCTGCTCTCATCTCCCTTCCACAACACGTCATTGTTTAAAACAAACTATGATAGTTAACGCATTTTCAAATATTATCCAGCGTCAAATATTTTATTTACCTTATGCAATAAAATTCATTTGAATGTCAAAAAAGTAAAATCTTTGACAAAAACTATTCACTTATATATCAACTCAACATGTAGTTGTTGGAGGCATTGTTTCTTCATTTTTTTAGTATAACAAAATGGATAATCTATGCATTTTCTTTTCAAGTGTTACATGTTAAAATATACTATTACCTCCTGCATGTGGAAGTTAGTATATTTTCTTTTTGTTCTGTGTACATAATCATCTACTTTTAGTTTGATTTTTCACTTTAACATACGATGGACGCGATTGCATTAAGTAATTTCTTTGTAATGAAAATGAAAGGCAAAGAATCAATCATAGTTCAAGGGATCTCAAACATTTCTATTTAAAGATAAAAGTATAAGCATTTTCTAAAGTAATAATTATTGCGATGAAAACAAAAGCAGAGAAAAATTATAAGCATTTATGTAGTTTCAGTAAAGAGTAAATCACTATTCACATGAATATTTATCTTATGATCTAACACCTTTTTGTTTAGCCTAGCCAATGTATTGAAGACAAGTAAATAATCAAGTGTATTAATTATTATAATAAAATTTATAGTTTAATGGATTTTCTCCTAAAAAGTAATTTCATTCAAAATATTTAATGTTCAATAATTTATCTTTTAATTTCTAAGCATAAACTATTGAAACATATATCATATATAGACTTCTGAGCTCTAATTATATGTTTTCATACATAAGATGCAAAGGCTTTGTCTACGCATGTGTACATAGGCACATTTTAGTTTTACATTAATCCAATTGTTAATGTATAAATCTTATAATGTCAGGTTACTACAAATTCTAAAAACTTAATGCATGGAATTAAATCTGTGAATATTTGTGTAACAAAATATATCGAAAACATCCTACCACCAAGCTCATATAGAATATGCAGATCAGAAATAGGTGAAAGCAAACGACTACCCAAAGAAGTAAATTCAAAACTACTCGCACTTATTAATCTACATGAAGGTCAGCACAATTTGACAGGTCATAAAATTAAATCATTAACACAATTTCTTTCAAATTTACCGAATACTTATGGAGCAGTGAACGCACCTAAGTCGATCGTTGATCAATCTGTAAGCATTAATCGTTGGGCGAAGCTGGAGAAGACGTTGGAGTTGGATTCGCGGCGAAGTAACCCTGGTTTTGGCGACTTGTTGGAGAATAGGTGGAAACGCGTTCGACCCGAAATCGCCTTGAAGTGCGCTTAGTTTATGCAGTTCGTTGGATCTGGAATCGCCACTGCTAGGGTTTTGTAGTCTTACGTTAGCAGGCAGAGGCGCTGGAGAGATGTTGGGTGTGAAATCTACTTAGATCTGGTATCGCTTCTGTTAGGGTTTTTTAGTCTTTCGTAAGCAGACAGAGGCGAGAAAATGGGAAAATGAGGGACCGAAAGAATGTAAGGGTAAAATTGGAATTTCAAAAAGACACGGTTGATTGTATGTTAATTGAACTATCATTATTAGTAGTAGAGATATGTTATATATATAAATGCGAATATAATTTAAAAGCTTAATTAATTAACAAAGGAAATTTAATGGTATTATTTAAATGGAAAATTTACGAAATGTTTTTAGTTAATATTCTATAGCTATCAAAGAAAATTATAAATGTATAGTTCAAGTTATATATATATATATTTGTCATGAAGATAAGAATTGATTTATGTGTATTATAATTATTTTAGAATAGTAATTAGTTATAAACAAATTATAAAAAATATATTCTTAAGCATAATATTTAGTATTATTATTTACTTTGGGGTTTCAAAAGCAGTATATGTATTATTTGAATATGTAAATAAATATTAATTAAATTAATTTTGTATAGCTATTTATTATCCTTATGAGTATTTATTTTCTAATATAAGATAAAAATGATACAAATGATTTTATTTAGTATCAATTTAATTATTTTATAATTATATTTATTGGATAACTAATTTCATAAATTTTCCAGATCAATTTTTCCCTATGTATTGATTTGGTTTATATAAATGTTTATACATGGTTTCTAAGTGTTTTGATTCTCATCTATTTTGCTCTCAATAATATGCGTGATTCACCATTGATATGTATTTGATTGATGATTTTGATATGATACTATGACCTCCTTTTGTATGATTTTATGATTTAATTATGTGTGACGAGAAATCTAAATAAACAGAGTTATAATACAGTCTAGTATGAGACATTTGGTAATATTTCTTTGGTTATTCTTTGAACTTGTTATGCAGAATAATATGGAGATGAGTGTAGTTTATAAGCAGTGAGTAAACGTTTGAGTATCACTTAGTGTTATGAGATGTTGTTATGATATTTATTCGGTTATTCATTGTAAGTAGAAGACATTCACATGACGAGAATAGAGAGGATAGTGTGAGATGATACATAGTGATATATGGCTCCGTGCCTATATATATAATGAGTATGGCTCTGTGCCTAACGATGACCATGACTTTGTATCTATGTGTATTGGTTCTATATGCCAATATTACGTTGTAATCCTATTATGTTTGTTGGAGAGGACTAGATAGCTAGAATCTACCTTAGCGGCCTGATCGTGGGGTTGCTCCCCAGATCCGTGACACCCTATATTGCTTAGTGCTTTCAGCTTTGTGCTACCCCTTATTCACGTATTTTCCCATGTGTCACCTAGGCCAGCAGTCTTTACCTATAGCTTTATGGTTAGGGGTGATTGTAGTATCGTGACTTAAAGTCCTCGCGTTGACGAGCACACCGGTGGATACGTGTCACAATGACTGTGGGGTAACTAAAGACTATAGAGAGTTAGCGTCTTTGGAGCTTTCTTAGCGCTATCAGTCTCTCTTCTAGTTCTGATGGAGTAGTAGATTGGCATATACGATTGATTCACCTTACTGTAGTATTGTTGTGGGCTAGGTGCCACATATTATTATATAGATGACTCTACTTGGGACTTTGTGTCTGTCATACAGTTATTTCTCATCACGATATTGTTAGATAGTATAGATATGAGAAGATGAGATTATACCTAAGACATATGATTAGTGTATAGTGGATTCTCAGTATAGTGATAGGTAGCCTATCTATCCTATTTCATATTGATGATGATGTTTTATTTATTGAGATTAAGAGTTATATTTGGGCAATGCTTCATGCTAGCCTGATTATACTTAATGATATCCCCTCTATTGATATTTCTGGATTTGAGGATGTTTTCTGGACATATGTGGTTCACCTATAAGTGTGGATTTTGTGATTTTTGATTTAATCTGTTTCTATATAGGTGATGACATCTTTCGATATCAGTGTAGATTGCTTCATATGAATTTGAGTTATTTAGGTGATGTGATACCTTGTGATGATTTATTCGTCTATGTTAGAGTATTATGTTGATATCTTATGTTTACTCTGTGTTACCCTATTATTATACTCGATAAGCATAATCTTACCCGTGTGTTATTTATGTAATACTTGGGCCAGTCTGAGACATTTCAAGTACATGGACACTTGACCAGCTTATGTTTTAGTGGGATTAGCGGAGACTTATATTATGTTTATTGTATAATATTCAAGAGAAATTTTTTATTGTATATGACACTGAGTTATATATTGATTGTTTGTTATTTACATTACAATGTAGTAGACATCATTTGGGATGAGTTGTAATTTTATTGTATTATTTATTATATATTATATGTTACCACTGCATTTGACTCTGTGTTCTCTGTGACTTACTATGTATCATGTATTGTTCTGTCATGAAAGCACACATGTTTATTGTTTTGTACCAATACGGTGTATGTATAGGTGAATTATTTATATGATGTTTTAATACGAACTTTTGTTAGTCCTAGTGAATATTCATGTATATACCCGATATAGCCTCATTCTCCGTATTATCTAACAGTATTACTATGTAATACTTACTCTTGGATAGTATGATTATAAATGTGGGGTGTTTCAGTTGGTATCAGAGTAGGTTCAGAACAATATATTTTATATTAGAGACAAAATTCGAAACCTTAGATGAGACTTAAAGACCCTGACCCTTCGAGAGTTGGGTAATTTTTAATAATAAGTGAAATTATATTCTATGTATAAGATGATTACTAGGGTTATCATCAATGGGCGTATTTGTGATAATATATATATATATATATAATTACTGTTCTTTCAAACATAAAGTATGAAATGGTTGGAGTAGCAAGGATGAAAGGAGTTAGTCCAACCAGTATCACTCGTGTTTATGATTTTAGATGAGTCAATATTGTATTGTGGTGTTTATTTTGATACCGTGTAATTGAGCTTTGACTTGATTTTGATTAGAGTGTGCAATGGAAAAATATACATATTAGTCTCCGCTGAGTGCATTGATTGTTACTATATCCTATGTTTGCTGAGTAATTGGGAATTGTTGGTATTGGTTTGATTTGGAATATGGTTTGATAAATATTGTTATGTTTTTATCCAAATTGTGAATTGAATGTTAATATTGAGCTATACTTATTATAAGTAAATCTTAATGGAGTTTAATTAATTTTATAAAATAATAAGGAATATTTTAGTAGTTAATTTTTAGTGTTAATTTGTCAGTCGTGTGATTTAAGAATTCTGATCGATGCGTCTGGCCAACGTTATCGATAGGGATTCCTAAACACTTAAAAAATTCAAATCAGACATGATTTTTTGGAATGATACAAGAAATATTTTATTCAGTATTATGCATTGTTTGTTGAATAATATACTATTTGGAGAATAAAAATGTTATTTATCTAGTTTTGTATATATTTTGAACATCATGTGCTATAAAGTTGTCTACGGTTAAAATGCAAGCAATGGAATAAATTGGTTGTTTATTGTTGGTATTGACCAAGTATGTAGTTAATAATAGGCAGATATATCCAAGTATTGTAATATTTGTAGCGTTTAGTTTTCTGCTTCTATTTCCAAGCTAATGAGATGTTCTTTTTGTTGCAATGGAATAGTGTTATTTTCCGAAGCATAACCAATTTCTTAAACTCAAACATCATTACTTAATGCAAAATTATAGTTATATATAAAATAATTAGCTAAAAGAGGCAACCATGGATGAAGTTTAAGTGATGCGCGAGTATAAATTCAGAGAGATTTGAAAATCGATGCGAGATATGTGTGCGCATAATGATAAGCATGAGAGCGTTTGTTGTTCATTGTTCCTAAACTTCTACTATCGGCTTTATCCATATTCAATGCTTGCTTCATCTTCCAAAAATTCTTACTCGATCATGCTTCTCAACATTCTCGCTCCTTACTCACGTGTCTGTATTAAAAAAAATAAATAAAGAGATTTAAACCTTTTCTGTTTGTGGTTTACAACATCATAAAGGCTTAACTCTGTTCACTATAAAAGAAACTAGCTTTGAAGGATAAAACTCAACACTCTTAAATATATCAACAACAAATATAATTATCATCTTAAGATTCGAACCTGAAGTTATCTCTCATTGCACAACACATTAAAAAGAAGAAGAAAAATAGTACAAAACTACTGCTGCGATATATGCAGCATCACTGAGAAAAAAAAAACAAACAAACAAATTGTTGACATAGATAACGTGGTAATATGTGCCACGCTTCATTTTTTGTGCCGAGGGCTGAGCATCTAAGTATGCATGCATGTTTTCTGGCTGTATATAGTCCTTAGTCATGAAATATATGTATTGAGATGCTTTAGCACCTGAGAAAGTGTATTTTCTGAAAATGTATGTGTCGATTACTTGTTATAAGGTGTTGTTGAAATAAATTGTATAATGTAAACTAAGAGGATGAAATGCTTTATCTCTTCAGATGTAGATATAGGATAGCGGGTAATTGGGCCATGTTACCCAGCCCAGCTATTATAAAATTGCACATGTAAATGCAATTCATATATCATGTAAAGGCAGTAGTATCAAGTATTGTATAAATAAACAAATTCATCAATCTTCTCAGTATATCAGAGAATACTTTTTCTCATTCTCACAATACAAGATTGAAATCAACAACATCGTATTCTCAATTTTCTACATGGTATCAGAGCCACATTCAGCCTAACGGCAGCAGCACCAAAACTCGAAGTACCGAAGTCAAGATTTCATCAGAGCATCGTCATCATCTGAAATCTTGCAAACCCATCAGGTGAAAAACTCATCATTTGGGTTGTTATTGAATTTGATGTTTAAAAATCAGGTGTCATACAAAAAAGTCAATTTCATTTCTAATTGCAACAAGTTTTCAACAAGAAGTAAGCAAATTCACAAACAAGAAAGTTCAGAAAACTAAAAATCGAAATCAAGAAAGCAATCAAAAGCAGAAAGAAAGTGATTGCCTCGCCAAGAACTCATCAGAACAGATTCATCATATGAGTCTTGGCTGCAACTAACCTGCTCAAGCCACATTTGAAGCAATTTTGAATCAGCAAGTGTCTGAACCATCAAGTTTGAGTATCATTACTGCATTTTTTCATCATGGCTGAAGGAGATAACACATCAGCAACCTCTAATAATACTGTCAACCCTCAGCAACAACATACCACTAAAGCAACAGAGAATCTGATCAAGACTTTCATCAGTCCACAAAGCCAGTTAATCACCTTACATCTTGAAGAAGACAATTATCTTCCATAGAAACTACAAGTTAAAACAACAATGCAAGAATATGGCCTTGAAGGTTTTATCCTTGGCACAATTTGAATCCCTCCAAGATTCATCACTGATCCACAAAATAAATGATCAGCAATGAAGAATATACAAAATATTACAAACAAGATAGACTAATAAGTTATTGGCTACTGTTATCCATTAACACAAGTCTATTGTCTCAAGTAATAGGCTGCAAGTCTGCAAATGACATTTGGATTACTGTGGAAAGGATTTTCAATACCCAATCAGCTACAAAGGTTATGCATTACAAAAGACAATTGCAGAATATTAAAAAAGGCAACCAGACCATGAGGGATTACTTATCACAAGTCAACAGTGTGTGCAACATGTTGGAAGCTGCAGGGCACAAAGTGCCTGAAACAGAACAATATTGAGTATATTGAATGGACTTAGTGAGGAATATGAAGTTGCTGTTGCAGTTGTATCATCTCAACCAACTCTGCCACCAATACAGTATGTTCATGCAACTCTACTTGCACATGAGGCAAGTATAGATCACAAGAAACCATAAGATACAGATTTATCAATTAACTACACATTCAATTCCAAGAATAAAGGCCAAAATCCAAATAAACAAGGTCAATCATATCAAAGATGTGGTTATACAAATAGATTAAGGGGCAGAGGAAGATGGAACAACAATAGTAACAGACCAAAATGTCAAATATGTGAGAAAATTGGTTACATTGCAATGAAATGCTATTTTAGATTTAATGCTAGTTATATGCCCAATCAGAACTCAAACAATCAAAGAAGTGGCAATATTAGTGTCAACATAGCACAAACACAACCAGAATCAAGCATTCAGGTAGATGGAAGTGGTGTAATCAATCAGAGTACAAGACCAGAACATATTTAGGATGAGAGCTGGTACCCAGATTCAGGAGCAACTAATCACATAACAAGCAATCTTGGCAACTTAAATCTTGCCAACAAGGAGTACAGAGTAAACAATCAATATGCATGGGGAATGGTGAGTCAATTAATATCACACATACTGGTAATGCATGCATTAGTGGTATAAGACAATTATTTTTTAACAATCTATCGAGCGTACCAAAAATAAGAAAATCTTATGAGTGTATCACGGTTTGCAAAAGATAATAATGTATATTTTGAATTTTATCCAAATTATTGCTTAGTTAAAGATATACTAACTAAGGAAAATCTTTTACAGGGTGAAGTAGTCAAAGGATTATGTAGATTCAATCTTAAAAATAATACCAATTCTGGAAGAAAACAGAAATGTTGTAATATGGTTGAAATTGCTCAACCAGAATGGAATAAAGGTGTAGTTGATTTGTGGCACTATAAACTTGGTCATCCAAATATAAGTGTAATTAAACAAGTACTTGGAGAGAGAAAAATTGTGTTTGATGATATTTCTTTATCATATGTTTGTACTTACTACCAAATGGGCAAAAGTCATAAGTTAGCATTCAATGACTCACTAACCAAGTATTCAAAACCTCTAGAATTAGTGGCTACTGATCTGTGGGGACCTGCCCCAATTTATTTAGATTATGGATATAGATATTACATATCTTTTATTGATGCGTACTCTAGATTTACATGGTTATACTTTCTGAAAACTAAATCTAAAACTTACAATGCCCTATACATAAGTCAAAATTATACAGTCTGATGGAGGCACTGAGTATAAAACACTCAGTAACTTTTTTAATAGAAGGGGAATAGTTCATAGAACTACATGCCCCTATACATCAAAACAAAAAGGTTTGATTGAGAGAAAACATAGACATGTTGTAGAGACAGGGTTAACTCTATTAGCACAAGCATCATTACCATTAAAATTTTGGCCTGATTCCTTTAATACTATAGTTTATTTAATCAATAGGCTACCCATAGTACTTAAAGGAATCAGTCCATTAGAAAAATTATATGGAGTCAAACCAGATTATTAGAGTCTAAGAACTTTTGGATGTCTATGTTTTCCCTACATAAGACCATACAATACTAATAAGTTAAGCTTTAGGTCAAGACCCTATACATTTATAGGATATGGGACAAATCAGAAAGGCTATAAGTGTTTTGATGATAGTGGAAAAAATTTCATAAGCAGGCATGTTGTATTCAATGAACATATTTTTCCTTTTAGCAATGTAGGTATAAGAACAAATCAGAAGGTTTATAATTCAAGGGTATCAATACCCAGTATACATGTATGCACTGATGTCGTGCAACCAAAGGAGTATGAAAGGACTGTTGAAGTTCATGATCCACAACTCACAATGTCAGGTCAAATAGGTCATGAACCACTAGAACCGCCCAGCTATTACAGTCAATCTCCTACACAAACAAAAGAGTAAGCACAATCAATTGATGAAGGAAGTTCAGTCAGTGCACAAATGCAATCAGAAAATAATAATGATCAGATAAGTGAAAAAGTATCACCATAGGTTAGAATAGGTCATCCAATGGTTACAAGATCAAAAAGTGGGATCTTTAAACCAAAGTTATACACATCAATATCAGTCTCAGAAGAACCAGAGACATTTGAACAAGCTGCAAAAGACAGATATTGGAAGGCAGCAATGGATGAGGAGTATAATGAACTAATAAAGAACAAAACATGGGACATAGTATGTCCACCAGACAACAAAAATGTGATTGGTTGCAAGTGGACGTACAAATTAAAGAAGAATCCTGGTAGGATTGTGGCTAGATACAAAACAAGACTGGTAACTAAGGGGTATACTCAACAATATGGGTTTGATTTCAATAAAACATTTTCTCCAGTGGTCAAGCCAACTACAATAATTATTTTAAGTATTGCCTTATACAACCAGTGGAATATCAGGCAATTTGATGTCAATAATGCATTTCTGAATGGTATACTACAGGAAGAAATATACCTGGAACAACCACAAGGGTACAGGCAAAATCCAAATCTTGTGTGTAAATTAAAAAAGGCTATATATGGCCTTAAACAAGCACCAAGGGTCTGGTTTGACAAATTGAAAGCCACCCTGTGTCATCAAGGCTATCAATCCACCAAATCAAACAATTCATTATTTATCAATGTTAATAAAAAATACAATATTTACATTCTAATATATGTTGATGACCTTGTTATTACAGGGAATAATGAGGATGAAATCAAACTACTTGCTCAATATCTGGACAAAGAATTCTCAATCAAGGATCTTGGTGAATTGAATTATTTTTTAGGCATATAAGTCAGGAGAAAGTCAAAATCAAAAATAATTCTCAGTCAAAGAAAATACATTTCTGAGTTGCTGATTAAGACTAAGATGGACAATGCAAAGCCATAGCCAACTCCAATGATAAGTCATCAACATGTAACTAAAAACAGGGAAGAATACATAACAAACACTAAACAAAACAGAAGTGTTGTTGGTGCTTTATAATATTTAACAATTACAAGACCAGACATCTCTTTTAGTGTTAACAAAGTGTGTCAATTCATGCAGGAGCCAAGAGATGATCACTGGAAGGCAGTAAAAAGAATACTGAGATATATAAAAGGAACATCAAACTATGGCTTATCTATGAAGAAATGCAACAATCTTAATATAAAAGGTTACGCTGATGCTGACTAGGGAACAAATCCAGATGATAGGAACTCAACAAATGGATATTGTATATATATAGGTGATAATCCTATGTCTTGGTGCTCAAAGAAGCAATCGACTATCTCATGATCCAGCACGGAGGCTGAATACATGAGCGTCGCAAGTGCAACAACAGAGATAATGTGGATACAGTCACTATTTCATGAACTAAACATCAATTTACAAACCAAACCGACATTATGGTATGATAATCAAAGCATTGTATACATGTCCGCCAACCCGATATTGCATTTAAGAACAAAACACATCGAAATAGATCTCTACTTTGTCAGAGAGAAAATACAGAAAAGAAATCTGCAAGTAAACCACTTACCAGCTACTTACCAACGCGCGGATACACTTACCAAACCTTTGTCAAAACCAAACTTCATCAGATTTAGGAGTGACCTGAAAGTCGAAGCGATTCCAACAGATACGAGTAGATCTGATGGAACTGCTGAGTCTCAAGGAGCAAAGTTGTCGACTTTACTGAAGCACAACAAAGTTATTAGTAAATCTTGTAAAGACATGAAGAATGAAGTAGTGAGAGCTTCGCAAATTGAAGAAATCACCCAGATCTGACGTGAATCCAAGGGAAATTTGTGGCGGCGCATGGAGTAGAAGAATCGCCAAATAACCCTAATCCTAATGTCGGTTTGATGTGGGGCATTGAATGACTTGTATAATGTAAACTGAGAGGATGTAATTCTTTATCTCTTCAGATATAGGATAGCGGGTAATCGGGCCATGTTATTCAGCCCAATTATTATAAAATTGGACATATAAATGAAATTTGTATATCATGTAAAGGCAACAGTATCAAGTACTATATCAATAAACAAATTCATCAATCTTCTCAATATATCAGAGAATACTCTTTCTAATTCTTACAATACAAGATTGAAATCAACAACATCATATTCTTAATTCTCTACCGTTGCCAAAAAGCGAAGAAAAATAAGAGCAGCATCACCATGCTACAATGAAAAATAAATAAAAATAAAAAATCAGTAAATTTCTAGCCTAAAAACACTACTATACTAAAATGCGCTGATTGTATTCCTACAATAGCATCAAATGAGGCTGCTTATTAAATAAATAATGGTTTAAATCAGCTTGTGATGAACAAGATGCAATATTGCTGCTCTTTTATTCATTATAGACAAGCTAAACTTGAACCAGGAGATAACAATCAAGTACTGATTAAAGATGCAATGCAACCACCAACAATTCCGTTTATTGATTTTCATTGACTCTACTCACTTAATATTTGATTTAAAAAGTTCAAAAATTTACAAAAAGGTAAAGTTGGCTAAATTTACAATCATTGAATTAGCAGTAAATGTTGAATCTCCATATAATGCTTGTATCCTTAAATAAAAATTTGTCGCTGTTTAGAAATTGTAAAAACCCTCAAACAGCGCAGAATTCATTTGACTATGACTTTCAAAAGATTTATCTGATTTCGACGATTTTGCCTATTTCTGGAAAGCTAAAAGTATAAGCAACAACTTTTGTTCTAAGTGTTTCACAAGATTTTAATGTTTGTTAGACTAAAAATGAAGTTTTGTTAGGTGGAACTGAGTATTTACGGATAAAAAATGAATACATATGGTTGGTATTTTTTTCTTAACTTGAGATAAATACCATGCTTTTGTGATCTGTAAGATGTTTTGGAAACTAAATTCAATAAACTACCACTTTACTTTTGATTGTACCTTAAATTTTGATGTTTTGACCTTAAAAGTAAGCACGAATGTGATACAGCGTTGAATACATAAATAGTAATTTTATAATTTGACTTATATTTAATGTTTAAGCTTCTTATAGGTACCAAAAAGCTACTAATGGGTTGCATAAAGATTACTCGCTTCAAATATGTGGCTAAAAGAAACACAATTGCTTGCTAAAAATAAGAAAAGTGTAAAAAGAAAGGTATATTATACACATATGATAATGTTGATTGTATAAATGTATATATATTGATTGTTATACCTCATGTGGAAAGTCATAGATAGGGAGGACCTCAATTGTGGTTTATATTATCTGTTTTAATTTTTGAAACTCGAGCGGGGCAAAGGATACTCTACCGAAATTTTCTATAATTTTAGCACTTAAGAAAATATTTAAGAATTTATTCGTATATGAGTTAAAATACAAATCTTTAAAATAAAATTTGATAAAATAACTAACACAAATGTAATATAAATTATATTTAATAATGATAATTTATTTTATTGCTATGGATGTATGTAGTATGATAATTATATTTATACGTTATATTAATCTTTATATAAAGATATTATTCGTATATCACGTTAGCTAACGAAGTGATGGTTCATCTTTTGTTATAGGAATTGTTAGAGATTCTCCTTATATAGGAATTATGAGGACACAACTCATTTAAGGAGTGGGTCTGTAACAACTCATCTTTCTACGCACGAGTAAATAAATAAATTTAATTAAAATAAAAGTGTTTGAATTTGATTTGTGATATTTATAAATTGAATAAATTATTTTAATCGAATATAAATAAAGTGAAGTGTAAATTTATTTATATTGATTGAAATTTATTCCAAGAATTAAAATTTAAATTTAAATGAGAAAAAAATTAGCTAAAATTTAAATTGAGACCCAAAGCGATTAACCCCGGCCCAAGCCCACTTAAATTTCTTTCTTCCTTTTCCTAGAATAATCTCTTTCTTACCCCTTACCAAATCAAGCCCACCCCAAACCTGGATCCTCAATTCTTCGCTCGTGCCCTAATTCCCTAAAAATTCCGAAATCGCGGTGGTCTGTGTATAAAAGCACTCGAACGCAAGGTGAGGCGGCAACGTTGCAGGCGTTAGCCGGCGAGGGGGTGTAGTCCCATGATCGTGGTTGCACTGGGCATGGGTAGGGTTGTTGGCGTTGATTCCTGGAAGAAGTCATGACCTGCCACTTAAACTTGAGCATATGCTGCATCTTGGAGGAGCGATGATTGGTGGAGGCCGCTACTAATCGATAGGATGTTTATGTTGATTCCTCCTCAGAAGTTGCAGCTGCTCGTCATATTACTAGTGGTGCGTAACGATGGAAGTGCTGCTTTGAGAATTAAAGTTGTCATCTCGGTGAGTATTATAGACTCACATATCTATGTTTAATCATCAAATTTCTTACCTATTTTGGCCTATATGATAGTATGAATGTTTTTACATGTATGTGCACTTGAATTCTTGAGTTTGATATTGATTATAATTAAAATGATAAAATAAAACAATACATATATATATATATATTGAAAAGAATATATATATATATAATCAAAATGATATAGATATAATATAATATTTTAGAGGTAATTAAAGTTATATATTAGTGGACATCACACTTAAAATGTCGGCTAGCCTTGCTAAAAATAAAGTTATATACAAGTAGTTAAATAAAATATGTTTTAAGAAGTTTAATTGAGAATTTATAAATGTAAATAAGAGTTAAGTTTAACAAATAAATAAGGTTTAATAAATGTAAATATGAAATGTTATTTAGTTGATGTTGTATAGTTATTAAAATATCTAGGAAATTCTAATACACCAAAGTGTGAAATACACATATTAGATATAGATATAAACGAATGTAAATCTAAATTTAATATAATTTAATAAAGTAAATTCAATTACATTACTTAAATAGTCATTTATTGTCATTTATAAAAGTGTAAAATTTTAATATTTATAGTATCCAAGTTTTTAATATGTACACGTATGTGTATGTTTAAATTAAAATTTGTATATTATAAATATGTTAATTTACTGGATGAACTAAAATAAATATATTCAAATTTAATATGTATATTTATATGTTATATATATATATATATATATGCGAGTATAATTTGAAAGCTTAATTAATTAATAAAGGAAATTTAATGGTATTATCTAAATGGAAAATTTACAAAATGTTTTTAGTTAATACTCTATAGCTATCAAAGAAAATTATAAATGTATAGTTCAAGTTTATATATATATATATATATATATCATGAAGATAAGAATTGATTTAAGTGTATTATAATTATTTTAAAATAGTAACTAGTTATAAACAAATTATAAAAAAAATATTCTTATGCATAATATTTAGTATTATTATTTATTTTAGGGTTTCAAAAGCAGTATATGTATTATTTGAATATGTAAATAAATATTAATTAAATTAAATTAATTTTTAAATATTTATTTATTATTCGTTTATGAGTATTTATTTTCTAATACATGATAAAAATGATACAAATGATTTATTTAATATCAATTTAATTGTTTTATAATTATATTTATTGGACAACCAAATTCATGAATTTTCCAAATCAATCTTTCCCTTTGTATTGCTTTGGCTTATATAAATGTTAATACATGATTTCTAAGTATTTTGATTCTCATTTTACCTATTTTGATCCCAATAATATGTGTGATTCACCATTGATACGGATTTGATTGATGATTTTAATATGATACGGTGGTGACATTCTTTTATATATTTTTTGATTTAGTTATATGTAACGAGAAATCTAAATAAATGGAGTTATGATACCGTCTGGTACTGGACACTAGGTAATATTTCTTCGATTATTCTTTGGACTTGTTATACAGAATAATATGGAGATGTGTGTAGTTTATAAGCAGTAAGTAAACGTTTGAGTATCACTCAGTGGTATGGGACGCTGTTGTTGGAACCTGCCTTCTTCGATTTTAATGTGACAACTATATATTTCAAACTATATACTATGATAACAAATATTCTTGCAGGAATCCACAAAGAAAATCTATTATCATATCGTCAACAAACAAAGCTCAAAGATATTGATTATTATTTCCGGTTAGATATTTTTGTACAATCTCTGATATGATGATAACACACACACACAAATAGTTTTTTGGAAAACATGTTCTACAAATATAAAATATCTTTTTATAGACATAAAAGTATTTTCAAAAGTTTCTCAAGTTCAGAATCACTAAAATAAAGAAGAGGAACAAATCAGTACAAATTCAGACATCTGTCACTTTTATTTAGCCATCTGTCATAAAAACAGACGTCTGTCACTTTAATACAGACGTCTGTCATAAAAACAGACGTCTAAATTAAATGAACAGACGTCTAAATTCACAGAAATTTGTTTCTTCTGCCTATTTGACTGTTTAAACTTACTTAGCCATCTGTCACTTTTTCTCAGACATCTGAACTTGACGAACTGAAGCATCTCTTCATGAAAATTCAAAATTTGAAGAGTTGTCTTCTTCACCAACAGTTGCACTCCTTCTAATAGTTGCAACTATTGAATTAAAACTATTCAATACTATAAATAGAGATGAAAATCCACTATTTCATTACCCAATTCTTTCTATCTATACTTGCTTTGTATTATCATAATCACAAGCGATTTTCAATCTATACTTCCTATCTTTGCACATTCAAATCATCATATCAAGAAGATTATAGGAAGGGTGTACTACATTGACTATATTCGTGTTATTCAAAGAACACACAAAGTCGAGAAACAATTTACCAAATTGTATTTGAAGTCCTATTCGGTTGCTTAGGCGGAAAAGTCCTATTCGGTTGCTTAGGCGGAAAAGTCCTGTTCGGTTGCTCAGGCGGTGTAATACCTGTTCCTCCGGGTTAAGTGAGGGTTGTTAGAGAAATTCCAGAAGGAGTCTGGGACTGGACGTAGAACGAGAAGTTCGAACCAGTATAAAAATCCCTGGTGTCATTTTTTACTGCTATTTACTATTATTTATAATTCCGCACTTGCTAGTCGTAGTTTAACTATATTATCGATCCATATAGACTTTCATTTGGTATCAGAGCCTGGTATTCTATTGATCGTCACAACATCATAGAATAATGGCCAGAAAAAGATCCGATCGAAATACAGCAAGCAAAAAGCCTGAAACTATCAGAGCAACGACCAATGAGGACTGTAAAAAGGTACATTCTGATTTACAAATTTCGGTAAAAGATAATAATGAATTAGTTAGTGTAAGCAATAAGATTTCAAAGCTTAACTTTATTATCTTAGAAAAGATGAAATCTGTTGAACTTGAAAATAAGAAATTGAAAAATGAGAAGTTAGATTTAGAAAATCAACTTGGTGTTTTAAAGAATAATTTTGAGGCTCTTACAGATTTTCTAGATGAACAAAACACCATATTTGAGAAAGAGAGAGAAAAATTTTCAAAAGAAATTTTTGATTTGAAAAGACAAAATGATTTATTACAATCCTCTTTAGATAATTCAGAATCTCAAAATTTCCTTCTCAAAAATGAAAACTGTACGTTAAAAAACGAGAATACTGAATTAAATAAGAAAATTGATATTTTAAATAATAATTGTGACTTTAAAGCTAAATTTGATAAACTTAACACTGAAGTCACAAAATTTAATAAAGGTCAAAATGATTTAAACATGATTTTATCCAGTTCTAGACCGTTACATGATAAAAGTGGTTTAGGATATAATAAAATTGATCGTAGAAATAGCACTAGATATGCTTTCATGTATAGTAAAAATGTTAGTGCTAGTACTAAATTTCGAGTAAAGTCTAAATCCAATTTTTATAGAAATTCGAATACTGCTATGACCAATAATGTTTATAATTTCCCTAGAAGTACAAAATCATTGACCAGAAATATGAATAAAAATTATCTAAATATTTGGGTTCCTATTAATTGGAAAAATAGAGAAAAATACATTGATGATTATTTTGATATGGTAGTCAATAATGAAAATTATATTTATAAAGGATCAACCACACCCAAATGGGTATGGTTTCCTAAGACCTAACCTCCCGGACCCTAACATAATAAGTGGGTACCAAAAATGATTATTATTTTTTGCAGGTACTCAAAGAAACAAAAGGAAAAGGATAGATTTTGGAATTTTAAAGAATGTTCCATACGTTTAATAGAATTACGTGCTTACAATGAAATATGGACTTCAACAAATATGGTAAAATCTATTTTATTTTTCCTTCATAATTAATAATGAGTTTATCTCGTTATTTACAAGATATTATACTTAGGGGTAGAAGTTATACATAGGGGGACCATTAAACATATTAATATTATTCAAAAACTAAAAATCAGACAAACAGACGTCTGATAGTTATTAACAGACGTCTGTATACCTATTTTTTGTTTGAGCCGTCTGAACATTTTGTCACAGACGTCTGTCCTCAAAAATAGACGTCTGCTATAAAAATTTAGACGTCTGAATTTAGTTCAAAATGTTTTTTACTCTCTGTTTCAATTTTAGACCTCTGAGCCGTCTGAACAAATCTTTTAGACGTCTGTCATCATACTTAGCCATCTAATATAATTTTTAGACGTCTAAATCTATTAATTTTTTCAATCTTTTTTATTTTCTACAGAACATCAGACGTCTGTTATGTGACTTGTTCTATAAGTAATTTATTCTTATGTTCTGTATCTTTTTATAAATATGTATTTCTGTCCTATATCACTGTTTCTCTTTGTTTAGTATATTAAGATGTGGAACCTGTTCAAACATATGTTCAAATCTGTTTTTATACTCCAAATATTCTGACTCTTCCACAACAAAATTTTATCATTGGTATGTTCTGAACAAAGTTCATATTGCTATTCAACAATGTGTTTTATCATCACATTTCTAACAAAACCCCTTACAAATTCCTTTTTGTTAATGACAAAGGGGGAGAAATATTAATCATTCTGCTATATAATATGGTCATGTTGACAGGGGGAGCAAAAGGTATGGTTTATACTAACCGTTGAATTATATAGTTGTCATCATCAAAAAGGGGGAGAATGTTGGAACCTGTCTTCTTCGATTTTAATGTGACAACTATATATTTCAAACTATATACTATGATAACAAATATTCTTGCAGGAATCCACAAAGAAAATCTATTATCATATCGTCAACAAACAAAGCTCAAAGATATTGATTATTATTTCCGGTTAGATATTTTTGTACAATCTCTGATATGATGATAACACACACACACAAATAGTTTTTTGGAAAACATGTTCTACAAATATAAAATATCTTTTTATAGACATAAAAGTATTTTCAAAAGTTTCTCAAGTTCAGAATCACTAAAATAAAGAAGAGGAACAAATCAGTACAAATTCAGACATCTGTCACTTTTATTTAGCCATCTGTCATAAAAACAGACGTCTGTCACTTTAATACAGACGTCTGTCATAAAAACAGATGTCTAAATTAAATGAACAGACGTCTAAATTCACAGAAATTTGTTTCTTCTGCCTATTTGACTGTTTAAACTTACTTAGCCATCTGTCACTTTTTCTCAGACATCTGAACTTGACGAACTGAAGCATCTCTTCATGAAAATTCAAATTTTGAAGAGTTGTCTTCTTCACCAACAGTTGCACTCCTTCTAATAGTTGCAACTATTGAATTAAAACTATTCAATACTATAAATAGAGATGAAAATCCACTATTTCATTACCCAATTCTTTCTATCTATACTTGCTTTGTATTATCATAATCACAAGCGATTTTCAATCTATACTTCCTATCTTTGCACATTCAAATCATCATATCAAGAAGATTATAGGAAGGGTGTACTACATTGACTATATTCGTGTTATTCAAAGAACACACAAAGTCGAGAAACAATTTACCAAATTGTATTTGAAGTCCTATTCGGTTGCTTAGGCGGAAAAGTCCTATTCGGTTGCTTAGGCGGAAAAGTCCTGTTCGGTTGCTCAGGCGGTGTAATACCTGTTCCTCCGGGTTAAGTGAGGGTTGTTAGAGAAATTCCAGAAGGAGTCTGGGACTGGACGTAGAACGAGAAGTTCGAACCAGTATAAAAATCTCTGGTGTCATTTTTTACTGCTATTTACTATTATTTATAATTCCGCACTTGCTAGTCGTAGTTTAACTATATTATCGATCCATATAGACTTTCAGCTGTTATGATATTTATTCAGTTATTCTATGTAAGTAGATGACACTCACGTGACGGGAATAGAGAGGATTGTATGAGGTGATACGTAGTGATATATGGCTATGTACTAATATATAAGCTCTGTGCCTAACGATGACCATGACTTCATGTCTATATGTTTTGGTTCTATATGCCACTATTACGATGTACTCCTATTATGTTTGTTGGAGAGGACCCGAGGGCTAGAATCCACCCTAGCGGCCTCATCGTGGGGTCTCTCCCTAGATCCGTGACACCCTATTTTGCTTAGTGCTTTCAGCTTTGTGCTACCCCTTATGCGTGCATTTGCCCCTGTGTCACCTAGGCCTGCAGTTTGTTATTTATACCTTTGTGGTTAGGAGCGATTGTAGTGTTGTGACTTGCACCGGTAGATATGTATCATGATGACTATGAGGTAACTAAAGACTATATAGACTAAGTGTCTCTGGAGCTTGCTTAGTGCTATCAGTCTCCCTTCTGGTTCTGACGGAGTAGTAGATTGGCATATACGATTGATACACCTTACTGTAGTATTGTTATGGGCTAGGTGCCGCATGTTGTTTTATAGACTACCCTACTTGGGACTTCTTGTCCGTCGTACAGTCATCTCCATCACGATACTGTTGGATAGTATAAATATGAGGAGACGAGATTATACCTAAGATATATGATCTGTGTATAATGGATTCTCTGTATATCGATGGGCAACTTATCTATCCTATTTTATATTGATGATGATGTTTTATTTATTGAGATTTAGAATTATATTTAGGCAATGCTTCATGCTAGCTTTATTATACTTGATGATGCCTCCTATATTGATATTTATGGATTTGAGGATATTTTCTGGACATATGTGGTTCACCCATAAGTGTGGATTTTGTGGTTTCTATTTTAATGTATTTCTATATGGATGATGACATCTTTCGATATCAGCTTATATTGCTTCATATAAATTTTAAGTTATTTGGGTGATGTGATACCTTATGATGATTTATTCATCTATGCTAGAGTATTATGTTGATATCTCATGTTTACTATGTGTTACCCCTATTATTATACTTGATTAGGCATAGTCTAACTTATGTGTTATTTATGTATTACTTGGGTCGGTCCGATACAATTAAGGTACATAGACACTTGACCAGCATATGTTTTAGTGGGATTAGAGGAGACTTATATTATGTTTATTGTATAATACTCAAGAGATATTGTTCATTGTATATTCATGATATTGAGTTATATATTGATTGTTTGTTATTTACATTACAGTGTAACATACATCATTTGGGATGGGTTGTATTTTTATTGTATTATTTATTATATATTATATGTTATCACTGCGTTTGACTCTGTGTTCTCTGTGACTTACTATATATTATGTATTGTTCTATTATGGAAGCACACGTGTTTAATGTTTTGTACCAATACTGTGTACGTATACATGAATTATTTATATGATGTTTTAATACGTACCCGTGTTTGTTCAAGGGAACATTCACATATGTACCCCATATAGCCTCATTCTCTGTATATCTAATGGTATTATTATGTAATACTATTGGATAGTATGGGTATAGAGGTGGGGTGTTTCAATATATGTGTATATATATACACATAATGTATTACAACATATTAAATAAGTAATGATATTTCATAGATATTATATAATTTTGAAGATATATTGTATGTATATACTTAAATTTAAATTTGTTGTTAAACATTTAATTAATTTGACCAAGTAAGAGGAAATTTTATGTTTAGATTTATAATCAATTTGACAATTTCAAAAATAATATAGCTTTAAACTTCAAATGAATTAATTTATAAATATAATTTCTAAATTTTATCCAAAATATTTTATGAGTAGAATGTACAATGATTTACACAATGTTAATTTATCATAAGCCAAAATTACTTTAGTTTAATTTGTAAATCTATTAGGTTTAAGCTGAAAGTTGTATTTTATATTTTTAGAAGATAGAGATGTGTGTATAATAAATTTATGTATAATTTTATGTACGCTAATTTTTGCAATGTTAATTTTATTTAAGGCTGAAGTATATTTGTTATAACATACATATCAAATTTAAAACCCGTTAATTTGTAAACATAATTCTTATCAATTATTTATTAATTCTATAATTATTAATCAGATCAAAAGTGTGGCAACGTCATCGCATATATGATGGTTTGGTCATAGCAAATATGAATCTATAAAGATAACATTGTTTCCTCCAATTGGTTTACGCATGGCATATAAAAATCTATTAAACATATATAAAATTACCTTAGCTGATTTTGTCGCTCATTACATGTTGATCTGTGCTTGTCTCCTAGGATTCTGAATCTATGTACTTGATCTTGCAAGGATCGAACAACTATTACCATTGAAAAGGAGAAGAGGCTTTTAGTTTTTTAAAATTCTAGGAAAAAGGGATGACCATGTTTAAAGGAAGAAAAACAAATTTTCATTTTTTGGAATTATAAAGGGGTTTGAGATGGTTATATGCATGAGTCATTAAGAGAGATAACTCTCACTAATTTTCTCTTTAAAGGCCAAAACAAAAGCCCATCCTCTCCTTTATGTGGTCAGCCTATTAAGGTGACTTTTCACCTTCATAACTTTAGCTCTAATTAATTTTTGCACTTTTAAAACATGTTTAAATATGTATTAACATCACACATATTAATATGTGTATATAGCACCTACATACACATCTAAATAATTACTAAGGGCATTCAAAAAATTTCCAAAGGGTACCAAAATTACTAATGATATCCCAAATACTAAAAGTACTTTAATTAGTATATCGTATATTAACTAATTTAATCAATTTAAAACACATTATAAACTAATTAATCGGGTGATATTTCGAAGACTGCATAGATTCAGTTGTGCGACTAACATGTGTGAATTCAGTCAGTAATTAATATTGAACAATTCAAATGTTAATGTCCATACGTTACCTTAGTTGATGCTGTAACTTCTTGAACGAATTCATTGCATATAGATTTTTTTTGGTAAAGTCATATTTTAGATCGATTTAAACAACACCTTTAAGTAAAGATATATTACATACGTGTTCTACTCATCACCACTGTATCTGATATCTGTAGTTTAGTCGCGGTCAATACTCAAACAATATCCCTATAAAACTATTTTTTCCATCTCCTAATTACTTGGTTATATAATAACATTAATTATTAACCGATATGGCCTGGCCGGACACTTTTGACTTTGTGTTGAACATAATTGACCGTGATACTAACCTCTCATAACAGAGGAGGCGAATTCTCTATTAAATAGTGTTTCACTTCCTACGCTTCAACTATAATCAAATTGAAACCATGTCATGATTTGGCTATAATCAAATTAGAGTGTTCACATCAAAGTTCCATGGTATTCTTGAATCTAAAGAACCATGTAAAATTGTCGCATAGAGATTTCCTATATGACCTTATTTATTATTAACTAATAGGAAACTCTGGATGAGTCATTCTATAATTACCAATAATAACAACTATTTAACCCCTTGGTACCCCTAGCAGTCATGTGTAATGCAGTGCCCAATATTTGGAGAGCATTACATACTCTGGTCCCAACAGATATACCGATATCCTTTTCTTGAAACCTTGACTGAGAATATTTAAAATAAAGTATTTTGGACTTAAAATTTGATACTCATGGTTATAACATTTGTAACTATATCATACAATACTTTACTTAAAGATTATATATATATATATACTAAATGATTATACAACAATTTATTTATATCGCAATATAACATTATATATAATAGAAAACAAACATCGAATTAAACTTTATTTTAAATGAGATTGGTTTCAAAGTTATGATATGTAACAGATTATATAATTACCCCTAGGGTATATCCCCCTTAACTTTCAAATTCTCACATGCACTTGGGGAAATTTTGGATGCACAATTCAATACCTTCTCGATCTGCCACCCAAGATCAAACTGAGAGATGGTCCTCAATATGTTACTAGACACTTAATCAAGGAAACCATACTTGTCTCATTTATAAATTTGTGTATACATATTTTAATACTACACTATTCTTGGTGATGCACTCATCCTACTAGAACTTGCTACAATTTTCTCGTTTATAACTCTTTCCATCATAAGATCTTAGTCTAAGTTGAACCTTTAAAAAAATTTAGCTTGTCTTACTACATCTATATTTCCAAGTTTTAGCATGAACAACCTTCACAACATTGTTTCATAAACAATTTTCAATATTTCATAAATATCCAATAACACTACCCTTGGTAAGTTTTTTGATTTTCTTTCATTTGCCAATTGTGTCAAATACATATGCAAATCTAATTCAGTACAAAACATATGCAATGGAACTTACTTCCAATGCATAAGGTATCTCATGTACCTTATCCCACGATAACATTTCTTGTTTGGAATTCATATTAAACAATTTTAATACTTGTATTATGCACCATGTTTTGAATAAACCCAATATCCTACTATAGCAGATATATAGGACAATAGTGTCAAGTCATTTATCATCAATAGTTAAGTTGTCCATTTATAGTATTAGAAATGATTTAACACCTTTTTCAGTCTTTCTTTATTACAGGGACATGCTTCTTTTGCATTTTGATTCTAGTTAAACATTTTTGTTTTTTCAATCGGTATACATATTCCAGTTTTGAAATGGTCAATTTAAGATTGTAATTTGATCCTAAATTCATAAGATTATCATCACTCCCACTAATCCCGAGAAATCTAGTATTCGCATTAATAGAGTTCAACAACTTGTAGGCTAATACCTAATGGAATTGAGCGAGGCGATTGGCGAAATCAATAAAAAATTCAACTTTCGAAACGACCAAATCATTTTCCAATTGCCTTTGCATAATATGTTTAAAAGTTCCAATTGCAAGTGTTTGCATCCGATGGATCATATCTCATTAGATACATTAAAGTCATATTTCGTTGGTTTACTGGATTCCACTGCAGACCTTTTCAACATCTCATCAAGTGGCAAAGTCTATATGTTCACAATTTATGGGCAATTGAGGACATTGACATTGATATACTTTTCTTGTATTATGAAAATCACATTTTCTCTTTAGCGTATGAGTCTACATTGTTAAGTTCCCTTGACGTGGGTTACCGTAACATGCTTATGTGAGATAGATCTTAAGGCTATTAGTACACTCCAAGGTGGTGAATAATGTGTATAAACTACTTAAAAGTTAAATAGTGAAATTAAAGGTTAGCTACTCAGATCAATAATCAAATCTCAAATAAAGCAGATAATCATGGAGTAAATATAAGTAAAGTTAATTTAAGAGCAGCAAAGTAAACGACATTAGGAATTTTATGTTTGCTTGGTTTCCCAATGTTACATCCATTCCTATACCCCATAAAGAATTTCCACCATATTAACTTTCTTTCCACAGGTGGCAAGTACACCTTTACAATTTTCATGTTAATAAGCCTATCTTTGAGTTTATGTGATTTACGTTCTAAATGTATGTTGGAAAATTTGAAACTTAACTGGTTAAGATGCAACCTTTCCAATATCATATCATATATATAATCGTAAACTTGGCTCTAGATAATACCGGATTAATATACGTATATACTAATAGATACATATCCTTTAAGAAACATTTACCATAACTTTTTTTGAATCAAATCATGATTTGATTACTTTTTATACATCGTAATATAAGAAAGAGGGAGTAAAATTTTAGATAAAACTATATTTCATTTTAGGTATTACTGGAACTCAATATCCAATATACTTACCTCATTCAGTCATATCAAATTGTTTTAACTCTTTTGTATGTTTTCAAATTTATTTCTATGTACACTTCATAACTTTGACCTAATGTATCAATACACATAAGTCTGTATCTCATACATTTCAATAGTAAAAATGAAGTAGGTGGATTTGATTTTAATATTTTAGATTATGATATCTTTGTTGGTATATCCCAAACATATTGATTGCTCGAGCCCAAACTTATGTGTGGTGACACATTAAGATACTCCTTGATATAAACCAAGGTTGTATCAATTCTGGTTATACTCCTACTGAATATGAGCACCATTATCAATTACTAGAGACATACTTCATCATGATTCACAATCACAAAAATATGAAGGCATTCTTCATATATATAGTGCAATATATCTCAATAATCAATTGCATAGTCTAAATTTCTGAAATTAATTATACTTGGTATTTAGACGGTTATATCATTTATAAGCCAAAACACCACTTAGTCAAGAATATAAATATTATGAAGACATACCTTCACAAGTTTATTATATATATCATATACAAATAAACTGTGTTCATTTTTGATCAAATTGAATATAGTTATTATTTAAAAAATAATGTTGATATCTTGAAAATATATGTCCATTGGTAAAACTGATATGATGAGCTCTCACTATTTCTGCCACAATAATAAAAATATAAACAATGCAAAGTTGTATCACTTTTACCATGGTCTGTCTGTTTCAATTATTATAACAAATTTACAATCAAGATTTATGATCCAATAATGGAAAGCTTTATAATACAGAACTTATAAAAGATAATCTTTTGCAAAAACTTTATTGTATTTCATCCTCCTTTAAGCATCTTCACATGTTGGTATAAATCCAATCCCAACGTCTCTTCATGAATTCGAGCGGCATTCACCATCTCTTAATCACAACAATATGAACATTATTACTATCATCTTAAATTTTTGTTTTCATTCCTTAATGTCAAACCTTTAGGAGAAAACTTAACCATGAGTTTTGGCTAACTCTAATGCTTAATTGCTATCGTTTAACCTTAACAAATTAAGGATAGCTATCCTGCAATTAATTAATTGAACTAACCTGAGATTTTAGTTAATCAAGCCTCTCTTTGATTCTTGGCCAAGAAACTATTTCAACGAGCAATATACATTTAATTATATTAAATATACCATCTCACACTAAGTTTTGTTTTCTTTGTTAAATAACAATTATTTGAAATCTAAATATTATAAAATAATAATTTTCACCATAAACTATTGCATGTGATCAAATATCCATACTCTTATATTATTTATAGAGTCTATATTCATATGGAAATATTATGCAAGTTAAAACTTAAATGGACCTAGATGTGAAAATTTAAATAATTGTACACTTGACTTGTTAAAATGGACTTTGAAGTGACTATAGGCCAAAAGAATTATTTTTAGACGAATATGCATTTCTTTAAGAATCTTTAATTTTAGTTCACTATGCATACCTTAATCAAAAAATATTATATTATTTATTTACTCAAAATTATATTTATTCGTTCTATAATATTACATACGTTCTTATACTTATTAGATTGGTTAAATGTGGTTCATTTCATTTATGTTATATTATCTTATTAAATTTTGTATTCTCAAATCCCAAAGAGAAAATGAGAAATCTTTCGATTTCTCTAATTGGTGTTCGAACTCACTTGCCTTGGGGATCCGACCTTGAGTGTGCTCACCAAGCCATAGCCCCATAAGTGGTGGATAACACTTTTATCGGCTATATCCCATATAATTGCTAACCATAGTTTTTGCCCTAATCTCAATCTTGACCTTGAGTTTTCTCAACAAGCCAAGAGATTTTAGTCAGTCTGTCCTATCATTTGGCAATGGCATAAGTATAAATACTCATACCCAGAATTTTCTTATAATGACCCGGAATTTATAACACTTCGTATTTAAATATATGAATTATTTAAATATTTGAATCTTGGATATAATATGATTACATGGATTTAAAACCTTGCTAAACTCCTTTTAATCAATAACTAATGATGGTAAACTTGTTTTTGAAATTTTTTTACAAAATTAAATACACTACACCAGAATTGCCAATTCGCAACGGCTTAGAGCCGTTGCAAAATTGGCAGTGGTAAAAATTTAGCGACGACTTTTAGCCGTTGCGAAATTAAAATAGTATCAAAAGAATACTAGCCTTATTATTCAATTTCAAACATCCGGTGATGATTCGCAGTCTCCTTTCAAATCTCAGGTAGATGATGATTTGCGATCTGGAAGATGAAATCAGAGGGGGCGATTAGGGCAAACGAAGGGAACTGAAAGAGGGAGCGATTAGCTAGGGCAAACGCAGAGTTGGAAAATGAAATTAAGGGGCGTGCTGTTTTGGGAACAGGGGGTTACGTACGCAGCGGTTCAAAACGAATATAAAAAAAAGAATTAAGAAAACTTCGCAACGGCTTTGAACCGTTGCAAAAATAAAACGGCCCTAAGCCGTTCTTAAACGTTTTACAACGGCTCAAAACAGTTGCAATTTAGAAACGGCTCCGAACCGTTGCGATTCTTCCGCTTATGGGGGTTACAAATATGCCAATATGGTGTAGTGATACTTCAAAGAAATATCTATAATGTGATCGAAATACTTTGAAGATATTTTTCTAAGAGTGTGAGGAAAAGAGCAAGGCACATGAGGGGGAGCATGCATGGCAACCTTCCATGGAGGGTAAGAGGTGAGTGGTTACCTCTTAGCCACTTCTACATAAGGCTCTTCATGTGATAACATTAACACATTTGTTAATTTTCAAAGGTAGAGACAACTGTCTTAATCCATTTCTATCTCCACTAATCAATCTTTAATCAAAACAAATCAACTCTGATTCCTCCCCAAACTTTGGAAAAGGCCTTAATTCCTCTTGGCTATATGGAATACCAACTCAAAAGTGTAAGTAGTTGGAAAAAATGGTGCACCATCCCTAGGCCGTGAGCATTATAGGTGAATGAAGCATGGCCTTATGCATGTGAGGGCAAAATGTGGAAGCTTTGAATGTTTGGTGATGGTAGGAAGTGTTCTTATGATTCTAGTGGCTTATGCTTGGTTTTAGGCTTAATTTGGGGTGAGTTCACACATCATTGAATAATATATAATGTGTTTATATATATTGTATGCTTGAATATAAAGTTAAATAAAGTTAACTAATGCAAGTTATCACTTTTGAACCCCCTTACGTTGGAAAGCAAGTGACAACTTCATATGTAATATTATCACTTCTATTTTCCACTAAAACATGCGATCTTGACTTTTTGTTTACATGTATGGTTTGGTTGTGTGTGGCATTGAAGTGTGTTTGAAAGTGTTTGAAGCGAGAATAGTCACTATAAGTGCACTTCACAAATCCCTTGTTTTTAACTTGCTTAAAATGGTTAAATGTGAATATATTGTGAAAATATACGTGCTCTACACTTATAACAGTGTATGAGACAACGAGGAAGTGGTTTGAAAAATTTTTGAACTTGTTGAATGGAGTTGCGGAAGTTATAGAGAAAATGGTCGTTATATGAGCACTTTGAAATTGCTTTGTGTTCGGCAATTTTTAATATGATTTTAAAAGGAATCGTTAGGGGTTTCTTTGCTGGTTTAAAAGATACTATATGTGTACTTATTACTATAAAAATATTAAGATTTAATTGTTTTAAAACTGGTTGAACGAAGTTGCAAAATATAGGAGCGAAAAGGTCGCTATATGAGCACTTTGTAAAATGCCTTTTTTGGTTATTTTGAATATAATTTTAGAAAGACATCCTTATGGGTTTCTTTGCATGGTTATTAAATACTATAAGTAAAGTTCTTACTGTACAAAATTGGACTTTAAATCAAACGTTAACATGTTGAATTGTAGCAACAGTATGAAACTGCAACACTTATCAACTGAACACTGCACCAAATCAGTGATTTTGTAACATTTCATACCAATCAATTTCTATCCCTTATAAATTTTACAACTACCAACTATAAAAATGTGTTTGGATACCTAAAAAGTGTTAGTAAAAATAATTAGTCTGTAGAATAAACTTTGCAACATACTTATTATGATTTACAACACACGTAAATGTTACAAGAATTGGTAAATTTGTAAATAATTTATTAATGATGAGAGTCTTCTGTAATTTGGGTATAGGGAAAAAAATTTAAAGGACAAATTAATGTAAATAATTAGGTATAAGGAAACGCGCATAAATTTTTTATCGTAAGGACAAGCTCAAAGCCCATTTACGATTTAAAACAAAACAACACTGTACTGAATTATTCCGTTCATCTTCCTCCTTCGTTCTTTCACTCATTCACTCAAAAATTTTGTAATCGACAACAAAAAATGGCCGCAAACCAAAAACAAATCTTCATCTCAAACACAACCACAAACATCGACAAACGACGAACAATCACCATAAATTAGACAACAATCACAGATTCGAGAAGTAGAAAAACTAGCTTCAACGGAAATGCAGCAAGAAACTGAAAGTCGAAACAACGAAATACTTCCTACAGTAGATATTCAACCGAAAAATATAATGGCAGAAAAAGAAAACCTACCTCAAGTTGAGTCGATAGCAGAGGCGATGAAAGGAAAAGCCAGCAAGTTAAAACTGAGAAAACTGCCAGTAGAAGAAGAGGAGAAGCAAAATCGAGAAAAAAGAACAAAGAGAAGAAATGAATAAAATACAACGGATGAAAATCAACCAAAAATAAGAGAAAATATACCAGAGAAGGTAACTGATACTATAAAATCAAGTATAATAAGGTTAGTATAATTTTATTATAATAACATTGAATTTATTTGACAGAATAATAAAGAAAACATGCAGCAAAAAACAGCTGTTGAGAAAGCAATCGAAGAAAATCTACAAAACAAAGAACAAAGAACGAAAAGAAAAAATGAAAAAAAAATCAAAAGGAAATACAAACAGAAACTCAGGTAAATGATACTACAAAATTATGAAACTGATACTAACAATATCATATTGTTAAATGTATTCTAATAGTACTAAAAATTATAAACAGGTAAAAGCTCAGAAAGGAAAAAGAAAAAAGTTGCAGATGAAAAATTAAAAGACAAACAGCTCAATTCGGTAAAATTACAAACATTATCACTTTATGACATGATACATATTGCAAAAATGATACCTGTAAATTGTTTGGTAAAAGACAAGGCTTTGAAGCTTTAAAAATAATAGTCAGTATCATTTATTTAAAAACAATGCTAATATATTGGAAAAAAAATCCATCTGTCTGCTTAATTTTAAATGTTTAATTTAATTTGGTGCTTTCTAATTGAAGAATTTTTTTTCACACACATATATGATAAAACTAATACTAACAGACTACAAAAATGATACCCACCATCTGTTTATGTGGAATTGATACCTTGTAATTTAGAAATTATTTTTCAGTCTTACTTGTAGCAAACTGATACCAATACTTAGAAAAATGATACCCACTTTATATCTGTCTGAAGATTATAGTTTGGCAAATAGTTTTCACTGCAAACTGTTAAAAAATTGATACTAATATAATCCAAAAATGATACCTCCATTTTGTTAGTTTGATGTTATTATTTTTCAATTTTTAATTTATATCAGCTGTAATTTTTAATAACTAAAACCTAAATTTAAAAGGAATGGTAATTACTGTATGTTTTCAGTACAGTTGAAAACTAATAATTTGATAAATTGTTTTACAAATCATTGTAAACAAAGATGACGTTGATATCTTCAAAGAATGAAACAAATAATCATTTTGTGTGAAGTATTTACCTTGTGCTTTGATAAGTTGTTTTTATTATATTTTTTTATAAAAACTGACACCTTTATAAACCAAAATAATACTTACAGCTTGCATGCTGAAAGGCAATAATTTGAAATTTTCAAAATTATTCGAATTATCTTGTTTGTAAAAACTAATATCTATATCTAAAAAAATGATACTTACTGACTATTTCAACTAGTGTTGACCACTTTATAATTTGTAAATAATTTTCAATGTATTTTTTGAAAAAAAAGTAAAAATACAATGCAAAAATGATACCAGAAGTATGTTTATTTCAAATTTGTACTTTGTACTTTTTTTAATTGTTGTTACTACATTATGTTTAGAAGCTTATATCATTATAAATAATAACTGACACCTATACTGTGTATATTTATGTTAAATGATCTGTAGTGTCCAAAATAGTTTCGAATTACTTTTTTATGAAAACTGGCACCAATGTTTAACAAAACTGATACCTACTAGCTGTTTAGAATAAAGTTCATAATTTTGTAATATTTTATAAAACATTTTCCATGTAATTGTAGAAAAAATAATACCAATAAATTGCAAAAATAAATTGCAAAATCAACCAGCCAAAAAATCAAAGCGACGCAAAGAAAAACAGCTTCTTATATTCAAAGGCTGAAAGCAAGAATAAGAGTGAAAAAACAAAGCGACAGCTTTGAATATGGTCAAAAACAAAAAAAGTAGCAAATAAGCCAAAGCTTGGAAAAAATGTCAATGAAAACAAAAGTGCAGAAGAGAACTATCCAAAGCCACTTACACTGATAGAACCAACGCTTTCAGAGATAGGGCTTGGACACTGCAAATGTTGATCTATCTCAATGTAGAACAAAAAAATGTGATAAAACTTTCTTTTCTCTAATGACATCATCATAGAAGTAAGTATACAAATATTTATACTAATGTTAAATATGAAAATAAGTTTATCTAACTTACACAAATCTTTTCTGTTAAAATAGTGTAGTAGCATGGGAAGATAAGGGCACAATCAAAGGCAGATGTGTCGTAACAAAAAAAGCACTAAAACATGTACTGGAAGGAAATGAGACAGATGGGTAGGTACATAAATTTGATTTTTTCTTTAATCATACTGGTATCAGTCAAAATTAGTAGAAAAAACTGATACCTATATGTATAAAAATCTGATACTTAATTTCTGTTTTGATAAAAGTTGATGCTCCAAAATTTTAAATATTTATTTAACTTTCATATATGACCAAAATAAAACTGAAATAGTAAAAAAACCAATACCTAGTATCAACATGTTTGTAATTGATGCTTGTTTGATTTCTAAGTTATTTTCATTGTAATTTACATCAAAACTGACACCAAAATAAAAGAAAAAAGGATACCTAGATCCTGGATCATAAAATATGACAATAGTTAATTTTAGAAAAATATTTTCAATACCATGTACAACAAAACTGATAACAAATAAATGTAAAATATGATACCCACAAGATATTTGAATCGAGTTGATGCTTTGTTATTTTTATACTTATCAATATACACAGCCACTATTAACATTAGTGATACTATTTATTATTTAATATTGCTTCACCAATAAAAAAACTTATACTTTCCTGATTATAATACAGATTATTGATTGGTATGTTTCTAAATGTGGACTAGCAGAACACAACTATGCATTCACAACCACAATGATGGTAAATAAAACATTAATATGCAAGTACATAATAATTGCTTCATATATTAAATTGTAACTTATTTTCATATTCAACAGAAAGAAATTGTTTATGATATAAAGGGTGTTAAAAATAGTCTGGTCCTGCCTATGCTAGAATCAATTGTACAGGACAAATTTGCAATATATATATATTTTCCTTTGCATTCTGAAAACCACTGAACATTAGTCACTTTAACATACCCAACAATGCAATGGTGTCATGTTGATTTCTAGACCCCTTGGAAGATCAAATGAAAGAAATAACTCCAATTTAAAAGAAGCTATCAAATTGGTATGAGATTTTTGTTTCTTAAAAAAAATTATTTAATACAATTAAATAAGGTTGATATAACCTAACTTTTTATCATTTTCTCTTTAATAGAGACAACAAATAGAAGAAATGCTTAAAAACGTCTGGAAAAAGAATAACATACAAGACATAGAGGTGAAAACAGACGATATACATCAAATCAAATGTGCACAGCAAGGAGCAGATGTGTAAGTTTTTTTTTAGTTAAAATGATAACCACTGAGAAAAAAGTTAACACTACAGTTGAAACTAATAGTCATAATCAATTGACAGTTGCTCATTATTCAAACTATTTGTCGACTTGCATTATAATATTTCATACATACTTCTATACATCTTTGTATGCCTTTTATATTTAATTGAATTTGATTCATACAAAAAATATTGAAAAATATTATCTTTCAATTTAATAAATATTTAGTTCAGAAATAAACAGATACCTACAGGAACAAAACTGATACCTACAGAAACAAAAATGATACCAACAGAAACAAAAATGATACCTACAGAAACAAAAATAAAACCAAATATTTACCAAAAAAATCTTAAAATGATAACTACAAACACAAAAACTCGTACTGAAACTAATACTAAGTGTGGTAGTAAAACTGTTAAATATTTTAATTCAAAGCATACTATATGCTTGTACCATTATCTCTGAAATTCAATGTTTTATATTAGTTATAAACCTAATAATACAACTAATGCAAACTGATACTAACAATCTATTTTGGTTCAAACAGGCTTGACTGTGGAATATATGTAATGATATTCATCATCTCGCTCAACAGAAGAAGAATACCAATCAAGATTGAAAAGGAGCAAATATTGTCCACAAGAACAAGAATTGTGCATGCAATACTGAAAGACGATGAGCACTATTGGAGTTTGTCCAAGTACATGTCAAGCCTAGAAGAATAAAGAAAACAAGAGAACTGAATTTGTTTGCAAAATCTGATGCTATGTTCATTTTCCCTAATATACATTTGATATAATGTGTTAACAGTACTAGAAAGTAGATTTTTTTTAAATGCTGATGCAAACACTTGTTGGTTTTATGTCAATTTGCTGTAAAGACTACGTACTTCTGTCAAACATTGCAAAAAGTAGCTTTGTTTAACTTCTGTCACACTTAATGTTATGTTATGATAGTACATATATTTTTACTTATAAAGGAAACTGATACCAGCAGTGTGCAGCGACTGTGACTAATTTTTTCACCTGAATGTATGATTGAAATTAATATTTGATTACTTGATTAATTCTTTATTTCAAATGTTATTTACATCAAAATGGATACCTATATTCATGCAAAATGATACCCATTAGATGTTAAATATAACATAAACCCCTACAAATTAAATTTCCCGTACTGTAATATATAACAAAAGAAAAATAAAAAATAATGCAGCACTAATACTTAGTACTTATATGATTAAAATTAAAGTTTCAAGATTTAATAAATTGTTATTAACATTATATATAGTAAAACTGATACCTACATTTATGAAAAATGATACCCGGTCGTTATTTGATATAATATGATGCTTTATAAATTTAATTATCTAGCTTACTATCATGCATATCAAAAGAGGTACGAAATTAGTGCAAACTCATACGTAGTAACTGTTTGATTAAAATTCATGTTTGTTCATTTTATACATTATTTTCACTACAAATTATAGCAAAACTGATACCTATGTATATAAAAAACTGATACAAAGTTGCTGCTTGAAATAATCTGACAACAACAATATACCAAACTGCAATCTTACACTTCTACATAATATATAGAGTTGACAACTGTTCACCATAACATACTAGTCCTTATATATTAACTTTTAAACTTATATTTCTTTATAAATTTTTGCACTTCACAACTCAGCAAACAAATACTTACAGTCATTTCAAAAGTAGGAAGAAATCATCATGTACAAATGATACAAATAGTATGTAAAGAATGACATCATAGTTGTTTATACCTGAAATAGATTAAAAATACATAAAACCCAATACTATAATCTGTGATATCTACAACTGATACTAATAGCATACAACCACTGATACCACATATTTTACATACCTGAAACAGAAACTAATAAAAACAAAAACTGATACTGAACATCCAATAAAAATAAATAAACTGAACAACATATAAAAATTATAGCACATTACTTCCTACATAACATGTATATTAAAAAAACAATACTAAACTAAAAATGATACCATATAACAAAGTTCAAATAAAAATATCAAGTCACTATCACATATAGTATATGATAAACCAATACAATGATATACAAATGTTCACTGACATAAAATTGCCAAAAAAGACATAAAACCAAGAATATATTTTTAGAAGCTTGACAATCAAATTATATCTTATTAGAAGCTTGACAATTAGGCTTGTTGTGACCATATTTCTTGCATACACCACATCTATTTTGTTTATTTTGAAAATATGCAAATCCCACTTTCCGTTTTATAGATGGTCTGCCAGCACCTCTTCTCTCCTTAGGTGGCTTAATAACATCTTCAACACTTGCATCAACAATTGGCTTATCAAAATTAGGAATAGGATTAATGGAATTAGCATAAGAACAATGATAAGCATCAACAGTAAAATAGTACTCAACAAAATCATAAACGGACAACTTTGATTTGCTCATGCACATAATAGCATGAGCACAAGGAAATCCTATAACTTTCCATTGATTGCAACTACAATTCCAATTTTCAAGATCAACACGATGAGAGTTTGGCAATTTCACTTCAAAAACAAACTATGAAGGCTTGTATACATCCCATCCAAATCATTCTTCAATCAATTCACTTAAATGAGATTCCATAGAAGGACAAAGAGTAGTATTCCATAATCAACACTCCTCTCTCCTATTAGCCATTTGTTCCATAAACTTAATTCGAATTCCATCTAAGCATACAGTAATAGGCAAGGCCCGTTCATTCAAAATCCAACTATTAAAACTTTCGGCAACATTTGAACTATATTCACCATATCGTTTACATGGGAAAAACAAATCAACCCATTTATCAAAAGGTTTATCCTTCAAGAAATTCACAGCAGCAACACCACCAAGTTCACAAAATATAGAATGTGCTTCTTCAAATTCATACAAATTAGAAGCTCTAGAACACATCTTGAATAAATCAATGATAGGCATATTATAATTATTTGCCTTAACTGCCGAAAGTAAATTCTGCTTCATATGAAGATAACAATAATTGTGAAAGGCTAAAGGAAAAACTTCATGAACACCTAAAATTAAACCTTGATGACGATCCGACATAAAAACCAAATCACGATCTTCTTGAAGCATTTGTTTTAAATGACTCAAAAATCATTTCCAATTATCCACGTTTTCTAAAGAAACTTTACCCATAGCTAAAGGGAAAAAACCTGCATACAACAGTTTTAAACAAATATTTAAATAAAATTCAATCAACATGTAACTTAAAAACTGATACATAATAACTGCTACAATTAACTAAAAACTGATACCTACCAACTGTTAATGATAACTAAAAACTGATTCCTAAAAAAAAGGCAAAAAAAATCTGATACTATACATTAAAGCATATTAAAATAAAAACATACCCTGATTGCCATTTTTGCAGTAGCACCCATCAAAATTCCTGGCCCTCCCCTTAAATGAGTAGCGTCTAAAAATATCATAGGTCGACAATGCTTGAAACCAAGTAAACAAGCACCAAAACTAACAAATACTCTTTCAAATTGATTAGTACATGCATTAACTTCCATATCAACACAACTACCTGGATTATACTTCTTCCGTGCTTCAAAATACTAACTCAAATCATTGTACGACATAGCATCATTACCATGCAACTCCATCAAAGCAAGTTGTTTTCCACAATAAGCAAAATAATAAGACGGCTCAAGATTGTATTCTCTTCTAAATTCATCTATTATATCTTTAGGCTTTTTACTAGGAAAATCACGAATCTCATCAATAATCAATGATTAACAAATGCACTAGAAAGATGCGGATTATTCAAATTTCTAAGACCAGCCCCACAAGAATGATCACTATTCAAACATCTAATGAAAAACCTATTAAGTTGCCCGGAATCACAAGAAGCATGAACTTAAAATAGACACCCATTCGTAGAGGAAGAGCGAATAGCAGTAATTCTTCTAGAATAGTTCTTCAAAAACACTAATTCATATCATTTTTGAATTTGGTATGCCATCAAAACTTCCCTAAAATCATTGGCTCCTCCAAAACAAAAACCAACAAAACCATCAATGGATAATTTCGAACCTCTCTTCAACATATCCTTCAAATAACTTTTACTATGAACAATAACATTTGAACACAAAGATCCACTAGAAGATGAATAACTAAGAAGATTAGATGAAACTGAAGTAGAACCACCACCAACATTTTCCAATTGAGAACCTTTGATCTTAACGGTAAAAGGAAAGAATGCACTCTTCTTATACAATTGAAAATAAGTATACTCTGAAGATTAGAATCGGTATTAACCCCTATAACTTTATTCTCAAGCACATAAGAAATTTTAATAGATGAAGGAGCTAATTGAGACTAATATCGACAAATGTCATTCTTCAAATCATAAAAAAAACAACCAATGGACAATCGAGTGTTGAAAGTATTATCATCGAAGACAAACAAATAAAGAAGGCTATTATCATCACTGCAAAAGCAAAAAAACAAAAAAAACAAAAGTAAGAAATCACAAAGAAAATAAAACAGTTTTAACAAAACTGATACCTACTAACAATAAAACTGATACCTAAAATCTAAAGCTCAAATTTATAATAAACTGATATAAAAACATACGTCAACAAATATTTGATACTAACAAAACACTAATTTAACCCATCGATTATTTGCTACACATCATCAAGTATACACAAAGAAAAAAGTAAAACGATTCAAAAATTCAGTATTGTCAAATTGATACTAAAAAAACTAAAAATGATACCTAGACACTGATCCACAATGAACTAAATACAGCAACAAATATTCATCCAAATTAACACGAATCCAACATAATCATAATTTAACAAAAAAAACAGTCGATTTAAAAAAAAATTAAAAACGATGCTACATATAGAGTAAAAGGAACAAGAACGAACCTACTGCTACTGCTCAAATTTTCCATAGAATTTGAGAAAAGAAAACACAGCAACAAAACTAATTTCAATTATAAAAAAAACAATGTTAGAATCGATCAAATTAAAACTCTAATAGAAGAAAAAGCAGAAGAAGAAAAAATAGAATCATACGTAAAGCTGAGAATTGACAGTATCGAACTAAAACAAAGGAGACTCAAAATCCTGATAAGATGACAAAATTGCACAACAAAATAAAGAACGAAAAAGAAAATTCAAATTCAAAAACAAAAAAGAAGAAGCGACGAATAATTAAAGAAGAACAAGAACGAGATAGGAGAAAGCGCGCGACGGTTAGGGTTATTTAAATTATTTTAACGATTTTGCCCTTGGCAATAAAAAGTTACTGGGCTATCTTAGGTGGCAAAAATGCCCTTAAGTTTGTCCTTCGTAATATTTTCGGTATTTCTGTTCATTTCTCATGCTTACCCATTTCCAATTACTTTTGGTTTTATAAATTTTAGTGTAGTTTAGGGTTTTTTCTCACTCACCAAAATCAACGCCGATTTCAACCACTTCAAAATCGACGCCGACTTTAACCACTTCAACGATGGCTTAGGCGATTAGATTGACACCCCACGGCCACTGTTTTCTAGGCGATTCTTACGGCGGCTGGATCAATGGCTTAGAAATTATCGTTCCTATTTTCGTCAAAAAGGCGGGGCTTAAACATAGAAAAATGTGTTTAAAAATTGATTTTACGTAGTATAGACCACCGATTTCTTAAGCAATTCACTATTCCATCATCTTAATCACAAACTATTCTTTAGATCACCATATTTCATCAGCCCACTAAATGACTAAACTTACATTGAGCACCTATCTTTTTATTAGGCAGTTGTAACGACCCGGAATTTTTGTCGTCTAGAGTTTGAATATTAATTTTTAATATTCAATAATACGATATTTTAATCAAAATAAAACCCCTGTTAAATGATAATTGGTAAAAATAAATAGTTTTAAACCAAGACAATATTTTGATTTTCCAGATTTTATTGTAAAATAGAAAATTGATTTTATATATATATATATAACAACAAAAATTATTTGTAAATTGAAAACAAATAATGGTAAATAGAAATGAATATAGGCTATGAAATATATTGTTGTGTAAATAGAAAGAGTTTTAAAATTTAGGATTTTCTTATATATATACATATTTGTTTAAGAAAGAAGTATGTAAAATATTTATGAACTAAAACAATATATATTGGAAAGTGGAAAAGAAGTAAATATATAAGGAAAATATAATATGATGGAAATGAGAGAAAAATTAAATAAAATCATTTAAATTGTTTTAAAAGGAAATCTTTTATAAGTAGTGTTAACAAAAATGTTATTTCATACATCTTAAAATAAAATAGCAAGCTTTTATTTCTTTTAATTTTACATTCTAAATTTTAAGAAAATAAGAATAGGAAGACTTAAAATTGTTTTTAATTCAATACCACTCCACATAACATTGTTCTAAAAAATATAGCTAAGTAGAGATCATACAAACATGAATCAAAGAAAAGTTTAACTAAGTAAATAGAAGAGGAAATGACCAAAAGTAAATCAAGTAAAAGTAAAACAAAGTTACAAGTAAAAATAAAATATATATATATATATATAACATATTGCATGTCGGGTCTAAAAAGAGAAAGACTAAAAACATTATCTTAACTTCATTTCAACCTCAAACCAAATATCAACTCAAGACTTCATTTCACTCCATCACTGTACAAAACATTTTACAGGTCTGAAAATCTTTTGAGCCCAAAATCTTATACCGTATACATCATTTCACCTTTGCAAAACATGCATATAGAGATGTATATCTGTAGCTTCAGTTTGTAAAGTCTGTAACTAAAATACTCTGTAAACCAAAACACAGTAAAAAGAAAGAGAAGCACCTGTTCTTTCAAATTCAAAAAAGCCAAGCAAACAAGTTTTTTTTCAAGCATGCAGATTATAAACTAGGATTCAACTGGAAGTTTTCATGGGTTTCAACATGTTTAAGGTGAGGATTTTAAAATTTAAATTCCTGGAAGTGTTCAATAAGAGTGTGTCATGTTAAACAGAGTTAAAGAAATTTATATATGTTTTGGTTTAAAAATCAATATCTCTCATTCTAATTTAAATCGACTGATGATGTTAACTGATGAATTATTTGTTTTATAGTATAGATTGGACTAAAAATAGTTTGGGTTTAATTCATGTTCTAGATTATGTGAAATTGTGAAAATACAGTGGACAACCCAGTTTTCGACAAATTTCGATATGTTTAAATAAATGAATAGAGTTCATAATCATGATTATCATATGAAAATATGATTTTTAGCGAAAAAATCTTAGTTTTTAGTGGATTATATCGCGAGAAAACAAGAGATGATCAAAATTTGGTTAAAGATTAATTTTCGGCGATCTAGGCCTCGAGGGGAGGTGCGGTTGGTTCGAGGAGGAGCATTGTGACGAGGCCGAGTAGTTCACCGTGGCCAAATTTCGATTTTGGCTCGAATTCGAGGTGGCGTGATATTTTTAGGGTTTAAGGGCTTTTTTTGGTTCAGGAATCTGGGTCATGGAGGCGCAGGTGAACACCGGAGGCGGTTGCGGTTGGTATGGAGTAGCTCGAGAGGTGGTGGTCGTTTTGGAGTTGGTGGCAGCAGCTATAGGCGAGCGAGGTCTTGGGGTTCCTAGTTTATTTTCGAGTTCCACTTTGGGTTGCCTGGAAGTGTGGTTCGACTTCAAGGTGGGGACGCGAGGCGGTGGGGCTAGGGCGCTGGAGGATGCTTGGTCGAAAAGAGTAGGGTGAGGCGGACGTGGGGGAGCGGTCGCCAGGGTCGCTGGTGGGTTGGGGTTCGTGTGTAAGTGCACGCGTGCTACATGAAGGAATTCCTGGAAGTGGGTGATGATCGAATCATGGACGAGGGGTTGGGTTGCGGTAGCTTTGGTTGGAAATGTAGAGGCTTGTGATGTACTTGGATGTGTGAATCGGTGGAGCAAGCAGCGGGTTGATCGAAGAATTTGGCATTTGATTTGGGTTTTTCGTGATTTATACTAGAAGGATTTGGAGAAGGAATGGGGAAAGAAGGAATTGTGGTTTGAATGGTTGGGTGGGCTTCGGCCCAAAAGAGATGGAGGGGAAAAAAGAGATTTTAAATAAATTGTTTTATTTAATAAGGTCGAATACTTTTAAAACTAAATTTGTAGCAAACCATAAATCGGTTTGAGGTGAAACTTTTAGTGATGGGTCTGAATCGATGAACACTACATCTACGTACGACTTGTTGTAGAGTTTGAACAAGTGAGAAATTATAGTATATTAAAACGGACAGGAATTTAAGTAATCAATTTAAACAAATATCGACGTTTAAATTTATATGACATGTCTATTGAAGTTATTTGCCCAAATAAAAATAATGATGTGTTAATTAAGTTAATTACGATGTTTTTGACATCTGTTTAGCGGAATAAAACTTTGTTCCGCTAATTGTATTTAATTGGACCAATGTTGGCAGAATAAATCACCGTTCTGCCATTATTACTAAATATGTGTGTTTTTGGACATTGACTAGCAGAAATAAAAACCTGCTCTTCTGTCATATTTGTATGGACATCTATCTATTATCCTGATAATTATATTGGGCAATATGATGTTGAATTAATTGTTAAAAATGGATTGATGTGAATATCTGAATCTACTATTCTGGATTGTTATGGAATGAATGGTAACTTGATTAAGTACCATTGAAATTAATAAGCCTCTTTCCAAATTTGACAGTTGATTTTTGAATGAAAGTTATTTATAGGATAATTATTATTTATTAATGACGTTTTAAGGATAATTAATAATTATTTAATAATTATTTAAGGTTAATTATTTTATGATTCTTAGAAAATTATTTAATTATTATTCAAATTTATTTAATTATTTTAAATGTTTAAATTATATTTTAATTATTTATTTAAGGTTATTTTGTAGTAATTGGATTTAAAGGTTAATTTTTATTTAAGAGTTAATTAGTATTAAGATATTATTATTATTTCAAAGATAATTTGTTTAAATATTAATAATGTTTTAAAAATAATATATTATATGGTAAACTTTTATAAAGAGTATTTTCCTAAATTAAACTTGGAGAATTTATATATAACTTTATAAGTATTATTTTGAGATAATTATTAAATGAAGTTTTCGGGAAGTAATGGTATACTTTCATGGCGGAAATCGGAGGCAGGGATTGCCTGCAGTTAAGTTTGGATTTCTCCGGGATAGAGACGTAATCATTGAGCTGCGAATCCATGGTTGATACCGCATGGTGCTTTCCATTTTTATCTTAAAAAGTTTTCAAGTATTTTGAAAGGAAGATTTCTGAATATACTTTTAGTATATACCCTTTTGATAAAGAGATTTAATTTATTGAAATTTAAATTAAATAAGGCTTAGTGATTTCAGTGGGAAATGAAATCTTTGATTGAATGATTGTTTATTTGATAGTTAAATAACCGACTATAAAATCTGGACGAAAAACATAACTTTGGAAATATCTAGGAGAAGCATGGAAATTGTATGGTATAGTTACCATCAAAGGTGCTATACTGTACGTATAAACTCGTTTCGTTCTTCTAGAACGATTATAAGGAAATCCGTCCACTAACGGTTAGGAGATGATCTCCGATCTTATTTTCGTCTGTTTATTTCCTAGAGAACTGGGTTGAGTTTACCGGAAATATCGAAAGTTTTTTTTGGAAGAGACTGGAATCAGATAAGTTATCCGAAAACCACTTCAGTCCAACGAATGCATTTCGAAGTAAAGGCCAAAGCATGGAATCAAAGATGGAGCATTAAAGTGTAAGGGCTAATTACTACTAATCCTGAGGATGATTCCAAAATGGATGTAGTAGGAATAGTGCCTTCGGTTGCTTTTAGACCCAAAACGGACTTGTATGGATGAATGCTATCAGCACATTTTCATAGGGGGACAATGGGCATTCTAAGTGTAAAAAGGTAATTGTTGCCTCAAGCCTCATCAACCGAAATGACTAAAAATCAGGGGAGATGCAGCAAGGCTAAGTGGGTCGCACCCAATTAGGGTATGTTTATCACCTTTCTAGATACCCTCGGATATTATAAATACGGTGCATTAGAAGGAGCTCGATAAGGGTGGGAACACCTGGGGTGATAGCATATTCGGTACTATCTAGGTTAGAGGTAGACCGATCTTGTATTGTTAGGGATCTCGGCGAGAACCTCGGTACATTTTTCTAGATGTGTACTATGATAGGTAGTACCCCAGTGCCTAGTCATTGTATGGAAATCCATTTTCCAATACGAGTGTTTACGGTTTTGGTTGTAGTGCCTAATATGCTGGAATTTAATTAATGTAACAATTTCGCCTATTTGAATAAGTATTTATACTTAGACACTATTATAATATCATTGGATTTTCTATAAAAGGTTTTGGTTACCGTAAGGTAAAAACCCGTTGTGTTTGTGTGTGACATGGTCTTACGTGATACCTTTGATTTTAAAAGGATTTTGAAAGTTATAATGAATAAAATTCCTTGTGATTTAAATTCTCACGTTGGTTTTACCAGACTGACCCGGGCGTGGTTTTTCCTATATGCTCGGGTCAGACCGAGCATATTTCCAGGTTTAGTTGGAAGGAGTGGAGCTTCAAGAGAGGAGCTGGAGGCCCAGAACGTATTCGCGTAGATGATTATTTTTCCATTGATTATAGTTGTGTTCAGCAGTTGTGAGGACAGGTTGTTATGATTGTCCGTGCTGAATAGTATAGTATACTCTGATTGATGGATGTATATGTATAAGTTACAGTTTTGTTTTATGTAAAGATTTGTTCTATATTATAGATTATTCGTTTCCGCTGTGAGATTCTATGTTGTTGGTTTTCTTTTTATCTTCTTTCTACCTTCTTTCTACTTTTTTCTTAACTATCTGCCTTTCTGTGCAATTTGGGCTGGACAAGTCTGGTCAAAATGTCGGTTTAAACTGTACGGAAAATGGGTCGTGACATTGTGGTATCATAGCCAAGGTTGAGCGAATACCTTGGCTTTGGTGGGGTTACTCGTTAGAGATAGGGTCAAGAGTATCCTAGAATGAGTTTGAGTGTGTGTGTGTGTACGAGAGTGCGTATTTGTTAGTGATATAAAATGTTTTATATTGTGTTAATTGATCCGTTGAGTGGCATATGGATTCTAGGCAATACGAATAGCTAACGTTATTAATAGGGATCTCTAAACACTTGAACAAGGCAAACAGACACAATATTGTTTTAAGAGGGTAAATGAAATAATTTTACCCAGGATATATTTTATATATAAAGGCAATGATTTTCAAAACATATAGTACTTTGAGGTGTTGTTTGACAAGTGATGGTAATATTTTATCATCTAGGATTTGATTAGTCATAACCATCTAGTTTTGAGCATCCTCTATTGCCTGTCCATTTGACTTGAGCCTTCCTTTAGAAAACCTGGGTCTTGTAGAAAGGAGCTTTGGAAATTTTTATTTTTAGTAAAATGTGTTTACTAAAAGAGATTAAAATATTTTAAGATCAACATTTTAGGAAGATTTTTCATATATAAAAGCTAATTTTATAATAATTGATTTATTAAAAGAGATATTTGAGAATTTAAAATTCTAGTGATTTAGAAAAATTGTTTTAAACAAATTTTTGAAGGGAAATGATTATGGTTTGGCTTAAAGTAAAAATTTTAATAGTAGTAATTTAAAAGAGGATTTATATAGAATATGTACCTATATGTATTATTTAGCATATGAATTCCTGGAAACTTTAGGATCTCATTCTTAGGTTGTGTTAATTAATTATAGAGGACTTTAGTATCGTCCGAGGAGAGCAGATGAAGATTAGGTAGTATTTCAACAAAAAAGTGGCTAGAGAGATTATGGAACCTATTGAGCAGCCATCACTATATGAAGAGGAGTCCGAGATGGAAGTAGAGGAGGAGTCCAAACTAGAAGAGGTATATGAGATAGAAGAGGAGAATGAATCGGAAAACGATGATGCTATTATCTGGGAAATGGGAGAAATTGTTAGCGAGTCACTTGCAGACTGGGATCCCCTTCTTAGAGGTGAATTATGGCCTAGGGCAGAGATGTTGATACCTAGAGAAACAAGCCGGGTTTTGTATGGATTCCGGACAGGGATGTTGAGACTAGGGAGATGGAAGGACCCGAAGTGGAGGACTCTGATGGTGAGAGCCCACTATGGGATGTTAGTTCACGTCGGGTTAGTTCTCTTAGAATGTACTCCCTATTTGACCTATTAGTAGTCCATAGACGTCATGGATGTGTGTTTGGATTGTAAATTAGTGAAGTATCTTAGTAGATGTTTGGTATGAGTATATATGTATAACTGGCTAGTGGTTATAGATATCTCCTAGATATGTGTATATGTATATGGTGACTGTAGTTGTAAGAGTGCCTTAGTTGATACTATGATATTTTGGGATATAAATATTTATGATAAACTTGTGCGATATGGTTGTTATTAATTCGTTAATTAAAAAAAGAATTCGGTTAGGTATATTTACTAGCCTGGTTACGGCAATTTCGAGGATGAAATCTTTTAGGGGAGGAGGAATGTAACGACCCAGAATTTTTGTCGTCTTGAGTTTGAATATTAATTTTTAATATTCAATAATACGGTATTTTAATCAAAATAAAACCCATGTTAAATAGTAATTGGTAAAAATAAATAGTTTTAAACTAAGATAATATTTTGATTTTCCAGATTTTATTGTGAACTAGAAAATTGATTTAATTCGGAATTTCTTATATATATATACATATATATATAACAAAAATTGTATGTAAATTGAAAACAAATTAATGGTAAATAGAAATGAATATAGCCTATGAAATATATTGTTGTGTAAATAGAAAGAGTTTTAAAATTTGGGGTTTTCTTATATACATATTTGTTTAAGAAAGAAGTATGTAAAATATTTATGAACTAAAACAATATATATTAGAAAGTGAAAAAGAAGTAAATATATAAGGAAAATATAATATGATGGAAATGAGGGGAAAATTAAATAAAATCATTTAAATCATTTTAAAAGGAAATCTTTTATAAGTAGTGTTAACAAAAATGTTATTTCATACATCTTAAAATAAAATAGCAAGCTTTTATTTCTTTTAATTTTACATTCTAAATTTAAAAAATATATGAATAGGAAGACTTAAATTTGTTTTTAATTCAATACCACTCCGCATAACATTGTTCTCAAAAATATAGCTAAGTAGAGATCATACAAACATGAATCAAAGAAAAGTTTAACTAAGTAAATAGAAGAGGAAATGACCAAAAGTAAATCAAGTAAAATTAAAAAAAAGTTACAAGTAAAAAATTATATATATATATATATATATAACATATTGCATGTCTGGTCTAAAGAGAGAAAGACTAAAAACATTATCTTAACTTCATTTCAACCTCAAACCAAATATTAACTCAAGACCTCATTTCATTCCATCATTGTACAGGTCTGAAAATCTTTTGAGCCTAAAATCTTGTACCGTATACATCATTTCACCTTTGCAAAACATGTATATAGAGTTGTATGTGTGTAGCTTCAGTTTGTAAAGTCTGTAAAACAAAAATACTCTGTAAATCGAAACACAGTAAAAAGAAAGAGAAGCACCTGTTCTTCCATATTCAAAAAAGCCAAGCAAACAAGTATTTTTTCAAGTATGCAGATCATAAACTAGGATTCAACTAGAAGTTTTCAAGGGTTTCAATATGTTTAAGGTGAGGATTTTAAAATTTAAATTCCTAGAAGTGTTCAATAATACTCTGTCATGTTAAATAGAGTTAAAGAAACCTATATACGTTTTGGTTTAACAATCAATATCTCTCATTCTAATTTGAATTGGCAGATGATGCTAACTGATGAATTGTTCTTTTTCTTGAGTTTAGATTGCACTAAAAATAGTTTGGGTTTGATTCATGTTCTAGATTATGTGAAATTGTGAAAATACAGTGAATAACCCAGTTTTCGACAAATTTCGATATGTTTAAATAAATGAATTAAGTTCATCATCATGATTGTCATTTGAAAATATGATTTTTAGCCAAGAAATCATAGTTTTTAGTGGTTTACATCGCGAGAAATCAAGAGATGATCAAAATTTGGTTAGAAATTAATTTTCAGTGATCTAGGCGTCGAGGGGAGGTGCAGTTGGTATGAGGAGGAGCGTTGTGACGAGGCCGTGGGGTTCACCATGGCCAAATTTCGATTTTGGCTCGAATTTGAGGTGGCGTGATATTTTTAGGGTTTAAAGGCGTTTTTTTTAGTTCAGGAATCTGGGTCATGGAGGAGCAGGTGAACACCGGAGGTGGTCACGGTTGGTATGGGGGTTGCTCGAGACATGGTGGTCGTTTTGGAGTTGGTGGCAGCGGCTATAGGCGAGCGAGGTGTTGGGGTTCCTCGTTTCTTTTTGAGTTCCACTGTGGGTTGCCTGGAAGTGTGGTTGGACTTCAAGGTGGAGACGCGAGGTGGAGGCGCTAGGACGCTGGAGGATGCTTGGTCGAAGAGAGTAGGGTGAGGCAGATGTGGCGGTGCGGTCACCGCGGTCGCTGGTGGGTTGGGGTTCGTGTGCAAGTGCACGTGTGCACCTCTGTGTGCATGTCATTGCTACAGGAAGGAATTCCTGGAAGTGGGTGATGATCGAATCGTGGATGAGGGGTTGGGTTGCGGTAGCTTTGGTTGGAAATGTAGAGGCTTGTGAGGTACTTGGATGTGTGAATCGGTGGAGCGAGCAGCGGGTTGATCGAAGAATTTGGCATTTGGTTTGGGTTTTTCGTGATTTCTACTGGAAGGATCTGGAGAAGGAATGGGGAAAGAAGGAAATGCAGTTTGAATGGTTAGGTGGGCTTCGACCCAAAAGAGCTGGAGGAGGAAAAAAAAGAGATTTATATAAATTGTTTTATTTAATAAGGTTGAATACTTTTAAAACTAAATTTCTAGCTAACCGTAAATCAGTTTAAGGTGAAACTTTTTGCGATGGGTCCAAATCGACGAAAACTACGTCATCGTATGACTTATTGTAGAGTTTGAACAAGTGAGAAATTATGGTATATTAAAACGGATAGGAATTTAAGTAATCAATTTAAACAAATATCGACGTTTAAATTTATATGACCTGTCTATTGAAGTTATTTGCCCACATAAAAATAACGATGTGTTAATTTAGGTTAATTACGATGTTTTTGACATCTGTTTTGCGGAATAAAACACCGTTCCGATAATTGTATTTAATTGGACCTCTGTTGGTAGAGTAAATCACCGTTCTGCCATTATTACTGAATATGTGTGTTTTTGGACATTGACTAGCAGAAATAAAAACCTGTTCTGCTATCATATTTGTATGGACATCTATCTGTTATCCTGATAGTTATATTGGGCAATATGATGTTGAATTAATTGTCAAAAATGGATTGATGTGAATATTTGAATCTACTATTCTAGATTGTTATGGAATGAATGATAACTTGATTAAGAACCATTGAAATTAATAAGCCTATTTTCAAATTTAGAAGTTGATTTTTGAATCAAAGTTATTTAAAGGATAATTATTTTTTATTAATGACGTTTTAAAGATAAATAATAATTATTTAATAATGATTTAAGGTTAATTATTTTATGATTCTTAGAAAGTTATTTAATTATTGTTCAAATTTATTTAATTATTTTAAATGTTTAAATTATATTTTAATTATTTCTTTAAGGTTATTTTGTAGTAATTGGATTTAAAAGTTAATTTTTATTTAAGAGTTAATTAGTATTAAGATACTATTATTATTCCAATGATAATTTTTTCAAATATAAATAATGTTTTAAAAATAATATATTATATGATAAACTTTTATAAAGAGTATTTTCCTAAATTAAACTTGGAGAATTTATATATAAACTTTACAAGTATTATTTTGAGATAATTATTACATAAAGTTTTCGGGAAGTAATGGTATACTTTCATGGCGGAAATCGGAGGCAGGCATTACCTGCAGTTAAGTTTGGATTTCTTTGGGATAGAGACGTAATCATTTAGCTGCGAATCCATGGTTGATACTGCATTGTGCTTTCCATTTTTATTTTAAAAAGTTTTCAAGTAATTTGAAAGAAATGATTTATGAATATACTTTTCCGGTGAGATAAATATATACCCTTTAAATAAAGAGATTTAATTTATTGAAATTTAAATTAAATAAGGCTTAGTGATTTCAGTGGGAAATGAATTCTTTGATTGAATGATTTTTTATTTGATAGTTAAATAACCGACTATAAAATCTGGACCAAAAACATAACTTTGGAAATATCTAGGAGAAACGCAAAAATTATATGGTACATCTACCGTCGAAGGTGTTATACTGTACGTAAACTCTTTTCGTTCTTCTAGAACAATTATAAGGAAATCCGTCCACTATCTGTTAGGAGATGATCTCCGATCTTATTTTCGTCTGTTTATTTCCTAGAGAACTGGGGTTGAGTTAATCGGAAATATCGAAAGTTGTTTTGAAGAGACCAGAATCGGATAAGTTATCCGAAAACCACTTCGGTCCAATGAATGCATTTCGAAGTAAAGACCAAAGCATGGAATCAAAGATGGAGCATTAAAGTGTAATGGCTAATTGCTACTAATCCTGAGGATGATTCCCAAATGGATGTAGTAGGAATAGTGCCTTCGGTTTCGTTCAGACCCAGAACGGACTTGTATGGATGAATGCTATCAGCACATTGTCATTGGTGGACAATGAGCATTCTAAGTGTAAATTCCTTAAAAGGTAATCGTAGCCTCAAACCTCATCAACCTAAATGAATGAAAATAAGGAGAGATGCAACAAGGCTAAGTGGGTCGCACCCAATTAGGGTATGTTTATCGCCTTTCTAGATACCCTCGGATATTATAAATACGGTGCATTGGAAGGAGCTCGATAAGGGTGGGAACACCTGGGGTGATAGCATATTCGGTACTATCTAGGTTAGGGGTAAGCCGATCTTGTGTTGTAGGGGATCCCGACGAGGTCCTCGGTACATTTTTCTAGATGTGTACTGTGATAAGTGGTACCCCAATGCCCAGTCATTGTATGGAAATCCATTTTTCAATACGAGCCTTTATGATTTTGGTTGTAGAGCCTAGTATGCTGGAATTTAATTAATGTAATAATTTCGACTATTTGAATAAGTATTTGTACTTATGTAACGACCCGGAATTTTGGACCATTCGCATCCATTATAAGTGTATAGGTAGACACTCATGCCGGAATTGAATTGCTCAAAATACCGCGTTGTTAATTTAAATTGGCAAAACTGAACATATACAGTAAATAAATAATCACAGATCACAGACACAGAGTAATAAGTGCAGCGGAATTAAAAGAGATAGTAGTTCATGAAGCTACTATATGAATATATAGATACATCAAAGTTTACAATAGAAGAGTAATACAATACATCAGATACAAATCAGAGTACATCACTGGAATCATCGAATATCTGAAAGCTGGATAGATAGCTGGATCTCCAAGCGAAGCTCCAACTCCAAAGGTAAGTCTCGAAAGCTGAACCACTCAGTCTGACCCGAGCGTAAAGCAAAACACAAAACACTCGAGTCAGGATTAACATTCTTATAATAATAAATCCAACTCAAGTGAAATAGCAATTGAAATACAAGTAACTCAAAGGATGTTGGAATAACCATCCTTTAAGGATCCGTTAAACTATCTACTATGTAGTAGTGTACGATAAGTAGATAATGTCTATCAGTAATATAAAGATATCAAAATAGCGTTAAGTCATGGCCCATTCCACCCTTAACACATTTTTATTCCCACAAGCATATACAAGACCGTAGTTTCCCCAAAACCGGAAGTCACCAGAGGGCAATCCATATACTCAAGGTACAAATCAAATTCGTAGTGGTCGCGCATAAATGGAATACAAGTATGACAAGGCACATGAGGCTATACCCAAGGTAGTGATACTACCGTTCGCCTGATCCGGACTGGTGAGAACGCAACGCCGCAGCGCCCGCAACACCGTGAGACAACACTCCCAAAATCAAGGGTGCACCAATCGACAACAAGTATAAGTAGTTCGAAGAAGTGTGTCCACTTGAGGTATCAATCCTCCATTAGCCCGGCACAGCTCCTGTTTTAGTCATTTCCAATTTGACACAAGTGTCAAGGCTATCCATTATCGTTCTCTTTCTTCAATCATCAACGTTCGCCAATCCAACCACTTCATTCTGGATCATCTCTCCGCGTATAGTTATTAAAGTGGTTTTCGATTTAGATAGAGAGTATATCCATAACCGAATTCCGGTCTCTTTAATAACTTTCGTAATTATTTCACCGATTGGTCGTTTGTTTATCTCAAAACCAAATCAATTTCAATTTCTTGTGAATTCGTAAATCAACACTCATTTGTCTCTCAAAACCAATTTCCAATAATTTACGTTTCAAAACTTCCAAATTCACAATTTCAAAATCTTATAATTCAATTTATATCTATTTGAAACAATTCAAATTTTTGATTCAAGTTCATATATAAATTTCATTCCGAAATCATTTAAATAAATTTTACTTAACTTTCAAATCAATTTAAACTCATTTATCGATTTCATTCAATATTCGTGAAGTAAATTTATCATTCAAAACAATTTCTATTAAATTTCCAAATCATTAAATCAATTTCTTATGTTCAACTTATAAATTTAATTAAATTAAATTCATCAAATCCAATTCTTTAAATTTCAAGTCTTATATTAATTCCAAAATTATCACATTTCATTTCTTGTTAAAGAATTTCAATTTCACTTATTTACTTCTTAAATAATTTTCCAAAACTTAATTAATAAAGAAATTCAATTTCAATTATTTACGAAGTAAATTCACTTATTCAAAAGTCCAATTTTTCTTATTAAAGAATTTCAATTCAATTTAATCATTAAATAATTCAATCTTATTTAATTATTAAATAGTTCAAAACTCAATTATTAATTAATTTCAAAGTTTAATAATTTCAAACTTAATTAAAATTCCAAACTTAATTATTAAATCATTTCAAATTTTAATAATTTCAAACTTAATTCAATCATTTCTCAAATTAAACCACATTCTTTCATCAATTCCATTTTTAATATTTTGTTTCAGATTATTAAACATTAACATTTTCCTTTCATTAAAAGTTCAAATTTCAACTTTATTTCAAAACCATATTATTTATTCAAATCAAATCTTCGTTTTATTTTTAAATCAAATTATTGACCAATCGGGTTTTTATTTAATTTTCTATATCTAAAGTCAAAGTTTAATTTGGGTATTTATCATTTCAACCCGATTCCAATTCAATTCAAAAATCAAAGCATAACAAAGGGAACTTGCAGTGTGATAACTGGGATGATGTCAAAGTAAATAAACAAACAATAACAATCCAATAATCAATTCAAATAATCCCGAAATAATCGTATTAATTCGCATTGTTATTTGTACGAATTAATATAATTATCTCTAGAATCTACACTATCATTTCATGTAGATTAAAGATTATTACATTACGGTTTTTCACTTGTCATCTATTACAATTTCATCCATCATCAATTTAACAACATACATTCAGTGGTTCAAAATGTAATTAAACAAATCCTACGTGTCACTAAATTTAACAGTTAAAGGGGTCATACTATACAAATGTCCGTTAATCAAATTTAACATTTAACTATCCTATATCACGTTCAATTGCATACTATTTATCATTCTAACATTAACAATTTAACGTTCAATATAAACATCAACAACCAATCAATTAACAACCAAACTGGATTATCATTTCATATATATAACAGGTAATGGTGTCAGATGTCACAGGTGAACTGATACAGGTAATAGCATATATAACAGTATAATTAACTACAGCAGCATATTTCAATTGTCGTTTCAATTGAAATCAAATCTAATAAATAAAAGAACGTTAATCGTGAGTGAGTGCTCACCTTTCGAGGCTAGAGAGGATTTAACGATGAAATCGAATCACGAATCCAAACACGAATTCCAAAACGAAGCACGATTGAACGCGAATTTTGACGACAAAGCTGATAAAAGACAATTGACGTAATCAGATCAAACTGGATTGATATAGTTCAATGGTATAAATGAACAAATATATATGACTATACACATATATCAAAACACATTTTTTTTTTACTTCAAACATACTTATTTTAAAAATCAATACTTTAAACAAATCAAAATAAATCTTATTCAGACATACCGTCCTTTTCATAATACATATATAATAAAACGATATATTATTATTATATCCATAAAATAAACTAAAAAGTAATAAAACAAGAGTTGTACTCGCTTTTTCACTCAAAGCTGATATACAAATCAATACGTATGTATACACACGCAAGCATCAGAATGATAAATTTGAATATACAGAAAACTTTGTAACATATACTTTAACTCCAAAAGGTTACTATCTTATACTATATATATACGCACTGCACTACTCAGTACAACTTACTCATGTAAGTTGACTAAATATACAAGATAAATCAAAAATATTATATATATACCAAAATAGTATGCATAAATTAATATATATAAATCTTGCATTATATAACATTTTAAAATTTCCCTGTGGCATAAACTTTCATATACACATCATATATATAAGTGCTATAGTACCCAGAACTTCCTAGATGAAACTCACGCATGAAATGTATATAACAAACAATCCTTGTCTATTATAAAATGCACAGACTAACGTGCCATATAACATACATATACACTAACTTATTAACTTATATATACATAATTATATGACCTGGCAGACCAATACTTATATAAACTAGTATAATAACTATCATATATTTTTTTCTTTTTTTTGAAACAAAACTTAAAATAATATTAAAACCATACTCGTAAAAAAAAAATAGAGAGATGTTGCTCAGGTCCACCTATGTAGATATACGAACTAACATTATTATATACACAAATTTACAATCGATTCTTATATAATTCAAATCAATTATGGACATTATATAAACTGTAGAAGTACATAATAATATTTGTACAGTGGGTTATGTATGTACACTACTAACTTATGCAACAGTTACTATATAAATTTTAAATTTACATAACAAACTTCCTACAAAATTAACATACCACATATATAAATAGAAGACGCTGGCGAGGTGATGAACGAGGCAAGCCTCCAAGGCCAGAAAATGAAAGAAGTTGTGATGGAATTTCGTGATGGGAAGGCGGCGGAAGGGAGGCCGAGCGGTGGTTGTGGTAAGAGGATGGTGGCCGGTCGGAAGCTCAGGCGGCACTGGTCGGAGAAAGCGGAGACTGGTGGCTCGCGCAGATGAGGGTTGAGGGTCTTAGTTTCGGATGCTAGGCGGTGATGGGAGGGTGGTTGTGCAGTTGGAGCTCGGTTTGCATGAGTGACCATGGCGTTGTCTGGTGGGGCAGTGGGCTTGCGGGGTCGGGGAGGTGGGGCGACATGAGGCGTGCGGAGGTGAAGGTAGAGGTTGGTGGAGGGGAAGAAGAGGCTGATTGCGTGGTGGGGCTCGGCTGTGGGTCTGGAAATGGTGGCAGAGGCGAGTAGCACGGGTTTGTGCTTGAACTGGGTTATCGACGAGGCCGATGGTTGATGCGGTTCATAGGGAGATGCACAAAGGTGGTCGGCAGATTGAGAACAGGCGGAAGCGGTGGTTGTTGGCCATTGTGGAGGATGGCTCGTCTTAGGTGCGGTTTTAGAAGTGAAGACGTAGAGAAGGAGGGGAGAAGATAAAATGGCTACAGGTAAAATGAGCTGTCACTTTATATTTTGTTTGGAAAAAAGAAATAGACAGGGAGTAAGAAAGAGAACGGACCAAGGGAAATAAATGAACCAAGGGAATAGAAAAAGGCACGCACAAAATTTTTGGAAAAGTTTGTACGTGAATTCAAGAAAATAATAATAACAAACGGCTGTTGAGTCGTTCGATGGAAAGTTGAATGGACAAAGAATTTAAAAGGCACAAAAACCAAACGTCACAAACCGGTACCGATACGGTAAGCGTTACGTAAAGTGCAACGTTCAACGGAACTCCGAATTTGACAATCGAATATACCGTAGAGATCGGTACGACGAGACGATCAAAACGGTATATAGAAATCAGTGGTACCATCATCCGATAAAAATCGATATCGGTACCAGAATACTGCTATTTTGCAGAAAATAAGAACGACGGAGCCAAAGATGTCCGAATTTGGAAAAACGACCAACTGAAATCTTGCTCAGAAGATGATTTAGAATTTTTCTATGTAAAAATATTTTGGTTTTGAAAACGTTTTATTTTCAACGTTTTTTAACTGATTGAATTGAAGTGAATTTACGTGCGAAATAAATTTTCGTATTTTCGGACGAAAATTTACCAGTCGCTATGTTTAACTAGACGTATTCCAAATATCAAATTTTTATTTCAAAATTTTATCGTTTAAAATTTTACAAAATTTCAACTAATTACGTTATTAAACAGTTGAAATTTTACGGGTCGTTACATTCTCCCCCACTCAAAACTTTTCGTCCCCGAAAAGGAACGAGGTAGGAGAATAGAAACAACCAGAAAGAAAAACAGATTTGAAATACTAATAACAATTAATTTAAACCCTATAAATTCAAAGTTAAATTAATTAATATTCAAAAATTGATTTAATCCATTTGATTTCACTAAAATCAATCTCAACTATTTCTAAATTCCATATCTTATTATCTCATTATCTCAAATATACAATTTCTAAAACCATAAATTTGAATAGACTTTTATTATAATCATATTTCTTCAACAAATTTAAATTCTTCTTTATTCCAAATTGCTGTTAAATTTATTCTACTTAAAATATCTAACCACATAAATTTAACCATATAAATTAATTTAAACCATAAAAGTTTCGATTTAAATTAATTTACATCTATTAATTTCTTTTAAATTTCAAGGTATTTTCATATGTTGATCAAATTTCAATTTATTAATTCTTTCAAAACAAATTCATTTCATTGTTAATTGAGTTTGCTTATTATCCTACCTAACTCTATTAACATCTTTATAATCAAAATTTAGTGTATAACATTAATTATAAACACTCTAATTTTATTTATAAATTCAATTTATTTTATATATTATCCAATTACATATTCAACTTCTGAATGATTTAGGTAAGTTGTATTAGAATGCAGTTGAACAATATACAAATAAAATTTTCCCAATTCAATTTTCAAGTTTAAATATTTATTCCAAATTTTGGTCTTATTTATAATTAAAATCGTCCTTTAACAAAATTTAAGAATTAGATTTCCGATTTATTTTAAACAATTTAGAGATATATATCATATATCTATATCAAAATCAAATTTAATTTTTAAAATAAGATATCTATATATATGTGAATCAAAATATACTGAAGAAATTCAAATCAAAATATATATTTTCTTTTCTCTCAAAACAGATCCGTAACAAAGCTATAGAATGGTTTCTCCACTTCGAAACTCGAAAATGAATGTCGATGATGCGGCCGCCATCACCGAAATTATTTTCCAGCGACAAAGAGAAGAGCACTGATTTCAACATTTTAAAATTCTTTGAAACGATTTCTATTCGGAAATACTTTCAATACTATATACTTTAAAAATTTTAAAAACAAAAGTTCGAAATCACCGGAAACTTAATAAATCCTCAAATTTCTGAATTAGATTCATTTCAAATTCCAATCAATTTATAAACCGTATTTATAAATTTATTTATTTATATTATGCAATAATCAATGGTTTACAAAACAATAAATGAAAATCAAATATTTTCATTTCAGACAACAAATTCATTAACAATTTAATTTCAGAAAACTATATTTATATATAATATAATCATACAAAACTTTTATTTTGTTTATCAAATTTGAAAATGATATTGTGTTAGTTTGCTCTGCTCAAGTGTTTTGGAAATCCTATCGATAGCGTTGATCAGACGAATCGATCGGAAACCCCAAATCAACATCAACAACTCAAACAACACAATATATAAAACATTTTTATATAAATTTACAAATACACTTCTTTGCTCGACGATACAGGGATGAATTTTCAAAATAAGGATAGGGATTCAATTTTTGATAGAAATCCAATCAAAGAGAATTTTTGATTCGAAGATAAGTCCGAAACAGAAGATAAGATAGTTCGATTAACAGAATCAGGAGATGGATAAGCTTATTTAATTTACGGGCAACCTTAACCGGGTCGTCCGTAACTTCAAGAATAAGATCGATGCTGAATTCCGAGGTAAATCAACATCCAATCTCGAGAAATAGAATTCAGGTATAGTAGGAGATAGATAGCATCGTAAACCGAGGATACAGAAATCTCCGGTAAATCAATGCCTATTGTAAAGGAGTTTCACCCCTTTATAAGTCAATTTGAGATTGGCAAGACTGCCGGCTCATTATAAAGATCATTCGAAGTGGAGTTATGGGATACTCCAGAATTGAAAGAAGACGAATAGTGAGGGACTCGAATGAAATTTGGAACCGTAGGGAACGTTCCAAAATTCAAAGGAATTGAGTCAAGGGAAGAGATTGAAACTCGAATGAGAGTGACTCTGTAAATACATTTACCCTATAGGTTGAGTTTTGCCTAGAGCTACCAAAGCTCTGATACCAACTGTAACGACCCGGAATTTTGGACCATTCGCATCCATTATAAGTGTATAGGTAGACACTCATGCCGGAATTGAATTGCTCAAAATACCGCGTTGTTAATTTAAATTGGCAAAACTGAACATATACAGTAAATAAATAATCACAGATCACAGACACAGAGTAATAAGTGCAGCGGAATTAAAAGAGATAGTAGTTCATGAAGCTACTATATGAATATATAGATACATCAAAGTTTACAATAGAAGAGTAATACAATACATCAGATACAAATCAGAGTACATCACTGGAATCATCGAATATCTGAAAGCTGGATAGATAGCTGGATCTCCAAGCGAAGCTCCAACTCCAAAGGTAAGTCTCGAAAGCTGAACCACTCAGTCTGACCCGAGCGTAAAGCAAAACACAAAACACTCGAGTCAGGATTAACATTCTTATAATAATAAATCCAACTCAAGTGAAATAGCAATTGAAATACAAGTAACTCAAAGGATGTTGGAATAACCATCCTTTAAGGATCCGTTAAACTATCTACTATGTAGTAGTGTACGATAAGTAGATAATGTCTATCAGTAATATAAAGATATCAAAATAGCGTTAAGTCATGGCCCATTCCACCCTTAACACATTTTTATTCCCACAAGCATATACAAGACCGTAGTTTCCCCAAAACCGGAAGTCACCAGAGGGCAATCCATATACTCAAGGTACAAATCAAATTCGTAGTGGTCGCGCATAAATGGAATACAAGTATGACAAGGCACATGAGGCTATACCCAAGGTAGTGATACTACCGTTCGCCTGATCCGGACTGGTGAGAACGCAACGCCGCAGCGCCCGCAACACCGTGAGACAACACTCCCAAAATCAAGGGTGCACCAATCGACAACAAGTATAAGTAGTTCGAAGAAGTGTGTCCACTTGAGGTATCAATCCTCCATTAGCCCGGCACAGCTCCTGTTTTAGTCATTTCCAATTTGACACAAGTGTCAAGGCTATCCATTATCGTTCTCTTTCTTCAATCATCAACGTTCGCCAATCCAACCACTTCATTCTGGATCATCTCTCCGCGTATAGTTATTAAAGTGGTTTTCGATTTAGATAGAGAGTATATCCATAACCGAATTCCGGTCTCTTTAATAACTTTCGTAATTATTTCACCGATTGGTCGTTTGTTTATCTCAAAACCAAATCAATTTCAATTTCTTGTGAATTCGTAAATCAACACTCATTTGTCTCTCAAAACCAATTTCCAATAATTTACGTTTCAAAACTTCCAAATTCACAATTTCAAAATCTTATAATTCAATTTATATCTATTTGAAACAATTCAAATTTTTGATTCAAGTTCATATATAAATTTCATTCCGAAATCATTTAAATAAATTTTACTTAACTTTCAAATCAATTTAAACTCATTTATCGATTTCATTCAATATTCGTGAAGTAAATTTATCATTCAAAACAATTTCTATTAAATTTCCAAATCATTAAATCAATTTCTTATGTTCAACTTATAAATTTAATTAAATTAAATTCATCAAATCCAATTCTTTAAATTTCAAGTCTTATATTAATTCCAAAATTATCACATTTCATTTCTTGTTAAAGAATTTCAATTTCACTTATTTACTTCTTAAATAATTTTCCAAAACTTAATTAATAAAGAAATTCAATTTCAATTATTTACGAAGTAAATTCACTTATTCAAAAGTCCAATTTTTCTTATTAAAGAATTTCAATTCAATTTAATCATTAAATAATTCAATCTTATTTAATTATTAAATAGTTCAAAACTCAATTATTAATTAATTTCAAAGTTTAATAATTTCAAACTTAATTAAAATTCCAAACTTAATTATTAAATCATTTCAAATTTTAATAATTTCAAACTTAATTCAATCATTTCTCAAATTAAACCACATTCTTTCATCAATTCCATTTTTAATATTTTGTTTCAGATTATTAAACATTAACATTTTCCTTTCATTAAAAGTTCAAATTTCAACTTTATTTCAAAACCATATTATTTATTCAAATCAAATCTTCGTTTTATTTTTAAATCAAATTATTGACCAATCGGGTTTTTATTTAATTTTCTATATCTAAAGTCAAAGTTTAATTTGGGTATTTATCATTTCAACCCGATTCCAATTCAATTCAAAAATCAAAGCATAACAAAGGGAACTTGCAGTGTGATAACTGGGATGATGTCAAAGTAAATAAACAAACAATAACAATCCAATAATCAATTCAAATAATCCCGAAATAATCGTATTAATTCGCATTGTTATTTGTACGAATTAATATAATTATCTCTAGAATCTACACTATCATTTCATGTAGATTAAAGATTATTACATTACGGTTTTTCACTTGTCATCTATTACAATTTCATCCATCATCAATTTAACAACATACATTCAGTGGTTCAAAATGTAATTAAACAAATCCTACGTGTCACTAAATTTAACAGTTAAAGGGGTCATACTATACAAATGTCCGTTAATCAAATTTAACATTTAACTATCCTATATCACGTTCAATTGCATACTATTTATCATTCTAACATTAACAATTTAACGTTCAATATAAACATCAACAACCAATCAATTAACAACCAAACTGGATTATCATTTCATATATATAACAGGTAATGGTGTCAGATGTCACAGGTGAACTGATACAGGTAATAGCATATATAACAGTATAATTAACTACAGCAGCATATTTCAATTGTCGTTTCAATTGAAATCAAATCTAATAAATAAAAGAACGTTAATCGTGAGTGAGTGCTCACCTTTCGAGGCTAGAGAGGATTTAACGATGAAATCGAATCACGAATCCAAACACGAATTCCAAAACGAAGCACGATTGAACGCGAATTTTGACGACAAAGCTGATAAAAGACAATTGACGTAATCAGATCAAACTGGATTGATATAGTTCAATGGTATAAATGAACAAATATATATGACTATACACATATATCAAAACACATTTTTTTTTTACTTCAAACATACTTATTTTAAAAATCAATACTTTAAACAAATCAAAATAAATCTTATTCAGACATACCGTCCTTTACATAATACATATATAATAAAACGATATATTATTATTATATCCATAAAATAAACTAAAAAGTAATAAAACAAGAGTTGTACTCGCTTTTTCACTCAAAGCTGATATACAAATCAATACGTATGTATACACACGCAAGCATCAGAATGATAAATTTGAATATACAGAAAACTTTGTAACATATACTTTAACTCCAAAAGGTTACTATCTTATACTATATATATACGCACTGCACTACTCAGTACAACTTACTCATGTAAGTTGACTAAATATACAAGATAAATCAAAAATATTATATATATACCAAAATAGTATGCATAAATTAATATATATAAATCTTGCATTATATAACATTTTAAAATTTCCCTGTGGCATAAACTTTCATATACACATCATATATATAAGTGCTATAGTACCCAGAACTTCCTAGATGAAACTCACGCATGAAATGTATATAACAAACAATCCTTGTCTATTATAAAATGCACAGACTAACGTGCCATATAACATACATATACACTAACTTATTAACTTATATATACATAATTATATGACCTGGCAGACCAATACTTATATAAACTAGTATAATAACTATCATATATTTTTTTCTTTTTTTTGAAACAAAACTTAAAATAATATTAAAACCATACTCGTAAAAAAAAAATAGAGAGATGTTGCTCAGGTCCACCTATGTAGATATACGAACTAACATTATTATATACACAAATTTACAATCGATTCTTATATAATTCAAATCAATTATGGACATTATATAAACTGTAGAAGTACATAATAATATTTGTACAGTGGGTTATGTATGTACACTACTAACTTATGCAACAGTTACTATATAAATTTTAAATTTACATAACAAACTTCCTACAAAATTAACATACCACATATATAAATAGAAGACGCTGGCGAGGTGATGAACGAGGCAAGCCTCCAAGGCCAGAAAATGAAAGAAGTTGTGATGGAATTTCGTGATGGGAAGGCGGCGGAAGGGAGGCCGAGCGGTGGTTGTGGTAAGAGGATGGTGGCCGGTCGGAAGCTCAGGCGGCACTGGTCGGAGAAAGCGGAGACTGGTGGCTCGCGCAGATGAGGGTTGAGGGTCTTAGTTTCGGATGCTAGGCGGTGATGGGAGGGTGGTTGTGCAGTTGGAGCTCGGTTTGCATGAGTGACCATGGCGTTGTCTGGTGGGGCAGTGGGCTTGCGGGGTCGGGGAGGTGGGGCGACATGAGGCGTGCGGAGGTGAAGGTAGAGGTTGGTGGAGGGGAAGAAGAGGCTGATTGCGTGGTGGGGCTCGGCTGTGGGTCTGGAAATGGTGGCAGAGGCGAGTAGCACGGGTTTGTGCTTGAACTGGGTTATCGACGAGGCCGATGGTTGATGCGGTTCATAGGGAGATGCACAAAGGTGGTCGGCAGATTGAGAACAGGCGGAAGCGGTGGTTGTTGGCCATTGTGGAGGATGGCTCGTCTTAGGTGCGGTTTTAGAAGTGAAGACGTAGAGAAGGAGGGGAGAAGATAAAATGGCTACAGGTAAAATGAGCTGTCACTTTATATTTTGTTTGGAAAAAAGAAATAGACAGGGAGTAAGAAAGAGAACGGACCAAGGGAAATAAATGAACCAAGGGAATAGAAAAAGGCACGCACAAAATTTTTGGAAAAGTTTGTACGTGAATTCAAGAAAATAATAATAACAAACGGCTGTTGAGTCGTTCGATGGAAAGTTGAATGGACAAAGAATTTAAAAGGCACAAAAACCAAACGTCACAAACCGGTACCGATACGGTAAGCGTTACGTAAAGTGCAACGTTCAACGGAACTCCGAATTTGACAATCGAATATACCGTAGAGATCGGTACGACGAGACGATCAAAACGGTATATAGAAATCAGTGGTACCATCATCCGATAAAAATCGATATCGGTACCAGAATACTGCTATTTTGCAGAAAATAAGAACGACGGAGCCAAAGATGTCCGAATTTGGAAAAACGACCAACTGAAATCTTGCTCAGAAGATGATTTAGAATTTTTCTATGTAAAAATATTTTGGTTTTGAAAACGTTTTATTTTCAACGTTTTTTAACTGATTGAATTGAAGTGAATTTACGTGCGAAATAAATTTTCGTATTTTCGGACGAAAATTTACCAGTCGCTATGTTTAACTAGACGTATTCCAAATATCAAATTTTTATTTCAAAATTTTATCGTTTAAAATTTTACAAAATTTCAACTAATTACGTTATTAAACAGTTGAAATTTTACGGGTCGTTACAACTTAGACACTATTATAATATCATTGGATTTTCTTTAAAAGGTTTTGGTTACCGTAATGGAAAAACCCGTCGTGTTTATGTGTGACGTGGTCTTACGAGATACCTTTGATTTTAAAAGGATTTTGAAAGTTATAATGAATAAAATTCCTTGTGATTTAAATTATCACGCTGGTTTTACCAGACTGATCCGAGCATGGTTTTTCCTATATGCTCGGGTCAGACCGAGCATATTTCCAGGTTTAGCTGGAAGGAGTGGAGCTTCAAGAGCGGAGCTGGAGGCCCAGGACGTATTCATGTAGATGATTATTTTTCCGTTGCATTATAGTTGTGTTTAGCAGTTGTGAGGACAGGTTGTTATAACTGTCTGTGCTGAATTGGTTAGTATACTCTGATTGATGGCTGTATATGTATAAGTTATAGTTTTGTTTTATATAAAGATTTGTTCTATATTATAGATTATTCGTTTTTGCTGTGAGATTCTGTGTTGTTTGGTTTTCTTTCTATCTTCTTTCTACCTTCTTTCTACTTTCTTTCTTAACTATCCACCTTTCCGTTCAATTTGGGTTGGACAAGTCTAGTCAAAATGTCAGTTTAAACTATACGGAAAAGTGGGTTGTGACCGTAGTCAAATAAGTACGGTATTCAAACATTATCCCATTAAACAGTCAAATGATTTTTTTGATTTCCTACTTCTCTATGTTTTTCAATTGATTCATTTTTTACAAATAAAAGTAAAAATAAAAAATAAATAAATTATAATTTAGGGCATAGAGATCAAAATAACATGTCAACCATATTTGGTTAGTAAAGTTAATACAGATGATCAATTCCATGTAATCCTGTTACGGTTGTCTCGCATGTTACAAGGAGGAACGACGGTTTGGAATTGGAATAGTCCCACATCGCTAAATAACTTGGAGAAGTGTTATATAAATATGAGTTGGTAGGCATGTAAGATTGAGGATTCCTTCCATAGACAATGAAGAGATAGCTAAGCAACCTTTATATGAAGAGCAAAAGAATGGAACAACATTTCCTTTTACCAACACATCTTTTGGTAGCTTTGAAGAGAATGCAGCCATGCAAACTGATATACTTGACAAAGACAAGCTAATCTCAAAGTTAGAGGAGGCGGTATTCAGTAATAGATGTGTAGCGTATTCAAATTTATATTTAGCATATAATTTTTTTTTACTTCTAATCTATTCCTTGACCAATTCTCTTGATAATTTTTTACATAGCATCTTAAAGAAAGAGTTAAATAGCTTAAACAAATACACACATGTTCAATATTAATTAGGAATGAAGGTGTTGAAAATAATAAAGCTTTAGAACACAATGGTATGTAGTTCTATTTGGTTAACTTATATCGTTGATATGATGGATACCTACGTACTACAAGCTGGAAACCGTTCTAAATCAAGTTTAGGTTTCATGATACTTTAAATTTCAAACTGAACCAGGCGCTGATTTTCAAACTGAGGACCTGTAATGCAAGATTAAGTTTCATGACAAAATAAATTTCTATACAATTCCAACTTCTGTCATAATTATACTTTTCTATGTGTAAAACATGTGGAGATGCTTTTGTAGAATTAGTCTAGCTAGCAATCTGTAATTTTAGTAGCCTAATTTCCAACTGCAATTTTGAACTATAGTTTGCAACCGTAGATTGCAACTGCAGTTACAAAACTACAGTTCGAAATTGCAGTTAAAAATATACTTTCAAAACCTCTCTTGTTGTACGAAAAGATTTTGACAAAATTGTATATTTTAGAAGTTTTTGAATTTTTCCTATAAACTAGAATTTTCTTCAAATTGCTTTTTTATTTGGACATATTTAAAGTTTCTTAAGCATGCTTAGGAACTTTTTGAATAACTGCATGTATTAACAAAAGCACTTTAGTTTATGTAAAATTAATAAAATTGCATTTTATTTAAAATTATTTGTCAAATATCATGAATTTTTTGGATTGTTAGTTTATATTGGAAAAGTCAAAAAATGGACAAATATTTAATTTCATTTGTAAAAAAATGATCTTTATTGGACATAACCTTAATCAACAACTATTTTCTTTTGATATTAGTAAGTATAAATCGTATAATGTCAATTTACTTTTGTTGCTTAAATTGTTTTAATTGTGAATTGTATTTTTCTTTAATAGGTCAAAAGGGTAAAACTCTTACTTTATGTCCAATTTAAGTTCAAGAGAGTGGATTAAAAGTCCACATAAAAAAACTAAGGAATAGATTTCTTTAATAGGTTAAAAGTATGGCGTCCAACACTTTATGTTATATTAAATTGCATTTTATAGTTAAATTTTGTGTTATTACCTAGATTACAAATGGTCATTCTATTTATTTTGTTTTCGACTTAATGTTATTTAATTGCATGAAGACACTAGTAGAAGAGTAAAGGAAAAGAGGAAATTAGATAGTACAAGCTTTGTGAATTTTTGGATGGAGGCTTCACAATATCGCCGTAGTTTTTTATTCAGTATTTGTACACTCTAACTATGAATTACGTCTTGTCTTTTGTTATTGCAAATTGGTATTAGTATGAAATTAGTAACCTATGTACAAAATTTGGTAATTTATGCATTTAACTTGTCTTTTGTAAGTTCATACTCTATTTTGTTACCATGAATATGAATTTTTTTATTGATTTGGTTATGATATGCTAAATTGAGATAATATTACTTCGGAATGCATATTAAACATAGCCTATGATATCATCATGCATACTATATTAATTATTGCAACGGTTATTATTGTTAGGAAATAGAAATTACCAACATATATTTATGTTTCTATTTTGTTACGGCTGACACTTATATCTGGTGGTACCATAAATTCTGCAACTGATTTATGTGTTACAAAATGAATATTACCAACACTTATTTCCGTTGGAAGATAGAATTCAGTAACATAAATAAGTGCTGCAAATATGATATTACCAACACTTACAACCGTTGGCAATGAATATTTTCCAATGCTTATAACTATTGGCAGACAGAATTTAGTAACGGATATAAGTGTTACAAATGAATGTCCATTCCCCTATAGCAACACGTATAAGTGTTGTTGAAATTACTAGCAATAGTTATACTCATTTAGAATCCTCTGTTTTGGTGTAGTAAACACTTTCTTAGTGTTTCATAACATTTGACAGCACTTAAGTGCCATAGTATGTTGTTTGAGACTTTATAATAGTTAAAAATGATATTTAAACAAAGTATTTTTCCTAAATCTTTTTAAGGATGTTTATTAACATTAATTAGAGTATTTAAAAAATGGTTGAAGTTTAAATATATTTTTAATAATTATATGTGAATTAAAAAAAGGTTTAAATATAAAACATGCTTTTTATGATTTTTGTTAAATTCTAATTTAGTTATTTTTTAGTAACATTTTACATAGATATTTAAAACCTATTTATAAGTATTTTTAAAATATTTATATATAAGTTGGAAAAGTAAGTTAAGTATTTTATAAAAGGGTAAGTGGTTTTGGTTATAACCTTTAGTTATAATGAATGGTTTTGAAAAATTAATTAAAAGTACATTACTCTGTTAAATAAGTGTGGACACTTTGATCTTTAAATTAAAGATAATGAAAAGTATAAAATGGTTTTGGGTTTATAGTGAACAGTGTTTAAGTAACATTTGTTTTTCAACAATTTGAATATACTTTTGAAGATGAGTGGATCATTAAAACAAATGTTTTTAAAGATAGGGTTAAGCATGAATTGTATTAGGTTCGTAGGATAATGTTTAGATAACATTCATCTTTAGCCCATTTGAATATACTTATAAATGTAATTAGATCTTTAAAAAGAATGCTTTAAAGATGATGAAAGTATAAAGTGTTTGGGTTCACAATAAATAATGTTTTAGCAACATTTGTATTTACCCTTTTGTTTATACTTTCAAAGTGGAAAATCTTGTTAAATGGTTTGTGAATATTCTTATACCATTTGGGATAAGTATACAAATATATTTTCAAGTATTGAAAAGTGTACAAACAAATAGTGAAATAGTAGAATATATGTTATATCTTTTATAAAAATATTTTAAATAAATAAACAAGTAGAAAAAGGAAGTGAATAGAAGAATCATATATTTATATGCTTTGAGATCCTCTAGGAAGGACTCATTTATTGGAATTGTCTTTTGTTTTCAGAATATATGTATCTGAGACCCCAGAAGAGGACTCCTACATATAGTTTGGTTACTTCTGAAGGAAGTAATTATTTGATAAAAGAAGTTTTAATTAATAAAAAAATTAATTGAATAGATAAGGGATTAGAAGTTGCTTACATGACTTAATCGTGCTTTGTGTGACTTAATTGTAGTTTGTGTGTTTACTTGTCTATGGAAAGTATTTAGTCATGTACTTATCATTAAAAGACGACAATGTAGGTTTCTTCTATCTGCGAGAATTAAGAATGATGTTTGAGTAGGGCTTAGAAGAAATAGTGTTCTAACCTACAGGGTTCACTCTTGACCGCGGGATAGTGTAAGTTGAGAAGGTCAGAAATGTGATAAGTATGCAAGATTTGGTTTTCGTATATGATCGTTCACATTGTTATTGAATATAACCAAAATTAATATAGGAAATACCTTGAAGAAACATGAGAATTATACGGTATGGTTATCCTCAGTAAAGCTTTATCTTACGTATAAACTCGTTTTGCTCTTCTCGGACAAGAGATAAGGAAATTTGTCCGGATAGGAGATGATCTCCACCATTATGCCTTGTTTGTTTAATTTGAAAGAACCTGAGTTAAGTTAACCGAAAATTTGTCGATTGGTTTTGAGTCATCTGGTAAGAGGAGGATTGTACTTATATGAGATGACTCAAAACCGTAACCACTACAAAAATGATATACATGTTCTTTGTTCTAGAAGCAGGCGTGAAGCAAAATGTTATAGAGTTGCACTGTCTATCCTATAGTTAAGGCTTAAGGAAGAGGTTAGCACTAATGTTTCGGACAAATGCTATAGATTTGAACTGTCTATCCTAAGGTTAAGTCAAAGGAAGAGGTCAGCGTTAGCATTCACCGGATGACTTATGCTAGAATCCTTGGAGATATTCGTGAACTGTTCGATATGCTGGAATCCATGTAAAGATTCGAGATATGTTTGAGATGCTAGAATCCTTATAGAGATTCAAGATGTGTTCGAGTGATGAAGACCTATGTGTTGAGATGTTGAATGTGACTTCACCATCGTTAATGATAGAAAACAAGTTAGGCACATAGCCAGTGGGTTTAACTAACCCAAGGTACATCAACTACAAATATCTAAAGATGCTTTCGATTGAGGCGTGCGAGAGTTGTTCGTATTTAGTATCACATCTTCGGGCATGGACCGGCTATATTTTTCTTTGTGACATATTTTATCTAAAGATATGCATGATTTCGGAAGGTAGTTTTTGACCCTTCTCAATAGGCCGTCCTTGATGTACCGAGGAGACCTCCATGGAAATACATACGCAAACATACCTTAGTGGTTTTAGTTGTACTCCTACTATTGTTGTGTTGTGAGATGCAAGCAGCACAACTATTTTCCAATTTATATTCTACACCCAAGACATTATTTATTATATCGCCATATGTACTTATTAGATGGTTTAGCTCTTTTTAGGGGAAAGCCATTACGGTGATTCGAACGGTCTCAAAAATTACTGTTATACGTTATACACATATTTCTTGAGTTTCTCACACCAGACTTGTGTTTGACTCAAGGTTTTATCTTTCCCTTAATCTCTAGATAGCTCTTTCGAGCAGTTTAAGAAAGGTAGGTTCTCATTGATATTTTTTGGAGCTTCAGGAGACGAGGTGGATGCTTTCACCTACCGTAGCATTCTTATTTCCACTGTACTACTAGTGTATGTATGTATGTATGTGTGTGTGTATATACATATGTATGTATGTATATATATCGGCATTTGTGAGGAAGTCTGTTATAGCTATCGAGGCTGATGATAGTACTTAGGATTGTAATTTTGAAATGCTATGTATCTTAGAGTGACCCTGCGTACTGTCTTTTTGATATTATATGTTAACGTTCCATTATGAAATTCTGATGTTTTGTTCCCTTCTTTCTTTTTTTGATGAAGGAGTGGTCCCCTTAAAAGGAGTGCACTCTTACTTCTATTAACTACATAACCAAAACTATAGAAAAGTTTGATGAAAATTATCTATTACAATAAAGCAAGAACATTTTCTCTTCTTTCTTGTTCTTTTTCTTACTGCGTTTTCTTTTTACCCTAACAATCTATCTTTCTAGCACTAGAGTGTTCGGTATGTGAATACCATGGATGTATTAGTGTTGACATTTGGAGGTTGAAAAGGTAGGTCATTACATTGCTCAACAAATACAAGCATTTATCTTACCTGTCTAGAGATATACTAAATAGTACAACACATAGCAGCCCTGGCTTGAGTTTTCTCAATAACCAATATATATGGAAGTAATCTATCTAATATATAAATGATAGAGGGAAACATTATTATGATTCATAATCATTAATAATTTTGAGTCCTATCGATTTAACGAACAATGTATTTTATAAAATACCCCGCAGGAAGCATATGTTTGACACAATTGATATTATGTGTTACGTATCCTACATATGTACTGTTACCCCGCATTTGAACCAAGGCATGCCTAGACAAGTCAGAACCATTGAATGATCATAAGATATGCCAAAATTCCTCAATCATAACTCTGGAAACTAGAATCTAAGTAAAGCCCAAAGAATTGATGCAGAACCTCACTTTCCACTTGAAGGTAGTTAATCGATTTCCAAATGAGCCAAGTGGTAAAGAGCAAAGTTGCAAAACACAACTTGAAGTCTCAAGTCGGTATCGAATTACACCCCTCAACTCGGTACCGAGTCATGAAGCCGACTCAGCTAATTTACATCAAGGAGTTGATGATAAAAAGTAGAAAAAAGTGCAAAACCAAGACAAGGCACAAGTCAGTGCCAACTTATGGGCCTCAATTCGGTACTAAGTTAAGAAGACAGATGCCGAGTTGGCATGATCTCTCTCTAGAACTCCTACCGAACATTAAGAATGTGGGAGAATGTTTCAAAGCTTATCTCGTTGATCTTCGTCCATAAATAGAGGAGAGAGGCACAAAATCAAGATCTTTACTTTACTTTCTAAATAAAATGAGTTTACCCCAAGACTTTGTTGGATTCATACTCGAGTAGTAAGCAACTAAATTGTAAAATTATAGTTGTAAATAATCTCAGAAATCATTAACAAAGTTTAAGTGGATGTAGGCTAGAGTATTTGCCGAACCACTATAAATTTTCTTGTGTTATTTACCTATTTTTCATTTATCTCTTCATTAATCTTTACTTATAATCTGATTGGGTGTTTTTTCCAACTTTTGGTGCAAATATTTTGACGCTTTCACTTAAAAGTCTCGAAATTCGCACTCCTTGGATTTATCTTAAGTCATTGGATTATTATAACCCATGAGTTAGATCAGAAAATTGTTATTAAAGGATCCGTAATTACTTAGATCTCCATAAAATCTATTATTGGATCCAAAAAAAGCTATGGCACCTAGAAACGCCAAAGAGAGATCAACTACTTCTAAACCCAATAACGATGCTGAAAACGAAGGCTCTCAACATAAGGAGGAAACAAATCAACCCATTGTTGCTCAAACTCCAAGTGCACCAAAAATGGTAACTAAGGTAAATTTGGATAGAATAATGATGGAAATGAACAAAAAGTTGATGGAGAGCCAGAATGTTATTCTGAAACAGATAATGGAAAGCATGGTTTTGGTGACTCGGTTATTCCAAGGACATAAGAAGAGTGTAAGGAATTACCATCTTCTAATTCAAAAGAAGAAAGTTATTCTTTGTGAGATGTAAACCTGAAGGATGGAAAATATAAGAAGACAAGAAGACAAGAAGATAAGCTGGGATATTGAAAACATGAATTGGAAATTTTCAGGCTAACAGTTCACTACTCCGAACCGAGTCAACTCCACAACTCAGTACCAAGTTGAAATCCCAAGTGGTGACTAAAGATTTAGATGGTGAGCTGTAGGAAGAAGTTGATGTTAATGTTAAGCAAATAGCTAATGGTTAGAGTAGTGGATTCGGACAGATGCTACCGAAACATCATGGAGAGATCATAGTCATAGACAATGAATAATTGGACAACCAGTTCTCCTAGAGATAGGGGAATGCAGATGTCAAGGAACTAACAGAGAGCATTTGCGGAGTCAAACACTTAGGGAAAGCCTTGATGATCGTTGTTCAATTGATATGACTGATCTAGAGTATATAGCGGATACGATTAGAAGGCCGATGAATGAGAACCAGCACAGGAGTAATGACGATTGGGGTTCTTCGCCTACTAAAAACCCATTCAATGAAAACATTATGTGGGAGGATTATCTTAGGAGATTTGTGATGCACACGATCCCGTCATATAATAGAACAACTGATCCAAGGCAGCACATTTTAAAGTACAAGTGGCACATGTATGGTGCTAGAGCAATTAATGTTTTGAGATGTAGATGTTTCCCTATATTTCTTAAGGGAGTGGCTACCATATGGTTCAATCAGCTTGCATCAAGATCCTTATCTTCATTTGATTAAGTGGCACGAAAATTTGTAGAGCAATTCCTACTTCGCACTGCATGTCCAAAGGATGTGATTTCCTTATCAAGCATTTTTCAAAGTCCCGAAGAATCTCTAAAGAACTTTCTAAGTAGATTCAATGCTGCTATAACTGAAGCGAGCAAATCAAAGGAAGATATTGTACTAATGTTACTGATTCAAGGAATTCATCCAAATGCATATTTTGGTACGTGGCTAAAGATAAACCCCCACTGACCATGGAGGAGCTTTATCGAAAAGTGACCCAACATATGTGCTTGAGAGAGGTAGATATGTTTATTAGAAAGGCTGGTAGAAAACCATACAAAAGTTGTGGAAAGCAACGTTGCAATGAAGCAAACCGGTGAGCACGCTGGTAATGTTGCTTTTAATGTTGGGAATAAGAATAACAATCGGAAGAGAGGAAATAGGGCGTTGGAGGTAGAAAGCAATATTTTCAAAAGTGTCTCAGTTATCTAAAGCATGAAGATTATACCCTGTTGAATGAAACTGTGGAGAAAATTTATCTCACTATGGAAGGCATTGAAAATTACAAAATGCCAGCTTGGAGGGAGTCGACTAAATGAGAGAAGATGTCTAGGAAGTATTGTCATTTCCAAGAGATCCACGGGTACAATACAAACGAATGTCGACATATGTAGGATATTATCGAAGATTTGATGAAGAAGAAGAAACTTCAACAGCATGTGATGGACCCGAAGGATGGCAGGTAGCTGAAAAATCGACCCTAGGGGCAATTGGGTCAACGAGGACAGGCTAGGTCTAGCAGAGCGGAGCATAGGCAGCCTGAAAGGAGACTTGTAATTAACACCATAACTGTAGAGCTCATCCAAGAGAGAAAAGCTAGAATGAGATGGAAAGATGTGGAAATTCATTAAAATATGTTGTTCAAGAGAGTTGCTTTGTTGTAGAAGATGGAGCTCTAGCAAAACAACTGAGGTTGATGATTGATGATATCGAGTTAACAAATCGTGATGTAGATGAGGTAGAGGCACCAACATTTGGCCCTTTAGTGATTAGAGCCATGATTGGGCCAGCTGCTGTGAAACGAGTTCTTAGTGATTGTGGGACTTCAGTTAATAATTTATTCAAGAAAACCTATGATCAAATAAGGATGGATGGGAGGGAAATGAAGCCATGTAAACATCGTATCTAGGGATTTTTCAAAGAGGCTACAAAGCCTGTTGGATGTGTTGACTTATTGTTGGAGCTTGGTGAAGGTGATCGCAAGAGAGTATGGTTGCATAGCTTCATTATGATAGATACATACTCGACTTGCATGATTTTCTGGTCGACCAACACTTGAGAGTTTTAGAGTGGCCCTAGCCCCATGGTGCTTGATGATGAAGTTCCCGACTGAGAATGGGGTAGGAGCCATTTAAGTAGATCGGAGTACATGACGTGAATGCTACATCACAAGCTGAGAGAGGGAAGCGACGTGAGAAATGAAAACATTAAGAGTGGACTCTCTTCATCAAATCAATTAATGCATAACAACCACAGCCTAAACTCTGGCTCCGATGACATAGTAAAATTACAAATATATGGATCTAAGGAAAGAGCCATAAGATGCAAAGGCGGCCTTAGTTGAGCCAGCGGTTAACATTCTAATCGATAAGGATGACCCAACTCGGGTCCTAAAGATCAGATCTCATCTTCACGTGAAGACAAAGGAGTTGGCATTTTTCTTCGAGAAAAACTGGATGTGTTTGCTTAGGCACATTCCGATATGTGTGGAATATCTTCAAAGATAGCATGTCGCTTAGTGAATGTAAACCCACGGTACACTCCTATGAAGCAAAAAAGGCAAAACCTGGGTCCGAAGCTATTCGATGCGTTAGATGAAGAAGTGGATAAGTTGATGGCTAAAGGATTTATTTTTGATGCTATATACCCCGAATGGGTATCAAATCCAGTGCTAGTTAAAAAGCCTAATGGAAAATAGAGGACATGCAATTCAGACTTGAATAAGGCATACCTAAAGGACAACATTCCGCTAACGAAGATTGACTAATTAGTAAACTTAACTACCGTACATGATTTGCTATCCTTTATAGATGCTTATTCTAGTAACAATCAAATACCAATGCACATCCTAGATTAAGAGCACACCATTTTCATTAATAACCTAGGATTGTATTGCTACTGTATCATGTTGTTTGGCCTGAAGAATGCATGAGTTTCCTACCAGAGATTGGTAAATTCAATGTTCAGAGATCAAATCAGACATACAATGGAGGTTTATGTAGACGATATGCTGATGAAGTCACATCGATCGATGAACCATGTGATAGACCTCTCGAAGATGCTTAATGTACTTCGGAGATGCGAATGAAGCTCGGTCCATTGAAATGTTCATTCGGAGTCGCATTAGGCAAATTTTTGAGTTTCATAGTAAACTCAAGGGGCCATAGAAGCTAATCTAGAGCAGATTAAAGTGTTGAGAGATGTTGAAGCACCAAAGATAAGGAGGGAAATGCAAAACTTGAACGGAAAGGTCGCCGCACTGAGTCAATTCATCTCAAAAACGATAGATAATTGTGTGTCATTCTTTAATGCCCTCAAGATTGAGAAAGGGAAGTTTGTCTAGAGAGTGGAATGTTAAAATGCTTTCCAGGCCTTACTCGATCACATAGAGAGACCACCGGTCTTATCAAAGCCTCCGGAAGGAGAGGACTTGTATGTTTATTTGGTAGTACCTGCACACGCACTAAGTGTCGCCTTAGTACATGAAGTATCCAAAATCTAGAGGCTTATGTATTACATCAGTAAGCGATCACTGGAGCTGAGAAGAACTATCCAAAATAGAGATGCTAGCTTATTGCTTGTTGATCACTTCGAGGAAGTTGTAGACCTACTTCCAGGCTTATCCAATAAAAGTGTTGGCTAACCAACATTTGAGACAAGTGCTGCATCGATTTGAAAATTTGGGAAGATTACCAAAGTGGTACATCGAGCCGAGGCAGTAAGATATAACCTACCATCCCAGAAGGGCGATAAGAGGATTGGCATTAGCTAATTCCATTGTCAAGTTCACCATCCAAGATAGAGAAACAGAGGAAAATATGGTCCGACTTGCTTAGTGGAAACTGTATACAGACGAAACATCCAATGAACGAAACTCTGAGGGGGGAGTGATCCTAGTAACCCCGAAGGAATAAAAAATATATTACACCTTAAAGCTTGATTTTCCCACAATGGACAATTAAGCTGAATATAAAGAACTGATCGTAGGGTTCAAGATAGTGAAAGAATTAGGAATCAAAGCATTACATATATATATCGACTCTCAATTGATGGATTATCAGGTGAAGAAGGAATTTTTAGCTAAAGGAGTGAGACTCGCTCCTCACTTGATGAAGGTTATGGAACTACTGAATGATATCAAATATTATGCGATAAGCACATTCTAAGGGAGGTGAACATGATGGTAGATTCGTTGGCCAAGCTGGCTAGTTCTGCGATGCATAGCTTTTGGGATTGGTTCTGATAGAGGTTTTATCGGCTCTAGGCATCGATCAGATAAATGTCGATTGGGTCTTGGAGGCCGAAGTGGAAAAGGAGTCATGGATGACTCCGATCAAGATTGTCGAAAGGAACTCTCTCGAACGAAAGAAATGAACGAAGGAAAATCCTACGCAAAGTGCTACAATTTATTATTCAAGAAGGAGTGTTATACAGAAGAGGATTATCTGCTCCCCTACTATGATGTGTCACCAATGAGGAAGCTAAAAATATCCTTATGGATGTACACGAAGGAGCTTATGGCGATCACACCGAGGGATATAATTTTGCAAGAAAGATTCATTGCTATGGATACATTTGGCCAACAATCAACTGGGATGCGGCTGATTACACCAGGAAGTGCGATATATGCTTGTTAGCACGAAAATTGGTCACTAACACCCAAACGCAGATGACAACACCAACTAACAGTCACAGATAACAGATAGAGTGTATGTAGAGAGTACAAATATGAAGAACAATCAAAATTAAAAAGGAAGCAGTAATAACACAGGATTTTTAGTGGTTCGGCTAACTCCGGCCTACGTCCACTCCAAAAGTTTCCTTTTTACTGATTAAGAACTGATTACAGTTACAATCCAGAGTTTTTAAAAGAATAATGGCAGAGTAGCCTTGGTGGAGAAGACAAGGGACAACAGAATGAATATCCCTTTTTTGAAGCCCAATCTGTTGTATTTATAGGCAAAATCAGAGTTACTGGGCTTCCTGAGTGATCCGGGCCCATCAACACCATAGTCAAACCCAAATCCATCATTACAACCGACCCTGAGTTCAGAATATGCCGACCTGATATTTCCTAGGGATGACTCGAAGTAGGTGCTCACACGACCCGAAGCACGCCTGCATATGACCCGAAGTAAATTGTGTTAAGACTCGAAGTAACTCAACGCCGACCCCTTGCTTTCAATACACCGATCCCAATTCGAAACCCAAGCACCGACCCGAAGTCTCCAACATGCCTAACCGAAGCAAAATGAAGATGCCAACCCGAGTCCTTCTTTTATGCCGATCCCATAACTTGCCGACTTGAAAACGGAATGCCGATCCCATTTGTTTCCTCCAACCCCGACCTCATCTCCAAAACATTTGCCGATCCAATATGATGTCGATCCCATAGCTTTGTCGAACCCATTCAATATGCCGATCCTCTAACATGCCGACCCCTTTCCAAGCTGCCGACTCGAGCTCAAGTCCATGCCGACCCAGAGCTACTCCAACCATGTCGATCCCATGCTCACCGATCCAAAACCAAACTGCCGATCCCATCTCCAAAGTTCTTACCGACCTGATGTTTCACACCAACCTGAAGCCATGGCCTTGCAGATCTGGAGCAATGATTTAACCGGTCCATCTGAAATGTACACCGACCCCGAGTGACTCAAAGTAGGGCTCTGCCTAACCCGAAGCAACCTACTTGAAAACCCAAAGTTGAACTACTAGGAACTTGGAGAAAACACCAAGCAATCTGAAACGACTCGACGTTTGTCGAAACTCGTATTTCTAGTATCCTACGTCTTCTATCCATAGACCATGCCAAATCTCGGCTTCATAATCATGATCATCGTCCATGATTTGTCATCTATCCATCCAATCGAATCAAACCTGTCGTAATCCGGCCTCGAAAACCGAGCAATCGATTTAGTTAAATATGCCTATCTATGGCCTTTTTAAAAGGCGGGTTAACATTTGCCCCCCAAAACATGCCTTGCGGTAGGAAGGTATGTTTTGAATAGCTTTTAATCCATCATCCAAAGTCCGCATGTTATCCATAGCCATACTATCTGATCCATAACCCAATCCAACTTACCCAAGTGCCATTGTCGTATCCTTATACAAATCCACGACTGCTCCGAGTCGATATCCGATCCCTATCCAATAACCAAATCCCCATCCAATTCCACATCCATCTGAACCTGATAACCAAGTTATAACCCATCCATATCCAATAACCAATAACCAAATCCATGACCTCTCCGGATCGATATCCAAATCCGGGATCGCTCCAGATCATAGCCAATCCTTAGCCATTCAAAGCCAAAATCTGAATCCGTAACCTCTCTGGGTTCTTGCCAAGCGCACTCCACACTCGACGACCTGTGCTAAGTAATGCCATGGTGTTCCTGGTTCAATGTCCTTGAATGTTGAGTAATGCTGTGGCTTAAGTCCTAAGCCGAATCTCGGTTGCTCCGGACCCTTGTCGAGCATAGTCCATGCTCGACGACCTGAAACAACAAGTGATAGACAATATGGGACCTAAGTCCTAGGCCGAATCCTTGTCTCTCTGGACCCTTGCCGAGCATAGTCCATGCTCGATGACCTTTTAGCCAAAAACCAGACAAAAAGTCAATCAAAATCCAATTCGAAATCCAAATTCAAACTAGAAATCCATATCAAAAGTCCAAACCAAAAGGAAAACATCCAAACAAGAATCCAAATCAGAAAACAAACAAAACCAGGAGTTCAAACCAAACTCCAAAACCAAATCAGAAAAAGCAAGTGTCCAAGCCAAAAAGAAAAAACAGATTTCATAAACCAAAGCGTCACGGTTTATCATCATCTCAGACCATGCCTAGGGGTTGTCTCCATCCCCGTACAGTTTGCTACTTATTCCATACCACCCTGATCAGTTAATGACCAACCGACCGTCATTCATGGGCCTCGCACTATCGTTGTTTGAGGTAGACGGTGGCTGCTGCTGTTCCACCACCGCATTCCAAGTTTTGACATATTACCACAACTGACTATTCCTTACATGCTCCTCGATTATATCCTTTAGATGCCTGCTACTGTTAGTATCATGCCCGTCTAGGTCATGAAAGAGACAGTGCCTCCCCGATTCCCTTTCGCGTTCTGAGGGTTCCCTCCTTGCCGGCCTTCGATAAGGATAGCGATCTCGAGTATCCAAGTATATCCGTTCCAATGTCTCATTCAGTCCTGTGTAAGTGGAGAATTTTGGTTCTCCCCAGCGCTTCCTCTTCCCTTTATCCTTATCTTTACCCGAGCTTTCACCGGATGGTTCTCCATCCTTAACCATGTTTACTTCATTTGACCTCATATCCAAACATGCATCCTCTTGTTGAAGAAATCTCTCAGCTTCGTGAAAGAATTCCTCGAGATCCATTGGTGGGTCCCGTATCAATGATACTTTGAAATCCGAATTATCCTTGACTCTTGATACCACCGCCATTAGAACAATTGATGGATTCGGCTGATCCACCGAAGCAACTGCTGGATTAAATCGAGTTAAAAAAGTCCTGAGTGATTCTCCCGTCTTTTGCTTCACCGACGTTAGTGTCATCACATTCTTCGGCCTTTTGATGTGAACTCGAAACTGTTTCAAAAACCTATCCACCAATTCTGTCTATGTTCCAATAGATCCATCTTCCAGTTGTCTGAACCACGTAGCAGCTATATCGGTCAAGTACAGGGGGAAACACCGGGCCATAACCTCCTTTGATGCCCCCAGCACTTCCATATGTCTTGTGTACCTCATCAAGTGGTCAGTGGGATCCGTCTTACCATTATATACTTCCAAAGTGGGCAGCTTGAAATCGGGTGGATTCCTAGCCATCCTGATGTTATAGGCAAATGGACTTTTGTTTACTCCCTCCAAATCCCTGTTTGTTATACCTCTGTGAATAGTTCGCTTGATAATGTCAGCTAATCTAGTGTTACCTACCAAGGGTTGCCCCCAAATACATTTCCTAACTGCCCACCAAGTCCTCGAGGGAATTCTGGTACGTACTCCTCGTCACGCACTCCTATACTCCTGTTGGCACCAGGTTGCGCAGCGTCATTTGGTATCCCTCCAGGGATTGGTCTAGCATTACCTAGTGGTGCGCCCCCAAGACTAGGTCCATCTAGATAGACAGTTGTTTGCTGATTGGGGGCTGCCTCCTGCTGAACCACTCCATTTGCTTGCCTGTTGAGTCCTTCTAATCCAGCTCCATGGATCTGAGCTCCTATAGCTCCTGCTGTTCCTGTCTGTCCAAATTACCTAAGAAGGGTCTGCATCATTTCCTCTTGCCTTTTTATCAGCTGCTCCTACATAGAATCCATCATAATCTGCATCTCGTCCCTAGTGATGTAAATGGATGTCGGATCTGATCCAGCTCCGGAAGAGGCCTCTTGACTTCCCTCTTGATTGCTCCTTTCTGTCACCTGCCTCCTTATCGATGGCCTAACCATTGTTCCTCCCAGAATCCAATTTCCTAAGCCTTTAAATCCAAAATCAAGCTTCAGAATCCCTGAGTGCTAGCTTTCTCAGTGAAAGCACCAAAATGTTAGAGCCAAAATTGGTCACTAACACCCAAACACATATGAAAGCACCAACTAACAGTCATAGATAACAGATAGAGTGTATGTAGAGAGTATAAATATGAAGAACAATCAAAATTAAAAAGGAAGCAGTAATAACACAGGATTTATAGTGGTTCGGCTAACTCTAGCCTACGTCCACTCTAGAAATTTTCTTTTTACTGTTTGAGAAATGATTACAGTTACAATCTAGAGTTTTTAAAACAATAATGATAGAGTAGCCTTAGTGGAGAAGACGAAGGGAAACAGAATGAAGATCCTTTTATGAAGCCCCGTCTACTGTATTTATAGGAAAAATCCGAGTTACTGGGCTTCTTGAGTGATTCGGGCTCATCAAGACCACAGCCGAACCCAAATCCATTATTACGACCGACCTTGAGTTCAGAATATGCCGACCTGATATTTCCTGGGGACGACTCGAAGTAGGTGCTCACACGACCCGAAGCATGCCTGCATATTGTAAAGACCCGCAAATCCGTCTTCCGAAAACCCGACACTACTATGTCCACTGTAGCAATTGTCGAACAATCGGATGGCGGAAATGCGAACTTTAATGTTTAAAAGAAGAGGCAGAAGAAAAGACAGAAGAAAAAGAAAGAAGAAAAGAGAAGAAGAAGAAAGCAGAAGAAGGAAGAAGAACAACAGAACAACATCAGATACAAAAACAATATCAGAATCTCACATATCGCAGCGGAACAATATATAATAAATAAACACTAGTCTTTTAAAACAAAGAACCATATCAGTTTATACATACATCAATCATCGGAGTCAATATACAACAATGGACAGTTTTATAAACTTGTCCTCATACAGAATACACAGCGGAATAAATACTATCATATACAAATACTACGTCTCGTCATCCAGCTTATCTCCAAAGCTCCAAAATATCCTGATAACATAACTCTAGGCTGCCCGTGTGGAAATTGGTGGGCACCCAGAGTTTAGAAGGGAAACAATAAACTCCGAGTCAGTCATGGTGACTGGTGTGAGATCGTAAAACAGTTATTTTTCACAAAGAAAATAAAACAAATTCGCAATGCTTTTGAAAAATGAAACTACCATAAGACCTCCCGCCACACACACAATGCAAACGCAGAATTGGAGGAGATTTCTTCTTATGATAGTCAAAGATGCTTACTACGCAAAATCAAATTCTTTTTGATATTATTATTAGTGCATAGTGTAGAAATCATTTCGAAAGTATAATATAAATCTTAGCCAGCATACGACCAGTATCGTATGCCTACTATAGCTACTATGTTCAATAGCAGGTTACCGCCACATTCCATAGCAGGTAATACAACTAAAACCGTACACGTCACGTATGGTTTCTTTGGATTTCCAACAAATGGTCAGGCTAAGGAACTTCCTTTTCCACGATGGGTACGTCCCTGGAATAGACGACCCGAGAACCTAACCGGATCTCTGCCAACACAAGGCCGGGTTACCTCTGCAAAAATAGGTAACTACTGACACGCGTATGCCATCCCCCGATCGTCACCGATCTTCCCGAGGATCCCCGATTCGCAACAACCACAAAGTAATAAATTTGCAGCAACCACAGAGGTTAAGTATCTGGGCTCCATACCATGATACCACCTTTATCCAGAAGGAATGACATACACTAAGGGGCGCTACTCCCTAGAACCTTGCTGCATCCTTCCTGTTTTGACCATTTCCGGGGTGTGAGGCTCGACGAAGTCTCGTCCACAAAGCTACGCTTTCTACAAAGCCATGCTTCGGGTCAAACAAATGATCAACCTATGATCACAAAGATATAAGATCAAACAAATGATCATATCGCAAATGATCAAACACCGATCATTTCACAGCAACACTCAGTATGCCACGTTACCAAATTGGGAGTATATCGCTGATAAATTTCAACTACATAACCTCTGAGCTCGTACGTCTCAGAGAAGGGTGTTAAGCTAAGAGAATAAATTCTCCGCCACCAACAGAAATGTATTTGAAAGAAATCAGCTTTATATCTCAATTTGTAACGTCAGACACACAATCCATACAAGTCTGTTCCGGGATCGAACAGAACCGAAGGCACTTCTCACGAAGCCCTTGCAATTCCGGATAATTTTCAATCACGTCGGGACCTCCCATCACTAAGGGTGATAAAACCTCTAAATCGGAGATCAGCCGATGTAGAGTAACTCGACGGTAATCCTTCCGTTTTCAAAAATATCCAGTCTTCAACACCGGTCTTCGAATGCAATTCATAACGACGTATCACATATTCGGAATGGGTTATACGACCCCATGGTCCTTTCCCGGCTAACCCGAATAGTGAGCGATTATTCAAAAATAAGCGTGGCATTCAAATTCATCCAATTCACAACAAATACCATTCAAGGTAATTATTGATAGTTGGTTATTTAACTATCAATAAAGATGTGCAACATCATCAGATTCCAAATAATTTTGCAAATTATTTCATCTTCAAAAATATCTTTACTAGATATAAAATTTCCACACTTCAAAAATAAATCAATGTTTATTTTTCTAAACAGTTTCCCATTCCTTTATAAATTCCATATTGAATTTATATTTCAAAATATCTACTGATATACGATTTTCAAATCGATTTCAATATTCAATTTCAATTTATCTTTAAGAAGATAAAATCTCAAAAACGTTTCATTTCATTTTGGAAAACATTCCTATACTCATTTAATAATAAGTATTTCACAAATCTATTTATTTTCAACACTTGGAAAATATTCGATATACTTAAATCAAATTAAGTATATATTTCATTCTTTAAGGAAATCATTTGAGTCAAAACGAATGTTACGTAAAACATCGTTACGACGACTCAAAATCACTAGTATAGGGATTCGGATTTTAAGATAGATATATAAATCCCAATACTACATAAAACATTTCCTTTCGGAAATCATTTACTATAACAACAATGTTATAGTCCATCATTTCCTTATTTCTCGAAAACGTCTATATCAACAATAAATGTTGAAATCTATGTTTTCGATATTTAACCTGTTTTAAAACATCTTTCAAAACAATTACTTCATTTCGTAATATCTTTTCCCAAAACAAATTCATTTTTATTCAATAATATATTCACTGTCCAAAATCGTGAATATAATTCACTTAACCAAATTTCACTATTTTCTACACATTTTATTTCAATAAAAATTCGCTATCCAAAATCGCGAATATATCTCCTTTAAAAATCTTCTATATTTAATTTATCAAATCCAATTGATTTCGAATTTATAAAAACAATGTTTATAAATTTCACCTTTTATATTTTATAACAACTTCGATTTGTAAATCTCCTTTATTTACGAATTCGATCAATATTTCATTTGTAGGCAAAAATCCAATTTATAAGTTAATTTCTTATAAATCTTCTATTCTACAATTTCATTCATTTTATAACTTCATACTTTATAGATCTATAAACTTCAAACTTTATAAATCTATAAACTTCAAATCTTCACAATTTATAATTCTATAAATTTCCTATCTTTACAACTTATAATTTTATAAATTTTCTATCTTCACAATTTATAAAAACTCGTTTTATAATACCAACATTTTAAAGTTTAAAATATCAATCTTGTACATCTTTTACATACATCGTTTTTAATAATTCAAAAATTCCCATTTAAAACCATTTTATAAATTTCTTAACTATTTATTTCAAAAGAAATTACCTTTTGGTTATAATTCACAAATCTTAACTTTTATAACTTTAAAATCTTAACGTTTATAAATCAATTCAAAATTTCCATAAAACGTATATTTTCAAAAATCACTTTAAAAATCCTTTTTAAAGTAAAAGTCGTTATTTTTAAACTTCAAAACTTGAATCCGATGATGCAACAGCATCAATTAGTCAATCATAACATTCAATATCATATATCAATATGATAACAGCATATACAACAAATATCTGCAAATAATAATATTGGTGAGGAATCCAGTTGGATCCCTCCAACCTGTTTCCCTGCATCCACAGATGTTAGCACAATACCAATTCCGCTCCAGTACGGAATTATCGCGGTATATGGGTTTAATAAATATTATCCGCTTACTAACGGCGCAATAGGGTCTCATCCGCTATACGAGGCGGGAAATCAATCAATCCAATATATACATATGCCAATATGTATATATTGCTATATATATAGATATATCCTACTATATCTAATATCACATCCAATAGCAATCATATCAGTCAAATCAAAATCCAACTTCATTTGAGTGAGAAAAATCTCACCTTCGCTTAATATTTGCCATCCATTTCCATTTCATCCTGATTTCACGGGTTTTGACCTAACTATCGAGCAGAGGATTGAACGAAAACCCCAGCTTCACATGCCTCCCCCAGATCGCGATTCTTCATTTCGACAGTGAAGGTTGTCTGACCAGACGCGAATATCCTCCCCCTAGCGTACGCGTGCCCATAACTAAATCGCCACCACGAATGTCGAATAGCCTCTTCAGCCCACTGCAGCCTTGCTAATCACGAACGAAAACATCGCGACATCACACCATCACTTCACTGCTCCCCCTACCAACTCGCCCTTATGAACCCTATCTCGACCACGACTGCCCCTCCTCGATCTCGCGACACTGCCTTGAATCGCACGCGCATTAGTCGCCAGAGTCGCCATCGCGAGCTACTCGCGACTGCCACCTTCCACTTCGTGATGCTCGAAATCGAGCATCCTCTGAATCGCGAACCCTCAGCCAACCCTAACTGCCGCCTCGTCGTGAACAACCCTAGCTCGCGACTTCACAAAGTCGCCCAATACCACTGCTCGTCCTTCACGTGCAAGCTGCTATCGATACCCCCCTTCCCACACCAGAGTGCGAGAACTTCCTCTGGTGGCGGCGACTCACGCGGCCACCATTGATTTCGAAGCTGCTGTTAATTTGGGTGTAGAGGCTCGGTTTAAATTGAAATGGAGGAAGGGGATTTTGAACGAGAATGAGAGAGAGAGGGAGGAACCATTATTATTTTCGTTTGGTTTCGTTCGATTTTTTTCTTTTCGTTTGAACTGAGGACATCGAGGGAGAACGTGATTATTAAAAATTGAAGGAGCGTGATTATCGGCTGAAACAAAGGAACGGGTTTGAAGGCGTGTTCAAAGGGAAGAACGTGCTGATGTTTGACAATTATTTAAATTTAAATTTAAATTTAAATTGGATTTGCTTTAAAATTTCGATGCATTTACTCAACGTATGATCACGTATTAACTCCGAAAAATACGAAACTTGAAATCTGACAATAATTCAACGTTACGGACCCAATGGAACTGGTTTCGTCGAATCCGAGACTGCACCTCGGACGTCTATTTTTAAATATCGATTCGAACAATTAAATTCAAAACTGAGCAAAACAGTTTAAAATTCAATTCTGAAAGTTCGATTATCTTCGGTATTATCTATACGAATTTTAAAAGCTTTTGAAATATTTTTCTTCAGCTAAATATTGAAGATTCAAATTCTTATTCAATTCAATAGATTAAATTTTATAATTTAATCGCCAAATTCAAAGTTAAATCGGGGATTCAAATTAAATCGTCGTTCAAATATTTAAAATAAATTAAATATTCTCAATTTAATTTGGTCAAAATTCTGGGTCGTTACAGACTTCCCCCCTTAAAAGAATTTCGTCCTCGAAATTACAAGTTAGGAAAAATGGTCCTTAACTCGTCTACTATTTTTCACAATTCAATAGTTTTATCAAATTCTTTCAAAACAAATCTTTCTACTAAAGATTCGTTATCAATTCAACTAGCTTTCCAACTTCAATTATAGTTCAAACAACATTGTTTACTTCAAAATTCAATTTCGAGTTTAAATTCAAATTTTAACTTTCAAAATTTTCTCAAAATTTTTCTAACTCTCTAAATTTTCAAAAAATTTCGCCAGCGTCTCCTTTGCGCGGCTAATACGGCACGACTACAAAACGTCCCTACGGACTCTCAGATTTCAAAAAGAAAAAGAAAAAGCCAAGCGGCTAGAGAAAAAATCAGCAAATCTCATATAGAAATTAAAATACATACCTTTAGTCGAGCAATTCAAATTATCTTTGAAATCAAAATTTCCAATTCCTTTATACCTGTATATCCTACTAGCCATAATATCTAGTTACATATATTCAAACCATTTTGCACATTTTATTACGAAATTTTCAATATAAGCTGCTTATACATTTTTACTTCACTGTTGAAGTTACATATTCATTATCATTCAATTTTGCATTTCAAATTTCATTTGAATTCAATTCACCATTTCCATTCAATTTAACTTCTGAATATTGAATTTATCAACTATCTTTTATTCACAACTGTACTATTTTAAATTAGTTCCAATTACTAATTCGTTACAAATTCCAATTTCCAATATTCAGCTTGAATTACATTTGCTAACAAATTCAAAACAAAGTTTAACATTCATCTTTAATTTCATTTACTTGCAATTGCAATTGCAAATTTATTCACAAATTCCTTCATTTACAATTTGAATCTCATTTCTATCAAATTTCAAATATTTTTATAAGTCTTTGACTTACTTACATTTTGATTTATGAAATCATTTATCCATTCACATTACTAATTCCATTATGAATTTTATCTTCAATTATCCTCTTTGAATTCTATTTTCATTTATGAATCATATTTACAATTCATATTCATAATTTTTATTCATATATGAATTTATTTCCTTATACTTTCAATTCACATTATTCAAAAATTTAATAAAACGTCTACTTCCAAAAATCATTTTGTAAACAATTCAAATTTGTCCTTTGGAATTTCCAAAACAAAACCCAAATTTTCAAACAACTTTTATTTAAAACAATTTGGCAGCAATTCCTCTTTTGGAAACCCGAAAATGAATTCTAATGATGTGGCCATCATCATCAGGATTATTTTCCAGCGACCAAAAAGAGTTTAGAGCTTTCATCTCTCTAAAATACTTTTCAAAACCTTTGAAATTCCTTTTCCAATCAAAAAGGATTTAAACTTTCCAAATCTACAAAATTTTCAAATTCTTTTCAAAACATTTCCAAATACTTCTCTGGAATTCCGTTTTAAATTACAAATCACTTTTATAATTTACATCCTCACATTTCATTTGTATATGAATTTATTTCTTACTTTGGAGTTATGATTTTAATTTCTTATTCAATTTCATATAATAATGATAATAATTCAATGTTATCACTTCCCTAACAACCAAACATCCATTTATTATAGTATCTCATAGAAAATCATTTCTTTATCATACAAAAATAGTTTTGGGCAAAATTATTTCATTCACCCTATTTTAAAACAATACTATGTCGTCTTGCCTCGTTTAAGTGTTTAGAAATCCCTATCGATAATATGGCATCCCACATACCGACCAAAATTCATAAACATCTCAACGGATAAGCAAACACAATATAAAACATTTTTATATTCACTAACAAATACGCGCTCATATCTATTATTACACTCAACTCATTCTAGAGTACTACTGACTCTATCTCTAATGAGTAACACCCAACAGAACAGGGTTGTCGCTTAACCATATGCTTTGATACCACCTGTAAAGACCCGCAAATCCGTCTTCCGAAAACCCGACACTGCTATGTCCACTGTAGCAATTGTCGAACAATCGGATGGCGGAAACGCGAACTTTAATGTTTAAAAGAAGAGGCAGAAGAAAAGACAGAAGAAAAAGAAAGAAGAAAAGAGAAGAAGAAGAAAGCAGAAGAAGGAAGAAGAACAACAGAACAACATCAGATACAGAAACAATATCAGAATCTCACATATCACAGCGGAACAATATATAATAAATAAACACTAGTCTTTTAAAACAAAGAACCATATCAGTTTATACATACATCAATCATCAGAGTCAATATACAACAATGGACAGTTTTATTAACTTGTCCTCATACAGAATACACAGCGGAATAAATACTATCAGATACAAATACTACGTCTCGTCATCCAGCTTATCTCCAAAGCTCCAGAATATCCTGATAACATAACTCTAGGCTGCCCGTGTGGAAATTGGTGGGCACCCAGAGTTTAGAAGGGAAACAATAAACTCCGAGTCAGTCATGGTGACTGGTGTGAGATCGTAAAACAGTTATTTTTCACAAAGAAAATAAAACAAATTCGCAATGCTTTTGAAAAATGAAACTACCATAAGACCTCCCGCCACACACACAATGCAAACGCAGAATTGGAGGAGATTTCTTCTTATGATAGTCAAAGATGCTTACTACGCAAAATCAAATTCTTTTTTATATTATTATTAGTGCATAGTGTAGAAATCATTTCGAAAGTATAATATAAATCTTAGCCAGCATACGACCAGTATCGTATGCCTACTATAGCTACTATGTTCAATAGCAGGTTACCGCCACATTCCATAGCAGGTAATACAACTAAAACCGTACACGTCACGTATGGTTTCTTTGGATTTCCAACAAATGGTCAGGCTAAGGAACTTCCTTTTCCACGATGGGTACGTCCCTGGAATAGACGACCCGAGAACCTAACCGGATCTCTGCCAACACAAGGCCGGGTTACCTCTGCAAAAATAGGTAACTACTGACACGCGTATGCCATCCCCCGATCGTCACCGATCTTCCCGAGGATCCCCAATTCGCAACAACCACAAAGTAATAAATTTGCAGCAACCACAGAGGTTAAGTATCTGGGCTCCATACCATGATACCACCTTTATCCAGAAGGAATGACATACACTAAGGGGCACTACTCCCTAGAACCTTGCTGCATCCTTCCTGTTTTGACCATTTCCGGGGTGTGAGGCTCGATGAAGTCTCGTCCACAAAGCTACGCTTTCTACAAAGCCATGCTTCGGGTCAAACAAATGATCAACCTATGATCACAAAGATATAAGATCAAACAAATGATCATATCGCAAATGATCAAACACCGATCATTTCACAGCAACACTCAGTATGCCACGTTACCAAATTGGGAGTATATCGCTGATAAATTTCAACTACATAACCTCTGAGCTCGTACGTCTCAAAGAAGGGTGTTAAGCTAAGAGAATAAATTCTCCGCCACCAACAGAAATGTATTTGAAAGAAATCAGCTTTATATCTCAATTTGTAACGTCAGACACACAATCCATACAAGTCTGTTCCGGGATCGAACAGAACCGAAGGCACTTCTCACGAAGCCCTTGCAATTTCGGATAATTTTCAATCACGTCGGGACTTCACGTCACTAAGGGTGATAAAACCTCTAAATCGGAGATCAGCCGATGTAGAGTAACTCGACGGTAATCCTTCCGTTTTCAAAAATATCCGGTCTTCAACACCGGTCTTCAAATGCAATTCATAACGACGTATCACATATTCGGAATGGGTTATACGACCCCATGGTCCTTTCCCGGCTAACCCGAATAGTGAGCGATTATTCAAAAATAAGTGTGGCATTCAAATTCATCCAATTCACAACAAATACCATTCAAGGTAATTATTGATAGTCGGTTATTTAACTATCAATAAAGATGTGCAACATCATCAGATTCCAAATAATTTTGCAAATTATTTCATCTTCAAAAATATCTTTACTAGATATAAAATTTCCACACTTCAAAAATAAATCAATGTTTATTTTTCTAAACAGTTTCCCTTTCCTTTATAAATTCCATATTGAATTTATATTTCAAAATATCTACTGATATACGATTTTCAAATCGATTTCAATATTCAATTTCAATTTATCTTTAAGAAGATAAAATCTCAAAAACGTTTCATTTCATTTTGGAAAACATTCCTATACTCATTTAATAATAAGTATTTCACAAATCTATTTATTTTCAACACTTGGAAAATATTCGATATACTTAAATCAAATTAAGTATATATTTCATTCTTTAAGGAAATCATTTGAGTCAAAATGAATGTTACGTAAAACATCGTTACGACGACTCAAAATCACTAGTATAGGGATTCGGATTTTAAGATAGATATATAAATCCCAATACTACATAAAACATTTCCTTTCGGAAATCATTTACTATAACAACAATGTTATAGTCCATCATTTCCTTATTTCTCGAAAACGTCTATTTCAACAATAAATGTTGAAATCTATGTTTTCGATATTTAACCTGTTTTAAAACATCTTTCAAAACAATTACTTCATTTCGTAATATCTTTTCCCAAAACAAATTCATTTTTATTCAATAATATATTCACTGTCCAAAATCGTGAATATAATTCACTTAACCAAATTTCACTATTTTCTACACATTTTATTTCAATAAAAATTCGCTATCCAAAATCGCGAATATATCTCCTTTAAAAATCTTCTATATTTAATTTATCAAATCCAATTGATTTCGAATTTATAAAAACAATGTTTATAAATTTCACCTTTTATATTTTATAACAACTTCGATTTGTAAATCTCATTTATTTACGAATTCGATCAATATTTCATTTGTAGGCAAAAATCCAATTTATAAGTTAATTTCTTATAAATCTTCTATTCTACAATTTCATTCATTTTATAACTTCATACTTTATAGATCTATAAACTTCAAACTTTATAAATCTATAAACTTCAAATCTTCACAATTTATAATTCTATAAATTTCCTATCTTTACAACTTATAATTTTATAAATTTTCTATCTTCACAATTTATAAAAACTCGTTTTATAATACCAACATTTTAAAGTTTAAAATATCAATCTTGTACATCTTTTACATACATCGTTTTTAATAATTCAAAAATTCCCATTTAAAACCATTTTATAAATTTCTTAACTATTTATTTCAAAAGAAATTACCTTTTGGTTATAATTCACAAATCTTAACTTTTATAACTTTAAAATCTTAACGTTTATAAATCAATTCAAAATTTCCATAAAACGTATATTTTCAAAAATCACTTTAAAAATCCTTTTTAAAGTAAAAGTCGTTATTTTTAAACTTCAAAACTTGAATCCGATGATGCAACATTATCAATTAGTCAATCATAACATTCAATATCATATATCAATATGATAACAGCATATACAACAAATATCTGCAAATAATAATATTGGTGAGGAATCCAGTTGGATCCCTCCAACCTGTTTCCCTACATCCACAGATGTTAGCACAATACCAATTCCGCTCCAGTACGGAATTATCGCGGTATATGGGTTTAATAAATATTATCCGCTTACTAACGGCGCAATAGGGTCTCATCCGCTATACGAGGCGGGAAATCAATCAATCCAATATATACATATGCCAATATGTATATATTGATATATATATAGATATATCCTACTATATCTAATATCACATCCAATAGCAATCATATCAGTCAAATCAAAATCCAACTTCATTTGAGTGAGAAAAATCTCGCCTTCGCTTAATATTTGCCATCCATTTCCATTTCATCCTGATTTCACGGGTTTTGACCTAACTATCGAGCAGAGGATTGAACGAAAACCCCAGCTTCACATGCCTCCCCCAGATCGCGATTCTTCATTTCGACAGTGAAGGTTGTCTGACCAGACGCGAATATCCTCCCCCTAGCGTACGCGTGCCCATAACTAAATCGCCACCACGAATGTCGAATAGCCTCTTCAGCCCACTGCAGCCTTGCTAATCACGAACGAAAACATCGCGACATCACACCATCACTTCACTGCTCCCCCTACCAACTCGCCCTTATGAACCCTATCTCGACCACGACTGCCCCTCCTCGATCTCGCGACACTGCCCTGAATCGCACGCGCATTGGTCGCCAGAGTCGCCATCGCGAGCTACTCGCGACTGCCACCTTCCACTTCGTGATGCTCGAAATCGAGCATCCTCTGAATCGCGAACCCTCAGCCAACCCTAACTGCCGCCTCGTCGCGAACAACCCTAGCTCGTAACTTCACAAAGTCGCCCAATACCACTGCTCGTCCTTCACGTGCAAGCTGCTATCGATACCCCCCTTCCCACACCAGAGTGCGAGAACTTCCTCTGGTGGCGGCGACTCACGCGGCCACCATTGATTTCGAAGCTGCTGTTAATTTGGGTGTAGAGGCTCGGTTTAAATTGAAATGGAGGAAGGGGATTTTGAACGAGAATGAGAGAGAGAGGGAGGAGCCATTATTATTTTCGTTTGGTTTCGTTCGATTTTTTTCTTTTCGTTTGAACTGAGGACATCGAGGGAGAACGTGATTATTAAAAATTGAAGGAGCGTGATTATCGGCTGAAACAAAGGAACGGGTTTGAAGGCATGTTCAAAGGGAAGAACGTGCTGATGTTTGACAATTATTTAAATTTAAATTTAAATTTAAATTGGATTTGCTTTAAAATTTCGATGCATTTACTCAACGTATGATCACGTATTAACTCCGAAAAATACGAAACTTGAAATCTGACAATAATTCAACGTTACGGACCCAATGGAACTGGTTTCGTCGAATTCCGAGACTGCGCCTCGGACGTCTATTTTTAAATATCGATTCGAACAATTAAATTCAAAACTGAGCAAAACAGTTTAAAATTCAATTCTGAAAGTTCGATTATCTTCGGTATTATCTATACGAATTTTAAAAGCTTTTGAAATATTTTTCTTCAGCTAAATATTGAAGATTCAAATTCTTATTCAATTCAATAGATTAAATTTTATAATTTAATCGCCAAATTCAAAGTTAAATCGGGGATTCAAATTAAATCGTCGTTCAAATATTTAAAATAAATTAAATATTCTCAATTTAATTTGGTCAAAATTCTGGGTCGTTACACATATGACCCGAAGTAAATTGTGTTAAGACTCGGAGTAACTCAACGCCGACCCCTCGCTTTCAATACACCGATCCCAATTCGAAACCCAAGCACCGACCCGAAGTCTCCAGCATGCTGAACCGAAGCAAAATGAAGATGTCGACCTGAGTCCTTCTTTTGGGCCGATCCTATAACTTGCCGACTTGAAAATGGAATGTCGATCCCATATGTTTCCTCCAACCCCGACCTCATCTCCAAAACATTTGCCAATCCAATATGATGCCGATCCCATAGCTTTGCCGACCCCATTCAATATGTCGATCCTCTAACATGCCGACCCCTTTCCAAGCTGCCGACCCGAGCTCAAGTCCATTCCGACCCTGAGCTACTCCAACCATGTCGATCCCATACTCACCGATCTAAAACAAAACTACTGATCCCATCTCCAAAGTTCTTACCGACCTAATGTTTCACACCGATCCGAAGCCATGGCCTTGCCGATCCAGAGCAATGATTTAACCGATCCCTTTGAAATATACACCGACCCCGAGTGACTCAAAGCCGGGCTCTACCTGACCCGAAGCAACCTACTTGAAAACTCGAAGCTGACCCACTATCGACTCGGAGCAAACTCCAAGCAATCTGAAACGACTCGACTTTTGTCGAAACTCGTATTTTAGGTATCCCACTCTTCTGTCCATCGACTATGCCAAATCCCGGCTTCATAATCATGATCATCATCCATGATTTGTCATCTATCCATCCAGCCGAATCAAACCTATCGTATTCCGACTTCGAAAACCGAGCCACTACAACAAAAATACTCTATTACAACACCCTTTTTACAACGGGCATTGGCTGCCTGTTGTAATAGTAGGCTATTACAATGGTCCATTTAGACCCGTTGTAATAGATGTCATATACAATGTCTTTTTTACAATGGGCAATGACTGTCCGTTGTAATAGAATGCTATTACAACGGTCCTTTCATGCCCGTTGTAATAGTGGTGCCAATTTTACAACGGGCTAAAAATGCCCGTTGTAATAGGTGCCAATTTTACAACGGGCTAAATATGCCCGTTGTAATAGGTGAAAATTTCTAAGCCCGCCCTTTGTTCCCCAAAAATTTCACAGCACGCCTTTTTTTCCCCCGAAAATTAAAATAACAAATTACTCCTTGCCTCTCATGCTCCCAAATCTGCCAAAAACCCTATTTCTTAAATCTACAAAGCCAAGACCGCTTCTGTAAGTTCCTCCGCTGCAAGCTCCTCCAGCTACAAGCTCTGTCACTGCAAAATTAGATCTCAAATCGAAATCGAAATCAAACTCTCACAACTCAATATAAGTAATTGCGGCTTCAAGGGGATTGGGGGTGTGGAATGTTCGCGAGGCGAGTTTGGGGTTGTTCGAAGTTGGAGAGGCAGTTGAACTTGCTCGAGAGTGGGTGCTAGCGTTTGTTCAGGTGATTTGGTTTGAAGGTTGTGATTGTTGTTTGGTGGGTTGAGAAGTTGTAGAGGTGAAGAGGTGGCAGTAATGGTGGGGAGTTGCTGGAGAGGATGTCGTGGTATTCGATGTAGCGATTGCGTATTCGATGCGGTGATTCGTTTATGGGGTTCATCTGGAGTTCTGGATGGTCGCGGGTGATGTTGGAATAGAATTGCAGTTGGGTTCCAGGCGATCCGTGGTGGCGATTTCTGTTATGTGAGGTTGTGGTGAAGTGATGCTCGATTCAAGCGTTTGAGTTTGATGAAGTGGGCTGCGGAGGTGTTGAGGCTGTTGAATTTAGATGATGGTGTCTGTAGGTTGTGGTATTGCTGGAATTGGAGTTCGCGGGTGATTTTGGTGGCATATTGGGTGTTCTTGATGTCAGTGATGCACAGGGTGAAGGCTGCGGCAAGTAGTGGGTGATGTTGGCAGTGGAGTGGGTAGTGATGCAGTGAAGGACAGAGAGAGTGGGTGATGTTAGCAGTAGCAGAGGGGAGTTGATGGTGTATTTGTAAGTAGAAGGTGGATATGTAGTGATTTTGTTGTATGTGAGTCTAGCGAGTAAGTTATTCAAACAAATTTTATATAAGTATTTTTGAAATAATAACAAATTTGGCACTCCAAAGAGACAATGTTTTATTGATCGGATTTTTATTTTTATGTTTCCAGTCTAGTTAAAACTACTTACAATGTATATGTTGCATTATTTGCTAGAATCTCACTTTCCTAGTAGTATAAATATGTTATAACAAGTTTAAATATAGTTGCATAGTTGAAGAATTAAGGATACGAGGTTGTCTGTTCACATAATATTCATCAACCAATTAGGTGACCAATATTGCTGAACAAAATTTTGATATGCAGAATACTAAGTAATGGATAAAATATTATTTCATCGTCTTTGAAATTAGTGAGTGAGCTAATTTTTAAGTATATGCCAACAGATTCATGAATACATGCTGAGCAAATAACCAGCAGTGCCTCAACTAACTGAACCGCCTAATAACAAAGCGCCTTCAAACGCCGCAACTGAAGAACACAAGTCAAATGCTTCGATTAATGAAGCACCATATGTAGAATCTGAGCAGATGCCAGCTATAGATAGTGTGGATGAAGCACGTGCCAATGTTGAAGTAGCTCCTCAAGAGCAAGGTATTGTCTTTTGGTCTCATTTAAGTATGCTGTCTTTTTCTGTATTCGTATCCAAGCACTTGAAATTGTATAGTCTTTATTTGAAGGATATGTGCTGGATGCAAAAAAGAAATCAAACTCTCTTCCAGCATTCAAATGTTGTATCCTGTCATTGATGCATAATACAAATTTGCTTAACTATGTTGAATGATAGGAGCATAAAATTACAGGGGCACTTAATTATGTTGAATGATAGGAGCATAAAATTACAGGGGCACTGTTATTGCCTTTTCCTTTTTTTAATATTGCCATTTATGTCACACAGGTGTACTGTTGTAATAACGATAGTAATAGTAATCTTAAAAACTTAAACTTAAACTATGAACTAATCTTGCTCAAATTTTCATTATTTCATGCATTGTTTGAACAAGTGCAGCCTTCAACACTAGCAGTTTCTGATTCCAGGGACATATCCAAAGACAAGAGGGGTGGTCAAAAGGTATTTTTAGTTTTCATTATTTTCATTTTCTTCTTCTTGGTGCCTGAATTGCAATTTTGTGTTGGAGAATTTGGGCCTTGATGGTCTCATTTCTTTTTACTGTGGAGAACAAATGGTTGTCAAAACTGTGAAATATATCCCCATCAAGGTAACATATGCCTTACATTTTGATTCAAGTTTGCACCGATAATTAACCATGGCATTTGGCAATATAATTGCTTGAACTGGCCTGTTATGTATCATTCATTTATTTGGATTTTATTGAGGAAGGGAGTGAATATTTAAATTTATTTCATCAGTTCTTTTTGAATAACAGCAATTTTTTTAATTGGTTTTATTAAGTTTTCATGTTCTTTTAGACTTTTAGTTACTTATGTTTAAGTTAGTTTAAGTTGTTATAGGTATTGTGTTGCTTCATTGCAAGTTTGTGAATAACATAGCCACTGACTATGATATTACATTCATGAAGAGCGGTTATTTCAAATATTTTAATATGAGTATGATTTGATGCTAATTTCAGTCAGTACTAAATGTGTGGATCTATAACTTGGTGAAGTTGACCCATTCATCTATCCTTCTGTATTTGTTTTGGTAAACAAAAGTTGGATTACTCCATAACTCTACTCTGTCTACTTCAAATTTAAAGGAACAAATAAAAGCGATAACAAACTTAGCACAGTGTTGGTTACCCACTAATATAAGATGCCCATACCAGTAGTGTTATTATCAATGTATACCTAAATTATCTTTTGTTGTTAAAAATGCATGCTTGGTCTAGTTCTGTTGCCATTTTGAGTTAAAAATGCATGCTTGGTGCAGTATCATGGTGAAGATGGAAGGTGTGTAACGGTAAGGAGTTGAATGGTTGAATGTTTGTTGTAGGGTATGTATGCAAGGGAGGTTGGGGTGAAATTGCTGCAGAGGGGTTTGAAATGCATGGTAGTGTTTGGTCGTAGGGATGGCAGTGATGGGAGTTGCAGTGGAAATGTTGAAGTTTGTGGACAGGAGTTAGTGGTGGAGAAGGGTGGTACTGTGTGCAGGTTGATGAAGCATGTATTAGTATGTTTTCTTTTATGGAGTTTATGGGGCAGAGAGAAGAAGGGAAGTCGGCAGTTGTTGAAGCTGTTTGTAGTGGGTTGATATATGGTTGTCAGGTGGTTCAACCGTGGTTGAACAGTGGTTCTGTGATGGTTCTATACTTTGTGATGGATGATTTGGTTGTAGTTGGTATGCTTTGTGAATGTGCACTTGCACAATGGAGAGATGAAGGCAATTTGTTCAAATAGAAGTGTGGAGGAGGAATGACGGTTGTCGTAGAGGGGACTGCTGCTGTTGATGGTCGGGTTGTAGTTTGAAGAGGTGCACACTGAAGACAGTATGAAGTATTAGTATGAAATTGTTGTATATAACTCTGAGAAGGTATGTTCTATATAACAGTTGTAAGGTGCATGAAAATGATGTTTGTACTGTTGTGGTTTGTATGAAATTGTGGTTTGTATGAAATGTGAAGTATTGGTATGGAGGTATGCTGCTGTAATTTTTTTTAAAATTTGCATTTATTTTGCAACGGTCGGAAACCGTTGTAATATCATGTATTAGAACGGGCATTGTCCGTTGTAAAAATGTGTATTACAACGGGCATTGCCTGTTGTAACAAGGTGTATTACAACGGGCATTGCCCGTTGTAAAATATGGGTGACCTATTACAACATCGCCTATTACAACGGTCCGCTGCCTGTTGTGGAACACATATTACAACGGGCATTGCCCGTTGTAAAAAGCCTGTTTTGTTGTAGTGAGCAATCGATTTAGTTAAATCCGCCTGTCTACGGCCTTGCCAAAAGGCAGGTTAACAGTGCCAAATATTACTAAAGACCCTAGAGCCCCATTAATAGAGAATACCTAAATAGTCAGTCCATGGACATTTGTAGTTTGGCGAATTGATATCATCGTTGTGCTACCAATGTCAAAGAGCGAAGCGAAATATGCCATTATTGTAGTTGACTATTTCACAAAGTGGGCTAGAGCAGAACCAATAGCCACAATCACTATGAAGTATGTGATCAAATTTTTAGTAAAAAACATTATCTGTCGATTTGGAGTTCCTTAGAAAATCATTACCAACAATGGGCCCCAATTCAATACCACTGAATTTAAGGATTTCTGTAACAAGTACTGAATTGAAAAGAGATATATGGTCGTTACACATTCATAAGAAAATGGACAGGTGGAGGTGATGAAAAAGATCTTAAAATCCATCCTAAAGAAATGACTAACAAAGGCCAAGGCAAGTGGGTTGATGAATTACCCTAGCATTGTGGGCTTACCTTATCATCGGAAAATTCACTATGATCCCAAGATTAACAAGGAATTCTTGCTTGAATCCCTTGACTTGATTGATGTGAAGAATGAAGAAGTTGATTTAAGGGTCACTGCTTACCAGAAAAGAGTTGCATGGAAACTCAATAATAAGTTAGGAATCGAACCTTCGAGATCAATGATCTCATCCTGAAACAAATCTTCCCTGATCTAGTGGCTCTAGACCTGGACCGGTATGGTCCATTTCTTAATCGAACATATTTTTAGAGATGGAACTTTCATACTAGCAACTGTGGACAGAATTTCACTTTCGAGGGTGTGGAATAGAGAACACATGAGTCTCTATTTCATTTAAATATATCTTTGTAAATATCTAATGAGGCTCTGATATAATACGGTAGTCTACCATTCTAATGTTTATAAAAGGAATTGTGATATCCCAGAAATTTCAAGCAATTCAAAGTGATAATTTCCTTTATAAATTTAATTAAAATTGGCAAATTTGTTATTTCAACAATAATAATATATGTGAATATAGATTTTAAGTAGAGTATTATTTTCAAATTGAAATTGTGGTTGTTTAAATATATATATATATATATATCAAATTGATTTTTTTAATTGATTTCAAATTGTATTTGAAATTTGAAATTGGATTTAAATTTGGATTTTTTTAAATAAAAGATGATATATATATCTTAAATAGATTTTTGATTTAAAAATATGTATATATGATTTTTGTAGAAATATAGTTTGTTTTATTCTATTTTCTTTTAAAAGATTTCATTTATATAAATTAAAAGATGTATTTTGTTATCAGGAATTTATTTTAAAAACCCTTATTAACATTTAAAAATATATTTTTGCATGTAGTATTACAAGTGTAAGCTAATAATATTATCTAAGCATATGTGTTAACAAAATAGATAAGGAAAATGACAAGTGTCATCTTTATTTTTAATTTTCTTTAATTTTTAATAAAAACTAATTTAACTTATATAAACATATGTTTTTCCTCTTCATTTTCTTATCCCTATCTTCATTCTAAAATCAAGAAATCTTCAACCTGCAATTTTCAAAACAAAATCAGTAACCAAATTTCCTTAAAACCAGAATCATGTTCAAATCAAAAATCTGAGAATTTCCTCCTCAAACCAAATGTAAATCAAACGCCTGCAACTTTTCAAACTAAAGCAAGCATTCCAATTTTAATCAGCAAATCAAGCTTTTAAATCATAGACAAGAAGCAACTCAAAGTTTTAAAGTTTTCAAGCTATTTCAAATTGGATGCTCTATTCTTCATCCTCAAAACAGGTGAATAACATCACTGTTTTAAAATTTGAGTAGATGATTATGTTGCATGTTCATCTCTGAAAACAAGTATGTTTGTGAATGTATTTATAAGTAAATCTCTGTGTTTATATATGAATGTTTGGTGTGTGCATTGCTGTGTGTCTGGATGTTTTCTCTGATTCTAGTTTCCAGGTTCAAATTCTAATCAAAAATCAATTGCTCTTGATCCAATCCTTGTTAGGACTTAAGTCTTGAACAAAATATGTTTGTTATATCATAGATTTTAGTTTAAAAATTTGTTTAAGTTAAATCAATTTTGTATTGTCTCTGGAAATTTTAAATAACAGTGCATGCTTAATAAAAGTAAAAACTCAAACATCTTATTTTATAAATTCAGGATTATGAATCGAATACCTAAACTAAAACATGATTTTTAAAACAAAAATCATAATTTTTAGTTAAGTTTTGAATGAGCAGTTCTAGTTCATCAGAAAATAGAAAATTGAGGATTTTCTGGCGATCTACTTGATTGTGGAGGTCGGGTTTCTTCCTGGAGGTAGAAGAGTGATCAGAGGATCTAGGAAAATTGTCTGGAATTTGATCAGATCACGGTGGAGGTGGTGGTTGATGTTTCTAGTCTGGAACCCTAGTTTTAACTAGGTTTGATATTTCGATCATCTCAAATTCTCTGGTTGATCGAGTGCAATGAGATTTTGGGTGATGGAAGATTGGACGTTGACGAACACTTTGCTAGAGGTGCTGACACTCTGGTGGTCGGAGTTTCGAGAACGAGGTGGTTTCCAGGTTGAGGTGGTGGTTCCAGTTTGTAGTTCCAGGTTTGGATGTGAGGCTCGAATTCGATTTCGAGTTGGTTGTGATGATCGGATGTTGGTGATCATGTTCGAATGTGATTGGCGACTTGAAGGGATCATCGTTGATGATCAAAGATGGAAGGCGCCACCGTGCATGTGCACGGTGCACTGTTTGTTTCTGGTGAAGTTTGGTTCTGGGCAGAGGGTTTGTACTCGAGTAACTCTCGGGTAATTCGAGTTTTGGCTCGAAGTAGGGTAAGGTTTTACTCGAAGCATTTTAGTGGGGGCTCGGGTAATGGTTGTTACAGGTTTTTCTGAAACCTGAATTTAAATTTGAAAGCAAGTTTTAAACAAAGTTTAAACTAAATTTAAAATATGGATTCAAAACTGAATTTGTATCCTAGTTTTAAATTTGAATTAAGTTTTATAAATTAAATTGTTTTAACAATTTTAAATGTTAAGTGTATTTAAAATGGTTTGAATTTAAAAAGAAATTTGGTTTAAATTCTTTTAAATTTCTTTTATAAGGTATGTATTTCTTTAACATGAGATTTTAAAGGTTTCAAATCGTTTTAAACTTTGTTAAGGTTAAATTTGTATTCATTTTAATTCTTAAATTTAAAATGAAATTTAAAAGTAAATTTGAAAGTAAAATGTTTTCAAATGTTTTGTTAATGATAATTTAATCATTAATAAGAGTAAAGTTTTATCTTAAAGTTTATTAAGATTTAATAATTTAGAATAATTAAATTATTAAGGTAATTAAATGGATAATTAATTAATTTAATTAATTAATGATTTGGATTGATTAATTTAGCAATTAAGTGTTTAAATTAGTTAATTAAGGTTTAAGATTAATTAATTAAGGAATATTTAATTTGTAATTAAGGATCATTAATTAGATAAGATTAGATTTTTAATTAATGATTAAGAATTAATAAATCAAGTAAATAAGAATTAATTAAGTTACAGTTAAAACTTAATTAATTAAATAATTAAAGGTTAATTAATTGGTAATTAAGATTCATTAATTTGAAATCAATAATGATTAATCTAAGTTAATTACTTAAGAAAAGTAATTAAAGAATTTTTAATAGTAAATGAAGGTCATTAACTTGAGATTATTTAATAATTAATTAATGTGATTAATTTTGATAATTAATTAGATTAATTAATTAAGGATAATCATTTATGAAATTGGTTAAGTATAATTACTTAATGAAAGTAATTAAAGGAATTAATTACTTAAGGTAATTAATTAAATAAATTTGATAAGTTTAAATTAATTAATTAAGTTTAATTAATTTAAGATAATCACTTGGTGATTTGATAATTATAATTACTTAAAAGTAATTAATGAAGTGTAATTACTTAGGGAAGTAATTAAAGGTAATTACTGGATGTAATTAATTAAAGGAGATTTATTAATGGAAGTAATTTGAGTTTAATTACTTTTTTGTAATTAATCAAGGGATTAATTAAATATAATAAATTAAGGAGTAATTAATTAATTAATGAAGTAATTAAGGGAAGTTAATTACTGGATGAGATTAATCAAAGGTGATTAATAAATATGGTTTAATTAAAGATTAATTACTTAATGTAATTAATTTAAATAGGATAATTAATTAAGAGTAATTAGGGATCATTAATTAATATAATTAATGATGTAATTAAGGGTTGATTAATTAAAACTAATTAATCAATAATAAGTGATTAAAGAGTACTTAATTAATGTAATTAATTAAGGATTATTGTAATTAATTATAGTTAATTAATTAATGAAGTAATTAAAGGTTAATTACTATAAATGGTTAAGGATAATTAATTCGAGTAATTAATTAAAGGATAAATTACTTGAATGCAATTAAAGGATAATTAATCAAGGATGATTAATTAAGATGGATAATTAGAGGATAATTAATTGATTTGTAATTAATTAATGGTTATAAGCAGGACTTATAGAATGAAGTAATTAATTTAATTTATTTTAAATTAATTAGAGATGAAGTAATTAATTTAATTTATTTTAAATTAATTAGAGATGAAGTAATTAATTTAATTCATTTTAAACTTATTATAGAATGATGAATAATAAATCATTCCATATGGATGCTATTTGATATTGGATGCTTTGCATGGTTTGAGATCTCAGATATGAGATAAGTCATGTTGTTTGATATGTATGCTTTGGTTGAAGTATGATGATAATGTGAATTATCTGTTTGTGATGATAATATGAATTATCTATTGTGATATTGTGAATTATCTATCTGTGTGTATATAGATAATTGAATTGAATTGTTTTAACTTTAAAACAACTTGGCCTTAAAAGATACGTTTTGGATTTCGATGAGATCGGGATCGGGTTTCCAGATTTGGATATTCGAATACCACATCGATCCAAATTAAAGATAGGTCGTGAATCTCAAGTGAAGATGAAGATTCAGAGTGCAAGGGTTATTGTCGTTAACTCTGAGGGTGATTCCAAAATGAGTGTAACGAGATAATGCCTTCGGTTTCGTTCGAACCCGAAACGAACTTGTATGGATTGAATGCTTTCGGAACATCGTCAGGTGGACGATGAGCATTCTAAGTGATGTGTTCTAATAAGGTAATCGTAGCCTCAAGCCTCATCAACCGGGAATGGCTAAAACAGGGGAGGTGTAGCAAGGCTAAGTGAGTCACGCTCAAGTAGGACACGATTTCCCTTGTCTAGAGGTCCCTTTTTATTCGGCTTAGTGGCAGTTGATTCACAACAACTGCTGGGGTTGTCTTGTTCGGGAATATCCAGTAAGGGATGGTTTCGGCTTTGTGTTGCAGGGTGTCGGGAGTGATCCTCGGTACGTTGATCTAGGCCACGTACTGTGATGGGCGGTACCCCAGTAGCCCTGCCATTGTATGGAATCCAGTCTCCGATAAGTGATAACGGACTTGATTGTATACCTATGTATGCTGGAATTTAATCATGTAACAATTTCAGCTATTTCTTATTTACTTGAAAACCCTAGACCTGTTATAATATCACTGGATTTCCTATCAAATGTTTTGGTTAGCGTAAGGTAAAAACTTACCCATGTTTATGTGTGGGAAGTCTTACGTGATACCTTTTGTTTTAAAGGTTTTTCAAAGTTAAGCAACTTTAACCTGTTACTCACACCAGACCCATGTCTGACCCGGAGTTTATTTTCTGTTTTATTAAACTCTTGGGTACTCAAATTTTACGAGTATCCAAGGGATTCGGGTTAGCTTTGACGAGTTTTCTGGAGGAGCAATGGAGCAGGAGGCTTCAGCATTCATAGATATATAGTGTTCCGCTGTGTTGGTTTCTCTGAGTTGTATTTGAGTTGTAATAACTAGACAGGTGTTTATAACTGTCTAGTATGTGTTGTATAATCTGTGTAACTCTAATTGATGTTGTGTATTATGTAATACTTATGTGATTAATATAATTTATTCGTTCCGCTGTTGAGATTTTGATATTGTTTAGTTCTTTCTTTTCTATCTTTTCTCTTTTCTATCCCTTTCTTTCTTTAAAATGATGCGTCTTTCTGTGGAATGAAAGGCGGGTCGTTACAGTTGGTATCAGAGCACTAGGTTGAGTGAATACCTAGGCTTTGGAGTGATTTCTTTCTTGAGAGAACGTACTTGTAATTTTGATATATATTTATATATTATTTATTTCTACCTATTTGTTGGGTTACCCGTAAAGGTTTTCCAATATAAGTTATAAGGGTAGTGGTGTGTGTAACACGACTACTAATGGTTAGAGTTTGAAGTGTTTGAGGTTGGGAGTGTATCTATCGAGACTGTAGACCTAATACCGTCTCGAGTGAGCTTTGAGGTGGTATAAGGATTTCATCGATCTCTGAAGGAAACCTGTTAAGGTTCGGAGTCTATCTTTGAATTGCAGAGTTGGATGAGTTGAGATTGGATCTGTCGGTTGGACATAAGCAAGTGATGGTATCTTGGCTACCTCAGGAAGTAGTAGTTGCATGATGAGACGCAGTGAATATGGATTGTCTCCGAAGATGTTTTCTTTGGAACAAGTTAAGGAAGTAGGTCTGCTTCGGTGTTGAGGCTGTGTTCAACAGTGTGTTTCTGTTTGGTTTGAGGTCCGAGTTTCTCAAAGAGCTTTGGATTAGGAAGTATTTGGCATTTGTGTCAACAGTGCAGCTCTGAGTATTCTATGTGCCGGCAAGAAGGTCTTCTGGCTTAGCAGTTTTCTAGAAGTGGAATTTAGAAGCAGCAGAGTGGATCCATTTCTTCGATGGATTGGCTAGATAAGCGTAAGCTGTTCTGTTTGGTAAAGAGAGAACAGTTTTTCTTGGGAAATAGGTTGGGTTGATCACAAAAGTGACTTGCGATTGCTGAGTGTTCTCTTCGGTTCTCAGAGTTTTTCTGGATGTCTTCAGGGAAGTCAGAGGTTTGCCATAGCATCTGGAGATTGAGTTTTCTTACCGACTAGGATTCCAGGAGTGGAACCGGTGGTTCAACTAGTTGAAGGTTGATTCCTAGAGATAGGATTTGGTGAAGCAGCTCAGGTTTTGATGGAGTATCTAAGTTTTCTTTATGGATCTGTTGAACCATATTTCTGGGATGTGTTATCCAGTGCTCATGTTCATCATCAACATTCTTATCTACTCCAGATCAGAGTTGTGCAGCGTAAGCAGTTTGGGAGTGCATCTGTTTATCCTTTCTGGATAGGAGGAGTAAGTTTAGTCTTCTGTTGTTTGAGGAGTGGAGTTTGTGTTCTTGGTTTTGGTTGATCTTGGAAGGATCATTTTGATGAGTTGTTTTTGATCTAGTTTGTTCCTAGAGGTATCAGCGAAGGTTGAGCTGATCAGGAAGGATGTAGACAGCCCAGGATCGTCCGAAGAATTTTGTGGATAAGAGACGGAGGAATTTGGATTCCGAAGTCGGAGGTTTGATTTTGGATAAGTTTTTCTCCGATATAAGGGAGCTATAAGATTGGGTAAGTCTGGGAAGTTAGCTCCGAGGTGTTTTGGATCTTTTTTGTATTCTTGTGAGGATAAGTGTTGGTCTACAGGATTGAATTGCCAGTTTGGATAACTGGGATTCGATGTGTTTCACGTATCTCTGAGGGAGTACGTGTACGATCTATCTCTGGTTTTCGAACCCGCAATTCAAAAGGATTTGGTAGTTGAGTTGATCTTGTCTGTGGTCTGATATCTTGTTCAGATTGTAGATCTAGATGAGTAGGAGCTCAGTAGCTAGTAGTGTTGATAGTTTGGATTTAGTAAAGCGAGTATTCCAGTATTTTACCTAGGAAACTCTAGATTGTTTTAAGAAGCTTATCTGGATCTGTGTCCGGATAGCTAGAGTTGTTTGTTTGAATGAAATTGTTTGTTTGATTGTTTGTGTATGGTTGATATGTATGTTTGAAATTGTTGAAATAAAATGAAAATTTTCGATTATCTTTTGTTTTAAATTTCGGGGACGAAATTCCTTTAAGGGGGGAGGAATGTGATATCCCAGAAATTTCAAGCAATTCAAAGTGATAATTTCCTTTATAAATTTAATTAAAATTGGCAAATTTGTTATTTCAACAATAATAATATATGTGAATATAGATTTTAAGTACAGTATTATTTTCAAATTGAAATTGTGGTTGTTTAAATATATATATATCAAATTAATTTTTTTTAATTGATTTTAAATTGTATTTGAAATTTTAAATTGGATTTAAAATTGGATTTTTTTAAATAAAAGATGATATATATATATATATCTTAAATAGATTTTTGATTTAAAAATATGTATATATGATTTTTGTAGAAATATAGTTTGTTTTATTCTATTTTCTTTTAAAAGATTTCATTTATATAAATTAAAAGATGAATTTTGTTATTAGGAATTTATTTTAAAAACACTTATTAACATTTAAAAATATATTTTTGCATGTAGTATTACAAGTGTAAGCTAATAATATTATCTAAGCATTTGTGTTAATAAAATAGATAAGGAAAATGACAAGTGTCATCTTTATTTTTAATTTTCTTTAATTTTTAATAAAATCTAATTTAACTTATATAAACATATGTTTTTCCTCTTCTTTTTCTTTTCCCTATCTTCATTCTAAAATAAAGAATTCTTCAACCTGCAATTTTCAAAACAAAATCAGTAACCAAATTTCCTTAAAACCAGAATCATGTTCAAATCAAAAATCTGAGAATTTCCTCCTCAAACCAAATGTAAATCAAATGCTTGCATCTTTTCAAACTAAAGCAAGCATTCCAATTTTAATCAGCAACTCGAGCTTTTAAATCATAGACAAGAAGCAACTCAAAGTTTTAAAGTTTTCAAGCTATTTCAAATTGGATGCTCTGTTCATCATCCTCAAAACAGGTGAGTAACATCACTGTTTTAAAATTTAAGTAGATGATTCTGTTGCATGTTCATCTCTGAAAACAAGTATGTTTGTGAATGTATTTATAAGTAAATCTTTGTGTTTATATATGAATGTTTGGTGTGTGCATTGCTGTGTGTCTGGATGTTTTCTCTGATTCTAGTTTCCAGGTTCAAATTCTAATCAAAAATCAATTGCTCTTGATCCAATCCTTGTTAGGACTTAAGTCTTGAACAAAATATGTTTGTTATATCATAGATTTTAGTTTAAAAATTTGTTTAAGTTAAATCAATTTTGTATTGTCTCTGGAAATTTTAAACAACAGTGCATGCTTAATAAAAGTAAAAACTCAAACATCTTATTTTATAAATTCAGGATTATGAATCGAATACCTAAACTAAATCATGATTTTTAAAACAAAAATCATAATTTTTAGTTAAGTTTTGAATGAGCAGTTCTAGTTCATCAGAAAATAGAAAATTGAGGATTTTCTGGCGATCTACTTGATTGTGGAGGTCGGGTTTCTTCCTGGAGGTGGAAGAGTGATCAGAGGATCTAGGAAAATTGTCTGGAAGTTGATCAGATCACGGTGGAGGTGGTGGTTGATGTTTCTAGTCTGGAACCCTAGTTTTAACTAGGTTTGATATTTCGATCATCTCAATTTCTCTGGTTGATCGAGTGCAACGAGATTTTTGGTGATGGAAGCTTGGACGTTGACGAAGACTTTGCCGGAGGTGTTGACACTCTGGTGGTCGGAGTTTCGAGAACGAGGTGGTTTCCAGGTTGAGGTGGTGGTTCCAGTTTGTAGTTCTAGGTTTGGATGTGAAGCTCGAATTAGATTTCGAGTTGGTTGTGATGATCAAATGTTGGTGATCAGGTTCGAATGTGATTGGCGACTTGAAGGGATCATCGTTGATGATCAAAGATGGACGGCGCCACCGTGCATGTGCATGGTGCACTGTTTGTTTCTGGTGAAGTTTGGTTCTGGGCAGAGGGTTTGTACTCGAGTAACTCTCGAGTAATTCGAGTTTTGTCTCGAAGTAGGGTAAGGTTTTACTCGAAGCATTTTAGTGGGGGCTCGGGTAATGGTTGTTACAGGTTTTTCTGAAACCTGAATTTAAATTTGAAAGCAAGTTTTAAACAAAGTTTAAACTAAATTTAAAATATGGATTCAAAACTGAATTTGTATCCTAGTTTTAAATTTGAATTAAGTTTTATAAATTAAATTCTTTTAACAATTTTAAATGTTAAGTGTATTTAAAATGGTTTGAATTTAAAAAGAAATTTGGTTTAAATTCTTTTAAATTTCTTTTATAAGGTATGTATTTCTTTAACATGAGATTTTAAAGGCTTTCAAATGGTTTTAAACTTTGTTAAGGTTAAATTTGTATTCATTTTAAATCATAAATTTAAAATGAAATTTAAAAGTAAATTTGAAAGTAAAATGTTTTCAAATGTTTTGTTAATGATAATTTAATCATTAATAAGAGTAATGTTTTATCTTAAAGTTTATTAAGATTTAATAATTTAGAATAATTAAATTATTAAGGTAATTAAATGGATAATTAATTGATTTAATTAATTAATGATTTGGATTGATTAATTTAGTAATTAAGTGTTTAAATTAGTTAATTAAGGTTTAAGATTAATTAATTAAGGAATAATTAATTTGTAATTAAGGATCATTAATTAGATAAGATTAGATTTTTAATTAATGATTAAGAATTAATAAATCAAGTAAATAAGGATTAATTAAGTTACAGTTAAAACTTAATTAATTAAATAATTAAAGGTTAATTAATTGGTAATTAAGATTTATTAATTTGAAATTAATAATGATTAATCTAAGTTAATTACTTAAGAAAAGTAATTAAATAATTTTTAATAGTAAATGAAGGTCATTAACTTGAGATTATTTAATAATTAATTAATGTGATTAATTTTGATAATTAATTAGATTAATTAATTAAGGATAATCATTTATGAAATTGGTTAAGTATAATTACTTAATGAAAGTAATTAAAGGAATTAATTAAATAAATTTGATAAGTTTAAATTAATTAATTAAGTTTAATTAATTTAAGATAATCACTTGGTGATTTGATAATTATAATTACTTAAATGTAATTAATGAAGTGTAATTACTTAGGGAAGTAATTAAAGGTAATTACTTGATGTAATTAATTAAAGGAGATTTATTAATGGAAGTAATTTGAGTTTAATTACTTTTTTGTAATTAATCAAGGGATTAATTAAATATAATAAATTAAGGAGTAATTAATTAATTAATGAAGTAATTAAGGGAAGTTAATTACTGGATGAGATTAATCAAAGGTGATTAATAAATGTGGTTTAATTAAAGATTAATTACTTAATGTAATTAATTTAAATAGGATAATTAATTAAGGGTAATTAGGGATCATTAATTAATATAATTAATGATGTAATTTAGGGTTTATTAATTAAAACTAATTAATCAATAATAAGTGATTAAAGAGTAATTAATTAATGTAATTAATTAAGGATTAATGTAATTAGTTATAATTAATTAATTAATGAAGTAATTAAAGGATAATTACTATAAATGGTTAAGGATAATTAATTGGAGTAATTAATTAAAGGATAAATTACTTGAATGCAATTAAAGGATAATTAATCAAGGATGATTAATTAAGATGGATAATTAGAGGATAATTAATTGATTTGTAATTAATTAATGGTTATAAGCAGGATTTATAAAATGAAGTAATTAATTTAATTTATTTTAAATTAATTAGAGATGAAGTAATTAATTTAATTCATTTTAAATTTATTATAGAATGATGATTAATAAATCATTCCATATCGATGCTGTTTGATATTGGATGCTTTGCATGGTTTGAGATATCAGATATGAGATAAGTAATGATGTTTGATATGGATGCTTTGGTTGAAGTATGATGATAATGTGAATTATCTATTTGTGATGATAATATGAATTATCTATTGTGATATTGTGAATTATCTATCTGTGTGTATATAGATAATTGAATTGAATTGTTTTAACTTTAAAACAACATGGCCTTAAAAGATACATTTTGGATTTCGATGAGACCGGGATCGGGTTTCCAGATTTGGATATCCGAATACCACATCGATCCAAATTAAAGATAGGTCGTGAATCCTAAGTGAAGATGAAGATTCAGAGTGCAAGGGTTATTGTCGTTAACTATGAGGGTGATTCCAAAATGAGTGTAACGAGATAATGCCTTCGGTTTCGTTCGAACCCGAAACGAACTTGTATGGATTGAATGCTTTCGGAACATCGTCAAGTGGACGATGAGCATTCTAAGTGATGTGTTCTAATAAGGTAATCGTAGCCTCAAGCCTCATCAACCGGGAATGGCTAAAATAGGGGAGGTGCAGCAAGGCTAAGTGAGTCGCGCTCAAGTAGGACACGATTTCCCCTGTCTAGAGGTCCCTTTTTATTCGGCTTAGTGGGCAGTTGATTCGCGACATCTGCTGGGGCTGTCTTTTTCGGGACTATCCAGTAAGGGATGGTTCCGGCTTTGAGTTGCAGGGGGTCGGGAGTGATCCTCGATACGTTGATCTAGGCCACGTACTGTGATGGGCGGTACCCCAGTAGCCCTGCCATTGTATGGAATCCAATCTCCAATAAGTGATAACAGACTTGATTGTATACCTATGTATGCTGGAATTTAATCATGTAACAATTTCAGCTATTTCTTATTTACTTGAAAACCCTAGACCTGTTATAATATCACTGGATTTCCTATCAAATGTTTTGGTTAGCGTAAGGTAAAAACTTACCCATGTTTATGTGTGGGAAGTCTTACGTGATACCTTTTATTTTTAAGGTTTTTCAAAGTTAAGCAACTTTAACCTATTACTCACACCAGACCCATGTCTGACCCGGAGTTTATTTTCTGTTTTATTAAACTCTTGGGTACTCAAATTTTACGAGTAGCCAAGGGATTCGGGTTAGCTTTGACGAGTTTTCTGGAGGAGCAATGGAGCAGGAGGCTTCAGCGTTCGTAGATATATAGTGTTCCGCTGTGTTGGTTTCTCTGAGTTGTATTTGAGTTGTAATAACTAGACAGGTGTTTATAACTGTCTAGTATGTGTTGTATAATCTGTGTAACTCTAATTGATGTTGTGTATTATGTAATACTTATGTGATTAATATAATTTATTCGTTCCGCTGTTGAGATTTTGATATTGTTTAGTTCTTTCTTTTCTATCCCTTTCTTTCTTTAAAATGATGCATCTTTCTATGGAATGAAAGGCGGGTCGTTACAGTTGGTATCAGAGCACTAGGTTGAGTGAATACCTAGGCTTTGGAGTGATTTCTTTCTTGAGAGAACGTACTTGTAATTTTGATATATATTTATATATTATTTATTTCTACCTATTTGTTGGGTTACCCGTAAAGGTTTTCCAATATAATTTATAAGGGTAGATAGGGTAGTGGTGTGTGTAACACGACTACTAATGGTTAGAGTTTGAAGTGTTTGAGGTTGGGAGTGTATCTATCGAGACTGTAGACCTAATACCGTCTCGAGTGAGCTTTGAAGTGGTATAAGGATTTCATCGATCTCTGAAGGAAACCTGTTAAGGTTCGGAGTCTATCTTTGAATTGCAGAGTTGGATGAGTTGAGTTTGGATCTGTCGGTTGGACAGAAGCAAGTGATGATATCTTGGCTACCTCAGGAAGTAGTAGTTGCATGATGAGACGCAGTGAATATGGATTGTCTCCGAAGATGTTTTCTTTGGAACAAGTTAAGGAAGTAGGTCTGCTTTGGTGTTGAGGCTGTGTTCAACAGGGTGTTTCTGTTTAGTTTGAGGTCCGAGTTTCTCAAAGAGCTTTGGATTAGGAAGTTTTTGGCATCTGTGTCAGTAGTGCAGCTCTGAGTATTCTGTGTGCCGGCAAGAAGGTCTTCTGGCTTAGCAGTTTTCTAGAAGTGGAATTCAGAAGCAGCAGAGTGGATCCATTTCTTCGATGGATTGGCTAGATAAGCGTAAGCTGTTCTGTTTGGTAAAGAGAGAACAGTTTTTCTTGGGAAATAGGTTGGGTTGATCGCAAAAGTGACTTGCGTTTGCTGAGTGTTCTCTTGGGTTATCAGACTTTTTCTGGATGTCTTCAGGGAAGTCAGAGGTTTGCCATAGCATCTGGAGATTGAGTTTTCTTACCGACTAGGATTCCAGGAGTGGAACCGGTGGTTCAGCTAGTTGAAGGTTGATTCCTAGAGATAGGATTTGGTGAAGCGGCTCAGGTTTTGATGGAGTATCAAAGTTTTCTTTATGGATCTATTGAACCATATTTCTGGGATGTGTTATCCAGTTTGTGCTCATGTTCATCATCAACATTCTTATCTACTCCAGATCAGAGTTGTGCAGCGTAAGCAGTTTGGGAGTGCATCTGTTTATCCTTTCTGGATAGGAGGAGTAAGTTTAGTCTTCTGTTGTTTGAGGAGTGGAGTTTGTGTTCTTGGTTTTGGTTGATCTTGGAAGGATCATTTTGATGAGTTGTTTTTGATCTAGTTTGTTCCTAGAGGTATCAGCGAAGGTTGAGCTGATCAGGAAGGATGTAGACAGCCGAGGATCGTCCGAAGAATTTTGTGGATAAGAGACGGATGAATTTGGATTCCGAAGTCGGAGGTTTGATTTTGGATAAGTTTTTCTCCGATATAAGGAAGCTATAAGATTGGGTAAGTCTGGGAAGTTAGCTCCAAGGTGTTTTGGATCTTTTCTGTATTCTTGTGAGGATAAGTGTTGGTCCACAGGATTGAATTGCCAGTTTGGATAACTGGGATTCGATGTGTTTCACGTATCTCTGAGGGAGTACGTGTATGATCTATCTCTGGTTTTCGAACCCGCAGTCAGAAGGATTTGGTAGTTGAGTTGATCTTGTCTGTGGTCTGATATCTTGTTCAGATTGTAGATCTAGATGAGTAGGAGCTTAGTAGCTAGTAGTGTTGATAGTTTGGATTTAGTAAAGCGAGTATTCCAGTATTTTACCTGGGAAACTCTAGATAGTTTTAAGAAGCTTATCCGGGTCTGTGTCCGGATAGCTAGAGTTGTTTGTTTGAATGAAATTGTTTGTTTGATTGTTTGTGTATGGTTGATATGTATGTTTGACATTGTTGAAATAAAATGAAAATTTTCGATTATCTTTTGTTTTAAATTTCGGGGACGAAATTCCTTTAAGGGGGGAGGAATGTGATATCCCAGAAATTTCAAGCAATTCAAAGTGATAATTTCCTTTATAAATTTAATTAAAATAGGAAAATTTGTTATTTCAACAATAATAATATATGTGAATATAGATTTTAAGTAGAGTATTATTTTCAAATTGAAATTGTGGTTGTTAAAATATATATATATCAAATTGATTTTTTTTAATTGATTTTAAATTATATTTGAAATTTGAAATTGGATTTAAATTTGGATTTTTTTAAATAAAAGATGATATATATCTCTTAAATAGATTTTTGATTTAAAAATATGTATATATGATTTTTGTAGAAATATAGTTTGTTTTATTCTATTTTCTTTTAAAAGATTTCATTTATATAAATTAAAAGATGTATTTTGTTATTAGGAATTTATTTTAAAAACCCTTATTAACATTTAAAAATATATTTTTGCATGTAGTATTACAAGTGTAAGCTAATAATATTATCTAAGCATATGTGTTAACAAAATAGATAAGGAAAATGACAAGTGTCATCTTTATTTTTAATTTTCTTTAATTTTTAATAAAATCTAATTTAACTTATATAAACATATGTTTTTCCTCTTCATTTTCTTTTCCCTATCTTCATTCTAAAATCAAGAAATCTTCAACCTGCAATTTTCAAAACAAAATCAGTAACCAAATTTCCTTAAAACCAGAATCATGTTCAAATCAAAAATCTGAGAATTTCCTCCTCAAACCAAATGTAAATCAAATGCCTGCATCTTTTCAAACTAAAGCAAGCATTCCAATTTTAATCAGCAACTCAAGCTTTTAAATCATAGACAAGAAGCAACTCAAAGTTTTAAAGTTTTCAAGCTATTTCAAATTGGATGCTCTGTTCTTCATCCTCAAAACAGGTGAGTAACATCACTGTTTTAAAATTTAAGTAGATGATTCTGTTGCATGTTCATCTCTGAAAACAAGTATGTTTGTGAATGTATTTATAAGTAAATCTTTGTGTTTATATATGAATGTTTGGTGTGTGAATTGCTGTGTGTCTGGATGTTTTCTCTGATTCTAGTTTCCAGGTTCAAATTCTAATCAAAAATCAATTGCTCTTGATCCAATCCTTGTTAGGACTTAAGTCTTGAACAAAATATGTTTGTTATATCATAGATTTTAGTTTAAAAATTTGTTTAAGTTAAATCAATTTTGTATTGTCTCTGGAAATTTTAAACAACAGTGCATGCTTAATAAAAGTAAAAACTCAAACATCTTATTTTATAAATTCAGGATTATGAATCGAATACCTAAACTAAAACATGATTTTTAAAACAAAAATCATAATTTTTAGTTAAGTTTTGAATGAGCAGTTCTAGTTCATCAGAAAATAGGAAATTGAGGATTTTCTGGCGATCTACTTGATTGTGGAGGTCGGGTTTCTTCCTGGAGGTGGAAGAGTGATCAGAGGATCTAGGAAAATTGTCTGGAAGTTGATCAGATCACGGTGGAGGTGGTGGTTGATATTTCTAGTCTGGAACCCTAGTTTTAACTAGGTTTGATATTTCGATCATCTCAACTTCTCTAGTTGATCGAGTGCAACGAGATTTTGGGTGATGGAAGCTTGGACGTTGACGAAGACTTTGCCGGAGGAGCTGACACTCTAGTGGTCGGAGTTTCAAGAACGAGGTGGTTTCCAGGTTGAGGTGGTGGTTCCAGTTTGTAGTTCCAGGTTTGGATGTGAAGCTCGAATTAGATTTCGAGTTGGTTGTGATGATCGGATGTTGGTGATCAGGTTCGAATGTGATTGGCGACTTGAAGGGATCATCGTTGATGATCAAAGATGGACGGCGCCACCGTGCATGTGCATGGTGCACTGTTTGTTTCTGGTGAAGTTTGTTTCTGGGCAGAGGGTTTGTACTCGAGTAACTCTCGAGTAATTCGAGTTTTGGCTCGAAGTAGGATAAGGTTTTACTCGAAGCATTTTAGTGGGGGCTCGGGTAATGGTTGTTACAGGTTTTTCTGAAACCTGAATTTAAATTTGAAAGCAAGTTTTAAACAAAGTTTAAACTAAATTTAAAATATGGATTCAAAACTGAATTTGTATCCTAGTTTTAAATTTGAATTAAGTTTTATAAATTAAATTCTTTTAACAATATTAAATGTTAAGTGTATTTAAAATGGTTTGAATTTAAAAAGAAATTTGGTTTAAGTTCTTTTAAATTTCTTTTATAAGGTATGTATTTCTTTAACATGAGATTTTAAAGGCTTTCAAATGGTTTTAAACTTTGTTAAGGTTAAATTTGTATTCATTTTAAATCTTAAATTTAAAATGAAATTTAAAAGTAAATTTGAAAGTAAAATGATTTCAAATGTTTTGTTAATGATAATTTAATCATTAAGAGTAATGTTTTATCTTAAAGTTTATTAAGATTTTAATAATTTAGAATAATTAAATTATTAAGGTAATTAAATGGATAATTAATTGATTTAATTAATTAATGATTTGGATTGATTAATTTAGTAATTAAGTGTTTAAATTAGTTAATTAAGGTTTAAGATTAATTAATTAAGGAATAATTAATTTGTAATTAAGGATCATTAATTAGATAAGATTAGATTTTTAATTAATGATTAAGAATTAATAAATCAAGTAAATAAGGATTAATTAAGTTACAGTTAAAACTTAATTAATTAAATAATTAAAGGTTAATTAATTGGTAATTAAGATTTATTAATTTGAAATTAATAATGATTAATCTAAGTTATTACTTAAGAAAAGTAATTAAAGAATTTTTAATAGTAAATGAAGGTCATTAACTTGAGATTATTTAATAATTAATTAATGTGATTAATTTTGATAATTAATTAGATTAATTAATTAAGGATAATCATTTATGAAATTGGTTAAGTATAATTACTTAATGAAAGTAATTAAAGGAATTAATTACCTAATGTAAATAATTAAATAAATTTGATAAGTTTAAATTAATTAATTATGTTTAATTAATTTAAGATAATCACTTGGTGATTTGATAATTATAATTACTTAAATGTAATTAATGAAGTGTAATTACTTAGGGAAGTAATTAAAGGTAATTACTTGATGTAATTAATTAAAGGAGATTTATTAATGGAAGTAATTTGAGTTTAATTACATTTTTGTAATTAATCAAGGGATTAATTAAATATAATAAATTAAGGAGTAATTAATTAATTAATGAAGTAATTAAGGGAAGTTAATTACTGGATGAGATTAATCAAAGGTGATTAATAAATGTGGTTTAATTAAAGATTAATTACTTAATGTAATTAATTTAAATAGGATAATTAATTAAGAGTAATTAGGGATCATTAATTAATATAATTAATGATGTAATTAAGGGTTGATTAATTAAAACTAATTAATCAATAATAAGTGATTAAAGAGTAATTAATTAATGTAATTAATTAAGGATTAATGTAATTAATTATAGTTAATTAATTAATGAAGTAATTAAAGGTTAATTACTATAAATGGTTAAGGATAATTAATTCGAGTAATTAATTAAAGGATAAATTACTTGAATGCAATTAAAGGATAATTAATCAAGGATGATTAATTAAGATGGATAATTAGAGGATAATTAATTGATTTGTAATTAATTAATGGTTATAAGTAGGATTTATAGAATGAAGTAATTAATTTAATTTATTTTAAATTAATTAGAGATGAAGTAATTAATTTAATTTATTTTAAATTAATTAGAGTTGAAGTAATTAATTTAATTAATTTTAAATTTATTATAGAATGATGATTAATAAATCATTGCTTATGGATGCTGTTTGATATTGGATGCTTTGCATGGTTTGAGATCTCAGATATGAGATAAGTAATGATGTTTGATATGGATGCTTTGGTTGAAGTATGATGATAATGTGAATTATCTGTTTGTGATGATAATATGAATTATCTATTGTGATATTGTGAATTATCTATCTGTGTGTATATAGATAATTGAATTGAATTGTTTTAACTTTAAAACAACTTGGCCTTAAAAGATACGTTTTGGATTTCGATGAGACCGGGATCGGGTTTCCAGATTTGGATATCTGAATACCACATCGATCCAAATTAAAGATAGGTCGTGAATCTCAAGTGAAGATGAAAATTCTGAGTGCAAGGGTTATTGTCGTTAACTCTGAGGGTGATTCCAAAATGAGTGTAACGAGATAATGCCTTTGGTTTCGTTCGAACCCGGAACAAACTTGTATGGATTGAATGCTTTCAGAACATCGTTAGGTGGACGATGAGCATTCTAAGTGATGTGTTCTAATAAGGTAATCGTAGCCTCAAGCCTCATCAACCGGGAATGGCTAAAATAGGGGAGGTGCAGCAAGGTTAAGTGAGTCGCGCTCAAGTAGGACACAATTTCCCCTGTCTAGAGGTCCCTTTTTATTCGGCTTAGTGGGCAGTTGATTCGCGACAACTGCTGGGGTTGTCTTCTTCGGGACTATACAGTAAGGGATGGATCCGGCTTTGTGTTGCAGGGGGTCCGGAGTGATCCTCGGTACGTTGATCTAGGCCACGTACTATAATGGGAGGTACCCCAGTAGCGCTGCTATTGTATGGAATCCAATCTCCAATAAGTGATAACGGACTTGATTGTATACCTATGTATGCTGGAATTTAATCATGTAACAATTTCAGCTATTTCTTATTTACTTGAAAACCCTAGACCTATTATAATATCATTGGATTTCCTATCAAATGTTTTGGTTAGCGTAAGGTAAAAACTTACCCATGTTATGTGTGGGAAGTCTTACGTGATACCTTTTGTTTTAAAGGTTTTTCAAAGTTAAGAAACTTTAACCTGTTACTCACACCAGATCCATGTCTGACCCGGAGTTTATTTTCTGTTTTATTAAACTCTTGGGTACTCAAATTTTACGAGTAGCCAAGGGATTCGGGTTAGCTTTGACGAGTTTCCTGGAGGAGTAATGGAGCAGGAGGCTTCAACGTTCGTAGATATATAGTGTTCCGCTGTGTTGGTTTCTCTGAGTTGTATTTGAGTTGTAATAACTAGACAGGTGTTTATAACTGTCTAGTATGTGTTGTATAATCTGTGTAACTCTAATTGATGTTGTGTATTATGTAATACTTATGTGATTAATATAATTTATTCGTTCCGCTGTTTAGATTCTGATATTGTTTAGTTCTTTCTTTTCTATCTTTTCTCTTTTCTATCCCTTTCTTTCTTTAAAATGATGCGTCTTTCTGTGGAATGAAAGGCGGGTCGTTACAGGAATTGGCTTTGGTAATTGATGGGACTGTATCTCAATAACCTACTTTATGTTGTGCAAACAATAGCAACATTGAATATTCTATGTTTTAAAAATGCAGATATCTAGGTACCCAAAGATAGGTACGGGTGGACTCCTTCGATCCATAATCAAATCATGGGAGTATAATCACACTAGGGTCGATCATGATGATTCACCATGTACCTCTGATCTTTGTCCATTGCACGGAGATAGTCAAAGTCAAAGACCATAGCCTGAAGATAGGCAAGGTCTAATGGCGATGCCCAAAGAAAAGCATCTTAAATATTAGGTCCTGGAGATAGGACCAATAAGAGATTGAATCTCCTTTTCCAAACACGATTGATGCGCATAGATAGGCGAGATCAGGTAAGAATGTCTAGAGATAGACGAAGCACCACTTCTAATGAACACCTGCGATCAACGACCAACGAAAGGCAAGATCGAGCATGGATGTTCAGAGATAGATGTCCAAAACATCTATCCTTAAAGATAGGAACCGATGTAGAAATCCAAACTTGGGTGCCTCAACATGAACACTCACCATCAAAGGAGCAGAAACCAGAATGGAAAGCAGCGGTATGGGCAAAGAAACCGAAAGAGGAGGAGGAACATCATCAATCTTTTCCTTCTTAATTTCCTTGACCTTTTTGACTTGTAAGGTCTTATCCTCCAACATTAATGGCCCAAACTTATGCTCAATGGCCGTATAATGGTTATGTCCTCATCCCTCTGCACCTAAGTTGGGATCATCCATAGCCTCTTCAGCAAATGCGTGAATCATTTTGGTATTAGGACCGGGAATTTGACCGACAATAGAAGTTGGAATTTGAGTGGGGGTAAACACAATAATAGAGTACGTCATTAAAGCTTGAGCGCCCGATGATAAATTTCCTTCTGGTAAAGGGGCAAAAGCAAGAGGACCTAAAACTTAAGAAAGTGAAAAATAAATATTAGATACAACGATGTGTGTCATTTAATCCTTCTCGAACATAAGAGAAGTTAATGGTATACCTCCAGGAGAAGCGGAGGTCATTTGTGAAGGAGTCCCTGCAGCACTCTCCTCCATAATAGGTGATAAAATACGAAGCTTTGGAATGGATTCTGGCTATGTATAATCAGGCTCCTCAGGATTGTATGGTCCATCAGCTAAAGATGTCAAGCAGGTTGATGTTCCTAATGGCACTATGCTAATCATATTTGCAGTGATGCTAGAGAAAGGAATAGCAGACTCAGAAGTGAGAGGCCCTGATGTAGAAGAAGTAATGGCACCAGAAGTAGCCGCTATTACAATGGGAACCTCTGTAGAAAATCTCTTAGAACTGGGAGTTAAAATTTAACCCAAATCTTTAGAATGAAATTCGTTAAAGATCCCAGCAGGCACATTAGTAGAAGTAGTAGCCCCAACTTCCAACATGATTTTGCCTATGGCAAGTGCATCCAGAAGTTCATCATCTAAGAGTTCATATTTCAACTTACCTTCATCAACATCAACACCATTCGAGTGTTCTTTGTCCTGCTTAACTATCTCTTCCTAGGCCATAGTAAGTGCTCTAGAATATTCCTTATTAAGCCGCCTCAAATTTAGAAACTTAATGACGTTCGCATAGAAGCGAACTAGAGTAGGCTATGTTTGAGACTTGATTCTATCCTCGGTAGTTTCCGCATGAATTTATGTGTCCTTTTGAGCTAGCCAAGCAAAAAGTACTTGCTTTACGTACTCCTGAGCTTGAATAGGAGCGATATCTTTTCTCCTTCTTCTCGGCCTCCAAAGCGGCCTTTCGATTTTTTATTTTCAAAGCTTGCTCATTCACTGTCTTTTGGAAAGTCTCATTCTCCAAAGCAAGGTTGTGACTCCTATGATATGCAGCCTCAATCCGATTCTGTTGCAGTTAAGACTTCTCTTCAAAAGATTCTCTTCCTTCTTCTAACTTCTTCTCCATAGATGCATGAGGTTTCCAAAGTTTGTCTACTTCCATCTCTAGATTGGCAATGATGCACTTGTTATCTTGCTCTAACAGCTCCTTTCCCTGAAGAACTACCATATTTTCCCTGTTAACTTCAGAAAGAGCTTTCGCGAGTATCCTCCATTTGTAGTACTGATCATACACATCACCACACAAGCCAAGACATCTGTGGCTATGTTATGGGGAATTTCCTTCTATTTATATACAAATTTAATCCCATCGAAGCATAATTTAGGGAAGGCTCTTTGCAACGCGATGAGTTATGGATTGGAAGCAAATTCTATTACTGATGTAGAAGCATTAATGGGAATTCGATCTTTGTCATGCCATTGCTGAAAGGATCAGAAGTTGCAGACCCAAACAGTTGAGTAGGCTATTTGGATTTTTAGGAAGGCGTTTTTAGCTGCGTGGCAGGTGATGTTAAAGTAGGCATGGTTTGAGCTATGGATGAAGGAACAGTGTGGGATTTCATGATGTATCGTTCCATACTTAATAGAAAAGGAGAGCAAGGTCTATGTTGTGTAGGAGACGTCCTTCCCGACCCTATATAACGATCACCGTGGCATTTGTACTCTCTTTTTTCCTTTTTGGCTCTATCCTATGATGCCTTGCCGAGTCAGATTCATGTGACTGCTCATGTTGTCGACATAAGTAAGACCTATGGTAATCAGCAGACTAACTTTAAAGCTCGTCGAAAAGGTGTTGACATTCCATTGAACCTAAAAAGAAAACAAAGCCGAATTAAAACTTGGAAATCCAAGAACAACACGTGTAGTCTTAACGTATGACGACTTTAGGTGTCATGAACTATTAATGTATCCTCATGCCCCCTATAGATCATGCTCATGAAGTTACTAACAGGGGTCATCCACCCTACAACAGTCGCAGGCACATCTACAGTCGCAGGCACATCTACAGTCAGACGGATGGGAGAACCTTTATCACCCAAATAGATATATTCAAGACCATAAGATGGGATGCTCCCTAGTGAGCCATATATATCGCCAGTCAGAGGAACCGTTGTTTCCCCCTCGATCGAAGCCTGATGTGGCTATGGAATTTGATGGGGTAAAATAATCTTTAGCTTTCGATGATGGAGAATAAGTGGTACTTGATTGTCGTCGCTTGTCTCTTCAATAGATTATGATAAAGATTTATGTCCTCATCGTCACCCCCATCCTCATCATCATCATTGCCATCGTCGCTACCATCTCCTCCTTCTAAGATGTTGTCATAGTCATTGCCCTCGATATTCCCTTCTCGATTGATCAGAGGATCTGGAATAGGAGGAATCTTTCGATTCTCTTCAGATTGAAGTTCGACCTTTGCCTCTTAAGCGGATCGAGTGCCTCTATCAACTTTAGTTACAAAGCCATGACTACGATCATTATCGAAAAGATGAAAGTGCTGCATCCTTTCATCCATAAAAAGAAATCCCATTTCTAGTTCTTCGATGGGAATACCTTGCGAGTCTTTGAGATTACATGCCAGAGTTGCACTACCAGGCCTCCTTGGAATATCTATAATGTTAAGAAATAAAAGAGTTAGCAACTCGAATGGATTAGCTCCATTAAAACGAAGTATGATAGTAGAACTTATATCCTGGCAGCCATTAATGGGCAAAGCTAGGTGGATAGTATAGAGAAGTACTTGTTTTTTGAAATAAATGAGTTTGTTCAGAAGACCAATGATGATGAGACGGCCCTTAAATGGTTTCAATTAAGTGAGAGAAGGACTTTCTTTTCGCTTTTTAAAGCCATATAGATAACGAATCTCCTCCAATGTGGGTACTCTGCCCAAATGATAAAGACGAACCTTATACACGCTGTTTAATGAGGGGAGTGATTTTGATGAAGCTTTATAAACTGGAGAATGAGTCAGATGAAGTGATTGAAAGGAGAAGGTGCATCAGTAAAGACATATATATTGATGGCAAACAATATAGCCCTCGGGCAGATTATGAACCCGGTGAAAGGGCTCTAAAGCCATAACATCTTCGAAAGGGATACCATGCCTTTAACAAATCCTTCTAATGCCCACTTCATCTAACTTGGATGCAGGAGAGTTCGAAGGATTATCTAGAATTATAGCACCTCTAAGATCAACATAAGGACAACCCCTATGAATGCTTCATCCACCTTCATAGAAGGAACTACCTCTAAAGATTGCCTTGTTGGACGAAAAGATGATTGAGGCTAGAAAGGTGATGAAATAAATGGGTCTAAAGAAGTCGAAGTAGAGGCTGACTCAGTTGTGCGTAGAACAAACTCCGACGAAGACTGAGCTGCACCCATCATAGAGATATGTGAGGAGCATCTACAATTCATAACTTTTGAAAAGTTCATAGATGAGCAAGGTCAGGTGGAGTCGAACTTTGATCTTCACGTTGAAATAAAACCCTGTGTGGCTATAAGATCCAATGGATGTCAATGTGCATTGACCAATCAGATCTGATACATTGATGAAGGCAATGATATACCGTTCAATTTATGCAGTGTGCGTCATGTGTCCAAAGCACGATGAATGCAAACACTTTGTGTAGATAGCTCGCTTGTGCTGGAAAATGAGCATCATTGCACAATGGAACCATGTGTTGGATTTTATCCATTATCACAAGATTTATGATAACAGAAGAACCATTCGAATTAGCATGGAATTTCCCTTTGCAGGGACATTGGAGTTAAGTGTCGCATTTAAAAACAGTGATGTAAAAGTTCATTGAATTCCAAAGCATATTCGATGTGACCGTTATCTGAAATTGTCTTACTAGAACTCGACCGTCGATCACACATAACCAATAAGTATCAAAAGACTATATCCCCTCTTGTACTTAAAATACCCAGTAATTTTTTTTGAAAAATTCTTAGCCACACAAGTGACTCGAATCCAAGCCAGGCAAGACATGAAGTCGACTTGAAGTATTGTTGAGGAAGGAAAAACTCGAGTCGGACTTGAGGACTTTATGGAAAAATTATGGCTCAACTTCTTATTCTCAAGGATGCTTTGAGCTCAAGGAAATCATCATCCATGACCGAACTCAACAAAGGAGATGGAGTCCCATTGATAATCAAGTGTGATCAGTGGTCATATATGGACGTTGGCAACCCCCAAAGGCAATGCCATAAACCTAGGAAAAAAAAGTGATGTAGGGGGGGCAGTGAAGTAAAGGAGGTAGAGATAAATCTTGACGTTAATTAGGCCAAAATCGTCTACATAGAAAATGAATTGGAAAAGTATGCACTGGTGGTGGTGATGGACAATCTAAAGCAAAGTCATGGACAATGACGGTGGTGTTTGGTCCAAAAATTAGAGTTCGATAATGGTTGGAAAGCTCCGAGTTCGAAAGTTATTAAAACAATGTGAAATTGAAGAGAAATGAAAGTGTAAAAACATTTAAGTAATTCTCAAAGCCAGAAAGTCAGAGTTAAAAGCAGTACCAAGTCAAGGCTCATGACTTGGTACCGACTTGAGAATTTAAAATAAAAAAGAAAGAAAAGAAAAGAAAAAAGTAACGTGCAACGGAATTGGAAGCAATCAAAGTGGAACAATCCTACCTGACCAACTATAAGAAAGGACTTTCGAAGTCTTTCGAGAATCCAAATGACAAACTCGAACAACATAATTTAATCTTATATCATTCAAAGGATATGAACCCATAACTATTAAAAGTGATGGGATGATCCGAAGAAGACACGCTTCTTTGTAAAAACTGTCCAGAGAATGAAAACATCTATTCAGATCTGATTTTGATGTCGATAGCTTGTCTTAATCCAAAGCATACCTTGTTAACATAAGGTATATTTTAGAAGGCAAGTGTTATCCAACTTTAAAAATAAGGTATATCCGGATGAGTTAGAACAGTTGAATGGTCCTAAGATATGCCAAAAGTGCGGAACCTCACTTGCCACTCGATGACAGTTAGTCAATTTCCAAACGAGCCAAGTGGTAAAAAGCAAAGTTGAAAAACACAACTTGAAGTCTCAAGTCGATATCGAGTTGAACCACTCAGCTCGGTACTGAGTCATGAAGCTGACTCGTCTAATTCACTTCAAGGGGCTGAAGACCTAAAGTAGAATGAAGTATAAAAACCAGACAAGGCACAAGTTGGTGCCGACTTGTGGGCCTCAACTAGGAACTGAATTAAGATGATGAATGCTGAGTTGGCTACGATCTCTCTCTGGAACATCTTGCCAGATATGGAGAACATGGAAAGAAAGTTTCGGAACTTATCTACTGGTCTTCGTCTATAAATAGAGGAACAGAGGCACAAAATTGAGTTATTTTCTTTACTTTTTGAATCAACCAATTCTACCCGAAGATTTTTTTTAGATCCTTACCCGACTTGTAAGCAACTGAGTTGTAAAATCATAATTGTAAAGGATCTCAGAAATCATTAACAAAGTTTAAACGGATATAGATCAGAGTATTTTTTGAACAACTATAAATTATCTAGTTTTATTTACTACTTTTTTCATTAATCGCCGCTTATAATCTGATTGGGTGTTTGTCCAACTTTTGGTACAAACATATGCTTATTTCTGATATCAATGTTGGGTTTTTTAGCCATTATACATATTACTTACATATATACATATAATATTGATTTACTTATAACTTTTATAATTTCAATTAATACTTATATTATATAAACATAAGTTTGTATGTACCTTAACTACTTAATTAAACAATTTAATTAATCAATTAATTTAAGATTTCGCAAAATCTTAAATATTAATTCAAAGAATTTTAAATTAATATGTTCAATCGAAATTATTTACATACACACACACATATAATATTATAACATTAATAATCTATAAATTTGTTTAATCACACCAATCATGATATTATTATACATATATTCATATAAGTCCTATTTATTTATAACTTTTATAATGTAATTAACTTACTTAATATATGTAAAGTATTAATTAAAACAATTTAAGTCAATCTTTGATTTTTATTTTAATTAATAAATTAATTAAATTTTATTTTAAATTTAAAGATTTAAAATTATTTTCTTGAACATATATAAGAAATATCATACAACTATAACATTTATAGTTATATGTATATAGATATATCCTTTAATTAATTAATAATTAAATTAATTACTTATTTTAATTTACCATCCTATTTAAACTCTATTTTAAAGGTCAAAAAAAATTAAATTCAAAATTCCTAAATTGAAAACTTTTATCTTGTAACAAATAAAACACACTTTTAAAATTTGAACAATTTAAAAATATTATACATACATATATTATACATGTATGTAACCTTCACAACATACATGTTTAAAACTTAAATTTGGATAATTTTTGAATTTAAGAAGTTTCATTTTTTAAATCTTACTTTTAAATTTAAAATATTTTCATAATATTTAAATACATTTGATTGAATTAGCTCAAGGTCTAAAATCAATATTAGGCCACACTTGGGTCAACCTTGAAAACTTCCATTATGCATGATGCTAGGTTTGAAGCCAAAGAGGGAATGCATAGGTTGCTCCAACCCCAAGCCTTAGACACTTCATTCAAGATGCTTGTTAGATGGTAAAGCCCAATAGTTGCTTAAATGCTGACTAATTTATTCATATTAAAAAATTGGGCTTTGACACCATTGTTGCTCGATGTCCACCTAGCAATGGATGAAATGGGAAAATTTTCATAAAGTTTCCTTAAGTGGTTCTTAATGGGCATATATGAATAACTAGCTAACATTTAGATCCAGTCAACTTTTAAATTATTATTTCATTTTAACTTTAAATAAGTTTTTAGTTATACTTTAGGTGTTTCATGGCTTTAGGAATGTGAGAAGTTACATTAGCATTTATGATATTTATTATGAGGTGTTTTATGCTTAATGAGTTCAGGTATGTGAAGAGTATCATTGACATATAGGGTGTACATTACAAAGCGGAACATATATAATAGGAAAAATAACATAAAACTAATAGAACATATGTATGTGCAAAGGGGGGCATACGTATAATAAGGTAAAATAACATAAAATCAATAAGAAAAATGTGTATAACACACACATAGATGTGTGTGCGTGTGTGTTTATATGTGTGCATGTGTATGCACACATTTATAGGTATTGGTTTTATATCTATTGCATATGTATAATGTATTTCCACATACAAATAAATTACGATAATACATCTATATTGTATAATTTTGACATATATTGTATTTATATACTAAGATATAAATTTGTTTTAAAACATTTGACTAATTTGACTAATTAAGGGAAAGTTTTATATTTAGATTTAAAACCAATTTGACAATTTCAAAAGCAATATAGATTGAAATTCAAATGAATTAAATTTACAAATATAATTATTTAATTTTCACCAAAATATTTTATGAATAGGATGTACAATGATTTACGCAATGTCAACTTATCATTAGCCCAAATAACTTTATTTTAATACGTAAATCTATTAGGTTTGGGCTAAAAGTTGTAGCTGATATTTTTAAAAGATAGATATGTGTATAATACAATTTTGTACTATTTCATGAAAGATAATTTTCATGACGTTAATTTTATTAAAGGCTAAAATATATTTGTTATAATATACATATCAAATTTAACACTAGTAATTTGTATACATTATTCAAATCAATTGTTTACTAATTCTATAATTATTAATTAAATCAAATGTGGGGCAACACTATCACATCTATAAAGATAACAACATCACTACCAAATGGTTTAAAGCATAACATATATAGATCTCAATAGATATAAGATTACCTCAAATGATCTTGTGGTTCGTTACACGTTGATCTGTGCGTGCCTCCTATGATTCTGAATCTACCTTTGGAATATATGTCTTGTTTGATGATAATAAATATATTTTTATATTTGGTTTTTCTTTCAAAGTGTGTTACGGTTTATAAATCAACAAAGCACAATTTTGTTTCCAGTCGACTTGTGGCGTACACGTATCACATATCATACAAAATTGCATTTTACTTTTTAACACATGTTTGTTACTATCAAAAGATAGAACTCGTGAGATATTGCAATTAATTTCAATCTTTTAGTTATAAATATTAATGTGTGTTGTGTATAAGTTAAAAGTATTTTAGTTACGTTCTTTTGGAAACAAATTTCATCTGTTCTCAAAAAAGTAACATTTATGAAGAAATATTAATTTGAATCTTTCAAATGGAGATTTGAAGTAAAGAATATTTCAACTGATACAACTTTTTGCATACAGTGCTTTCCTAGTTATCAAAAGAATGAATATCAAGAACAAAAAGGAAATTGTCTTTATTTAGTGGATATAAAATCAACGAGAAGGAAAATACCTTTCTCGAAGATCATATATCAATTTGAAGATCATTAGAAAAAGAGAAAATATCATCCAAGATATTCTCAAGCAATATTTAGGTCAACCAATACATCTCTATATATGGCAAAGAATTTTCTTGTTCAAAGGCATTGGATACGCATAAACTTCAATACCATATCCTACTTAATCCGATCAAACTGCTATACATCAAAGCAATATCAAAATTCCAACGTCGTTGATTATCACAAACTAAATATTTTTAGTGTGTTGCTAAGAGCATCATGTTTCCCTCTTTATAATACCACATAGAAAATAAATGCAATAAAAAAGTATTTTCTATTACCAAAGTCATTTCACACGACAATCAACTACCGTGTAAAGTCGTTTTGTATGGCGAACAACCGCCGATAGACACTGCTATTGTTCAATTGTTGATCATCGAGGAAAATGGTATTGGTCGGCGATTGTTCGCAACCCAAAAAGAGTCGAAAATGATGCCTTTTGTAGCCCCTTAAAAAGTCTGGTATTAGAAAGAGTATGTTGTAAATGTTAAAATATTTTTTAGTAATGGTATTAGGAAGAGGAAAATAAGGTGCCCACGACACTACTTTTATCATCTTACATCCAAGTTACGCCGTGCAATCATCTTCCCATTCATCAATCCTGTTTGATGCAGCTCAGGCCAGAGGTGAAGGTCTAAGTCGCACACGACTTAAGGAAGGGGCTATAGGTCGTCCACGACTTATAGGGTCACGTGAGGGGGAGCTGCGACTTAATTCCAGGGGGTTACGACTTAACCAAGCTCGGGGAAAAAGGCTCCGAACTAACAGGGTTTTTAAGTCGTTGGAACGACTTAGTGAAGAACGGTGAGTTAACGAGGTTTTTAAGTCGTTGGAACGACTTAGTGAAGAACGGCGAGTTAACAAGGCTTTAAGTCGTTGGAACGACTTAGTGAAGAGGGGCGAGTTAACGAGCTAACAAGAAAAGCACTCATACGACTTAACGAGCAGCCCTTAAGTCGCGACCTACCATAAGTCGCTGAAGATTGAAGCCGTAGATTCTTATGCCGCTTTATTCTAGGCCGTTGATTCTTTAAGACGCGGAGGATGTTAAGTCGCATGTTTTTAAGTCGCAGGTTATAAGTCGTATACGACTTAAGTGTTGTAAATATTTGTGGTGTAACTGATTCGAAGCTGTTGATAAGTCGTCGCCGACTTATAGTAAGTCGTGAGTCGTTATGTGTTGTAAAGCGTTGAGTTGTATTTCCTTATGTCGTTTGTTTTTAGGTCGTGTACTTTTAGGTCGTGGTGTTATAAGTCGTACACGACTTAAGAGTTGTACAGATTTGTGTTGAGATTTGTAACTTCTATAAATAGGCCGGTGGTGCCATTTGTAATAGTTTAGTTGATTTGAAATAAAAACTTTGTTTTGTTAGCTTTGTGCTTTCACCAAATTGATAGTCGAGTGTAATCTCCTATCTCCACTCTCGGATAATCGAGTGCGCTCGATTCAACGACAGCTGAAGCAGATTCACGGAATCTAGTGCGCTAGATCAACGTGTGAAGAATCGCAGATCTTTGAACCCGGTATCGTGCGCGATCAACGAGTTCGGGATAGCTAGAATTCGGTATCTTCGGATCAACGAATTCGGGCATTTCAGTATTCATCAATCCATCAATCGTTACTTTCATCGATCTACATTGTTTTTGAATAATCCGCTGCGTCTGTTCATCAACCTACACAACATAGAAGTTCCAGATTCTCAACTTCCTCTCCAACAACCTTCCATCTATCGAGCAACAGCTTTAAATCCAAGGAATAAGCTTCAACACCAAAACCCTTCGAACGACGACATCCTTATCTTATCATCATCAGTAACCATCCACGACAACCAAAACCAAAACAGCGATCATCTCCTTATCAAAGTCATCACAAAATTCAATATCACCTCCATCATCTAAAGACCCAAACACAATCAAACACAAAGCCTTGGGAATATTGCAGAAGAAAAACAAGTTCTTTTTACCAGATCAGAACTTCATTGCCAACGTTCAGGAATGACATTAGATATTAGTTTTTGATTCACATGGAGTAGCAGATAGCTTCTGGACTCGATCATCTTCACGACATCGATTTAGGACGGACTTCGGCATCAAAAACAACATCATCAACAATGTCTTCATTTCAGATCTCGGCAATCTAGCATCACTTCACGAAGGTAGACGGCAACTCTTTGGGAACAACTTCAGAGCAGGCACCAACTTTGGCCAACACTTTAGGATCCAGTTTGATGTGAAATCCAAGCATCAAGTAATTTCAGATGCTAACATGTCTACACTGATTCAACTGTTTCAAGCAAATCTTTCTTTTCGTAAAATCGTTATCACCATTTACAAAACTTTGGCAGTAGTCTCGTACTCAAGCGACTCGTGGCGGTGTGAGAACAATTTCCAGGCGAAGTGTATTCTGCGGTGTTGAAGTAATTTTTGCGGATAGAGGATTTTAGGGAAAATCGATTTTTTGATGAGGATGAGGGTGAATTAAAAAATAAAAGAGCATTGAAGTATCAAAATGGTGTGAAATAAGAGGGCTTGGGAAGGAGTGGAGTGCGTGGGGAGGGGAAAAGGAAGAGGAAAGGAAACGAGGTGAAACGGCGTGAAACATAAAATTATTGTTTTTAATTTTACATGGTAAAATCATTTTTGGAATTGATCCTTTTTTAAAATTTAATGCTTTTTTTCATACAAAAATCTAAAGAAAATATAAAACAAACGGACCGTTAGCTTTTATGTTTTTAGTTTAATTTTATGTTTTTATTTTGAACTTTAGATTTTCTATGTGAGCTATAGAGATGGTAGTTTTCTGATCTTAGGTATTGAGTTTAGGCAGGGTTATTAGATTGGGGAAATTAATGTAAAGGACAAAAATTTGTATATTTTTAGCCTCAAAGACACGACCTCAATATTTTAACTATAAGGACAAACATTCTTCTAAAAATTATCCATAAGGACAAACATTCTTTCAAATTTATTCATAAGGACAAAAATTCTTCCAAAACTACTACCTAACTAAAAACTGATACCTAAAAACTGCTACCGATAACTACAAACTGATACCTAAAAACTGTAAAAACTGATACCTAAATAAAGTTGTCCTTCAGGCTAAAATACTGAAGGTTTGTCCTTGAGGCTAAAATGTTGAGAAATTTTGTCCTTGACAATAATTTCCTGTATTGGGGTATATGATTAGTATATTTAGGTTGGTAAGGAGTGCGAATTGACAGTTTTGTAAGTGATCAAATATATACTTTTAGTAGTAACTTTGGGGCAGCAGTATACAGTAACAGATTAGTGGCCGAAGCTAGGTATATCTATGTGTCATTTAGTTTTCGTATTTACGTTTCTGCGTTATTTATCCGTTTATTTGCGAAATATTTTAAATACCTTATTCACCCCATCTAGGGTATACTGCACGATCCTAACAAGTGGTATCATAGCAAGTTGTTAGAAAAAACCTGATATCATGTCTTACCCTAGTTGGTGTAGTTTTAGCGAGAGTCGGTCTAGTGTTAGTCTGCCTATTTTTAATGGAATAGATTTTTCAAATTGGAAATATAAGATGAAATTTTATTTAAGGTCTTTTAATCTAAAATGGAGGATATCATTGAAAATGACTGTGTTATGGTAGATAAGAATATATTTCATTTAATGTTAAAGTTATGAATAATCTTATCATCACTTTTATTAATAGAGCTAAATTTAACCATATCTCCCATTGTTTGACTGCATAGGAAATTGGAGCACTCTCGAGGCAAAATATGATGGAAAAGTCAAAAATAACGAGAAATACCCCAGAGCTGATTCAATAGCTAAACTGTGCTTGATAGGATTTACAAAAGATAAACTAGACGATGACAATGAAGATGACAACGACGATGACGCAACAAATGATGAGATATGTGATTTTTCATTTGAAGATTTAGTTCTCTCATGTAATAAATTTACTTAAAGTGTTGATGATCTTGAACTGTAAAATAAAACATTGAAATGTGATCTTTGTCAAAAAAACGATAAATTGAAAAAAGAGCTTGAAAATTTTAAGAAAGTTGAAAATTTGATTGCATAAAATGTTTGAACTATGAAAAAGAATTTTTTTCGCTTCAATGAAAATTATTAAAAGCTTGAAAAGGAAATTTTGAATTTTAAGGAAACTGAGCTGATTTGTAAGTATAACGTTTTACAAAAAGAGGTGAAGAAATTTAAACATTTTGAAAATCTACGCGGATTTCAGAATGGAATTGATTGAAATTAAAGAAAATTTCAAAACCCTTAAAAAACAAAAACGTGATTTTGAAAAATAGCAAAATTGATTTATTCAAACAAATCACGAATTAGAAAAAGAAACTAGAAAAATCAAGAATTTTGAAAAACTCAAATTTTTTAAATTGAGATGCTTGAAGTTATGACCAAAGTAAAAGAGCTCGAAAATGAAAATATGGTCTTAAAGAGGAATGACATTGAAAAAAGAGAGAATGCTATCAATCGTTGTCCTAAGCTAATTAAAGAGAATAACCTTTTAAAATCCAAAGTTAATGAACTCGGGTTGATTATTCAAAAAAATTCCACCACTGGAAAAGTCATTTAATATGTTATTAGAAAATCAACTCTTTGTGAATAACAGAAAAAGAATTGGATTCGAAAAAGTGACAGTTTATAAACAAACGACCAATGACACTACTAAGGGAGAAGTGTGTTTCCCAAATGCGTGAAATGTGGCAAAATTGGACATAATTAAAATAATTGTCGAAATAGGAACATAAATAAACAAGTCAAACAAATTTGGGTTCCTAAGGGTACAGTTGTTAGTATTAACGGTCAGTTACGCAAACAAATTTGGGTGCCAAAGATTTCAAATGCAAACAAACGTAGCCTTACATCTCTTTCTAGGCCACTCACTTCTTCTAACATGTAGGTACGAAGACGGGCTAAGGAGCAACTACGACGGAAACAGATTTTGAGTTGTTCTACACATTTGATGAGCGATAATTATAATGTCCCTTGGCCTAGGAAAACGAAGTGGAGATCCACACACTCTGAATAACAATGGTGAATGCAAATGCAACTTTAAAGATAACTTTGTTGCGAGATTTGAATGTTGGAGCCAATTCAACTGATATTTTGTTGTAGGTTGTGCGCTTATTTGATGTCGCATGTCTGCCATGCTTTACATTGACGATAAGAGTTATAGAGGTAGTGTCTGAGGTATCATTTTACCCCACCACCAACACGTAGAGGGTATACGTGGTATCATTTTTTACCGCCGTAGGCAGCCCAGATAACAAGAGGTATCATGATAGGGTAATTTGTTCTTTCTTGTCAGAACATCCGGTATGACTACTAACCTTTGTGATTCCTCTAATATATTTCTTATAACTAATGTCTCACCGATTGATTGATATTCACACATTTTATTTCATCCACACGTGGAGAGCTTGTATTTTTTGTGTTTTTTTTAATTTTCGAAAAAATCCAAAAACATGTTTTTCCTTCTTACAATTTTTTGTTTTTGAGGAATCCAAAAATATGTTTTTGCTTCCTTAGGATTTTTTTTTGCTCTCCATATTTATTTATGATGTGAATATTTTGAGATCAGACACTTAGACTATATCCTTGACATGAGTTTTCAATGAGAAATTTTTTTGGTGAGACTTGATTAGAGAATATTTTGACTTGAAATGTTGATATGAAATCTTGTGAGATGAGCTTTGATTTTCTACACTTGCCATTGCCATGACTTCTGAAAATGATTTTTGCAAAATGAGAATTTTGGACTTTGCGATGAACTTCTTGAGACAGGTTTGTAATATTCGAAACTTGAAATGATTGTTGGAGATGAATTTTTTTTAATTATGAGCTTTGTGATGAAATCTTTGAGACGAACATTTGATTTTTTTTCCTTTTGATTTATTAATGTGTATAGCCTTTGAACATGTGCTCCTCTTTACCCAAATAGCTTTAAAAGAATTTCATTTTGTATGTTCAAGGATAGAATATAAAAGTGAAAATATTTTTGACCTATATACAGAGAATTTAATTTTGAAATCATATCACAATCGATTGGACTTTCTTATGTAACTATCAAAAGTATTTATATTGATTACATGAACGATTAAGGGTATTGCATTTGGTACTTGATTAAATAACGACATTATGATATTTTTGATAATCAAACATACATTAAAGTTTCTATTTTTGATTATTGCAAATCCCACATCATATCTGAATCTACCATTTGATATTCATATTCTATTGACTCGTACTTTTTAGTTTTTTAGGCTAGTAATGCCTAAATTTTGGCATACCCAAAATTGATTATTAAAAGCTTTTGAAAATTAATAAAAATAGCACATATGATATAACGGCCTCCCTTAGCCCCAGCATGCCTTTAAAATAGGTGTATCGTACTCGTAATGCAACTTCCATCCTCATCTAAGAGACCTCGCGGTAATGCATGGATGAGAGGTTCTTAATCTCATTTACGATGAGTTAAGGACAAGTCATTCTAACTTAACTAACATATATTTTTAGTCACATCCACTTTCATCTAAGAGACTTCGCGACAATTCATGGATGGAAGTGACTTGATCTCACAATGAATTAAAATAAGATATTTAATTACGAAATATCTTATGGGCTATGCCATTTGAACCCCACTACATATAACTACACTATTTTTTGTTACCTCTTTCGACCCATGTGATATGACTTTGAGCAGTAGAGCTACCATGATTTATAGTTGATTTTTCATTAAATATTTCATGTCATGTTTTGGTCAAGGTTCAACATCTATTATTACTTTCTTACCGTGTTAATTTGATATATATATTTTCGATGAAAACAAAATGAAGGAGAGTGGTTAAGATTTGGTGACATTGCGAATTCATTGTTAATCTTAAAGAAATATTATTTGTTTTATATTTTATTCTAGAACACATATACCACATTGTAGAAGGAGCATACCAATATGAGGTGCATGTTATATATGTTGAGACATTGTGCTATGATTTTGATTTTATGATATCCAGTGCACATTGAACACGAGTTACACCTTTCATATCTTAACTATTATTTGTTATGATCAAGCGGGGGAGGTTATGAAGTACACGTCTTGTTTGATGATAACAAATATATTTTTATATTTGATTTTTATTTTTTAAGTGTGTTACAGTTTAAAAATCAACAAACACAATTTTGTTTCTAGTTGACTTGTGGCGTACACATATCACATATCAAACACAATTGCATTTTATTTTTTAACATATGTTTGTTACTATTAAAAGAGAGAAATTGCAAGACAATTAATTTCAATTTGTTAGTAATAGATACTAATATGTGTCGTGTATAAGTTGAAAAGTATTTTATTTGCACTCTTTTGAAAACAAATTTCATTTGATCTAAAAAAAGTCACACTTATGAGGAAATATTAATTTGAATCTTTCGAATGGATATTTTGAAGCAAAAAATATTTCAACCAATACAACTTTCTATATATAATGCTTTCCTCGCTATCAAAAGATTGAGCATCAAGAATAAAATGGAAATTGTCTTTATCTAATGGATACAAAATTAGCGAGAAATGAAATACCTTTCTCAAAGATCATATATCGATTTGAGGATCATTCATAAAAGGAAAAATATCATCCAAGAGATTCACAAGCAATGTTTAGGTCGGCCAATATATTTGCAGCCAATACATCTCTGGATATTCCAAAGCATTTTATTGTTCAAAGGCATCGGATGCACTAAAACTTCAATATCATATCCTAATTAATCCGATCAAACTGCTATACATCAATCAAACTGCTATACATCGAAGTTATATCAAAATTCCACCTTCGCAGATCATCACAAGCTAAGGCAGTGTTTGATTTGTTGTTTTTAGTTTTGGGTTTTCGTCCATACAAAAATGCATATGACGCATGTATATTGTCGAAAATGAATAATTTAGAAAACGAAGTTAACATACAAAATAGAAAACAACTTTATTTATTTTTCGTGTTTTGAAAAATAACACAAACACGTGAAACAATCCATTCATCTATCATCCCTCTATCTCCTCTGTCCTTCCATCCGTCTTTCTTTCATCCCCTCCGTCGTCCCTTTATTCTTCTCATGTTTGATCTACGTTGAAAACCGAAAACATAAAATTCGTTTTTGAAACAAATACTACCTAAATATTTTTATCATCTTACATCCTAGTTGCACTGTGCAATCATCTTCCTGTTCATCAATCTGTGCATCAACCTGCGCAACATAGAAGTTCCAGATTCTCAACTTCATCTCCAACAAGCTTTCATCTATAAAGCAACGGCTTCAAATCCATGGCTCAAGCTTCAACATCAAAACCTTTCAGAACTACGACATCTTTATCTTCTCATCATCAACAAGACAACAACCAGGCACGACAACCTAAACCAAAACAACGATCATCTCTATATCAAAGTCATCACAAAATTCAATATCACCTCCATCATCTAAAGATTCAAGCACAACCGAACACAAAGCTTCAGGAATATTGCAAAAGAAAAACAATATTTTTTTTACCAGATCAGAACTTCATTGCCAACATTAAGGAATGACATTGCATATCAGTTTTTGATTCACACGAGTAGCGGACAGCTTTTGGACTAGATCATCTTCACGGCATCCAGTTAGGATGGACCTCGGCATCAAACACACACAACATCGTCAACAATGTCTTCATTTCAGATCTCGGAAATCCAACATCACTTCACAGAGGCAGACAACAACTCATGGGGAACAACTCCAGATCAGGCACAAACTTTGGCACGATACTTTAGGATCCAGTTCGACGCGAAATCCAAGCATCAAGCAACTTTGGATTAGGGCTGTCAATGGATACCCGAAAAATCCGAAATCCGCCTGCATCCGTATCCGAAAAGCGGATAATATCCGATATCCGAAAAAACGGATACGGATACGAAGACATCCGCATCCGAAAATTATCCGTCCGGTCTTTGTCAATATTATAGTATAAATTGTGTGTGTTTTAGTTTAATGAAAGATATTTATTTATTGTTTTATCAAGTTAATCGTTTATATTATATATATTTAATGCTTATTAACCGTTCAAAACTATTTATTATCGCCATATTTGTTTATATTAAACATTTTTATGATCAACTAGATTGAAAAAAATGTATGTTAAACTAAAAATTTATATTTATATTTCTTGATTTATCGGTCGTTACTTTGGATGCTAACATTTCTACACTGATTCAATTGTCTCAGGCGAATCTTCCTTTCCATAGAAGCGTTATCACCGTACTCAGATCCGAACCAATCTCAAGAGAAATAGCACAGCCACGACTCCATCTTTGGCACGACAACACGAGATAATAAGGGCGTTTTCCAGAAGGCGACGGCAAGAAATACTCAAATCGACAACAACACACTTAGATCGAAGTCCAACATCTTCATCCCTAAAACAAACCTTTCGTGTTAGTCTCGAGCTCAAGCGACTCACGGCGGTGTGAAAGCAATTTCCAGGCGAAGTGTATTCTATCGCGTTGAAGTAATTTTTGCGGCTAAAGTATTTTGGGGAAAATCAATTTTCTATTGAGGATGAGGATGAACTAAAAAAATGGAGAGCAGTAAAGTATTGGAAAGTAGGGGTGGGCATAAACCGCACCGTTATACGGAAACCGTCCGCACCGGACCGTAAAAACGGTAAGGAAACCCGCACCGAATCTTCTAACCAAACTAAGTTGATTTGTAAGAATAATGCTTTACAAAAAGAGTTGGAGAAATTTAAAATTTTTGAAAATCTCAAATGTGGAAAATGTGCGGATTTCAAAAAGGAATTGCTTGGAATTAAGAAAATTTTCAAAACCTTTGAAAATGAAAACATGATATGGAAAAATAGCAAAACTAAAATTGTTCAAATAAGTCATGAATTTGAAAAGGAAATTGGAAAAATCTAGGAATATGAAAAACTTGAATTTGAAAAATGCTATCTTTTTGAAATTTAGATGCCTGAAGTTAAGACCAAAATAAAAGAGCTCAGAAATGAAAATACGATCCTAAAGAGGGATGATTTTGAAAAAAGAGAGAATTCTATTAGTCATTGTTCTAAACTAATAAACGAGAGTAACCTTTTAAAATCCAAAGTTAAGGAATGTAATGACCTGGAATTTCAGACACTCTGTATTTAAATGTCTGAATTATTTAAATATTTGAATCTTGGATTAAATTTATTTAAATGATTTGATAAGCTTGCTAACTCTCTTTTAAATCATAAGTAATGATGGTAACTTATTTTGAAAAAATGTTTACAAAAATATATTCTTCAAAGAGAAATAAATAATGTGATTAGAAATCGGTTTATCGGTAAACAGTTTTTCGATCAATTTAAATTGGTCGAACTCTTTTGCACTTGACCAATGATCAAATGAACACATTATCAAATAATTAACACACACACCTCTTCATTAGGCTTGGAATGTTTTAGAAAGTTCTAATGGATAAGAGATATTATCATGGTAAGGGTGTAACGGTAATTAGCATAAATGAGAAATGCCATAAAGGTGTATGTGAGAAGGAGGCTCCTTTGTGACCTTTCATGAGAGGTAGAAGGTGGTAATAACCCCTTGCCCAAGCCTATATAAGGAGGGGGTACACCCTTAGTTATCATACACAAAAATTTACAAAGCTTAGAGTTGAAAATCAATGGCTTCTCTTCTTCTTCCTCTCTTATGTTCTAAAAAGAAATAGTTGCAAATCAACTCCAAATCACTTCGAACATTGCCACAAGGCTTAGTACAATATTAAAACACTTTCCACCAAGCCAAAAGTTAAAGAAGTGAAGCCAAACTCCCAAAAGAAGGAGAGTCCATGAGCATTCAATGGGAAATGGAGGCAAATAAACAAGTGCAAAGAAGAGGAAGGAGGAAGAGAACATGGTTGCAAGGATGGGGTTTCGCTTATGGTCTTGGATCTTGGTTGTTCGTGTGGTTAAAGTGAGTTAACACCTCACTTTGAATGGAAAATATAACATATATATGTTGTGTTTGATTGTGTTTATGTAGTTTGAACTGTTGTTAACTTATGTTAAAACACTGGTTTGAATTCTTACTTTAAAAGTAAATGACATGTGTGATCCATGTATATGGACTTGAATAAACCTAGAATGGACTTGAATGGACTTGTGACAAGACCTTAAACAAAACACATAGGTTATAGATGGACTTTGGTTTAGATTGAACTCAGATTTGAAAGTGCACTTATAACGATAGTCGCGATAAATGCAGTTGTGAATTGCCTTGTTTTGGCAATTGCTATGGAATTTTTTAGAAAGATCCTTATGGGTTTCTCGCCATATTTAAAATGTCTTATATGTATGTTTGTTTCTATTAAAAGCTTAAATAGTAAAAAGTTAAGTAACATCTCGAAAAGTGGCCAAAACATCACTAGTGCAAAACTGCCCCGTTTAGACTCGATTTTTGGACTTAAAAGGTTTGAAAAGATATTTAGGATTAAGTATTTATTTCATTCTTTTTAAAAGTGTTTACTAACTAATATTAGAGTATTTCAAATGTGGTCTGAGATGTTTATGAATTTTTAAGAATTAGTTGTGAATTTTTAAAGAAATATTTTGTTGAAAACATGTCGTTTTCAAATTTTGAGGAAAAAATGTAAAGTTGTTATTTTCAAGTAATATTTTGGATAAATATTTAAAACCTATTATAAGTATTTTCAAGTATTTTAAATGTATGTACAAATGTTTTCCAAAAGGGGTTAGAATTTCTTAGTGGTTTAATGGTTAATTATTTAATTACTTATTTGAAAAGTAATTAACTATGCTTAACACTAAAAGTCGACGAAGTAAGTCTTATCTATTTGTGAGAGTTAAGATTAATATTGAGTAGGGACGAAGCAATAGAGCTCTAACCTACCAGGCTTCCCTCTTGACCGAGGAATAGTAAGTCAGAAAATGTCAAAAACGGGTTAATCGTGTTAATTTCTTATTGTTTATGGAAATCTTTAATACTATACCTAACACTAAAAGCCGACGAGGTAGAATGAAGTGTCTAAGCAAGGCTTGATGCAACAAGTGCCCAAACTTACCCGAATTCACTCATGAACGAGGACTAGTTAAGTTGGAATGTCAGAAACGAGTTAAGCGTACAAATAGTGATTTATATAAGCAGTTATTTTTGACTAAATATTCGATTAGTCGATTATTGAACTTGACCAAATATGAACTAAAAAATTATCGAAAGGCTTCGCGATTTCATATCATTGAGAACCCCCGGGAAGGAGCATTGGTACAAAACATCTCTAGCTTTCATTTACTATGAAAGAACCGGAATTGAATTAGCCAGAAATTCATCGAATTAGTTTTGAAGAGCCAGGATTGTTAAGTGTTTTACTTATCAAATACCACTTCAAAACTAGTATACGGGTTCTATGTTTTGGAAGCGGTTGTGAAGTGAAATGTTATAGAGTTGAACTATCAATTCTAAGGTTAAGTCTAAGGAAGCAGTTAGCGTTAACATTTCAAACGATGCTATCATGTGGGACTGTCTATCTTGAGGAGTATTACACGAGAGGGACAACATTAGCATTCGTCGGAGGAATTATGCGGGGAACCTATGTGGAGGTTCGAGATCTATTCAAAATGCTCAAGTCCATTTGGGGATTCATGTTTTATTCGATTGATGAAGACTCGAGTGAGAGATGCCAAACTTAGCCACGACGTGGGAAATGACTAAAAACAGAGATAGGATGCATAGCCAAAGGGAAGGTAGCATTTTAGCAATCTGAAGGGTGCATGCGACTCCATCTAGTATTACTTACGAACTTGCATACAAGAGCGATGCATTCAGAACCATGGTTGTCTAGGCATGGGCCAGTTATGCATTTCCTATAGTGCATTCCCTAGAGATGTATGTTGCTCGGAAGGATCTCTCTGATCCGTGTGCAGGAGTTCGGATTCGGCTAGATCCAAGGAGATCTCCATGGAAAATCCACTATGCAAATGCACCTTAGCGGTATTGATTGTATACCTATTATTGTTGTGGTATTCACACAATAGCTATTTGATATGATTTATGTGCTATACTCTTGACATTATCTATCATATCACTATATATAACTTAATGAATGGATGGTTTAATTTAAGGGGAAAACCGTTATGGTAATCCGTACGGTTTCAATGGTTACTATTACTTGTTGCATGTGTCTTGAGTTTCTCACGCTGGTTTATCAGATTGATCTGGGTGTTATTTTCTCATAATGCTCGGGTTAGCTCCGTGTATGTTTCCAGATTTAGCTCTGGATGCTTTGGAGCTTATGGAGAAGAGGTGAAAGATTGTCTTCCGTATTATTCTTATTTCTGCTGCATTTCTATATTGTATGTATCAGCATTGTGAGGACATGCAATTCTAATTATCCAGGCTAATGATAGCACTTAGGTTTACTAACTCTAATATTTCTGTATTCAGAGTGACCCTTTGTATTGTTCCTTTGATATTATATATTACTGTTCCATTGTGAGATTTTGATATTATGTTCTTTCTTTCTTGTTCATTCTCGTTTTCTTTTATTTTACCCTAACTTTCTATTTTCCGACACGTGGGTGCTTGGCACACGAATACCATGGATGTATTAGTGTTGACATTAGAGGGTCGGAAAGTCGGGTCGTTACATTTGGTATCAGAGCTGAAGGTTAAGCGAGAACCTTGACTTTGGTTGGGTATGACTCATTAAGACATTAGATAACAAAATGCCCTGGTATGAGTTGAGAGTATTATACACATGAGAGTGTATTTGTAAATACTATATAAATACTTTATATTGTGTTAATTGATATGTTGAGTAGTTTACGAATTCTGGTCAATGCGCCTGGTCAACATTATCGATAGGAGTTTCTAAATACTTGAATGAGGCAAATCAACACAGTGTTGTTTTGGAAACTGGGAAATAAAATAATTTTACCAAGAATTATATTTTATATATAAAAGGAAAACATTTTAAAGTAAAATTGATATATTTATTTATAGTGAGTTTGTTTGTTAGGAAATGATAATATTCAATTATTAACATTTATTGTTTTATTAGTTGTGCTCGGCCATTATGAGCATTTACTATATTTTGATTATTTATTAGAAATTTAGCTTCTTATGACAAGGTTTGGTAATTTATGGGAACATTAAATGTGAACACCTTATGAATTAAGTTTCACGGTTTGACTATAAGGCGTTCAGTGATAATGTTGGGTTAAAATTGATTTTAATAAGAGTTGTTTATTATAATCTAAACCAATATATACATTTGTGAAATGATTTAGATAAGAAAACAACTTTATATAAATATCATTTATAAACGAAGAGGATTTAAATAGAGAATGAGGACTTAAATCCTAGTATCTTTGAAAATGCGTTTTTTAAGATTTTGGCGAAAATAATAGTTGTATTATTTGAAAATGAGTATTTCGGGAAATTGGTTTATAAAGTTGAGATCATGGTACTTGGTATCATTTACAAAGTATTGGATACCATTTGAAATGATTTTGGTTAAGTCCAAAAGGCATAAATTGGATGTATTTAACTCACTCCTATCGCTTGAAAATAATTCTGGTGATGATTTCAATATCATCGGCATTCATCTTTGGGATTCTAAGTGTGGGATGCTACAAAGTTTTTTTGGTAAAACAGATTTTGATTTAATCGCAAAGTATGATTTGATATGGAAAAGATATACGCATATATTATTTCAAAATGAATTGAAATAAAAACCAGTGTTTAGTTCTAAAGTTTTTTGTTAAGAAATTTCATGGACACGTATAGTTTATGTATTAGGAAAGTATGGACATGCATCATGATATGATATATTGTTTGGTAGTTTTATTTGTTTAAAATAAAATGGGATTTTCGACGATTTTGGATAGTCGGGAACTTTCGAATTGTTATAGAACTTATAGTTCTGTGTTGTGGAAAATATAAAGTTGAGTTTAAATAATACTTGAATTGAGAAGACAACAAGTTAAAACAAGTTCTAAATTTGTTAAACATACTTGTTACAAATTTGATGTTTTTGTATATACCCTTAGGAGGTAATGGATTATTATACAAGTATGGAATTTAAGTTGTAAAATGTTTATAAACTTGAAGTTAGGTTTTTATGAAATGATTCATAAATAATTTTAGTATTGAATAACATACTAATTGGATAAACGAACGTGATCGAAAAAGAATTGGTGCAGGTAAGAATCCAATAGGATATGTAAGTTGTACATAGATTGTTGTATTAGCATGATTGTTCTTGATCGGGTATTCGAGTGCGTAATTTTGAGATGGTATACACCAGTTCGAACAAGGATTTTTCACCACCTGGACGGCGAAAACTTGATACAGATTCTGGACATGATCCTGAAGTTTTCTATCATAATATATAGATGTGTAAGGAGAATGAAGGTTTCTAATCAAGGAACCCGATCCGAGTTCACACTAGAGAGGTCAAGTGATCTATACTAGTTGGGAAGTGAAATTTATGTGATCGAGCAAGTGATCAGAATTGATATTGCGTATGAATGGTCCATATACATCATACGGGCTTTAGTTTATCCGTATACTATGTTTTGTTGGCTTAGGGAGAGTTTAACAAACCTATCTTCGATTTGTTCTATGTTGGCATGAATAATCATCTAAGTAATAATCTAAGATTGTTGGGCAGAAGATACACTTAGTTGATTGATTATCATCCTTGTACGATCAGAGGGTTTGGACTTGAGCAAACCATGAGCTTTGTTTGCTAGTAATTGTGATACTATTAAGTATCAATGTATGATTGTTTCTTTGGTTGCTCGTGTTGGAATTTCAAGGATGAAATATTCTAAGTGGAGGAGAATTTAACGACTCGGAATTTTTGGCACTTCGTATTTAAATATTTGAAACTTGGATTAAATGTTATTAAAATGATTTAATAAGATTGTTAACCCATTTTTAAATCATAACTAACGATGGTAAACTTATTTTGGAAAAATGTTTACAAAAATATATTCTTCGAAGAGAAATCAATAATGTGACCGAAAATCGGTTTATCGATAAATAAATCGATATAAGTTGTTCGAACTCTTTTGTACTTGACTAATAATCAAATGAGTACATTAGCAACTAATTAACACACATACCTCTTCATTGGGATTGGAAGGTTCTAGAAAGCTCTAATGGATAAGAGATATTATCATGGTAAGGGTATAATGGAAATTAGCATAAAGGAGAAATGACAAAAAGATGCATGTGAGAAGGAGGCTTCTTTGTAACCTTCCATGAGAGGTAGAAGGTGGTAATAACCCCTTTTCCAAGCCTATATAAGGAGGGGTATCCCTTAGTTATCATACATAAAAATTTACAAAGCTTAGAGTTGAAAATCAATGGCTTCTCTTCTTCTTCCTCTCTTATGTTCTAAAAAGAAACAGTTGTAAATCAACTCCAAATTACTTCAAACTTTGCCATAAGGCTTAGTGAAATATTAAAACACCTTCCACCAAGCCAAAAGTTGAAGAAGTGAAGCCAAACTCCCAAAGCAAGGAGAGGCCGTAAGCATTCAATGGGAAATGGAGGCAAATAAACAAGTGCAAAGAGGAGGATGGAGAAAGAGAAGGTGGTTGCAAGAGTTGGGTTTGGCTTAGGATCTTGGATCTTGGTTGTTTGTGTAGTTAAAGGTGAATTAACATCTCACTTTTAATGGAAAATATAACATATATATGTTGTGTTTGGTAGTGTTATGTTGTTTGAATTGTTATTAACTTATGTTAAAACATTGGTTTGAATTCTTACTTTAAAAGTAAGTGACACATGCGATCCATCTATATGGACTTGAATAAACTTGGAATGGACTTGAATTGACTTGTATGACTTGTGACATGACCTTGAAAAAAGCACATAGGTTATAGATGGACTTTGATTTAGATTGGGCTCAAATTTAAAAGTGCACTTATAGCGATAGTCGCTATAGATGCAGTTGTGAATTGCCTTGTTTTGGCGATTGCTATGGAATTTTTTTGAGAGATCCTTAGGAGTTTTTTTCCATATTTATAATGTACTATATATGTTTGTTGCTATTAAAAGCTTAAATAATAACAAGTTAAGTAAGATCTTGAAAAGTGGCCAAAACATCACTAGTGCAAGCCCCGTTTGACTTAATTTTTGGACTTAAAAGGTTTGAAAAGATATTTAGATTTAAGAAAGTTGTTTCATTCTTTTTACACGTGTTTACTAACTATTATTGGAGTATTTCAAAAGTGGTTTGAGATCTACATGAATTTTAAGAATTAATTGTGAATTTTTAAAGAAGATATATTTTGTTGAAAACATGTTGTTTTCAAGTTTTGAGGAAAATCGTAAAGTAGTTATTTTCAAGTAATATTTTGGATAAATGTTTTAAAACCCATTATAAGTATTTTCAAGTATTTCAGAAGTATACACAAATGTTTTCGAAATGGATTAGAATTTCTTAGTTGCTAAATAGTTAATTATTGAACTACTTGTTTGAAAAGTAATTAACTATGCTTAACACTAAAAGTCAACGAAGCAAGTATTGTCTATTTATGAGAGTTAAGATTCATATCGAGTAGGGATAGAGCAATAGAGCTCTAATCTACCGGGCTTCCTTCTTGATCGGGGAATAGTAAGCAGGAAAATGTCAGAAACGTGTTAATTGTGTTGATTTCTTATTGTTTATGGAAATCATTAACACTATACTTAACACTAAAAGCCAATGAGCTAAACTTATCTATTTATGAGATTCAAGAATGAAGTGTCTAGGCAAGACTTGATGCAACCAGTGTCCAAACTTACATGGCTTCATTCTTAAACGAGGAGTAGTTAAGTTGGAATGTCGAAAACGAGTTAAGCATACGAATTTTGATTTGAATAAGCAATTGTTTTTGACTAGATAACCGATTAGTCGATTATCGAACTTGACCAAATATGACTTAAGAAGTTATCGAAAGGCTTTGTGATTTATCAATGAGAACCCATGGGGAAGAGCATTGGTACGAAATGTCTCTAGCTTTCACTTACTTTTGAAAGAACCAAAATTGAGTTATCCCAATTTCATCGAATTAGATTTTAATAGACCGGGATCGGTAAGTGTTTTGCTTATCGCATACCAGTTCAAAACTAGTATACAAGTTCTATATTTTGAAAGCGGCTGTGAAGTGAAATGTTATAGAGTTGAACTGTCAATCCTAAGGTTAAGTCCAAGAGAGAGATCGACATTAACATTTCAAATGATGCTATCCTGTGGGACTATCTATCTTGAGGAGTATTCCAAGAGAGGGGACAACGTTAGCATTTTTCGAAGAACTTATGCAGGTAACCTATGTAGTGGTTCGAGATCTATTCGAGATGCTCAAATATGTGTGGTAATTCGTGATCTGTTCGAGATATAGAAATCCATTTAGGTATTCATGTTTTATTCGATTGATGAAGACTCGAGTGAGAGATGCCGAACTTAGCCACGACATGGGAAATGACTAAAAACAGAGATAGGATGCATAGCCAAAGGGAACATAGCATTTTAGCAATCCCAAGGGTGAGGGCGACTCCATCTATATTACTTACGGACATGCATGCAAGAGCGATGCATTCGGAACCACAATTGACTGGGCATGGGCCAGTTATGCATTTCCTATAGTACATTCCCTAGAGATATACATTGCTCGGAAGGATATCTCTGATCCTTGTGCAGGTGTTTGGATTCGGCTAGATCCAAGGAGATCTCCATGGAAAATCCACTATGTGAATGCGCCTTAGCAGTACTGATTGTATACCTATTATTGTTACGGCGTTCAAACAACAGCTATTTGCTATGATTTATATGTTATACTCTAAACATTATCTATCATATTACTATATAAAACTTAATGAAAGGTTGGTTTTATTTGAGGGGAAAACCATTATGGTGATCCATATGGTCTCAATGGTTACTATTACTTATTGCATATTTCTTGAGCTTCTCATGTTGGTTTACTAGACTAATCCGGGTATTATTTTCTTATAATGCTCGGGTCAGCCCTATGTATGTTTCCAGATTTAGCTCCGGATGCTTTGGAGCTTATGGAGAAGAGCCGAAGGATCGTCTTCCATAGTATTCCTATTTCCGCTGCATTTATGTATTGTATGTATCAACACTATAAGGACATACAATTATAACTATCCAGGCTAATGATAGTACTTAGGTTTTAGTAACTCTAATATTTCTATATTCGGAGTGATCCTTTGTACCGTTCCTTTGATATTATATATTATCGTTCCGTTGTGAGATTCTGATATTGTGTACTTTCTTTCTTGTTCAATTTTACCCTAACTTTTTGTCTTTCAGACACTTGGGGCTTGACACACGAATACCGTGGATGTATTTGTATCGACATTTATGGGTCGAAAAGTCGGGTCATTATAATGAACTTGAGTTGATTATTCGAAAAAAAATCACCGAAGAATTTTTTTAATATTTTATTAGGAAATCAAGTCTTTGCGAATAATAGAAAAGGACTTGAATTTGAAAGGGTACCATTTTATAAACAAACGATTAGTGATACGGTAGGGGGAGAATTGTATTTCCCAAATGCCTGAAAATGTGGCAAAATTAGACATGATTATAATAATTATCGAAATAGAAACATAAATAAACAAGTCAGACAAGGTATAGTTGTTGATATTAATGGTCAGTTATACAAACAAATTTGGGTGCCATAGATTTCAAATATGAACAAATGTGGGTCTTACATCTCTTTCTAGGCCACTCACTTCTTCTTTTAATATGTAGTTACGAAGATAGGCTAAGTAGTAACTATAATAGATGCAGATTTCGATTTGTTCTGCACATTTGATGAGTGATAATTGTAATGTTCCTTAGCCTAGGAAAACAAAGTAGAGATCCACATATTTTGAATAACAACAGTGAATGCAAATGCAACTTCAAATATAACTTTGCTGGGAGATTCGAATGTTGGAGTCAATCCAATAATGTGGACTATGTAGTGCGCTTGTTTGATGATGCTTGTCTTTCATGCTTTACATTGACGATGAGAGTTACAGAGGTAGTGTCTGAGGATCATTGTACCCCACCACTAGCACGTGGAGAGTACAAGTGGTATCATTGATTTTCGCTATAGGCAGCCCAGATAACAAGTGGTATCATGATAATGTAATTTGATCATTCTTGTCCGAACATCTGGTATGACTTCTAACCTTTATAATTCCTCTAGTCTGATAATTTTTATAGCTCATATGTCTCATGGATTGACTAATCTTTCTGACATTCTATTTCATCCACATGTATAGAGCTTGCATTCTTTTACGCTTGTGTTTTTTTATTTAAAAAAAAGAAAATCCAAAAAAAAATATGTTTTTCTTCTTAGAATTTTTTGTTTTTGAAAAATGGAAAAATCCAAAAGTATTTTTTGCTCTCTTGGGATTATTTTTGTCTTGCTCTCCATATTTATTCATGAAGTAAATATTTTGAAATAAGACATTTTGGCTATATCCTTGACATGATATTTCAATGAGATTTTCTGTTGGAGAGACATGATTAGGGAATCTTTTGACCTGAAAATGTTGATATGAAATCCTGTGAGATAAGCTTTGATTTTCTACACTTGACTTGACTTTTTAAAATAATTTTCGCAAAATGAAAATTTTGGACTTTGCAATGAGCTTCTTGAGATGGGTTTTGTGATATTTAAAACTTGAGATGATTGTTGGAGATGGATTTTTTTTTGAAATTATGAGCTTTGTGATGAAATCTTTGAGATGGACATTTGATTTTTTTGGATATATTAATGTGTATACCCTTAGAACATTTTCTCCTTTTTACCCAAATAGCTTTAAAAACAGTTCATTTTGTATGTTCATGGATATAATATAAAAATGAAAATATTTTTGAGGTATTTACAGAGAATTTACTTTTGAAATCATATCACAATCTGTTGAACATTCTTATGTGATTTTCCAAAGTATTTATATTGATTACATAGATGATTAAGGAAATTGTATTTTGTACTTAAATAATGACATTATGTACTTTTATAATCAAGCATACATTAAAGTTTCTATTTTTGATTATTGCAAATCCCACCATCTCTAAATCTACCATTTGATATTCATACTCCATCGACTCATCTTTTTAAGTTTTTATGCTAGTGTTGGCTAAATTGACATACCTAAAATTGTTAATTAATTTTTTTGGAAATTAATAAAAATAGCACATATGATATAACGAAGTCCCTTAGCCCCAGCATGCTTATAAAATAGGTGTGTCGGTATTCGTCGTGTAACGTCCATCCTCATCTAAGAGATCTCACGGCAATGCATGTATGTAATGTTCTTATTTTTAGTCACATCTTTTCATCGAAGAGACCTCATGGAAATGCATGGGTGGAACTGATTTGATCCCATAATGAATTAAAATCAAGCTATTTAATTACGAAATATCTTATGGGTTATGTCCTTTGAAACCTACTACATATATAACTATACTTTTTGTCAGCTCTTTCCACCCATGAGATATGACTTTGATCAATATAGCTACTATGATTTACTAAATATTTAATATCATGTTTTGATCAAGGTTCATTATTCACTGTCACTTTCTCACCGTGTTAATTTGATATTTATATTTTTGATGAATAAAATTGGGGGAGAGCGGTTAAGATTTTGTCACATTGTGAATTCATTGTTTATATTGAAAAAAATATTATTTGCTTAATATTTTATTCTAGAACACATATGCCACATATGTAGAGGAACATATCAATAGGAGGAGTATGTTATATATTGAGACATTGTGAAATGATTTTGATTTTATGCCATCTAATACACACTCAACATGAGTTACACTGTCAAATCTTAAACAGATGTTTGTTATCATGAAAAGAGGAGATTGCGGAGTATACATCTTGTTTGATGATAAAAAATATATTTTTATATTTGATTTTTCTTTTTGAGTGTGTTTTAGTTTAAGAATCAACAAAGCATAACTTTGTTTCTAGTTGACTTATGGCGTAGACGTATCACATATCAAATATAATTGCATTTTATTTTTTAATATGTGTTTGTTACTATCAAAAGTGAGAAACTGCAAGATATTGCAATTAATTTCGATTTGTTAGTAATAAATATTAATGTGTGTTGTGTACAAGTTGAAAAATATTTTATTTACACTCTTTTGAAAACAAATGTCATTAGATCTCAAAAATGTCGCATTTATGAAGAAATATTAATTTGAATATTTCAAATAGAGATTTCGAAGTAAACAATATTTCAACCATGTACAACTTTCTATATACAATGCTTTCTTTTGTTATCAAAAGATTGAATATCAAGAACAAATAGGAAATTGTCTTTAACTAATGGAAACAAAATCAACGAGAAGGGAACTATCTTTCTCAAAGATCATATATCGATTTAAGAATCATTAAAAAAAGGGAAAGTATCATCCAAGAGATTCACAAGCAATATTTAGGTCACCCAATATATCTGCAGCCCATACATCTCTATATATTGCAAAACTTTTCTTGTTCAAAGGCATCGAATACACAAAAAATTTAATATCATATCATACTTAATCCAACCAAACTGTTATACATAGAAGCAATTTAAAAACTCCACTATCGCAGATCATCACAAGTTAAATATTTTTATCCTCTTACATCCAAGTTACGTTGTACAATAATCTTCCTGTTCATCAATCTGTGCATCAATCTAAATAACAAAGGAGTTCAAGATTCTCAACTTCATCCCCAACAAGCTTTCATCTATCTAGCAATATCTTTAAATCCAAGGAACAAGCTTTGACATCAAAACCTTTCAGCATCACCTCCGAAACGATGACATCATTATCTTGTCGTCATCAACTACCAGACACGACAACCTAAACCAAAACAACGATCATCTCAAATCAAAGTCATCACAAATTTCAATATCACCTCCATCATCTAAAGATCCAAGCACAACCAAACATAAAGCCTCGAGAATACTGTGAAAGAAAAACAAGCTTCTTTTACCAAATCAGAACTTCAGTGCCAACGTTCAGGAACGATATTGCATATCTGTTTTTGATTCACACAGAGTAGCGGATAGCTTTTGGATTGGATCATCTTCACGGCATCGAGTTAGGATGGACTTTGCCATCAAACACAACATCATCAACAATGTCTTCATTTTAGATCTTGGTAATCTAATATCACTTCACGGAGGTAGACAGCAACTCATAGGGAATAACTCCAGATCAGGCACAAACTTTGGCACGATAATTCTGTTTCGAAATATAATATGAATTGTGATTTTTATTTCTGAATAATTTGATTGAATACAATTGAGTCCTATTTATACAAGAAACTCAATAAGCTATATTTGGATAGTTGGAATGCTATTGGCTGGACTCTTTTCTTGGACCGAAATTCACTCTGTAATTGATAAGTTGAAATCTTCTATTCCGGGAAACTGATATTTGCTGATCCCTCGTAATCTTTTCCTTCTAACACTCCCCCTCAAGTTGAATAATAGGATCACCGAAATTCAACTTGCTCAAGCAATACAGTAATATCTTTTCATCGACTGGTTTAGTAAGAATGTCAGCTACCTGCTCTTGAGACTTGACGAATGGCAACTCGATAATTCCTGCTTCCAGTTTCTCTTTAATAAAGTGTCTGTCAACTTCGACATGTTTGGTTCTATCATGCTGTACAGGGTTCTCTGAAATTTGAATTGCAGCTTTATTGTCACACATGACACGAGTAGTTTCTTTTGGAGGAAATCCAACTTCAGTCAGGAGTTTCTTAATCCAGAGCACTTCTGCAATTCCTTTAGCTATTCCTCTGAATTCTGCTTCGGCACTTGATAATGACACCACCTTCTGTTTTTTACTTTTCCATGTGACAAGGTTATCTCCGACCAAGGAAAAATATCCTGATGTCGATCTCCGGTCTCCTTTGTCACCTGCCCAATTAGCGTCCGTGTATAGTTGAATATTCAGATGCCCATTCGGTTTAAATAATACCCCATGTCCTGGGGTTCCTTTGAGATACTCAATGATTCTTTCGACAGCGTCCATGTGGGCCTTCTGAGGTTGGTGCATAAATCGACTTACAACTCCCACAGCGTATGCTATGTCAGGACGGGTATGTGAGAGATAAATCAGTTTTCCCACCATTCGTTGATACCTTTCTTTTTCTGCTAGTTCAGCCTCGGGTTCCATGTATAGCCTTTGATTAGCGATCATCGGTGTCTCCGCTGGTTTACAGTCCATCATGCCCGTTTCTGCCAGAAGATCTAGTATGTACTTTTTCTGACAAATAAAGATCCCATGCTGTGACCTGAGAACTTCAATGCCAAGAAAATACTTTAGTCTTCCCAGATCCTTCATTTCGAATTCATTGAATAACTCGGTTTTGAGTTTCTTTATTTCTTCTTCATCATTCCCGGTGATGATCATATCATCCACATAAATAATCAGGCAGGTTACTTTGTCTCTGTTGTGCTTGAGGAACAGAGTGTGGTCTGAGTTGCTCTGCTTGAAACCGTACTTCTTCATTGCTAGTGTGAATCTGCCGAACCATGCCCTGGGAGACTGTTTTAATCCATATAGAGACTTCTTCAATCGACAGACTTCTCCTGGCTTGAACTCATGAGAAAACCCAGGAGGAGCTTCCATGTAAACTTCTTCTTTTAGTTCCCCATGAAGAAATGCATTCTTTACGTCGAATTGGTAGAGTGGCCAGTCTTTGTTTGCAGCGATTGAGAATAGCACTCTTATTGTATCCATATTTGCAACTGGAGAGAATGTCTCAGAGTAGTCAATTCCATATGTTTGGGTATATCCTTTTGCGACCAATCGGGCTTTATACCTTTCTATCTTCCCATCTGGTTTGTATTTTATTGTGAAGAGCCATCGACATCCCACTGGTTTCTTGCCTTCTGGTAGGGAACATTTTTCCCATGTTTGACTTTTGATGAGTGCTTTCATCTCAGCATCCATAGCACCTTTCCAGTTTTCTAATTCCAAGGCTTGCTGTGTACTTGAGGGAACATTGTTGGAGTAGAGACTTGCAGTGAAGGCTTTTGCTTCTTTGGATAGGTTTCCTTTAGCCACATTAGCTATAGGATATCTTGAGCTTCTGGATATTTTCTCTGGGGAGAATCTTCTGGCTGGAACTCCTCTGTTTGCTCTTGGTGGAAGTGTATATTTGTTTTGTACCTCTTCAAGTACAGGTTCTGTGTGATCCTGAGCGATTTGGTTTTCTGGTTCTGGTTCTGAATTACTGGTACTTTCAACCAAATCATTAGAGTTATTATGTTGAGGAGAATTCATGGATTGGGGGCTACTTACCTCAGATACCAGGTTGGGAGATGGTGGATCTTGGGTGGCACTGTTAGAACTTGGACTATCTTGACTGTTAGCTTCTGAGGCAGTAGTACTGTGGGTAGGCCAGCCTTCTGTACACTTTAGCCAACTCAGTACGTCACATGATTCCTCCCCCTGACTGCTGTGTTGGTCAGTGTAAAATAATCTGGTTTCAAGAAAGTCACAGTTCATTGTGGTGTACATTCGTCGTGTTTTCGGGTTGTAGCACCTGTAGCCCTTTTGGTTCACCCCATACCCCAAGAACACACATTTTTCTGCACATGGGTCCAGTTTATCTCTGTATGTCTTGGGTATGTGGACAAACACAGTACATCCAAAGATCTTGGGTGGGAGGGTGAGAGTTGAGGGAAGTTCAGTGTGTTTCTCAAGGGTTTCTATTGGAGTTTTTAGTTTGAGGATTTTGGTAGGGAGACGGTTTAGAAGGTATGTGGCTGTGGCTAGGGCTTCTGGCCAGAAAGATTTTGGTACTTTTGATTCGATTATGAGTGCCCTAGTTATTTCAAGCAAAATCCGGTTTTTTCTTTCGGCAACACCATTTTGTTCAGGGGTGTGTGGACAAGAGGTTTGATGGATTATTCCTTTTGATTGGAAAAAAGACTTCATTTGGGAATTTACATATTCTCCACCATTATCGGTTCGACAGATTTGGATTGATTTTTTGAACTGGGTGTGGACCATGGTATAGAAGGAAGTGAATTTTTCAAAAACTTCACTTTTATTTTTTAAGAAATAAATCCATGTCATTCTTGTGCAATCATCAACAAAGATAACATAAAATCGAAGTTGTTGCCCCCCAATTACAGGGGCAGGCCCCCAGACATCTGAATGGACTAAAGAAAACGGGGTTTTTACACGAGTGTTATTATGTTTGAATGACTGTCTATGACTTTTTGCTAAAATGCAAGTCTCACAAGAAATAGGTTTATTTGATGGAAAAAAAGCAGGAAATAAAATGCGCAAATAACTTGCAGAGGGGTGTCCCAATCTTCTATGCCAAAGCCATGCTTCTCTCTCTGTTGTTCCATGAGCTAACATCACAGTACTGGCTTGAATGACTTCATCTACATAATATAGTCCATGTCTTTCAGTGCCACGCCCAATTATCCGTCCCGTCCTGATATCCTGTAATAGACAGAAAGTTGGGTGCATAAGTACCGAGCAATTTAATTCTTTTGTCACATGGCTAACAGACAATAATTTGTGTGACAGAGAGGGGACATATAAACAGTTTTGCAGTTTGATATCTGAAGAGATTTCAATAGTTCCGCCTGCTTTTACATCCATTTTTTCCTGGTTTGCAGCCTGGATATGGGTTTTTTTCGGTTTTGATATTTCTGAAAAATCGGTTAAGTCATAGGTCATTGTATCGGTTGCCCCGCAGTCGAAAATCCATGGTTCATTTGCGTTGTTTAAACTGCTGTGGGCTGTGTGTGCAAGGCCATATGTGTTTGGTCCATTTATTTGAGGGGGTCTTTGAGTTGGAAACTTTCCTTCTCTCTCATTGTTACCTTCCTCGACGAGCATCTCCATCTCCCCCTTTCCACCACCTCCGGCCGCCGCTAGCGCCGCTATCCCCCCAAACCCTTTTCCGATATCATCTCGGCTGGTGCTAGCTTGAGCGGTAGAGGCCCCACTTCTCTCCTTTTCTGACTTAGGGTTTCGAGCACCCTTTTTGTGGCCGTCGCTCCACCACTCGGGGTAGCCAACGATCCTGAAACATTGGGCCTTTGTGTGTCCTGTCATCTTGCACTCGTCACATTTTAGATGTGATTTATCTTCTTTGTTGAAGGGTTTTCTTCCCCGATACCCTTTCACCGCCAATCCTGCCCCTTCGATTTCACCATATCCGACATGGAGCCCGGCGGCTATACCTTGGGTTTCGCTACTAGTTGCTCCCAGAATATTCTGGTGAGCGGCTTCTTTGCGTACGGTTCCATAGGCGGTTTCAGCGGTTGGAAGGGTCTCTAGTCGGAGAATCTCTCGCTTGATTGGATCAAATTTATGATCCAACCCGTGGAGGAATTGGAAAAGTTTGTGTTCGGATCGAACTCGAGCATATGTTTTGATGTCAGCAGCACACGTCATGGGGTTAGGGTCGATTCTATCGATCTCTCCCCAAACCCCTTGGAGTGCGATCCAAAATTCTTCGAGTGATTTTCCCTCCTGTTTAAGGTCGTTTGCTTTTATGTGGAGGTTGAAAACTTGGAGTTTGTCCCTTCCGCTACTATATGTCGTAGCCAGAGCATCCCACAATGTTTTCGCTGTGGGATATTCGGTAAGATTACCTGCAATTGTTGGTTCAATATTTTGTATAAGCCATGAAAAAACGATTAAATCGTCTTGTTCCCATGACTCATATGATTCGTCGGAGGCTTCTGGTGGTTCGGTCGTTAAGTGCTCTAACAGTCTTTTCGATCTGCCGCCAATAGCAACCCGAATCATACGGGTCCATAAGGCATAATTTTGATTGTTGAGTTTGAGGTTGATTTGAAGATTGTCGGATAATTTTGGGTTTTGTGATTGTTGGCTTGCGTTGGTTTTTAAGATGTTGGCTAGTTGTATTGCGAGATCAGACCCTGAACCGCCGTCGTTAGACATGGTGGTTCAAGATGGTTTTCGATGTTTGGGATGGTTAATTGGTAGATGATGAGAACGAACATAGCTCTGATACCATGTTTCGAAATATAATATGAATTGTGATTTTTATTTCTGAATAATTTGATTGAATACAATTGAGTCCTATTTATACAAGAAACTCAATAAGCTATATTTGGATAGTTGGAATGCTATTGGCTGGACTCTTTTCTTGGACCGAAATTCACTCTGTAATTGATAAGTTGAAATCTTCTATTCCGGGAAACTGATATTTGCTGATCCCTCGTAATCTTTTCCTTCTAACAAATTCAGGATCCAGTTCGATGCGAAATTGTAACAACTCCACTTTGATCGCAATGATTTCAGGTTCTAGAATGCAAGAAAATACCGATTCTAGAAAGTTCATCAGAATCCGGCCATCAGTTCGTCAGAGAAGGTGGCAGGAGATGTCAGAAGTGCAGCAGTGTCAGAGATGGCAGAGGAAGTAGTTAGATGGATGTATCACTATGTGCATGCTTGTTCACCCTGTGCATGCATGTTCATCCTTTGCACGTGCAACTGATATTGCTGCTTTGAGTCTTTGTATAAATAAGTTAGGGTTTAGTTTGATTATGTAAAGTATAAGTTGGCTAATATAGCCGTTACAATTGCACTTATATATACAAGGCATGTAACGTAAATGACTAATGAATAAGAAATCGGTTCTCGTCATTTCCTTACTTCTTATTCTTAAGTTTTATATTTGCCTGTTCTTACTTTCTATCTTCCCTCTGATCATTTCTCTGACTACCACTTTCCTCTCTCTGATCATCTTACCTTCTACCAAACCCTCTTCTCTTAACATCCTGAACTCCTCTATCTCTCTTCTCATTCCTGCAACTCTTTCTCTGATCATCTACCTCTTTCAACCCTCCCTTCTTACTCCTGCATTTCCACTTCCTCTCAATTCTACTTACCCTAAACCCCATATCACCATTAAAGTTGTCCAGTAACACACCACTATCTCCATATTTCACCACGACCAAAACTGTAGATCATCATGAAGCTAACAAAATGGTATTAGAGCAACCTTTTAGGCATGATGCAGCGCCCCAATATTCATCCTCCAATAACTTAACAATGGTTACAACAACTCAAGTTCAAAATGATGCATGGAAAAGACAAGAGGAGATCAATAACCGAACTTCCTTTTCTTTGAGAAATTTGGAGCATGTTATCTAGGGTTTGAATACCAAATTTGAAGGGATTCACAGTATTTTGGCCACTCTTGCTTATGATATGCATCAAATCAAGGTCCAAACCACCCCAGTTCACATAAATCCACCTCCAAACCATCAAGAACCAATCCTTCCTAACCCCTATACTATTGCTTCATCATCCAACCCGCCACCAATAATCCTTATTAATCCAAGAAACCCCATTCCAATCCCAAGAACTACTGCTAACCCTGTAAACAACCTCACTGCAAACAATCTCCCTGTAAATAAGCTTCCTCAAATCCAAGAAAGTTAGAATAGCTAATATAATATTGCTTATATCAGAGTGTATTAGTGTTACTGTATTTCGTATTCACTGCATATTGGTGTCTTGCTAAACAAGTCTTGTGCGCATATATATTAGTGCGCCTGCATCTGTTTCGTAGAACTGTGGTTTCTAATAATCAAAACTTAATTCTCTTTTCCAAATATTTTCATGGTATCAGAGCTTCTATCGCCTCACGGCAAACACTAACTCCAGAACCCTAACTCTCAAATCTCCCAATCAACCTCAGATCCAATCCCAAACTCTCGATCAAATATCAGATCCGATCCAACTTCATTAGATCCAACTCACATCTGTCATCTCATCAAATATCAAATATCTCCCTCAACCAAAACCCTAATTCATCAGTTTTTCACCATGGCCAATCACAACAACGATCAAACAACCACAGAGTCGTCCAACACTACCAATACAAATCACAACCAACCCTCAAAAACTCTTGAAGAATCCTTAAAATCAATCATCAATCCCCAAACTCAACTCATCACTGTTACATTGGACGAAAACAACTTTCTATTGTGGAAATTCCAAGTAGAGACCGCAATCAGGGGCTACGGCCTCGAGAAGTTCATCAGCGCCACCACCACTGTTCCGCAACAATTGGTCACCAATACTGCAGGTCAGCTTGTAGCAAACCCAGAGTATATCACATTTCATAGGCAGGACAGTCTACTGTGTGCATGGCTTCTTTCATCGATCAACACCAATCTCCTAACCCAAATAGTCGGCTGCAAAACATCACTAGAGGTATGGGACACAATACATCTGAGCTTCAATTCTCAAGCATCTGCTAGGATTATGAGCTATAAAAGACAACTGCAAAGTGTGAGAAAGGACACCATGAGCGTGAGGGAATATCTGAATAAGATAAAAACACTATGTGACACTCTCGAATCATCGGGACATAAAATCAGCGAGATAGAGCAGGTGTTAAATATATTAAATGGATTGGATGATAGCTTTGAATCCGTAGTAGCAGTTATCTCGTCTAAGGAAACTATCCCCTCGGTTCAGTATGTTACATCAATCCTCCTGGCACATGAAGGAAGGCTGGAACAAAAACAAAGTACAACACAAGACTTCTCCATCAACTATGCAACAAACTTGAACGCCAGACCTCAGCAACAAAGACCAGAACCATCAGCAAACAGCCCCAATCACACTCGGCTGGTGCAAGGTGGACAATGGTATGGAAGAGGAGGAAGAACCAACAGAGCCAGAGGACGAGGGAGGAACAACAGCAGCAGACCGAGATGCCAAATCTGTGGAAAAATAGGGCACACCGCAGTAAGATGGTACTTCAGGTTTGACAACAATTACACAAGTAATCAGCAGATATCACCCAACCAAAGCTCCTCAAAACCATATCAGTACAATGTGAATCTTAGTCAAGCCCAGATGAACTCGAACACAAGCCCAAGACTGCTGAATCAGACACTGGAAGATCAGGAGCAAACCGCAAAAGACTCTGACATTCAGGATGAGACCTGGTTTCCAGACTCGGGGGCTACACACCACGTCACAAGCAAATTGCAGAATTTAAATCTCGGTGGATCAGCATATCAAGGTAAAAACTACATTTATATGGGAAACGGTGAACCTATAAATATCACCCATGTTGGAAATGCCTGCATTAAATCCACTAATAAAAATAGACAGTTATTACTAAGAAATTTACTTCGAGTACCACAAATAAAGAAAAACTTAATGAGCGTCTCACAGTTTGCTAGAGACAATGAAGTATTCTTTGAATTTCACCCTAGAGTTTGTATGGTTAGAGACAAAGTAAGTAGAGAGATCCTTCTTCAAGGCAACATATGTAATGGCCTATATAAGTTTAATCTGAGAGATGGAAGAGAAAACAGTAGTAAAACAAAACAATGCAATTCTGTAAATCATGGAGCTGATGATGTATACGATATCTGGCATAAGAAACTGGGTCATCCCAATGTAAAAATAATGGAACTAGTGATGAACAAAGAAGGCATATCATATACTGATCCACAACCACCATACATATGTAGTCAGTGTCAGTTGGGGAAGAGTCACAAACTACCCTTTGGCTTGTCAAGCACTGTATATCATCAACCTCTAGAATTAGTAGAATGTGACCTCTGGGGTCCAGCCCCGATCAACTCTAGCTACAATCATAGATATTATATAGCCTTTGTAGACGCATACAGCAGGTATACGTGGATATACTTCCTAAGGCAAAAGTCTGAAGCGTCAGAAGCAGTAAGACAGTTCATAACTCAAGCTGAAAGACAACTAGATAAGAAACTGAAGATATTACAGACTGATGGTGGGTCAGAGTTCAAACCACTAAAGAACTTCTTCAATGAGAAGGGAATACTACACAGAACCACATGTCCCCATACCTCTCAGCAAAATGGGATAGTCGAAAGAAAACACAGACATGTCGTAGAGTTGGGACTAACCTTACTAGCACAAGGTAGTATGCCACTGAAACTGTGGACAGAAGCCTTTTCCACAGCAGTGTATTTGATCAACATGTTACCCACAAGCGTTTTGAAGAACACAAGCCCACATGAGAAGCTATTCGGTCTAAAACCCGATTATGGAAGACTGAAAGTATTTGGGTGTTTGTGCTTTCCCCTATTGAGGCCATACAACAGGCATAAAATGGATTTCAGATCATCAAAGTGCACATTTATAGGCTACGGCTCGAATCAGAAGGGATATAAATGTCTAACTAGTGAGGGAAAGATTGTCATTTCTCGACATGTGACGTTCAATGAAAGAGTATTTCCATTTGCAGATAGTAAAACAAGAAATCCTACAAAAATAAACAATGTCAGACAATCAATTACTGCCATACCAATATGCGAATCACATGTTCCACAAGAAGTAGAAAGAAGCCACACATCCTCATTAAACTCACCTCCATCACCTGTCACACAGGAAGTAGAAAGAAGCTACACATCCTCATCGAATTCATCTCCACTAAATCTATCTTCTCTCAATAGTAACAATGACAACATGAGAAGTCATGAAGCAAGACATAGAGACAGAAATACAACCAACAGTGTGCAAGAGGAAGACAGGGAAGACTCATCACCAAACATTCATGACACACAAGAAAACAGGCAGACCAGAGAGGAAACACCAAATCAGCAAGGTCACCATATGATAACAAGGTCAAAGCTAGGCATCTTCAAACCAAAAATATATGCAGCCCAAAGATCAGTACAGGAACCTTCTACATTTGAAGAGGCAATGCAACATGAAGAGTGGAAGAGAGCAATGGAGGAGGAGTATAAGGCATTAATGAGCAATAAAACATGGAAACTGGTGGCTCTACCCAAGAACAAAACGGTGATTGGATGTAGGTGGACATACAAACTAAAGCATAAATCAGATGGAACTATCGACAAGTACAAAGCAAGGCTCGTAGCCAAGGGCTACACACAACAACCAGGTTTTGACTTCAAAGAAACATTTAGTCCAGTAGTTAAACCTACCACAGTTCGAGTTGTCCTAACCATCGCATTGCTTAACCAGTGGCCTATCAAACAGCTAGATGTGAACAATGCTTTCTTAAATGGTGAACTAGAGGAGGAAGTGTATATGGAACAGCCCAGAGGCTTTGAAACTATTGAAGAAACCCAACAGATTGTATGTCGATTGAATAAGGCAATTTACGGACTGAAGCAAGCACCTAGGGTTTGGTTTGAGAAACTGAAGAAAACATTGATAACACTGGAATTTCATACCATAAAATCAGACAGTTCGCTGTTTATACAAAGAAAGGGGAATGAAACTATATATGTCTTAGTATATGTGGATGATTTCATTGTGACAGGAAGTAACTATGCCAGAATTCTCAAACTAACAAACCACTTGAACAATGTGTTCAAACTGAAAGATCTAGGAGAATTGAACTACTTTTTGGGTATTGAAGTAAGAAGAAACATGAAAGAAGAGATTCACCTAAATCAGAGAAACTACATTCTATCAGTCTTGAAGAAAGCAGGAATGGACAATGCAAAAAAGTATGCCAACTCCAATGACTAAAAATCTCCAGTTAACAAAGAATGACGGTGACCCAATAGAAAATGCACATCGATATAGGAGTATAGTCGGAGCTCTTCAGTACATTACTATAACTCGTCCAGAGATTTCATACAGTGTAAACAAGGTTTGCCAATTTATGCAAAACCCTCTAGATACCCATTGGAAAGCAGTGAAGAGGATACTTCGCTATCTAGCAGGAACATTAGACCATGGACTGAAGCTATATGCTCCAGGAAAACTCAATATAAGTGCCTTTGCTGACGCTGATTGGGCCGCAGACAGAGATGATAGAAGATCGGTGAGTGGTTATTGTGTTTACCTAGGAAAAAATCTGGTATCTTGGTGCTCGAAGAAACAACCTACTATCTCTAGATCAAGTACGGAAGCCGAGTACCGAAGTGTAGAAGCGGTGGTATCTGAAATTATGTGGCTAAAGTCACTACTGTATGAGATTCTGGGAATGAAACAGATCTTAGTCACTGTGTGGTGTGACAATGCAAGTGCAGTTGCTTTAACTGCCAATCCCATATTACACTCTAGAACTAAACACATTGAGTTAGATTTGTACTTTGTAAGAGAACAAGTTGCAATGGGAAACATATGTATTAATCATATACCTGCATTACATCAGCGTGCTGACATTTTAACCAAATCCTTATCTTTGAATCACTTTGCCAGGTTGAGAGATGCACTGAACGTCACCAGGGAAGAAAGAGTAGACTGGAGTAAAAAGAAGAAGGAAGTAAGAGAAATAAAAGAGAAAGAGAGAGTTCAAATTGAAGGAAGGAGTTAGAATAGCTAATATAATATTGCTTGTATCAGAGTGTATTAGTGTTACTGTATTTCGTATTCACTGCATATTGGTGTCTTGCTAAACAAGTCTTGTGCGCATATATATTAGTGCGCCTGCATCTGTTTCGTAGAACTGTGGTTTCTAATAATCAAAACTTAATTCTCTTTTCCAAATATTTTCAAAGAACATCCTCGGGTAAATAGACATTCACCCCTACCATCTCTGAAGCTTGACTTCCTAGTTTTTCAGGAGATGACATGGTGACTGAATAGGTTTGACAAGCAGAGCAGTATTAGTTAGAAGTATTTTCCTTCTACCTCAAGAAAGAAGCATTAAAATGGTATAATTGGTATACCCGCAACATACCTAATTGTAGGTCTTGGCAAATCTTTAAAGAAGAGATACTGGTCAGATTTAGTCCAAAAGACATAGAAAGACCCTATGAAACCCTTGCAAAAATCAAGCAACAAACGACTGTATTTTCATATCTCAGGAAATTTGAAAGACTGCAGGAAACCATAGAGATTCTATCACCTAAATTTTTGCTTGATAGATTTATTAGAGGATTCAAAGAATAAATTAGCTATGATGTATTGACATCAAGACTTGTTGATTTTAGGGAAGCAATATCCTTGGCTAAGATGTTAGAAAGCAAATGGAATAACACCAAGAAAACCCGTAAAACATCTTATACCTCTCGACCATCCTCAAGAAACAACAATACCCAAATTGTTCCCTACTCCAAGAACTCTACCAATAGCTTTAATAATTCCAAGCCTAAAGAGTGGGGTGATTCTACACTAGAAAATTTGGCCAACAGTAAGGGTTTAACACTCGGTCTGTCAATAGCGATGAGGAAGCAAAATCTATGTTATGGCTGTAAAGAAAAATAACACAAAGATCACAAGTGTAAGAATCCACAAGTTTATGTTCTGGAAGGTATTATGACCCTTGATGACTTGGAAGAAACTGATGAACATGCTCTGAAGGAAGAAAATGAGGCATGCAATGAGGAACCTAATGAAGAAACACAGTCAATAACTCTATAAACTATGTGTGGCATTCCTACACTATCTACTATCAAAGTACAAGGGGTCATAAGGGGGAAACCAATCCAAGTCTTTATTGACTCGGGTTCTACTCATAGCTACATTGATGAACAACTTGCCCATAAACTCAAGCTTAAGGTAGATGAATCTAAAATCCATGAGGTGGTGGTAGCCAATGGGGAAAAATTAAAGGGGTCAGAGGTCTGCAATAATGTGATACTCAAATGTCAAGGTTGCGAGATGCCGGTAGATTTATCGTTGCTTCCTTTGGAAGGTTGCCAAATAGTTCTCAGAGCTCAATGGATGAAAGGGTTAGGACAAGTCACCTTAAACCTTGATAAACTCCAAGTCAAGTTCACTTACAATAAGAAAGTATATGTTTGGCAAGACATTAAACAAGAAAAAGTTAAAGTGATCAGTAAGAAGGCAATGGACAAAAAGCACATTCCGAGACAACTTACAATGATGCTATGCTCCCAAGAAAAGACTCAGACAATAGACAAGCAAGAAATTCCTTCACACATACCATCAGAAATTACTGAGCTTCTTCAATGGTTCCCCAAAATTACTTCTAGAAAGTCTTCTTTGCCTCCTAAAAGAATACAAGATCATAAAATATCACTGGTACCTGGGGCAAAACCAGTGTGTTTGAAACCTTATAGGCATTCACACCATATCATGACCGAGCTAGAAATGTAATAAAAGACTTTCTTGAAACTAGAATCATCAGGCATATCACTAGTTCTTACTCCTCTCCAGTGGTGATAGTGAAAAAAAGGGATGGAACATGGAGGTTATGCATGACAACAGGAGCCTAAAATCCCTGACTATAAAAGATAACTTTCCTATCCCTATAATTGATGATCTTTTTGATGATTTGTATGGATCGAAATATTTTTCTAAACTAGATCTTAAATTAGATTATCATTAAATTAGAATGTATGAACCAGATATACATAAAACAGCCTTTAAAACACGTGATGGTCATTATTAATTTATTGTAATGCCTTTTGGTTTAGTAAATGCACCATCTACCTTTCAATCACTCATGAATAATATTTTTAGACTATATTTAAGAAAGTTTGTGCTAGTGTTTTTTGATAATATACTCATATATAGCCAGACCTGGTCTGAGCATATAGAACATCTTAGGTTAACTTTTTAGGTCTTGCAGTAAAATCAACTGGTGATCAAACTTTCCAAATGTAGCTTTGCAAAGGGGACTATTGAATATTTAGGCTATGTTATATCTATTCAAGGAATTGAAGTGGATCCCTATGAGGTGCAGACAGTCATGGAATGGTTATTACCTAAGAATTTAAAGTCGTTAAGGGGATTTCTAGGGTTAACAAAGTACTACAGGAAATTTATAAGAAGTTATGGACTTATTGCTAAACCTTTGACTAAAATGTTGAAAAAGAATGCTTTTGTATGAACTGAAGAGGCAAAGAAAGTCTTTGAACAACTCAAGTAGTGTTTAGTTCATCCATCGGTGTTGGCAATGCCAGATTTCTTTCAATCATATATTCTTGAATGTGATGCAAAATGACAAGGCATTGGTGCAGTATTAACACAAAATGGGAAACCTTTATTATATCTTAGCAAGGCACTGCATGTGAGGAATCTAGTCCTTTCTACTTATGAAAAGGAGTTAACGGCCATCGTCATTGCTACAAGGAAGTGGTCCCAGTATTTAATAGGTAGAAAATTCATTATAAAGATTAACCATCAAAGCCTTAAATGCCTACTATCTCAAAAGCTACACACCGGCATACAAAATAAATGGCTAGCTAAATTACATGGATTTGACTATAGAGTGGAATAAAAAAGTGGTAAGGAAAACATTGTGGCTGATGCATTATCCAAGAAGGAAGAGAGCATCAGTGAAGAGTTGCAAGCACATGCAATATATCAATAGTCCAAACACCCTGGTTGCAAGAGTTAAAGAATACCTTATTAGCCTCTGATTGGTACCAACAACAAATAAAAACATCTAGAATAAAGAATTGGCTGAGAGCAAATACGAATTGGTGGATAATCTAATATTCTATGAAGGGAAATTTTTTATTGTTCATCATTTAAGTACCTTGCTGCATACAATCATTGGACAACATCATTCCACTCCTTTAGGTGGTCACTCAGGGATCAAAGGTACCATTAAAAAGTTGAAACAAGTATTCTATTGGAAACACTTGAAAAGAAGTGTTGAATATTTTAATAAGTCATATGACATATGCTAGAGAAGTAAGGGTGAAAATGTACTACTACTTGGGTTATTAAATCCACTGCCTATACCTGAAAAAGTATGGGTTGACATCTATATGGATTATATCAAATGATCGCATGTCTACCAAGGAGCCATAAGCACATGGTGATTTATGTGGTAGTTGATAGGTTAAGTAAATATGCTCAGTTTTTTCCTCTCAGCCGCCCTTATACTACCAAGAATGTAGCAAGAGTATTTTTTAATGGCGTCTTTAAGCTACATGAAATTCCTAGATCATTTGTGGGTGATTGAGATACTCATTTTGCTAGCAATTTTTGGCAAGAATTATTTAAATTACAAGGATGTAGCCTGAAAACGAGCTCAGCCTATCATCCTCAAAGTGATGGACAAACTGAAGTGTTTAATAAAATTCTTGAAGTTTACTTAAGATATTCGCATGTCATAGGCCTCATGAATGGGTTGAATGGTTATCTCTGGCTGAATATTGGTACAACACTACATGGAAGTCATCAACAAACACTACCCCTTACAAAGCAGTGTATGGAACATATCCTCCTAACTTGCTTTCTTGCGTCCCTAATATAGCTAAGGTAGAGCAAATTGAGAAATTGTTATTCAGTAGAGACATCACTTTAGAATTTCTAAATGATAGTTTGAGATTATCCCAAGAAATAATGAAAAAATATGCTGATTTAAGAAGAACCGAAAGGGGATTTCAAGTGGGAGATTGGGTGTTTTTGAAGCTCCATCCCTATAGGTAAATCACAGCAAGAAACCAGAAAACACATAAATTATCTTTTAAGTATTTTAGTCCCTGTCAAATAGAAGTAAAGATTGGTTCAGTTGCTTATTGACTGCAAATGCTTGCTCATGTTAAGCTCCACCCAGTATTTCAGTTGTCTCAATTCAAGAAAAAGGGTAGGAAATGGAGTGATTGTGCAAGAGGATGTTCTCAATTTTGAGGAAGAAATAGACTAATAGTAGCTCAATCAGTAAAAATTTGGATAGAAGAATGGTGCCAATGAATAATGACGTGATGGTACAAATATTGGTAAAATGGAAGGATAAATCTGAAGAAGAGGCTACATAGGAGGATTACTAGCCAATGATTCGTAGATTCCCTACCATAGACCTTGAGACAAGGTCTATTCTTGAAGGGGAAGGGAGGTGTAACAACTCCACTTTGATTGCAATGGTTTCAGGTTAGAATGCAAGAAAATATAGATTCTGGCCTAGTTCATCAAAATCCGGCCATCAGTACGTCAGAGAGTGTGGCAGGAGATGTTAGAAGTGTAGCAGTATTAGAGATGGCAGATGAAGGAGCTAGATGGATGTATCATTGTGGGCATGCCTGTTCACCCTATGCACGTGCAACCGGTATTGCTGCTTTGAGTACTTGTATAAACGAGTTAGGGTTTAGTTTGATTATGTAAGGTATGAGTTGGCTAATATAGCCGTTACAACTGCACTTATTTATATACAAGGCATGTAATGTAGATGACCAATGAATAAGAAATCGGTTCTCATTATTTCCTTACTTCTTGTTCTTAAGTTTTATATTAGCCCATTCTTACTTTCTACCTTCCCTCTGATCATCTCTCCAACCACCTCTCTCTCTCTCTCATCATCTTACCTCCTACCTAACCCACTTCTCCTAACTTCCGAAACTCCTCTATCTCTCTTCTCATTCCTGCAACTCTTTCTTTGATCATCTACCTCTCTCAACCCTCCCTTCTTGCTCCTGCATTTCCACCTCCTCTCAATTCTACTTATCTTGAAACCCATATCACCATTCACGTTGTCCAGTAACACACTACTATCTCCATATTTCACCATGACCAAAACTACAGATCATCAGGAAGCTAACAGAAATCCAATCATCAAGCAACTTTGGATGCTAACATTTCTACACTGATTCAACTATCTCAGGTGAATCTTCCTTGACATAAAAGCGTTATCACAATACTCAGGTCTAAACCAATCTCAAGAGCAATAGCAAAAACCTGACTCCATCATTGGCACGACAACACGAGAGAATAAAGGCGTTTTCTAGAAGGTGATGACAAGAAATTCTCAAACAGACACAACACAATTAGAATTTTGATAAAATGAATTTTATTGATATTTTGATATTAACTGATACAAATGAGAATACTGCTTTGATACATTTGTTATCAGTATTTATATTACACGAGATATTGAAGTGGGCTGTGCAAATGAGCCCAAAAGCTTATGACCGTTGGATGCATCCCTTCATTCATCAGACCGTTGAGCATTGATACATTAGCAAACATTATAAACTTCAGCCGCATTCTCTCTTATTAACACACTTAGATCGAAGTTTGACATCTTCATCCCTTAGACAAACCTTCAGCGATACTCTCGAACTCAAACAACTCACAACGGTGTGATAGCAATTTCCAAGCAAAGTGTATTCTGCAGCATTGAAGTAATTTTTGCAGCTGAAGGATTTTGGGGAAAATCAGTTCTCTATTGAGGATGAGGGTGAATAAAAAAAATAGAGAGCAGTGAAGTATTGGAAAGGAGGGTCGTGTGAACAAGAAAAATAGGGGAGTGTTTATTTTTAATGTTTTCTTGTTTGTTTTAGTTTTTGTGTTTTTAGCGATGTTTCGATGACCGGACCCGGCCGCGGTTGAACCAAGGTTAACCATGAGCCGTCAGCCACCACGGTCCGGAGGAGATTCAAACCTTGCGTATGCTAGAACCGAAGACCAACCTCTAAACCGCGGATTGAACCGCTCAATTAGATCGCGTCGAACCTTCTTCTTCTGAAAATTCACTCGCAGAAACTCATTTATCAAAAAAATTGTAAACCCTAGACGTTAAATTTCAAATCGGCAGCCAATAAACCCTCTACAGGGCCACAACTAGCTCCAACTTGAAAAAACCTTGTGCGTTATCACTGACTGGTAACAAATTTTAAATTTTTAATAATTATGTACGTAATTGGATGTTTAGCTTATGATTTGCGTTTTGATGTTGGGTGAATTGAATATGGGCTCAGTGAGTTGTATGAATGCAGATTTACTTAAGTGGTTGTAAAATGACATGGGCTTAGTGAGTTGTGATATAACTGTTTCTATCGGTTCATATTGTACCGTCAATCTAAAATTAAACAAGTGATATTATTCATATTTGTTTGGAAGAATGCTTATCTCATTCATTTTTTGAACTGTTTCGCTTATTTTCATTCAGCCTGGATGAATTTATTGTTTGATTATATAAGCTTGTATCTGTGTATATGATATTATGATGCACTTTTTCTATATGGCTGCTTCTGCTTGGAAATGAATATAATAGAGGAAGAAAAAAATGCACGGCTTTAACGGTTCGACTGGTCAAATCCTCGGAACCTTGAACCCTGCATCTTCACGGTTCGATTCACGGTTTGGTTTTCAAAACTATGGTTTTTAGTTTTTTTTTAACTTTAGATTTTCCATGTGAGCTACTGAGAGAGATTGTCATTCAGGATTCTAATCTCGGAGTATTGAGTTCAGATATGGTTATTAAGCATAGGATTAGTATATTCAGGTTAGCACGGAGTGCGAGTTTACAGTGTTGTAAGCGATCGAATATATAATTCTAGTAGTAACTTTGGGGGCAGCAGTAGACACTAATGGGTTAGTTGCCAAAGCTGAGTATATCTATGTGTCATTTACTTTTTGCATTTATGGTTCCACGCTATTTATCTATTTATATGCGAAATATTTTAAATACCCTATTCATCCTCCTCTAAGGTATATTGCATGATCCTAACAGTTGCTCCTTGATCTTCAAGAGTAAAGATTACCACCACTGAAAAAGAGAGGTGGCTTTTAGTATTCTATAATTTTGGGAAAGAGGGGATGACCATGTTTGAAGGGAAGAAAAACAATTTTTATTTTTAGTTCATTTTTGAAATTATGATGGAGTTTTAGATGGCTTTATGCAAGATTTTTTAAGAGAGATAACTCTCACTAATTGCTCTTTAAAAGTCAAAACAAAACCAGCTCCTCTTCTTTATGTTGTCAGCCCCTTAAGACGACTTTTCACCTTCGTAACTTTGGCCTTAATTGATATTTGCACATTTCAAACAATTTTAAATATGAATTAACATCTTATGTATCAATATGTGTATATGCTTATATACACACCTAAATAATTACAAACAACAGTTAGAGAATTCCCAAGAGCTGCCAAAATTGCTTATGGCACTCCAAAATAATAAAAGCACCCATATGTATTGATTAATTTAATCAATTTAAAGCATATTATGTACTAATTAAATTGGATGATGTTTTAAAGACACAAAGATTCGGTAAAATCATATTTTAGATCAATTTAAACAATACCTTTGAGCAGCGATATTTTTTTTAGCAAAGCTAGCGAGGTTGACTGGTCCCCTACCAGATTTTATTGCGACGAACAATAAAAAGACATAAAACATGCTTTATGTCAAATCGAAAAAAAAGAAAGGAAAAGCAACACAATCACTTAGAGAACACAAAGGCAGTAAGATGGACAAATATGCACAAAAAAAACAGAGAAGCATGCAAGCCCACAAACAAACATGCACACAACAAGCCAACCCACAAACAAACATGCACACAGCTAGGACCAGAGAACATGTTGATGAGAGGAGAAGCAATGCATACTTTCCCGCAACCCAGAAGCGATACTACCCATCAGCTTCTTACATAAATGCAATCCAGTGGTGCCGATTCCCTGAAAACAGCGACAGTTTCTCTCCTCCCACACTCCACTCATATATTTCTTGAGGACAAAAACACAATATCCCATTGCTTCAGCCTCCACCTACTAGCCTTTCGAAGAACATGCCAGTCTGATACAGTGATACCAGAGAAACCACTGATACCAATCTTTTGCATCAAGGAGATCCACATGCTCTTCAAAAAGCCACACTAAAAAAAAGGTGATCGACATTTTCAGGAAACATATTGAAAAAAACACACAAAAGATCCACGTTAATACCATAAGCCACAAGCTTATCTCTGGTCATTAGCGCTTTATTTAATGTCTTCCATAACATTAGATTATCTTTGCTTGGCGAATGAGAAGTCCAAACTACTTTACTCCATTGAGAAACGGGCATAGTCTCAACCTTACTGAGGAGGTTATAAACTACACCAATACTGTGAAGCTTGCCTTTCCAACTGAGAGCATCAAACTGGTTAACATGAACAGTCAGAGGAGCTAAACTGGTCCATAAGGCATTGACAGCCTGATTACAAGAGAGGGGAGCATGCAACCTGCCATTAGAAACATATTCCACAGCTCTAGCATTGAGACCAATCATAGATTGATGAACTTCCTGGTGAGACAACTGTTTTGACAAAACATAACCATAATCAACCCATGGATCCCTCCAGAAGTTTACCATACTAGCAGAAGACATCGTATATTTGATGAGAGGTAGCAGATCCCTCCTAAGACCAAGAATTTTTCACCAAATCCAACTGCTACCCTGAGGAACATCCATAGACCAGAAATCCTTAGACTGTATATGATGTCTCCAAGTCCATTCAACCCATAGACTTTCCTTCCTCAACAAGATGGCATTAACATGTGTACTCACAGCAGCTTTATTCCACATTTGCATGTTTATGATACCAAGGCCTCCCCTATGCATTAGCCTCTCCAACTTGGAAAAAGATACAGGAATCAACTTCCTTGTATAAATTGAACCTGTCCAAAAAAATCTAATCATGGCTCCCCTGATCATGTTCAACAGCTTAGTAGGTAGGATAAAGGTCCTAGCCCAATAGACCATCATAGAAAAGCACACTGACTTGATAAGCACAAGCCTCCCAGCCTGAGAAAGCATCCTAGTGGGCCAAGCAGTCATGATGCTAGTAATCTTATCATAAAGTGGAAGACAATCTGCCTTGGTTACCCTAGCAGTGCTTAGAGCTAGCCCTAAATATTTCCTATCAGAAGTCATAGGCTGAAGACCAAACAAGATTTCAATAACATTCCTCATAGAAGGAGCAAGACCCGAAGTGAGGATATGAGATTTATTAAAATTCAACCTGAGACCGGTAGCTAAGTAAAATTCATGCAAAGTTTTAAGAATACAAGATATAGACTGCTCATATGGCTTCATGAATATCATAATGTCATCCACAAAGAAAAGGGATGAGATATGAAGGTCTTTACATTTAGGGTGATAAAGAATTCTCTTATCAGCAAATTTACAAGTTAACATACTCGAAAGAGCCTCCATGACAATTATGAAAATATATGATGAAATTGGATCTCCTTGACACAATCCTTGCTTTCCCTTGAAATACCCAGAGGTTAACCCATTATAGTTGAGAGAGTAAGATGGAGTTGACATGCAAGTATACAACCATGCAACAAAAATCTTGGGAAAACCCATCATAGATATGATACGAACAATAGATGACCAGTGGATGCTATCATAAGCCTTACTAAAATCAAGCTTCAACATATTTCTTGGGGAAACCTAGCTTCTGCCATACCCTTTAATTAATTCATGGGCCATCATTACATTATCCAGAAAATTTCTATTGGGAATGAAGGCAGACTGATTATTGGAAATGATTGAAAGAAGAGCTAACACAAGTCTCATAGCTAGAATTTTGGAAATACATTTATAAACAACATTACAACAAGAAATAGGCCTAAATGAGGAAGCATTTATAGGAGGTCTGACCTTAGGGATTAAGACCAGATTAGTTGCATTAACTTCACCCAAGAGCTTGAATTTGTTGAAAAAATTAAAGACCGCAGCATAAAAAACATCACATACCACATTTCAACTACTCTTGAAGAAAACCACATTAAAACCATCCAGGCCTCCACATTATTTTGAGTTCATAGAAAATAAAGCTTTTTTAATTTCCTGATCAGTTACTCTACTAACAAGCATAGAACACAAAGAATGATTCAAAAGAGGCATGCTTAAGTGGTTAAATCTATCAAGATCAGGCTCAAAATTAGTATCATTACCAAGGTGATTAGAGAAGAAGGCAATAAAGTAATGATCAATATCCTCCTCGGTAGAAAGGAAGACACCGGCATCATCCCACAATGTTGATATTTGCTCCCTATCACGCTTGTCCCTGATGGAAGCATGAAAGAAGGCAGTATTCTTGTCATCCTCATTCGTCCACTTTTGATGATATTGTTGCCTTATCATGCTAGCCTCCTTGTCAAGGGCAACATTAAGTTGTTGAAACAACTTTGATTCATTCAAGGCTACTTCAGGATTGGTAGGGTTTGAATCCAGGAGCACTTGAGCCTGCAGAAGCTAGGCTTTAAGAGATTTGGAGGGGAGAGAGCCATCACCATATTTGTTCAAAGCCCACTTCCTTAGAGCATTTCTAGTAGCCTTCATTTTCCTGCATAGAATATACATAGTATTGCTATAAAATATTGTTGACCATGAATTAGCTATAATATTATGATATTCAGGGTCTAAGACCCAAGCATTATAAAATTTGAAAGCTCTCTTTCCTTTACTTGACTGGTGAGAAGGAGAAATAATTAAGGGGAAGTGGTCAGACAGGATGGGGTGAGGCAAAAAGATGATAAGGATGGCCAAATGGACAAAGCTTTAGCGTTGCAGAAAGAATGATCAATATTAGTGAAAGTCCTGATCCCAGTTCGACTTCTGTTGTTCCAAGAAAATGGAACACCAGATCTAACAATAGGTAGGAGAGAAGAATCAAATATTGAATTGTTAATAGGAACAATGTCTCTAGGCATAAGAGGAAGGCCACCCATCTTATCCTGTAAGGAGAAGCAACAGTTGAAATCACCTAAAACAAGCCATGGGTGAGAGTCTTGTCTTAGAGAAGGCAGAAAGTTGAGTAGGTTTTGTCTTGAGGCAACATCATTATTAGCATAGATAAAAGTGAGGTAGAAGGACAATTTCTTAGGCAGAAAAATAGCATGAAGATGGATCATTTGTGAGGTGGTATGATTTGGGTTAAGAGAGTAAGAAATGGGATCATGAACAATGAGAATCCTACCATAAGGAGCCTCAATCAAGTTGTGATTCAACTTCCAGGAAGGATTGATATAATTGGCAGCCTTAATAGATAAGGGGAAAGAGAGTTTAGTTTCCAAAATCACAAATATCATAATACTATGGGCCTGAATTAATGCTTTAACTTAATCAAGCTTCACTGGGTGGTGCGCACCCCTGATGTTCTAGGAAGCAATTTGATGTGTCATAATTTAAACTAAAGAGATTGATGACACTCCTACCATACTCCTTGTTGAAGGAGGATCACTTCTAACAGATTTTAACTTCGCTAATAAGTTGGTTTCCCTCTAGGATTTAGGACTGCCAGATGGATGAAGAGGGACATGACAAGAAGGAAGGGATGACCATCTAGGAATGGTCCCCAGAAAAGTATAAGGGGAAGAAAAAGATTGGGATGATGGTGGTTGAGAGGAGGAAGCTGAAGGGATGAGAGAGTGATCAATGGCAATCGTAGAGGAAAAAAGATGCAGGACATGCTTTTCAATGTCATGTAAAAAGGTTTCCTCATATGACAATAACTCATTGTTGTTAAATATCACCTTTGCATGAGAAACACAATAGTTTGAAGGTGGTTGGACAATAGAAGTATTATTCATAATGTCACTCCCATAACTGCATGGTTCATTATTGTGAATAACTCCCAGAACACAATTCTTTGCAATCATTTCAGGATTATTGTTAAGTTGTGATTCAACCACTACTGAAGATGAAGGTAAAAACTCTCCCTCCTTTATTTCATTACATGATTCCTTGTTTGGATCCTCCCCTTTAACATCATGTTGAAGAGCTGTAAAGGGATTGGGATGCAAGGCTACTCCGAGCAAATTAACATTATGTGCTGGATCCACTTCGGGAAGTTCACCCACTTCGGGCAAAATAGCTTTATTTGCTGCATCCACTTCGGGAACTTCACATACCAAACATGAAGGATCAACAACTTGCTCCTTACCTTTGCTGAGCTTATTCATAATGTCATTCACTCCCCTTTTACCTCCCTTTGAAAATCTTTCCTTTTGACTGGCACCTTTCTCCACTCTATTTTCGTTGCATTCTCCTTTTCTACCACGACTACTCGTTCCTCTATACTACTCTTATAAAATGTGATGGGAATACTACCAAAATATTTAGTATTGCCAACCTCCCCTGCATCCTTCTTGCGTTTCACAACCATACAACCCTGCATATCATTCTCAAACTCTTTGCACACCCCACATATTTGTGGTTTCCATAAATATTCCACCTAACAACTTGCTCCGAGCCATCCAACAGCTTTACCAGGAATGCCTCGGGCAATTCATTTTGTGAAGAAACCTCAACCATACACTTTGCATATCCTATCCTTTCAAGTTTTTCCGTAGATTCATCCATACAGAGGAATTTTCCCAGTCTAGTTGCCAACCAATTGATACCCAAATGCTACCAGCAGTACTATGGTATATTAGAAAGCTTCACCCAAACAGGAATAGATTTAATTGTACTAATACTGTTACCAATCGCTGGATCCCATGGCTTGACGATGAACAACTTGTTTCTCATAACTATTGGGTCTGCTTGGATTATCTTCCTTCTATCTTCATCAGAGGACAGATTTAAGAGGAACAAGTTACCATCAGACTTCACCTCGATAAAACCTTTCAATCTCCACACCTTCATAAGATGATTCAACACCACCGTATACGGAAGAGGCTTATCGAGGAAAAAACCAACAAGAAGGAGCCCCCAGACATCATTACTAGCCTGAACAACCTCGCTAGGTGTAACAAGAGCTTCACCCTAAAAAACAAGAGGAATATCTATCGGGACATACTTTCCAGCATTTCGCGCCTTAAGCTCAAAGAGAGAGTTCCAAGGCAAAGAAGAAGAGGCAGAGGGAGCCAACGACGGAATGGAAGAAGGAGGAGGAGGACCAGAAACACAGGGAGGAAAGTAAGGTGACAACAAAGGGAGGCTGGAAGCAGGGAGCAAAGAAGAAGCAAACAGAGGAGGATCGGGAGGGGGAGGGATGAGGAGGCCGAAGATACGGAGTACAGAAGGTACGGAGGGATGGTGGAAGAAGAAAGAAGTGGGAAACTTGAGAGTGGGAGAGATGACGATGCCATTAAAAGGAAAAAGAGCTCATGTGGTTATGATTAATTTTATCTAAAGCATGAGCAGCGATATATTATAAGTAAGTTTTCTTCATTACCACTATATCACCTCTGATATCTAGAGTTTGGTCATAATCAAAACTCTGACAATGTCCGCATACAATTATTAGTCCATCCCCAAAGTTCTTAGTTCAATAATATCATGTATTATTAATCGATATGCCTTGGTCAAAGATTTTTGACTTTGAGTTTACCTCATTTGACCGTGATACTAACCTCTCATAATAGAGGTGATAAATTTTCTATTGAATAGTGTTTCACTTCCAGTGCTTTATAGACCTAACTATAGTCATTCGATGGACACCATGCCATGATAATCAAAGTGGGGTGTTCACATCGAAGTTCCATGATATTCTCAAGTTGAAAGAACTACGTAAAACCGTCATATACAGATTTTCTATTTGACCTTTTTTACTAGCAACCAATAGGAAACTCTCAAATGATTCATTCTATAGTCAAAAAATGACTACAAGTACGTAACCTTTAAGTGCTCCAGCAGGCATGAGTAATAAACTACCCAACATTTGGAGAGCGTTACGTACTGTGGTCTCAATGGACATATCGATATCCATTTCTCAAAACATCTTGACTAGGAATATTTAAAAGAAATTATTTTGACTTGTGATTCAATACTTATACTTGCAACATTTGTAATTCTAATCATAGAATACTTTATTTAAGAATTTTCTATTTTCATATATATATATATGCAATGATTGTTTAACATTTATTTATATCAGAATATACTTTTATATAAAATAGAAAACAAACACCAAAAGCATACTTTATTTCGAATGAGACTATATTCAAGTTAAAATACGTGACAAATTACGTAATTGCCCTCGGGGCATATCCCCTTAACTTTCACATATATGGGCTTACTTTTCCTATATACGGATGTAATCAACGGTATCGCATTTGGAACCCCAAAGATAGGAAGATTATACATTGTAGACACATTACATTTGATGAGTCTGCAATGCTCAAGCCTAAGGAAGATTTATTTGCTACTTCGGTTTTATATTCTGATAGGCAGAAGAAAATGGATGAGATTTCCACATTTCAGTTTGGACGTAGAGTTATAACCGTGGATGAGATAGGTGAAAATGCAACTGATAAAACATCACAAGGTAGTTCCATAGATGCCTTCTAGCATTTTTGGTGATGTACATGAAGCTGAATGGAGTTTAATCAAGATGGAGCTAGAAGAAGTTTAAGCGATGTTATACCTACCTGAGCCAATCATAGGACTTTTAGGCTACCTGATAGGTATAGAGATTGGCAATATGAAAACCTGACGGGTTATATATTAAAATAATTTATCAAACTATTTCCAACTTGTATCAAACCAATTGTTATAATATATTTCTCAAATCAATTTACAAAATTCAATTTATCTAGAACACCTTTCAAAAACATTATACAAAATAATATTTCCCTTTTATTTGTTTAAAATGCTACTTTCCCTTTATCAAAACTACTTCCAAAAATAAGTATAATTATCCTCATAAGATGAATGCCAATCATAAAAGATCATATGAATAAAATAAATCATCTACAATCGACACTCACAGAAGGAGCCCTTTAATCCAACCCCCACGATCTAGGTTCCACATAAATAAGGCATTACCTTTAAACGATATATACAAAATTTGTAATATCCAAATAGTTTATAAAACAAGTAGCGATCCCTTCCAAAAAGGTAAAATCATCAAAACTATTTCCAAACGACAAAATACACAAAATCATCATTTTATTCCTTTCAAATTAGGAACTTCCTGGTAATAGAAAACATTATTAAATACCTTTGTTTTATTCTTCATAAATCACTTTATGTTACCAAAATCGATGTTATAATATTTTATGATTTCCAATATCCAAACTATACGATGAAAATATCGAAATCTCAGTATTAATGTCAAAGTAATAATAAGTCATATTTTAATAGAGCTATTGGGTGCGACTGACTACAAGCAGAATGGTGTTCGATTCGGCTTAACTATCATAATTTTGCTATTGTCTAATGTTCGTATCAACTCTAAATAAACACCTTATATTCTCAAATCTTTAATTCAAAATACTTGTGAATAAGCAAATATCATTTCTATACAAAATGGTGTTATTTTGCTTATCTATTAAGATTACTCTATTGGTATCGCTCTTTTACAAGAAATGAAAATAGATTGTCCTGATATTCATTTTTATAGAAGATTAAGTGGTTTTCATTTTAGACATTGAGCATGTTTACCATCAATTGGAACTTCTGGGGGTTTACTTATAGGGTGGTGTGATAATTCTTTTAAGCTTCTTCAAACTATTTCTAAACAATACTCTTTACATATTATTCTCATTAACCTTCGCTATAACTATTTATTAAATATATCTAACGTTTATGGACCAAACTCGAAAGTTGGTCGTCGAGTTCTATGGAGCGAATGTCTATAATTTTGATCATTCACTCATGGATCTTGGATTATGGGTGGCAACTTCAATGTTACGCATTTTTTAGGAGAACGATCACCCTGAGAAGGTGATTTCTCTTCTATGGAAGAATTTGACCAATTTATTATTAATAGTAATTTGATAGAATTGCCACTAACTAATAGAGAATTCACTTGGAGTAATTCTAGGGAATCCCCTTCAATGGCTCTTTTAGATAGATTTTCCATTAGTGACGAAATCGAAAATAAATTTCCTATTTGTAGAGTCACTGGTTTACCTTATACATATTCTGGCCAATGCCCTATCATTCTTACATGTGACCACCATAATATTGTTAATAAAACCTTTAAATTAGAAAAATGCGGTTATTAGAATCTAACTTCTCTAATCTAGTTATAAATAAATGGATATCAATGAATTTTTATAATATCAGAAATATGAATAACTCAGCAAAAAAATTTGTACTAAAACTTAAAGGTCTTAGGAATTTTCTTTTAAATTGGAATAAGAATGTATTTGGCAGTATTAAAATTAAAAAAGACAATTTACTTTCTGAAATGCTTAAAATTAATAAGATAGAAGAAACTAGACAATTAAATCTTAGAGAGCGTAATGTACTCGCTAAGTTAAAAGAATAACTCAATTCAATTTTAGAAAAAGAAGAAGTCATGTGGAAACAGAGATTTAGAATCCAATGGATTGATGAAGGTGATAATAATACAATTTTTTTTTCATAATATGGCTAACAGTACAAAACATAGTAACACAATAAATTCTATTTTTGTGAATAATGTGGAATTGGTAGATTAAAGGGATCTTAATAAGGCCTTTATTGATTACTATATGGATATTTTTGGTAATAAAAACAAGCATAGATTAAACGTTAGATGGAATGAACTATATCCTATTGAGTCTAGAATTAATCTTAATGACATTGATAATCCTTCTTCTGAAGAGGAGATCTTGAAGGCTATTAATGATATGCCTAGTGATAAAGCCACGGGTCCCGATGGTTTTCCTATTTTATTTTACAAACCATTTTGGAATGTTTTAAAATTTTATTTAATTAACATGTTTAACGAATTTTATAATGGGAAACTACAATTAGAAAGATTTAATTTTGCAAACGTTATTCTATTACATAAAAAAATCGGAGCTAAAAATTTTAAAGATTTTAGACCAATTTCTTTAATTAATTATTCTGTTAAAATTATTTCAAAAGTTTAAGCGAATAGACTTAGTATAAGAATGAATGATTTAATCGATTGTTCATTAACAGCTTTCATTAAGGGTAGTAATATCACGGATGGAGTGGTTGTTGTTCAAGAGTACATTAATCACTGTTGTAAGAATAACATTACATGTGCGCTTCTAAAGCTTGACTTTGTGAAAGCTTTTGATTCGACTGATTGGGATTTTCTAGTTGATATGTTACAGGCTAGAGGTTTTAGTCCTAAATGGATTGGTTGGATTATGGCATTGCTTAAAACCGGTAATTCTAGTATAATGGTTAATGGGATTTTAGGGAATAAGATACAGTCAAAACATGGCTTACGATAGGGTGATCTTTTATCGCTTCCCTTGTTTAATTTAGCTGCTGATGTTTTTTCTATGATAATTAAAAAAGCTGCTGGAAATGGATCTTTAGGGTGCATTGGTAGTGAAATTTCACGTAATGGACTCTCTGTTCTTTAATTTGCAGACGATACCTTATTATTTACTTCTCATTTGCTTAATCACGTCATTATCCTTAAATTTATTTTATAGAGCTTTGAACTACTCTCAGGACTAAAAATTAATTTTGATAAAAGTTCGGTTTTAGTTTTAAATGACGTTGAGAAGGTTGAAGATTTAGTAGCTAATACGCTTAATTGTAAAACCATGAATTTCCCTATCGATTATCTTGGATTTTTGATTAGACCAACTAAACTTAAGCATGATGACTGGCTAGTTATAATAGATAAAATTGAAAATAGAATTTCTAATTGGAATGCGAAGTGTTTATCGAGAGCGGGTAGATTAGTTCTTATCAATTCTGTTTTATCTGCACTTCCGATATATTGGATGTCTATGCATCTTTTCTCACAATGGGTGATCAATAAAATTGATAAAATAAGAAGGGATTTCTTATGCAGTGGCGATAATCCTAACAGTAGTCTGAAATGCTTAGTAAACTGGGAAATCATTTGTAAATCAAAAAAGGAGGGAGGACTAGGTGTTATTCATTTACGTAACATGAATTTGTCTTTATTAGGGAAGTGGTTATGTAAATTTAAGGATATAAATGATAATTCTATTTGGAAAGAAATTATATCTAAACATTATTATAATGGTAATAATAATTTATACCAAATTACACCTTCGGTTAACAACAATTGTCTAATTTTTGGAAATCAATTTTAAAATGCCATGATATTTATAACCTTGGTACTAATACGTATGATTGTTCATTCAGGAAATAATACAACTTTTTGGCATGATCGTTGGATATCAATCATTCCTCTTAGGGTTGAATTTAAAGAGCTTTTCAAAATTAGTAACTTTAAAAATGCTTTAATTAAAGATGCTTTCTCTCCAGATAATGATCCCTCTTGGAATTTCAGTTATAATAGAATCTTAGAAGGTACAACTCTAAGACAATTCTCTTTATTATGTGCAAGATTGAATGTGTATAACATCGACAACGAAAATGATATTATTAACTGGGAATGGGATAAAAGTAAGAAATTCACTTCTAATTCTTTGTATAAATTTATTAATTTCTCAAGAGTTACTAATAACACTTTTGATCTTATTTGGAAATCTTATGCTCCACCAAAAGATAAGATTCATATGTGGTTAACCATGGGAAGCTAAATACCATTGAAATTTTAAAAAGAAGAATTTGCCAATTGATAATAAATGTTCTTTTTGTAACTTGTATTTTGAAAATATTAATCATATATATTATGATTGTGTGGATACTTGCTACATTCTTAATAATAGTTTTAAAATTTTTAACTTTATTCTTACAACTAAAGTTACCGATTGTGATTTTTACTGGAATAACTTAAGATTTAAGTTTAAAAAGGAAAATGGATTTTTACTAGATACTTTGTTCACTATAATATGTTGGTATATTTGGTTTGAAAGAAACCAAAGACTGTCTAATAATAATAACAGTTATTAATAGATTGGTAATTGAAGTAGCTTCATTTTGTTTCAATTGGATCTCAAATCCAAAATATAGATTGGTTAAAAATAATCATTTTAATGAATATTCTAATAAGGTTAGAAAAAACATGGAATTATTTAAACAAAAAAAACAATATTTTTAACATTAATAACTACAACATTAGCATTTATTCGAATTTGAATGAAAATTTTACTGATTATCATAATGTCCTTTTGATCAAAGGAGCATAATGTTAATATATATTAGATTTTTGAAATTTTATAAATATATAATTACATATTTTGTTAATATCTATGTCTTTTGATTTTTGATTTTGTGTTCATTATCTCATAATTCACATATATATGCCTATTATTAGTCTAACGCTTATCATTGTTTCTTTGTTGTCTTATAGTTTTAACTCTAGTTTTATTATTTTTATTTCATTAATGCGTATATATGTATATAATTTTATTTATATACATATATATGTGTGTTATTCTTATATTTTTGTTTAGTTCCATCTGTAGGTACAAGTTTAGGCTATAAATGGTGCTAGAATGCTATTTGTAGGGTTTCAAGGTTGCTGTTACCAAAATGCTGGATTGTTGTTCGTATGACCGTTGTTAGGAGTGATTTCATATTTTTGATCTGGACCATCCGCACTAGTTGTGAGGCATTCCTTCTCTAGAGGAGCTGCTTGTGGATCTCATTTGTTCTTTGTATTCACAATGGTTTATATGGGGTATTTCTAACACTTCATTATCGGGCGGTGGCCTTTGCCGGAGCTCATTCAAGAAGTTACCTGGTTTTGTTATCTTAGATTTTTCTGTGTTATGAGTTGTCACCTACCAGGCATGTTGGTAGCTCCTTTTCTATCAATGTTATATATATGTTCATGTGTGCTCTCCTCTACTTTAGATGATCACATATATCTCTCAAAAAAATATAATTGAAATTTAACATTAAATACAATCAATGCCATATTTCAAACATTTTATTCAACCAATCAAGCTATTCGACAATAAAAATACAATCTCATCAACCACATATCAGTGTATGTGCATTTTATTTCATCATACAGTACTGCATTCAAAGCACTTTAGTTCAAAAAATATTCACTAATATTCTTTTATAATATATAATTAATAAATTAAACACAATCAAAATAGGGTTTACATCAAACCATATATCATTTGAATTACTTTTAAATAGGATTTAATCCTTTATTTCATTTAAATCCTAATATATATTTAAATAATTCAAATTCAATTTAAAGTATACTATTTTATCTCAAAATAGTCCAAAATTCTGGTTTATATATGAAGTTTAGTATGAAGCATCACATTTCAAGCATATAATATCGATTTGATCAATAAAATAATTATTTACTGGTATTGAATCAAACACAACTGGCTACCAAGCCATCAACAATTCAACCTATCGTCAAATTAAAGTAAGCTGAATCAAAATAATAACTTCATTAATCAATATACTTCGAAATATGAGAAGTTAACTCACCCATTCAAAGATAAAACAAATGATAAAATGAGCACGCTGCTTCTATTTTACAATAAAATGATGATGGTTTGAAACTGAGACCGGATATGATATATTAAATAAACTAAATAAGAATGTAGTTATAGAAAATAGGAATTAGGGTTATACTCACTAATATTTTACCATATTTGTATTTAAAATATATATTGATAGAATAAATTGAAGTAGGGCAGATTCACCAACAAAATCCTTTTAGAACTCCTATTTCTGTCAATTGAAGCACATCATTGACATCATCGCCAACTCCTTTCATGCACGTGCACCCTATCACCTTAACCCACCTTTATTCCTTTGCCACTTGCATGCACAACCAAGCGTCATCGGCTAAAATCACAACTTCTAGAACCACGCATATCTAATTCCTCCATCACATCATCTCATTAGTCTAATGTAGATGCACACACATCCGGGGCCTCCTCGCCGCCATCATTTCTCACCTCTAGTTGCGATGTCATTGTGTTTTTTTGTTCGAAATTACTTTTGGTTTAGTGCTTCGAGCATTTAGGAGGAAATAGGTTTTGTTAAAGGAAAGATGAGGTACCAAAATAGATAAGGATGTAGGGTGTGGTCCAATAGAATAGAAGTAATATTTAATTTTCTTATTAAATAAACTAATACCTCAATCCGCTTATATATCCACCTGTCTTTTAATCAACATTTTACATCCTTTGAAAAATTCACTCATGATGTTTTATCAAATATTTATTTCATATATGTAACAATTTTTCCTTTTGAATATTACTTTCCAATTTCAGCAATTATAAAATAATCGTTTTATTTCCAAAATAAATTCCAAACAGGTATTGGATTTTCGAAACACAATTTAAATTTCAAATTTGAATTTTAAATCAACATTCTCCTTTTATTATCAAATAATTTCAAAATTCTAAATTAAATTCACAAAAATACATTTTAACGTATTTATTTTATTTAAATCTGGAACGGGATGTTGCAAAATCCTCTCCTTTTGCAATTTACTGGAGTGTACTGTAATCCATTTTGACCAATTACATTAATAATAAAATATAATATACACATCATTCTTTACCGTGCTTTCACTGCACCATTCTAATAAAATCTCATATAATATATATTTCTTTATCGAATTTATTTCGTCGACGCATCAATACAAAAAAAAGCGAGCACTTCATTTCTTTCAAATGTATCACACAGTATTATAAATATAGCGACCAATATATGTATAACCTTTAATAGTCGTATTGAAAATTTTCGTAACATTCAAAAGGTATAAAACTTCCAAAAATATTCTAAGTGCCAAAAATTTTGAAAACGTTAAAATCTCCTTTGTACGGAGAGCCTTCCAACATTATAATATGATAATATAGATATACATTGACCAAAACATCATCGGAAAAACATATATAACCAAATTCCCCACATGGCGTATAATCCCAAATATATATAACTCTTCAAGTATAACATACCTTGTTTTTAGTATTTTAAGCAATTTATTTAATTTTTAGGTGAGCAAAAGCAAGTTTCCACCACATTCCAATCCAAGTAGCCTTCTTGTACCTATCCTCAACTCAAATCATTACATAAGTCTCATATATATATATGCATGTATATAAATATCTATATGTATATATACGTATATACATACTATATGTATGTATATATATATGTATATCCATATCTGTATACATATCTATATGTATATATAGATCTATATATATATAATTTAATAATGTGGCATTCATTATATATATGTATGTGTATATGTGTGTGTATTACACATATATAAGCCAACTTTTCGACAAAGTCAATATGTTGGACTTAAGCATCAATTTCCTTTCGAAATATTTCACTACCAATGGAGTTCATATATACCAGTTGAAGTAAACCATATTTAAATTAAAAGAGAACTATTGATGCTTATATATACCACTAACAGTAAGTGTTGAAGTTAAAGAGAACTCTGTGTGTAAAGTTGAGATATATGGGTGAAGCAAATTTCAAATTCAATGAATTCGTATACAGTTCAATATAATTGCATCTACATGTTCCTACTGCACATGACATGCCTTTCATTTCCACTATGTGAATAGCCATAATTTTTTTAATGCACTGCTTTATATTGCAGCAGCTGCACTGTAGCAGCTTGATGCTACTGTTGCAATATAGCAACATGTCACTGCTACATTGCAGTAGCCTATTACTGCCTTATAGGGAGCACAACGTTTTTCTCACTACCTTTATATCCTTCAAATCATGTTCTGACAAGTATAAATCTGAATTAGTTGCCATTGGGACTTCACTTGAGTTTTGAGAATTTCCCTTTTTATACTTGTTGCAATTACGACTGGACTCAATGCTTAAATTATTTTAAACTATCTATGGACTCTTTTGCCGGGATCACTATGAAACCAAAACAAGCTGTTGTAGTGAGTGAACATAAAATTTAAGCTAGTGAGTTGAAGTAAAGCTAGGGGATCCAACCTTTTTAATTCTACAAATTCAATAATCTATACCCACATCAATATTTAGTTTCAGCACTCTCTTATATTACTAACATTACTTCCCTCATTAATAACCAGCTTCCAAAGATGTTAATTGCTAAAAAAGTATTACAACTAGTAACTTCATGGCATACTTCATGGTAAATTAAATATAAATTCAGCAAACATAATGTTTCTTTTCTTCCATTCATAAGTTTTATTGGCATATAAGAATTTAATCAAAACTTTCAATCAACTAAGAGAGGATAACACCTGTTTGAATTGATTATACATAGAAAAATGATTTCAAGCACTAAATCAATAATAACTAACCTCACTAATGCAATTTTTTATTAACCAAAGAATCATAAAAACACTGAACAAAAATGTAAACAAGGATTGGACTTTTTTCGATACTTAATTGAGACTTTATTTCACTGGCTAATTAAGAAAAACTCATACACACTACCAAGGCCACGACATAAACCATCAGACATCCAAATAATTAACTCATAACATCAAGCAAGCATATATTACATCCCAATTTATTTCATTATATCATAAAAACACACAATTATTAGTACCATATGTGAATATTATTATTTTTTCTTCCAAAGCATAAATAATTTTTCAATACAATTACGTACACTTACATGTATATTTCCTACCCTGATGACTGACCCCTTCGATCATTCAGCTTGTACATCACAAGTGAGAGTCATATAAAAATGGGTAAAACAACCCAAGTCACACTGCTCTAAGGCAAAGGTATATCTCTATCTATATATTATTCTAACCTCAGCCCTGGTACCATGCTATAAAGCACCATCTCCAGTGTTCGGATTTTTAAAGGGAGTTTATCGTCCGATAACTCAGATCAAAGGGCATGGATGGATATTAAAAGGGAGTTTATCTTTGTATTAAAGCAACTTCTCATCCCTTTTTATTTAATTAATACCTTTATTAATTAAAACTTCTTTATAAATACTTATATATTTAAAACACCTTTATAAAAATATATACATGTATACTACTATTTCACTGTTCATTTCTACTCTTTAAAATACTTAGACAATGTATTCATATTCTTTACAAATGGTATAAGAATATTCACAAATCTCTTAACAAGATTTCACATTTGCAAAAGTATAATTATAATGAGTTAAAAACAAATGCTACTTAAACATTCTTTACTATAAATACAAAACCATTTTATACTTAACATTATCTTTAAAACATTCTTTTCAAAGATCTAATTACATCTACACTTATTTAACAAGGTAATGTAATTTTAATAGCTTTTCAAAAACCATTCGTTATAACTTAACGTTATAACAAAACCACTGTTATCCCTTTTTATAAATTACTTAACTTACTTTTCCAAACTTATATATACACTTTAAAAATACTTATAAATAGGTTTTAAATATACATATAAAATATTACTTAAAAATAACTAATTTATAACTTACTAAAAACCTTTTAAATGCTATAAAGGAAATCTTTTTCTTTAAAAATTCATATTTATTTATTAAAATATATTTAAACTTCTACTCTTTTTTCCATACTCTAATCTACGTTATTAGACTTCCCTAAAAAGATCCACAAAGATAATAAATTTTAAACCATTTAAATCATGAAAACTAGTTAAAATGTCGCATTAAAACAAAATAGTGCAGCAAGCACAGAAGTACTATAGTACATCAAAGACAACATTTATAAGTGATGTTAAATGTCCTGGATAGAGAGTACTTAGAAAAGCATCAAAATTTTGACAAGTTATCTTTATCCAAATGATAGATTCAAGGTATGACCATTTTTATAGCAAGAATCAATCTTCTATTACATAATAATAAAAACCATGCAAAGAAACCTCCAAGGATGTCTTCCAAAATCATATTAATAATCGTCGAACACAAGGCGTTTCAAAGTGCATCTATAGTGACTAATTCTCGTTTCTAACATTTTCAACTTGCTTACTAGTTATGAAATGATTTAAACTTTAATATTTTTACAATAAGAGTTAAACATAAATTAATTATTAAAAACAACAAAGAAACCCCTAATGATGTCTTTCAAATTAACTTTAAAAATTATCGAACACAAGGAGATTTCAAAGTGCATTTGTAGCGACCTTTTTGCTATAACTTTTCAAACTTTGGTCTATTATCTCTACAACTTTCCAAACAATTTCCTTGCTTTCCCATACACTATTATAAGTATAAATAACAACAAGATATATCTTTTCATAATATATTCACATATGACCATTTAACACGAGTTAAAAAAAATGTATTCAAAGTGCACTTATAGCGACTATTCTGGCTTCAAACACATTTGAAAACACTTCAATGGAAGATACAACCAAACCAAAGATGTAAACATAAATTCAAGGTCGTGTTACATGTTGTAGAGGTGATAGAAGTGACAATGTACAATATAGCGTTGGCATTTGCTTTCAAAAGCAAGTATGGTCCAAAAGTTATAACTTTCATTAGTTAACTTTGCTTAAACTTTATATTCAAGCGACAAACATAAATGTACACTTACATACACATTTAATGGTAAGTAAACTCACTTAAATCCATGCTAAAACCAAGCACAAGCACACATGAATGCTTCCTACCATCACCAAACGTCCAAAGCTTCCACCTTTAGCCTCCACAAGCACTTGGCCATGCCCCCCTCCCCCGCTCCTTAAATTGCTCGTGGCCTAGGAGTCGGTGCCCATTTTTTTTCACTTCTTCCACTTTTGAGCTGCTTTTCCAAGTTTCTAGGATGTTCTAAGACCTTTGCCAAAGTTTGAGAGGGATTGAAGTTCATTTTATATGTTTTCTAGAATTTAAAGAGATGAAAAAGAGGCATGAAGACTAACTTTTGTTCAGTATTTTGTAATGTGATTTCATGATATTATGAAAGCTATTAAGAAGACTTTTTGAAGATGCCACCCCTTCTTTATCACTTCCTATTTCTGGTCAAAATGAAGCATCACCCCCATGTGCCAACTTTCCACCTAATCTCAGTTTTGCTTACCTTAAGCTTTCCCAAAATACCCCTCTCCATAAATATCTTCTTTATCTTGTCCCCCCACATCATTTTAGCTAACTAAACTAAAAAAATTCTAATTAATTATACATTAATATATTAGGAAAGTACAACAAGTTCGAACAATTTCTATCAACCAAAAAGTTATTTATCGATAAAATGATTTTCGATCAAATTATCGATATTTCTTTGAACTATTTATTTTTGTAAATATTTTTCAAAAACAAGTTCACCTTCATTAGTTACTAATTAAAATCTGATTAAAAGGTTATAAAATTCACTTAATCACATTAAACCAAGATTCAAATATTTAAATACGAAATGTTCGAAATTCCGGGTCGTTACTTCGACATTTAAAGAGTCTTACGTACTCTAGTCCCAACTGATGAATCTCATCTTTTCTTGAAATATATTGACTTGGAATTTTTGAAATAGTATGTTATTTTAATGTCATAAATTTCAAATGGTTATAACACATTGTAATTACTATCACATAACATATTATTTAAGAATTTTCTATTTATATATTTTTAATTAATTATATCATCGTATATCAAAGTATATGATAGAAAAAATACCTTTGTTATGAACAAGATTGGTTATAAAGTTAGATATATGTAATAAATACATAATTTTTTCTAGAGCACACCCCCAACTCTATTAGCTATTGTCTAAATTTGACATGTAAGCATACTAAATTTTTGTTATGTTTGTAAAATCAATTCCAGTAATATTAAATATTTGATTAAAATAAAATTACAATGTCCCTTAATTAAACAATATGACAAAGAGAATCATTTACTCAATTTAAAGAGGAAAATAATATTTTCTACTATTTGAAAGGAAATGAATAATTTTAGCATTTTTACTTATAAATTTTAATAATATATTATGAATTTAAATTTAAACTTTGAATATGTTTTAAAAGCAAAAAACAAATTTTTATTCTTACACAAGGCTGATAAATTTGAGTGTACACACACACACATGTTACCCTTTTTTGCTTTTTCAACGTAGCAAATTTTCGAATTCCAATCTTCCTTTAATTCTTAGCATGTACTCAATGATGAGAGATAAATTAAAACAAAAAATACAGGCCTTTTTTGAAATTTATCACTATTTTTGTATGTGTATTAATAAAAATAAAAAATAAATCAGCCGTTGTATCATAATTTATGTACAAACAGGTCAAATACTGAATAAATAAGAACGAAAAAGGTATAAGAAGTCCATATAATTGTTGATATTTTGAAACTAATTCTAGATTTTGTCTAACTAATGCTATATAAAGAGCATAAAACTTTATGTAATTCTCAAGTCTAAAATTTTGAGCTAAGTAGGAAAAAACAAATAAAAAATTATGGTAACAACAAAATCTTGTAAGTGTGCAAAGAACTATATTTCTAGATTTTAGAGTATCATTCTAGCATTGTAATGATCTGGAATTTTGACAGCTTAATCTGTGAATATTTAATTCAATCTAAATATTCGATTTATGGTTTTAATAAGTAAATAACTTTCTTTTAAATTTATAACTAATAATAGATAATTTATTTGTGAATATTTTTTACACTGAAAACTAAAAATGTGATTGAAACCTCTTTTTTCGGATAGCTACTTTTTTATCGAACAACATGTTGTAGAAAATCATAAATACCCTTTTATATGTTTAAAAAAAAATTACATGTTTAAAAAGAAAAACATTTACATTTTGAAATATAAAACGATAAGTGAATAATAATAGTACAAAATAAAAATATATTAAAATTTTTAAACTTGAAATGACACATAGATTCCTTAAGTGTCTTAGTAAACAAAAGGACTTAAAAATACCCTATTACCCAAGAAATTTACATATGTAATGTACTTTGATGGAGATGGAATGATGTTGGAGTTGAAAAGAGTATTTTCAACTTAATTTTTCTTATTTTAAAATTTTTTTGCAACCATTTTATACAAACAAACACTATTCTATCTTCTTATTCCATACTTCTTAGCTTATTTTTTTTTTCCAAGTTCATGTTTTTATTCTTCACTCAAGAATTATTTGAAAGAGTAAAGATCTTCTTTTTTCTTGAAAAACAAGATTAGCTTGAGTTTGCAATGATTAGAAAAGGTGAGATTCTCTAATTCCATGTTTATTTGTTTTGATTTTATATGCGATAAAAGTTTGGAAAATGTACACATAGTTTGTTTGAATTAGTTTTAAATCTCTTCATGATAAAATAATAGTTTAAAAATCTGTTTTGATTTTAGAAATAACAAAATAGGTTTACTGTTAATAACTGTAAAACAACTTCTACTTTTGTTCTTTGCAAAACCGTAGCAAAACATTTCCATCTTTGTTTTCAAAAATCAATATCCCTCGATCCATTCCGTTCCAGCCAAAACTGTCAACTAGTAAGATGTTTATCTCGGAGTCTAGTTTTTTTTAAAAATAGTTTTAGGGCTTTTCATCGAGTAGGTTGGGAGAAAACTGTAAACTACAATAAGTCGTTATAATTTGTCAGGTTTTCATCAATCACGGATCGACGAATGGCCATTGCAGCCGTGTTCGTATCGACAAATTGTGATTTTTAGAGGCTGTCCCATGATTTTTAGTAACGTGGTTTGGTCGTGATAGCTAGTTGATCAGTTTTGGGTCTATTGGCAAATTCTGACTGAGGGGATGACCTGAAGGAGGAGCGACGACGGTTGGAGCTGCCTGGGAATGAGGCGGTGGTGTGGTGAAATTTGCATGGTAATTAGTGGTCGGTGGTGGCCAGGGGAGGTCGCGTTAGGGTTTAATAGGGAGTTTGATTTTGGGTCGAAAATTGATCTGGGCGCGGCACGTAGAGGCATCGAGCTCCACGTTGATTTTCCTGGAGCTGCGGTAGGGGTTGGTAAGGCAATTGGTTGTGGAGATGGTGGTTATAGGTGATTGAGACAATGGTGATGGAGGACTGTACGAGCCTGTACGCGTTTTGGTTTGGGGTCAAAGTTGTCGGTTTTCATTTAGAGGTGCCGGAGGTGACGTGGGAGGGTGCTTTGGGACGAGCTCGAGAATTAGCGGTTGTGGGTAGGGTCGAGGCGGTGGTTGATGGTCAGGTGGCAGCGTGCACGTGCTCGCGTGCACGGTCGTGCATGATCGTTTGGGCTCCGGGTTTTCAATTTTGAATTTGATTTAGAAATTGGATTTGGGTATATTAGTTTTAGAGGAGAAGCTTGGTATTGGTTTTGGGGTAACGGGCCAGGTCTGGGCCTAGTAGTGGTTAAGTGTTTAGTAATTAAACAATTTAACTAAAAAGTAGGGGTGGGCATAAACCGCACCGCTATATGGAAATCGCCCGCACCGGACCGCAAAAACGGTGCGGAAATCCACACCGAATCTTCTAACCGAAGCAGATACCCCAAACCGAACCGACCCGCATCGATACGGTTCGGTTGCGGTTTGGACGATTGAACCAACAACCATATTAAACCGGACCGGACCGAAAATTTACATTAGTAATCTTATGATAAAAATATAAGAAACTCCTATCTTATTTTAGATTCTAACGATGTACATTCTATTTTTAGCGTATGTTGTTGTTATATTAATAATAATCGCTATCATAAAGGAAGAAGCTATAGTTTTGGTATAATATTTTTCATCTCATTTTTTGGATAAATGCTAATTATAATCGTAGTCATTTCCTTAATGATTATGCATTGGTTAATGTTGATCTTTGGTTAATCTACCAAAAAAATCTCACTTGTAGGTAAACGTCAAATTGAAATAGTCATACAATTAAGAACTAATCTCTCATTTCAGTATAACATTGTGTGTTTAACCTTTAAGTGTAAAAGTTTCACATAGTTGCCTTCGTAAATTGATTGTTGATGAAAGTAATTCTCTTATTTCATATTTAATATGGGTTCAAACCGGACCGGACCGAAACCGAACCGTATTACATTCAAACCAAATCGAAACCGAACCGTTTAAAAGATTAGTATAATGGTTTGTATTTTTGATTAACCGTTTGGTGCGGTGCGGAAGCGGTTTGGACTCCAAACCGCATCAAACCGACCCGCGCCCACCCCTACTAAAAAGGGGTTAACTTTGAACATGAATAACTCATTCATTTCTAATCCGGTTTACCTACCATTTCTTGCACTAGACTCGTATCGACGAGTATGACACTTTAATAAAAATTGTTGATAATTCTAGTGAAGTATAATTTTGATGATAAATTAATAGTGATAGAAAATAATTACGTAGTTGGTTAATTTTATTTTATCAGTGACATTCACTTAGCAGAACAAAGACACCATTCTGCTATATTTAAATTTAATTGATTATATTGGACATCTATTTAGAAGAATAAATTCTCATTCTGCTATTTTATAAATTTGGATACTTACTGATTTGTCAATTGGCTAAGACAGATGATGGGTTATCTATCGTCTGTTAATTGTGAATTTTATTTACATATTTGTTGCTTATGTAAATATCAGTGATATGATTTGAATTGCTGAACTGAAATAGATGGTAGCTTGTTTAAGTGCCATTGTAGTCGCTGAGCCTTTTTTCAAAGTTTGGATAGATGATGGATTTGGATTTAGTAGGATTTTTAAATATATCAAAGTAAAGTAATTTTTATATTTAAAATTAGTTAAATTAATATTGTTTTAATTATAATATTTTAAAGTTACCTAATTATTATTAAATTATATTTATTTAAGTTGATTAAAAGGATAACCAATTATTTTAAAGTTAATTAATTATTTTATAAATGATATTTTAAGTAGTTAATTATTTAATAATGATGGTTTGAAATTTTATTAATTACTTATTAATAATGGTTTAAGATAATTAATCTTTTATTTAATAGCGACTAAGTTTATTAATAACGATTTAGGTAAGTTAATTATTTATTAATAAATGTTTAAAAACCTTAATAAATTATTTATTTAGAAGGTTTTTGAAGGAATAAATAAAAGTGTTTAAAATAATAAATTGCTTTATAAAGAGAATTATTTCAAACATAAGGGTTGTTAAAGTTATGATTGGAAAGAGATCTTGGATTTTGGAAAATAAGATTTAGGTATAAACTTTTGTTTATGTGAATTTGATCACTTACAAAATTAAGTATATGAATCTAATAAATTATTAGTCCTTCTTAATTTTGGTGATATGGAAGTTTTTCGCCACTTAATACCGAAGGATTAGTGATTTGGATTCATGAAAGTCAGTGTTTCAAAAAGATAGCGTTTCAATCCAATTAATAGAATTTTGAAATTTCTTCTTAAATATTTTGTGAATATTCCCATACCATTGTATAAGAATATGGTATAGGTTTTCCATATATAGAAAGTAATGGTTTGAGAATGTATACTTATACCGATGAAATAAGTATATAGATATTTGATAAATAATATAAGTATTTAATTAGTGAAGATTATTTTTAAAAGGCTTACTGGATCTATATGGAAATAAATCTATGTTTTTTTATAGCTAAATAACCGACTATCAAATCTGGATCTATTTTTAACTTTGAAAATATCTAGGAGAAACACGAGGATTACATGGTATAGTCATCTTCGATGATGCTGTAGTATGCATATAAGTCTTGTTTTATTCTTTTAGAACAAAATGATAAGGAGATCTGTCCACTTAAACGGTTAGGGAGTGATTCCTGCTCTTATACATTGTTTTTTTATTTCTGAAAAAACTGGAGTTGAGTTTATCAGAAACTATCGAATGTTGGGTCGAAGAGACCGAGATCGGATAAGTATGAATTATCCAAAAACCACTTCGAGCCAACTCAAGCCTTCGAATTGAAGGCATCTTAAAGATGATGGTATTGAAGACGGAGCTCTTTGAAGTGCAAGGGTTATTTGCTACTAATTCTGAGGGTAGTTTAAAATGGATGTAGTATAAGTAGTGTCTTCGGTTTGTTCATATCTTGAATAACTCACTACGCCATAGATTGCATACTGCAGCACCCAAGAAGTGATGCAGGAAGTGCCAAAAAATGTTGCTGTAGGCTTAAAAAGGGCAAAGGCAACACTTTCTCGGTGATGCATTTTGCCGCGTTGCCCTAGAGTCAAAGGCAACATCTTTGCGGCCCTAGGGCAACATCTTTGCGGCCCTAGGGCAACATCGGTTTTGTTGTTGCCACATGTACCAAATTTACTAAAAAGTGGGCCCCACAATCTGGGCCCTAACATGTGGGCCCACATTGTGGGGCCCACTAATTCTGTGGCCCACCTTTACGGAACCCTGTTGTGGGGCCCATATTCACTAATCTATGGTAACACTTTTACCATCCAATGGCAACACTTTGCCAGTTTATTACCACATTTAACATCACATACTGCAACATTATATCATATCTATGGCAACACCTTTTGCAATTTAAATTGGAAATGTACTGCAACATTATACTACTGCAACATTATATCATATCTATGGCAACATTATACTGCAACATTATATCATATCTAATGGCAACATTACACTGCAACAAAGAACTTTTCATTTCAGAATAACCAGCAACACAAGTTTTACTTAGTCAAGTACAAAATAACAAACATACTTAAAAACATAGCCAGTGTATTCATAGTTACAGCTAGTACATACTAAATTCTACTTATTAACAGTACATTCATATTTGCAAGCCTCTAGTGCCATCAGTGCCTCTAGTGCCTCCAGTGCCTCCAGTGCCATCACTGCAGACGGTCGCACAAAGATCCCCAACATCAATTTGCATGTCAGGGTTTGCTTCGCCTAATTTCTTAAGCACCCATGTCAAGTTCTCCCGAACTTTTTGGTTCACCTTTGCATCAAATTCATTTTGGACCTTCTTGTTCACCTTTGCTTCGACTTCGTCTGCTATATTTTCCCATATCTTCGCTGCCAGCTCATGTATGTATGTGCTTGTTATTGGGGAATATTTTGAAACTTCTGCAGACTTTGTGTGCCGTCCTATAAGCCAAGATGGACCGTGCGACTTTCCATCAGAAATCATTTCTTGAACAACTCCATCACTTCCTCCTTCACCTATTGCTTTTTCAATCGTATCCTGCAAAATAAAGCAGTTTCAAAATGTGACGTTAAATAAAATTAACAATTCTGAAACAATTTTCTTAAACAAGAATTGTTTTGCAATATCTATTAACAGTTTTAAAATGGATTCAGAAAATATCCTGCTATAGGTTTCAACAAAACAGGATCTAATTCTATAAATACATTAATTTTCTAATTACACTAGCATACATGAAGGAAAGAATTTGACAAAGAATTAAACTATTATTATTTAGAAATGGTATTATTCACTATTATATCTTCATTGATTACCATTGGTTGAAAAAAATAGTTGGAGCATATTTCATATTATAATGATCAATATAACACAGTGCAATTATGAGCAAATACATAAGAACTCACAGTTTTAAACATAAAGACTTTACACATTTACATTCTTGCAACCTCCACTTGTATCACCATTTACTTTCATCAACCTGCATATAGTACCACAACAAGGTGGTAAATAAATATTAGTCACTGAATAAATAAGATAGCTAACAATTGAATCAGAATAATCAATGCTTCCTAGGTCTACGCTGTCTTATTTTTTCGTTAATGCTAAATTCAGGTGCTTCAAAAATATCAGTATTAGCATTTTGAGCTTCAATGCAAATGGGAAGTTTATCTTGTCTAGCATTGAATAGCTCACCGAAAGGACCATTTCCAGCTATTATTGAACAAAACAGATCAGTTAACAATAAATCATAGCTAATTGCTGGAGTGTTTAAAAGCATCCCAATGCAAGGTGCCATGTGAGGTGATAAACTGTTTCCTTGCTACTGATTAATAGATCTGGTATCGATGATACTTCTATTAGCTTTATTCTAAATAGTCAAGCACCTCCTTCTTTTGCCATGATGCTGGGTCTCAACCTGCCTAAGAGTAAAGGTACTATTTAATCATGTTGGATTTTTTTCTTCTTTCCAATCAGTGTAAAGTGGAGACGGAATCTCATGGTACATACCATTGTCTAAAATAGACCAACCAGTACCACTGTCTTACAATATAACAAAACAAAGCAGGATGACACATAACAGAAAAAGAAAAATTATATCCATATTATATGTTTATGCACAATCTCATCCGGATGATGTTATACAATACGTAGGCCACTAGTATTTAAAATGTTTCAATGAAATAATTTGCTAAATATAAGCAACTCAATCAAAGCTTTGAGCATTTGTATAAAAGCAACTGAGATATACAAATAATCTATGTTCCCAAACCTGCAGTATAATCTAGTTTATTATCGAAATTGAAATGGCGTCATGAGAAGTCTCAATAAACATAGTTTCTTAGAGTAAAATTTATATGTTGTTTTAATACAAGCATTGATGACCTTGAGGAAGCATAAAATAATCAGAAGGAAATATTGAAGTAAAAAGGCAATACACCTAAATTCGATGGAAAACATGAATATTGAATTTAAATAGGGTCTTACCACAAACTCGAAGCAAAGAAGGCACTAATGGGAATAACGCATGTCGCATATCTGCAAAATATGTTAAAGATATTAGCACTAATACATATTTTTCTTAAATAATAATTATTATAAAAAGAAAAAATTATGGTTGTTTTTATTTACCATTTATTCAAGAGACGTTGCATTCAAACGTTCTTCCTCTAATAATCTAGAAGGCAAACCTTTGGATTTTCTAATTTATGCAAGTCTTTCAAAAGAAAACATAGGATTGAAAGTAAGATTATCTAATTTTCTAGTTCTTGATAATGCAACAAATGTTAAATCAAAACTTTCTCGATCGCTGATATTAATGATTGCTTGATCAAGTGTTAGTCCTTAACTTTTATGTATTGTTATTTCCCAACATTAAACCCATGTTCATTAAAGGCGATGTATCCAAATCAATATGATACATATTATTTGTCATATATGCCTGAACATGGTAAAAGGTAGTGATTAGTTAAACAAAAGTGCTTATAGATTCAGGTTTTTCTTCTAATTGACTGGTTCTTTTCAAAGCATTCTTATCTGAATGTTCCACACCATCAATAGCCCCGATATTTAATGGAATACATAGTAGTTGGAGGTACATGAGGAAAACAAAATATGTATGCCCCAATACTTGAAACCATAACTATGATGAACCATGCTAGCATGCTTGGTTTCTAATGGATTTATCAACATTGTTCTTGCATAACATGTTTTTAAAAGGAAAATTGATTAACTGAAATCATTTGCTTGTTCAATATCATTAATTATCGAACCAATCAACCTCCTAATATACAATAAATGTTAGGATTAGACTATTTGCAATACAATGAAACATTTCTCTTATTGTTGTTCAGTTGCAATGCTTGTGATCAACACTCAGTTTGAGCATTGTCCCACCATTATGCTAGCAAGAAACTAAATTTGGTTGTTCTAGTTACATGTTGGAGAAACATATATTTATTAGAACCTAAATTGGTTGCTCCAACCAACGTTTTCAAAACGGGATTAAAATTGTAAATCGCAAAGTTAAAATTTTAAATCAAAACGAGATTCAAATTGTATATCGTAGATTCAAAAGACTTATATTTTAAGGTTTGCACGCAGTTTCTAATTGACTTTGACGTTTGAACTTCCACAATTAAACATAAAACTCAATATTCTCTCTTATTCCACTTTTATTTTGTTTTGAAAACATTATTATTAGAATTGTGAATCTAATTAAGTGTATTATATATGTTAATGTGAGTTGAATGTTTTTTATTTATTGTTTTGACTAAGTTTGAATCGGAATGTAAATCAAATCATTAAGGAAGAGATCTGATCTGAATTGGAAGTTAAATTGTAAGATTTTTGACAACAATGGCTCCAACTACATGTTGGAGCAACATATATTTATTACAAAAAACATAATGCACAAAATTATTCTAGCTGCATCAGCATTGTGCTCCAATTAAAGATATCAGACACTCAATGCATGAATTTATTGTAGTCCCATTACTTCATACTCCAATTACATGTTCAAAAGGAATTTTCTTTGTTTCAAATGAACGTTTTAGGTCTATAAATAACCATTAACCGGACAGAGGTAGAGAAATGATAAATCCATAACAAAAGGAGCTAGGCAATCAGTAGCACTTGTATGTAGAGAAATGATAAATCCCTAACAAAAGGAGCTAGACAATCAGTAGTAATTGTACAAGTCTAATTATCCTACCAATCACATTGGAAAACCAAAAGCGAATCTAACTACCAAGTACTAACAGTTTCTTTCTTTCACAAGTTATATGAAAAAAAAGGAAAACAATATATGTAAAGCTTAGAAGATGATATTATTTATACTATAGAAAATCACCTGTTTGAAATTACTCCATACATTATGATCTGGACCCTTCCCATCCCATACCACTCTTATGTCAATGTCCGCACCCTGAATAAAGCAATAAACACGATTTCCAATAAACTGCAAGATCTACAATTCAAGATCAAAGACAAGTAAAATCAGGGTAACAAATCAAACACCTACCATGGTCATAGCTCCAAAATGTGCAACAGCAATGATAATACTTCCAATTCCCACAAATGGATCATAAACGAATTTTCCTGACTGAGCTAAGCCTTGATTGGCCATAAGAAATGCCATTCTTCATCCATAGCCGTGGGGCCAAGATAGTTACGACTTTTCAATTGATATGTAGGCAATAGTGTTCTATTTGCAGCTCCAACCTCTCGACCCAAAAATATGGTCTTTTGCACAATTGGCGGTAGACCATTCTTCGAATCCCAATCATAAGTTTCCATAAGCCAGAATTTATGATCTGGATTTCGCAATTTAACCTTACCCTAAAGAAAAATATATATAATGTATAAGGAAAAAATGATTTATGATATGGAAATGTATGTCCGAAAGACTAAGATAGCAAGAAGCGATTCAGATGTTAAAGACAAACACGCTACTATAATTACCAGTCGCCAAGAAAACAAACTATAACATATCCTAATGTGAAGAGTACATAAAAAGTTACATCAATGCAAAATGTGCAAGATGTCACTTCAAACAAACCTGGAATGGTATGTACTCAAGTGCACGAATACATTCATTTTGTTGTTGAAATGTGAGTGTCTTCCCAAAAGTGTCGACAACAATTCTAAAAGTGTTATCTGCTACCAAGTATGGTGACTTGTGATCTTCTGGTATTCATTTATAGACTTTTCCAATTCTTCATATGTGCTTTCGTATCCCCATAGTTCATAAATTCCCTTCACTAAAATGCCTCAATTTTGATGCATAGTATATGTGTGACATAATGATTGATAGTAAGAAGTACTTTACAGTAGAAACATTAAAAAATTATTTATATATGCAATCCCGATAACTATAAGAGTTATACCATCAACTGTAAAACAGACAGCGTACAAATGAATATATGTACCCAGCTTAATCACATCCACCACAGAGAGCAAGCCAGGGGTAGATTTTTGTTTATGGAAATGCCTTGTTAGAAAGGTGCAGGTTGTTACTATTTAGATGCCGATCTTAATGCTTTACTATCTTACGTCGGACTGAATTTTACCACATTTCATTTCTCAAGTATAGCATGAGTAAGTCCTCCCTACTCAACTAATATTTACAGAAAATCAATCCATATAGAAGCTAATTGCTTATATTATGAGAATATTCCTGATCATATTAGCACAAACATAAGATACATGACAGATTGTTCAACAGCCAACCCCATGAATACAAGATATATAGCTTATGTATCACGAAGAAAATAAATGAAGCATCAACTCAAACAAACATACACAAACCCAATAGGAAAAGTACAACAGATTACTTCTATTGGCGATTTCTTCAGAAGGAAGAGATAAGAAATAGAAAGGAGAATCTATGTGATGCTTTTATGGAAGCTCCCAATCGAGAGTTTGTGTGGAAAAAGTTCCGTCTTCTCCTCGCACCTAATTTTTCATACCTGATGTACCAATGTCGATAGGGAGATGGCCGGCTATGGAGAGGCACTGATGTCGATAGGGAGATAGCTGGCTGTGGTGACGTCGATAGGTGTTTTGCTGCATCTGGTGGTGGGCGGTGGAAATCTGGGCTGTAGGTTTGATGCGTTGATTTAGGGTTCGAACTGTTTGAATTTTTTATCGAGAAGAATTAATCTGGATTTGGAATTTAAACGGCATACTGGAGAGAGATTTTATTGTTACTACCGAAGCGGTAGGAGGAAAGCTTGTGTTTGTAAATCGCGCTGAGACAGTAACCATGTTTTTTGGGCTTCAGAAAAATTGATTTTGGCCAGTGACAGTAAGCAAACCTCCTTAACGGTCGATTTGATAAGTTCCACCATTTAGAAGTTCCAGCAAACTACGAAGATGTTGCATGTCATGATGAATGCTGAATTTTATGGAAATGAAACTTTTGCCGCTTTGTTTTTGCTTCCCGCGTTAAAAATTGTTTCAGCCCGCACTCATTTTTTATAATATTTTTATAAGTCTATAGCTACTGCAATATAGTGTTGATATCTATGCTAACATCCTGAAGCTAATGTTGTAATAGACAAAAGTCAGCATAGCTATCGTTACATTGTAGCTAGCAACATCTTGTATTTTCGTTGCAATAGGCCATCTATGGCATAGTGACTTGTATGGATAAATGATGGCATTGCATTGTCACCTAGAGGGCGGTGGTAGCATTCCAAGTGGGATTTCTATCTTGAAAGATAAATCCTAGCCTCAAGCCTCATCAACCGGAAATGACTAAAATAGGAATACGCCCCAAAGGCTACGTGGGTCGCACCCATTAAGGTATTGTCATCATCCTTCTAGATTGTTATTTATGGATTTGGTTGTGCATGAGAGCTCTTGAGATAAGGTTACAAAGCAAACAGAGTGATGAAATATATTATACTATCCAGTAAGGGGTAGGTCAGTCTTGCCATGCAGGGGTCGATAGGTTCGACCTCGGTACATTTTATCTAGAGGTGTACTGTGACGAGCGGTACCCTAATAACCCTGTCATTGATGGAATCCATTATCTAATAAGTGCCTTTGGACTTAGTTGTATAACTATTATGCTGGAATTTAATTAATATAACAATTTTGGCTATGATTCAATATTATTTTAAAACCTAGACACTATTATAATATCATTGGATTTTCTATAGAAATGTTTTGGTTATCGTAAGGTGAAAACCCGTTCATGTTTATGTGCAGCGTGGTCTTATGAGATACTTTTATTTTAAAGGGTTTTACAGGATATAATAAAATTCCTTGTGATTTGAGTTTCTCATGCTGGCTTATCATACTGATTCGGGTGTTATTTTTCTTAAATGCTCGGCTCAAACTCGAGTATTTTTCCTGAGATAGCTTTGGATGCTTTAGAGTTTTAGGAGACCAGTTGGATGCCAAGACGTATTTCCATATTTGTAATTCCACCGTGTTTTTCTTGTGTGTATTTATTGGCATTTGTAAGGATATGCTGTTATAACTGTCTAGGCTGATGATAGGCTAGACTCTGATGATGTTTGTGTATTAATGGATTTTCTTTTGTAAAGATGAATTAGGAATATTATATATTATTCATCACGTTGAGATTTAGTTCTGTCATTTTCTTTTTCCTTTCCCTAAATAATCTATCTTTCCAGCACTTGGTTGCTCAGCACATAATACCGTGAATGTATTAGTGTCGACTTCCGAGGACCGAAAAAGCGGGTCGTTATAACCATTTCCATAATCAAGACCATTAACTCTTTAATTTTTAACTAAAATATTTGTAACTATTTATGGTAAGCATTTATTAGTGACAGATCCCTTTTCTAAAAAGAATGAAATGGGAAACTATATTTTGAATAAAATCTCACACCCCACTCAATTGTAAACAAACTCCAAAATCTTTTGACAATGAACAATCTAGCAAACTGATGCAGTCGCACTAGTAGTAATGACATAATTAATTGGAAAACTTTTTAGCCATTTTTATTTTTTAGTCAGAGTTTAATATTCATTGTATTATAATTTCAGTTTAAGAATACAAGTAGAAACTTATTCTTGCAAAATGTCTTAAAAATAAGAGTATATACTACGATCGTTATTTATACTAGGATTTGACAGAATATTTAGTTTTCTTTCTAGTTTTTTAGGTTCAAAGATAGGTGAAAGAAATAGAAGTAATCAAGGGATAATTGAAATAAGACAATAAAAATAAACATACAAGTATTGCTAATAAAGTTGTATCAATTAGATGAGTAATTATGAATATATATGTATTATTCTTATTATTTTATGTATGCAAATTTAAAATAATGATTATATGGTAAATGTCATTTAATTAACTAATCAATAGGTTAATGGAAGAAACCAATCAATTGAGTTATTAGTAGGTTGTATAATCAAGTAATTATGGAGTTTTCAAATTATTTTCAAACAATATTCTTATTAAATTTTCATTATAATAATTTTCAAAGAGTAATTGATTAACTTTAATTAAGCTATTAATTGATTGTTATATTTATACATGATATATCAATCAAATAGGCAGAATATGATAATTTGCAATAAATCTCTATAACAAGTTAGCAAAATTGTACAGTTGATAAAGAGTATTTCATTTGAATTCAAAATAGGTTAAAGAAATAATTGATTCTTTATAACGATGAATATATTAAAACGAAAATAATAAAAAATAAGCGAGTTGTCTAAAAAGAATTTGTCAGTCTCAATATAAGCTTATCTACTCTCCCTATTCCATCCATCGTGTCATACTTTTCATGTGCAACCAAAATCTTCTCCCTCCTCCTTTTCACCAACTTCCTTCAATTTACTATCTCATCTATGATGCCATTGTTGGTTCCACCACTATAACCATATCTATAGATAGGGTATCGCTTAGCATGTTTCTTCATGGTGTGATTGGCTTATATTAGTATATCTTTCTTCGAATAAGAAATGGCCAGGAATGTTACTATTTCTTGCCCGACCTTTAAGATCTCACCTTTTGTTGAAGAAGGATTTAATTTATACACATGATGATCTACAAGAAATAGATAAGGGATCTCTTCAAATTAAACTCCAGGTATTTCATTATTACCACCACATCTTTATTCTATTTTTTATACTATACTCTAAACACATCTTATACCATTATTTTTATTCCATTACATAAAAAGTTCAATATTTGACCTTTTGTATTCTTTATTCTTATTTGGCCTTACCTTATTTTCTATTTTATCCTTAGTTCAAAGAATCATTTTTCATTATGCACCAAAAGTAGATTTATATCTAAATCACGCACTCATAAGCATATTACTTTTCGTTGACGTTCTTTAATAGTGTAATCGAACCCCCTACTGGATATGTTGATTTTTGCTAATAAATCTATCCATTTAGTGCTTTTTTATTTTTTTTCCCAAGATTTTAGGAAACTCTTTAAGATTTGATTTTATTTGTTTGTTATTTATTTTTGAATATCTTTGTTTAGGTATGTTTTGTTATATTTTTATCATATTCAGATAATTTATGTTTTGTTAAAACATCATATTGGGTATATATGTATGTTTCATTTATAATTTATCGCCATAGATCCTACATAGTTTTGTAAGGATTATAAACACCATATTACCTTTCAGTTTTTCCTATAATAATTTAAGTGCATTAATTGAAAAACAAATTACATTAAATGAATTGATTACATCGTGTATTAATTACATTAAACGAGGGTGTGCGCACGCATGCTTGTTTTAAACATTAGTTATGATAAACATAATGTTCCTACTACCTTTACTTATATTTTTCTACTATGCTTTAGTTTCTAAATGTCATTTCTTTTATTCTCCTAAGAATAATCATAAACTCTAAACTATTTGATATATTCGTTTTTTACAACTTTTAGTGTACGTCTTTGCATAATTCTCCTATCAGTACGCTTTTACATAATTCTCTTATCATTTTTACATTGAACTATGTACCTTATCATAAAATATTATATTCTAAAACATATATAGAAATATTTGATACAACCTGTCTAACCTTTTGTTCCTTTGTGCTAAATTCTATGGAATCAAGTATGTCTTAGAGAATTAGACTTATTCAAATCCGACATAGACAAGGAAATATCACTTCCCAAGGGATGATTAATTTGTTCATCTTGTATCATTGTAATCAGTATCTAAATGAAAAGTCTTACCCGCCTCGATTACAATAAATAATACATTTTTTAATTTACTTATCATGTGGAATCACTAAGTGAGTTTGTTTTCCCGGATAAGAAGTAAACACCTACCTATTTGTTGATATATCTATATTAAAGTTGAAATAGAACCACAATCTTTTGGTTCGACCGTGAAATTCCAAAATACCCCGATATGCAAACAAGAGGTAAGGAGTTTGAATCACAGTGAGAACAAAAATTAACATCTATTTTCAAATGAAATTTTTGGAATATAAATAAGATTATAAGTTTGAAGGTTGAAACTCTATTCCAACAAAAAATTACTTTTTTTTTATTTTTTCAATTAATTTTTGTCAAACAAGGTTGAAATTTTAAATTTTATAATGTATAAAAAATTTATATGCATGGACATGACACATGCTATAAAACCTCGTGTGTGTTTGTGTGTGTATGTTTGGGCCATCATTTGGATGTAAAATCAATACCTTGTAATGACTTTTACTTTTTGCATAGGTTGAGATAACCTATTTTTAATTTTTTTAGCAACATGGATCTTTACCTACTATAGAATTTGGTGGTTGATTTACTGGGAAGGCAATTGGACTTGAAATTTCCAAAGAATATGTATATACCAAATCATCTAATATTCTAAACGTATATTTTGGATTATAGCTTGGGTTATGAAATCAAATATATGTTATACGATTTTTTTTTCATTTATATTTTTGTACGCAATATGAATTTATTCTTATGAGTAATATTGTCACGTTAAACAAATTTTAAGAAACTCTTGCATATAGTTCTATTAATTTGTTATTCATTTTTGAATATTCTTTGTTTAGTTTTTCTTTATTAGCTTTCATCATACTTGATTTTTTTTTTAATATTACTCTACAGTATATGTTTATGTTTTATGTATAATTTATCCCTAAGAAACCAAACACAATTTTTATTATCGAAAATCAACTCCATAATGCTTTTATTTTTCCTATAATCTTTTTGGTGCATTTATTATAAAACAAATCCAACATCCCAGGCAGGAGCATAATAAAGTAAATATGATATGCATTTATGGACATAAATTTAGATTTTTGAGATGAATAAATTGGAATTTTAAGATCAAAAATGTTATTTTGGGATTTTAATTGAATGAAATAAGATTAATATCATTTTTGGGTTTATTTTGGAATAAATTATGAAATATTGATTTAAATTTGAATTTGAAGTTTAAAATGACTTTTGTGAATTCAAAAGCTACTTAAAAATTTATAATTAGGAAATAAAATATGCTTGTAGTTTATAAAATTATTTTGGTGAATAAATATATATTTTTTAAATTGTTTTAAGGAGTAAAAAGGTATTTTAACAGTCAAAAAATTGTTTCAAGTAAAATTAACATGAGAAATGGCTTGGAAATTTTTTATACTTAGTAAAATGATTTTACAATGATTGAAATTGAGTTAGTAATTTTGTATACCGAAAGAGATGTCATTTTTTAATCATTTTGGGCTTAATGAGTATTTTCCATTTGTATCTTTTTAGGAAGCCAAACGTGATTATTTTATTTCATCCTTATCAAATTTCTAAACCTAGGCTCTTCTAAAGAGAACCTAAATGGATTCTTCAATCTATGGTTCCATCTTGTATATTATTTTCAAGCTATTTTCAAAGGAGAATTACGGTAATCAAGCTCCTAACCTACATCCATCACATAGTATCATCATATTAGGTTGAAATCTGAATTTGTATGCATGCTTAATCTCTTACCTATAAGTGTTTGTGTTTTATTTTGGGATATGTGAAGCTAGAGGTGGTTCTACTTCAAGTTTGCAAACATAAGTTGAGTGTAGCCTTTACTTTTGGTTTTATATGATATGTGACCATAGTTGTGTTTCTAAAATGGATGGTGTTAGGTGTATATGAGTTTGGAAATGATTGCATAGTTGATCATTATATTCAAATTTGATACTATTACTTTATGATCAAATTTAAAAATAAAAACCCTTATGCAAATTCACTAATTTCTTCACACATGTATTGGTTTGGATATGAATATATGCATAATGTATAAATGACCCAAAAGTAGGAAAACCCATACTAGAGTTCATTGGAAACCAATGGCCAAAGTTAAACTTTTGCCTGGAGCAAAATGCTTCAGTTTTCTGCCTAACTGATCGACCAGTAGGTCACTTGCTGATCGACCAGTCATTGAATTCTTGGAGCATTATGCTCTAGGCAATAAGCAAAAGTTGAGTTGAGTTTTGATTTTTGGATTTTGGAATATTTTTTGGCCATTTCATCACATATGAAATATTTATAAAATTATTTAAATTATAAATTGTATTTTTATAATTTCATTTTAAAATTACATAAGAATTTCAAAGAAATTATGATATTTGCAAAACAGTTTATAATTGTATATTTGTTTCGAAAATTCAAGAATTTTTTAATTGTTTTGAAAATATTATCACTGAAGCATGACCTAAAGGTCTTTTGCAAATATTTCAAAAGGAAACTTTATTTATTGGATGTGAATTGAAATGTGATCTACGGGTATTTTTATGAACTTGAAGTAATGTTCAAGTTGCTATTTCGATGTCTTAATATGAGATGAAATGGAATTTTTTTGCAACAAATAGTTTACTTAAAGTTGCAATAGAATATATTGAACAAGTTAGTGAACCCTTATGCCACGTACTTTATTATTATGTTTGATAAATGTATTGAATGGAAAGTAATGACATATTTGATATATTGTTGTGGTGAAATGAATGGATAGTTGAAATGCTTAAATGCGACATGTGTAATATGAACTACTTAAATGAATGAATAGGTGAAATGCTTAACGACATATTGATTTCGAACCACTTTGTTATGTTATAGTCAAGATATTGCTAAATTGATCTCATTATTGTTATGTGGTAATGCATATGTTATGCCCTGGTTGTGTTAAGAAGAGAACCATATTAATATGTATTTGCCAAGTTATAACGTCCCATGTGAGGCTATATAAGCCGCGATGATAGGTTGACATGTCGTGTTTTATGAATACAACTATACAAGTAGTTGTTATGTTTTGATGATATGTATATGATATGAACCTAGGATATAATGCCATTTTGGGTTAAATTGCGTTAGAAAGGTCGAATATTTATAAATTTATATGATACGATATTGATAAGAATTATATGAGGTGATACTACTGGGCAGGCTAGCTATCCTAGTCGGATAGATCTAAGGTCGATACCTAAAATGTTTTGATTTGAGGTGAAACCCCATTTAGCTTTACTAAGCTTCCATAAAAATACGTAATATTGACGGTTGAAAAAGGTTTTTGTGTTTCTTCTTCTTCCAAGCATAACCATTGCATAATTGTTGCACAAAGATAAAAAAGGAGCAAAACAAAATCTTTAGTTTTTCACTAAACACAATAGTCTATATGGTTCTGATTTTGTACGTCATTATCAACGATGCTCAAATTCATATTTTGGACCATTTTTTAGTTGAATAAACAATAAAATGCTAATTTTATAAATCATAAGCTAAGGAAACAACAAATATTTTGCAAAAATAGATAAACCTTTGACTTCAGGACATTGAAAAATATGGCTTATTCTAAGATCATAATAAATTTGATAATAATGAGTTATATCTACTTTGAAAACATATGTTTAAAATATTATTGTAGTGGTAAACTGGTTATGGTAGTATGAAACTATAGAAAATAATGATACCAGTGGTAAGATACTAGATAAATAAGGTTTTAAGTTCAAATCTTTGAAAATATTGAACTGTATAAATGAATAAATTTCACTCTCTAAATAGGGAAGTTGCTGCACGATCCAAGTTTGAATAAAAGGTACTTGAGATGACTTTGATGTTTATTAACATATTGAATTTCTATGATAACAAAATGTAACGAAACACTATACTATTTTCATTGATATCATAACATGAGTGTGGTGATTTTCATTTTTTATTTTTCATTGTATACCCATTTTAATTGGTAGAACTTGACAAGAAGTTTCTTCTAAAATAGTAATAATATATAGGAACGTTATTGTACAATCCAAGTTTGAATAAAGTGAATCTAAGAAGATTTTGATGTTTATTAACATGTTGAATTTTTTGATAACCAATGTAACAAATACTAACTATTTTCATTGATATTATAACTTGAGTGAGGTGATTTTTATTTTGTATTTTTCTATGTATACCCATTTTGATAGGAAAAACATGACGAGAAGTTTCTTCAAAAATAGCAAAAATACAGTTTTAGTTTCCGTTCGATTGCAAATCAATTTGATACAATTAAACGTGTAGCACTTGTAACAAAGCTTTGAAAAGTCATGTGTTCCATAACATGCATTATCAGGCAACTAAAATAACAAAAGCATTATTTTTAGACTTCATGTACCCATTATCTCTATGGTTTTTATTTTACTTGGTCTATTCAAATTCATTTGAAAGCTTATTATGAATTCAAATATTTCAGTTTATATGTTTTCTTGGTGTGGTTATGCTAGCTTTCTATATATTCTCACAGATTTGATTCTCATAATTATCATTACCTAATTGCGTTACTGAATTCCATTGAATGTTTATGCTTGAAGTCATCATTTGTTACCTCGTTAGCTAATATTTCAATTATGTAGGTATATACCATTGAACTATCCCACAATTTGAGTAACAAAATGCATAAACGAGAGGTATGTTGGTTATTATTGCACATATATACCTTTATATCTATATATATTGTTTACTTAAATATATTTTTACATCAAACATCATCCTCAAACTAGGAAAGAATTACTTGTCATGATAATAATACAACTCATTTTATTTTCACTATTTGCATTTCACCTTTGCACCATTTATTGACCTCTCATTTATTATGCCTGATGGTATATATGCAAAAAATTTGACAATTATCTGCATGTATTTTCATATTGAGATAGTGGAAAAATATCAAATCAACTTCCATCTACCTATATCGCTAGATTCCAAAGTGTTTCCAAACTCTAATGCACTGTTATTTTTTCGTTTATTTTAGATGCACAGTCCAAAAGTTCATTGATGAGCATCCAACTTTCAACCACCATAGAATATTGAGAGCTTATACATTTTGATGATGAGGGGAAAACTATAAATAGAATTCATAGGATTAACCTTGGTGACACATTGAACAGTAATTTTTCCAACATGGTTAATGATTAGCTTGTGCATATGGAAACAAAACAACCACCAACTTCTACTTAGTAAACTTTACGTGCTGCATCATTGCTACAAGAGGAAGTATTTGTATGGATGGAGATCGAAGGAAAGCTAAGGAGGCTGCATTTGGAATGTTGTGTTTCATGTAAATTTGGAACCAATGGTTGAAAGTGAACTAGGTTGTTCGCTGGGTAGACCTGAATGTCCATATGTGGTTGAGATAGTAGATTGTAAGGTCTTGATAAGAAGTGAATTGTTTAATAAAGGAGTTTATATATATGATATACTTTATAGGAAGTTTGGCAAACATTAGGATATTGGTCATGGTAGCTTTCAAACTAACAATAGTAAAAGGTTTTCACTGTAAGGATATTATCTTCTGTAAAGGAGCATGTAGAAGATAACACCAGCGATTATGTTAATTACAATAGTAACTCTACTGGAAGTGATTACTTGGTTTATGCTTATTGGTATTTGCTTAATTTGAATATTCCTGTACCAATCAAGTTATAATGCCTTTTATCTTCGTAGTTGTTAAGAAAACATATACAACACAACCTTTTCCATGTTGAAGTTGTGTTATTCATATTTTATCAGTCTGTTGAATGCTATTTATTTTTCTCCTTATGGAAAATGAATGATTATCTTATCATGTATAACTATTCAGATGTTAAATCATAACTTATTTTTATTGTACTTATTATTCAGTAAGACATAGATATGTGTATTATTTTTGTGTTGATATAAGATGTATAACCACAAAATATTTATTATGTTATTCGCACATAAATAATACGCATATCTATGTCTTCCTAAATAATTAGTACAATAAAAATAAGTTATGATTTAACATCTGAATAATTATACATGATAAGATAATCATTCATTTTCCATAAGCAGAAAAATAAATAGCATTCAATAGACTGGTGTACTATGAATAACATAACTTCAACATGGAGAAGGTTGTGTTGTATATGCTTTCTTAACAACTACTAAAACAAAGGGCGTTATAACGTGATCAGTATAGGAGTATTAAAATTAAGCAAATACCAATAAGCATAAACCGTGCAATCACTTCCAATAGAGCTAGTATTGTAACTAACAATCGCTAGTGTTATCTTCTACATGCTCCTTTGCTGAAGATAATCTCCTTATGGTAAAAAGCATTTGCCTTTTACTATTGTTAGTTTGAAAGGTACCATGAAAAATATCCTAATGTTTGCTAGGATTCTTATAAAGTATATCATATGTATAAAAACTCCTTTATTAAATGTTAATAAGAAATCGTGTCAGCACCTCAAAGTGAAAAGAGAAGTGTAGTTGACCCTTTCGAAACCACCTTTTGAATCAGTTGCGTTAACAAGTAAACTTGTCAACACCTCAAAGTACAAAAGTGAGATTAGCCTCTTTGAAAGCACCTCTCGAATCAGTAAATGTAGTTCAAAATTCTTTCGAAAGGACCTTTCGAAATGGTTGGGATGATTAGAACTCCTTCCCTTTCGAACTAGTTGCAATGGTTTAGGACCCCTTCGAAACCTCCTTTCGAAGTGGTTGAAGTGACCTAAGGTTGGGACCTATCGGATCTAAGGTTTTTAATTGGTTCAAGAGGTCTCTATTCTTTTGAAAGATACCCTTTTGATTGACATTGATTCATGTTGTCCATAACCAAATCCATATATAAGTAGCAAATTGAAATCACTGAATTTTAATATATCATGCACTTTCCTTATTAATAGTTTTCGTGAATACAAGAAGCTTTAGTACTACAAGAAAATGAAATCCACAATTTTATTCAAAGATTAGGGTTCATAGATTTAAGAAATGAATAAGCATAGAATGAATGAATTTTGATCCCCTGTAAAACAATACCCCTAGGGTCTTGTTTATAAGTGCAGGTTAGACCCTTTTGCATCCGTCCTTTCAACTTAGTCAAAAGGGTGTCTTGAAGACCTTTCATCATTGCTGAATTCAACACATACTTTTAGCTATGCTTTTGAATGAAATTCGAGTGCTTTCGACTCCATCGAAAGTCATACAAGCATCCTTCGCCTTGTTGTTGACGTGCTGTGTAAGTAGGAAAGGATGTTAGCTTTCGACGCTATCAAAAGGGTATTTTTGGAGATTCAATTGACTTGAAGCATAGTAGAAGGCTTAGTTGCGGAAGGTAGCTTTCGAAAGCCTTCTTGTTGACCAATGCAGAACCCCATCTTCTGGTGTTTAAGGAAGCCATATTGGATACATTTGAGCTCTCCTTTATGCTTATGGAAGGTTTCAACTAATTCGAAAGGCTGATCCATGCTTTCGAAAGGGTTGCTTTGGCCAAACATTCTTCTACGATAGGTAAACAATGGTGAAACCAACTGCTTCAAAAGGTTTGGAATGTATGCGAAAGCTTACAATCTGATAGCTTCGAAAGATGTCTTTAACTCATATGAAATCCCTTTTATGCATGCGGAACCAACTGTTTCGAAAGGGGTTAACTAAAGCAAAAATGTTGCCTCTTTCCTCTTCGACCCTTTCGAAAGTCCATTGCTCATCCAATAGTTTGCAAAATCATCACTTCGACTCTTTCGAAATGGCTAGCTATTGCTATCATTCTTCATAAATCCTTTTTCTGTATTCTTTGAGGTTGTGACATAGTTGGAGTAATTTCTGATGATAACAACATTCTTATGTCTTCTTGATGTATTCAAAGGTGCCACTTTAATACCTTCGAAAGACCCCCCTAAACTCTCACGAAAGCTTCTTTAATGCTTACAGAAACCATATTAACACATGTAGAACCCCATCAATGCTTGCAGAACCATTCTAATGCCTTCGGAACCTTATCAATGCTTGCGGAAGCCATTGCGATACCTTCAGAACCTCATCAATGCTTGCAGAAGTCATTCTAATGCCTTCGGAACCTCATCGCTGCTAAAGCTCCCTCTTTCATACTTTTAATCTTAAGAATATTTGATGGATAACATTAAAAAAATTCACTTCTTATCAAGATCTTACAATCACTATCCCAACCACATATGGACATTCAAGTCTACCCAACGAACAACCTAGTTCTTTTTCAGCCATTGATTCCAAATTTATATGAAACACAACATTCCAAGTACGATTTCCTTAGCTTTCCTTCAATCTCCATCCATACAAATACTTCCTCTTGTAGTAGTAATGCAGCATGTATAGTTCACTAAGTAGAAGTTGGTGGTTGTTTTGTTTCCGTAAGCACAAGCTAATCGTTAACCATGTTGGAAAAATTACGATCCAATGTGCCATTGAGGTTAATCCTATGAAAGCTATTTATAGTTTTCCCCTCATCGTCGAAATATATAAGCTCTCCATAATCTATGGTGGTTGAAAGTTGAACGCTCATCAATGAACTTTTTGACTGTACATTTGAAAAAAATGAACGAATAATGGCGCATTAGAGTTTAGAAACATTGATGGAAGTTGATTTAATATTTTTTCCGCTATTTAAATATGAAAATACATCCGTAGATAATAGTCAAAATTTTAGCATATATATCATCAAGCATAATAACTGAGAGGTCATTAAATGGTGCAAAAGCGAAATGGAGACAGTGAAAAAAACGAGTTGTGTTATGATTACGATGAGTAATTCTTTCCAAGTTTAAGGATGATGTTTGATGTAACAAAATATTTAAGCAAGTAACATATATAGATATAAAGTTATATATGTGCAATAATAACCAACATACCTCTCATTTATGTAACCATATAAAACTAACATTGTTCAATAGACTGGACAATTAAATAGAACCATGCAACAGTATAAAACTAACATCGTTCCAGCTCACTCTCTTAAAGCCATGGTATTTTATACCATAATCAAATTTGGTTAACAAAACCAGTAAATACTTAAGAAGGATATTAATATTTATTTTATTCCGTGTATACCTTGTAGATGGATTTTTACTAGTGAATTGTTGTCACCACCCTCAGTGTATTATTTATTTTTCTTTTAATATCATTAATTAGTTTTCATAATATTAAATTTTGTAACATTAATAAAAACTAAAACATATCATAGATTTTCTCAATGTGGATTCTGATTTAATTAAATCCAAAAATAATTTTATAAAATTAAAAATTAATAATAATAAACGTAATACATAATCATTCCTTTTTTAATTTTCCTACCAAATAACTAAGTACAATTTTCTTTCCCTTCTCATTCTCCTCTCCACCTTTCAAATTTTCCTTTACTGCCCTTGTTTCACTTCATCGCAAAATGCACCCAACCTTAAGGGGAATTCCCATAGAGACACAAAAATAGAAGAATATGAAAATGTTATACATTAATAATAATCATTTAAAGGGAGGAAAAAAAATCCTTTTTTACGAATGAATGATCCTCAATTGAGGAGAGCACTCGTTACCTTACTATTATATAATTTTAAAGACCATATTGAGCCTAGTAGTTGATATTGCAGAAAGAAACAACTTATTTCTAAGCCATAGCCAAATTGATCATTGGTTAGATGATCGTAGTTGATTGTGCTATGATAAATATAACAAGATACTACACATCAAGTTACGTAGTATAAAATTTGGCATACAGAAGAAAGTTGCAAAATAAAGTATATAGCTTTGTGATTGCTGAAGTGAATATTGGGCAAGTGAGCCGTACAGCTTAAGTACATTTGACATGAAGAGAAGAAATGCCCCTGAGAATCATGACAATCCCAAAGTCCTAAATTTTAAACAAGTACACTAGATGCATTCAACCAGAGCTTAAATTAATGTTTAATACCACTGATTGATGCATATACATTAGACTATTGCATGTGCAATTAACCATTTATCTTGCAACAAATATATGTCAAAATATCGGACAATAAATATATGTGGAGTCATACATGTTTTTTAATCTTATACCATGTAGTACAACTTTAGTGTACTATATATTATTGGTTTCCATACAATGAAATATCACCCATAACATTTACATGCTTAACCTAGTATTTCCAACTCAGTTTCAAGTTCATGATATGTGCTTCTGAATATTACTCACATAATTTATGAAGACTGGTCAAGTGCATTCAAGTAGACAATAAATTAGGTTTCATTATATTAGTTTGAGGTATGAAAATCTGACTATCACTCACATAATTGAATGGTTACCTATCAAGATATAATTGTTAGCATATGAAACATCAAATATTTATGGATTCTAATGTTTATGTTTTCGATATTGTGTATTATTTGCATTATATTTCAAATGTAAATGTTTAATATGTTGAACACAATTTTTAGTACTGAACTTATTATGCGTTATATATCGTCTACAGTTTCGGTTGAATTTTGCTATACTATATTGATCAAAATGTATACGACTGAATGAGCTTTCCAATGGTTCATCATGATTTGGATCCTGTATGGAAAGGTTATCATAGTTCAAAGGAGGAGAGGATTTCATGTACAACAAATCAGTATAATGGTTGTCTATATTGAACACTGTTGTTTTCCTAAGACTTTGATGACTGAAAATAGTTAACTGGTTAGAAAGCAACCAGTCAATTGACTTAGGGACTAGTCGACCGATTGCCTCCAATTAGTTGACTAATTGGCTGAAGCGAGGAATTTTTTGAAGTGGTTCTGAAGCTCAAAACCAAGGGCAATTTCATCATTTTTGGGGTATTTTGGAGTTTCCACCGTAGATTTTTGTAAATCATTGATCCAACGATAGATAATACATTAGACTATTATATATAGACTTGTATATTAATCATTAAAAAAGAGGGTTATTGTTATTAAGGTTATTAGGATAGAGATTTTTTTCTCAATTTTAGGGGTTTTTCATTGTAATCATTTGAAGGAATTAATAAAGTTATGTTTCGATGAATTTTTTTGCCTATTATTTTTTCTTCAGTTTTTATCTCTTCTCAAATATAATTATGTAGGGATCCTTAAGATAACCCTAACAATTGACATTAGAGCCTACTATGTTAATTTTTCTCAAGAGAGCTTGATTAAGGAGAAGATAAGTGTTTAAAAACTTAATAGAAGAAATTGGAAATTATTAAAGGCGAAGATGGAGGATTTTCTATACCCCAACTATCTTCACCAACCATTGGAGAACAAATGGGATAAATTTAAAGATGTAACTAAAGCAAAGGGAAATTTTGGATAAGAAGGCTAAGGTGGCTATTCGATGATTTTGGAGATTACGATGATTTATGTTGTTTCTAATGAAACTTCTTTTTATTCAATTTGGAGGAAATTGGAAGGAATTAATGCGAAGAACTCTGGAATAAACAAGAGCTTTCTAATTAGAAGATTGATAAATCTAAAGCATAAGGAAGGTGGGTCAATTGAAGAGCATCTTAGATGTTTTCAAGTAATTATAAATCAATCGACAACTGTAAATTACATGGTGGATGATGAGACACAAGCTCTGATGTTGATGAGTTCATTATCGAAGAGTTAGGAAACACTTAAGGTTGAACAACTCAAACTCACATGAAGTTATTTCAATAGGATTGGTGGTTAGTAGTCTGCTTAATGAGGGATACAGAGGATGAACCTAATGGAAGAAAAAGGTAAGGAAGAAAGGAAAATTGGAAGTCTAATTGAAGAGGTCCATCTTGCAAGGAGTGTTAACTATTTGAATATGGAAAGACAATAAAATTGATCAAAGATGGAAAGGGATTTAATCTACTATTACTACTTAACACCCTATAGAATAAACAATAGTTAATTAGAAGAATTAATAAATCATTATTAAAGGTCAAAAATAGAATTTCTACAAACGTAGAAATTTTTGCTATTAAACTTGCACCGTTGTGTTCGTGGCGATGTTCTGATCAACTTTCATATATAAAATTTTACGATTGGAGTTCAAACGGAAACATTTTTAATATTTTAAGATTTGAAATCGAAAATAATTAAAAAAATATCAAGAAAATAAATATCATTAACCTAATGTTAAAGTAAATGTTAATTAGTGTGAAAGTAATCGTTACCATCAAAGAAAATAAAATCAGCGACTAAAGGAAACAAAGCAAATTAAATCAACATTAACATATATATGCCTAACCACTGACTGGTCGACACCCTTATTGGGCCCGGTCGACCACTAACGGTCACCCACCTATGAAGGAGTGGTCGATCGGTTGCTGTTGTGGCAGCAAGAACGAACCTAGACCTAATGGTCCTAATTTAATATAATTTAATCTAATAGATAATATTGATTTGAGCATCTATAAATACAGGCCTAGCCCCTCGCTTTCCCTCTCATATTTTCTAAATCGAGGAGCGAAGCTCTGCCATTTTCTCTTCTCCACTAATTCTAGGAATTGTACAAATTACAAAATATGTGTATATATATATATAAGTAGAGAATAGTAGGAAATAAAAAGAAAAGAAGAATATGGATGAACCGATTCTTTGAAAAAGAGGTAAATCCTAGATCTAAATTTAAACTACGCTTAATTCAAATCTTTTCTTAGATCTATAATTCTAATAAACATTTATGTTCTTTTGATACATATTTTAGTAGAATGAAAATGAGTCAAGAACCGATTTAATATGGAGATTTGGAAGATAAGAGATGAGTGGGAAATTATATGTTTTTACGTAAAATTCAATTTATATCAAGAATCTGTTTCTTTTATTCCTGAATATGATCATGGAGTTGTAGGCTTAAGTATATATGAATTGAACTTGAGATTCTTGCCTACATATTCAGTATATTGTTAATTTTGATTAAATGTTGTATACACCTAAATCTAGAATGTAAGGGTGAAATTTGAAAATTTGACAATTACCAAATTCAATAAGTCCAAAGTGATATAGTTTTGACGAAGAGAATTGGTGTAAATAAACTTCACAATCGGGTAATACTTAATTAACTAAAATTAGTTTTTTCCAAAAATAAGCAAGCGATAAACTTGGCCAAAATGTCACACCACATTCTAAGTGACGTGTGAACGTCAACATTCGAATAGTTCAATGTTAATCGCTGATCAAATTTACACCTGACGAGTCACACAACCGATATAATAGAGCAAACGATTTAATTAGTACATGGTTGTTATAAATTAATTAAATTAATTAATATTTATGAAATATTTATTATAAAATTTTGAATATGGTTTGAGGAATAAATATTAGTGTACATATTTATAATAGTTATAAATATATCCTTCGATATGTAATATCAACAAGTAATTAAATCAGATTTAATTAGTAATATTTACTTGGACCTAAATGGGTTATTAGGCCATGATGTATGTGATACATTCGACAACAACAAGCATGTAGGAGGGGCTAAAAAATTGGGGTAGGAGTATCTTAGATGGATGGCTTGGATTTAGGGAGAATGGGTAAGAGATATGATCCACCTTTCTCTCTATTTCATCCACTATAAAAGGTCTCCTAACCCTAATACATATGGATTTTTTTACTGCCATTTCATCTCTTTGCTAGCCAAATTCGCCTAGACAAAAGCTCCAACAAAGTTTATCTCAAATCAATTTCAAATCAACAACTATTGGATAATCAACGGTCTGCAATTAAAAGATTAGCAGTATGCCGAATTGAGAAGAGTTCTAAGAGGGATATTCATCACAGCAAGGTGTACTTCATGGCATAAGTTTTAGTATGGTTTTATTATTTCATATGACTTATAGTTTATATATAATATTCTGTCGCTTGTTTATATATATCATAATTATATTATTAGTTAGGTGAGATTCCTATACGTATGAATGTTGTCACATATTGAATGGTTATATGTATGTATGTATAATAAAAAAACATTTTTATATAGATTAGACTTATATATAGAAAATAAATTTATTTTAATTTTTACTATTGTATTACTTAATTATAGTTATATTAATATGTCATATTACGTGAATTAAATGACTTATAATTAATTATGCCATCATATTATGTTAAAAATTAATCTTATATTTTATATATGCAAATTTGTACTGATTATAATTTATGTAATAGCAAAGTATTTTTTAATAACATTTTTCTATTTTTAATGTTATTTAAACTAAAATATAAATTCAATAATTCCTATAAAATAACATATGGTTCAAAAATTATTTTAAATTTTATAAAATTTCTTCATCACCATATTATCTCTTTACCAAAATCCTAAAATTTAAAAATCAATTTTTTTTAAATCATTTAATCATGCGTCGATATTAATTAAATAATAAAAAATATATAAATTTGACTTAGAAAATTATGGAAATTTCTCTGTGACTTTATAATTTCATATTAGAATTTTTAAAAATATAAAATTTGAAAAACATGCCATAGGAAGAATTTTCAAATTATTTTATTGTTTTTTGACTAATATATATATATATATATATAATTATAATAAAATATTTTATTTGCTGTGTATTGGATCTAAAGCGCTGTAAATTTATTTAATTTTATTTAATTTTGTAATTGATATAATTATATAAACATATACACACACACATTTAAATACACATATTTATAAATACTTTAGATATTAAAATATGACTACACATATATATATATATATATAATTTTCTTACTGTAAAACATACGTGCATATTATATTTAATAGAAAAATACAACTTTGCATATTATGTGTGCATACATATGTTTTATATATATAATTATATAGTCATTTGTCTAATTAATATCTAATTTAATATATATATATATATATATATTTTATTTGTGAAAATTTTCGTCTTCACCACACTCGACTGTAGCATGAAATAATCTTGCGATTTACCATCCTCGCCATTAGGAATCAACGAATTTAAGCTTTGTTAAATTCACATTTAGGAAGCGACTGTGTTGTTGAATGCTTACATAGTCGAGCAGCCACACTTTAACTATTTGTTGAAATATCAAAATAGATTGATAAATTAAGCGGTTGAAAGTAAACTTGTAAAAGGACATGGAGATTTTTTACTTGGTTCAGTTTGTTGATAATCCTACATCCACGGGGTAATCCACTATCTTTTATTATTTTTTATACAAGAGGTTTCAATGGCCTTAAGGCATACAATATTTTACCCTTTTTTCTATTCAGGAAGAAGAAGTTGAAAAACAAGATCCTTTTCTTTGTCCTTATGCATTTCCTTTTATAGCGTGAAAAGTGCATTGTTGATGGTTGTAATCGTCTTCTGCATTTTTTTTCTATCTCCGCCCTTGGATTTTGCCATCCCCTATTTATGAAGCTCGTTCATTATGCCTGGATTGATGACGTGTCTTCGGCATGAATTTTGAGTTTGGTGGGATATTGGAATTTTGAAGTGGGATGCTCGAAAAAGTGAGCGTGAAGCTTTGGTCTGCATAGGTCAGCCTCTTCTTTCTTGAAGTACCTTGCCGCTCTAAGAGGAATGATAAGAGACCTTCTCGTGACTTTATCAGGTTGTTGATGTGTAGGAACGGGGCGGTGGTGAATGTCATCTGACATTCAGACCTTACTGCCCCATTGCTGTCCTTACTCTTTTACTTATTTGCCTCCAGGTCAGGTCAGAATGGTGCTGAAAACTGCCCAGATGTGCTTGGAGCTTATTTTCTATTTGAATTATTTTCTTGACTATTGCCGATGAGAGATTGAGAGAGGGAGAACTTCACATTTGTCGTTTGACTATAGGTTTGAGTCTGCATTGAAGCATATCTTGAGTGTCAAATATACAGCCCCAGTGTATTGCTCTTAGCTCTGTACAGTGCTGTCTAGGTTGTCCCCAGTGTATACTTGTGCAGACCTGATCCTATAGACATTTGACAACACGTGATTATAGCTAACTCAAATCCTCACTTGCTAACCTTTAGGCTTTGGCCTTGTATTATGGTTTGGTCTCTCTTTTTGGAGATGCCCATGCTGCTCTGTGTGTCTACATATCACATCTATTTCGTGTAGCCTTGATTCTGATGGAGAAGTCTTGGGTCTGGTTAAATGCTTAACCTTCAACCTGCTCTTTGCTAAGCTCTGTTGCCGTTAAGAAGTATCATATGTTTCTTTTTGGTTATGCCTTATGGTAAGAATGGGTGTAACATGTGCCCCTAAGTCTGCGGTGATCGCAAGTCAGGATAGACTTGTTACCTTATGCACCCAGTTTGTATCTTCACTCGATCTTGTCTAATCTATCTTTTCGACGCTGGAAATAAATCTTTTCAGCTACTTGTGCATTTAATGCTTTGGCATACATTTCAGTGTCTTACCGGACCATTTCTTAACAACTACATAATCTGCCTTTTCGTTTTTCTAGGCAGATTTTGATAAATCCTTTATACTCATTATTTTCTACAACAAACCCTTGTTTCATCCAATATTTGATCATTTTAATCGTGCGGTTACAAATCAAACCCAAGTGCGTATTTTCCTTCTTCATCTTCCCTAAATTTTGTCTTCATTTTTTTGCTTACAAATGATCGGATTGATTTCCAAATTTAGGTATAATCTTGTAAATTAGAAGTACGATAAGGTCATTTTAAATCATGCTTGGTCCTTCTTCAAAATAATGTCTAGGGTTTTAGCATGGATTCCTCTGATTCATCCTCTTTGTTTCCTTCTTTTAACATTACTCGTCTGGAGGATGCCATTGGCGTCCATAGGCAATTCGGGTTCTGCGAGTATGCACCTAGGATCCTGGAATCTCATGAGCGGATCGATACTCCGCCAAAGGGTTACATTGCCATAAGCCCTGATCATATTCGAAAAGGGTTGTTTCTTCCTATGCATCGGACAATTCGTGAATGGCTTTCTATTTTATGTATTGCTCTAGTTCAACTTTCCCCTAATTCTTTACGTTTTCTTTGGCCACGTTTATCCTTTATAACGAAAATGGTATCAACCTTACTGGTGAGAACTCCGATTCCTTTTTTAGGTCAAAAAAAGTCCCATAAAGGAGGATACAAGTTTCTTTTGTATCCAAGCTACATACTTGTTTCTGATAGGTGCCCCAGTAGGATTGAACCTTGGATCACCTATTATTTCTTTATTTCGAGTCACGATGGATTTCCTTTCTTTTCTTAACATTACTCCGTTTACATCATCTCTTCAAAGGCCAATGAGCAGTTGTATAGGTCCCATAGACATCAAATTTAGAGTTTTCCAGTGGAGGTTAGGAAGATATCCAGATTGTCTGTTGGATCGAAGATGAAAGATCACGGTTTGCTACATCCAAAAGATATATTTTCTAGGGGTAGATTTAGGCCCGGTCCTCCTGTACCTGTAATTGGGGTATAGACAGTTTGTAACAAATGTTAAGAACTGCCACCCATGGTTTCAATTTTTGTTATCTCTCTTTTTGCAGATGATATGGATAAGAATGTTGCTAGTGAACTTCGTAAATCTCTGGAAGCGAATGAGAAGAAGAAGACTGCTTTGAAGAGGCCGCATGAAGGGTCCGACGATCCTTCTGCTCCCTTAAAGAAATTTGTTGTTCCTCCCTCATCCGAGGTTCCTACATCTTCTGGGTTGATTGGCTCTTCCATTAGGAGTGAGTCTACTCCCGATGTTGGTGGCTTTGTTGAAGATAACATTCTTGCTTTAGTGGAAAAGATTGGGAGGTTAGCACAGGGCCTTTTTTTTATTTCTGCTTTGGCTCCTAAGATGTCTTCTGCTTTTGTCAAAATTTGGGAAGGTCTGGTCTTGTGTATGTGATCACGTTCTCTGTTTTCTTTTCCTTCTCCGAGTTGTATAATTTTGTGACCCACGCTGATTTGTATTTTCTACTCTTGTAGTCTGCTGCCTTGATAACGAAGGCGTGTGAGTCAAAGAATGTTCAGACCTTGTTTCGGGTTGGGTGGCCAAGCTTGAGACTGATCTTGGTTTGGCCAATACCACACTGTTGTTTTTTAAAGCTAAGGTAGAGGCTAGAACGTTTCGTGTGCAGGTTGAGGAAGCAGTTAAGCCCACTGAGGAGGGTCGAGCTTCGAAGGAATGTGAGCTAAAGGAGAAGGATGAAGAACTGGACAGGGTTAAAGGGGAACTAGTTAAATCTTATTAGGATTGCAACACTCTCACTGCCAGGGGTCACGTTGGTTTTTATGCTATGACCATACGTCAATATAAGGTGGAAGTTAGGCCAGACTTTGTGAATGGGGAATCTGTGGTAGGCTCAATTTTTTCCTACTACTAGAATAAATGGAAGGTGGAGGAAGCTGAGGAAGAGGAGGTTGCGAGAAAGGTTGTTGATTCTGGTTGTCATGAGCACCTTTCTTAGAAAGAGAAGGAGACAACTGTTGCGGATCAAGTGAACCTACAATATAAAGTGCATGATTGACTTGCAAACAAGGTTAATTCACCTTCTCTGATAGGTTAAGACATTTAATCGCATATACCCTTTTGGCATTTTTTTGTACTTAAAGTTATGAAGCTTATTTTGTTGTTTATAAGATGACATTGTATCCTTTATGTTTGAATGATTGTGTTCTTTATTTCTTTGTTTAGTGTTTTAGAATGAATGTATTCACAAAACTATCGAAGGAGACTGAGGCTAGGTTTGAAAAATACACATTAGATCGTCTTGGGTTAAGTACTGCAGCCATGGTTAGGTGTGAAAGGGAATTAGATTTGATAGGCACAGAACTTAGGAGCAAGATTGCAGACTTATCGGTCCAAATAAATCAAGTAGTTTGAGAAAAGGAAGCTCTCAATGATTTTGTTTTGTATCGATGGTGTCACACATTAGAAAGTGGTTCTTTCCCACCCGATAGCCCTGATTTAGAATGGTTTAGGCTTAGGTGTAGAGCTTTGATTGAAAATCTCCTTATGTCTTTGTTAATTAATTTTTAAATATATTTTCAATCATGTAGTCAAGTAGGTGTGATGTAACAAATGTTTCAATATTATGACTTAGCCCGTCATGTTTTAATTAAGTTAACTAAGTTTTATTTCAATTAAGATTTGAATCGGTTCCTTTAACTCTATTTAGTGCTAACTATATTCATAACTAGGATGTTACTGCCTCCACTATTATTCCAACTCTAAAGGATTCTGGTGCGGTTGAGGCAGATGATGCTTCTGAAGATGAAGTTTCTCAACTCCGGTATGATGTTGAAAGGATAGAAACAAAGCTAAAGTTAATTGTGAAGAGCTTGCAAAGGCTCGAAGTGCATTAGAACGTCAGTATGGTTGTAATAAGAATTTGGGCACATGGTAAGGAGATGCCACGTCTAAGCTAGAAGGGATTGAACAAACCGTATGGATGGGGGAAGAGCTTTATGGTATTGTCTATAGGGAATAAATTGTCGTATATGAGAAATAAGTGGAAAACATGTCATCTGAGATTGCCAGACTACTTGGCGAGCTGGAAACCACTGAGTGTAGAAGGTCGATTAATGTGTCTTAATTAGATATTGCCTCTATTCCTTTGATGGGTTCTGAATCTTCTTTTCTTCGTGGTGATGGTTGGAAGGTTATTGTTAGGCGATTTTTTAGTGATTTCTAATGTGAGAATAAGAAGACAAAGGCTCAATTGATAGGGACCTTAAATGACATCAGAAGGAAAGCAGCATTGGAGGTATACAGACTTGAAAGCGTATTGCCATCCTTGAATGATGGAGTCACTTCCTATATGAATAAGCTTGAGTAAGAGAGGGCCAGGAATAAGAAGGTTGAAGCATTTTTGCAACGTACTTGAAATGTTTTGGAATTTTTCTGCCCTTCACTAGATTAAAGTTTTTGAAGTGATAAGGAGTATTTTGACATGACAGCTAATTCAGATGAGGACCCTTAGGGTGGAGCTCATTGTAACCCCCGATAATCCATTGCTAAGACTTAGTGCTTTATTATCATAAATTTAGTTTTAGGAAAACATTCTTGTGACATTTAACTTGACTTAAGATGGGGAAAGCACTTTTTGTAATCTGACATTATTTTATTTCGTAATACCAAAGTCGGTCGGTTAATATTCATACATAGAAATCTATAGGTTTTTTGGTAATTCTAGTTTGCCTATTTATATTGTTATTTAATTGTGAGCTTATTCGACCATATCTGGTTAATTCATGCTACTTAGGATTCAGAGTTGGACGTTCTGCAAAAGAAATTAGACTTTGCTTGGCTCAGAATAGCGGAGCTGGAAGATTTATTAAAGATTGCTGAGAGCATATATACAGCCGAGTATATGGATGAGATCAAAAATCTAAGAGGAAAGATGGTTGATATGGATAGAGAGATGGCATTGCGTATGAATGTAGATGAGAATTCATCGGTGGCCCTCGCTTCACGTTTCCCTCTTGGGTTCGGTGCAGTCCCTAATCTTCCATCTGGAGCTGACCCCACTGAGATCCTTTAGTGGAAGAATGATGTGAAAGCTCATTATGAGGCCAAGATTAAAAGTTAGATAACTACTTAAAGGGGGAGCTAGGGACACCGGATACTCGTTTCCCCATTCTTGTCCAATAAGGTTGAGTTCTTTTGTCCTTCCTCTAAGAGTGTAGAGAAGGCAAAGGAGCAACTCTTGTATGAGATCAATATAGTTAAAAAATGGCTATAAGGCGAATAAATGCTAAACAAACAAGATATATAGTTTGGAGTGTGAGGCCCAATTGGACTCTATTGTGATTTCCTACGGTAGGATGGACAGGGCATCCCTTTTAGATGAACTTCATAAAGAGAAGATAAAGACCAGAATATCATAAATCGACCGACAACGTGTGATTGACGTTTTTTAATGTTTCTGGCCTGGCCTTGACTTGTCCTTTATGTACAATCGGGTCGACTATTGATACAGATATGTTGATTATGGAAATGTTTGAGCTAGTACCAATTATGATCCGCACGTGGCATATCACAGATCGGCTCATGACCGGGTCTCTCGTCTCGATCATCAGTAGTGATTAAAGGGATGGAGCGCTAATTTTTGTCTTAGCTCACCATGGCATATTTTCGTAGATCGAAACAATGTGGTATGGCCATACTTCGATTAAATTTGTAATTTAACTTTTGTAGTAGTGTTTTCCTTGTAATATGACTTGAGTGGTAATATTTTGTAAACTATGCATAAGTGTAAAACAAGTATTATTATTGTAAGATCCATAGCTAAATATTGATAGCTCAATTTTTTTTATGTATACCCGGCGAGACTTGAGTACCGTTCGGTCCTGTACCTGATTGGCAGTATCTTTCCTGCAGTGTACTCATTTTCATTCGCCTAGGATATATTTTTGGGAGTATATGTGTCCTGATCATGACTTGATAGGTCACGACTTCTTGATATTTGCAGATGCAATCTGATCCTTTGCTGAGTTAGCTATAGGTTGGGTACGAGCGGATCCCAGTTCTGATGATGCGTGCATCAAGAGCTGCTCCTTGTTCTAAGAACGAAGTGTTTGTAGCTAGATGCTGGGATGATCTTCCTTCCTTGTTCTGACTTGCCTCCTGTTCTGTGGGCGAAATGTCTTTAACCGTATGCTTGGCTGAGTATTTGACCTACCCTAATTTTGGGATGAAGACGTCATTTTGGACCTACTCCCTGTTCTAGGGGTGAAAATGTCCTTAGCCATGTGCGTGGTCGAATACCAGACCCTCCCTGTCCTGGGGTGAAACGTTTGTTTTGACCTACCTCAGGTTTTGGGGCGAAAATGTCCTTAGCTGTGAGCTAGGTATGACCCACCCCTTATTCTAGGGCGAAATGTCATACATATGCTGAGTCGAATTCTTCTCCAATGTTACCATTCTCATTCCTGAGATTGCCGTTATTGTTCTTAGGTGAAATCATACCTTTGGAACAATGGCGGTGGGCCATGAAGAGTGAATCGTCATGCTCTGGGCGTGGTTATTCCCATTGCAGGAATGATACCATGTTATAACGCCCCACCCCGAGACCCACCTTAGCAAAGAGAATTAACAAGTAATTCCGTCTACTAAAGCGGAGAATAGGGCTGGTTAAGGGCGACCATCTATAATTTGTCTTAAACATCTACCGAATACGTCGATAAATGCAATATAATTTTTCTTTTCAACTAAAGTGGATCGACATACCCAATAAATGCTTAATCCAAAACTATAGGTGGCTAATGGATCTATCAGAACAAAATACGATAACTAAATGTAAAGCACATCACAGAACCGTAATCGACATCATATATATACATATACTCTGATGTATTTACATTTAATTCGATGTATATAGTGTGGTCGAGTACCACCTTTATTGTATTCATATTGTAGTACCTTGTAGATGGGTCGTGATACAACCGACGATCGCATGTGCATGGTTTTTTTGAAGTGGTTCGGGCAGCCTAATATCCGTACATCTAGTGCGGTATATCTAAATAACTGACATACGTGTTTTTTATACTGGTTCACGTAGTCTAATGTCCCTACGACCAGCCTTTATGATTTGTCATCATAGAAAAATTCATAACAAAGCAAGGAAATTTGTCATCATATCCAACGAAATATTTTGGCTGAAGAACCGGACCTGCGTTGATGCAGATCCAAGTGTGTAGGGCCAATATCACCATTCTCAGTATTGCGAGTGCCGTTTTTGCCTACTGATCTTACGTTTTGCTGAGTCAGTGACTACTGGCAGTGACCTGTGAAGGTGCAGATAAAAAAATATATTCTCTTTTTATTTTTTGCACCAAGCTGGTCTACGGCTCAGTACCCTTTGTTCTTGGCTTAGGTGGTTCGGGAAGTATTGGGCCCTTGTCTTTGCAACTGCTCCGATGCCAGCTCCTTTCCCGAAATTTGAATTCATCCCACACCAGACCTCGGCTATTTTCTCGGCTCTGCTTCCACCTCGGTATAGGTGAGGAAGCATAAGAAATCCATGCAAGAGCATCTGGATTTGGCTTCGATGGGGAGGGAGTAATGACCAATCTTTCAAATCCATGTGCATCTTAGTCACTTCGGGTTACTGCTTGCTGAAGTGATTGAGATTTGTGTTCTAGGTTGTGGAAATGTAACATCCATGTTATTGTGACTGGATTTTCTCGTTTCAATTTTGGGTTTCATGCCCTAACCCAAACCGTTGTCCAAACCAACAAATACCTACGTGTCTGCATTCCATTGGTAATCGTTGATTGACATGGGAGAGCGACGGACAACTGGTAAGTGCAGTTGAACATGATTCCACACACCATGGATTATTGAGTCATTCTATCAGGTAGGTTGTGGCTGGTACCTTCGCTCCCATTTGTGAGTGCGCCTTAACTGTTTATCTGCTTCATGACACATGCAACAAACAAGCAGGGGTGGTGACCCATGGACGATGATGAGATAAAAGACGGAATTGGAGGATTGTTGGAATTTGATGAGTGTAGGAATGGAGAGACAGAGGGATAGAGGAATGGAGGATAAAGGGATAAATGGATGGAGGTTTGAGTCCTTATTCCAGCATAAAAAAAGTTGGTGAAAATTTTCGTCTTCACCACACTCGATTGGATCTTGCAATTTATCATCCTCACGATTAGGAATCAGCGAATTTAAGCTTAGTTAAATTCACCTTTAGGAAGCGACTGTGTTGTTGAATGCTTACATAGTCGAGTGCCGCACTTCAACTATTTGTTGAAATATCGAAATGGATTGATAAATTAAGATGCAGATAAAAGTAAATTGCAGAAATGTAAAAGGACATAGAGATTTTTACGTGGTTCCGATTGTTGGTAATCCTACGTCCACTGGGTATCAACTATCTTTTATTATTTTTTGTATAAGTGATTCAATAGCCTTATGGCATACATTATTTTGCCCTTTTTCTATTCAGGAAGAAGAAGAAGTTGAAAAAGAAGATCGTTTTCTTTGTCCTTGTGCCTTTCTTTTATAGTGTGAAAAGTGCATTGTTGATGGTTGTAATCATCTTCCGCGTTTTCCTTCAATCTCCACCCTTGGATTTTGTCACTTATCACTTATTCATGAAGCTCATTCTTTGTGCCTGGATTGATGGTGTTTCTTCGGTGGGAAATCCTAAGTCTGGTGAGATATTGGAATTTTGAAGTGGGATGCTCGAAAAAGTGGATGGGAAGCTTTGATCTACATAGATCAGCGTCTTCTCTCTTGAAGTAGCATGCTACTCTAAGAGGAAAGATAAGTTACCTTCCCGTGACTGTGTCGTTTTGTTAATGTATAGGAATGGGGGCGTTGGTGAATATCATCCGGCGTTCAGACCTCATTGCCCCATTGCTATCCTTACTCTTTTACTTAATTTGCCTCTATGTCCGGTGAGAATGTAGTATCTCTCCCTATTCTGTGCTCAAAACTAACCAGATGTGCTTGGGGCTTATTTGCTATTTGAATTGTTTTCTTGGTTGTTGTTGATGAGAGATTGTGGGAGGGAGAACTTCATATTTGCCATTTTCCTATAGGGTTAAGTTGCATTGAAGCATATCTTGGGTGACCCTATATACTTCCCTAGTGTAGTCTTGGCTCTGTATGATACTGTCTAGGTTGTCCCCAATGTGTGCTTGTGCAGACCTGATCCTTTAGACGTTTGACAGCATGCGAGTATAACTAATTTAAATCCTCACTTGAGAACCTTTATGCTTTGGCCTTATATTATGGTTTGGCCTCTATTTCTAGAGATGCCCATGTTGTTCTATCTTTTTGCATACTGCATCTATTTCGTGTAGCCTTGATTTTGATGGAGAAGGCTTGGGTCTGGTTAAATGCTTAAACCTTCAACCTACTCTTTCCTAAGCTCTATTGCCATTAGGAAGTATCGTATGTTTCTTTTTGGTTCTGACTTGTGGTAAGAACGGGTGTAACGTATATTATTGTTATTATTATTATTATTACATTTACGCAATACATTTATTATATATATACATGAATAAAATTTTATATTGTTTTAATACTTATTTAAATAAGAAGTTTATACATATACATACATACATTTGGACAACAAACAATACATATAAGATAAGCTAACATGTCCGTTACGATTCAAATCCCAACATTTATATACGGGCATGTTATGTCTTGCACAGATTGTTATGTTACATATGCACATATACATATATGTATGTGACACATATGTGTATAATTATATTTAGTTAAACATAAATTAAATAAAATTCAATTCATTATTTATAAATTTAAATGAAATGAAATATTTTATTTAAATTAAATTTAGAAATGTTCTAAATAAACTAGACTTCATAGACCCAATATAGATCCAATAAGGGATTTTTTTAATTAACACATATCTTCCGCTGCGGGCTGGCTAGTTCCAAGAATGATATCGGAGCCCAATAGCCTATGCGATCTAATTAGTCATGTTAGAGTTAACTAATTAAAGCCTACCTATATAGTAGGGTATCTAGAAAAGTAATGACTACGGTTGGGTTTGGGTAATCAAGTACTTTGTCCTACTAGGCTATTAGCCTCGCCTGAAATGATGAGGTAAGCTGAAAAGATTATCCCTAATAGAAAAGGACTAATTTGAATTGGGTCATGGACTAATTTTAAAAATTGTTTAAAAATTTAAAAATATAATATTTTAAATTTAAAAGTTAAATCTAAAATAAGATATACAAATATTATAAAAGTTTTAATAAAATAAAGTTTTTCAAAATGTTTGAAAAATAATAGAAATTGATTTAAAAATTTATTAATAAGATTAATAAAATAAATTAATTAAATAAGCTAATTAATAAATGAATACATGTATTAGATATTATGCTACATGTTATGTTATCTTAAAATGTTTGAAATACCATAAGTATACATGTATGTATATCAAATAAAATTTGAAATTAAAATAATTTAATTAAATAAATCAATCAAAAGGTTAGTTAATAAAAATACTATACACATGTATACATATATGTGTTATAATATAAAAGTTATTGTATATAATAATCAATGAATTTAAATGATATATTAATATGAAATTAATTAAAATATTAATTAACTAAAATAAATTAAATAAATATTTAATTAATATAATTTATACATAAGACAATTATATAATGAATATAAAATATAAGAGTTATATAATAATAAATCTTATATAATATGAAAATATAAATTAATGGTGGAACAGTAAAGAACCCTAACCAGACTTAAGGAATAAATATATATGTAAATGTACGTATACCATGATTTTTGATATGTCCGACACTTAAATCACGAGAGTAATTCATAAGAGTTATATTATTCCATAAGTTGATATCACTCAATCTATAGTATAATGTTGTTCTCTACCAGATATATATATATATTAATAAATTACTTGCATGCTCCTTAGTTGTTGAGCAAACTCCAGTTAGGGATGTTACGTGTAGTATTATTAATATATTGAATAGACGAGGTAAGATAATTATATATATTTATTGAGCAAACTCAAGGTGCATAACAATTCTTAGGCCGTCGCTATATGTTTATGAGTGAATAATCTCTATCGATTTGTTGAGCAAACTCAAGGTCGAAATGAAATTAGGACAAGGAAGCATGGGTTAGGAGTTGTGTGTGATACATCCGATAAGGAGTTATCCATCGTCCATGGAGCTATGGTTTGTTGATCAAACTCAAGGTTAGAATTCCAAGATGGCCAAGCCCCAACACCCTCTAGTGAAATTGAAAGACTTCCATGTTTCACTGAGGGTTTGGTGAAACATAAAAGACTAATGGAAGCCTTATTAGAAAAATGAAATGATAAAATTTAACCTTTTTAATATTGTAAGAACATATGCTATACAATGTTTTAATAATCTACATTGATAAATTTGTGCATTTAAAATGATTGATAAAACGTTTATCTATTAAGATATACAATTAACCTTAACTGAAAATTGGCAACTAAAAATATAAAATATACTTACTATAATAAATGCTCATTGCATGTTAACATTTCAACAGCCATACAAGCGCCTGGTTTTACAACTACTAAATACGTTCGTAATTTGGTGTAACGACCCGTATTTTTAATTATTTTAATTATTAAATTTGATATAATTATCGAATAAAAATGGTTAGACATAAAAATTAATGATTTGTTAATGTAGTTTATTGAACATGAACTTGAATAAAATTTTAAAATAAACAATTTCAAAGATTTAGGCAATAATAAGTATTGAAATAAAGTTTAATATATTGAATGTGTCTATAATCAATAGCTGTAACTGAACAATAAATGTTGAATTACTGTAAAATGGAAGTGATTGTTTTATTATTTGAACTCATTCTAAAAGTTAAATTTTATAAGTTAAATAATGTATATTTTAAATATGGTGATTTATTGGATAATTAAATTGTTTAAATTTAATATTGTAAATTATTTAAATAACTGAATTCTGAATTTTAATACGAATGAAAATGATGTCGAAAGTTGATTTAAAATTTATTGAACAAGAATGGAAATTGGTTGCTTTTAAGATTGAATTTAAAAGTGGATAAATAGGAATCGAAAACTTCATATTTTAATTAGCGTGTGAAAATAGCCGTTTTGGCCACTATCATGAATTTTGATGAAACCAGTTTCATCGGATCCGTAATAGTGAATTATTGTAGGATTTCAAGTCTCGGAGCGATTGGACATATCGTTTGACCGTGCGAGCTTGAAATGCATAGAAATTAATTAAAGGAATTCAGTTAAAATAATTCGATTTTGAAATGCTATCTTCTGAATATGATGGAATTGGCTCCCGTAACTAGTTCCATTTGTTCGAAATAGGGGTATAACATATAGAATGCTAGACGGCACGCCTCATTTGGAGCTCGAGAATTTCGGACGTTATAAGTCAGATATTTTCTAATTATAATAATATACATACTCACAATCTCCCAAAAATTCGTACGCTACGCCCCATCTTTGTCTCCCTCGTACTTCCCCCTTCTCCCTCATTTTAAACTTTGCAGATCGAAGAAAGAAATGAATGAAAAGAAAAAAAACGAGGGGCAAAGACGCGCGTGCGAGGAGGCGCCGCCAGAGCGGCCATCAACATTCAGGTTTTAGGTTTTGAGCTGCAGGCAGCAGCGGAGTGGGGTCGCGGTCAATGGCTGGGGCGGCGATGGGCCGAACGTGCGTGTGCGCGAGAGGCCCTGGAGGTGCGGTGGCGATGGCGGTTGGCCTGTTGATGGAGGGCGCGCATTTATTAAAAAAAAACGAGGTCGCGATTTCAGTTTGGAAAGAAGGCAGAGGCATCTTGACCTGGAGATGAACGAACAACAGTGAACGAGGGTAACTAGGGTTTGTTAATTTTAATTATTAAGTTAATTAATTTTTATAATTATCATTACATTAAAGATTGCATATCTTTTTCATAAGAAACCTGTTTTGGACGAAACAAATTGTGTTGGAATCGTATCGAAGTCGTCTACGACATAGAGTTGAGGTGGAATTTATTTGAAGCTGAAATATTTTCAGTTTCAAATAAAGGTGAGTGTTTTAAACGCTTACGAAGTACTAAATTATTTTATGTTAGTTAAATTGAATTTACGAAGTAATTTATTTTATTTACTGTTGATTAGTAATTTAACAGACATTTAAATTAACATCTGAATTGAACTGATAGGAATTTGAATTGACCGTTGAATTTGAAATTAAAATTGAATTGCTAGATAGACACCCTATAATGATAACTAGTAAATTGTTATGATATTTTGACTAATTTGGATGTTGATTGGTGATGGATGTTATGGGTTGATATATTGGATGTTTGGATGTTTATTTGTCTATATATATTCCTGTTATCACCCTATATATTATTGACAGTATACAAAACTATTGTTTGAATTATTTCGAATAAATTAAGAAATAGGTTGAAATGATATATACCTATGACATTTATTTTGGATTGAAATGATATATTTCCATCCCTGAAATTTAAAATCGAAAAAACTGATCACTTGGCCATAGGATAGAAAATTATATACGGACGCCAGATTAGTTAAATTAAATGAATTTAAAATTTTTGGTTTGAAATTATTGTTAAATGATTTTGATTTAAAGAATTAAAAATCAAATTTATGGAAATTGATTTATATTCGAACTTGAGCTCGAAATGTTGGAATTGAAATTTATTAACAGGAATTGTTTAAAGAATTGCATTTTAAATTTGAAGTTATAATTGAAATATGATTTAAATTATGGAAACTGAATCGTTTTAAAAGATTTGAACTTTTACTTGAACTTCGAAGTTATTTGAGTAAAAGTGATATTAGTTGATATTTTAAAATTTGGCTCGAGATTGAATTATTTTTAAGGATTGAACCTTAAATTGAATATTGAAGTTTAAATTGATATAAGTGATTTAAATCGATATTTTGAAATCGAACTCGAAATTTATATAAATTGAAATGGTTTAAAATGAGAATTGAATTGAGATTTAAACCATTGAATGGAACTGTTGAATTGAAATTGAAATTAAAATGAACGTTTTGATATTGAAATTAATTTGAATTGAAATTGAATTGAAATTAATTAGAATTGAAATAGAAATCAAAATTAATTTGGAATTGGAATCGAACTTAATTCGAATTGGAATTGAAATTGAGTTGATTTGAATGGAATTGGAATAGAAGATGATTTGAATTGAAATATTTGGACTTGAACTAGTTTGACTTTGAAACTATTTTCAAAAATATTAATTTAATATAAACTAGTAAAACCTATCTTTTTAAATATTCAAATTACTTTGGTATTCCAAACTATTTCCTATATAACCATTTTAAATGCATAAACCATTTTATTAAACTATTTTATATCAAACTAATTTAACTTTTTTTAAACTAAAGTTATTCAAACTATTTTCTAAAAATTCAAACTGGTCAAAGTTGGAAATGTTTATATTTAAATCGTGGATTTGAATGCGGATTGGCTTAAATGAAGTTATAACCTAAACTGTAATTCGAATTGAGTTTTGAAGTAAATATGATGATTTTGGAATAAATGATATTTTGAAGCGAATACGATATTTTGATATCAAATATGAGTTAATTTCAAAATGTAAATGTACCAACCGGTGTTTAAAACGACGTTTGGTTGTTAAAGAGACCGGGCCCTCTTATTTGCATACTCTTTGTCAATATTAGAACCACTTTAACAACCGTGTACGTGGAGGAGACTCCAGGACAAAGTGGTTGGATTTGGCGTCCTTTGCTGGATTTGAAGAAAGAGAACGATGATGGATAGACCCCAACACTCGTGTCAATTTGAAATGACTAAAACATGATGCTTGACTGGGCCAAGCGGGCTAGCTACCCCTAGCGGACATCCGTTCTTCGATTTCATTTTGGACTTGGTCCACACTATTACTCTTGTTGTTGGTTTCGATTGTTGCACCTTGATTTTGGGATAACCTCTCTTTGACTCGATATGGGATAGATGTACGCGGTGAGTGATCGTGGCTACGATGCGTTACCACCAGCCCTACGACCCAAACTGGTAGTATCCTACCTTGGGCATTACCTCACGTGCCTTGTCATACTTTTATCCCTATACGAGACCACTACGATTTTGGTTTAGTGTTGTCGTATCATGACGCATCCCTATTCCTCGACGTGCTACTTGGGCATTATATGCAAACTGTACGACATTGCTTAAAAATACGTTAAGGGGGATTAATGTAAAGCCTTAACGCTAAGAAAAATATTTATTTTACTGAATTGCCATTACATATATAACGTATTCTACTATATATAATATTTTGACGGATCCTTAAGAGATGGAAAATCCTACAACATCTCTTGAGTTATTGCACGCACGTTATACACTGGATAGGACACTACGCCATAGATTACCTTCTGCAACATTTTTGCAAGGTGTTGCCAGCTAAAATGTTGCGATAGATATAAAATTTTGGTCCTACTGCAACGTTGTATTTTTGGTGTTACCTTAGCCATAAAAATGTGTTGCTCTAGCTAAACAAGTGTAACACGATGCAACATTTTTATATAGTGTTGCTATAGATGTATTCAAATTAAAAAATTAATAAAATTAGCAATCCGCGTGAATACGATCCAACGATCTATATTTAATCTGATTGTTAAAATGGATCACCGCTACAATTTGCCCCAAATTTTCGTTTTCCCGCCTGAACTCCAGTAGATCCCTTTCGGTTTTCATTTCTCAAATCAAAAAGCTAATAGAATACTTCAATGGAATTTCGAAAATCCTAAAATGATTACTCGATTGTGTTCATCGATTTGAATCGCAAACATCACCGTTCAAATCATGGAATCTGTAGCCCTCTCCCCTTTCAACACCCTCTTCTTCCGCCGCCAGATTCGCCGTTCTTCCAAACTTGTTAAAATGACAAAGCGCGAAAAGAACATGTATTTCTCAAATTGAAATAAAAAACACTCAATCCAAACTTGTTCGAACCCAGACAAAATTCTCAATCAAAATAAAATTGTTTGATTCAGGCGACTTAGGTGATTTAAGGTTTAGGGTTCGAAGAATTTGAGGTTGCGGTTTAAGAGTTTCTGGAATTAGAGGGGGCACAGAGGTGGTTTTAGATTTGGAGATCGTGAATTGGGTCCGGTCGCGAATGCAATCGGCGATTTGTGGCTTGATGATTTGTGGTTTGAATGAAGTCGCTAATGGAATCCGGTTCAGGTCGTTTGGATTTTTTGTGTTTTTTTTATTTTTTTTTGAATTGGTGGTCGGGATTGCTGAGAAGATGGTCGATGTAGACAGAGTGAAGGCTGTTGTGGTGGTAGACTGTGAATGTAGGTGTCGTGAATGCTGTGAGGTGGTTTGAGGGTTTGGGTAGTTTCAGGTGGGATGAAGGAAGTGTTGAATGGTGATGTATGAAGGCAGTGCTGGTTTATTGTATGATATTCAACATGTCTGATCACACTGTCTTCTTATAGATTGTTGGTTTTGTCATTGGACTAATACCTCAAATTAGAAACACATTGATTGGTGAAGGTGCTCCTGTTCGTGTAATTCAAGACTCTGCTTCATTATTAAGGCATTTTCTACTGATTTAACCCAAAGTAAATGCTGATTATTATTCTAAAACTTAGCTGGTGTTGATTATTTTCCAAATTATTCAATGCAGTGATGGAGCAATTCCTGCTACCACTCTGATAATGGGAGGAAACCCTATCAAAGGTGAAGTTTTTATTAGTCAAGTAATGTTTCTTTTTTATAGAAAATGATGTGATAAAAATTATGTTTTTAATAATATGATTTTCAGGTTTAAGGGGATCAAACCTTTGCTTATCGCTCATATTTGGAGTTCTAGTTGTTCGTTATATTTTGCTGCCTTTATTCGGCATAGTTATAGTCAAGGGAGCAGTGCATATAGGACTTGTGCATGCTGATCCATTGTATCGGTTTATCCTACTGCTGCAGTACTGTTTACCACCTGCAATGAACATAAGTAATGCTTAAGATTTATACATATACTAGTCATATTTCCCGAGATATAATAGTGATTTATAATCAAATTTTTTGATAATGGCAGGTACCATTACACAGTTATTTGGAGCTGGAGAAAGTGAGTGCTCAGTTATATTACTATGGACGTATGCCTTGGCTTCTGTTTCGCTGACTTTGTGGTCTACCCTTTTCATGTGGCTTGTATCTTAAGTAGCTTATACCGGCCTCCTCGGTTTGTATTAAGTTATTGATATCTCATAGATTATTATTCTTTATTCCTTATAAGAACCACAAATACATAGGCTGAATATATACTGCAATTTTGTGTTAGACCCATTGCATGTTTAAATGTAATATATTAGTAAGGTATTGTGTAACAGATTGAAAGTTATTTTGGAAGTGTTGATATCATACAGACAATATGTAATCATTCAAGACATGGATATTGTTGATGGTGAAAGTTTTACGTAGGATATACCAGAAACTTCAACAAAGTAATGGCACATCAGACCCCCACCGGCGCTACGCCCGGACCCGCTACTCGGCTCGTCATATATTTGTCAGTGTCGGTGTCAGTATAAATTAAAACTGCATATGTAATGAGTGAACTGAGTGATGTAGTGACGAATATCTGTATATGTGAATATCAGTGTTATATATCATTGAATTGTAAAATAGTGGAGTCAGGAATTTGTACTATTTCAAATGTTGAAATAAAATATTTATTTAAATAAATTACTGTTTAAATATCAAATTCTGTGCAAAAGCATTTTATTAAATAAATATTTATTTTTATTAAAAAATCAAATATGCTCTACGTTGTAGGCCCCACAAATTCAGAAAGTTAATATCTATAGCAACATTTTGGAATGTTGCTATAGATACCTATGGGTGTTGCTATAGACACAAATAGGGTTCTATTGCAACAAATTACTTATGTAGCCTTAGATAGTCAAAATGTTGCCTTTGAGGTCTAAGGCAACGGCAAAAATTGCATCACCCAAAAAGTGTTGCCATAGACCTATGGCAACATTTTTTGGGCCTGACCCAACATTTTTTTTGTGTTGCAGAAGGCCATTTATGGCGTAGTGGGAGATGTAAAACCCCGTAAGCATCTCTGACACTATTACACTCATGTTATATGTGATATTGATTTCACTCACATAAGGATATTTTAGTCCTGACTCGAGTGTTTTGTCTTTTCATTACGCTCGGGTTAGCACTGAGTTTTCAGCGTGTTGAAAACTATTCTCTGGAGGACGAAGACGAAGATTTGGTATATTATTACTATTATTATCTTCTGCATCATGTTGTTCTGCTGCATTATTTATTATGTCTCTGTTGTATGTATAACTCTAATAAATGTTGTATAAATTATAATCAAATGTATAGTATAAACAGCTTCATGAACTTTTTAATTAATTATTATATTTATCATTCCATTGCGAGATTCTGTATTTGTTTTCTTCTTTTCTATTTTTCTAAACAACCCCATTGATTATCTGTGTTTTGGATTGTTTGAGTTAGACATGTGTGGATTATTGTCGATTTAAACCTTTCGAAATGTGAGTCATCACATTTGCCGCTTACGTGTTTATTTGGTTGAGATCGTGTATTTCATCCTATGAGTTTCAAACTCTAAATGCATTACAACGCTATGGATATTAGATCTATATAGTATCACATATATGTGTTATATAGGGAATGATCACAGCTCGTAGTGTACAATACTTCGATGAAATAAATTCATTTGAAATAAGCCAATAGATAGTACTATAAGATCGTGTACACAATTTGATTGATTACAAAAAGGATTATTGTGTTAAATGTAACATTGGACCATTACTACAAGATAGATCTAAGAACTCGATCACTGAAAATCAATTTGATTAGTTTATGTGATATTTGATGTCCTTAAATGTTAAGGATAATCAAACGCGCTTTTGTAAAGAGTTCATTATGATATTATAACAAAGGCATTTCGTTTAAATGGTTTGACCATTTGAAAGGAAAACGAATGTATAAGAGTAAATGTAATTTAAGATATACTTGGGTGAAGAGAGTGCATAATCACTTCCGCTTCATAAAGAAACATCGAAAATGAAAATTGTAATAATAATAATAATAATTAATATTTAACATTGAAATGAGAATAGGTTTTCTATTCCAAAATGTATTTTCGTATAGAAAATTGTTTTCTATAAGGTTTATTTCTCTGAGTTCAAGATATTTAATCAAAGAACTCTCCACTATAAATTAGTTGCAATATATGAAATAAATAATCTATATTAAGTGAATGATGGACCTCCGAATTAGTATGCTATTATAGTAATGGTGGAAATAGTATGAGCATGTCATGTTGTATTTATTGATTGCATCAAATTACGAAAATTATTTTCGTATAACCTACCGAACATTGTTCATGAAATAATGACTATTTTTCGGCGTCGACTGAAAAATAGGCACGGTTATATTTCAATGTGAATATTATGAATATTCTTATGAAATAAAACTTTAATGTGGTATTTTTTTCATAACAAAAGTGATGCATTGAAAATGCTGAAGTATCTAAAATTATTTACAATAATTTTGGAATTATAGACTAAGCCATAGTTTTGAGAAATAATTTATACAATATAATTATGAAGCATATGGTACTTTTTAATTATATCTCAAACAAATGGCAATGCACCCATTTTGTGGGAGTGTCATAGAAGTTGATGAACTCTGCAGATTAATACATATAGATGTATGCAATCGTAAGTCTATGAATACCAAAATGTTTCCACGTACTTCTTCATATTCATCAATGAGTTTCACAGATATGTATGAGTCTATGATAAGCTCATAGAATATAAAACGGAAGTAAATAATATAACATGCAATAGAAATGATTCGATTTTATCGAATGTGTGAGTATATTGAAAAAAATATCGAATGTACCTAAAATGAATAAAGATTTAATATCAAAAGTCGCTCCTTTCTATGATACATAATGATGTAACGATAAGAAGTAATCGAACTTTGTTGAACGAAGTACGATTAATTATGAGTGAAGTTGAGTTAACTTCTTTCTATAAGGTTGTGTATTTAAGAATAATACATAAGGTTAATATTAATCTCATCTAAATAATTGAGATGACCGTCCTATACCACCGACACCAGTAGTACATAAATAGTGTGTTGTCCATGCTCGGTTGATATAGGACGATCATCGAGGTTGAAATAAACTAATTAGCATATAACCTGTCATATCTCACAGCGCATCGATAAAATATAATGTCACTAATATAACAGAAGAGACAACAATAACTATGTGAACAAATCATCAGAGTACAGATCCACATAGTTATACATCAAATGTCATAGAGTTTATACAATGGAAACAAACTCAATAACTGTATCAAATACAAGTATAAGCTGTTAATGCTGAGGCTCCCCAGTGCTACACAACAGAATAAGCGTAAACTTGATATATATGTATATAATATGAGATAGCCCCATCTAGCTCATCCTCCAAACACCTATTGCATCACTTAGACCTGTTATCTAGTCTACTCATTTAAGAGTGCTTAAGATAATAAGAAGCAAAGCATAAAAGCTTGGGTCGGAAAATAGTCTGATGTGAGCGGTAAATGAGTCTCAAAATACTATATAGGTAAATATGGTAAGGAACAAGAGTATAGAACCATACCTGACATGTCCCTATGACCAAAGAGTTATCATATAACACTATAATATGCTACTCTATAATATCACAAATATATACCACAAACCAAATAAAGAATATCAGTCTTCTAGGTATTCCTATCCCCGATACCTACTTCCCATTATACCTATGAGTGATACCCTACTAAAGAAAACAACCAAAGTATCCATAACGTCCATCAACAATCCTAACTATTATTTCTTATGCCCTAAATATATGATCACTTGTATGGCCCCAATACCAGGGACTAATGGAAGTCCCGATTAACTGTTGTACTCTTGTATCCAACAACCCAAAGATGGATACGTGTCTCGTGGCCTAAAGCTGGATATTAGACTCAAATCCATAGGTCCATGGTATACATATCCCCCAATTGATCCATAGGTGTCCCCACTTACAAATACCCCTGCTTCAAGTACAACTGAAAAGTCACCGAGCATCAATGATTCCTTAGCACATATACCCGAGCCAACCTTTGCTCCATTTGGATAATGAACCCTTCTTGCTCAATCCAGTCCATTATTCACGAGGAACCCTTCCACATTCCTCGATCATACGGCTCCCTCTCTTATAAGCCGCCATCTTCGAAACCTACTCCCAACACAAGCCAACATCCGAAGACCATAGATTTTCATCATGTTGTTATATCGTCATCCAACCTGATACGATTGAGCCAACATCTCATGCACGATCTATAGAACCTCAACCACAGTCCCTAGAAGTTCCAACACCATATCATGCACCATGAAAACTCGGTACCGAGTTATAGGTATAACTCGATGCCGAGTTATACATATAGCCAACTAATGACTAATTCCTCTTCCATGTCGTTAGTACTCCTCTTTCGGTGCCTTGGACCCCAACTAATCCCCCCTTAATAACTTGACCCCAATCCAAAGCTTCTTCTTCATGTTCTAGAGATAACTCTTCATCACATCCAACACTTAGCCAAATTTCCTACATCAAGCTATAGCCAACCTCCACTTAACAAATCCTTTCCATCCACGAAGTCGAGAAGTGCACATGAGTTAGCACCATAACTTGGTGCCGAGTTATAGCCATAACTCGGTACCGAGTTATGAATTTAACTTCTACCAACTTGTGAGTTATCATGTAGCCTCTTGCCATTCTCCTGAGCCTACCTGCCAAGTTTCGTTCAGTTTCTACCAACTTTGCCTCCGATTTGCTCAATTCTCCAATCTATCTTTCTATGCAATCACAACACTAGCAAACAACATCAAACCATCTCATCCAAACATGGAATAACAAGCAATTTCATCCGATAAAACTTGAAATCTACCAAAATAAGATAAACAAGGCAATTTCTAACATGGATCTATATATGCATGAATATATGAACATAAATCAAAGTGATTTTTAATCAATTTATATCATATGCATGGATTAACATGCCATTAATGTTAGAAAAAGTTTTTATGGCCAAAATCAATTTAAAATATGTTAAATCCTATAATTCTACAATATAAACATATATAGTATAGTGAGAAGACATAAACCACTCACCATTTATTAAATCCAATCAATTTGTGAGTATATCTAATCCGGACAGCGCAGAAAAGCACTCCAAATCAAGCAATTTGGTGATCACTAGCTTCTAAGGTAGGATCTAATCTTTAATTCGCAACCTAGTTTGATTTAGAGAGCAATTTAGGTGATTTTGGGTAAAATTAGGATGGACCTAAAGCTAATTAGGGTTTAGACTTGATTTAAAATGAGAGAAAAGTTTTAATTTGACTCTCCAGCCCTCTATTTATAGTGTTCTCTAATTAGATTAATGGGCTCTCTAATGAGTATAATTAATTACACACTACTCCTTGCCAGCAACTTCAAAAACTCAAAACAGACATAACTTTCTAACCATAAGTCCATTTTTCTACTACGACCACTCTACGGAATGGTAAACCATCATCTTGAAGCAATGGAACCGGTTTCAGATCTAATTCTACTTCTACCAAAAGTTATAGCCAAGCAAGATTTTCAAGGTAAAAACGGTCACATGAAAATTTGGAAAAAATCATAGGTGTATAAAATGTCCCTAAGAGTCATACCCAAAATTATAGAATCAGATGACCTTATGCGAATAAAATAAAAATATTTTATGATCCTTTGATACGTAAAATACAGGTCGTTACATTCTCCTCCCTTTTAGGAATTTCGCCCCTAACATCCCCAAACAGGCCAAAGTATAAGCAACCATGGTCATTTTGCATTCCTATCAATTATAAGCAACAATCAAACATCTCAAATAAGACGCCATGCAACGAATAGTATATTGAACCTATCCTAGCATGCGAAATACTAACTTATCGAATATAATATACAATGGTGAAAGTTGGTACAACAAACGTCGGGTCTTACCATTCGAAGAGCTTCGGACACCTAATCCTCATGCTCTCCTCCATCTTCCACATACAATCATTATCACTTCCACTCCATTGTACTTTAATTAGTTTTACCATCTTTCTCCTAAGCTATTTCATATCGTACCCAACAATATGAAGTGATCTACGAGTTATAGAAACTTCTAGTTCTACCTCAGCATCTTCTAGCAGATCTGGTGTGATCATCACGCCTGAGTCCTGCACAAACTTCCATGGATAAGAGACATGAAAAACATTGTGCATGCAAGCCATCTTCTGAGTTAAGTCGGCCTTATATGCTAGCTTCCCGATTCTCTCGACTATCGGAAAAGGACCTATGAATCTCGGTGCCAACTTCCCCTTTCTACCGAATTGAACTACAATATTTAGAGGAGAAACCTTTATAGATACCATATCTCCAACAAAAAACTCCAAATCTCTTCGTCTTGTATCCGCATAGCTTTTTCTCGATCCTGAGCAGCTTTCATTCATTGTCGAATGATCTCAATCTTTCCTGATGTCTCTTTAATCATATCTGGTCCAAGTATCGATTTCTCGCTCATTTCCCACTAACATGAAGGAGCGATACATCGTTGGCCGAACAATGCTTCATACGGAGCCATAAAAATACTCGACCGATAACTGTTGTTGTATGCAAACTCCACCAAATGCAAATGACCATCCCATGATCCACCAAAGTCTATAATACATGCTCGCAAGAGATCTTCCAATATACGATTTACTCTTTCGGTATGCCCTTCCGTTTACGGGTGATAAACTATACTAAGTGCAGCTCTGTCCCTAATACCTCTTGTAAGCTCTTCCAGAACACACTAGTACACAATGGGTCTCGGTCGCTTACAATGCTCTTTGGAACACCGTGAAATTGTACTACCCATTTTACATACAACTCTGCTAGCTTGGATGCCATTCTACTTGGCTTGACAGGTATAAACCTTGCACTCTTGGTCAACCGATCAACTATGCCCAAGTGACATCATACCATGCTCGAGTCCTCGGCAATCCATCAATAAAATCCATCGATGCTTGCTTCCATCTCCATTCTGGAATCTCTAATGGTTACAACAATCTACTAGGTTTCTGCTACTCCGCCTTTACCAATTAGCAGTTCATACACTTGGAGGTGAATGCCCAAACATCCATCTTCATACCCTCCCAATAATAAGTTCAGTTCATATCTTTGTACTTCTTGTTACCACTGGGATGAATGGTTAATCTGGAATGACGACACTCTCTTAGCACTCATCCCTCAATCCACCAACATCGGGAACAAACAACCTCCCTTCTTTACAGAACCAACCTTCTCGGTCAAGTTTGTATTGCTTCATATCTTTAGATTCTACTCCTTACTCTTTCTTTGCTATGATCTCCGCTAGCCTAGCATCTCATTTCTGACTAGTACCAATTCTTTCAATCAGAGTAGGTCTAATCGATAACCTTACCAACGTTTTAGGTTCTAGCTCACAGTGAGTCTTGAAATCAAATCCAGCAATATATTCTATCTTCTTCCATTCCAAAAATATGCTACCAACCTAGCATGCCTTCTACTCAAGCATCGCCAACTGCATTCCCTTTTCCTGGAGTGTAGGAAATACTAAAATCATAAGAGGCCAAGAACTCCTACCACCATTGCTATCGAAGGTTGAGATCCTTCTGAGAGAAAAGGTACTTCAGGGATTTGTGGCCATAAACAGCTCAAACCTTTGTCCTAGCAAATAGTGCCTCCATATCTTTAGAGCAAACACAATTGCCGCAAATTCCAAATCATGAGTCAGATAATTCCTTTCGTGCGGTTTCAGCTGTCGACCAGCATAGGCAATAACTTTTCCTTTCCGCATCAACATCGCACCTAATCCAGTACCACAAGCGTCGGCGTATACTATCAACTCTTCATTTCCAGTTGGAACGGTCAAAACTAGTACACTCGTCAACCTCTGTTTCGAACTCACAAATGCATGCTCACAATTTGCATCCCATAGAAAAGTCTGATTCTTCTTCATCAAATTGATCGACGATGCCGCTACCTTCAATAAGTCAGTTATGAAGCGTCTATAGTGTCCTGGCAATCCTAAAAAACTTCTCACATCCGTAACATTCTTGGGCTGATTCCAATTTTGGACCACTGCCACCTTCACAGGATCCACCACTACATCTTGTCTCGAAACAATGTGACCCAAGAATCTCACTTATTCTCTCCAAAAGTGACATTTATAGAATTTCGCTCTCAACTTGTGCTTCCTTAATTTCTCTAGCACACTTCTCAAGTGCGCCTTTTGCTCCTCCTCGGTTCTGGAGTAGATCAAAATATCATCCACGAATTCAAGCACGAACTTATTTAGCTGGTCTTTGGAAACCTGATTCATAATATCTACAAAGTATGCCAGAGCATTGGTCAATCCAAATGGCATCACCAACCACTCATAGAAACTTGACTACGTACGAAACGCAGTAATAGACACAATTTCCTTTACTACTCTCAACTGGTGAAATCTCATCGCCAAATCCATTTAGGAGATCACCTTTGCACCGTACAGTTGATCAAACAAGTCATCGATATGTGGTAGTGGATACTTGTTTTTCTTCATCACTTTATTCAGCTCACAATAATCCACCCCTCAAAGAGCCCTGCGCCTTACTTGCGAATACTACTAGTGCGCCCCACTTAGATATGCTCCTTCGAATGAACCCTTTCCTTAATAGGTCATTCACTTGCACCTCCAATTCCTTCTGCTCTCTGGGTGCCATACACCTCAAAGGGCTTCCTTCACCAAGTCTATCCAAAACTTGATCTCCCTATGCGGTGATAATCCACTCACTTCCTTAAAGACATCTGGATAATCTCTAGTTATAGGCACTAATGACAATCTCTTCTGTGGAACCTCAAGCGAATATTGAAAGCTAACCATCACCAAGCGAATATTGAAAGCTAACTCACCAACAGTTTCTCGCAATCACTACCGTTCGTCCATCCACATCTCTGATTGTCACCAATAGTTTCTCGCAATCCACTATGGCTGCATACTTCCTAAGCCAGTCCTTACCCAAGATAATCCCGAACCCCAACAAAGTTCAATACAAAACAATCATCAACCAAAGAACATCCATGATTCGATTAAACTAGGCCATGACAAACCATGCAAAGATTAGTAGAGCCTCCACCAGGGTTTATCACGATTAGGGGTCGGTCTACTATCTCAGGTTCCAATCCTAATTTATCTACTAGGTCACTACAGATGAAGGAATGAGAAGCACCAGTGTCAAACAAAACTCGAACAGGAATATCACCAATAGAAAGCATGCCTTGCATGACGACTCCCTTCCCCTTTTCCTTCGCTGAGGAGCACTTGACGAAGTCAGTACTACGTCCAAGGCATACGCTTTCACTACCTGCTTATCTTTCACCAGCTCTGGACAATTCTTCTATAAATGCCCAGGCTTGTCACAGTTATAACATTTCCTCTTCCCACTCGCCTTGCAATCATTAGTCAAATGACCCTTTTCGTTGCATCCAAAGCAAGTAGGTTCTTATTTACCCTTCTTCTTGCCACCTTGTCTCTGGGACTGCTTTCTCTTTCCATGCTTTGGCCAATTTCTCAGCAGAAATGACAATAACAGTCTTAGCCTTAGGGACAAGCTCTCATGGCGATGCGCCTTCTCTATAAGCTTCTCAAACGGCTCATCTATATGGTCCACTAGTTTTTCTCCCAAGTAGTCATCCAAACCAATGATGAATTTTTCATTCTTCTTCAATTGAGTGTCAATGAACGACATCATATACTTAGAAAAAGCATCAAATTATGCCACATATTCAAAAACTGTCATCTCTCCCTGCTTGAGATCAGCAAATTTTCTAAATAGAACCGTCTTATGAGAAGCTAGAATAAAGTTCTCCTCAAACCTCGTTTAAACTAATCCTAAGAAAACTGGTCTTTTAGAGTAGTAATAATGAAAGCATTCCACCAATTCATAACTCAACCCTGGAGTTGTCTCGAAGCCATTTTTTCTTCATAGCACCTTCCACCTCCATATCACCAAAGATGCACTCATAAGTATCTAACCAATCTTGCACTTCTATGGTTGACTCCGTCCCATGGAATGACTTCTCTCCAAGAGTAGAATAATCTTTGTTCAGCTTTGCAAAATCTGCCCTAGGCGCTTACACTGGAGCACCTCTACCTTTTACCACTCCAGGAGCATTACTCATCATTTTATCAATCATAGCATTGAACATGACTTGGACATCAGGCATCGCATCTCTTGATCCTACTTCTTCCTCTACTTCTAAAGCAGAATTCCTCACAACGTTCCTTATATGTCGACTCATTATTATCTATAACAAGAATGATCAGTCTCTCGTAAAGAAAACTGTGTCCATAGTGCTCATGTGCATGCAACTTATACTTTATAATATATTATTATATAGCTTTGAAAACAAAATTTATAACACGTATGCTCTCTGTCGTATACACACACTCACTCTCGATCTAGTCTAAGGTGATAACACTTTCCCTAGCTCTACTGGATCATGGTATTAACTCTAGTTAATCATGTAATCAAAGCTATATACCAAATGAGATGACCGCCCTATACCACAACACTAATAGAATATAAATAAAGCGCTGTCCATGCCCCGCAGATATAGAACGATCATCAGGATTGAAATAAACCAATATAGCATATAACCTATCATATCTCACAGTGCATGGATGAAATATAATATCATAGATATAACAAAAGGGATAGTGATAATTATATGAACAAATCATCGGAGTACAGATCTATACAGTTAAACATCAAATGTCATAGAGTTAATATAATGGAAACAAACTTAATAACTATCTCAAATGAGAATATAAGCTGTCACTTTTAAGGCTCCCCAGTGCTGCACAACGGAATAAGTGTAGACTCCATACATGTATATAATATGAGATATCTCCATCCAGCTCGTCCTCCGAATAGCTACTGCATCACCTAGACTTGTTATCTTGTCTACTCATTCAAGAGTACCTAAGATAATAAGAAGCAAAGCATAAAATCTTGGATCAAAAAATAGTTTGGTGTGAGCGGTAAATGAGTCTCAAAATACTATACCGGCAAATACTGTAAGGAACAAGAGTACACGAACCATAACTGACCTGTCCCTACAACCAAAGAGTTAGCATATAACACTATAATATGCTACTTTACAATATTATAAAGATATACCATAAAACAAATAAATGATATCAGTACTCCAGGTATTCCTATCTCCAATACCTACTTCCCATGATACCTATCAGTGATAGCCTGCTAAAGAAAACAACCAAAGCATCCATAACATCCATTAACAATCCTAACTATCACTCCTTGTGCCTTGAATATATGATAACTCGTATGGCTCCCAAGCCAGGGACTAATGGAAATTCCGGTTCTCTGTTGTATTCTCGTATCTCGTAGCCCAAAGGTGGATAAAAGTCTCGCAGCCCAAAGCTGGACATCAGGCCCAAAGCTGTAGGATCAAGGTATACAGGTCCCTCAATAGATCCATGGGTGTCCCCACTTATGATACCTCTGCTTCGAGTACAAATGAAAACTCTCCAAGCACCAATGATTCCTTAGCACATATACCCGAACCCACCTTTGCTCCATTTGGATAACAAGCCTTTCTTGCTCAATCCAATTTTCATTATTCACGAGGAACCCTTCCACATTCCCCAATCATACGGCTCCATCCCTTACAAGCGGCTATTTTAAGAACCTACTTCCAACACGAGCCAACATTCGAAGACCATAGCTTTTCATCATGTTGTTATATCATCATCCAACCTGATACGAATGAGCCAACACCTCTAGCATGATCTACATAACCTCAACCACAGTCTCTAGAAGTTCTAATCCTATATCATGCACTATGATAACTCAGTGCTGAGTTATGGGTATAAGTCGATGTTGAGTTATACGCTTAGTCAACTAATAGCTAATTCCTCTTCCATGTCTCTAGTTTCCTCTTCCAATGCCTTGGACTCTGAATCATCCCCCTTTGATAACTCGGCCCCAATCCAAAGCTTCTTCTTCAAGTTCTAGAGATAATTCGCCATCACATCCAACACTTAGCTAAATTTCCAGCATCAAGTATAGGAAACTTCCACTTGAAAAACCCTTCCATCCACGAAGTCGAGATGTGAGCACAAGTTAGCACCATAACTCAGTGTCGATTTATAGCCATAACTCCATACCAAGTTATGAATTTAACTCCAACCAACTTGCGAGTTATCATATAGCCACCTTCCATTCTCCTGAGCCTACCAACCAAGTTTCGTCCAATTCCGACCAACTTTGCCTCCGATTTGCTCAATTCTCTGACTTATCTTTCTATTCAATCACAACACTAGCAAACAACATCAAATCATATCATCCAAACATAGAATAGTAAGCAATTTCATATGATCAAACTTACTATCCACCAAAATAAGATAAATAAGGAAATTTCTAACATAGATCTACATATGCATGAATATATGAACATAAATCAAGGTGATTTCTAATCAGTCTATATCATATCCATGGATTAACATGGCATTAAAGTTAGAAAAGGTTTTTGTGGACACAATCAATTTAAAACATGTTAAATACTATAATTCTATCACATAAACATGTATAGTATAGTAAGATGGCATAAACCGCTCATGTATTATTAAATCCAATCAATTTATGTGTAGATATAATCCGAACAGTAAATAAAGCACTCCAAATTAAGCAATTTGACGATCTCTAGGTTCTAATTGAGGATCTAATCTCTAATCCATAATTTAGTTTGATTTAGAGAGCAATTTGGGTGATTTTGGATGAAATTATGACTGATCGAGGGCTGATTAGGGTTTAGACCTGATTTAAAATGAGATGGCAAAGTTTTAATTTGACTCTCTAGCCCACTATTTATAGTGTTCTTTAATTAGACTAATAGGTTCGCTAATTGGCCTAATTAATTACACACTAATTCTGGCCAGCAGCTTTAAAAATATACAACAAACATAACTTTCTAAGTATAAGTCCGTTTTTCTATTATAACCACTCTACGGAATGAGAAACCACCAACCTGAAGTAATGGAATTAGTTTGAGACCCTAATTCAACATCTATTAAAACTTATAGTCCAAACAAAATTTTCATGGTCAAAACCGTCATATAAAAATTTGGGAAAAAGCATAGGTGTGTAAAATATCCCTAAGAGTCATATCTCAAAATTATAGAGTCATACAACCTCATACGAATAAAATAAAAATATTTACAATCCTCAAGTACGTAAAATACGGGTCGTTACAATAATAGCTTACAAAATCATACAAGATAAAAGTTTTAAGAAATATCAATGTATCCTAGGCCAAGGAGTTTGCAAGTTGTGCAAGTCAAAAAATTACATGATAATTGTATGTGAGGAATCTTGTATGAATCTCCCCAAAAGGAGTTCGGGAAAAACTGTCATCGGATGGTAGATTTATGTTTTGAATATGTTTTGTAAACTAAAACCAAATTAGCTTTATATATATAAGGAAATTCATAAAATGTTTATGAATACCTTTCTGTTGCACTGAGAAATAATTATTGTTTCAAGAAATACCAACTTCATAATAAAGAAATTTCTTTAAGAAATTATTGGTGGTATAATGAAACTGAATACGATCCAAAGATAAAACTGAATACATGAGGTGAAATGAAATTAACTAACCTAAACGAACACATTGCATTTGAATGTCTAATAAGTATTTTCGCACATTGAAGAGAAACTATGAGTTTCTTATCAATGTCGAAATATATGTAATCCTCGGTTGTTTAATTAAATCATGAAGAGTGTTGACTCTGTGATACGGTACGATGCATAGATCCGAAATACATTCTAAATACATTATCAAAATATGGTTTTGATAGTTGTATCCAAAGGGATATGATCCATTGGCCGTAAGTATGTCTCTAAGAGAAAGACAAATGTAGTTGTAATATAGTGAGCCACGTTGATAAGAATAATACCGCGAGTTTCAACTGTTAAAATTAACGAAACAGATTCACCATTCGATGTGCTCAAGTTAGTTCAGATTTACTCACAAAATTATTGCTTAGCATGAATTTGGGTATGGTAGTATGTGCTAAAATGGAATATTCTACATGATGATTTAGAATAGACTGTTTGCACATAACAACCAAAGTGTCTTGAAGTCAATGGGAGTGATATCTAGGTTTGTAAGTTTTTGGATATGATCCAAAATTAGATACGACAGCATCATTCAACTAGCATCAAAATTGAACAAGTGTTTTGATAGAAATATTAAATAGTTTGATTGTCAATCAAAATGCAGAGGAAGCTTGTGCTCATAAGAAAGAAAGTTAAAAAGGTACATGGATGTTTCTAAACCATAAGTAAACAACACAATGCTGATTGTTAACGATGTACTTGTGTTAAAATCGACTTTAGTTGTTTTAATACTCAATATTGGATTTATAAATTATGTCTTTTACAGTAAGTATGAAAGATGTTGGGAATGTTCCAAGTGATATGCAAGGACACCTTATTAAAATGTTTAATACAGAACATGTAAGATTGATTATTTCTTATGCATTGATAATAAGAGTTATCATACATGTTATGTTGTCTATGATACGTGATTTTGTTTATGTATTTGATACATGAAGCAAATATTAAATCAAAATTGATGTCACTAAATGGTTGTTTGAAGTATGCTAATGTATTTATGAAATACTAGAGAATTGTTTATAGAAACCATAAACTCCTTATGAAGGAGTCTTTGACTCATAAGTGATATTGAGTATAATATGTTAATAATAAATTCAAGTTAGCAATCTTTAATTTGGAAATGTTCCAAATAAAGGACTATAGCTAATTCAATGAAAAAAAGTCTAAGTATATCGCGTTTAATAACGCCAAAATAAAAAGCAATGTATATAAATATATACGCACAAAATTATAACTGAGCTAAGGGTGATTCCAAACATGTTATACTCAATAGAACCAAGGATCTTTGTGTTTGGACTATAGAGTTAAACATGGACGATGTTGGAATTTTGATCATTACCAAATTCAATAAGTCCAAAGTGGTATAATTTTAATGAAGAAAATTGGTGTAAATAAACATCACAACCGGTTAATGCTTAATTGACTAAAATTTGATTTTATCGAAACTAAGTAAGCGATAAATTTGACCAATATGTCACACAACCTGCTAAGTGACGTGTAAACGCTAACATTCGAATAATTCAATGTTATTTACCGATCAAATTTACACCCGACGAGTCACACAACCGGTATAATGAATTCTTTTAAACCAAACGATTTAATTAGTTTATAATTTAATTAAATTAATTAATCTTGATGAAATATTGATTATAGAATTTTGAATATGATTTGAGGAATATATTTTATTGTATATGTTTATAATAGTTATAAATATATCGATTGATGTGCGATATCGACAAACAATTAAATCAGACTCAAGTAGTAATATTTATTTAGACCTAAATGGGTTATTAGTCCATGATGTATGGTGATACATTCGGCAGTAAAAAGCATGTAGGAGGTGGCTAAAAGATGGGGTAGGATTATCTTAGATGGATGGTTTATATTTAGGGAGAATGGGTAAGAGATATGATCCACCTTTTTCTCTATTCCTTCAACTATAAAAGGTCTCCTAACCCTAATATATATGGATCTTGTTTTGCTGCCATTTCATCTCCTTGTTGGCTGAATTCACTTAGACAAAAGCTCCAACAAAGTTCATCTCAACTAATTTTCAAATCAACAACAATTGGATAGTCAACGGTCTACAATTCAATAGCAATCTGCTGAATTGAGAAGAGTTTTAATGAGGGATATAAATTAAGGTGTACTTTAAGGTATAAATTTTGGTATGGTTTTATTATTTCATATGACTTATAGTTTATGTATAATATTTTATTGCTTGTTTATATATATCATAATTGTATTTTTAGTCAGATGAGATTCCTATATGTATAAATGTTGTCACATATTGAATGGTTATATGTATGTATAATATAAAAACATTTTTTATATAGATCAGATGTATACACATCCAAATAAATTTATTTTTTACTATTTTATTAATTAATTATACTTATATTAATATGTCATGTTACATGATTAAATGACTAATAATTAATTATGCCATCATATCATGTAAAAAATTGATCTTATACTTTATATATGCAAATTTATACTAATTATATATGTAACAGCAAAGTATTTTTTAATAATTATTTTCTATTTTAATATTATTTAAATCAACTATAAGTTGAATAATTCATACAAAATAACATATGTTTCAAAAATTATATTTTAAATTGTATAAAAATTCTTCATCACCATATTATCTCTTTGCCAAAATCACAAAATTTAAAATTTAATTTTATTATTTTTAAAAAATAATTTAATCATGTGGCCTATATTAATTAAATAATAAATATAAAATAATTTGACTTAGAAAATTATGGAAATTTTTTCGTGAATTTATAATATCATATTTAAATTTCAAAAAATTTAAAATTTAAATAATATGCCACCAAAATAATTTCAACATTATTTTACTGTTTTTGACATATATATATATGTATATGTATATATGTATGTATGTATGTATGTATGTATATGTATGTATGTTTATAAAATTTAATAATATAAAATTATAATAAAATATTTTATGTGCTATGTATTGGATCTGGAATGCTATAAAATTATCTAAGTTTGTTTAATTTTTTAATTGATAAATTATATAAACATACATACATACATATACATATACATATGCATACATACATATATGTATGTATATATGTATATACATGTAAATACACATATTTATAAATGATGTAGATATTAAAATATAATTATATATAGACATGCATGCATGCATATATATATATATACATACATATATATATAATTTTCTTACTGTAAAATATACATGTATATTATATTTAATAAAGAATACAACTTCGTATATTATGTGTGTGTATATGTTTTATATATATACGGTCATTTATTTGAATAATATCTAATTTAATATACATACATACATACATATATATATATATATTATTTTTACATTTATATAATACATGTATTATATATAAGTAAATATTTATATTTTTTTAATAAATATTAGAATAACAAGTTTATACACACACGCACACACATATATTTGGACAACAAACAATACATATAAGATGAGCTAGCATGTCCGTTGCGATGTAAATCCTAATATTTATATACAGACATGTTATACCTTGCACCGATTGTTATGTTACACATGCACATACATATATGTATATGATAAATATGCGTACAATAATATTTAGTTAAATATAAATTAAATTAAATTCAATACATTATTTATATATTTAAATGAAATAAAAGATTTTATTTAAATTAAATTTAGAAATATTCTAAATAAATTAGACTTCATAGGCCCAATATAGATCCAATAAGGGAATCTTTTTGAAATTAGCCCATACCTTCCACTGCACGCTAGCCCAGTTCCAATACATGAAGTCAAAATAACTAAGCTACACATAATAAACATAACACATAACGAAAACCAATCTTCATAAACTAGTGTTATAAATAAAGTATGTAATTTACCGGCCACTAGAATGTTGTTTTGACACCCGGCTGCTTACAATCCACATGATTGATTCAGAATGACGGATATTGCTACAAGCCAGGAATGGTTAGAGGATAGATTTCCTCATGCATGCTCTACACTGACATGGACACTAAATATCGAAGGGATGATATGGTTCCAAGTATTGGCCTCGGTCATTATATATATGTTTTATTATACTTTAATATTTCGGCGTTAGTTCTTATTGATAGCTCTTTGATATAATTATGTTTATTTCGGGATATCAATACCAACGATCCATACCCTAGTGGACGGTTTTTCGATTAGTCAAAAAATCAGGTCCATTAAGGTAGGGGTTTTACATACTATGAAAAATCTAGTTACTAGTTGAGATTTTGTAATAAGCTTAAAAAGGGTAAAGAAAAGGTGAAAGCACTAAAGAAAGAGAAAGATAAGCTCGAGGAAGGCAACAATGACGAGGTAAATTTTGGTATTATCAATGATGTGCTCTATGCTCATGGAAGAAAAGGTGATGAGTAGGTGCTTGATTCATGTGCATGATTCTATATATACAGCCAAAAGAGAACATTCATTGATTATAAAGAGGAAGAATGCTAGGCGAAGTCCATTGATGAAGAAGATGTTAAGGTGAAGGGTATAGGTTTGGTTAGACCGAAGATGTATGATGGAAATGGGACAAAACACAGGGGAGTTAGGGATGTATCTGAAATTAAGAAGATCTTGTTTCAAAGGGATGGTTGGAAGAAAAAAGATGCAACTTTTCATTCTGTTGTAGAGTCGCTAGGGTTTGGAAGCATAATAGGGGGTTCTGCATGCAAATGGGTAGCAACAATGTGTTAAAAAAAATGGTGGTGAATGGAGGGAGTTCTCAAAGTGGTGTTGGGTAAGCAATTTTATCTAAATCAAGTGGAGCCAACAATGGAAAATCGCAAAGCCTGCATGGAGGCCTTTGTGGTATTACAAGAAATTCTAATTTATTGATGAAATTCATGTTCAATTATGCGGGGAATGCATATTTGTTTGGTTTGGAGGTTGGTTAAGTTTTTGTGGGGATGGAGACATTTGTTTCCATAGTGACATAGATATTGCTTGGAGTATCAAACTAAGAAGGAGGTTGGATATAGTGTCGAAGTGGGGTGTTATTTTTGTGATACTATATTGATGAAAATGTAGAGGATTAAATGAGCTTTCCGATGGTTCAAATGGTCCGTGATTGAACTTAGATGGAAGAATTGTTGAGATTTAAAGGAGGAGAAGATTTTGGTATAGCAAATCAGTAGACCGATTGCCTATAGAGAACACTGTAGTTTTTCCTATTAGTTTACTGACTGAAAACAGTTAACTGGTTGGAAGGCAATAGGTTGACTCATAACATCCAATCAATCGACTGATCTGTTGTAGCGGCGATTTTCTAAAGTTGTTCCAAAGCTCGAAACTCAATGGGAAGTTTGTCATTTTTGGGGTATCTTGGAGTTTCCACTGTAGATTTTGCAATTCTTTGACCCAATGGAAGAGTCTACATTAGACTATTATAAACAGACTTATATGTGGTTCATTACGAGAAAAAGGGTTATTGGTATTAGGGTTTGGAGGATTGAGATTTCTTCTCAATTTTTAGGGCTTTTCTTTGTAATCATTTGAAGGAATTAATAATAAAATTGTTAACTCGGTTTTTGTCCAAATCAGATTTCAACCAAAATTAGAAGGCCAAAATGAAGATGAGATGAATCACAAACTTGAAAACATGCTTAGAAAAGCTAGGAGATTGCACTTAAGAAATTTGACGAGAATTCGGGCTAAGTGGACCTCTCGGTACCATTAGGAACATCTTGAAACCGAAAGAAATTTTCTCCACTTAGACCCTTAAACTCCTTATACTTGATACACTACTTCCACTAGTCGTCATCAAATGATTTGCTCAGGGATTGGATAAGCAGCTTCAAAGATTGATAAGAAGAAAGAACCAAAAGCTGGATAATGCAAGTGTTATCAAAGAAATCGTTCGGATCGACTCAACCTTAATAAAAAAGAGTTTGAAGTGCATCAGATCAAAGAAGGAAGAACAATGCGAGGAAAAGTTAATAGTTGGCAATTAAGTAAACCTCTCTGCACCGAAAGGAATTTATGGCCCATGGGCCCAAGTGCTCATGTGTGTGCGGTTAGACTTTCTCCTGGGCTTCGACTCAAGCGGGCTTCTGAATCTATGCGGCTGTTTCTATATAAATACCATCCCTTTGGCAACCAAAAGGGGCAACCAAAGGAGGATCTTCTTCTTCTCTGGACCAAACCCTCTGACATTAGAGACTTCTTCTTCTTATTCACCTTTTACTTTTCCTCTCCTCAATTAGTCACCTAGGAAGCTACTGTTTGCTGCTCTAGGACTTAGATCAGCAAATCCCTCTACTAGTGACTCTAAACATTCTAGAAATTCTATAGTAAATCCGAGATCCACTAAATTATGGTCAAATCTGATATAGTTTATTGTAATCTAGAGAGAAGACAACTAATAACAAATATAAAGTGGGCGTAGGCCAGAGATTGTCGAACCACTATAAAAGCTCTTGTGTGTTCTTTACTTTCTTGCTATTTTCTCTTGTTTGTTTTGTATATTAATTGAATTGGCACTTTCATGGGATATTTGGGTCTTGGTGTCATTTTTGGCATCAATATTTTGGTGCTTTCATTGAGAACAAATTATATCTGAAGACTTGATGCTTGAATATGAGATTTTTAGAAGATGAGTAGGCCTAACACTAAATCTAAGGTTGGAGGAAGCCAACCAGAGGCTAGGGGTAACTATGAGATGTTCTCAGGTTCTCATCAATCCATCTACGTGACTAGAGAAGAGATGGAAAAAGTAATAAAGGAGATGCGGGATGGAGTGATAACTAGACAACGGGGAATGATGGAAGGGTTCTTCCAAAGGATGGGACAACAAGGAATATATGTAGTTGCTGAAATTCAAAACCAAACACCAGAAACTAATGAAGGAACACCAGGAGTTGGAGCAGAGCAAGCTGGAACATTTCCCTCATGACAAAAAGCAATCGGTACAAACCACTTACCTCTTGGTACCGATAAAAATTAACTCGGGGCCAATGTTGGTTTGGGCTTGGGATAAGCTAGAATGCCGAGGATGGATGATGCTAGAGCCAGAAATATAGGTCAGAACATGAATACGAAACGACTAGAGGAGTATGTGCTAGAGTTTTCCCAAAGGAACAGGGGGTAGAACGGAGCTGGAAGTGCAAATCAAAATGCTGGTGCGTAGCCAGAGGAGTACGTCCCAGAGAACAGCCACCGGAGCGGGGGCAGAAAATAGCTTTTGGTCGAAGTCCTTCATTTGACGACAACAACCGAATAGCTGAGTTGGGAAGGAGGATAGAGGGGGACCGCTAGACCAGAGTTTAGAGAATGTAAATAGGAATTCGTTTACCCCTAACATCTAGAATGCAAGTAATCCTCCTGATTTCAAACTTCCGACACTGGAAATGTATGATGGAAAGACAGACCTGATAGTTCATCTAATGAGAAACATCCGACATATAGAGGTCTTGGGTGCTTCAGAAGTGGTAATAGGGTGATCCTTCCTATTATATCTAATAAATTTAGGCGCGATGTGGTTCAGATAGCTGGAGAACGGATCCATAAGCATGTGGACTGAGTTAGTGAGTATATTCATGAGGTAGTATAAGATTCACATTTTGCGACCGAAGAATGTGATGACACTGTTAAGCATGAAGAAAAGGGCCGGAGAGATCCTCAAGAGCTACTTGACCAGGTTTAACGCGGCGGCTGCCTCAGTCCATAAGCTGGATCCATCTATTATTTTGATAGCGGCAATTTCAGGAGTTGCGAATAAGATAGTCTTCAAGATTGCTTTGGAAAGGGACCCACATAAAGATCTCATGGAGTTCTATCATGAGGTAGAGAGATATTTGCGTCAAAAGGACGCTGAAGTAGAAAACACTGAAGTGAATGCTATGGAAAAAGGAGAACCGTTCCGTGTAGGATTTAGTGGAGATAAGAGAAAGCGAAAAGTGGAAGATAACTTCGAGGGACTGAAGCAACTAAGGAGGGAACCAAAATTCTCTTCTTACACTAACTTGAATGAAATCCTAGACAGGATCTATCTTGATACTAGGGGTAGATCCCCTATAGAAAGCTAGCTAGGAGGAACCGATGGATCGAGAGAAATGATTGCATTATAAACGATCTGGAGAGATCGAATCCTAAATTGGATTAGAAACGATCTGGAGAGATCAAAAACTTAGATTGGGTGATAAAATGATTAGAGAGATCGCATGCTAAATTGAATATCAAATGATCCTAAGAGATCGGACTTTAGAACATATGCAGATTTGATAAAAGGATTTGAATGCCTTTTAATTAGAGTAAATGGATAATTCTCGGATGAAAACGAGACAATTTTGATATGCGATGTAATAACTCTGAATGAAATCAGACTGATTATGATGTCTAAATAACACTTAAGCAAATGATGGAGTCCTTAGCTATAACAGGTTTGGAATGACCTTTGATTTGCCAGAGAATTCGAAGTAACTAGAGGTTCACTGAGATTGGGATTGATGGAAGGTCGAAGAGCTCAACTACCAAAGAATGATCGTCTCTGGAACTTGTTCTTGAGAAAAGCACACCTTACATCCGAAAGGCGTCCTATGGGGGCAAGTGTTAACCCACTTTTTCATCAAAGTAGATTTCAACCAGAATTAGAATGCCGTAATGAAGACGAGATGAATCGCAAACTTGGAACATGCTTGGAAAGCTAGGAGATTAGACTTAAGAAATTTAAAGGGAATTTGGGCTAAGTGGACCTCTCGGTACTGTTAATAATTTAATATTTAATTTTGCTCCAAAAATGAAATTTGAGAAAACGATGAAATTTTTCCACGAAACTTATACAATTGCATTCATGGTAATTATTTGAGCAACTTTTATATTTGGAGTTTCACGATCTGAGTTCAAACGAAGAAGTAGAGCGGTTAAAGAATACGAAACGAAAATAATTAAACAATAATTAATTAACATATATAATAAATTGATTGGAACACACCAATCGACACCCCCTCTATGGGCCGGTCGACTAGTAATGGTCGACTTCTCATATGAGTGCGATCGACCGAGGGTTTTCAATGTGATCTGAACCTCGGCCGATGGCCCGTATTTAATATTTTTAATCTAATGTTTACGATTATTCGAAAGCCTATAAATATAGGCCAAACCCCTTCCTTCCTTTCTCACATTTTCTGATCTAAGACAGTGAAGCTCTACCATTTCCTCTTCTCCACTGTTCCTTCTAACTTTAAAATAGTTTGTATTTATACAAAATTGGAGAAGAGCAGAAAATAAATGGAAGAAGAGAAGAAGCTGATCAGCGTTGCGCAAATAACAAGGTAAATTTCAATATTGTAAATTCATAATCCCCTTCAATCCAAATCCCTTCACAGATATGAAATTCTAATTTATGTATATACCATTTTTTTACATATTTCTTCGGATTAAAAGGAGATGGAGTTGAATCAGGAAATCAGATTAAGATCTGGGGATTTGGAACGCTCTAAAAGATGAGTGGGAATTTATGTAATTTGTTTATAACATTGAAGTTTATTTCGTTGAATTTTTATTTGATTATTATGCCTAAATAAAGATCTAAGAGTTATAGGCCCAATTTAAACATATAAAACATTGCCAACATATTCTACAACTTAGGAAATTTGATTAGGAATATCGTTTACACTGAGATCTGGAAAACAGTCCCTAAGATATTAAGAGTTGAATGTTGATAAGATGTAGAATTTATTCCAGATCTACAATTACGTTGTAAAGATGTTAGTTTAATCTAGATTTATACCCTAATTCTGTTGGAATGTGGACTTTCTGTATTTTAATTGTTGGGAATATTATCTGTTTAATTTTAATAAATTTGCCTAATTTCTTAATTTCATATAAAAGTGCAGCGTTTGATTTAACAAGGAACATGCGTAAACAGAGGAAAGAGATGTATGAATTATGGATTTATTTTTCGTAATTTACACTGTCTATTTCAAATAAAAGGAAATAAATCATTCCTTTTTATTTCAAACGAAGCAAATTTCTCAATTTGGGCTAATTTATGGAAATTATAACGGAAAATTTTTTAGAAATATAGTTCCAACAAATTAAAATATGAAAAAGAATATTCTAGTTAGGGATTGATAACTAGAAATATAATTAGTAAAAAAATATGTATACGTACTTAACCATGCCAATCAATTAAAATGAAAACTTGACCAAAACAATGATTTACGCATAATATTTACATTAGTTATAGTTAGAACGTTAGAATAAATCAAGCCTTGAATAATAGGATTAGGAAATAGAGATGGAAATATTGTAACTCCAATCAAATAGGTAATAAATTTTGGAGTTACAAGAGTTTAAATAGGGATGAATAGAGTAGTGGGACTGATTAATGAGATTGTTAGAAAAATAAATATGGAGAGATAAAGAAGGAATGCTAGGAAATTTTAAATAAGTGAATAAATGTCTTTAGGAAGCGAGAGTTGAGATAATAATCATTTATTTCGGACAAAGTGACATCTATAGGGAAGTAAATAAAAATGTTAGACAGTAATTGAATATTTTGAGGCAGTATAATTATCATTAAAGTAAATTATATAGCCTTAAATACACAATAGAGATTAGTGGGCTTTGCCCAATATTAAAGCTTATAGTAATTAATTTGATTCAGTGGGTTGGGATGCGTGGTCTGTAGAGTTACGCAATAGAAGTTTTCCCTTCACTCAGAGGCTACCAGCAGTTGTATACATTTACTACTAATATGGGATATCTCTAACCTTAGGACCCATGAGAAAGGGATTTATTTGTGGATATGTTAGGGGAAAGTATGCTCGAGGGTTCACCTCAGATTTGAAGTATTAAATGACCCAATACCTTTTGGGAAATAAGGTCTGCTTCCTATCCAATAAGAAGTAATAAGTAACCAAAGGGGGTATTTTCCTTGACTACTTGGATTGGTCTACATAGGATGTCAGCTATGGAGGGTCAGCATGCTATGTTAATAGTTGGTACCAATATTAGCAGTAGGTCTGGCATATAGGCTTGGATGCCCAACGATCCTAAATGAGCGGTAGTAAAGATTTGGGTTACGCCTCGACGGATTATGTTTCCTACTAGTGCATAATCCGTATGGGATACGCATGGGCCTCATGATAGAAATAGTTGAAAATTACCTTAAGGGAAGTAGGCTAGTTAACCCTTAGATAATTCTTTGATTTTCGGTAGTGGTATGACAAATAAATTATATATTATTAGTAAAGCCAATTATAGGAGTCATCGGTTTCTGCAGATAGGACAGATAGGCCAGCAATGACGACGCACAAGACCCAATTCATAATTAAGAAGCATTAAGTGGTTGGGGTTTTTGTTAAAGAATGGTTAAAATGTATATTACATGGGTGTATATATGTATAGTATACATTGGAGAAGAATAGGATAGATATATCGTATGCATATATATTATATTAAACGGGTTAACGTTAATAGCAAACATAACATTTAAATGGAAACCAAACGGTGTAAATTTATGTTATGGACAAAGTATATAATTTTCCAATCACTAGAACGTTGTTCTGACCCCCTCCTCGTTACAACCTTCATGATAAATTTAGAGGAATATGTCACTAGAGCAGGAAGGAACGATTGGTAGAGAAGTCTTCTTATTCACGCTAAGTACTGACAAAGCGATTGAATGTCCAAGGAATACCATTGATTCCGAGGTAGTGGCCTCGGTTAATATTTATGTTCTATTATATCTTTCTATTCCACTGTGATCTTAGTTTGATCAATCTCTAATATACTTATGTTTATTGAAGGTTACCAAAACCAGCGATTCGTACTCTAATGGACTTGGATTTTGATTTTGTCAAAATTCGGGCTCATTAATGTGCAGGTTGTTACAAATTTCCACCACTTAGGACCCCCAAACTCCTTATACTTGATATACTACTTCAACCAATCGTCATCAAGTGATTTCCTCAAAGATTGGATAAGGCACTTCAAAGATTAATGAGAAAAAAGCAATGAAAGATGGATAATGCAAGTGTTATCAAAGAAATCGTCGAGATCGACTCAACCTTCATGAAAAAGAGTTTGAAGTGCATCAGATCAAAGATGGAAGAACAATGCAAGGAAAAGTTGATAGTTTGAAAGTAAGTAAACCTCTCGGTACTAAGAGGAACCTCTCGGTACCGAGAGAAATTTATGGCACATGGGCCCAGTGCTCATGTGTGTGTGGTTAGGCTTTCTCGTAGGCTTCGACTCAAATGGGCTTCTGACTCTATGCACATGTTTCTCTATAAATACCAGCCCTCTGGCAACCAAAGGGGGATTTTCTTTTTCTTCTTCTTCGGACTAGACTCTTTGACATGAGTGACTTCTTTTTATTTACCTCATAATTCTCCTCTCCTCAATTAGTGTCACATAGAAGCTACTATTTATTGTTCTAGGACTTTGATCAGCAAATCCCTTGTACTAATGACTCTAAACACTTTAGAAATTCTATAGTACATCTGAGATCCACTAGATTGTGGTCAAATCTGATATAATTCATTGTAATCCAAAGAGAAGACAACTAATAACAAAATATAAAGTGGAGTAGGGTAGAGATTACCGAACCATTATGAAAACTCTTGTGTGTTTTTTAATTTCTTTCCATTTTCTCTTCTTTGATTTTGATTAATAGAACTGGCACTTTCATTTGATATTTGGGTCTTTGTGCCATTTTTGGCATTAATATTTTGGTGCTTTCATAGAGAACAAACTAGATCTGAAGACTTGAAGCTTGAATCTGAGATTTAGAGAGATGAAGAGGCCTAACACCAGTTCTAAGGCTGGAGGAAGCCAACCAGGGCCTGGGGGTAGCCAAGAGGTGTCCTTATATTCTCATCAGTTTATCTACGTGACTGGAGAAGAGGTGGAAAGAATGATGAAAGAAATGCAGGATGGAGTGATAGCTAAACAATAGGAAATGCTGGAAGGGTTCTTCCAAAAGGTAGGACAACAAGGAGCTGGAGCTGTTGGAATTCAAAACCAAAGAATGAAAACTAATGAAGGAATGCCTAAAGTTGGAGTGGAGCATCCTGGAACATTGCCCACACGACCAGAAGCAGTCAGTACCAACTACATACATCTCGGTATTGATACAAATTAACTTGAGGGCAAAGTTGATTTGGGCTTGGGATGAGCTGGAATGCCGAGGATGGATGATGCTGGAGCCAGAAACGCAGGTCAAAATGTGAATACACAACGACTAGAGGAGTATGTGCTAGAGCTTCCTTGAAGGAACAGGGGGCGGAATGAAGCTCGAAGTGCAAATCAGAGTGCATGCACGCAGCCAAAGGAGTATATGTCGAAGTACCCCCACTAGAGTAGTGAGAAGAATATAGCTTTTGGTCAAAGACCTTCATTGGATGGCGACAACCAAATAGCTGAGTTAGTAAGGAGGATAGTGAGGAGTGAACCTCTAGACTAGAGTTTGGAGGACCTAAACAGGTATTCGTTTACCCCTAACATCCGAAATACAAGGATTCCTCTCGATTTCAAACTTTCGACATGGAAATGTATGATGGAAAGGCAGACTTGACAGTTCATCTAACGAGATACATCCGACATATAGAGGTCTTGGGTGCTTCAGAAGTAGTAACAGGGCGATGCTACCCATTATATCTATAGATTTGGCAGCGAGGTGGTTCAGACAGCTGGAGAACGGTTCCTTAAGCACGTGGACTGAGTTAGTGAGTATATTCATGAGCCAATTCAGTGATGATGCTGTTAAGTGTGAAGAAAAGGGCCGAAGAGATCCTCATGAGCTACTTGACTAGGTTTAACGTGACGACTGCCATAGTCCATAAGCCGGATCCATCTGTGATTTTGATAGTGGCAGTTTCAGGAGTTGCGAATAAGACGGACTTCAAGATTGTTGTGGAAAGGGGTCCACATATAGATCTCATGGAGTTTTATCATAAGGTAGAGAGATATTTGCGTCAGGAGGACGCTGAAGCTAAAAAAACTAAAGTGAATGCCGTGGAAAACTGAGAACCGTCCAGTGTAGGACTTGATTGAAATAAGGGAAAGTAGAAAGCTGAAGATAACGTTGAAGGACTGAAGCGACTAAGGAGGGAACCGAAATTCTCTTTTTACACCGACTTGACTGAAACTCCGGAGAGAATCTATCTTGATACTAGGGGTGTATCTCTTATAGGAAGCCAGCTGGGAGGGAACCCACGGATTGGGAAAAAAGCTCTAGAAAATTCTGCCTTTTCCTTGAGATGGACGGGCATGGAACGAATGCATGCCAAAACCTTTATGATTCGATAAAAGAACTGGTTCAGAGTAAGTATCTTCAATAGTATGCGAGGAACCAAACTATGTTGGTACAGCCGGAGTAGCTACCATCCGTAGTAAACGCATCAAGGCAAGCCCAGAGATCTGGGCCAAATCCAACTCATGATCGGGCTGGACATGGGTCGATTCCTATTCCCATGCTCTGCTTTTCATCTCCTTTTTCGCATTATTCTTTCTGTATTAAGTAATAAAGACAAAAATAACCTTGTACCACTTACTATGTACAATGTTAGAACATTAGTTCTCCGTTTTAATAATAACAACTATATTCTGCACATATATACCATATAATGATGACAGGCCATTCAAGAAGACTAAAAGTAAGGTGATAAGCAAGAAGAATCATCTACAAGTCAAAGAAGTCGGAACTATGGAGCTTCAAGTGCAATAGTATGTATATGGTCTTGGATTGAATTGTAAAATCTCCTTGATAGTTCATATACACACACAAAAACACACATAAACACAGATATCAACATAGCATAGAGATTAAACTAAAATGAAAAATGTTAATATATAAAACTGAATTTACACTATTCAGTCAACTAAAATTGATTTCAGTCGACTGAGCCCAATTTCAGTCGACTGAAACTGTGTTAAACTGTTTTTTTTAATTCAAATATTTGTCACGAAAATTAAAACGTTCATACTTAGTAGACTGACGTATTAGCTCAGTAGACTGAGATGCTGTAACAGCTACTTTTTATTAAAGGTCATCTTCAAGAGTTGCGAATTTTTAGACAGTTTTTTTACAATTCTGAAAAGATTTCTTGAAGATTGACAACCTTTGATTGTTTCTCTTCAATACATATAAATAGCACAACAATTCATACTTAGAGATATATCTTCTGTTCTGATTTCTATCCATTTTATTCTCTTGTGCTATTCTAAGCATTTGTGCTTTCAACTCTATTATTTCATTTACTATTGTTTTAATAATCATTGTGCACTGACTATGGATCATTAAGGAGAATATAGGAACCGTTGTACTATCAAGTCAAAATCCATGTTAGACGAACACAAGATTGTCAAGCAAGAATTATATTTTTCAAATGGAAGAATAAATCTGAGAAGTGCTTAGATTGGTTAAGTTGTAAACCTATTCCCCCGGGTCAAGCGAGGGATTTACCAAGGAAATACCTAAGAGGTGCTTAAGGACTAGACGTAGGAGAGGTTCTCCAAACCAGTATAAATCTCGGTGTGTACATTTACTCACTGCTTTATTCATAGTATAAGTTAGTATATATACTTGTTTTATTAGCCATACATGATCTACTAGTTCTTTCATTTGGTATCAGATCACGGTTAATTCAAAATCATAACACAATTTTGAATACTATGGCCAATATGAGTTACAACACATTTCAAGAAGGACAATCAACTGCACGTCCACCATTTTTCACGGGTTATAATTATATGTATTGGGCTACACGTATGAAAGTTTTTATGAAATCAAGCGGTCTTGACATTTGGCTATCTACTCAATACAGTATGTAGCTCCTCTATTGAAATTAGTACCTAGATAGACTCTCAGAAAACTGCTGCTTCAAATAATGCAAAAGCTATGAATGTTTTATATTATGCATTAGATAAGAACGAATTTTCTAGAGTTATGATGTGCAAAACGGCTTCTGATATATGGCACATGCTACAAGTCACACATGAATGAACCGGTGAAATAAAGTAAACTAAGATAAGTTTGAACGCCTTTTAATTAGAGTAACGGATAAATCCCAGATGAACATGGAAGGATTTTGGTATGCAATGTAATAACTCCAAATGAAATTGGACTGATTATGATGTATAAATAACACTTAAGCAAAGGATGACGTCCTTAGCTATAACACATTTAGAACGACCTTTGATTTGCAAAAGAATCCAAAGGAACCAGACGATTCATCGAGATCGGGATCGATGGAAGGCCGGAGAGCTCAACTGTCGAAGAATGATTGCCGTTGGAACTTGTTTTTGAGCAATCACACCTTACATTCGAAAGACATACTTTGAGGTGCAAGTGTTAATTCGCTTTTTGACCAAAGAAGATTTCAACCGGAAATAGATGGCTAGAGTGAAGATGAGATGAATTGCAAACTTGGAACATGCTTAGACAACTAGGAGATTGGACTAGAAATTTGAAGGGAATTTGGGTTAAGTGGATCTCTCGGTACTGAGAGGAATTTCCTCCACTTAAGACCCCCAAACTCCTTATACTTGATACATTACTTCAACCAATCGTCATCAAGTGCTTTCCTCAGAGATTGGATTAGCAACTTCAAAGATTGATGAGAAGAAAGCTGGATAATACAAGGGTTATCAAAGGAATCATCAAGATCGACTCAATCTTTATGAAAAAGAGTTTGAAGTGCATCAGATCAAAGATGGAAGAACAATGCAAGGAAAAGTTGAGAGTTTGTAACTAAGTAAATCTCTCGGTACCGAGAGGAACCCCTCGATACCGAGAGGAATTATGGCATGTGGGCCCATGTGCTCATGTGTGCGTGGTTAGGCTTTCTCCTAGACATCGACTCAAGTGGGTTTGTGCCTCTATGCAGCTATTTCTCAATAAATACCAGCCCTATGGCAATCAAAGGTGTACTTGTAACGTCCCAGATTTTCGCGTTCGAAAATCGACATCCATACTTTACATCGTACTCGAATGTCGTAGATTCGAGCGTTCAAATCCGAGTCGCCGGAGCTTATAACACAGTTAAGTAAATAACACAGCGGAAGAAATGAATAATACATTGATATACAATATCTGATACAACAGAATGATACAATGAATATCAATATACATCAGAGATATGATACAACAAATAGCAGCGGAAAAGAAAAACGATAACATCAGCAGCGGATAATCTTCATCTCCAAAACGCCAATCCTGAGATAGCTTGAACTCTCAATAACGATACACCAAGATAAGCAAGTGCAGTCTGATCCAAAGACTGAACTAGCTCCAGATAATCTACTAAATCTGAATATCTGAAAAACCAAACTCTAGACTGCTCGTGTAGAAAAATTTTGAGCATCCAGAGTTTAGGAAAGAAACAATAAACTCCGGATCAGTCATGGGACTGGTGTGAGCAACAAAAACAGTTTATCTTTAAAACAAATAGCAGAGAATTTTAAAATCAATTCGCAATGCTTTTGGAAAATGAAACTACCATAAGACCTCCCACCACACACACAATGCAAACGCAGAATTGGAGGAGATTTCTTCTTATGATAGTCAAAGATGCTTACTACGCAAAATCAAATCATTTGATATTATTACTAGTGCATAGTGTAGAAAACAATTTCGAAAGTAGAATATAAATCTTAGCCAGCATAGACATTTCGCACTTATGCCTACTATAGCTACCATGTTCAATAGCAGGTTACCACCACATTCCATGGCAGGTAATACAACTAAAACCGTACAGGGCTCGTATTGTTTTGTTTGGATTTCCAACAAATGGTCAGGCTAAGGAACTTCCTATTCCACGAAAGAAACGCCTCTGGCGGGACGTTCCGAGAACCAACTGTTCTCTGCCAAACAAGGCCGGCAACCCCTTTTCCCAAGGGATAAAAGAAACCTCAGATATGCCACCCCCGGTCCTTTGGGACCTTTAACCGAGCGCTCGATAACCAACATCACACATCATAAAGAAAGTGTATCCACATGAGTAAGTATCTGGGCTCCATACCATGATACTACCCTTTTCCAGAAGGAATGGTCATACCCTAGGGGAGCTACCCCTGAAACCTTGCTGCAACATTCCTGTTTCGACCATTACCGGGTTGTGAGGCTCGACGAAGTCTCGTCCACAAAGCTACGCTTTTTCAAAAAGCCACGCTTTGGGTCAACAGATGATCAACCTATGATCACAAAGATAAATGATCAAACAAAAGATCATATCACAAATGATCAAACATTGATCATCACACAGCAACACTCAGCATGCCACATTACCAAATTGGGATATATCGCTGATAAATTTCAACTACATAACCTCTGAGCTCGTACGTCTCAGAGAAGGGTGTTAAGCTAAGAGAATAAATTCTCCGCCACCAACAGAAATGTATTTGAAAGAAATCGGCTTTATATCTCAAAGTGTAATGTCAGACACGTAACCATACAAGTCTGTTCCGGGTTCGAACAGAACCGAAGGCACTTCTCACGAAGCCCTTGCAATTCCGGATAATTTCCAATCACGTCCGGACTTCCCATCACAAAAAGAGTGATATAAATCTCTATACCGGGGACCAGTCGATGCAGAGACATTCGATGAGTTGTCCTTTCGTTTTCGAAAATATCCGGTCTTCATCACCGGTCTTCAAATGCTATCCATATACGACGTATCACTATTCGGAATGGGTTATACGACCCAAAGGTCCTTTCCCGGCTAACCCAAATAGTGAGCGAAATATTTAAAACATATGGATATGGGATTTCAATTAAGTCACAACTTATTACCCAAAATCTTTCTTCAAATGGTTTAACCAATTACCATTTCAAATCTTTAAACAAAAAGATTCATTTTAAAAAACCTTCAACGGTTTAAACACTTTCCACATTTTAATCTTTTAAATAAAAGATTCATTCACAGATTTTCCAAATTAATTCTCATTTCAATTTGATTAACTCGTTAAATCTTTAAAACAAAGATTTAACTTATAGCTTTCAAAACAATTTCATTTCGAAGGGTTTTAAATAAATCGTCATTTTAAATCTGTTAAAGATAACAGATTCAATTCATAACTTTCAAAAAGAATTCATTCATAACTTGGAAAACCATTTTCAATTCAAACTTGAAATTCCTTTAACTAAACTGGAATTTCATTTTCTATCTGAAAGCTTTTATTCCTTTAAAACAAACGGTTTTCATTTTGGAAATCTGATTCATTTATACGAGTTAAAGTTCTTGGGTTAAATCCAAATTCTCAAACAATACTTTTAAAATGGTTTAAATTCATACAAACACATTTATATCATCTTTAACCGTAATTTCAAATCATAGGATTCAATTTCAACTTAAATTCAAATTTAAATCAAATTATTTAAATTTTCAAAACTCGATTAAGTTATTCAAAATAACTTTTAGGTTCGAAATTCCATTTCAAAAGTTTTTCACTTTTAAACCCAAATTTCAAATTTCAAAATCAATTGAAATAAAAATTTCAATTTCAAAAACAGCAGATTTAAATTATCTGTGACTTAACCGATTTCCACGTGAAATCCATATTTGTGTGTGTAAAAGTGTAGTCCAGGGGTTTCACACACAATAGTGCAATATCAATCATCACAGATATATCGATAAGCGGTATAATCGATAACGCTTATCTTCATTCACAGATTCATAGATAAAATAAATTTATCAGTCACAAAGATTCACAATTATAATTCGATGTGGGTTTCGGATAACCAACTGGAATCCGACTCCCTGTCGCATCGAAATTCAGGTGCTGTTTTACGGGTCAAGGGTTTTATATTCACCTAGTAATATATCACAGAAACAGAAATCACAGCTAAGCTCAAAACATAACATAGCATCGCATCACATAACTGATATATCAATCCAATACACAACATTCAATAACCATCAAACATCTTTAATTTAAAATGAATAAATCGTGTGGTTTAAATTAATTGACCACATCATTATTTTTATCAGTAATCTTTAATCAATGATTAATTATCATTAACTACAATTAATTAAGTCTTAATCACCTTCATTAATTAATCATTTCTTAATTATCTTAATTAATTAATTCAGTTCAATGTCTTAATTATCTATAAGATAATCCCTTTCTTAAACAAAAATGATTTCATTATCATTAAAGTATAAAACATTTCACATTTGAATTTAAATTTTAAATTGCATTTTTGAATTTAAGTTCAAAATGGTTATTCTTTAAACATTTATCCAATTTAAAGTTCAATTTATTTATTTGAAACCAATTACTGTTAAAACTATTTGATTTAAAAACTTTGGTATTAACTTACCTTTAAAAACTTAATTTTTAATTCTTGATTAAAAATCCAAATTAATTTAAAACTTTAAGATTTAAAAATTCCATTTGAAACTATACTTTAAACTTTAGAATTTTTAAACACAATTTTAAATACTGTTTTGAATTTTTGAACTAAATGTTTAAACCTGGGAACAGACAAGTATTAATGCCTGAACCAAACACTGTCTCGACCATCCCAGATTTTACTTCGAGACAAATGTTCCCCTTCTTCGAGTCATACCCAAGCCAAACTAGACTCTGCTTTGTGTTTTTGCCCAAATTTACCCGAGTGCCACAATTTTCAACTTAAAAATTTTGTCTAAGCATTTAACCCGGCGCACCCCCTAATTCACACGAGTTCGACTTCGAGTCGTAACTGCTTTTCCCCGAGTCAAACTTCGAGACACCTTCCTCTTCCCCAAACTCCATTTCCCAGATACACACACCCATACGTGCACGTGTCCCACTGCCTCCTACCGCCGTTGGTCATCGCAACCATCGCCGATGATCTCTCGATCACACGTGAGCAACAATATGAACCCAGATTGAAGAATACTCGCTCGAATCAAAATTCGACCCAACCGAGCCAAACAGCAGCAACTCGAACCCATAAACTCCATCGCCGCCGACCATCTCGTCGCCATTTAACTCCGCCAACCTCACCATCGATCACCATGCCCACAAGCTTCGTCCTCCCCAAATCCTAACACCTCCGGTCCAACAGCCAAGTCGCGATGGTCACGACAGTCGAACCCATCCAAAAATCAACTTAAACCCTACTTTGATCCACTGCAATCACCACACCCATCATAAAAATTCGTGATCATTTTTCCCAGACTTCATGACCTACCAGGAAGCTCCAACTTCGATCACGAGGATAACGATGTTGCCGATCACCAGAAATTGGATAAAAACCCATTTCAGTTCAACTATAAACTGCTCCAAGCACACTCGACTAAAAATCACCAATTTAGTTTGAAAAATCCTATTTTCGTATAGGCATTTCTGTGATGTATTTGAAGTAACAATCCATCACTTTCGAAATTTCCAATTTGGTAAGTTTTCCTGTAACATTATGAATTTTGTACTGTATATTATTGTTTTTCTTCTCGGACTAATCTCATAATATACTTCTTACTCAAATACACATCTTTTGTATTGAAACTCAAGCTTGATAGAGATCAAAACATGAGGGATTAAATTTTGTTCAATTCGTTGCATACTGAACTCAAAGAAACAGAGGGAAACCTGTTTGACAGAGCTTCAAAATGTTTAACAGGATGATTTAATCATCAAAGCAATTCAAACTAACTTGGTCCTATATGAATTATTCTTGAGTATAAAAGATATATTTACTCACATAAATAGCATGCAACCAGATAAGATTTAGATTTTTAAAGGTTACTCACCTTGGCTTTTCAAAACAGAGAGCTTGTTCTTTTTGTTTGAAAACAGGAAACTTGAAACTTGCATTTGAAGCTTGCATACATTTTGGTTTTGATTTCTGAAAACTTTAAACAAGCTTGAACTTGAGAACTGAAATGTTTTAACTGGAATTTGAAAGCTGGAATCTTTACATTTCTTACTTGGTTAAGTAGAAGTTTTTGATAAAATTGTTGTTTTGATTGTAACATTTTTTTTCTCTTGTTTAAAACTTTGAACTGGGATTTACTCAGCCCTTTGGTATACGAAATAAGTTGATATATGAGAAAAAAGGAAGTGTACAGGTGATGTTTTGTTTATACAATGTCATGGCTGAGGTTGCTTTCATTAAATGCTTGAAGCATGTTGCATTTATTGCTTTGTACCATATATACTTTCTTGGCTTTAAAACTCGGCTGAGATGATTTTAGTGGCTTGCCTGCCCATGCTTTGTACATAGTTGTTTACCTGTTTTGTTTACATAGGAATTGTATATGTGTAGTTTATACTTTGTAGATATTTTCTTTTTCTTGTTTGTACTTGCTTTACAAGCTTGTCTCGGCTGGGGTATGATGTTGTATTGGTTTTGTTTTTATTTGTTAATGTTTGTTGTATTCTTAGCTAATGTATTCACTTATATTTGACGATCGGGGAAACTCGCTCCAATATTCTAATTAAATTAACAAATTTTTATCCAAAAATTTATTTAATTACTCAATTTAATCCAAAAATTCAATAAATCATTAATTTAAATTAATTTAAATAAATTTAAATTTCGGGGTCGTTACAAACTTCCCCTCTTAAAAGAATTTCGTCCTCGAAATTCGCAGGCACGAAAACAATCGCAGAGATAGATTCGATCTCCTATAACTCCTCTAACACAAGATACGGATTCCGAATTCAAGTCGGAATATCTCAGAATACATACCAATTTGTCCCTTTTTGGACTTTGGTATTCAAAAGAAATTTGAATAAAATTTCAAATTTGGGTTCAAACCATATCGTTTTATTGATTCAATTCAATTTAGCCTTCATATTCTATTAATCAATTTAATTCAATTTAAAATTTCCAATTTCAAATTCAATAAGGTTTAAATCAAAAAGCTGATAAGAAACCGATGAAGATACGAAGTAAAAATTTTCTACAACGATTCGTAGAGCCATCATCACATCGAAACTTCTTCTTGTAGCTGATACGAAACAATGAAAAGAATTTGGAAACGAATCAAAGAAGATTGATAAGAAAGTTTGTTTCCACTGTTGCAGGGTATTGACCATTTATAGTCGTATTTCCCTGTCCCCTATCTCGTTCTCTTCTTGCACTCATACTCACTATCAGTGGATAGTAAGAGAATTTACTGAGACATTCAGACGGATATCTGAGGATACTCATTCTAGAGTTTACTTCACTCTATCTCTAATGAGCTACTTAACGTGTTATACTCCTGAGCTAAAGTTCAACCTTAGCTCTGATACCAAATGTAACGTCCCAGATTTTCGCGTTCGAAAATCGACATCCATACTTTACATCGTACTCGAATGTCGTAGATTCGAGCGTTCAAATCCGAGTCGCCGGAGCTTATAACACAGTTAAGTAAATAACACAGCGGAAGAAATGAATAATACATTGATATACAATATCTGATACAACAGAATGATACAATGAATATCAATATACATCAGAGATATGATACAACAAATAGCAGCGGAAAAGAAAAACGATAACATCAGCAGCGGATAATCTTCATCTCCAAAACGCCAATCCTGAGATAGCTTGAACTCTCAATAACGATACACCAAGGTAAGCAAGTGCAGTCTGATCCAAAGACTGAACTAGCTCCAGATAATCTACTAAATCTGAATATCTGAAAAACCAAACTCTAGACTGCTCGTGTAGAAAAATTTTGAGCATCCAGAGTTTAGGAAAGAAACAATAAACTCCGGATCAGTCATGGGACTGGTGTGAGCAACAAAAACAGTTTATCTTTAAAACAAATAGCAGAGAATTTTAAAATCAATTCGCAATGCTTTTGGAAAATGAAACTACCATAAGACCTCCCACCACACACACAATGCAAACGCAGAATTGGAGGAGATTTCTTCTTATGATAGTCAAAGATGCTTACTACGCAAAATCAAATCATTTGATATTATTACTAGTGCATAGTGTAGAAAACAATTTCGAAAGTAGAATATAAATCTTAGCCAGCATAGACATTTCGCACTTATGCCTACTATAGCTACCATGTTCAATAGCAGGTTACCACCACATTCCATGGCAGGTAATACAACTAAAACCGTACAGGGCTCGTATTGTTTTGTTTGGATTTCCAACAAATGGTCAGGCTAAGGAACTTCCTATTCCACGAAAGAAACGCCTCTGGCGGGACGTTCCGAGAACCAACTGTTCTCTGCCAAACAAGGTCGGCAACCCCTTTTCCCAAGGGATAAAAGAAACCTCAGATATGCCACCCCCGGTCCTTTGGGACCTTTAACCGAGCGCTCGATAACCAACATCACACATCATAAAGAAAGTGTATCCACATGAGTAAGTATCTGGGCTCCATACCATGATACTACCCTTTTCCAGAAGGAATGGTCATACCCTAGGGGAGCTACCCCTGAAACCTTGCTGCAACATTCCTGTTTCGACCATTACCGGGTTGTGAGGCTCGACGAAGTCTCGTCCACAAAGCTACGCTTTTTCAAAAAGCCACGCTTTGGGTCAACAGATGATCAACCTATGATCACAAAGATAAATGATCAAACAAAAGATCATATCACAAATGATCAAACATTGATCATCACACAGCAACACTCAGCATGCCACATTACCAAATTGGGATATATCGCTGATAAATTTCAACTACATAACCTCTGAGCTCGTACGTCTCAGAGTAGGGTGTTAAGCTAAGAGAATAAATTCTCCGCCACCAACAGAAATGTATTTGAAAGAAATCGGCTTTATATCTCAAAGTGTAATGTCAGACACGTAACCATACAAGTCTGTTCCGGGTTCGAACAGAACCGAAGGCACTTCTCACGAAGCCCTTGCAATTCCGGATAATTTCCAATCACGTCCGGACTTCCCATCACAAAAAGAGTGATATAAATCTCTATACCGGGGACCAGTCGATGCAGAGACATTCGATGAGTTGTCCTTTCGTTTTCGAAAATATCCGGTCTTCATCACCGGTCTTCAAATGCTATCCATATACGACGTATCACTATTCGGAATGGGTTATACGACCCAAAGGTCCTTTCCCGGCTAACCCAAATAGTGAGCGAAATATTTAAAACATATGGATATGGGATTTCAATTAAGTCACAACTTATTACCCAAAATCTTTCTTCAAATGGTTTAACCAATTACCATTTCAAATCTTTAAACAAAAAGATTCATTTTAAAAAACCTTCAACGGTTTAAACACTTTCCACATTTTAATCTTTTAAATAAAAGATTCATTCACAGATTTTCCAAATTAATTCTCATTTCAATTTGATTAACTCGTTAAATCTTTAAAACAAAGATTTAACTTATAGCTTTCAAAACAATTTCATTTCGAAGGGTTTTAAATAAATCGTCATTTTAAATCTGTTAAAGATAACAGATTCAATTCATAACTTTCAAAAAGAATTCATTCATAACTTGGAAAACCATTTTCAATTCAAACTTGAAATTCCTTTAACTAAACTGGAATTTCATTTTCTATCTGAAAGCTTTTATTCCTTTAAAACAAACGGTTTTCATTTTGGAAATCTGATTCATTTATACGAGTTAAAGTTCTTGGGTTAAATCCAAATTCTCAAACAATACTTTTAAAATGGTTTAAATTCATACAAACACATTTATATCATCTTTAACCGTAATTTCAAATCATAGGATTCAATTTCAACTTAAATTCAAATTTAAATCAAATTATTTAAATTTTCAAAACTCGATTAAGTTATTCAAAATAACTTTTAGGTTCGAAATTCCATTTCAAAAGTTTTTCACTTTTAAACCCAAATTTCAAATTTCAAAATCAATTGAAATAAAAATTTCAATTTCAAAAACAGCAGATTTAAATTATCTGTGACTTAACCGATTTCCACGTGAAATCCATATTTGTGTGTGTAAAAGTGTAGTCCAGGGGTTTCACACACAATAGTGCAATATCAATCATCACAGATATATCGATAAGCGGTATAATCGATAACGCTTATCTTCATTCACAGATTCATAGATAAAATAAATTTATCAGTCACAAAGATTCACAATTATAATTCGATGTGGGTTTCGGATAACCAACTGGAATCCGACTCCCTGTCGCATCGAAATTCAGGTGCTGTTTTACGGGTCAAGGGTTTTATATTCACCTAGTAATATATCACAGAAACAGAAATCACAGCTAAGCTCAAAACATAACATAGCATCGCATCACATAACTGATATATCAATCCAATACACAACATTCAATAACCATCAAACATCTTTAATTTAAAATGAATAAATCGTGTGGTTTAAATTAATTGACCACATCATTATTTTTATCAGTAATCTTTAATCAATGATTAATTATCATTAACTACAATTAATTAAGTCTTAATCACCTTCATTAATTAATCATTTCTTAATTATCTTAATTAATTAATTCAGTTCAATGTCTTAATTATCTATAAGATAATCCCTTTCTTAAACAAAAATGATTTCATTATCATTAAAGTATAAAACATTTCACATTTGAATTTAAATTTTAAATTGCATTTTTGAATTTAAGTTCAAAATGGTTATTCTTTAAACATTTATCCAATTTAAAGTTCAATTTATTTATTTGAAACCAATTACTGTTAAAACTATTTGATTTAAAAACTTTGGTATTAACTTACCTTTAAAAACTTAATTTTTAATTCTTGATTAAAAATCCAAATTAATTTAAAACTTTAAGATTTAAAAATTCCATTTGAAACTATACTTTAAACTTTAGAATTTTTAAACACAATTTTAAATACTGTTTTGAATTTTTGAACTAAATGTTTAAACCTGGGAACAGACAAGTATTAATGCCTGAACCAAACACTGTCTCGACCATCCCAGATTTTACTTCGAGACAAATGTTCCCCTTCTTCGAGTCATACCCAAGCCAAACTAGACTCTGCTTTGTGTTTTTGCCCAAATTTACCCGAGTGCCACAATTTTCAACTTAAAAATTTTGTCTAAGCATTTAACCCGGCGCACCCCCTAATTCACACGAGTTCGACTTCGAGTCGTAACTGCTTTTCCCCGAGTCAAACTTCGAGACACCTTCCTCTTCCCCAAACTCCATTTCCCAGATACACACACCCATACGTGCACGTGTCCCACTGCCTCCTACCGCCGTTGGTCATCGCAACCATCGCCGATGATCTCTCGATCACACGTGAGCAACAATATGAACCCAGATTGAAGAATACTCGCTCGAATCAAAATTCGACCCAACCGAGCCAAACAGCAGCAACTCGAACCCATAAACTCCATCGCCGCCGACCATCTCGTCGCCATTTAACTCCGCCAACCTCACCATCGATCACCATGCCCACAAGCTTCGTCCTCCCCAAATCCTAACACCTCCGGTCCAACAGCCAAGTCGCGATGGTCACGACAGTCGAACCCATCCAAAAATCAACTTAAACCCTACTTTGATCCACTGCAATCACCACACCCATCATAAAAATTCGTGATCATTTTTCCCAGACTTCATGACCTACCAGGAAGCTCCAACTTCGATCACGAGGATAACGATGTTGCCGATCACCAGAAATTGGATAAAAACCCATTTCAGTTCAACTATAAACTGCTCCAAGCACACTCGACTAAAAATCACCAATTTAGTTTGAAAAATCCTATTTTCGTATAGGCATTTCTGTGATGTATTTGAAGTAACAATCCATCACTTTCGAAATTTCCAATTTGGTAAGTTTTCCTGTAACATTATGAATTTTGTACTGTATATTATTGTTTTTCTTCTCGGACTAATCTCATAATATACTTCTTACTCAAATACACATCTTTTGTATTGAAACTCAAGCTTGATAGAGATCAAAACATGAGGGATTAAATTTTGTTCAATTCGTTGCATACTGAACTCAAAGAAACAGAGGGAAACCTGTTTGACAGAGCTTCAAAATGTTTAACAGGATGATTTAATCATCAAAGCAATTCAAACTAACTTGGTCCTATATGAATTATTCTTGAGTATAAAAGATATATTTACTCACATAAATAGCATGCAACCAGATAAGATTTAGATTTTTAAAGGTTACTCACCTTGGCTTTTCAAAACAGAGAGCTTGTTCTTTTTGTTTGAAAACAGGAAACTTGAAACTTGCATTTGAAGCTTGCATACATTTTGGTTTTGATTTCTGAAAACTTTAAACAAGCTTGAACTTGAGAACTGAAATGTTTTAACTGGAATTTGAAAGCTGGAATCTTTACATTTCTTACTTGGTTAAGTAGAAGTTTTTGATAAAATTGTTGTTTTGATTGTAACATTTTTTTTCTCTTGTTTAAAACTTTGAACTGGGATTTACTCAGCCCTTTGGTATACAAAATAAGTTGATATATGAGAAAAAAGGAAGTGTACAGGTGATGTTTTGTTTATACAATGTCATGGCTGAGGTTGCTTTCATTAAATGCTTGAAGCATGTTGCATTTATTGCTTTGTACCATATATACTTTCTTGGCTTTAAAACTCGGCTGAGATGATTTTAGTGGCTTGCCTGCCCATGCTTTGTACATAGTTGTTTACCTGTTTTGTTTACATAGGAATTGTATATGTGTAGTTTATACTTTGTAGATATTTTCTTTTTCTTGTTTGTACTTGCTTTACAAGCTTGTCTCGACTGGGGTATGATGTTGTATTGGTTTTGTTTTTATTTGTTAATGTTTGTTGTATTCTTAGCTAATGTATTCACTTATATTTGACGATCGGGGAAACTCGCTCCAATATTCTAATTAAATTAACAAATTTTTATCCAAAAATTTATTTAATTACTCAATTTAATCCAAAAATTCAATAAATCATTAATTTAAATAAATTTAAATTTCGGGGTCGTTACAGTACTTCTTCTTCACTAGACCAGACTCTCTAACATTAGAGACTTCTTCTTCACCTCTTACTTCTCCTCTCCTTAATTAGAGTCAATTAGTAAGCTACTATTTGTTATTCTAGGACTTCGATAAGGAAATCCCTTGTACTAATGTTTCTAATACACTTTAGAAATCTTATAGTAAATCTGAGTTCTACTAAATTGTGGTCAGATTTGATATAATTCATTGTAATCCAAAGAGAATACAACTAATAATAAAATATAAAGTGGACATAGGTTAGAGATTGTTGGCCTGCTATAAAAACTCTTTTGTGTTCTTTACTTTTTTTCTATTCTCTATTGTTTGATTTGGATTTTTAATAAAACTGGTTCTTTCATCTGATATTTGGGTGTTGGTGTCATTTTTGACGTCAACATTTTTGTGTAGAGGAATTTGTTTGTTTATTGTTTTTCTCTAATTCTTGTCTCTTCTCAAATGTAATTGTGTAGGGATACTTAGGATAAACCTAATAGACAATTTTATGCATATCAATGTCGTGAATGTACACTGACACATGTAATATTTTAGTAAGTTTATTTTCATATCCACATGTTCGGTGGTTGTAATACTTATTGTTTTATCATCACACATTTGCACTACAAAGTACGGAATTTTACATGGTAAACATATATGTGCTTTACGAGTTTAATTTTAGTTAGATTTTGAAATAGTTTGATTGTTAAACCATGTCAGGCTATTCTGTTTAGTTAAGCATAGTTTATGAGTAGTTTTCGTTAGGGAGTTCTTGTTTTTTAACATTTTTGTATAAGCCAATGTCATAGGTAAATGACAGATCATAAAAAAAACTTAATATAGTTATGTTGTATGATTAGTGTGCTATATGATTCTTTGTACGTATTGTATGGATCACTGTTTTTGGTGTAGTTTGCTTCCACAATGGTATTAGCAAAGAGGAATTAATTTGATATCAGTTTATAGCCATGAAAAATGGCAGAACAGTGGTCCGACATAATTGCGGATGTCAGCTAATGGTAAAATGCTTAATTTTTTTTGTTAACAGTTTAAAACTTTTATTCTTGATGCACCAAATTTTTGCTAAGCATTCTTCCTACAGAAGAAAATAAGGTCTGAAGTAGAACTGATTGCAAAGTTATATGGCGGAAAATGTGAACATATTATATCATGTTATTACTTATTAGTATGTGTAAGAATTATTTTTACGGCATGCAATATTTTCCACATTGATTATTATTCAATTACTTTCATTATACAAGTTTGCCAATTAATTTTTCAGCACAGCAACCAGTATTTGAACCACCAAAAGTCGAAGAAATTCAAGTTAGGTGCATAAACAAATGTCTATTTATGCACACTTATTCTTGCAATAATAGTGCAAAGTTACGGCGATATCATTGGCTCACTTGTCTGAAATTTTCATAATTAACGCATTTAATAATTCTTTTTACTTTTTTTTGTTTAAGAATATCTAAAATATACGAAAGCTCTACAGCCATGGCTGCCTTCACTAATCTCCTCGATAACCCAATCTTTAACCTTGATCAGATTGAGGGGTCTTCTCCTTCCTCTCTATCTCATTCTCCTCCTCCACTGAATCCAAATCCGCATTCACAACTTCTCTCTACAAAGATAAATTCTGAATTTGACGAAGAGGGCTTTCAGATTGTTTAGGGCAGAAGATCGAATCTGTTGAAAAATAGATCTTTGAATCAAAAGCAACGATCTAGTATTGGATCGAACCAACTGAGCCTGAATAAGGGAAATGCAAATCATTCAAAACAATGTTTCAGAAATGGAAATCAAGGCAGTCTCAATTCAAGAAACATAGAGAATTCAAGAAACTCAGCAAAATATGTTGAAAGACTCAATCATTCAGTATTGAATACAGAAATCCAATCCAGAAATTCAAGAAGGTTTTCAAGAAATAATCAGTTAACTGATAAATCAGATTCATAGATCAATGCTAACCTGAACAAAGCCTCCTCACGGGCTGAAATGATCAAGAAAGGGGGATCAAACTCTGAGTTTGATCTCAAATATGTTGCTCCTCTCTCAATTAATGATAAAAAGGTTGTAGTGTGAATCTAGATGCCAGCAGAAGGGCAGAGAATAAATGATGCCATTCAGTTATAAACTATGTCTTTGGCAGTAGACCCGCTTATCATCACTTCAAGGCTGTTATCACAAAATCATGCATTCCCACTGGTAATTTTGATATCTTTACTCGTAATAATGGATTTTTCATTATCAGGTTTACAAATGCTATAGACTATGAGAAAGCTATCGATGGGGGTCCTCATTTTATAAATGAAAAACTCATTATTATGAGGAAATGGAGTAATAAAATCAATCTTGATAGAGATTTGCTTTCTACTATGCCAATATGGATCAGATTACCAGAATTGAATCTTAGATTGTGGGATAAAGAAATATTGAGTGTTATAGCTAGCATTGTGGGTAATCCTCTTAAATTAGATGAACATACAACCAAAAAAAAACAAGACTCTTTTGCTAGAATTCTGTGGGAAATTAAAGCTAATGCTGATCAACCAAATGAAGCTTTTATTTCAATGCATGATGGGGAAAATTTAATGCAAAGCATAAAATATGAATGGATCCCCCTTAGATGTAAATCATGTTGTTGTTTGGGACATACTATAGAAAATTTTGTCACCAAAATGGTCTGGAAAGAAAAACAGAATATACAAGAAAAATCTGTTGATGATAGCAGTTTCTCACAGGGGAAAGGAAATTCATTGTCAAACAAATCACTTGAAGTCAATAATGGGTCTGGTTCTCAGTCCTTGAATGAAAAGATTAATAATATTGATGAACCAATAATTGTTCAAGAATCTGCCCAAGAAGAGGTAATTCAAGAAGGCATTAAGTTACAAAGTTTTAGAAAAAAATTCCTGAAACTTCAAAGAAATTTTCAAATATTCATTATGAAACAATTTCAAAAAGGAATAATGCAGAAACACAAGTCAGATAAACCATTTCTAAATCTAAAGGTATGAATCTAGATGATGGTTCATACATTAATGCTATTCTCAGTGAAGAGCCATCTGAAAACTCGAATATTAGTCACGTTGCAACTCATCTTTCCTCTCATACCATAAATCAAAGTTCAGAAATCAGTTTACAAAAGGCAATCAATTTAGTGGCAAGTTCCTTTTCAGTATCAAGGAAAAACAGAAAAGATAAAAAGGAAAAAAGAAAAGGCAAAATGAAAAGCATTAAAGACATATTCTCTTAGGAAAGCACTAAAGATAGTGATTTCAAAAGAAATTACATCATTAAAAACTCAAAATGGGAAGAACAGCTAAAAGCAATAAGCAAAACATCATATAAGAAAAAAGGAAAGAGGCTGGAGACTTTGGTGGAAGAAAGCAGCCACAGTGCATAACTGCTTCTTCTTTGTATCCTTGTGTGTATCCTTTATTAACAATATTTTTTTATCATCATGTCGATTATTACATGGAATGTTAGAGGGCTTAACTCTCCAGAAAGAAAATTGGATTTATCTAATCTTCTTATGTCTTTAAAACCCAGTATTGTAGGACTGCTTGAGCATAAGTTAGACAATTCTAAAATTGGATTTTCAAATAAAAAATTTATATAATTGGAAGACTATTAATAATAATCAGATGGGGGGAAATGGTAGAATTATGGTTATTTGGGACCCTAATATATGGGATATTTTTCAATACTTTATAAACTTACAGTTTATTCATTGGAAGTATATAAATAAAGGTGAATTTCAATTAGAAATTACTTTTGTTTATGCTTCTAATAGTGAAATTGAAAGACTAACACTTTGGAATAATCTTAGACAAATTAACTCTAATACGAGTTATCCATGGATTGTAATTGGAGATTTTAATACTGTCATGAATGGCTATGAAAAAAGAGGTAGGATTACAATACCGTTTAAAAAAAATTAGAAATGATAAATAATTTTTTAGTCAAAACTAGTTTATATGAACCAACTATTTTTGGAAATAGATATACATGGAAATATAAAAAATTCACAAATATTCATTGTAAATTAGACAGAATTTTAATAAATCAAAGTTTTACAAATTATTTAAGGATTTCAAATGTTATACTTTACCTCAAATACTAGTAATCACACTCCAATTCAAATCTATCTTACTCAGAATAATAATATTAGGAAAAATATTCCTTTTAGATTTATTAATGGTTAGGTGTATGAGGATAACTATAGAGACATTATTAAAAATTGATTATCTACAAAGATATTGGGCACTGCCCAATACAAATTTAGTAAATTTCTTCAAATTACTAAAGATAATTTGAAAAATTGGAATAAAAACAGAACTAATAATGATATAAAAATCATCAGAGATGAATGTGAGCTAGGGCAAAATAAATTGGATGATGATTGCTCAGACATTAATAATGTCAACAATTTTTTTCTAGCCCAAAATAATCTGGCCAAGTCACTTCATGTACAGTCTGTTAATTTAAGGCAGAAAGCTAAAATAGACTGGTTAAACCATGGTGATTAATCTAGCAATTTTTTTTATGCTAAGATGTCTAGTAGGAAATATAAGAATGATATAGGTAAAATTATTGATGTTAATGGTAATGTTATTAATGAAATGTCTTATATTGCAAAGGAAGCTATTAATTATTTTACACATCTTTATAATACCAATCTTTATTCAAATATTTTCTCAAATATTGAGCCTAAGTTCAAATTAAATGACAGCAGTCGGGATATTCTTCTGGCTCCTATCAGACTTGAGGAAATAAAAAAACATAATTTTTAACTCCAATAATGATAAAAGCCCTGGGCCTGATGGCTTTGGTGCCAAATTTTATAAAACACATTGGGATGAAATCAATATATTTTTGTTTGTTTCTATCTCTGAATTTTTTAGGACTGGGAAAATTTTAAAAAATTTAAATCATACTTTTATTACTTTGGTCCCAAAAATTCATATTCCCAATAGCTTAGAAGATTTTAGGCCAATTGCCTGTTGTAAATTCATTTACAAAATCATTTCTAATATTTTATGTAATAGGATTAAAATATTTTTAAAATGTCTAATTTTTTTAAAAACCAAAGTGCATTCATTCCTGGCAGACTCATTGTTGAGAACACTTTGCTTGCACATGAATTGATTAAGAACTTTAACATTAAAAATAAAAATCTCATGTGTGTCAAAATAGATTTACATAAAGCATTTGACAAAATCAATAGGCGTTTTATTATCTATATGATGAAACAAATGGGATTAGTAAGGAATTTTGTGCTCTAATTCATGAATGTATCAACAATGTTTCTTACTCTATTTTGGTTAATGGTTCTCCTAATGGGTTCATACATAGCAATAGAGGAATTAGGCAAGGAGACCCACTTTCTCCTTACTTACTTACTATTGCTATGGAATATTTCTCAATTCTTATGGAAATTGATCTAATAAAAGGAAATATTAAACCCATTAATAGAACCGAACCATATATTACACATTTGTTATATGCTGATGATCTGCTTATCTTATTAAATGCAGATACACAAAGTGCAAAAACCATAGCAAATATTTTTGGGAAGTTAGAAGAACATGCTAGTTTGAAAGTTAATGAATTCAAAAGCAAAATCTATTTCAGTAAAGGCTGTTCTAGAATAATTTAAACATTTTAAAGTTTAAAGAAGGAAATCTGCCAGTTAAATATTTGGGTCTACCTCTCAATGTTAATCAAATTAATGAAAGAGACTGCACAAGATTATTGGACATTGTTCAGAATAGATTTGAAGGATGGGCCAACAAACTTCTGTCATTAGCCGGTAGAATTAAGCTAACTCACACTATCATCATTGCAATCATCATGTATTGGATTCAAACCCACAATATCCTAGTAAAAGCAATACACAAAATTGAAAAAGCTTGTGAAAATTTCATTTGGAGAGGAAAGCATCACAAAATTGCTTGGGAAAAGGTATGCAAGTCAAAGAAATCAGGTGGTTTGGGTCTTAGAGACATTAATGATTTGAGAGAAGTGTGTAAGCTCAAATTATTTTGGAAATTTGTGAATGGTAATTCATTATAGGCAAAATGGATGAAAGCAATGTATCTCAAAAACAAATTTTTTTGAACCACTGGTATTGAAAATCACCACTCTTTTGCCTAGAAAAATATTCTTAGCAGTAGGGATACTGACATTAAACTTTTGGAAAGGAAATTTAAAAATGGAAATCATATTAGTTTATGGTTTGACCCTTAGATTTATGGTAAAACATTAGTAAGTCTTGTGGGTTGGAATAGTTTATATTTTTTGGGTGAAGCTACTGGAAAAGTTAGTAGTATCATTCAAAATGGTAAGTGGAATGCATTTGATCATCCACCTACATCAATTTTTAATACAGCCATAAGAAAATTATTATAGACGCAAATCTTCAAAAAGACAAATGGGAATGGAAATTACCTTTAAAAGAAATTTTCTCTTTCAAAAAAACCTTGGAGTTTATAAAAGGCCAAGAAACTGAAGTGGATTGGCACAATGTTATATGTAGTAAATCAAATTGCCCAAAAATGTCCCATTGTGATTATTTTGTAATTATCAATAGACTTCCTACTAGGGATAGATGTCTGAAATGGAATAAAAAGGGAAAACAATTTGTCTTCTTTGTAGAAATGAAACAAAGAGTGTCAACCATTTATTTTTTGATCGTGCTTATTCAAAACATATTTGGTACATTTCCAAAGCAAAACTCAAAATAAATCAAAATCAGGCTGTTCAGAATATCAGGGAAAGCATCAACTATATACATCAAAACTTTAAGGAAAAATCCAAGGAATTCAGAAAAGCAAGTAAAATGCTCCCTGCAACTATTTTTCATATTTGGAAAGAAAGAAATCAAAGACTCCATACTCAAAAAGTAACAGAAAGCATTCAACTTTGGAAGACTATTGAGTTAGATAGCCAGATCCTCCTCAGTAAGCATAAAAATCAAAGAACATATTTAGATAATCCAAATCAATACATCTGGCATATGGATAATTATGAAGAGAGAATAGAATCTTTCTTATACAGTGGGAAAATCATGACTGACTTTCCCAATGCGAGACATCTTCACCACAATGGTAGTCATTAGATGAAAAGGCCTTTGATTCATAATGGTTCCACTCACAGATCAGACATTACCGGAGGCGACCACTTCTACCATCACAATAGGAATATTTCCTATAACATAAAGGGAAGTCTACATGAAGTTAATTCATTTTTATCAAAAGATAAACTGAATTTGAACTCTAATAAGCTTACTTTTTTACCTGATAGGGGCGGAAGCTACCGCACACACAGTATTACTGATATTGTGGATAATCGTCTGCACATGGATAAATATTTGCAATTGGATATCAATAATCAGAGAATCAACGAGGATTATTACAGAAGTAACATCAATAACCAGATCTATCACTTATCTGTATGGGAGAAAGGTGAAAGCAACAAGTATCCAGTAATGGAAATACCTGATACAATGAATCGCGAACCCTCAGAATTCACAAAGCGCAGCTCAACTAATCCAAGCAGCAGCTTTAGCATGCAAAAGGAGCTGCATTTATTCAATACTGAAGCTCAAAAGAAGCTCCTTTACATGGATCGGAATCCTCCAGAGGCTCTTAATCGAAGATTAGCAGTTTATAACAGCAATCTTTGAAAACATAAGGATCTTCCCTCGAACCTCTTTGAAGCTCAAGATTCAACTGAAGAAACCTTGCTAAGCAAGGTGATTGTAGAGAGAAATTCACTTCATGGAAGCCCCCCCCCCCCCCCCCCCGAACTTTTTTTTCTACTTTAGTTTCAAGTAGATCTGTATTGTTTTCGAGCTTTTAGGGCTTCGTTGTTTTTTGAGTTGTGAGAATGTTATGTCGGCTAGGGTTCGAGCTGAGTCATTTTGTTTACTTTGTATTGGATTCAGGTTTCTACCCTGTTAACTATTGGGCTTTGGGCCATTTTACTCTTTCAAAAAATAATAATTCTTACAGGTAAAGTGTGGTATGCCACCTGAATGTCCGGGCCGGACATGCCTAGTTTAAGACTACCAGGTGAATCGAACAAGTTCGTTGATAAACGATAATCATACTAAACATACAATCAATGTTGGAGCAGTTTGTTTGCCAAATCGTAAATACAATAGCAATCCAAATGGCAATCATTTTGAATTTTATCCATGTCTTACAATTATTTAATTTTAAAGGTAAAATGTTTACTTGTTGCAATTTTTGACCTCCAAATCGTATTTTATCTACTATGGGGCATTTGTTATTTTGTTTGATATGATGAAAGGGTAAAAAAGGAAAATACGGTTACAAATCTAATATTTTCCATATGTTGCTGAAATGGGAGAGAACATCACCCCACCAATAAGAACTTTCCTGGTTATTTGTTCATCCTTTTAAATTATGCAAATGATAGGCATTGTAAAATTTTAGGGAAAACATTTTTACTTACAACTCAATCTTTGCATTTACATTGATGGGTGGGCATGTTAATAGATCTATAAACAGTGGTCATGGTCCTTTTATGTTCCGTATAAATGGACAAAATCATTATTTAATTAGCTCATTACTACCAACCTGTGGGAAACCAAAATTTGCACAACTCTACTTTTACAACTCACGGAATGAGGTGAGTAACAAACTAAAACCTCATTGTTGCGATGATGCTAACAAATTAGATGAGGATATTATTACTTATCTAATATCAATGTTTAATGCATGCCACAAGATAGGAAAAGTTTTTATAATGGCTTGGGATAGATTAAAGATTTTGTGTAACGGACGAACCTATATCTATTAATTAAGTTATTTGAGAAGAGGTACGAGACGAGAGGCAGTATAATCTTCTACCGTCTTCAGGGTTTGTAGCACTTTGTGATACCGGTAATGCTGATTCATGTAGGGTTTGGGATGTTGTTATTAAATAGAGAACCAGTGTGTTGAAACATCTTACCCTAAGAGGCGAATTGGGGAATATTTAAAATTGAAATTCAATACAGAACCCCTACTATGGAGAGGTTAATGTCTCACATGCCAACTTGGCATTGCCAAGTGAGCATATAGTACTTTTTGATGATTCAAACTTTTTGGATGATATTCATAGGAGATCGTATTTAGGTAAAACTCTGTTCAAATAATAGTTGGAAACAAACAGAAAACATCCTGAAGAAAAAGTGTTGACATATGTTAACTTCCCTACAAAGTGGGCATGAGATAAGTCGGCAAAAGTGTGGAAACTAAGGCAGAAGAGTGATACAATAGGAATAATATGTTATGCTCATCCAATCGTCGACAAAAGTTTTTACCATGTATTATACTCAATGTTAGGAACGGTCTGATCACGTCATATACAGATATTCAAACAGGGGACAGTGTAGTTTTTGACGATTTCAAATTTGCATGCATATGTAGTGGTTTGTTGAAGGATGATATGAATGAGATCAAGCTCTAAATGAAGAAAGTTTGTGGGCTATGGCTAAACCTCGCCTAGAGAAACGTTTACAAAGATATTTCTTTTTTGTGTGGCATCAAAGGCAGATCAACTTTGGAAAAACAACCTGCAGTATATTGTCAAATGACAAATCATTGCGTTTTAAACGTAATGTAAGTTATGAAAGTTTTGAATCATCAGAAGTGTAGTTAAAATCTCAATCTTTAAGGGAAACCGAAAGAATAATGTAACGACCGTATTCTCTGTTAGCTGATTGGTTTTTTCAGAAGAGTGGTTTACGACTGCTTCGCCTTCCCTCTTTCTGTCAGCTTCCCCAGAAGCTTTCGATTCCTTCGGCTTTGGCGAGTCCCTCTTTCTCATTTTGCTCGCCGGACTGCTCTCTTCCCTCTTCTTCTTGTTCTCTGTCCATATCTATTCCCCTTATGAGCAAGGCAGAGATTGCGCTCCTTAATGAGCGTCTCGACTGTCTTGCTAGGAACTCCTCGCGTTCGTCTTCTCTGCTTGGAGCCTTGCTGTCTTCTGCTTCGGGTCCGGGCCTCGAAGTTTCTTCGTTGTCTTCTTCCCAGATTTCCGTCTCTTCCACTAGGGCGGCTCGGCGCCGTTCGCGTAGGGTCCAGGCTACCCCGCGCACCATTCGCACACGCTCTATAGCGGCGTCCGAGCAGAGTGATCGAGCTGCTCGGTATTCCCTCTACCTGGTCTGAGTTCTCCTCTTTTTTTTCCTCCTTGGTTCCAGGTTCTGGTATTCAATGACGAATCTTCTTTTCTGGAATATCCGTGGCATTGGCAATGATGCGTCCTTGGCTAGACTTAAACGCATTGTCAAGAAACACTCTGTTGGATTGGTTGCTCTCCTGGAACCCTTCCTGGGTCCTGAAGACATTTCCAGCATTGTCTTATCCTTAGGTTTTGGAGGGGGCTCCTCCAACGTCTCGGGGAAGATTTGGATTCTGTGGTCCAAATCTTTTTCAGTCCGAGTTGCTTTTGACTCACTTCAGCTTTTTTCGTTGGTCTGTTCGTCCCCCTCGTTTAGCTCTCCCTTCCTCTTCTCGGCGGTTTATGCCAAATGTGACCGTGTGGAGAGATTGTCACTCTGGTCTGACATTTTAGGTCTCGAATCGCTGGGCTTCGCTTCCTCTGTTTTAGGCGGCGACTTTAACATCGTTGCTTGCCAAGCGGAAAAACGGGGAGGGGCAGCCATCAACCGTGTAGCGATGGCGGATTTCAACTCCTTCATTGTCAGCTCTGGTTTGTCTGAGCTTTCTTTTGTGGGTTCTGCTTTCACCTGGTCCAACAACCAAGAAGATCCGAACCGAATCCTCTCCCGGCTTGACCGTGTTTTCGGATCGGAGGAGTGGTTTCGCCTTCCTTTTTCCTTCTCGATCGCGCACCTTCATCGGTCTTTCTCTGACCATGCTCCCATGGTTGTTCGTTGCTCTCCCCGCTCTTTAACGGGGCCCTCTTCCTTCCGTTTCCAAAGCATGTGGTTATCTCACCATTCCTTTCAACAAGTTGTTGCTGATTCTTGGTGTGTTCCTATTGTTGATTCTCCTTGTAAGACGTTCAGCCGTAAGCTTAAGCGTCTCAAAGATTGCCTTAAGGTTTGGAACTCCCAGGTCTTTAAGAACATCTTCGACCGCGTCCGTCTGGCCGAAGAGTCTCTTATAGCAGCCGAATCCTTGTTAGATGAGGTCCCTAACGTGGCTAACAAGGAGGCTTGGGATCTTGCTCAAACCACTTTCTCCTCGGAACTTCGTATCGAGCATGACTACCTAAATCAAAAGGCTAGGATCAAATGGGTAGTTGTCGGTGATACAAACTCTAAATTCTTTCATTCCTCTATTCGTAAGAAGAACAACATCCTCACGATCCGTGAGATCTTGCGTCCGGATCTATCTTTGGCCTCTTCGCCTGAAGATGTTAAAGAGACCATCCTGTCCCATTTTCAAGCTTATTTGGGCTCTCCGTCGGTTTCGGAATCGGACCCAGCGCTGCTGGCCTTCATTCCGCGTGTTGTTCTTTCTCCGGAACACGACATCATCACGAATCTCCCGTCTTCGGAGGAGATACGTGCTTCTGTCTTCGCCCTTAGCAAGGACAGCGCTAGTGGTCCAGATGGTTTTAACGGTTCGTTCTTCAGGTCTTCCTGGTCGTTGATTCAGGAGGATTTCTGCCTTGCTGTTCAATCCTTCTTTTCAGGGGGTTCCCTTCCTTCTGGCTGGACATCCACTAACCTGGTCCTTATTCCAAACTGCGAGAACCCCAGGTCGTGTGCGGATTTCCGGCCTATCAGTCTTTGCAACTTTTCGAACAAAGTGATTTCTAAAATCATTGCTACTCGTTTAGCGCCCTTCCTTGAGCGCATTATCTCCCCTTCTCAGGCGGGTTTTGTAAAGGGGCGTCTGATTACTGATAACGTTCTGCTCGCTCAAGAACTTATTTCCCAGATCGACCGGAAAATCAGGGGATCTAATGTTGTCTTCAAACTGGACATGGCTAAGGCCTACGATCGTATGTCCTGGTTTTTCATCATCAAGGTTTTAAGGGCTTTCGGGTTCCCGGAATACCTTATCGACTTGGTGTGGAGGCTCATCTCTAACTGTTGGTTCTCTGTGCTTATTAACGGATCGGCTTTCGGTTATTTTAAGGGCGGTAGAGGCTTACGTCAGGGAGACCCTCTATCCCCAACTCTCTTTGTGATCGCGGCAGAGGCTTTCATTCGCGGTCTCCACTCCTTAACTATCTACGGCCAGATTCAGCGTTTCGGGATTCCGAGGGGTTGCCCCCTAGTGTCTTCCTTGTCTTTCGCTGATGACGTAGTCATCTTCTCTAATGGCAGCATCCCCTCTGTCCGTCGGCTTCTAAACTTTCTTCACCAATATGAGCGCTCGTCGGGTCAACTTGTCAATCCTGCCAAGAGCTGTTTCGTCCACGCAAAGGAAATGCCTCCCTCACGGGCTAGTTGGATCGAGTCGTTCTCTGGCTTCAAGGAAGCCACCCTTCCCCTTCCTTATTTGGGAGTTGTCCTCTACCGGGGCAGAAAGGTCAATGCTCTTTTCGACCCAATAACTGATAAAGTGAGGGGTAAGATTTTACGCTGGAATGCTTCTCTTCTTTCTCAGGCTGGTCGTCTCGTCCTTATCAAATCCGTTTTGAACTCGTTGGGTACTCATGTTTTCGCGGCTATGACCCCTACTTCTTCCTTCTTTCGATCTTACCGCTCTTTGGCTGCCTCTTTCTTCTGGGGCAACAGAGATAGCGCCCGTCGCCACCATTGGGTGTCATGGGATGTGGTGTGCCGACCCAAGAATGAAGGCGGTCTGGGTCTGCGAAGACCTGAAGACCTTTGCGCCGCCTTTGCTTGTAAACTTTGGAATAGATTTGGCGCTAACAACTCCTTATGGGCTACGTTCCTCCATGCGAAATACCGTAGTCTTGAGGGCTCTAACTTCATTGGCTCCCCGTCATTTGCTAGTGAAACCTGGAAGCACATGCAGTCCGTTAAAGCTTATTCCGACAGTCACGGCGGTTCTTCCGGTTGGGATGGATCTCCCTTTTCCATTCTGAGAGCTTGGTCTTCGATTAGGGTGCCAAGCCTCATTCGTCCGGTGTTTTCCTTTATCTGGGACTCTCGTATTCCTCCCAAGGTCTCTACTCTAATGTGGCGAATTATCCATGATGGTTTACCACTAGACGAGAACCTCCAACGAATTGGCATCCCTTTCGCTTCTCGTTGTAGATGCTGCGGTAATGGGGATATCGAATCCCTAAATCATTTGTTCTTTGGTGGCTTTACAGCCAGATCGTGTTGGAATTACTTCGGTAACCTTATTGGTATGCGCCGGATGGCGTGTTCTGCTTCTGATCTCAGGAATTCTTGGTGGTCTGGGAATGCCGGTAAATCACTTCGTGCGATCATTTTCCGCTTGATTCCTTGTCTGATCTGCTGGCACCTTTGTTGCGCGCGAAACAAGGCAACATTTGAAAATGTTCGTATGGATCCTCCTTCTATCATTCGGCGTGTTCGGAAAGACGTCTTCATTGCTTTCCGTGGACGACCTTTCAAGGGTCGCTTAAACTCCCGTGCGGAGCATCTGGTCAGACTCCTCTCTATTTCGTGTGACTCGTCTCACGCTAGACTGGGAATAGGCTGATCATTGTGTGCGAGCGCTGGCCTTCACCCTTCGCTCTTTGCCCCTCCCCCCCCTTTTTTTGTTTGATGTGGTTGTTAGTTTTCCAGGAGCTGTATCCAGGGTTGTCTGCCTTGTCTGTAATGACCGGCCTTTTTCCTCTGATTCATTGGTGGTTTCTGCGGTAGCTTGGCTGCTTCGGATTGTCTTGGTTTTCATTTTGGCTATTGATTTCGGGATCCGGCATCCTTCTGATCGCTAGTTTTTGGTGGTTTCTCTGTGGTTGTTCGGCGGCAGATTCTGGTCTTGCTTTTCTTCTTACCCCTGGTTTGGCGTTGATGACGTCTGCTTTTCCCTGGTTGCCTCTTCCGTGCGTTCCTTTTACTTGTTGGATTAGCACTTTATATTTGGCTATCTTTTGGTTCGGCTTGGAGGTCTGGCCTTTCTTTCGGGTAAAGGCGGGTTTGTGCTAGTTGGTGGATTGTTTCCTCGTTCTCCTCCACTGTCTTGGTGTGGATTTGTTGCTGTCTTCAGATTTCTGGTTTTATCTTCCGCTTTTGTTTTGAGGTTTTTCCGTATGATGGTTTTCATCCCATCTTGTTTCTATTTTGTGAGCCATCGGAGAAAGGCGGTTTTTCTCCAATTTTTATATTTAAATAATGATTTTTGTTTAAAAAAAAATGATATTGTCAGAAATTTAAATTTATGATTTATAAATGGGAAAAAATTTATTAGAATATAATTTAATAATGTTGACTGAATGAACTTGACAACTGTTTTAATGTAATTTCAGTCAATTAAAATAATCGTAAGTTTAGTATGAAATAAAATAAATGATGTATTAATGGTGAAATTATATGTTATTTAATTGAAATTGGTTTTAACATTTGCAAGTAAATTTATACTCCTTATTTGTAAACAATAAATGTATTAATATGTTCAAATTATTTAAATGTACCAACTATTCATTTCTCATCTTATTTTTAAATCCGTGTTGGATTTTATTTGGGAATCAATGAAATTAGATGTAATTAAATATTGTAGTTAATATAAGGAAAGATGTTACGAGTTTGAGTGAAATAAAATGGAAACTTATATTAATAGATTTAATCAGGAATTATCGATTTAATATAAAAGACTTTTAAATCAATTATTATGAATATGTGTTAATTTAAAAAAAATTAAAATGAATAAGTTTAGTAAAGGTGTAAACATATGTTTATTTGTTTGAAATGTATTTTAGCTTACAGATTAATTATAGGGATGAGAAACTATTATTTAGTAAGAAATGTATAACTCCTGTTTGCATGTATGAATATGTTTAAATTACTATTAGACAGGAAATAATTGTTCTATTTGTCATTACATTTATTTAGTCCATTTTGAAATGCACCTTTGTAAACAATCGAAATTAATGTAATTGAATAATTTCAATTAATAGGAGAGAGGACACTAAATTGTAAATTAATAGGTGTAATTAAACGTAGCTTATGTTTTGTAAAAATATAAGGAAAGTTTGATTTAGTGAGATGAACATTTATATCAAATAAAATGAATGTTTCATTTGTGAATGTATGTTTAATTTCATTAAAATAAAAAATAGAATGATTGATTTAAAGGAAGAAATATATGTTATTTGAACTGTGTTTTAGCATATAGATTGATTATAAGAATATAAAAATAATTTATTTAAGCAAGTTATTCATTACTCTGGTGTATAAACAGCAAATTTATAACAAGGAATGGCTGCCTAGTCTCCAGAATTGAAAGATGATGGAAAAAAAATTCCTCCCAAAAAAGTTATGAAAATTTGGTCTCTATTTTTAGTTTTTAGCTAATTTATGCTACTTTTGCCCCTGATTTCGATGCTGGACCGATTTTCTGGGAGGGGGCATTTTGGTAAAAAATAACAAAACAGGGACATAATTTACATGGGTTTATGAGTAGAGACTTTTTGTGCATGAGCTTTGACAATAGTGACTTTTGGTCCAAAACCTCAATTTATAAACGTGTTTAAATGACTAAAGGAACAATTGTTCTATTTTTCATCCATTTTAGTTGTTAGTTTTGAAATTTAACTTTGTAAGTAATTGCAATTAATGTAATTGAAATATTTCAATTAAAAGAAAAGAAAACGTTGATTGCAATTAATAGATTAATAAAAGAAATGCACATTTGTGTTAAACATAAAGGGTGTTGGAAATAAAAGATCATTTTTGGAAAAACAAATTGAACGTTTTCAGTTTTAAGGTAAGTATAATTTTATTTATTATGCATAGATAAAAAACTAAATGCGTACAAATTTGAATATTATTTGAGTTAATGAAGTTAATTTGGTTGTGTTTCAAAAATTGAATTTCAAAGGGTTGTGCGATGTACATGGTCCCTTCTTTTCTTTTGTTATTAATTGTTGTATGTACGTTTTAAAATAGTTACCTCATTATTAATATTTGATCCGTTCATTTCTCCTTCTGTTTAATACCTGAGCATATTGTATTTAATTCTTGTCACCTCATTTTCGCGTATACAAATTTTTATTTTTCTTTTGTTTGCAAATTTTCTCATTCCTACGTACATTTCCTTATGCATTATTAATGCCTGAAGCTTTCAAAAAAAAACACGACATTCATTTTTGTCCCTCCACCTTCATTTTCTTATTATTAAATAATCTGCAATTTTATTTCTTCGTTCACGTTTTGTTTCTCCTGACACCTCATATTCATTTAGTTCAAATTGTTCTTTGTTGAGGCCTTGAAGGTATATTCTTATCATAAAATTGTTCACGTTTTAAACTTGTCCCTTCATTTTTTTGTCACCACCTCATTTTCTATGTTCAGATCTCCATTTCAAATCTTCCTTTCCTAGAATCATTTTAACGTGAGCTTGCAAATTCAAAAGCTTTCTTTTATGAAACATGAGTTTCATTTTTTCATTTTTCCTACACATCCTGCCCTCATCTTAGTTTGTTCTTCCATCTTTGCCTGAAGCCTCATCTTGGGAAAAATGTAAGTATTAAACTTTGTTTATTTTTTATATTAAACGTATACCAATTATTATTTTAATAATATTTCTTATAATATGAATAACTTTTTCATACCAACTCCGTTTCACGTGCGGTTTCTCCCGTTGGGTTCATATCGAAATTCTGGACAACATAAAATGAACATCCATCCCATAATCAAATCAAGGTGCACCGATCAAGTCAAAAATTAATATAGTAATATGAAGAATAGATGTCGCTAGAGGTAGTTGGCCTCGTTGGTCAGGACAAGTCGTCTTATTTTAGTCATTTCCAATTGACACAAGTGTCGGGGTCTATCCATCATCGTTCTCTTTCTTCAAATCTAACAAACGTTCGCCAATCCAACCACTTCATTCTGGATCATCCACCGCGTACACAGTTGTTAACGTGGTTCCGGTATTGACAGAGAGTATGCCAATGTTCAGTCCCAGTCTCTTTAACAACTAAATGTCATTATACACACCAGTTGGTTCTTTTAAATTTCAAGAACAAGTCATATTTCATATCAAAATATCATATTCACTTCAAAATCATTTTGAATTCAAAATAGGTTATACCTTCATATCAAAGCATTTGTATTTAAATCAATGATTTAAATCAAAATAGTTCCCCTTTAAAACGGTTTGAATATTAAAAATGGTTTGTATAAATAAAATAGGTTTTCATTGAAAAATAGTTTGGAATAACTAAAATAGTTTAAAGGTTGAAAATAGTTTAGAATATAAAATAGTTTTAATATTGAAAATAGTTTGGATGATTAAAATAGTTTATATATTAAATAATTTGATTATTAAAATAGTTTATATTATAACTGTTTCTTTCTTTCACAATAATTTGAACTCATGTTCCTGTTGAATATGCTAGTATATGATTTTTGTTTGATGATAATAAACATACATACATATATATATATATATTCATTTAAATGTATTTGTTATTGTACTATTTTATTTTTCAAATAATTAAATAAATATTTGTTAAATAAAATAAATAAAACAGAATTTAAATTCAAACAAATATTTTATTCAAACAAATATTTTATTCAAACAAATATTTTATTATAATTTTGAATAGTACGAATTTGAGCTCTCACTACATATAAACATTTTCAATTACAATATGATTTTAATTACAACACATCTTTCAATCTACAACTTTCACCTCACTACATATTCACTCACACTCGTGTTTTTATCTTCAATTCTATTCCAGCTTGAATCCAGCATCCGAGCTATCTGCAAAATAAACATTGGCCCAGTAAAATTGAAAAAGAAAATATTTTGCAGTGCAAATTAAAGTGTGTGTTTTGCAAATATTATTTGCCTTGGTTATTTGGGTTGTTCGTCATCATATTTCTTTTGAATTCATCTACATGAACAACTTGTGACATGCACAGTGTATCACTGTACATGCCATAAGGCCGTGCACACCGATATACACTTGCATGTTAGAACTACAGGAACAAGTGGACACAAAGTCAACCTTAAAGCATTTCAAAAGGAAGCAGTCGAAGCAAACAATACACACTAGACAAACATGTCTACATGAACAAGAGGACCAAATCAAACCAGACAACAATACTGCAACCAGACTCAACACAAGAGAGCAAGCAGTATAACATGAATGAGATGACTAGAAGAAATAGCAAATTTAACACGAAGCAAATGCAAGACTACACAACGAAACCAATCCAAGTTGCAAATGTACAAAGAACAACAAGATAACATCTCGAGTTTCAGACTCCCAAGGCAACCCAGTCCAAATGAACAAGTTCAATGTCAGAAACAAACCAGTACAACCCATACATGTACACCAAAACAACTCGGTAGTGAGTGAACAAAGGAGAGGCATGAAAAGATGATGACCAGTACACAATGAGGCATAGATTCAAAAACAAAACAAGGTCAAGTATAAGCATGGATGGTCAAGGCAATGCTCAAAGCCACACAGCAGTGATGACACAAGTGCACCATACCAGGGCAGTGCAAAGTGCAAAGCAACTCAACATTTCAATCAACCCATTTGGACATCAAGATATGTACAGTGAACACATACAACATGGATTCAAATCAGAACAGTGAGGCAAAAACATATTAGTGAACAGGAGATCACAGTACAAGCTTGGATCAGGTGAACATGGCAACATGAGCATGCAACAATCATACACTCACAAACACACATGTATACATATATGCATATATATATGTATACACATTTTCAATTCAAAGAACAAAGTCAACATGAATACATATCATTTTAACTTGAGTACACGTGAAGTATCAACTAGCATAGTGGACAAAGCATAGGCATCACAACACATATATACACACATACATATATATGTATATACATGGTGACGCGCATACAAGTGAACATGACATTATCAAAGAAACTATCAGTAGCGGTTCAATCAACAAGCATGTGGTAGGGAAAAACAGTGACAGTAATCAAGTGCAGGCAAGCATACATACATACATACATACATACATACATATATACATACATACATATATATATATACATACATACATATATATATGCGCGAACACACATGTATACATATATATATGCAGTGACAACACACATGAATACATGAAGACTCAAATGAAATAGAGGTGACAGCAAATGGAGCAGTGACTACAGTTCATAATTGAACCAGACAGGAAATGTGCATCCAATATGAAAATTTCAAAGTATCAACACTAACATGAAGTGCAATGAAAATTCGAGATATATATACAATCGAAGTAACAAAACAAGGGAGCAGTTCAAATAAAGTCACAGAGGGTCACACGATGAACCAGTCAAAACATATAAAAGAAGAAAATCGAAAATTGAGTTAACTCAAATATCAAAATGCCGAAGTCATAGTTCCAGCAAAGAATGGAACCAGAGAAGAACAGAACTAACAATTCAAACAAGTTAAAGTATCAGAGATGAACAAGTCAAATATCATCACCAACATTCAATCAGTAATCGAACGGCCAAGCAAAGTGTTTGAAAAATTCAAATGGAATTATACGAACGTAAATATAGGGCTTTCATCCCTATTTAAACCCAATCTTCATCATCGGCAGTGGGCATTTGAGTTCAAGACAAAAATCCAGAGTGTACTCTTAAATCGAAAACAAATATATAACTTGAATCGAAGTCGAGCAAATTCAAAATCGAACAAGAAAATCACGTACCAAATCATAGCATTCAAGCTCGACACAACATGAAGCCGCCTCATATTAATCGAAGCCAGGATCAATTGATGAAGCAAAGCCGAAGTGAATTCATCCCTCTAACGATCAATTTTTGAATCGGCGCTTCAAACACAAAGCCCTAATTGTTGAAGAAGAACAAATAAAAGAATCGGTCGAAGCCATTTCACAGAGAAAAAGGGGGAGACGTATTCTTTTAATTAGAATTGGGCCGGTCTCCAATTTTTTATTGGGCTATAAATTTTATAATAGGGTTTTGTTTTAGTTTTACTTTCAGTTGTAATTTTCTTTTCTTTTTAAACAGTGCAACTTTCTAATCGTGTGACTAGGTTACGAACACGGTGGTGTAGTTCGGGAATTCACAACTCAGTGGCTGAGTTGTGGCAGGGTTTTTAGCGTAGAGTTAGGTTAGTCGTTAGCGGGTTTCGTAAGTTTACGTGTGTAAGCGTCTGACTACTTAATTTCTAGTAGAAATCTTGGGGGCAGCACGTAGGCAGGTTTTTACCGAAGCTGGGTAAATCTGTGTTGTTCTATTTCTGCTTTTATTATTCTGCTATTATCTGTGCTGCAATTATTATATTTATTTCCGCATTATTTTTATCATTATTAGTATCACCCTATTCACCCCCCTCTAGGGTGAAATCGATCCTACAATTCCAGATCACAATTAAATCCATTTTTTATTATTTCCAATTCAAGTCAACTTTATATTCAAATTTTGATTTAAATCAACCTCAATTCAAACAATTTCAACTTTTACTTCAAATTTAATTTAACCGATTCTATCCAAAAGCGAAAAGTTCAATTCACATCCCATTTTTGAAATAACTTAGTTTATATCCATTTCACGTCCAAACATGGAAATACCAATTTAAAACATTTTAATCAAAGTAAATTCAAAGTTTAAATTAAAGTTCAAACCATTAAAATAATTCTCTTTCAATAAATTCAAATCATATCTCAATTTCAACTTTAAGATTTCAAATTAAATCTTTAAAGAATTTCATTTAAACAGTTTCAATTTCAACATTTCAAATCTCGATTTAGAAAATTATTTAATTCATATAAATCCAAATTTTATTTTCTTTAAAACTATATCATTTAAACCAATTCAAATTTAAGATTTGTAACCATTTAAATAACCAAATCCGATATCCGTATATAATTTTCTACCCTATGGCCAAGTGATCATTTATTTCAATTTAATTACATGGATGGATATATATCATTTCAATCCATAATTAAATGACATAGGTATATATCATTTCAACCTATTTCTTAGTTCAATTCGAATAATCCAAATGACAATTTATGGGATGTCAAATAATAAATATGGTAATAACAGGGATATGTCCAAATAAATAAACAACTATACATCCATCATCAATCAATAGGCATCCAATTGCAACTAACATCCAAATCAACCAAAATATCACAACAGTTACTAGTTATCAATTATCGGTGTTTAACTAGCAATTAAATTCAATATTAATTTAAATGTCAATTTAATCCAATGTAAACTTCAAATTAAATTTAAATGCCAATTTAAATTACCAAACAACAATAAAAAAATGTTATCACTTCATGATTTAAATTTAATTAACATCAGAAAATTTAGTATTGCGTAAGTGGGTTTAATCGCTCACCTTTGATTTATAGCCCATTAAAAATCCAACAAAAGCCCAAAATCTCAATAGTCTCAAAATTCAACCAAACAAGTTTCATGTTGTTTGGAATTTCGATACGAATCCAACGGAAGAAACCTCGCGTGAATTGGAGTTCGTATGCAAAAGTTATGAAGGTTGGAACATTTAAATTTTACAATTAAAATTAAAATAAAACAAGAGAAAATCTGTAAGGTACCATCACCCAAACCCTACGTATCATCAACGTCGAATATAAAATGTGTTTCAGCCACAGTTCGTCAATCGCCCACCGTCGCCGCTACGCTCATCGCCACCAAGATCCAACCACACCGCCGCGCTCTACGCCTCAGGCCGCACCTACGCCATGCTCGCCATCGCCTCCAGTCTCCTTATGTGCTCCGCCGCCACCTATAAAACTGCCAATTCTGGCGATCTCGTGCTGATCCAAGGTGATCGACCATGGTGGATCACCCGTACTTGTCATCCTCTACGCTGCAGCAACTTCAGATCGCCAATTGGATGAAGATCCATCGTTGAATCCAAACCCTAGGATGAACGGCCGAAAATGATTCGCCAATTTTTGGACAAACAGAGCCTCTAATCAAAAAATGAATTGCTGATGTTGATTCCATTCGTCGAGAGCTTCGCGATGATATATTATTTGATAAGATTTGAGCAGTTTGAATTTTTGAATTAGATTGGAAATTGGGAATTTAGGGTTTTGAGATATTCACCATTGGAAAGGAGTAGATTAGATTTGAAAGTACGTATAGAAAAATAGAATAGAAGGCTGCTAGGGTTTGAATGAGTAGTCCACCATTCACTAGGGTCTAGGGTCTCACGCTCCCATAATTACCATATCCCATAAAACGGTCTATTCGATGGCATAATTTTCCTATGGTCATTATTACCCAATGTTAGTTTTGTTAGGCCAACCAAAAACTTATCTGGTTGACTCGGGCCATGATATGTCAGATGTTCCAATGATCTTTCAGTCCATTCAAAAGAAAATAATAATGTTCTCCTTGATTAGTAAGAGAAAATATTCACGATGTCCTAAAATAGGTAGGAGAAAATAACAATGGTCACCTAAGAATGGTAGGAGAAAAACATAGGTGAGCAATTTGCTACAAGTTCCTTCGGATGCTTAAATCCTATTTTTAGCTTCAATATCAACAAAGTTCTATGCATTTGAATCGCAGAACTAACCATCTAGGTGCTCAACGGTTAGAGGATAGGGCACAACCCTACCCTAGTCTCCATTCAAATATCTGGTTTTAAAATACCCATGATTCTTGTCTTTTGACCAGTCCAAGACATCCTAACACAATTTGATCTTTCTGATCTCCTAAATGCAATTCTACTCACTTCGGAGTTTAAGTCCGACCATGCACACTACTGGAGCAACCCTAACTGACATTAGTTGCTAATCCTAAAGATTAAAATGTTAGGTGATAACAGTTTACATATAGGTGAGCATGTCTACAATTTATCATATGAAATAAATAATTGATCAAAGTATAAATCTTAACACATCTTCAACCATCAAAATATATATATTCATGTGATGGCCAATTTATGCACAAAATTACTTATAACAAAGTAATATTTCACCTTTCTAAGACTTCTTAAAATGGGCTAAAACCTCATTTCCTTTCTTTGAAAATTGCAAAAATGCTTAACAAAACCTCTTTTTGTCTAAGTAAAACTTAGCCCAACATAGAGTTAACAACTGACAGGTGTCATAAAGTAGTTATCCTTCCTTCCAAAACTTGTGTTATCGCACATTGAAATATATCATGCTATCGCATATTGAAAACCTTGGCCATCACATATCAAGTAAACTATAACTATCGCATGTTGACACTATCTATAGTCATCGCATATTGACATATGTGGTTATCGTATATCAACCATCATAAAGGCATTGCAAGATGAGAATTCATATATAGGTATCGTTAGTTGACAATATATATAGCTATCGCAAATTAATAAAATTTGCCATCATAGGTTGATAAAACAATAACTATCGCAAGTTGGCAAATCACAGCTATCGTAAGTTGACAAAATATAACTATTAAAAGTTGATAAAATATAGCCATCGAAAGTTAATAAAATATAGTCATTGAAAGTTGATAAAATATAGTCATCGAATGTTGATAGAATATACCTATCATATGTTGATGGCTACCGCTGGTTGCAAAACACATGTTGTTGCATGTTGATAAATTATGGCTATCGCACATTGATAAATAGGGACGATCGCAAGTTGAATATTCTATAATTATTTGCAAAACTGATTTACTTCCTTTAAAAGTAATAACTTTTTACCAAATTAATTTCCTTGTCAAATTCTTATTGGTTAATCAAAATCTTTTCAAAAGTTTGCAGCCAAATAAAGAGAAAAATTTATCTTATTTTCTTTTTAATTTTTCTATTTATTTTCCTTTATACTATTAAAACCATCTTCATAAAACAATTTATATCAAATTGTAATTACTTGAGAAAAATCCCCAAATATTCCCAAAAATTAGAAATTTTTTCCTTAACGGCGTATTAAAAATTGGAGCAAAATAGTTATTTTTTGCATTTGAAATAATTAAATTCCAAAATTATCCATTTTCTTGCATAGAAAATTCATAGTAAATTCATGAAAATTCAAAAAATTATGAAACTTAAAATCCATCTCCGAATATCATTCCAAACATCATATCAAAAATTTATAGTATTTGGGGATCAAAAACTTAATTTTTACCTTAGAAACCCTTTAGGAAAATTCCCTACACGATTAAATCATATTATACTTCAAATAGTTGATTATATATCCCATATGCAAAATAAAAATCAATCAAAATTTGGATTTACACTAGAATCCGAATCAAAACATCAAAATATAGAGATGAAAATATTATTCATCTTTTGTTTATTGAAGTGATGAGAATTTCCTTAACCTTCTTCTTTCTCTTTTAATTGAGTAGTGGTTAATAGTGATTCTTATTTTTAGTTTAAGAATGAAAATAAAATAAACAAGAGGAAATGAGAGAGAATATTATAAGATTTTTTCTTCCTTATTTACCCTTCTGTGCTTATATTTATTTTGTTCTTTCTTTTTTAGACGTTCTCTTTATTACACAATTAATGGTCGAATTAATTACTTAATATGGCAAATTCCACATTTCTTCACTTCCCATGTAATTATCCCATAATTAAATATTCAAAATAATGTGCAATATAAATTAGGGGTGTTACATAAATAGTGGGTTGTTACACTTGGTATCAGAGATTAAGTTACCCAATTAGGTAACTAGTGGAATTAATTAGTGTACAGTGTGTCCTAGGATTACTTGAGTGAACTGATAGAGCCATACGTAGGCTTGTTTCTTCAAGCAGTACCATAAGGACACTCAAGAAAGAAAAGTATACATAGAGGATGAGGTCACTTAAGTGACAGATACTCCACGATGGATGAAACGTTAGGATTGTAGTTATATTTTTTTATACTTTTATTATACAGTTTTTCCATGCATCCACTACACTATCCTGGGTTACTCTTTTTGTTGCTAGTAGTCTTCCATGACATTTCACAATATAGAGTCGGGAGGATATGCGCTAAAGTGCATCAACGAGAAATATTGAAGTTTGTGGATCAACTGTTGTACTTCTGTACCAAGATTTGTTTCATAATATTGAGTAACAAGCTTCTCGAGTCCTGATACCAAGCCTATTATAGGATGTTATCTTTTTATGAACTCATTCTTAACTAAGAAACTCTGACCATATCCTTAGACATTGAAGCTTAAGATTGATGTAGAAAGGAGGAGAGCGTTGAAACAAATTTTAGCAAGGCTTGAATTAGTGGGAATTTATAGAATAAGGACCCGTAGTAGTGTTGAATCACATGAGGTATTCACCAACCTTAATATGGTTTTATCTAAGACGAAGTTAGTGAATATTGACTTTGGTTCGATGAAAGTTGCAGCTATTCCCAACTATTATCATATGTACTATCATGTGGGACATGGGCAGAGGGATACATGATGCATTTAATGATGGTGCTAGAGGCTTTGTGTAAACACCTATAAAGGGTTAGCGATATCTGTAAATTTATGTGATGTGCAACTTTGAGCCATTCAATTACAAGCGGAGAAGATTTGTTACTCATGCAAGCAAGCAAATCAAGGCACATGAACAAAGAAGTGTAGTTCGGAATATATAATTCATTTATAGTGTGTTCTTTATTAGAGACTTCTTTGTATTTGGGATTTCTGTTGTATTTTGCTTTAGACTCTGATGTTTCTGTAGTAGCTTCATGGACTACTATTTATCTATTCCGTTGCTTATTATTGTATTACTCTGTGTCTGTGATTCTATGATTGATTTATTTACTGTATATGCTAAGTTTTGCCAATTATAAATTAACAATCTGTTGTTTTGAGCAATTCAAGTCTGACATGTGTGGATTATTGTCGATTTGAATGGTTCGAAATAGCGGGTCGTTACATAACCTCTTTTGATGAAATTACAGCAACAACAAACTCATATTCATCATCAAGTACCCCTAATATGCACATAACTTGCTCTGTGTCAGTGATTTTGTGACCAACAGAGGCTAGTTGATCATAGGAAGTTTTAATCTTTGTCAAGTAATCTCTCATAGATAAGTTTTCTTTTCTACAACTCTACAGTTGTCTTTTATAGTACATTATCTTGGCTGTAGATTGCATATTGAATACCTGTTCAATAGTTGACCAAATTTCATGTGCACTTTTGCACCCAATTAGTTGTGGCAGTATATTTGCACTTACTAATGACAATAGCCAAGAACTGATTAGACCATCTTGTCTTTGATAAATTGTGTATTCTTGATTGCTGACAAGTCTTTCTTCTTGATTTGTGATGTATTTAGGTGGTATGGCAAGAGTTCCAAGAACATGGTCTTTAAGCCCATATCCTCCAGAGGAGATAGTTTGAGTCATCCAATTGTATGTTGATCAACTGACTTTGAGACTTGATGATAGACTTGATCAGATCTTGAGTATTGTTGTGAGTAGTTGTTGTATTGCTTGGGGTTGAATTTGTTGAAGTGTTGCTTGAATTATCTTGATTTCCCTCTGCCATGATGTAGAGATGGTGTGTTGGATTGAACTAAAGGTTTCAGAAATGAAAAAGTTGACAGCTATGCAGCCAGACTCTCTGGATGATGAAGTTTTCTTGACGGGGAGATTCTTGGCGAGGCAAAGTGTTAGTGAATGCGGTTGAATTTGTGAGAAAGAACTGCTGCAGCACTCTGATCTTGAGTCAGGTATGAAAACTGCTTAAAGCAGTAAAAAGATGATGAGAATTCGAGTTCTTGAATTCTCAAATGATTCTAAAATGCAGCCTAATCTCCAAATGATGACAATAGATCTGATGGGATTAATGGCAAGGCGTTTCTTCCTGTTAAGCAAATTTATTTGGCTCTGATACCAAATTAGATTTTTGATAAAATGAATTTTATTGATATTTTGATATTAACTGATACAAATAAGAATACTGCTTTGAAATTTTTTTTATCAGTATTTATATTACACGAGATAATGAAGTGGGCTGTGCAAATGAGCCCAAAAGCTTGTGACCATTGGATGCATCCCTTCATTCATCAGACCGTTGAGCATTGATACATTGTATACTTCAGCCGCATTCTCTTTTATTAAGAAATACGGATTCAAGTTTAGAATGTCAAAGATTTTTACTGAGGTAAGATTTGCAAGCGAAGGAGCAAACTCATCGAAACTTGAGCCTTGGGTTGTAAGGACCGGATCACCTGTAGGTGAGCGATATCGGAGGTAGTCGATGAGTAAGGCTACTGATTTCTTATGGAAAGGAAGAGCTATACAGGGGATAAGATGCGAGTGAATAAAAGCTTGCAATTCTATAAACTAGATACAGAATTCGAACTATAGATCGAGCGTAAATCTGGAAGCGGGTGGCGGAACTAACGGTAAAGAAGGACGCGACTCCGATCTATTACGCGGGTTTTGAAGCGTGCAGGCGACCTGCTTGTGACTAAGGCAACCGCATAAAAAACATCAAATAGGGTCTCGACAAGCCGACACGCGATGATCAGTGGCGCTATAATGAAAACATGAGGCATTGTGGTTCTGACCTCGCATCCATGGAGTGCGGACAAGAGCGATGGTTTTGGGATTCTGGTTCTGCTGAATCTTTCTGAGGTTGGATTTGAGGGCTTCAGTGAATGTTTTATGAGTAGAAGGGAGAGATGCATGGAAAGAGAATGGTGGTTAAGTCATCAGTGGATAGGGGATTGAAGAGAGAATTGTGAAAAAAGGAGCACGCCACTAACCCTAAGCAGCAAGCATTTTTTAGTACTAGGTTTGAACTGTACTTCGCACATGGTTAATGTTGCATTCAATGATAAAAATATAGTTACACTGTCTTGATTCACGTTTTTTTATCATTCTTGTATTATAACTTGTTGCAGTGAAGGTTGGTGAGCTAATATAGGCTGAAATATAAATGTTCATGAAAATAAAAGTTTATTGATAAAATGCTTGATTCATCTACAAAGTTACAGTTGAAGCTTAAGCGTTTCTATGAAGCATAAGAATATGTACAAAATGTTCATGGAAAAGTGAATTGGTAGCAAATAGCTTTTAGGATGAAATGCATGCAGTCATGTATGGGTATCAGGTTATCCATGTAGATCCTTTTGTGCAATAATTTTTTTTATTTTTATAGAAATGGTAATGACCATACACCAAAATATACACTACCAGAAAACATGATGTTAGAGACTGTCATTTAGTAATTGAAATGTTTCGGTCTTTAATAAGTGACAGATTAAAAACTGAAAATGTTAGTCTTTAATTTTAGAACCTGACTAAAATTCGGTCTATAATCAGTTTATTAAATTTAAAATTGTTTAGATACTGAATTTCAGTCTTTTTTCAGTTTCCAAAATTGATATTCATACAAGTAAATGTTTAATGATTGAGATTGGACTTCATTATATATCCAACGGATCAAATTAGTGAGCTACGTTATCAATTTGGTAATCTCTAATTAATCTGCAGATTAAAATAAAAGATAATTTAATGGGGCTTTCCACGAAAGGTCCCTATTTTTGATGCTGTTACAAGAAAAGTCCCTGTACAAATAACTATATAAACTAGATCCCTGTTTTTTTAAATCAGAAAGTACAAATCAGCTTGCGCTTTTTAAAAATTTCAAAATCAGAAAGCGCAAACTAGCTTGCTCTTTCTTGACGCTTTTCAAAAAGTTCAAAAAGAAAAATTCAAAATCAGAAAGCGCAAACTAGCTTGCGTCTTCCTGATAGAAAGTGCAAGATAACTTGTGCTTTTCAAAATTTTCATAATTTTAAAAAAGATTTCAAAAACAGAAAAGTGCAAGTTATCTTGCATTTTCTTTCAGATAAGTGCAATCAATCTTGCGTTTTTTATTTTTCAAAAATAGGGATCAAATTTACATATTCTTTTCTTGTTTATGATGTCCATGATCCCATTTTCGTTGGCCCACATTCTCATTTACCCACTACTTTAATTTCACTCATGCATTAATTCCTCTATCTCACGCAGATGTTGAGGAACTCTTTCCCTCTTCTCTCTACACTTCTCCATCTCAGATCTCTTTCCAAATTTCAACCCCATATCTCACCATATATTCTCCGTATCATCTTAGTCCCTTACTCCATTCCTTAACATGAAAGTGCCTCCTTTATTTCAGTTTTAATCTGTCTTTATAATTTTGATTCTTTTGATGTGTCTTCTTCCTCACAAACCATGACCTTAATTCGACTTAAATTCCAACTATTTTGTAGCAATTTCAACAATTTCATTAGAGGGTTACATATGTGGCCAAGCCAGGAACGTCGCGGATAAGATGCTCGATGATATGTCAATTAAATCAATAAACAAAATCGCCTCAGCTATGCAACAAGTAGATCTCGTTCGCCTTGATCCCTTTTGTTTGCCGCTCGATTCAACCACTATTGAAATTAACTAACTCTATTCCTGTAATTGAGGAGGCTGCTACTGTTTCTGAACATGATGCTCTTGCTTACTTTGACACTTCTAATACTTTTTTGCCTCTTGAAAACTTTGTTGAGGAAACAGATCAGTTGGGTGGTACTAAAGGATTGAAGGGTGGTGCTAAAGACTTTTTGGGGTCGATGGAGAATAGATTGGTTGTAGTGGGTTTTTGGTTTTGGAACTGGGTGGGGAGTCGGATGGGTTAATTACACTAAACAAAATATTAAATTTAAGACAAATTTTAGGGACCTAAAATATTTTTGTCTTTAAATGAGGTCTAATTAAAGACAAAATAATTGTGTCACTAATAATTACTAAAACAATGAAATTATGGTCTTTAGTGGGTCTCAACATAAATTGCTTTTATTAATTACTAAAAAAAAATAAACCATAGTCTTAAGCTGGTCTCAGCATAAAAAAACGTTTAATTAATAAATTAAAACGTTTAATTACTAAATTAGGTAACGTAGACTTTTTCCTTCCATTAATTACTGCTCCACCACGCATGAAAGAGAACCCACGAAATTTCCTTCCGCTCGAAAAGAAAACACAGAATCAAATACCTAGCCGCCTACAGAAATTTTCTCCCCTAAAATTTAGAACTCATTCCTCCTTCAAGCGAATCTCTATTACCCTAATCACGAATCAACAGAAAGTAGCACAGGAGCTGTCGATTTATATACTTGAAGAAAACACAGGTTCGTGTTTCGATTTACCAAATTCTGCTACTTGTTTTATGCGTATTTATTTGATTGACTGCGATTCGATTTAGGTTTAGGTTTTTGTGTTATAAAATGCGTATTTTCTTCATTTTGTGTTTTATGCATATTATAGGTTTCGAGATGATATTGCGATGCGATTTGATTCCAATATCTAAGTCTAAACGAGGATCTTTGATAATATAATCATGGATTTTTTTGGTCGAATTTTTAGTTCAGTGAAGAGAATAGCTCCAATCGCATGGAACCTTGTTTTATCCAACCTTGATACCGTATTAAAATAAGTAAACAATGTGCAGTGCGAATTCTCATTGTAAATTCACATTACAAGAGTTCACAGAACATAGTAGATAGTGTGAAGATTAATTAATTATGAGCTTTAAACAAAAATGGGGGGAAATATTTATTATCATGCTGTTTAAATTAAACCAGAAAAGCTGAAGAATCTACCATGTAGCCTGTATAAGGGATTGTAAGTTTCTTATGTTTATTAAGAAGACATGGAATGTTAGTATACTTTGTTTCAAACTTTGGGAGTCTCCACCCTTAAATCTTCTGTCTCATCTAACTATGTTGTTCATTCGTTTTTAATATACTTAATGTCAATTGGTGAGATAAGATTAGAAAAGATGCAGAAATGTAGATTGATATTTGTTTCTGGTCCTACTTGCAGGTAAAATTGAGCAATCATTTGGATAATAAAATAATAGATATGTACTATAGGTACACTAAACTGTTGTCTTATGTCACTTTTAGCATTTGCTCAAATAATTGAAGTTTGGATTGGATTTTCGTACAGAATAATTAGGAATATATATGTGCGCGTGCTTAATCATTCGTAGCTATTTAACCTACCTTTTATAATCTTGTTCTAAGAAAGGTGATCAAGGAGAAGATTGTTTAATTATTTAGCTTTCTACAGTTAACCAAATAAATATATGACTAAATATATAGTGAATAGGTAGAACCGAGCACTAAGCGGTTCATAAAGAAGAGAGTATCTATGCCAATATTAAAAAACTATCTGTGAGAAATCAAAAGAGTTTCCAGTATTTTTGTGTCAAGCAATTTCCAGTATTTTTGTGTCAAACAGTCTGAAGAGTTAAACATGTGCCGCAATTAAAACCTGACAAGAACCAAGATTTAGTAGATACTAAAAGCTAATTATTTTCAGTTCCTTCAAAAATCATTAGAGTTTGGTTAGTAAATCACTTGTTTTTATTCTGACAAATCTTTTTTCCCTCTTGTTAATAAACCTAAAGCTTTGAAATAAACGATCAGTTTCTAGTAGAACTATAGTTGTTATATTGCTACAGAAATAATCATGAGTAAAAGTAATACCGTGTCGATCATGGAGAGTGTATAAGCTCTAATTTCATGTACATCTATTATACACCTTGTTCTACATATTATAAATGGAAAAATTATCCCTTAATATTTAACATAAATATCTTTTCTTTTTATCATCATCACCATCATCATTTTAATGTTAATTAGTCTCCTAAAGCATGAGGGACATATCACATATGCAACGCATCTTTGAAAATTTATCGATGTTGTCTAAGTTTTCTGAATATTCAAAATATTCAAAATAAGCTTCTTAATATAATTTACAAAACCAAACATCAGCTGCATTGTCAAACTAACAGTGTAGGCATAAATTTATTGTGAAAATACTCTTTTTTCACTTTTCTTTTCAGTAATTAGACCATTGTTTCCTTCTTATATTACCGATGGGCCATTTTACCCTTTTTATTTATGCGTTATTTCTATGAATTATATATTTTGAATCATTATTATTGTTTCACCAAGCTACATGTTTTTTCTTTTAGTATATTCTATTGATTATATGTTGCGAATCATTATTATAGTCTGGAATGTGTAATGTTTGATTCCCCCACTTTTCCGTAGGTAAAAGTAGGTATGTATTGTATTATAAGTTTGTTTTATAATAACTTTTTACTGCTTATTAAATATTAAGTAAGTTTTATTTCTTTGTAGGATAAGTCTCAAAATGAGTGACCGTTCATGGATGTATAGTAGGCTTAAAGATGGATATATAAATCTAGAATTTATTAATGGTGTCAACAAATTTATTGATTATGCATTTTTACAAGTAGATTACGAAGGAACCGTTAGGTGTCCATGCTCCATGTGCAAAAACAAAAAATTTCAATTAAAAGAATAAATTTCTAAGCATTTATTACTAAATGGTTTTGTTCCACTTTATTCTAAATGGATTTTCCATGGAGAGGAAGAAGTTGATGAACCAACAACGTCAGAGTCAGATACAAATAATTTGAATGATGATAATCCATATAGAGATATGGTATTAGATGCGATGGGTGTTGATAATGATGTGGAAGAGCAATCACCAAATGCCGAAGCTCAAAAGTTCTTACACCTGTTAAAAGCGGCCGATGAACCACTTTGGAATGGATGCAAAAAAGAGAAAAAGTTATCTGCATGTGCCAAAATGATGGCTCTTAAATCTCGACGAGGTGTAACAGAAGCATGTTTCAAGGATATGAGTGCACTAATTGACAACATGTTACCTGAAGGACATAAGCTAATTCAAAATTTTTATGAAGCGAAAAAAATGTTGAAACCTCTTGGGCTTGGCTATGACAAAATTGACGTTTGTCGGAATTTTTGCATCTTGTATTACAAAGAAAATGATAGGAAGGTTATTTGTGATATTTGTAAAAGTCCTCGTTATAAGTCTGAAGGTATAGGAAATAATTGCAGAAACATCGCTGCAAAACAACTTTGATACTTCCCAATCATTCCGAGATTGAAAAGGTTATTCATGTCACCAAATCATGCTAAAGACATGACATGGCATTATTATAATAAGTCAACTGATGGTTCAATGGCTCATCCAGTTGATGGCGAAGCATGGAAAGAATTTGATCGTCGACATCCGGATTTTGCATCATCTGATCGAAACGTGCGATTGGGTTTATGTACCGACGGTTTTAGTACATTTGGAACTTCTGCAAAAGCTTATTCATGTTGGCCGGTGATTTTGACGGTTTACAATTTACCACCTTGGAAGTGCATGAAACAACCATTTTTATTCCTAAACATGATCATACCAGGGCCTAAAGGTCCTGGAAAGAATTTAGATATTTTCTTACGACCTTTGATTGATGAACTATTAGAGTTGTGGAAAGGTGTTGTAGTTTACGATGTGCACAGAAAAGATAATTTTTTGCTGAGAGGTGCTTTGATATGGACAATTAGTGATTTTCCTGCGTATGGTATATTGTCTGGTTGGAGTACACATGGAAGATTATCATGTCCTTATTGTATGGAGAAAACAAAGTCCTTTACTCTTGAACATGGAGGAAAGCCTTGTTTTTTTGATTGCCACCGACAATTCTTGCCATTAAATCATCCATTCAGAAGGCAAAAGGACAAGTTCAAAAGGAATGCTATTGAACTTGATATACCACCTCCTCGACGTTCTGGTTTTGAGATGAGAGATATAGTGTCAAGTTTGCCTAATATTGTATTTGGATTTAAATCAGGTAATCAAAAAATAACAGGATTCGGTGAATCACATAATTGGGTACGTAGGAGTATATTTTGGGATCTTCCATATTGGGAATCAAATTTGATTCTTCATAATCTAGATGTGATGCATATTGAAAAAAACTTTTTTGACAATATATTCAACACATTGATGGACACCGACAAAACAAAAGACAATTTGAAGACTAGACTTGATCTTGAAAAAATTTGTAGCAAACAACGGTGGATGAGCTTAATTCAACATTCCAATGGTAATTATTACAAGCCAAAGGCTCCTTTTTGTCTTTCAAAAAAAGATCAGAAAGATGTTTGTCATTGGGTTAAAAGCATACGTTTTCTAGATGGATATGCCTCTAACATTCAAAGATGTGTCAACGATTACGAAACTAAAATTAGTGGGTTTAAAAGCCATGATTGTCATGTATTTATGCAAAGACTTCTTCCTACCGCATTTCGGTCATTCGTACCAAAAAATATATGGGAAACGTTAGTCGAACTTAGTAATTTTTTTCGTGATATATGTGTGAAAAATATAAATGTTGACTACATGAGTTTGTTGGAAAAAAATATCGTTGAAATAATTTGTAAGCTTGAGAAAATATTTCCTCCTTCCTTTTTTGATTCCATGGAGCATCTGCCTATTCATATTCCATATGAAGCAAAAGTAGGCGGTCCAGTTCAATATCGATGGATGTACCCTTTTGAGAGGTACGCTTATTATTTTCTCGATAATTATGTGGATTATTTTTTAATTTTTATTTATGGTTTAGGTATTTGTATTATTTGAAAAAGAAAGTGGGTAACAAGGTGCATGTTGAAGGGTCCATAGCTGAAGCATATCTTATTGATGAGATTTCAAACTTCACATCATGTTATTTTGGTCCAAATGTAGAAACTATATGGAGTCAAGCTCCGAGAAATGATGATGGAGGAGAGATTATGACTGATGAAAGACTATCCATTTTTTGTCATTCGGGCAGGGTGCTATCAAATGCATTCGTTAAGAGGAGACTGACCCTAATAGAACATCGTGCTATGCATAAATACGTACTTTTCAATTGCCCTGAATTGAAAGATTTGATGATGTAAGTAATATTAAATATCACTATACTTAGATATACCATAATACATCTTACCAACAAGAATATAATTTTGCGCTTAGAAAATGTAAAGATGAACTACGAGACCAGTATTCGGAAAAGGATGAGGATTTCATTGATATGAAGTTGGAATCAATATTTCATGAATGGTTAAAATCAAATGTAAGTTTTTTAACTGGATGTAAAATTAAGATATTACATATAGTTTATGTTGTATAAATTGTTCACTTATCACGTGTATTTTTTTTAATAGATTTCATTCCAGCTAGATGGTATTATGCATCAACTATATTTACTTACACAAGGACCCAGTTATTTGGTGGAGTGTTACAATGGTTACTTTGTGAACGGTTATAAGTTCCATACAATGCGGTATGGGAAGAACAAAAAAACAATGAATAGTGGCGTATGTGTGAAAGGAAGTTGTTATGATGATCTAGAAAGTGATTATTATGGGATGATTAAAGAAGTTATTAAGTTGACATATCTTGGAGAGAAGAATGAAATTTTTATGTTCAACTGTGATTGGTTTGACACACTGTCAAGAGATGGGATAAAAGTGCACTATACAAATGGATTGATTGAAGTAAAAAGTAATTCTCGACTTCAAATAGAAGATGTGTTTGTGTTTGCGCACCAGTGTCAGCAAGTTTATTTTACGTGCCAACCCGGAGGTGCATCAAATGAATGGTTAACTGTGATTAAAACCAGTGCAAGAAGTCGGTTTTCACTTAATGTATTAAACTCAGAGGAGAATACAGATGTGGATCAAGCAGATGGGATATCTCGACCCCCAACTGTTATTTCAGATGATAGTCTCGATCAACCAATAATAATTGAACATTATGATTTCATTGATAATGAAGAACTGAATCTTGAAATGGAAACGACTGATAATAGTAGTGATGATTCAGAAGTGGATATAGAAGTAGATAACGATTCAGATGATGTTGATGAAAGTGACGATGAAGTAGCTATTGAGGATGAATACTCTCCCTAGTAACATTAAACTATTATTAGATGTTATGGTTTCCGTTTTATAATTTCATAATGTCCATGAATAATTTTGTTATCATCTTTTATTGTTTTGAAACGTGATACATCACAATTCACAAGTTGAAAAATGTTTCTAATTACTTACTATTGTTTTGTTAGCGCCAAAATTGGTCACTAACCCCCAAATCCAGATGAAAGCACCAAATACCAATCACAGCTCAGAGATAGAATATATGTAGAGAGCAATAATGTGAAGAACAGTTAAAACTGAAATGAAAGCAGTAAAGGACAACAAATTTTATAGTGGTTCGGCTAACTCCGGCCTACGTCCACTCCAGAAGTTTGCTTTTTATTGCTGTAATAATCGATTACAGTTACAAAATGGAAGAGTTGCCTTAGCCTTAGAAAAGAGAAAGTAAGAGAGCAGAAAGAAGATCCCCTTTTACTGTGCCCCTGCCTCTCTATTTATAGGCAAAGATGGGTTGGACTTCTCTGGTGGGCCTGGTAGCCGAGTACCTCAGCCCAAATGGAGTGGTCTCCATATGCCGAACCATAGATGCCGAACGCTGAATGCCGAACACGGTGTGAATGCCGAACGATCTCCTCATGTCGAACGTTGGGAGGTGCGAGATACCGAGGTATGGAGGTGCGAGGTACCAAGATATGGAGGTGCGAGATATGGAGGTGCGAGGTGCAATGTCAAGCGAGGTGAGGTATGCCGAACGACCCATCTAATGCCGAACGCTCCTTGATGCCGAACGATCCATCCAATGCCGAACGCTCCTTGATGCCGAACGATCCATCCAATGCCGAACGTCTCCTTGATGCCGAACGATTCATCCAATGCCGAACGTCTCCAGATGCCGAACGTTGGTTAATGCCGAGCGCTCCATCCAATGCCGAACGTCTCCAGATGCCGAACGTTGGTTAATGTCGAGCGCTCCATCCAATGTCGAACGTCTCCAGATGCCGAACGTTGGTTAATGCCGAGCGCTCCATCTAATGCCGAACGACGAACTCTCTATGCCGAACGCTCGCCCAGTGCCGAACAAGATTTATGCCGAACACTCCTTCTAATGCCGAGCACTCGTTCAGTGCCGAACGATCCCTCTATGTCGAACGACGATCTCTCTATGCCGAACAGCCTTCAACGCCGAACCATCCCAATGCCGAACGTCATCTGCCAAACTGCCTATCATCATTTTAAACCGAACCCATCATTTTAAACCGAACGTCATCTACCACACGCGCGCCGCCGTCTGACCCTTGCCCCCCAAAACATGCCTTGCTGTGAAAGGTGTGTTTTGAATAGCCTCAAGTCCAATATCCCAAGTATGTATGTTATCCACACCCATACTTTCCGATTCATAACCCAATCCATTACCAAGCCATCTTATCCGAGTACCACGGCCATATCTTGATCCATTTCCGCGACTGTTCCGAGTCGATGTCTGATTCTTATCCAGTAACCAAGTCCTTACCCAATTCCACATCCATCTGAACTCGACTACCGAGTTCCAATCCATCCATATCCAATAACCTATAACCATATCCATGACCTCTCCGGGTCCTTGCCAAGCGCAATCCACACTTGACGACATACGTTAAGTAATTCCATGGTGTTCATGGTTCAGTGTCCCTGAACGTCGAAGAATGCCGTGGCTTAAGTCCTAAGCCGAATCCTGGTCACTCCGGACCCTTGCCGAACATAGTCCATACTCGACGACCTAAAATAGTAACCGATAATATATGGCCTAAGTCCTAGGTCGAATCCTGGTCTCTTCGGACCCTTGCCGAGCATAGTCCATACTCGACGACCTTTTAGCCAAAATCCAGAGAAAATCCAATCAAAATCCGATCCGAAATCCAAATCCAAAATAGAAAACCAGAAACCCATATCGAAAATCCATACCAAAAAACAAACATCCAAACCAGAATCCAAACCAGAAAATGAGCAAAACAGGGAGTTCAAACCAAACTCCAAAACCAAACCAGAAAAAGCAAATGTCCAAGTCAAAGGAAAAAACAGATTTCGCAAACCCGGGCGTTTCAGTAAGCCATCATCTCAGAGCATGCCTGAGGGTTATCTCCGACCCCGTACATGAGTAAGTGAATTAACCGTTTGCCCGGAGTTTGTTACTTATTCCAAACCATCAAGATTAGTTGATGACCAATCGGCCACCATTCCTGGGCCTCATGCCCTCGTCGTTCAAGGCAGGCGGTGGCTGCTCCTGTTCCACCGCCGCATTCCGAGTTCCGACATACTGTCGCAACTGACCATTCCTTATATGCTCCTCGATTATGTCCTTCAAATGCCGGCAGCTGTTAGTGTCATGCCCGTCCAGGTCATGAAAAAGACAGTGCCTTCCTGATGCCCTTTCACGTTCTGTGGGTTCCCTCCTCGATGGCCTTCGATAGGGAAGGCGATCTCGAGTATCTAAGAAAATCCGCTCTAACGTTGCGTTCAATCCTGTGTAAGTGCCGAACTTTGGTTCTCACCAGCGCTTCCTTTTCCCTTTATCCTTGCCCCCACCCGAGCTTTCGTCGGGTAGTCCTCCATCCTTAGTCATGTTTACTTCCTTTGACCTCATGTCCAAACATGCATCCTCTTGTCGAAGAAATCTTTCAGCTTCGTGAAAGAATTCCCCAAGATCCAACGGTGGGTCCCGTACCAATGATACTTTGAAATCCGAGTTATCTTTGACTCCTGATACCGCAGCCATCAGAACCATTGATGGATCTGGCCGATCCACCGAAGCAACTGCTGCATTAAACCGAGTTAAGAATGTCCTGAGCGATTCATCTGCCCCCTGTTTGACTGACGTTAGCGTCATCACGTTCTTTGGCCTTTTTATGTGAACTCGAAACTGACTTAAGAACTTGTCCACCAGTTCTGTCCATGTTCCAATGGATCCATCCTCAAGTTGTCTAAACCACATGGCAGCAATTTCAGTTAAGTACAGGGGGAAACATCGGGCCATAACCTCCTCCGTTGCCCCCAGCACTTCCATATGCCTAGTGTACCTCATCAAGTGGTCGGTGGGATCCGTCTTCCCGTCGTATACTTCCAGAGTGGGTAGTTTGAAATCGGACGGATTCCTAGCTGTCCTGATGTTCCGGGTAAACTGACTTTTGTTAACTCCATCCGAATCCCTGTTTGTCAGACCTCCGCGAATAGTCCGCCTGATAATGTCAGCCAATCCAGTGTTTCCAACCAATCCAGACTGCCCCCCGAGTCCCCGAGGAAATTCTGGCACATATTCTTCATCACGTACTCCTGTATTCCTATTGATGCCAGGCCGCGTAGCGTTATCCGGTATCCCTCCATGAACTGGTCCAGCATCACCTGGTGGTGTGCCCCCGAGTCTAGGTCCATCTAGATTGTTAACTGTTTGTTGATTGGGAGCTGCCCCTGCTGATTCACTCCATCTGTCCGTTGGTTGAGTTCCTCTGGTCCAGCTCCACGATCTTGAGCAACTGCACTTCCTGGTTGTCCAAATTGCCTAAGAAGAGCCTGCATCATCTCCTCTTGCCGTTTCATCATCTGCTCTTGCATAGAATTCATCATCACTTGCATCTCGTCCCGAGTTATGTAGATGGATGCATGACCCTCCCCAGCTCCAGAAGATGCCGCTTGACTTCCTTCCTGATTGCTCCTTTCCACTGCTTGCTTCCTCGTTGGTGGTCTTGCCATTGCTTTCTAAGATCCAAGTTCCTAACTCCAAAATTCCTGAGTTCAATTCTCAGTGAAAGCACCAAAGTGTTAGCGCCAAAATTGGTCACTAACCCCCAAATCCAGATGAAAGCACCAAATACCAATCACAGCTCAGAGATAGAATGTATGTAGAGAGCAATAATGTGAAGAACAGTTAAAACTAAAATGAAAGCAGTAAAGGACAACAAATTTTATAGTGGTTCGGCTAACTCCGGCCTACGTTCACTCCAGAAGTTTGCTTTTTATTGCTGTAATAATCGATTATAGTTACAAAATGGCAGAGTTGCCTTAGCCTTAGAAAAGAGAAAGTAAGATAGCAGAAAGAAGATCCCCTTTTACTGTGCCCCTGCCTCTCTATTTATAGGCAAAGATGGGTTGGACTTCTCTGGTGGGCCTGGTAGCCGAGTACCTCAGCCCAAATGGAGTGGTCTCCATATGCCGAACCATAGATGCCGAACGCTGAATGCCGAACACGGTGTGAATGCCGAACGATCTCCTCATGTCGAACATTGGGAGGTGCGAGATACCGAGGTATGGAGGTGCGAGGTACCAAGATATGGAGGTGCGAGATATGGAGGTGCGAGGTACAATGTCGAGCGAGGTGAGGTATGCCGAACGACCCATCCAATGCCGAACGCTCCTTGATGCCGAACGATCCATCCAATGCCGAACGCTCCTTGATGCCGAACGATCCATCCAATGCCGAACGTCTCCTTGATGCCGAACGATCCATCCAATGCCGAACGTCTCCAGATGCCGAACGTTGGTTAATGCCGAGCGCTCCATCCAATGCCGAACGTCTCCAAATGCCGAACGTTGGTTAATGCCGAGCGCTCCATCCAATGTCGAACGTCTCCAGATGCCGAACGTTGGTTAATGCCGAGCGCTCCATCTAATGCCGAACGACGAACTCTCTATGCCGAACGCTCGCCCAGTGCCGAACAAGATTTATGCCGAACACTCCTTCTAATGCCGAGCACTCGTTCAGTGCCGAACGATCCCTCTATGTCGAACGACGATCTCTCTATGCCGAACAGCCTTCAACGCCGAACCATCCCAATGCCGAACGTCATCTGCCAAACTGCCTATCATCATTTTAAACCGAACCCATCATACTTTAGTCTCGATAGTTGTGAAGTTGTTTAAGTTAAATCCGTCTGTCCGCGACCTTGCCAAAAGGCGGGTTAACATGTTTCTTCCAATCTAGATTTCATGTGCATGTGAATACTATATGTTACATTTATGATGACTTTTTAGTGCGATATGAAAGAATATTTGATGCAGCCCAATGCTCTATGGGCTACAAATTCAACAAGTACATGGCATAAAAATTAGAAATTTGTTTAATATGTACATGGCATAAAAATTAGAAATTTGTTTAATAAATATATTGGGCAATATTCGATCTTCTAATTTATAATATGGATTTTTTTGTTATACAGGCATACACCATAATGTTACCGACAACACCAATGGAAAAGCTTAAAACTTCATTATAGTGAATACTTCTTCGACGTACTTCGGTGAGAATTTTTATCCACTCCTTTATCACTTTATCTTTCGTTGAGAAAGAAGCAACTGTTGGGAGTTACAAAATCTATATATCTGTTGAGAAAGAAGTATTGTACATCTGCTTAACCCAACCAGCTACTGCATTAGTATAGCCATCACAAAATTCAGGATAAATTACACAAAATCTATATATCAGTGATAAAACCATCAACTTTGATTTTGTTAATCCAGTAATCATGTTTGGCATATGGATCTTGATTGAAATTGAAATGCAAGAAATGGCTCTTATTCCTAAATGTATATGGATGCACCTGCATTTTACATTTAGATATATAATGTTCATGTAAATACATGTTTCAAAATAAAATTTACAAAAAATTTAAAAAAGAAAGAAAGAACGAGAAGTGGCATACCTGTAAATCATGAGCATGGGATTTTGCAACATGATCAGATGGTGTCAAGAAATAATTGTTTCCAGGACGAACTATAGTACCTTTCCATGGTCCAATGCCGATTACGTACTCTTTTATGTATTCAAAGTAACTGTCTGAAGTAATTTCCCAAAATGACTGATCTATATTTTGGGTTGGAATGTCAAAATCGTTGATCATGAGAACTTTGGGGGTCATATTAGCTATTTAAATTAGATAAGTTGGCATAAAGGATTGTATAAACAAAGACTGCTTTAGCCACTCCTTAGATTTGTATGCCCCTTTATACCCATATTTTACTAGTGTCTCTACAAACTTGACTTCAAATTTCTTTCCCTTTTCCCATTTCACCTGTTAAAAAAGAATAGTAATACAGTTTCCCTCGTATGCTCATAGTTTGTACCAATTTACATAAACTAACATGCATATGACAATGTGATTTGGATAGGAAAACTTGTGTGTTGATTGACTAAAACTGGGCTTTTAATTTCTGAATATATATCCCCACGACTCTATCCGTATCCAATGCAATTGTAATGAACTCCTCAAATGTAATTATTTTTAGTTTTCCTGTAAGCATTGCATTGTTATTAACAATAAGTTTATCAAACCAAAAACAAACTGAGTATCTCAGCGTGTGTGTGCATGTGAAAATTACAATGTAACAGCTTATAAGGTGTACATCATCTATATTATAGTTCAAAGTTGACTAACTATTGGATTGTTGATCTCTGAAACTACATCTCTATTTAACCATCAATGACTTCAGCTCCGCGAGCGTGAAATCTACTAAAATAATACAAGATAATGAATTCAGTATTATTTTATTGATGAGGTGAGATTAACACATACAAAACCAATACAAAACCAAAATAAAGGTAAAAAGGGAGGAAACTAAACAGAAAAATAGAAGATAAACAACAAAAAATGGAGTAAGATAAGTCCTTAATGCTGAGTGAATTTTGTACAATAAAGGTCCACACAAATTAGTTCACCATATTTACATTCTTTATAACTTACTACCCAAAATTTACCACGTCACCAAACATACATGTATTAAGTACGTGCTTGCTGGCAGGAGTGTGGCTCCATGTTGCACATTGCTGGCAGGAACTTTCCTTTCATCGTCACTTCTCTGCGTCTGCCTGTACACTTTTGGCCTGTATATCCTACTTCTAGCATCACTGGGCACATACATTCTTCACTAACTCTCCTTAGCTGCATGCAACACTCTTGTGGCACTTGTCTGTTATCAATAGTTTCCATCATTGTTTTTGCAAATCAATTCTTCTTTAGTTCATTTTATTTTCCTCGTTTTTTGAAAAAGATACCTGTATAATATCATTATGTTCAAATATGAATATACAAACTAAATTGTACAAGGCATAAGAATTCTTTTATCATCCACTTTTGAACAGTGCTTGGTTCCTCTTACTCAGCGTTTACAAGAAAAAACTTAACTCTATTGGTTTTTAAGAAAAATAATGTATTTTTCATTCACATTTTTGCCGGAAAACCTTATAGAAAAATGATAAGGAGACTGGTGGTTTATAGAAGAAATATCTATTTAGAATTTCATTACCATATTTAGAAAAGAAAAAATCATTTGCAATTGGTGTGAATAGAAAACTCAGGTTTTCCATGTTTGAGTTCCGAGTGAAAACCTCTCCACAGTTAAATGTAAAGATATTCTTGCTAACTTATTGGTTCTAACCACGCATTAAGGGATTGCTAACCACTAATATAGCCAAGAACCCTACAGCTAATAGTGATTCAAAAGGATTAATATCTTAACCAATTCTTTTGTGCAGTCCTCATATTGGGGTGTCATGCACCATCATCAGGTTATATTATTTTTTTCCAGTTAACATGATTGATAGCTTTGAACCATTTCAAGTTAGTACCAATCTTGTTGTTTATGTTTGTTTATAATTTTAGGCATATGCAACATTGTCTGAATTGCAATAATGTGTATGCATTGGATAATCTTGCCCATTAAACAGTAATTGTTTAATGTAAATATATTTCAGTATTGAGCAAAAGTCATGGAGGTTTATATAAAACTTCTTCTGGTTGGAATATAATCATAACAAGTAAGTTTTGTTATGAGGGAACTGATAAATGAATTCCCATAACAAGTAATTTTTTTGTTTTAAATCACCCAATATCTACTGTAGTCTTCTTCTAAAGTTAATTAATCCTTTTGAAACCCATTAAACTCTCCAAAATAAATTATTTACTCAATGTAATGACAACAAAATAACTTGATTTATTAGGATTTAAAATGTCATCGCATAAATGTAAATAGTGTGGTCTTATTGGCAATTGTTGTTTATTTACCGAATTTTCATAAATACAGTACTAGCAGTAATAATGAGATCTTTTACTAATGATATTTTGTGAAGGTTTAATGCCAGGTTCAAAGATTCGAGGCCTCATGAGAAAGGCAACTAGTACAGGATGTAGACAAATCTCTGGAAGATCAGCACGAAATGATAGTTTATCTAACATCGATGAAAACCTATCAAACATATATGAGGATGGAGTGGAACTTGTTCTGGGAATTGGAGGGGGCAATGCGTTGAAAGAGAAGCAATAGCACACTCATCTACCTGCGAGAACAGAGTTGCAAATATTGTTGAAGTTGGAGGGGAGCAAACTTTTGAAGCGGAAGTAGGTGTCAACAGAGAGACGATGCATTAGAAATTGGAGAACATGAGATGGATGGAGCAGAGACAGAAAATACAGTTGATGAAATGGAGTATATCCCGATCAGAGGATATGATACTCCAATTGATCCTATTACGCAAAAAAGACCTCTTGAATGGAAAGGAACTCAGTAAGTTTTACATAATTTTACATTTACATTACGAAATAATATATATGAAATAGATTATATTTCTTTTGATTGTCATAGATTTAAGAATAAATCCGCTGCACGTCTTATTGGATCTATATGGGATATGCGATTTACTGAACCATGGTATGCATTTTCGAAAGTTCCCCAAGAGAAAAGACAACTGTTATTTAATGAGTTTAAGGTAACTCAATATTTCTGACTCTTTATTAAATAAATATTCAATTTGTAACATTTTCCTACATTCAGTTTAAAAACTACAATCCTCATTTTGCAAACTACTTACCCCTTTATGCAACTCATGACATTCAAGTTGTGCAAGTCTTTCTACATTATCATTTTGTTTCTCAAGTGCACTTATAATTTCACTTTGCACACTATCATTACATTACACATAATGCATTATGCGATTTACCAACGACTGTGCTGAAAACAAATTTTTTTAGCAATGGATTATCCACCGATGATTCATGATTAGATTCCCTTTTTGCGTAGCCACTTGAAGCTATGTTGTCAGAACCTACATAATTACCTTCTATTGTAACAATTTGTTGACCTTGATAGCGATAAGTTTAATTTAATCTCAAGTTAGCTACAACGTGTGTGCGTGTATGAATATACCGTTACTGGGTTGCAGCTAGACCACCAACGAATAAATTTGTAGCATCTTAAAATTTAATTTTAATTATCTTGCTTTTTTTGCAGAGGGCATACACTTACGACGTTATTTTTGAGCACAAAGTTTATGAGATGTGGCAAAAGAAAGCAGCTTCTATCTTGAAAAAAAACTAAATCGTGCACGACAAAGAGCCAAAAGATTAAAGCAAACCACAAAGATGACCGACTGCTGAGACACCCCTCCTGCATGGACACAGGCAGATGTATGGAATAAAATGATTGATATTGAATGGCACAAAAGCGCATATGATGATAAATGTCAGAAGATGAGAGCCAATCGTTTGACACCAAAAGAAGGGACACACACACGTCACACCGCTGGATCTGTGTCCATTGTTTCACATGACGCGCAAGTGGTATGTATTTAATTATAGTTTAAAAGTTTAAGTAGAAAATTATGACAAGGGTGCTTTTTTTTCATATTCTTTGCCCATTATAAATGCTGACTCCACCTAGAAATATGAGTTTCGTTCTGTTGGGAATTTCAGGTTCTTTAAATCACAGAATTCAAATTATTCCAAAATTTTCTTATTTGTTTGCCAAACAAAAAAACTTTTTGAATTTCCCGTAGAAACTGACTTTGCTAAAGAAAAGGCTTTTAGTGCAACTAAATTTCCCTTTTTCTTTGAGGCTGGATCAATCGAGGATACACGACAGAAGGAATTGTTCTATCTCCAAACTTTACCTTCACTAAGCGTAACTTTATTTCAATAATTTGGTTCTTTATATTCCGAACTGCGTCTTTTTTAAAATACCTTTTCATATATAATTATTATTGTCGAATGCATAGTAATGTAATACACATATCAGATCAGATATATCAACATTTCAAATTTTTCTGATTAACGTCTTCAATTATCAGAGTCAACTTTTCAAATCTTTGAAATGCAGACATTCTGGAATGCATGTTCCTTGTGTTTTAGATCTTTGCTCGAATATTGTGATTGAAACACACATACCAAACTGTAAATCCATTTTGAAAGTGTGAATTATGGTAACATCGAACTTACCCATTTTTGGTTTATCCGTTCAATTATCTCCTGTATATTTTTGTATTTGTACCAATTTTCTGCACTACTAAGTCTGTCCTTTTTCGTATACAGCGTTGATTCATTCGATTGCAACAACTTTTATTAGTAACTTAATTCTTTTAGCTTTATTATCTTCTGAAACCTATCAGCTGCAGTCTGTTAAATGTGGAGAGTGGTAAATACAATTATTCACCTGCTTCTCCTTAACTATTTTGAAAATTGTTGTAAATTATTCATCAATGCACAAGACACCGTAGGTACAATTTTGAAATCAAAGTATTGTCATCCATGAAGTTGTCTACTGCAATAGACAATAGATAAATTTCTATCTGTTTGTTTATTTCTTGGTTGGTTTCTATGAAGTTTTTTCTTCCTGCAAAATGCAACTTGAATAAATTTTAGATGCATTATTTCATAATTAATCTTAAGTTATGTTAGCCTGTGCCTACTTAGCGCATTGTTTCAGAAAATTGATGTTTCACTTTATATTTAAGTTGATTGTGTGTTGCCAGATGGCAAAGTTGAAGTACTTAAAACTTACAATGTCAATTTGTGAATTGGCAACTGGATATTTTAATATAGATATCAATATAAATGGAACTGATATTTTAATGTAGCGGTAGAATAAAACAAAATCATAACTGAGACTACCTGGTCAAAAAGTGTAGGATGTCTGCATCATTTAATGCGGTGCCACCCCACCCACTAACCAGATATGCTGCACTTTGAGATAGTGCACTTCTAGTCATCTGGAATACTGTAAAAATATTTGAAATGCTTAAGAAATTAGGGGAAATGGTGCGCTTTTGAGTGCACTTTCTGTGCACGCTTGTGAACATAAAAATTAATATTAGATACATTTAATAAATAAATCGAAAAGAGGTAAAGTGCAACAGATTTTACGTGTAGATGGATTATTTAATTCAATGATCTTTTTTAAAAAAATCTGAATAACTGGTTATTCAGACATAGGTAAGCAGAAAGCGCAATTGGTTGTTGTGTGTCATCATCAGTGCACTTTTCCAACTAAATTATCTATCAGAAGAAGAAGAAAAATCTGTAGTTATAGAGTCAAGAATATATATATATATATATAATATATATTAGTAATATAAATCTGTAGACACACACAGTTATAGGTTACTGCCCTCATTACTTTATTACAAAGATACTGACTTAGCAATGTATATCTCAAATTTACTAGAGCTTGAAGCTACTGGAATAGTATATTAATTACAATGTTTAAATTAGTTGCGACATATTTAAACAACGAGTTTAATTACAAATAGCAACTAATTACAACTGGTATTTTACTAATCTCTGTATCCTCTATTTATAGGAACTTGAGACGGGTAAACCAATGAGTTTCGAGGAAAGTTTCGTAGCTTGGCACACTAAGAGAGAGAAAGCTAAGGAAAAGGGTAAAGCAAAGCGAGGTTCAGTATCAACTTGCGAATTTGTTGACAACAAGTCGCGGAAAGTCTATGTGAGTTATTTTAAATTTTATTAATCTTGTTATGTTCTTTTGTAGGTTGAAACCTAAACTAGTCACATTGTTCGCCATTGGAATTAGTCTTTAGAATTAGCATGCATATTTCTTTCTATGATAGCACAAAGTTTTGGCTTTAGTGCTTGTGAAGACATTATAAGCCTTATTCTTGAGACAGTATAAGTTATAGGTTGTGCTGCTCAACCTGAAACATTATAGCCAAACAGACTGTACATTATCATGTAAATCAATAAATTTCATACAACTCATTTTGTTTGGTGCCTATTAACTATGTTAAAAACTCAGTTAAGTCAAATTTTTGACTAGTTTAAAACCGAGTTTAATTTTGGTACAAAAAAGGAGTTAACCAAGTATTTAAACTCAGTTCTAAACTGAGGTTGAACTCAGCTTAAACCGAGTTTTAAACTCTGTTTAAAACCGAGGTTTAAAATGAGTTTAAAATCGAGTTTTAAATTCAGTTTTCGAGTTTAAACTGAGCTTTAAACTCAGAAAACTGAGTTTAAAACTTAGTTTTAAACTGAGTTTTAGCTCTTTTAAACTCTGTTTAAAACTCAAACAAAGTTTTAAACTCAGTTTCTGAGTTTAAACTGAGTTTTAAACTCATTTTAAAACTGAATTTTAAACTGTGTTTAAAACTTAGTATTTAAATCTCAGCTATAATTACAACTAATTTAAATTGAGTTTTAAACTCAATTTAAAACTAATTTAAACTCAGAGCTTAAAACCGAGGTTTTATCTCAATGTAAATCCGAGTTTTAAACCCAGTTTCTGAGTTTAAACTGAGTTTTAAACTCAGAAAAACTGAGCTTACAACTCAGTTTTAAACTGAGTTTTAGCTCAATTTAAATCAGTTTAAAACTCAGACAGAGTTTTAAACTCATTTTGAAACTGAGTTTTAAACCCACTTTAAAACTGAGTTAAAAACTTAGTTTTTTTTTATCTCAATTATAAAACAACTAATTTATTTAAGTTTAAACTCTATTAATTTAAAATACCTTTAATATTTAGATGGGAAAATTCTCATTTTATTCATCCAGTGGGTAAGAAGCATAACGTGCTGAAATCTCAATTTTAAACTTAAGGAATTAATAACACCCAGATAATAAGAATTTTACTCCACATTGCATAATCTCAGTTTTAAACTTAAGTAAATAACAAGTTCAATTTATAAGTTATCCTTCTCAACAATTTACTCCACATTGCATAATAAATTCTTTTTTACAATAATATACCTAAAAGTTAAATACTGTATTTTCTTCACAATATCAGCTACGAAAGACACCATTCTGTTACTTAGGTTTAAACATCAATTAATCAATAACACTTTTAATTATGTACCCCTTTTAACAAAACTGCTTTGCTCATTAAATACTGCTTCTGTAATGAAGCTCCTGCTACTTGGGCTTCTTATACAACAGTTTTATATTCGTCCAAATATAGTTTATGTTTGTCAAAGAGTAAGAAGAAGTGTTAATAAAAGGAAACATGAGCATAGTGGCATGCATGTACGTAGGAAACATGAGCATAGGGTAAGAAGAAGCATAAATAACAGAAAGTCTGTCAAAAATGATGAGCAGAGAAATGTACGGACCACCAGATCCATATTATATATGTATAAAGTGGACTTCAAATTAATAAAGAATTTTAGACAAAGTATCACTGCTGCTCGGCTCATACTTTCTACCAATTAAAAACAAATAAAAAGTTGATTTTGTTATGAATATTATGACCTACATATCCTTGTAGGCTGTCATTTGCCCTGACATATGTTTTGAAGTTGGGTACAAGTCTTGATGTATGTTTGAAGTCATGTTCCAGATGATACTATTTTTATTGTACTTGTTACTGTTTATGCTGCATATTTCAGAATGTAGGCTGTCACTTGCCTAAGTCTACTGATTGTGGAACCAAGTCATATACATGACTTCTTGAATTATACATAAGCTTCATGTATTTGGAGGAAAGCACCATATATCAATGTTTAATGAGTAATTAGGCAACATTAAACCAGTTAAAAATCGAATTTAATAACCCAACTTACATACTTAGTTTATTAACCCAGTTTATAAACTGAGTTTAACCTCAATATGAAAACTGATTTTAAACTCTGATTACAAATTGAGTTACATTAGTTTGGTACTGAGTTCACACTCAGTTTGAAAACTAATTTTAAACTTTGATTACAATAAGTCACATCAATTTGGTTGCCATTTGTAAGTATAGTAAGCATAGTAGCTCGTCCACACTTTTAACTTTTGTTTGCCAAGATTTTAATTTATCTCATTTATTAGTGTATATCAAAGTAGAAGTTTAGATGTTGCTATCCACAAGCCTATATGTTGTTACCCTTTTAACCTTTTCAGGAAATATATATGAAGAAAAAAGCCGAGCTACAAGAAGATGAAAATGTATGGAATCCAAGACTTTGGATTGAGTCATCTGGAGGCCTTACAAGAGGAAGGGTTTATGGAGCACCTTATGTTGATACAAATACTATATTGCATAAAAGTTCTCAATCTCACTGTCTAGCAGATCGTGAAAATCAAGAACAGCCTGTAATGTCCAGTGGCATGTTATTAACATCGGAGCTTAAATCGATAATAGAAAGAGAAGTGCAATTGAGAGTAACTAGCTTGCTTGGTTCAATTAATCCGACCAATCTTCAAAGCATAAACCAACAATCATGGTCGTTCAACCAACCATCCGGTCAACCACAACTCTTGGGTCAGTTCTCTGTATAGCCGCCTAGTCAAATCCCACAACAGCTTGCTCAGCCATTCGCGCCACCATCTGCTCAATCATTACCACAGCCATCAAATCAAGCGTTGCAGCATCCTCCTCAACCATTTCTACAACCTTCAAGTTTTCTCGTGCAGCCATCATGTCAAGTCATACATCCATGTGATCAACCGTTTTCACAAATTCCTAATCATACCCCGCAGCCATCAGGTCAGTCTTCTCAGCAGCTTTATCAAATGATACAACCATTAGTTCCTTGTCAACAAACACCCGAACAAATTCAAACAACGACTGTGCCTTTTCAATCAACTTTTGGAAACATTTCAGAACAAGTTGGATCTTTCATGCAACTATTGAGACCTATAACACAAGATCAACCCGATCATAATCAACTTGGAAATAATCAAGCATCAAACACTCGAGGAAACGTTGGGTTGCAAAATGAAAATGATGCATGAATTGCATGTTAGCTTCTGAAAGTATAAAGCAGGCTCTGTTGGAATTGTCTTTTCTTTTAAACTTCTATTTTAGTTTTTGTTTTGTTTGGATCTTGTTTCAGGATTATAGTTTGTAGGGTCCAAATTAGATGTGCTGTTTTTTGATTATGACATCTATGCTTTGAATATTTTGTAATTTGTTTTTCTTGCAATGAACTGCAGTTTTTTGTTTGTATGGTCCAACTTAAATATTCAGTAGTCTGTAGGCTACTTTTTTTTACATGAGCTTACTTTTTTGTACATGAGCTGCAAATTTAATATTTATTTTGCTATTTGTTCTGTTTAACATTGTATATTTTCTACTCATTGATCTGTGATTAAAACTATAATAAATTTATGATTCATTTCTTCTATCCAACTGGTTTATAATAACCACTGTATTTATAACTGATTTGAAACCTTAAATATGGTCTCTATAGTTGTACAAGAGACCCATAAAATTGTCTCTAACTAGTTTTTGATATAGGTGTGTATTTGAGACCATTTGTGAGGTTACTAATATTTTAGAGACGAATGTTTGTGGTCTCTGTTTATTTAGAGACCTGATTTTAGAGACAATATTTATCTGTCTTAAGTTGGTTACAAATATAAATTAGAGACAAAATCTTGCATTTAGAGACAAAATACAAGAGTCTTTAAAAATCCTTTTTTTGTAGTGTTAGGGATGACAAGGGTGCTGATGAGGTGGATAATGAGGCAGGGGTTTACAGTGCTGGTGGGGGTAATAATTTGGAAGAGGAGATGACTAAGGGGGCTACGGTAGGGATTGCTGGTGATGCGGCTAGTGAAGATGATATGCCAGACCAGATTGTTGGTTTGAGAAGATGGTCTGAAACTACGTTATAATTAGCATTATTCTTTCAACTGTGTTGTTATCTTCTTTAGTGTTCGACGTCATAGTAGTATGTTTTATAGAGATTTCGGGTCATTGAAGAGATGAATTGACTTTGTATACCATAATTTTTTTACTTTCATGAGTACGGAGAGCATGATATTCGAGGGAAAGATAGAGAGGTAAATGAGTGTGTATTTTACTTCATGTGATTTATTGTTGAAAAAAATGTAATTTTGTATGATATTTTTTGTGTATTGCTTTGCATTATATAAATCAGGGTGTGATTCACATTATGATATTACTGCAGATATATTAGTGTTCAGTCATATGATTTTGTTCGAAAATATTAATTATTTGAAAATAAAAATAATTTGTTTTTTAAATTTGCTTAATAGCCTAGGACTGAATTTTAAGACTGAAATTTCAGTCTCGGGATATTTTTGGGACTAAGGAATTAGAGACTACCATATTCAGTTTTTGATCCGTCTTTGAAGTCGTTTTAAAGACTGAATTGTTTGATTAAAGACTGAATTCTTCAGCCTTCAATTCAATGTTTTTTGTAGTGATATATTGTAAACAACCACTTTTAACCTAAGGTGTAAGAAAATGCAGACTTGTTTAAGCAAATAAATTTGTGGCATCGTTCTAAAATTAGTATGCCAAACAATATTAAAATATGAAAAGGATTCATGAAAATGAATTATGCAAGAAGACACGGGGGCATAAATAAACATCATTCCCTCAAAATATGAATAAACTTTGAAAGCATAAGCAAACAACCGTAGGTGAATACATAGTGATGCAGTATGCAACATGCACACTAGCAAAATGGAACCAAATGTACATATATAGTTATAGTTTAAACAGAAATAGAAAGCATTAAAAAAGAGCTGGTGGTAATAGATGCATAGGTTTTTGGTGATCATTGTGTTTTGAAATGTTCAAACTTCTTGCATCACTGGTCGGCTCTTAGCAGTATTAGAGTTAGAGTTGTTTGCTACCTCATCATCATCCTGGCATTAGTGAAATGTCAGTTGATAGCAGATACAAAGTTTTCACCATTGAACAGCAAACATAATTGAATACATCAATTATACAATACATACAAATTTATATTGTACTTTGTGGTTAGTTTCTTAAAATCAGCAGCACAGTTCAGTTGGATTCCAACCAATTTGGAGCATGCATAAAGCGAACCATCATTGGTGATTCGAAGATTCCACTTATTTAGACATATACCAAAATATATTCTTTCCAAAACACAAATATTTCACACTTAGTAATTTAAAACTTCAATCAAGTCAACTAATTTACAACATGCAGATATTAATTTATATCTGTACATTTATATATATAGACATGCAAACAGACGTATAGTAGTCGACAAACTAATAATTAACAAACATTATCATTTTGGCAATAAATATGCATATATATTTTGTTAAAACTAGATAATAATCTATAAATTCAGTTAACTAATTAATTACTGACAACTGGCAGCGAAAAGAGATTACTTGTGAACAGGTACTAAAATAACAAGTTGCTGGGTATATAAGTATGAGCAATGCTTGTTCGACCAGAAGAGTAGAGAATGGAAAGTGCAAAACAATACATGTAAGGTGGATTTCAGGGGGTGGAAGATCATTTTACGGAGCAGATTGAAGGTACCTAAACCTGTATCCCTATTTCCAATCAGAAATAGCACTAGCGTATAAGTATTATAAGCAGTCCGCATAAGCGCTCACATAACTCTTGACATGGCAACAGTCAAACCAGGAATAAATTATATATAATCTCCACAAATACAATACCAACCATATAATCATAATGGTAGTTCCTGTCATAGATAATAAAAAAAGTAAGCCACAATAAAAACACGACTAAAGAAGTTCACTATAGATCAAATAACTCTCTAGACTTGCCATAGCAATTAAAATAACCTCAAAGACGGCCACAGAAAACCTGAACGAAGTTTCACAATTGAGTTTTGCTACAGTACATGAAAACTGGGGTACGAAATAATTGCGAAAGTTGGTTCAACGGGCAGATATCAGAGGGGAGCAAAAATTGTGTGGCTGGGATTAGTTCGGGTGTTCATTTCGGGTAAAGCAGCATTCTCGTTCACGATTAGAAGCAGTTATGGTGGAAATTGAACGGATTAGATTCATCGTATTGCTCCTTAAATATCCACTGTTGTTGAAATGTGCTCAATGAAGCAAAAATAGAACAACCAACCCAAACACCGTATTTGCATTCTGGGGGAGCAACCACCTATATCTTCATGCTACGTGGAGCAAATGCAGTGATTTCCTTGCTCATCCTATCCGCAATTCCAGGAGGCATAGTTGACCCTCCACTAAGCACAATATTTCCATACAAATCTTTCCGCAATTCCAGGAAATATAATTGACCCTCCACTAAGCATAATATTTCCATACAAATCTTTCTTGATATCCACATCGCATAGAGTTGTATGTGTTCTTATGAATTCCAAGAGCTGCTAGGCCAATTATCGAAGGTCGGAAATGGACTTCAGGGCATCCAAATCTCTCAGCTCTGATAGCAATAACTTGTCCGTTGGGTAATTCATAACTTTTTTCTACTGACAATCCGCTTTTTGCCGTTTCTAGTTCAATTTTCATAGTCTACGGCAACATATGCAAGTTTTTCTTTTATACCCCTAACAATTTCACGCTTCGCAGTTGTAGTAGTAAAAGAGTAACCTCCTTAGGTTAATATTTTCATTAAACTATCCAAGAGATCACGACCAGTAAGATCCAAAGGAAGGATTGCATGCGGAAGTGCGTATTCTTCATAAATTGGAACAGTGTGACTAATGCCAACGCCATAGTTAAGCACAATACCAGTTGTACGCCAAGTAGCATGCAAGGAAAGCATTGACTGTATTTCACATGCATGGCATGTACATTCAACGTCTTAAACATAATTTGTGCCATTTTCTCTCAGTTTGCCTTGGGATTATGTGGGGCTTCAATGAGATTACATGATGCTCTATACGTGTAACACAGAGTTCGTCATAAAATGCATAATGCCAAATCTTCCCCATGTCATCCTAGTTGCTAACAATGTCAAAATACCTCTTTTGAATTGAGCTTCATCACCTACATAAGCATCCTTCTATCTTAGATCAACCACGACACCAGTGTGTCCAGGCTAGTCAAAAATGCTTGGAAATACTGCTCTGGGTGTGTCTTCTCCAGCTAAACCAACCATAACCATTCTTTTTCCATTATCACCAACAAGGGGTTAACTGTCCTCTTCAACCATCTTTTAAATCACTTAGTGAAAAACAGAAAAGAAACAAGATTCGGGCAGAATAAGAATATGAGTTGAATAATGTTATGATAATCGCAGTTCAAAAAGATAGTGATGATTGAAGGACGAGGTGGGAAAGCTATTTGTAAGCACATTAACATAAATTCAATGGGGAACCTTCTGCAGATTCGATAGTTTTCATTAAATTGTCTAAAGTATTGTACAAATGTACTATGAAGTATAACTAAACTGTCTAAAGACATAACAGTAAGTAATGGAAGAAGGTTTCCAAAATTTTACCATGTTTTTGCATTATTAACTGATATATACCATTTCAAGCATTCAACAATACGTGCAGAGAGGCATAGATGTCATTACTTCACATGAGACTGGTATATAAACCAAAAGTTTTAAGCTAGGTAAGAATAGTGCCAATGTAATGTGATATTATCAGTTAATATTATTTACATCTGTTATCCAGTGTTTTGATCAGGTAATGTTCGAACAGACTGGACGGATCAAGCTCAAGTTACCAAGGCAGGAAGTCCAAAGAGATAGCCCAGGAGTCCAGAAACCAAGTACAGACAGGATCACGAGGCCAAAGCCAAAATAACCCAAACCAAGTCAAGTACAATTGCAACAATGTTAGGGTTTAGTACCAACCCCACCCTTTGAGTTGGTACCGAGTCCTACTTCAACCTCAGGTGGACCCCATCTTCTGCCTAAGCCTCCAAAATGATGCCTTGAGCCTATTTCCAATGTTGGTTTGTTGGTTTAACGCAATTTTCCATCGATCTCCACAAATATTTGAAGCTGCAACTCTATTCTTCCATAACTCCATTGTTTGGACTCGGAAACAAACTTATATTGATGCAAACAACTATGGAATCATAAAGCTAACCACAAAACGAGTCAAGATAAAGATTGGAAGACAACCAATATGGCCATCTTAGGGATCGGTACCGACCCCTACTATGGATCGATATCGACCTCTACTTTCTGATGATGTGGCACATACTTTTATGGGAGAATGGTCTAAATCATGGATAACGGCTTGGAGATATTTTGTGCGAGATATTAGGCTCCCTACCTCTATAAATAAGAGGGCATGGCTCATTTTTCAGGATCTTTTGCCTCTAGTTCTATTTTAAGCTATATTCTTGTACTTTTGAAAATCTAAGTGTCAGAGTTGTACCGATCCTAAGAACTTATGCATCCAAATCAGAAATAAGCAATGAAAGATTAGAGTGGATACATGCCTAGCTTTATCGAGCCACTATAAACTGTTGTATGTTCTCTTTTCCTTGTTTTTCATTTACTTTCTTTATATTTTATCCTCTACCGTAATTCCTAAGTGTTTGTGCCATTTTTTGTTCAAACATTTTGGTGCTTTCACTGAGAATGGATATTCTCAAGCCATTTGGATCCATCATCTACTATTGGATTTTCCTCTATCCAAGAGATGGATCCAATTTTCCTATCTTTTAATTCTACAACTCGAATTTTAAAAGATCTACTAGAAGATTTTTGCTACAGCCCCACCAAGGAAAGAAGCACGTACTATAAAAACCAAAGCTACCCCTAGTGATGCTAAGAATCAGAATCCCCAACATGGGAATGAAGCTAACCAGCCGGAGCAAATGGAGATCAAGACTCCAATTGATGTTATGGTCAGAGTGGAGATGGATAGGATGATGAAGGAGATGGAAGACAGATTCCAAGCTAGTCAGCAGTAGATGAATCAAACAATGCAACAGAGCTTGAGACTGCTGAATGAGTCGACTCAAAATAGCAGTAGACGAAGTATAAGGGATTTCAGCTTAGAGTCAAAGAGTTCTTCTTCATCCGAGCAAAGGTGCGGGGTTAGAAGGTAGAAGTTAACCCAAATAAAATTGGGACATCATACCAAGGGAGAGCGCTGATCCAGGGCACAAGTACATGAATCAGTACCGACTCCCGAGCAGGGATCAGTATCGAACCCCATTATGTGCGCTCGACGCTCAACAATTGGAAGGCGACATGGATGTGGCTTCTGGATGTGCTACTGGTGGTCAAAATTTGGAGTTTTGAACTGCTGCTGACAATACAACTCACGGAAATCAAACAGGAGGGACTGCTAGATGAATGGATCCCCTGGAGTTGGGGAGCCTAGGTACTGGGCACTTTCTCGAGAGAGCTCGCTGGGTCGAACACTCAGGACTAGACCCGATTATCGTCGTTGAGTCGAACCTGTTGACTCGGACTATCTGAAAGATATGGTTAGGAGGTTGGTGAGTGAAAACAAATTCAGGACCAGTAATGAATAGGGGTACCAATGCTAGTCGAAACCCGTTCACAGAGGACAATCTTCGCGCAAGATATCCTCGGAGATTTAATATGCCAACGATGTCATTGTATGGAGGAACGGTGGATCCTAGGCAACACTTATTGAGATATGAATGACACAGAGATTAAGCCAGAGATTCAGATGTTGTAAAATGCCGTTGTTTCCCAATTTTCCTAGAGGGGGTGGCTACGATGTGGTTCACTCGACTTTCGCCGAATTCCATATCATCTTTCACTGAGCTATCGCGAAAGTTCATGGAGCAATTTCGCTTGCATGCTTCACATCTAAAGCACGTGATGTCACTATCCAACATTTATGAAGTTGAAGGAGAGTCATTGAGGGTCTTTTTGAATCGGTTCTGCATAGGTGTAAAAAGTAACCGATCCTAAGGAAGACATGGTGTTGTTGGCACTATGCAAGGGAGTTCACTCTGACTTGGATTTCGAAGACTAGTTGGAAAGGAAGCAACCGTTGATAATGGAAGCTTTTTATAGGAAAGCCAATGAATATTTACGTCCGGGTGATGCACGCAAGCATCCATGGAGAACCGTTGCTGGAAATTCAAATGAAGTAATACAAAGTAATATCGCTGCAAAGCAAACGGGAGAGAATTCTGGATATGTAAACGTGAAGGTTGGAAATTAGAATGAAGGTCGAAAATGGGACAACGATGAGGCCAAGAAGCGTAAGCCGGATAATCGAAATCATTTTCGAATTCCTAAGTACGAAAATTACACTGAACTAAATAACTCGATAGAGAACATCTATCTGGCTACTCAGAATACTGAACCATATAGGAAGCCGACTCCTAGGGAATCAATCGAGAAGGAAAGGAAGTCGGGAAGGTTCGGCAGATTCCATGATACTCACGGTCATAATACCAACGAGTGCAGGCACTTGCGCGACATGATTGAAGATTTGATAAGAAAAAAGAAATTACAGCAATATGTGAAAGCCCCGCAAGGTGGCGGGGAAGGGACATCTAACCTCCCTGGGTCATCTTCCTAGCAGGGGCAAAATCAACCTAGTGCTAATCCACCCAAGCAGCCAGAAAAACATTTGGTGATTAACACAATCATCGGTGGGCCGCATCCTGCCGATAAAAGTTTTGCGAAAATGGATAGATACATTGGAGCTATAAAACATACTGAGAATGAAAGGTGCTATGTTATTGAGGATGGAGCTCCAATGAAACAATCTCGAACCATGACAGAAGATATTGTTTTTTTGAAATAGAGACGCTGATGGAGTGGAAGCTCCGACGATCGACCCACTCGTGATTTCAACCACGATTGGTCCTGCTATTGTATGGAAGGTGTTTGTTGACTGTGGAAGTTCAGTAATATATTATTCAAGAAAGCTTATGGTCAAGCGATGTTGAAGGAGTAAGATTTGAAGCTTTGTAGGTCTCGAATAAAGGGGTTCAATGGGATGGTTACTAAAGCCATATGATTTCTTAAATTACTGATGGTACTTGGTTAGGGCAATCGCCAGCGATGATGGTCATGTCTTTTTTAGTGTTAGATATATATTCTATTTATAACGCATTTTTGAGCCGATCAGCCCTAACTGAATTCAGAGTGGTCGTTGCTCCCTGGTGTTTAACTATGAAGTTCCCTACAAACAATGGAGTGGGAATTTTATATAGAGATTAGGTGGCTTCCCGCGAATGCTATGTCATCGAGCTAAAGGAGGTAAGGCAAAAGGAGAAAGGAAAGAATCTAGAGGGAGCCATCTGCATAAAGGCTTTGGATGTGTAGCAACTACAGCCTGAGCCTCGGCTTGGGCAGACTAGTCGATTCTATGATGATATGGATCGATAAAAAGAGCCAGAAGGTGGATGAGAAGCTTTCGCCGAGTTGACAAAAACTTTTCTAGGCAGCAAGGATGACTTAAGCAAAGTCCTGAAGGTTGGATCTCAGCTTGGCGCTAATGTGATAAAGGAGGTGGTTGGATTTCTCCGGGCATACCTGAATGTATTTGCCTAGACACACTTGGATATGTGTGGGATCTCGACCAAGATAGTGAGCCATGCATTAAACATCAATCCCAAATAAGTTCCTGTAAAACAGAAACGCCACAGCCCGGATCTGAAGAGATCTACTATACTCAAAGAAGAAGTGGATAAGCTGAAGGACAATGGAATTATCTGTGATACCTTATACCCGGATTGGGTATCAAATCCTGTCTTGGTGCAAAAAGAAAACAGGAAGTGGAGGACATGCATCGATTATTCGGACTTGAATAAGGCATGTCTGAAGGACAGCTTCCTACTTCCAAGGATAGATCAACTAGTGGACTTGACCGTTGGATACGAGCTACTTTCATTTATGGACGTATACTCCGGATATAATCAAATCCTGATGCACGTTCCAAATCAGGAACACACCAGCTCCATTACCGACCTCAGACCCTATTGCTACCTAGTCATGCCTTTTAGATTGAAGAATGTAGGAGCGACTTACCAGAGACTCGTGAATCAGATGTTTAAAGACCAAATTGGACGATCGATGGAAGTTTACATGGACAACATACTTGTAAAGTCACGATGTTCGAGAGACTATGTTGATGATATAGCAGAGATGATTGGTGTCCTCTGATAATATGGGATTAAACTCAATCCTTTGAAATGCACTTTCGGTATTGCGTCAGGAAAGTTCTTGGGCTTCATTGTCAACTCCCGTGGAACTGAAGCTAATCCAGGAAACTTCAATGTTTTAAGAGAGATAGAAACCCTAAAGACAGTCAAGGAGGTCCAAAGCTTGAATAGGAAGGTTGCCGCCCTGAGCTGGTTCATTTCCAGAGCCACTAGCAAGTGCATCCCCTTCTTCAAAGTCATCAAGAAACAGGAAGAGAAACTTCGTATGGAATTAAGACTGCAAAGACGCATTCTAGGCTCTAGTGAACCACTTGGAGAGACCTCACATTCTCTCAAAACCAATGGATGATGAGGATTTGTTCTTATACCTGGCAGTGTCGATGCATGCCCTGAGCTCTGCATTTGTACGTGGGGAATCTCATATCCAGCGACCAGTCTACTATATCAGCAAGCGGTTGACATGAGTAGAAAGAAACTATCCGAGACTATAAAAGCTTGCTTACTACCTGTTGATTGCTTCTAGAAAACTCCGCCCCTATTTCCAGGCTCATCTGATCAATGCCCATATCGACCAGCCTTTGCAACAAGTCTTATAACGACCTGAGACTTCTAGAAGGCTGTTGAAATGGAAGACTGAATTGTGTCAATAAGGTATAACCTACCACCCTGGGAGAGTAATCTAAGGTCAAGCTTTGACGGATTTCGTAGCTGAGTTCACAGCACGAGATAATCCTCTAGAGAGTAGTGGAGAAAAAGAAGTTGGATGGAAGATGTACACATATGGTGCATCTAACGATCGGCATTCCGATGCTGGAGTTATGCTTGTCACTCTCGAAGAACACTTGATCAGTTATGCCTTAAAACTTGACTTTCTAGTGACGAACAATGATGCTGAATACGAAGTTCAGATTGCAGGACTCAAAATCGCCAAGGAACTAGGAATAAATACTTTGCATATTTTCTACGACTCCCAACTAGTGGTATGCCTGGTTCGGAAAAAGTATCAGGAAAAGGGAGCTAGGTTAGCTCCTTATCTAAACTGGGTTCTTGAGCTGCATGACGACTTTAAATATGATACGATAGCGCATATTCCCAGAGACCAGAATGAAAAGGCCGATTCATTGGTTAAGTTGGCTAGTTCTGGAGATGCGTAGCTCATGAGCTTGGTTCTGGTGGAAGTACTTTCAGCTTTGAGCATCGATTGGATGGATGTTGATTAGATCTTGGAGACAGAACTTGAAAGGGAGTCATAAATGACTCCCTTTCAAAATTATTTGCAGAGAGGGTCCTTTTGGAGAAAAGGAATGAACGACGAAAAATCCTCCGTCAAGCCTTAAGAGACATCACACAAGAAGGATTACTGTACAAGAAGAGTTTCTCCGTCCCCATGCTTCGGTGTGTCGCTCATGACAAGGCCAAACAAGTACTAAGAGAAGTTCACGAAGGAGCTTGTGGCGAACACACTGGGGGCAAACCTTATCGAAGAAGATTCTTCGACACGGATATTTCTGGCCAACTGTCAATCGAGACGTAGCTGATTATATTTGAAGGTGTAACAAGTGCCAAATATTTTCTAAAATTCCGAGAGCCCCATCGATAGAAATGACTCAAATGGTCAGCCCTTGGCCATTTTCATTTTGGAGCATTGATATCATTGGTGTTCTGCCGATATCTAAAGGCGACGTGAAGTACTTCATCGTGATGGTTGATTACTTTAATAAATGGGCTGAGGTAGAGCCATTGGCCACGATTACCATGAAGAAAGTAATCAACTTTGTAGTTCGGAATATCTGTCGCATTGGAGTTCCATAGGCGATCGTTACCGATAATGGGATAGCATGGAATTCAAGGATTTCTATTGCAGACATCGCATAGAGAAGAGATTTGCAGTGGTAGCACACCCTCAAGCGAATGGACATGTTGAAGCTATAAACAAATATATCAAGTCCATTCTTAAGAAGCGATTGGAGAAGGCCAAGGGCAAGTGGATCGATAAACTTCCGTTAACACTTCGGGCTTATTGAACCCCTCAATTCAATGACTGGTCACTATCCATTCACCTTGGCATACAGATCGGGGTCTATTATTCCAATCAAATTGGAAGTACCTTCTCATCGAGTGATGCATTACAATCTATAGAAAAACGAGTAGCTCCTTTTGGAGTCCCTTGATATGATCGATGAGAAGCAGACCGAAATTGAGTTGAAAGTAGCTGCATACAGACACTAAGTCGCTCGATATTACAGTACCAAATTCAGGAGTCGAACCTTTGAAATTGGCGATTTGGTCCTCAAACGGATCTTTCTTGGCCCTACGAACTTGGGCCCGAGTTGGGAAGATCTGTACGCAGTAGAGGAAAAGCTTGGAAATGGCACTTTCAAGTTGACAACTATGGATGGGATCTCACTCCCGAGGGTGTGGAATAGCGAGCACCTACGATGCTATTTAACTTTAAAACAAGCTTGTAAATAATTGGATGGAGCCATGTAATAAGAAAAATTGTGTCATTTTCCATCTTTTATGAAATAAAACGGCCTTTCCTACCCAAATATGTGTCTCTACATTACTTAAGAATTATGACTTGACCGACTCGGGTGAATCTGCATATGATTAATGTAGGTGTGCAGATACCCAAACATAGGTGCCGATCAAACTTCTATGGCCCATGATCGAACCCATGAAGTTACTTTTGGTGTCTGGAGATTGATGTCAACCAACTCTTGCCTTTGGATTAGGGCCAGGAGTATAAACTCAAGCCAGATATGACATGACTGTTTGCATGCTAACTCTCATCCCTGAACTAGGGGCAGGAGTATAAACTCGAACTAGACGTAATATGACCATTCACCAACTAAATTTTGTCCTTGGATTGGAGCCAGGAGTTATAAACTAAATGGATGTGACCCGACCGTCCATAGACCAACTCTTGTCCTCGGATCGGAGGCAGGAGTATAAACTCTAATAGGATGTGACATGACCGTCCATGCACAAACTCTTGCCCTTGATGTGAGGGTAGGAGTATAAATCGAAACAAACGTGATATGACCGTTCTTTTGTTTAACTCTTGTCCTCGGATTGGGGGCAAGAGTACCAACTAAAGTGGATGTGAAAAGACCATCTAACTCTTAACACTTTGCCATGAGTAGGCAATGCCAAAGGTCCACGCCCGAAGTAAGATGGGGTCTTGCCTTTGAACTTTGAATCGACGCCTGGAGTTAGACACGGTTGGAAGTGTACATCCTGAATGTGGATGTGAGAACTACGATAAGTCAATTTAGATTGGTGCCCGAAATTTAACGCAATCGGATGTCATGATCCAAGAAAAGGATACCCGAACTGTTGTTTTAAGTGGTTAACTCCAATGAATGCCAAGAGTTTGGCGCTTTAACAATTACTTTGTGTTCGCAGGAACGATGGAAGGCCGGTAAATCATAGAACGAGCTAAAGGATTCGGTCCGTCAATAATAACTAAAAGGAATAGATCGCAGGTACATTAAATGGAAATCGTATTTATTTAGTACTTAGATAAATCCATACAAGGAGTAAACGAAACAAAAAACCTTTGTTCTTCACATGAAATCTAGAAAGCTAAGTGCAAGTGTTATTGACACTAGAAACAAAAAACAAAAGTGGGGGTTGAACCAGCACAAACCCGACCAAAAACCAAAATAGAATGCAATTACTACAAAAAAGAAAGCCTATCTACAATAAACAAGCTGGCGCTCACTTCTTCAATTTCGTTCCCCTTTGTTTCCTTTTAGAGCCGGGAGAAACATCGTTTGAGCTTTCACCTTGTATTTTCCCTTCTCTTCCTCCACTTCCTTTGCCTTTGGACAGAGTGCTCTACGATGATCCAGCAGGCACTCTTTGAGTGCTATCAGGTGGAGGAATATGGACCGAAGTAAAAATAGTTTACCCGGGCAAGGCAATGGTAGAGGAGGAGGAATAACTTTACGTTTCTCCTACTTGATCTCTATGGCAAGAAGGATGTCTCTTTCAAGTTCCTGCTCAAGCTCGTGCACGGTGGGACTCGACAGATGCTTGGAGACCCCAGTATAACAAAGTCTTCATCAATCTGAGTTTTCTAAGTCCCACCGGCTCCTTCATCCAATAAAGCATCTATCATTTACTCGTTAAAGCTGGAAGTATCATCAACCAGGATGGTTGGAATTGTTGTTGAGGTGGTAATAATAATATATTCTGTTATAGGCACTTGCAATCCCGACTGAGAGTCCCTGTTAGGAAGCGGAGCAACATAAGGATGACCTAAGGCTTAAGAAACAAAGAGAGAAAGATTAGCTATGTTAATCGACGACACATCAACTTTCTGGAGTACAGGAGAAATCGATGAGATACCTTCTTCGTTTTGGAGTTCTGCATGGGCCGGAGTGTCATCAGAGTTTCACTCAAGAATCAGAGAGAGGATGGTGGGCCCATGGATCTCACTACCTAGGTATCGGAGTTGCTTGGGACCCAAGCATTTGGCTAGCAGTAGCATCATGTAGCATTGATCTGGAGCCTTTGCCCAAGTATTTATGCGCTGTTGAGGCAAGCTATGGATGAAGGATAAGCTGGTCATCTTTTAGAATCTTGGGCTCATCTCGTACCAAAACTTCTCTTTCTAACTGCTCCAAATCTATCTCTCCATCTTCGAGGAAAGCTTTTTCTTCTTTAACGATTCGCTCTTAGGCAAGGGCAAGGATTCTGGGATAATCATCTTTGAACCACTTTAGATTTCAGAATTTGAGCACGTTGGCATTATATTGGTTTAGCAGCGGTTCAAACTTCTCCATCGCGCGCTCTTCTACCTATTGTTTCCTAGCCTCAACTTCTCTTTTGACGAGTGCATCAACATCTTTAACACGCTCGAGCACTCTATCTCTTTCCTCCTTGGCATGGAGAAACTCTTCACAATAAGTCTGAGCTTGTTAGAGCGCTTCGTCCTTTTCTTTTGTTTCATGCTCTAGTTTGGTTTTCAGCTCGGTCGTATTTCTATTTGCAGTATCCCTCTCCATTAGTATATCATGGTTCGGTGGAAAGCCTTCTCCATTTCATCTTGATGCTTAATCTGCTCCTCTTCAAGTGCTTTGGTAGCCTCCTCGGCCTTCTTCTCGGCTTCGGCTTGGGATGTTCTCAGTTTCTTGAGCTCAGCATTAAGATTAGCAATGATTCTATTATTATCAACATCGATGAGTCTCTGATTGTTGATCTCAAGCTACCTATCCCTGGAGACTTTGGAAATTTTCTCAATTAACTTCGACCATTCATTATACTGATTGTGAACATCGATCACACAATCGATGGTTATCTTTCGTACGTCAGCTAATATTCTTTTTAGATTAGGCACAAATATAAGGCTATCAAAGCAAATGTTTGGAAATTCTTCTTTCAGTTTCCCCATTCGGGCATTAGCTACAAGTTGGTCCTTCAAAGAGATAAGTGGGACTACAGCAGTTTCTTTGCCCGACCTATGCTGGGAAGTTCAGAACCACTCTTGTGATGCCTATGATCGGAGGACCGACTGGAGTGAGATGGCACCAGAGGTTGCACATCGATGGAAGCTGGAGGAGGGGCACGAGAAGCGTCACCAAAATTGGGATGTCACCGCGACGATCGGGTTGCTTGTCTGGACCTCCTGGAGGAGGTGATCTAGACCTAGGGCGACGTTTGGAAGCAGACTCAAGTGATGAGTGATCTCTGTAATAACTGCTTCTGTCTCGGTCACCTTTATCATGGCTATAACGATAGCCTGACTCATAATCACGACCGCTTCCCTGGTAGTACAAGATCAAATGAGGCATTTGTGCTGGGGGTGATTAATCCTTCAAAGACCGATAGATGTATTTCCTTTTTTCCGTGGATCCTTCAAGGAAAACAAGAGTAAGTTAGATCCAACAAGCAAGGACATAGGTCAAGTGCGAGTGTTGTGAAGTGCATGTGGGCGTGAGTGTTACAGTGTCCCTCTAACGGACCGTGAGCTGGAGCTTTGCTCATGAGAGTATCCTCTCCCATACTGATAGGAATGAGGTCCTTATCCATGTGGATAGGGGAGTCGATGCCCTCAATGCTAATATTATCGACATTAAAAGAACTAAACTCGGTAGGAATTGGCCCTAAGCCAGTGAATGTTTCTATCGGAGGAAGAGATGAAGTTTTCTCTACATCTGTAACCAGTGGGGGCTGGGTAAAAGCCTGCACCATGGAGAATTCCACGATTAACCTTTTCTTCGTAGCAGGCAGTTGGTCATCCATAGATTGTTCAGGCTGAGAATCATAATCCCCATCGATGTTACCTTGGCCAGCCTCGCCACTTTCACCAATAATTTCGCCTTCCTTAGCATCTTCTGGTGCTGGTTTAATGTTTTCTTCAACTCTGGCCCAAATACTAGGGACAAGGGGAAAATCTAGATCATCCCCGCCTCCTTCGAGCGAGTTGTTATCGTCGTCGTCGTCATCGCTAGAAGCTATTTAGATAATGCCAGTACTACGACCCTCTTCTAACAAGTCGTAGGCGAGAAGATTTTCATCTGACAAGGGAGTTCCGATATCTCTATCTCCCACCAGAACTGCCATAAGAGTGTTGATGGCATCTGAAAAAGTTGGGTTACTGGGTCTCGCCGGATCATCTAAATAGTAAAGTAAGGATGTAAGTTAAGTCTGCATACTATTAAACAAATTCATCTAATACACATGGAAAGGAACTTACGTTTGAACAGGCATCTACGTGCAAAACCGGACGGACGGCAAACAAAGAACTACTTGGTTTTATAGTAGCTTAACTTGTTCCATACCCCAATAACCACTCTACAACCTCTGATTGGTTCCAAGTAAATCAAAGATGGACTTTCATTTTGGCTTTTGAAATTGTATATATATCGAATCTCATCATCGGGCACTCGATGTAAGTGTTCAGTGATGATCATATATATGCCAAGGAGAAAAGCATAGCTATTCGGGTGTGAATGTGTTGGATCAAGCCTCATAAAATTCATAATTCGATAGACGAATTTACTGCACGGTGGCACTCAACCCTCCAAGCACATATATCTATTGCAGGCAATATAACCCTCTAGAGGATTACGAGCTCTGTGATCACGAGATAGGACCAAGACGTCGTCGAATCGAATTCCATGCCCGTTGGATATTCTCTAAAGAGGTCCTTCGTCGATTTTAGAAGTGATAGAATCAACGGGATCGTTTAATATTACTACATCCTCGAGAGTGTCAGGTGCAGGGTCTACATCTAGACCACCTAACGGTTCAACCGGATTTTCAGGAGCTTGTTGCTCGACTTCGAGATTCTTTAAATTTTGTTGTTCAGCTGGCGGAATCTCTTGTTACTATTCTTGTTGAATTGGATTTTTCCATGTATGTGGAGTTATAGCCGAGCTTGACTTTGCATCGGATTCAATATATCTCAAAGGTGATTTACATGTGGCTTATGCAACAAGAAGTTTAGAACGTCTCTGGTCTAATTCTATAAAAAAAAACTCAACAGATAATCGACATTAGAGTGATTACAAGCTCTAACCCCCCCCCCTCGTGTAACGTTCTACCTTTCGTACACCTAAAGACGATACTTAATACATCCTCAGTATTCATGTGCCGATCATTTAAGTATCCGAAAGACAGGTCGTTTGGGGTGAAGAAAGAAGAAGACAAAATAGAATCTCACAAAAACGTGACGAGTAACATATAATATATACATCAAGTCTTTACAAAAGTAAGAACTTTATTATAAACAATCATTAGAGTACACTATCCTATTATCATCCTGGACAATTATAATAGCACGTCCTTACAAATGCTGATAAATACAACAATCAATACAGCATAAAAATAAAGAAATATGTAAATATTTCTTGGGCATCTACCTCGTCTCATGAACTCCAAAGCATCTGAAGCTAATCTAGAAAATATGCTCGGTCTGACCGGAGCATTAAGATAAATTAACACCCGAATCAGTTTGGAAATACAAGCATGAGAAAACTCAAGTAATTAGGTGAACACATAATAATTCTATGAGACCACGCTACTAACGTGGAATAAGTTTTTACCTCATAAGATCAACATTCATAGATGAACAAATGGGAAACAAATCAAAACTACAATCCAAACAAGAATAAATGAGCGTAGATAGATAAAAATCCAAACTTAAAGAATGAGCACAAATAATTAAACATCGAAAAGAACCTTAGTCACTTTTCGATGCAATTAAGAAACAATTCAATGATTTGAATTAGCAATAAGGATAGGAATTTTCCCATAATATATGTGGGACCATGCCGCCAACTGCAGAATGGGTTTCCTTTCACAATAATAATATCTAATCTCAACCATGGATGCAAATAATTAATCATCATGAAGTACTCTAAACACTTCCCAATGTAATTAAGAAAGAAGTTAATTTAAATACTTGGAACCAAAGGAAAGAATAGAGAAATTATCCAACAAATGACTTGGAGGGTGCGCCCATCTTATTGAAAGTATACCTCTAGAAATATGCTTTAAGAAGGTCACCTTTTTGCGACACCTCTCGGGTACTCCAAGCCAGACCCCGCCAACCTTACCGAGAATCCGAGTATTTCACATCTCAATTCGCAAACCGTATCCAATCTAAAGTGGATGTGAATATACCCTACTAGTAGCAACCCCACATAACTTAGCCCCTACTAGATTTCTGGTTTTAGTCATTTTCGACGAAGGATAACAAAGCTCAAAAGAGTAACAAATCATTTTTATAGTGACGATACTCCATGAAGATAGCTGAACCGATAGTTAATAAATTAACTAACGGGGATAGTTAAAAATGATTATACATGGAAATTAAATTTTAAGCTTCGAGGTAGTGTTACCTCTAGGCATTGCCTTGACGATAATTTTAACCTTCGAGATAGAAATGAGTCCATGCCTCGACGTTAAATGTTAAAAATATGATTAAATCCTTTCCGTATAAGCGATATCATTTACAAAATTACTTTTCCATAATCGAATTGAATTTACTTTTAAAACCAAACTTGTGCTAGGGTTTCACATTAAAATCTTAATCTCAAACAACTTTATCAAAACGACTGATTTATTTAAAACCTAAATTTATTACTTCAATATCCCTATTTAAATTGATCAATTATTTTTTAAAACCGTGGTTAATTATTTCATACACCTTTATTAAAAATAATAAATTAGCTTTGATCCTAATTCATTGCTTCAAAACAACACTAATTTAAAAGACTAATTAACTTTAATCATCCTTGTTAAATAAATAATTAACTTTAAACTTTTATTATTAAAATAATTAATTAAACTTTAAAACCTAATTATTAAAATGGTTAATTAATCTTAATCTCATTATTATTTAAATAATTAGTTTTCTTTAAAACATCATTATTAAAATGATTGACCAGTTTTAAAACATCATTATTAAAATAATTAATTAATTAAATCATTGTTATTAAAATAATCAATTACTTTTAAAACATTATTATTGAAATAATTTATTTATTTTAAACCATCTTTATTTAATAATTATTTATCTTTGTAAAACCCATGCATAAGAATTAACAAAATACTTCAAAGGGGAAAATGTTTCCATTCAAACATTACATAAACTAAGATTGGGATATATACAAAAGAAAATAACAACTATGCACATATACAAAACATCACTTATCAAATATAAATTTGCTGGTATACAATTCAATGTTCAAAACAATATAATAGCAGAACTGGGATTTATTCTGCTAAACAGGTGTCAAATACAATTTAATTAGCAGAATGGTGTTTTATTCTACTAAACATATATCATTGGATTTCATATTCAATTGGGATCACTTAAGGGTAATCGACAAACAAAATCCCTTGGATAAAATATTTTTTAAAAGAGAGTTTGCTTTTAAAACAAAACCGATCTTTTAGAAATAAAGTAGGTTTAAACTTTAAAACTTTTGTTTAATAATTAAATAACATTTAAACTCTTTATTTAATAATAATTAAACCTTTAATTAATAATTAAATAATAGTTAATTATTAATTAAATATTATTTAAAATAATTAATCTTTAAATAATCATTACTTATCAATTAATCTCAATTAATAATAAAATAATACTTGATTAAAAATTAAATAATAGTTAAATCTTTATTAAAAATAGTTAAATCTTAATTAAGTTTTAATTAAATCTTAACTTAACCAGTAATTAATTAAACCCTTTATTAGATAAATAAATAACAGTTAATCATTGACTAATGATTAAACACAAATTAATCCTTAAATAAATTATTAATTAATAAGCAATCTTTAATTAATTAACTAATTACAATTAACTTAATTGATTAATAATTAAGTAATAATTTCCTTTATTAACAAATGATTAAGTACTAATTACTTTACTTAATTAATTAAATAATCATTACTTAAATAAATAATTGAATAATTAATTAATCAATAATAATTACTTTAACTTATATTAAATTTTGAAAAACACTTTTCAAAAAGATACTTATGTTAAAATATTTTAAATTCAAAAAGAGTTAGTTTTACACGAACTGCTTTTATAGCGACTATCGCTGTATGACCTGAAATTTTATATCTTATTTTTTTACTCTAAATAGCTTCCAAAACTCTATCTTTAATTCTTAAACTTACCTTTATAACTTATGAATAAAGTTTGAAAACCCCTGGGAACGACACTTAATACATCCTCGGTATTCGTGTGTCGTCGCCCAAGCATCTAAAAGATAAGTTGTCTTGGGGTAAAATATGTAACAGAAAGAACAGAATGGATAAACATCACATCAAAATGGTTACATATAATATAAAATGATATAGTACAAAAGGTTACTCCTTATAAGAAGTTATCAGGGTTATAAAAAAAGTACTACATCTAACAGATTGATAGCTATACATTCTGACTTTTCATTTTTAAGATACAAAATACACCTACATAATCATAAAGTGGAAATAAATAACTAAATAACTAAGGAGACTCTTGCTCATCCATCGTCTTCAAAGAGCTCCAAAGAAAAACCTGCTATTCTTGGACCACTCAAATATAATTGAGTACCCGAGAGTTTGGGGAAAATAAACAACTCGGGTCAGACAAAATGTCTGGTATGAGTAAAACTATGAAACAATGGGGTGTATTTAAACAATAATATGTGGTACCATGCCACTAATGTGGAATGGGTTTTCACATAAACAACAACCAAATATAAGAAAAATGGGAATGAACATTGGGGAACAAATCCAAATATAGATGAAGGGCATAATTAGTATGACATTCAGACTTGAAAGAATGGAAATAGTCTGAATAAAAATCCAAACTGGACAGAATGGATAAAACAAGGAAACAGTCCAACTTGGTAGAATGGACAAAATCAATACTTAAACACCACAAAGAGTGGTTAACTCTTCTCATGGTAGTTTAAAGATAAACAGATTCAAAGATTTGAATCAAATAAGGAAAGGAAAATTTCCAACAATGACTAGGAAGGTGCACCCCCTTGAAGTATACCTCTAGTAATATACTTCTGAGAAGCTCATATACTCCATGCACTTCTCTGATAATACCAAGCCGGACTCCATCAAATGTTACCAAGTATCCGAATATTTCACATCTAAATCTTAACCGTTTTCACGTGACGGTACACAAAAATCTAGATGAGATGTGAAAACACCTTAATGGGAGCAACCTCACATAACTTAGCTTCCTCTCACGCTATTGGTTTAGTCATTTCCAACAAAGGATAACAAAGCTCAACGGAGCAAATCATCATATCATCTTAGAATGACGATAATAAAGAAGTTGAAGTAACCGATAGCTGAGAAACCAACTATCGAGGATATAAAATGATTATATATGGAAATTAAGTCTTGTATACTTATCACCACTCATCAAATTTCAACTTGTATTATTTCTTGGTTAACAATAATACGGATAAGTCAAGGTAAGTCATGTCTCACGATTATCCTTAACTTTCGAAACAGCGACAAGTCTACTTCTTTGATGTTTAGTGCTAAGTATACAAATAAATCGTTCCCATATAAGTGAATCGCTTTACGAAAATTAATTCATTTTCATAAACGAATCAATTTTTTTTATAAACCCGAATTCATGCTTGGCCTCATATTACTAGTATTAGCTTTTAAACACTTTGTTAAAAGAGTTCACTAACTTCAAAACATTCATTTAAAAAGGATTTAATAACTTAAGACATCCTTATTACATTGATCAATTCACTTTGAAACTTCATAAATTAAGTTGATTAATTAACTCCAATAACCTTTAATTAAAAGGGTAAATCACCTTTAAAGCATCATTAACTAAATTAATTAATAAATTTAAATATAATTAATTAAATAAAATAAATAATTAATTAATTCTCATTATTTAAAAATGATTTATTAATTATAAACATCAATAAAGGAAAGAATAATTTGAGTTAAAACAAGTCGATAAATTTAAAAATCATTTGTTAAAAAGATATATTAATTTAAAAGCATCATTAGCAAATTGATTATTAACTTTAATTCATCATTATTGAATGATTAATTATCCTTAAACATCATCAAATAAAATGATTAATTAAATTTAAACATCATTAAATAAAATGATTAATTAAATTAAACAATCATTAACCAGGTAATTAGTTAAATTTAAAACACATCATTAACTAAGTGATTACTTGAACTTAATCCTTATTGATTAAATAATTAATTAAATTAAATGATCATTATTAAAATGGTTAATTACTTTTGAAAACATCATTTACCAAAATCTTTCTAAACCTATAAAATAATAATTTTTAGCACGTAGATGAAACCAAACGGTTTCGATAAAAAGTGATTTTCCGAAAGTGCCAATATATCGACTATCGCTATATGGGCAATTTGAGAACAAGTTTATGATATTATCATTCAACCAAATATTACATAGAAATGGTCTATAAAACAAAATGTAGAGAGCATTTATTTACAAATGATTAACTTTAACTACCAATTTTACATTTAGCTAACCACATGCTTACTAACTTTCAAATGCGATAACTTTTCAAAGCATGAAACAAACAAACAAACAAACCATCACTTCACATATACAATAAGCATTCATGGGCTATTAACATGAACATTAACATAGTATAAGAAGGGGTAGTTTTACTCATCGAAAGCTATCCAAACCCACACTAACTTAGGGTATGACCTAGCACTTCCATTCCTAAGAAAAAGATGGAGTCTTGGACCCTTAATGCACTAGGTAGGCTCGGACTTAAAAGAAGAAGGAGGTAAAACTTGTTTTGGTAAGGAGGAGTGAATTTGGATAATCATCGAATTCTCACAAATGAACCCGAAAATAGGTCATTTTCCAACTGGTTTTTAGACTATTTACTCTTTGATTTTGGAAAGGTGGTAAAGGGGAAATTTTAGAAAATTCTTTTTTCTACAATTACAAAAAAGAACCACTCAATTTCGATTAGTGTTGAAGAAGATATGGTCAAAAGAAGAAGGACCACTTTCGGAGTTGAAATTCTGGGTCCAAAAACTCTCTGTAAACAATTGATATTTTGACATAACAATGCTTGAAATTTGAAGAAGTGATCAACATAAAAGTTGTAGCCACTAGAATTCTATATGGTTTGAAAAATGAAAATCTTGATTTAGAGTAGTATGAAGGATTTTATAGCCGAATGAAGTGGGAGGAAAATGGAGAAGTTTTTTAAATGAAAAGGAGGAGATTTAACAAGTTTGAAATTATTTTAAAAGTTTAAACTTGAATTTTTAAAAACTTAAAATTATGAATAAAAACCATTAAAAGGTTTTATGAAGCTTTTAGGAAGATGAAGACTTCTAAAAAAATGGAAAAGGTGAAAAGAATAAGGGAAAAGAAAATGGAGAAAAGCTTTTATAAAAAATGCATAAAGGGAATTACCATTATACCGTTGTTCTTTGCCCTCCATTCATATGCTTCCACCTCATCACCAAGCCTCCCTCCCCTTGTACTCGTGCCACCATAGCCTCTTCCCTTTTCAAATCAAAGCCAACATGGCATAAATGCGTGTACTTAATGTTTAAACATATTTACATGATGTGATGTTTACTTTTATATAATTTTATATTATATTACCTCAAGTATATATCACTACACCAAACATGCCATTTTGTAACATTTTTTTCATTTCACTTTGTAACGGTTATTACCGTAACTAATTTCTAACAGATATTTCTATTGCAAATGTTTACAACGCTTATTTCCGTTAGTAAGCCTGGTAATTTTGTAAATAGGTAAAAGTAGCATGGACATGACTGTCATTTTATTTTTATTATTACTTACCCCGTTTCTTACGCTTCTACCTATGATTATCGTTATTTCCTAAATCAAAATTTCTCGTTCTAGGGTTACCGCCCTCGTTGCCTCTGGGTTATCGATTGCCACCTCCGCCTCTAGTTTATCACCCTATCCGCCTCATAATCGTTCTAGGGTTATCACCTCCTCCGCCTCCTGATTCATCCTAGGGTTATCGCCCCCCACCGCCTCGTTCCAACACCGCCTTCGCTAGGTATTTTTCATTTTTTTAATCTCAAATTATGTTTGCTGCAAACTTCGTTTACTATTTAAAGCCACAGTACATCGATTTCTTGAAACTTATTTCCTAATTTTTATGTATGAAGTTTTGTCTACATTTTTTTTAATTCAGTTTTGGCAATGCATTTGCAATTATATGTCACATTTTTCGGTGTAGCGGTATTTATTATTGATCTTATGTTGCCAAATAAATTAAAAAGGATTAATAATGATAAATTTTTACCTTTTTAGGCTATAAGGTCCTGTATTTTTATCGATAGTTAGAAATTGGCATTTTCCTCAACTACAAACGAATTAGAAGAGTTACAGGTTGAAGTTAGTCCTAATTTTGGTGAAGAAGTTGTGACCTTGTTCTTTAGGGACTCTTCCAGAATACTTAATAACATCGAGCAACATTGTAAGTAATTAAACTGACTGCAATAGTTGAAAAGCATGTTCAAAGCAAGAATGAAAAATAATTCTTAGTCTTGTCCTTTTACAGAGAGAAGTCGCCGTGAGATTTCAGCAATATTGATGCTTATATGCATCAGTTTATAGGAAGTACTTCTAGGTAATATTTTTTTATTTTTGGTCAATACTGTTTGTTTTATGCATAGTGCTCTATTTTAATTTTAGAGAGAACAAAGAAAGTAAAAATATATGCAAATAAAAGAATATGAAGTTTTGTTTTGTATGAATAATATGGAGTACCTGGATTCTAATGGCATGGTTATTTTGATTGCAGCATCGGTGTATTCAGGGTAAAGAATGAATGCACTTTATTCAGAGATTTCTGCAACAATGAAAATATAGAAGGGTAAGCTGCAAACTTGTACATATTATAAGATAATTTGTAAATGACCAAAAGCATAATTTTGATTTTTCTTTTGTGTATAGATGTCGGAAAACATTCCAAAATGTGAAGAGGGAGCATGCTGCTCTGAGACAGAAACTCGAAGCATACTTCCAGGTACGTACCAGTTGTCACTCTTCATTTAATTTGTACAAAAACAATGTTAAAATGTGGATCATATTCTAATTCATTTTAACTAATGGAGTTTCTATTGCTCTGTTGTTCTTTAGTTGCTAAGACAAATTGGTGCAAATAAAGCTACTAGGCCAAAGAAATGAATTTGCTCAGTTGAATTGAAGTGCCTGCGAAAATGAACTTGGCTGAGTAATGAGATTACATACTAAGGCATCTAAGAAGAAATAGCATGCATGTATACAGTTAGTAAACTGGTTATTCAGATTGTCGTACGTTTCCAAGAACTGTGAAGTACACTACTGGAAAATTAGTTGCACGAGTGTGACGCCCCACCTCTATACCCACGCTAGACAAGAACACTACGGTGTAGTGCTGTCGACTAGCATGGAAAATAAGGCTGTGGAGGAGCGACCATCCATGTAACTTCTTTATGCGAGCACCGATATGTCAGATAGAATAGAATGCATATCATTTAAGGAGGAAATCCGACATACCGATACAAACCCAAAGCTATTACACAGTGGCTATATATAATCTTCGGAAACAAACATAGAAATAATCATAACATAAATCAGTCACAGACATCCATATCACAAAGGCGGAAGAAGATATGAATAAATATATAACACATAAAAGTGTACATCAGAGTAGTGGTCGGAAAGATCCACGATAATACAAAAGGATAGCAACACGTGCTATACAAAAGAATAAGTACACAACATAGAGTCTATATCTCAAATGTGTACATCCAAAAACTACTAATCTATGTAGTTAGTCAAAAGTCAGAATAATCCTGAAGTGAAGTCAAGCAGAAGCACCTGTAACATCTCGGTCTGACCCGAGTATTATTTATAAGAAAATAATAAACGGATCAGTCTAGCTATAAATATCAGATGATATGGTATAAAGTAAAAGACATGGCATGAACATGTAATAACCATAATGGCATACTACTATAAGTATGTAATTGAAAATCAACAAGAGATTAATCAATATCACAAGAATCTTCTCAAAGATAAAATAGGGTATCATACCCTAAACTTGTATTCATAACAAGTCAATGACACATGAATTCACCAATGCACAAAAACAAATATCATATCAATGAAAATCATGAAAAGTGGTGAAGCAAAAATTCCAGAAATCAACACCAGAAATCCAGAAATCACATAAAAAGGGGGGAAAAGGCCTAACACATGAACGGGAGTTATGCAAACTCACCAACGCGTGAAACACATAAACGAGAAGCTATCTCATGGAAGCTATCCATTAAATTTCCACACAGAAATGGCCTGAATACCATGGGGTGCTACCCCATATATGTGATGGCGAAACATCACAAAAGCGGGGTCTAGTCTCCCTCGCAGACAAAGAGACATCGCTCAATCGCTAGTCTAAATCACAAAAATGATCGTCATGATCATTAGGAAGTGTCAATTACACTAAGCCAGTAAATATATGAGTTTAGCTTCATGTCCCATAACCACTAGCTTAACTTAAATATTTACGAACAAACTGTAGATCTCCACTAGGAAATTGTCACAAAAGGGGTTCAATCGAACAAGTCCAAGAGCTAACCGACGAAGTGAACGGAAGCGTTTTATACCACTCATTTTACTAAGTCGTTTAATTCGATTTCTCATCCGAGTGAAGTAAAGGCTTGTATATACTAGTAGATTAGAAAACTGTTTGATAAACGAGTTTGGTATTAAAAATAGAGTTGAAAACGTTTTGATGAAAGGGTTTTGATATTTACTACTAGTATTAAAACCTTCATATCTTTAGAGTGACGAGTCACAAAACGATTGTAGAAACAAATCGAATCACATAAATTCACGTTCGAAGACGTGAGAAAAGTCCAAAGAAATCAACTCAAAATACATCAAAGTGGAAGTTCTGTCCAAAACGGTACGACCTAGTGAAGACAAGCGACCTAGTGAAACCAAGCGGCCTAAGAGAGGCAATCGACTTAAGGGACTCACGACCTAACAAGGTAATAAGGTCGAGCGACCTACGACTTATAACGGTAGATAGTTAAGCGACCTAGGAAGGCTCGCGACCTAAAAATGACAAGGCCGAGCGAGCTAACGAAGCCCAGAGTCGAGCGACCTAGCGACGCAGTGTGTTGAGCGACCTAACGAGGTCCAGCGACCTAATGGGTCATACGACCTAAGTTTAAAAAAAAATGGGTGACTTAACAAAGTGGCCGAGCGACCAAACTGGAGCGACCTAGTGGTCATGCGACCTAAAGGAGATAAGGTCAAGCGACCTAAAAATTTGCGACCTAACATGATACAGCAAAGAGGCGCGCGGCCTAAAAAGGTTTCGCGACCTAACTGGGTACACGACCTAAAGGGTTTCGCAACCTAAAGGGTTTCGCGACCTAAAGGGTTACGTGACCTAAAGGGTTTCGCGACCTAACTGGGTACACGACCTAAAAGGTTTCGCGACCTAAGGAAGAAAGGTCAAACGACCTAAAAGCCAGCGACCTTCGACCTACGGACAAACGACCTAAGTCCAGAACGTGCAATTTGCAGACCTGTCTTCTCCAAACCCGAACGACCTAGTGTTGCCGTGACCTAGGGACTGAAGCAGGAACGAGCGACCTAGGACCTAGGCGACCCACGACCTATGACCTAGCGACCTATTTCCATGCGACCTAAACGCAGGAATTCGCCAAGGACGCTAGAAATTGGAGTTTTTCGCCATTCGGATCCAAACCAAAAGCAAATATGTATGCACAAGTGATAGGCAATCACTCCCAACAGTCCAATGACAGTTATAGGCAAGATGTGAGATTAAAAATCTCACCTTTTCACGGAATTTTATGAAGATAACCAAAAAGTAAATAAATTTGGGAAAATTTAACAATAAAATAAAATATGGAGATTCATCTATATTAATAAATAAATTATATATATATAGTTTTATACCAATTTAAATCTTAGTTACATATTTATAAACTAGTATAAAAATAGAACAATAGGAATTTATTCAAGTAATAAATAGAAACAAAAGAAGTAATAAAACTTATATCAAATAAAGTAGGTAAGCTTGCAAAAGAAAGAATATAAAATATAAACCAAGTAATAAATGCAAACGTCTCTAGCACCCCACAAAATCTTCTCAATATCATTTCCAGCCGAGTGAGAAAATGCAAGGCAAGTACAAACCAAATATAATATACTACCTTTATAGAAAGCAAACCAGACAAAGTAAAAGGAAAATAGATAAGTCTAAGCTTGTATAAGGAGACTAGGAAGTAGAAGACAATAACAATTAATACAATATCTCTAGTACACAAGATTTCAGCCCCCAAGCAAGGAAAATCTCTAACTTGAAGATTCATAAACAATTTCTAAGTACAAACAAACCATGTTATCACCTGTACACTTTCTTTTATAATATCAGCCTTGTTTCATTAGTTCGACATTCAAAAGCTGAGAAAAAAATTAATGTAAACATCATCATCTATAAAACTCAAAACAACATTCAACAACAAGTCTCGGATTCAAGTTCGAATCTGGAAGTCAAAGCAAATCATCATAGTTTAAAAACATCAAAACAATCCACTCAAGCCAGAGAATAAAAAGAAGAACTCCAACTTGCAAAATTTCAAAGCTGTTCAACATTATAAAGCTCTGTTCTTTCTTTTCCGGAAAACAACGGTGAGTAACATCACAACTTAAAAGGTTTAAGTATATAATTATGTTGCATATTCATCTTTGAAATAAATATGATTGTGAATATATTTATAAATAGAGTCTTGTGTTTATATATGAATATATTAGTGTGCATGCTGTGTATCTGCATTTTTTTTCTCTGATTCTAGTTCCAGGCAAGATCAAATTAAAATCCACTTGCTCTTAATCCAATATGTGTTAGTACTTAAGTCTTGATTTAAAGCCTATTTGTTATATCATAGATTTAAGTTTAAAAATTTTTTAAGTAGAACAATTTGAATTGTCTCTGTCAATATTGAACAACACAGCAATTCAAAATATAAGTTAAAAATCAATCACCTTGATTCTTCGATCCAGATATATGAATCAATTGTTAAAACAAAAATTTGATTTTTGAAACTAAAATCTCTATTTTTAGTTAAGTGTTGGAGGTGCATTATTGGGTTGACCAGAAAATGGGTTTTGGGGTTTATCTGATGATTTAGTGGACCTGGAATGTTGTAGTTCTTCCTGGAGGTGGAGGAATGATTGGTGAGTAGAGGAAAAATGGCAGGTGAATGGTTAACGATATGTGGCATCAGTGGTTGTTCATTTTAGTTTCTAAACCTAGTTTTCTGGTGGTCGGAATTTTGATGCTTCTCGTTTCCTCTGGTGCATCGAGTGTTGCAGGGATTTGGGGATCGGAAGAGGGGATGTAGGCGAAGGTTTGGCCGGACTCGCTGGTGCTCTGATGGTCGGAGAGGAATAGACGAGGTGTTGACAGGTTTTGGATGGTGTTGCTCGGGTGTTTCCAGGTTGGGGTTTTAAACTCGAATTCGATTTCGAGTTGAGATGGAGTAGGTCTGATGTTGAGTTGGTGTTTGGAGAAGCTATTCGAAGTGGGATGATCGGCGTTGATGGTCGGAATCACCCACAGCCTCCTTGCATGTGCACAGCATGTTGTTTTGGTAAGGTTGTATGTTTTGAGTTGAGGATGTGATTGACTCGAAGTAGCTTATCGTTTTTCTCGGGGAAGAAGGGTTTTGGACTCGAAGCGGAAATGTGGAGTCTCGGGTCGTTTTAAAAACTTAAACAAATTTTAAGTTGAAATTTTCGTACCGGGTTGCTTTTTGGTAAAACTCGAAGTGAGTCTCGAGTAAGGATCGGGTTTGACCCGAAGCAAAGGTTTAGGTCATGTTTTAAAAGCAAAGTTTTGAAAATTTTAAAAAGGGATTTGTGTTAAATCTTTGCTTAAATAAATTCTTTTTCTTTAAAAAAAATGTTTACTTAAACTTTGGGTTAAGAAATTTTGAAGTAATTAATTAATTAATGATAAAGGATTAATTTATAGTAATAAATTAATTTAATTAACTCGATAATCAAGTTATTTAATTAACAACTAAGATTAATTTATTTTGTAATTAATTAAATAAGTAATTTGAGGTTTAACTTAATTTAATAATTAGAGATTAATTAATGGGTAATTACTGGTTATAATTAATTAATGAATTATAATAGAAGGTTTGGACGAGACTTCGTCGAACCTCACACCCCGGAATGGTCAAAACAGGAAAGATGCAGCAAGGTTATTGGGGGTAGCGCCCCTTAGGGTATGTACATTTCCTTCTGGATAGAAGTGGTATCATGGTATGGAGCCCAGATACTTAACTTATGTGGATGTCGCAAATATATTTATATCTTACTTTGTGATTTGTTGCTGGGGCCCCGGTTAAAGGTTGGTTACAACCGGGAGATGGCATACTCGTGTCAATAGTTACCCAGTTAGGGGTAACCCATCCTTGTGTTGGCAGAGATCTAACCGTAATGTTAGGTTATTTCTCAGGGTCGTCTTTCCAGAGGCGTACCTATGTGGCAATGGGAAGTTCCTTGGCCTGACCATTTGTTGGAAATCCAAAGAAACAATACGAGCCTTGTACGGTTTTAGTTGTAGAACCTTCCATTTAATATGGTAGCTATAGTAGGCATACTATAATGGTACCTATGCTGGCTAAGATTTATATTCTACTTTCGGAAAGTTTTATACACTATGCACTAATAATAATATCAAAAATGATTTGATTTTGCGTAGTAAGCATCTTTGACTATCATAAGAAGAAATCTCCTCCAATTCTGCGTTTGCATTGTGTGTGTGGCGGGAGGTCTTATGGTAGTTTCATTTTCTAAAAGCATTGTGAATTGACTTTAAAATTCTCTGCTATTTGTTCTTAAAGATAAACTGTTTTTGTTGCTCACACCAGTCCCATGAATGATCCGGAGTTTATTGTTTCTTTCCTAAACTCTGGGTGCTCAAAATTTTTCTACACGGGCAGTCTAGAGTTGGGTTTTTCAGATAGTCAGAATTAGTAGATTTTCTGGAGCTAGTTCAGTCTTTGGATATGAACTGCACTTGCTTATCTTTGTGGCTCATTATTGGGAGTTCGAGCTATTTCTGGATTGGTGCTTTGAAGATGGAGATTATCCGCTGCTGATGTTATCGTTTTCTTTTTCGCTGCTATTTCTTGTATCATATCTCTTATGTATATTGATATTCATTTTATCATTCTGTTGTATCAGATATTGTATCAAAGCTGTATATCAATGTATTATTCTTTTTCTTTCGCTGTGTTATTTACTTAACCGTGTTATAAGCTCCGGCGACTTGGATTTGAACGGTCGAATCTACGGCATTCGAGTACGATGTAAAGTATGGATGTCGATTTTCGAACGCAAAAAACCCATATCGTTACATTTGGTATCAGAGCTAAGGTAAAACTTTAGCTCAGGAGTATAACACGTTAAGTAACTCATTAGAGATAGGGTGAAGTATCCCTAGAATGAGTATATCCCTAAGATATCCGTTTAAACGTCTCAGTAAATTCTCTTGTTATCCACTGATAGTGAGTATGAGTGTAAGAAGAGGACCAGATAGGGGACAGGGAAGTACGACTATAAATGGTCAATACCCTATGACAGTGGAAATAATTTTCTCCATCAATATTCTTTGATTCGTTTCCAAATTCTTTTCATTTCTTCGTACCAACTACAAGAAGAAGTTTCGGTGTGATGATGGTTCTACGAATCGTTGTAGAAAATCCTTACTTCGTATTTCACTGGTTTCTTATCAGTTTTTTTTTAAACTTTAATGAATGGGAAATTTGGAATTAAAATTTTAAATAAATTGGAAATTTTAAATTGAGTTAAATTGATTAATAGAATATGAAGCTAAATTTGAATTGTATCAATAAAACGATATCGTTTAAAAACAAATTTGAAATTCTATTATAATTTCTCGGGTTAATCGAAGTCTGAAGAGGGACAAGTTATGTATACTTTGGAATATTCCAATTTGAGTTTGGAATCCATATCTTGTGTTTAAGGGATTATAGGAGATCGAATCTATCTATCTATCTCTGTGTTATTTTTGTGCCTGTAAATTTCGAGGACGAAATTCTTTTAAGGGGGGAAGTTTGTAACGACCCTAGATTTTAATTTAATTTAAATTTATAATTTATTGAATGTTTGAATTAAAATTGTATAATTTATTTTAAATTGAAGCGAGTTTCCCTGATTCAAATAGAATATATATATATATGAGTAAATTTGAATTTATATATATATATATATACACATTGAATTTAAAATTGAATCACAAATAAATGATTTTTTTTTAAAAAAATTATACTTTGGACACAAGTATGTAAATAAGTAAATAAATAATTGATGTAAATTTTATAACTTATGATAATTTGAATTTAAATAGTAATATAAAAATAAGATAATTAATCTTAGAGATTTTTATAATAATAAATGTATAAGCTAGAAAAAATATATATATAAGATAACCAAAAAGTAAATAAATTTGGGAAAATTTAACAATAAAATAAAATATGGAGATTCATCTATATTAATAAATAAATTATATATATATATATAGTTTTATACCAATTTAAATCTTAGTTACATATTTATAAACTAGTATAAAAATAGAACAATAGGAATTTATTCAAGTAATAAATAGAAACAAAAGAAGTAATAAAACTTATATCAAATAAAGTATGCAAGCTTGCAAAAGAAAGAATATAAAATATAAACCAAGTAATAAATGCAAACGTCTCTAGCACCCCACAAAATCTTCTCAATATCATTTCCAGCCGAGTGAGAAAATGCAAGGCAAGTACAAACCAAATATAATATACTACCTTAATAGAAAGCAAACCAGACAAAGTAAAAGGAAAATAGATAAGTCTAAGCTTGTATAAGGAGACTAGGTAGTATAAGACAATAACAATTAATACAATATCTCTAGTACACAAGATTTTAGCCCCCAAGCAAGGAAAATCTCTGACTTGAAGATTCATAAACAATTTCTAAGTACAAACAAACCATGTTATCACCTGTACACTTTCTTTTATAATATCAGCCTTGTTTCATTTGTTCGACATTCAAAATCTGAGAAAAAATTAATGTAAACATCATCATCTATATAACTCAATACAACATTCAACAACAAGTCTCGGATTCAAGTTCGAATCTGGAAGTTAAAGCAAATCATCATAGTTTAAAAACATCAAAACAATCCACTCAAGCCAGAGAATCAAAATAAGAGCTCCAGCTTGCAAAATTTCAAAGTTGTTCAACATTATAAAGCTCTGTTCTTTCTTTTATGGAAAACAACGGTGAGTAACATCACAACTTAAAAGGTTTGAGTATATAATTATGTTGCATATTCATCTCTGAAATAAATATGAGTAACATTATCCCGGTCGAACCCGATGCCCCTAACCCACAAGAGAATTCCTTTGAAGTCATGGGTCCCCTTGGTTGGGACAACTGGCCGATTGTAGATCAGAATTGGAATCCCTATGCGGACCTAGACCTTTCCAATCCATGGTTCCTCCAATTTCCCATTCACAGCCACTCACCAGCTCTTCAAAACTCCATAAGCCAGCTAGCCCTAATCCCCTCACCTCATCATCCGCCTCCAGCCAACTCTCATCCTTCACGCAACCAACCCTTGGATAACCAACTAGCCCTCCTTCCCTCGGACGTTTGAGCAGCAACATCGCCACCTCGGGTCGGACAAGAGTCTTCATTGGTCACTCCTATAGCAGTCAGACGTAGCGCCAGACTACATAAAGCGGCGTCTCACCCGGGTAGCTTTTTCAAACCTGTAGTTTTTTCCTCTGCTAACAAAATTCTTAATAAAAAAATTGCACGTTGCATGGGGGTGAACTTGCGAGAAGAACACCTCACAGCCATGCAAACACTAGAACAGGAGCGTTTGTCCCCTTCCCAATGAAGATTATCACCTGGAATGTCAGGGGTTTAGGGGACCCCAGCAAAAGTATTGCCCTAAATCTCACCCTGTCCCCACAAAAAAGTGATATTCTCCTCATCCAAGAATCAAAACTCGTGGACCCCTCTCCTACCCAAATAAGGCAGCTAGGTGGGCCATATCTTACTGGGTGGGCCCACTTGAATGCTGTAGGATCCAGTGGTGGTTTAATCACCCTCTGGAATGAATCCATATGGTCTCATTGTCAAACCATCCTTCATCCTTCTGTCCTTCATGTTTCACTTTGCCACATCCAAACCAACACCATTTACTTCTTCTCCAATATTTACGGCCCACAAAATTCGACCGATAGAAATACCCTGTGGAATAACTGCCTCGCCTTTGCCACCCACCTCAATGGCCCTTGGTTATTAGGGGGACACTTCAACACCACCAGAAATACCCATGAAAGAAACTCCGGAAACATCTCTCAAGACTCAGATTCATTTAACTCCTTTATCAGTTCCGGTTCCCTAATTGACCCACCCATCAACAACAGACTATATACCTGGTCAAATCGTAGATCCGACCCGTCACTTGCTAAACTTGACAGATTCCTCTTCAATGTCAATTGGGACGATCTGCATCCCCTTTCCATCGTTTCCGGCCTAGCCTCGACTATTTCAGACCACTGCCCTCTAATCTTGGATTCGGGCTCATCCTCCAACCTAAATCGTCCCTTCTGCTTTGAACGCCTATGGACTCTGGAACCCTCATTCGACAATTTCATTCAGTTGGCATGGTCCCAACCGGTTGTGTCCAACTCCGCAACCGCCAGGGTAGTCTCCAAACTCCGTTCACTCAGAAAGATCATCAAACCTTGGGTCAAAAACATCTGGGGCTCCCTTCGTTCGCGCATTTCTACCACCCAAGATGTTATCTTAGAACTCAATATACTCGAAGAATCTCGACCCCTAACTCCAACCGAATACTCTCAACTGAAGACATTATAATCTGAGGTTGATAGACTTATCAAACAAGAGGAAATTGGTTGGAAACAAAGATCCCAATCCAAATGGTTAGAGGAGGGAGATAGGAATACCTCCTTTTTCCATCGAATGGCCAATGGCAGACGCAGATCTATCAACATCACAGAGTTAGTCCACAACAATTCCAGCTTCACCGAATCGCCTGACCATCTCCGCCTCTTCACTGACTACTACCGAAATATCCTTGGCAAGTCATCCCCGGCGCTACCCCCTATTGACTGGAACCTCCTATACCCATCCTGTCCCCCAATTCCCGTTGACCACCCATTTTCCGAAGATGAAGTTTGGGCCACGCTTAGAGACTTGTCGGATGATAAGGCCCCGGGCCCAGATGGTTTCGGTCCACACTTTTTTAAACGTTATTGGGAAACCATCAAATTTGACTTGCTAGATATGTGCGAAGAATTCCAGGCTAATCCCTCCTCAGTTGCCCGCCTTAACCACGCCAACATCATCCTCATCCCCAAATCCCCCGGCGCTAACACTATGCCCACTTTCAGACCAATCAGCCTGCTCAACACCACATTCAAAATCATCACAAAGGTTCTTGCTAATAGACTTCAGTCAGTCATCGATCCTCTGGTGGGGTCGGAACAGTCCGCCTTCATACTAGGCAGAAACATTTTTGACTGTGTCGCCGCCACTCAAGAAGTTGTCTCTTACTGTCATAGAACATCAACCCCTGGTACCCTTCTAAAATTAGATTTTTCCAAAGCTTTCGACACGGTACACTGGGACTTCATCCTGGACCTTATGAAGCACAGGGGCTTTCCGCCAAAGTGGTGCGGTTGGATCGAAGGGATACTCAATACAAGCATTTCATCCATCTCAATCAATGGTTCTTCGGGTGGTCACATTAAATCAAACAGGGGATTGAGACAAGGGGACCCGCTCTCTCCCCTAATCTTTGTCCTGGAAGCGGATGTGTTCAACCAGATGATCAAACTTGCCTCATCCAATGATTTATTTAGAGGTATCAAGCTTCAAAACTCAGATTTGTCTGTGTCTAACCTTCAATTTGCAGATGATACGATCCTATTCGCTTCCACCGATACCAACCACATCCATTGCCTCAAGGTTGCGTTGTATGTCTTTGAAGCAATTTCCGGCCTATCCATCAATTTTAACAAAAGCTCTGTCATCATGCTTGGCAACTCCGCTCATCTTGACCCTCAAATTTCATCCCTCCTCAATTGTAGCATAGCCCAATTCCCCATTTCATACCTAGGCATCCCCATCCGCCCCACCAATCTCCACCGTGCTGACTGGCTCCCCCTCATTTCCAAAATTGAATCCCGACTCTCAACTTGGAAGGCACACTCGCTTTCTTCTGCAGGTCGCCTTGTCCTAGTCAAATCAGTCCTATCAGCCATCCCCTCATACTGGATGTCCTTCCTCACACTTCCATCCTGGGTTATCAAGAAAATTGACTCAATCAGGCGCTCGTTTCTTTGGAACGGTGGCAACGCAAAAAGGATGGTCAATTGGAAGACGGTATGTCTGCACCACAATCATGGGGGGTTAGGGATTACAGACCTTCGCACATTCAACCAAGCGTTGCTGTCCAAATGGCTTTGGAGATTACTCACACCTAGAAACTACATCTGGAAATCGTGGATTCTATGTCAACATTATCATTCAAACCCCCATTTGGCGCTCCACACCACCACCCAGTTCAGGCCATCCCCTTCTGGTCCGGGCTCCTTCTAACCCTTCCTAGAGTCAAAACACTTTTCCAGGTGAAAATCGAAAGAGGAAACATATGCCTCTTCTGGCATGACACTTGGTATGGCCAACTGCCCCTTTCTAAGCTCCTACCCAACCTCTTCTCGCATGCCATCCTCCCTTACGCAACAGTTGAAGACTACCTCACACTTGGTCCTGAGCACCTTTGCCCACCCTCCATCTTCGATGCAGACTTGGTTCCTGAACTCCTCTCCGCCACAAATATCCTCCTATCGATTCATCCTTCCAATAGTCAAGACCTCTTCCTCTGGGCCCTTGCACCTTCCAAGGGCTTCTCAGTCGCCTCCTGCTATCAACACCTAATTCACCCCGGACGTCTTTTCTCCTTCCCTAGGAGTTGGCATTGCAATCTTCCACCTCACATAGCTTTTTTCCAATGGTGCCTAATTTCTGGAAGAATTAATACCAAGGACAGACTCAATAGACTCAACATCCTCATTGACCCGCGCTGCGTCTTCTGTTTAACACACGACGAATCAGTAACCCACCTTTTTTCGAATGCGACTTCTCCTACTCAATTTGGGCTGCAACCAGTGCATATCTTTTGGGTTTTATCCCCACCGCGACCTCCTTCTTCGAGTATTGGCAGTATAATCAGCAGAATGCGCTGATGGACACTTTCATATCAATCTTTAGTTGGTGCATTTGGAAAGAGAGGAATGCACACGTGTTTGCGAAACCTGCACGACATTTTGGTGGAACCTATAGAAGTATCACTCACTTTTTCTCCTCTCTAACAGGTCAAACCTCCTCCGCACCGTTCCGTCTGAGTATCCCGCCTTGCAGCGTCCAACCAGCTGAGTCTCAAGGTAGTACTAATGCATCTCCAGAAAGGTAGTTTTAGTCCACCGTGGGCCATTTCTTAGCACCTGTAATAGTTAGTATGTAATGGACTATGATACTCTAGCACTTTAATTGTACTTTGTTGCTTCATAACTATTTTTTTTGGCCATCGATCGGGCTTGTCGATCGACCTCTTACATATTATATAATATAACTACTTAACCGGCTATGTAGTCTCACGCTACACACCCGTCTCTCTCAAAAAAAATGATTGTGAATATATTTATAAGTAGAGTCTTGTGTTTATATATGAATATATTAGTGTGCATGCTGTGTATCTGCATTTTTTCTCTGATTCTAGTTCCAGGCAAGATCAAATTAAAATCCACTTGCTCTTAACCCAATATGTGTTAGTACTTAAGTCTTGATTTAAAGCCTATTTGTTATATCATAGATTTAAGTTTAAAATTTTGTTTAAGTAGAACAATTTGAATTGTCTCTGTCAATATTGAACAACACAGCAATTCAAAATATAAGTTAAAAATCAATCACCTTGATTCTTCGATCCAGATATATGAATCAATTGTTAAAACAAAAATTTGATTTTTGAAACTAAAATCTCTATTTTTAGTTAAGTGTTGGAAGTGCATTATTGGGTTGACCAGAAAATGGGTTTTGGGGTTTATCTTATGATTTAGTGGATCTGGAATGTTGTAGTTCTTCCTGGAGGTGGAGGAATGATTGGTGAGTGGAGGAAAAATGGCAGGTGGATGGTTAACGATAGGTGGCGTCAGTGGTTGTTCATTTTAGTTTCTAAACCTAGTTTTCTGGTGGTCGGAATTTTGATGCTTCTCGTTTCCTCTGGTGCATCGAGTGTTGCAGGGATTTGGGGATCGGAAGAGGGGATGTAGGCGAAGGTTTGGCCGGACTCGCTGGTGCTCTGATGGTCGGAGAGGAATAGACGAGGTGTTGATAGGTTTTGGATGGTGTTGCTCGGTTGTTTCCAGGTTGGGGTTTTAAACTCGAATTCGAGTTGAGATGGAGTAGGTCTGATGTTGAGTTGGTGTTTGGAGAAGCTATTCGAAGTGGGATGATCGGCGTTGATGGTCGGAATCACCCACAGCCTCCTTGCATGTGCACAGCATGTTGTTCTGGTAAGGTTGTATGTTTTGAGTTGAGGATGTGATTGACTCGAAGTAGCTTATCGTTTTGCTCGGGGAAGAAGGGTTTTGGACTCGAAGCTGAAATGTGGAGTCTCGAGTCGTTTTAAAAACTTAAACAAATTGTAAGTTGAAATTTTCGTACCGGGTTGATTTTTGGTAAAACTCGAAGTGAGTCTCGAGTAAGGATCGGGTTTGACCCGAAGCAAAGGTTTAGGTCGTGTTTTAAAAGCAAAGTTTTGAAAATTTTAAAAAGGGATTTGTGTTAAATCTTTGCTTAAATAAATTCTTTTTCTTTAAAAAAAATGTTTACTTAAACTTTGGGTTAAGAAATTTTGAAGTAATTAATTAATTAATTAATTAATGATAAAGGATTAATTTATAGTAATAAAGTAATTTAATTAACTCGATAATCAAGATTTATTTAATTAACAACTAAGATTAATTTATTTTGTAATTAATTAAATAAGTAATTTGAGGTTTAAATTAATTTAATAATTAGAGATTAATTAATGGGTAATTACTGGTTATAATTAATTGATGAATTATAATAGAAGGTTAATTAATTTATTATTAATGGTTAATTAATAAATGATTAAAGAATAATTAATCAAAATAATTTGTAATTTATCGATGTTAATTAACCAGGATTAGTAATTCATAAGAAATTAATCTAATTTGAATTAATCAGACAATTAACTGACCTTACTTATGGATATTTGGATTCTATTGGATGACTTGATTGTTTGATATCCCTGATATATGATGCTTTGTGATACATCCTGATTTATGTTGTGATCTGTAATTTACTTACCTGTTATTATCTGTGAATCTGTGAATGAGCGATAAGCGTTATAGTTATATCGCTTATCAACTATATTTCTGTATTTTAAATCTGTGATGATTGAATGATGTTGCACTACTGTGTGAAACCCCTGGACTACACCATACACACACAAATATGGATTTCACGAGGAAATCGATTAAGTCACAGATTTTTGAAAATAGTTTTGGATTTATATTTTTAAATTCAAATGTTTTGGAAATGGATTGGGTTTAAAGTGAAAAGCTTTTGAAATAGAATTTCAAATATGAAATTTATTTTGAGTAACTTGATTGAGTTTGAAATTTAAATTTATTTGATTTAAATTTGAATTCAATATTTGAAATTGAATTCTATGATTTGAAACTAGGGATTAAAGATGTTATACCAGTTATATAAGGGTTAAACTATTTTAAAAGTATTGATTTTGGAATGTGAATATAATTCAAGGGCTTTAACTCGTGCAAATATAATTGGATTTTTCTGAAACGAAAACTATTTGTTTTCAAATAATAACAGCTTTTATATAAGAAGTGAACTTCCAATTTGTGTTGAAAGGTTTCAAATTTAAAATGAAATTGAAATGTTTTGAAAGGCTATGAATGAATCTTTGGGAACGAGTTTGAAAGTTATAAATTAAATCTTAATTTAAAGATTTAACGAGTCAATCCAATTAGAATGCAAATTGTTTTGAAACCTATGAATAGATCTTTATGAAACGAAGTAAACTTTGTGAAATGAATCTTTTCGTTTAAAAGATTTAAGAATGGTAATTTGTTTAATCCATTTAAAAGAAAGGTTTGGGTAATAAGTTGTGACTTAATTGAAATCCCATATCCATATGTTTTAAATATTTCGCTCACTATTCGGGTTAACCGGGAAAGGACCTTTGGGTCGTATAACCCATTCCGAATAATGATATGTCGTATATGGATAGCATTTGAAGACCGGTGGTGAAGACCGAATATTTTCGAAAACAAAAGGACAACTCGTCGAATGTCTTTGCATCGACTGGTCCCCGGTATAGAGACTCCATATGTGATGGGAAGTCCGGACGTGATTAGAAATTATCCGGATTTGCAAGGACTTCTTTGGAAGTGCCTTTGGTTCTGTTCGAACCCAGAACAGACTTGTATGGATTGTATGTCTGACATTACACTTTGAGATATAAAGCTGATTTCTTTCAAATACATATCTGTTTGGTGGTGGAGAATTTATTCTCTTAGCTTAACACTCTTCTCTAAGACGTACGAGCTCAAAGGTTATGTAGTTGAAATTTATCAGCAATATACTCCCAATTTGGTAATGTGACATGCTGAGTATTGCTGTGTGATGATCATTGTTTGATCATTTGTGATATGATCATTTGTTTGATCATTTATCTTTGTGATCATTACTTTGATCATCTGTTGACCCAAAGCATGGCTTTGTGCCAAAGCATAGCTTTGTGGACGAGACTTCGTCGAACCTCACACCCCGGAATGGTCAAAACAGGAAAGATGCAGCAAGGTTATTGGGGGTAGCGCCCCTTAGGGTATGTACATTTCCTTCTGGATAGAAGTGGTATCATGGTATGGAGCCTAGATACTTAACTTATGTGGATGTCACAAATATATTTATATCTTACTTTGTGATTTGTTGCTGGGGCCCCGGTTAAAGGTTGGTTACAACCGGGAGATGGCATACTCGTGCCAGTAGTTACCCAGTTAGGGGTAACCCGGCCTTGTGTTGGCAGAGATCTAACCGTAATGTTAGGTTATTTCTCAGGGTCGTCTTTCCAGAGGCGTACCTATGTGGCAATGGGAAGTTCCTTGGCCTGACCATTTGTTGGAAATCCAAAGAAACAATACGAGCCTTGTACGGTTTTAGTTGTAGAACCTGCCATTTAATATGGTAGCTATAGTAGGCATACTATAATGGTACATATGCTGGCTAAGATTTATATTCTACTTTCGGAAAGTTTTCTACACTATGCACTAATAATAATATCAAAAATGATTTGATTTTGCGTAGTAAGCATCTTTGACTATCATAAGAAGAAATCTCCTCCAATTCTGCGTTTGCATTGTGTGTGTGGCGGGAGGTCTTATGGTAGTTTCATTTTCTAAAAGCATTGCGAATTGACTTTAAAATTCTCTGCTATTTGTTTTTAAAGATAAACTGTTTTTGGTGCTCACACCAGTCCCATGAATGATCCGGAGTTTATTGTTTCTTTCCTAAACTCTGGGTGCTCAAAATTTTTCTACACGGGCAGTCTAGAGTTGGGTTTTTCAGATAGTCAGAATTAGTAGATTTTCTGGAGCTAGTTCAGTCTTTGGATATGGACTGCACTTGCTTATCTTTGTGGCTCATTATTGGGAGTTCGAGCTTTTTCTGGATTGGTGCTTTGAAGATGGAGATTATCCGCTGCTGATGTTATCGTTTTCTTTTCCGCTGCTATTTCTTGTATCATATCTCTTATGTATATTGATATTCATTTTATCATTCTGTTGTATCAGATATTGTATCAAAGCTGTATATCAATGTATTATTCTTTTTCTTCCGCTGTGTTATTTACTTAACTGTGTTATAAGCTCCGGCGACTCGGATTTGAACGGTCGAATCTACGGCATTCGAGTACGATGTAAAGTATGGATGTCGATTTTCGAACGCGAAAAACCCGTATCGTTACATGTACTCAGTTTTAAAACTAAGCACAAAACTATACTCAATTTTAAAACTTTAAAACCGAGTAGAAACTATACTTAGTTTTAAAATCTGGAACATTGTATAATGCTTAATGCTTTTTAATTAGCAATGCAAGTGACAACTTATAATGTGATGCAAGCGACTGATATGCATTTTAATTAGCAATGCAAGTAAACAAATAGATCCATTTTTTGATTTTATTCCATGTTTATATTTGAATGAGTAGAAAAATAGTTCAATCCTTATTTGAATTTTTCATGTCAACATTCTATAACAGTATGTATAATGGAGTATGCAAAATAATTACTGCTTAGAACTTTGTCACTGCGTAGTGATTTATTTAGTCTTTTCTCATTTGATCTTTGATTAACAAATAAGAGTTATGTTTGAAGCCAAAGATATGAATAGGAGTGTTGAGCTAAAGCATAGTGTAGATTCACTTGGAAATGGGTATTGATGTTAACAAATGATTTGCAGTAAATATGTATATAGTTTAGTGAAAGTTATATATAATGTTTCATTTATAATTGCAATAAAGCAACAGTCATAGGTACCAAGTATGTATTTATGTAAATCTAGATTGCTGTTAGCATGAATCAACAATGTGAATAATGAAATGTATTTATAATAAAATAAGTTCTTTTATTTTTAACTTCTGATTGTGGCTAACATATTTTAAAATTATAACTTTTTGAATTTTTTTGTATTTAGAGAATTCGATTTAGGTTGATAAGTGTTTAGACTGATTATAGTTTGTGTTTCAAATGATGTATGCTAGCTTGGCATAATATTATATTATAACTATCTAATTACATTTCAATCAATCATAATCCCTTATTTATTTCACTTTTTAGGAGCTAATCTAAGTGTGGGATTTTGAATCTTATCTCTTTTCTAAAAATGATAGAATTCGAAGTCTATTTCTTTTTTGCTTCTCTTTCTTTATTTATGATTAATTCATTTTTTGTTTAATGAGTTTCTTTTGTTCTGTTTTCAATTTGCAGCTAATAGTATTATTTTAAAAGCAGTGTCAGGATTTATATATGGAAAGTGCTAGGATATTGTAGACTAGAAAAAAGGAATAGCTGAGTAAGACTATGAAAATTGCTAGGAAGACCAAATGGTATGTATTAATTTACTATTACTGCCTTCTTATCAATCTTACATTTATCTTGGGCAAGTTCAAGGAAATTGGAATTTAACAATTATACAGCGGTTTCGATCCTATAGCTATGGTGAAAGCTTAATAGTGGCTAAAACTTTGTGAATCAACAACACAAAAAATTTAGCACGCAATCCAAATTATATTAGTAAAATCATCTTCATGTTATAAGAGCTAAAAAGATATTATAACAAAATATGATCCTTATTCATTTAAGATTTGGTCCTTGATTAAATAGCAAAGTAGAAACTGAAGCAGTAACTTATTTTGAGATTCTAAAATGTCACACTCCTTTAATTAGTTTTTAATTTACTCATTTGATTTTACAATTCTTTTTGGCCAGTTATGGTGAGCAGCTGCCATGGCTATGTGGTATATACATTATATGAGTGGTCGATCCTTTTCTTTTAAATAGTATAACTTTTACAATTGATTATCTCTCAAGTTAAAAATTATGGTCTCTACAATTGATAGTCTCTCAAGTTAAAAATTAAAATGGCAGACCACAACAATAAAATTCCTCATAGTTAAATCCACTAAAAGCACCTTCTAAATTGAAATTAAGCTCTTGGGTTTAGGACAGGAATCAATCATCAAGACTGTTATAACACCTAATGCATAAATAGCCTTATAGTTTAGTGCTAATAAAGAAAATCTATTTTCCATTAATTTCAGGAGGTAATTCTAGATAAAAAAATATAACACTGAAATGCAATGGTTTCTTATTTTCCTAAATCTTGGTTGTCCAAGATAGCTGCAATTGCCAACCATCCAAATAGCATGTACTTATAGTTAGTGCTTAGTTATAGGATTAACATATAGCAGTTGAGAATTTTATTTATGATATTAGTTGTGGAATAATAAAGAGTTGAACCAACTTTGAACCATCATTAACGGTATTCTTTTTATTTTATTGTTTCAGTAAGAAAACTCCTCTTAACTTAAAACTGAAGGTAAAATAATGTACTCAACAATGAATTTATTGACCATGACAATTAACTGTAAAAGAAATATAAACTGAAAGAGAATAAACTGCAAACAAAATTGAAAAAGCATGTATTTGTGGAAAAACACATAAATATGAATCAAAGAAAGAATGAATCCATATATGACCGTTACAGTTAGAACCCAGCAAATATCCTATAACCTTGTCTTCGATAAGTTAGATCCATTACAATTCGGTTGGTAAGATAAAAAAAGAACAATAATAATAGTAGTTGTCCAAATAAAATTTTGGTATGCTGTAATGAAAACTATACACAATAATAACTCCAACAATAATCTTTATCATGGTTATAAGTGAGTTTTCTATCCATATGCCACTATATATATTTTATGTTTCCAGTTTTTTATATTAGTTTTCCATACAAACAACTCTTACAGTATCTCATATCTTACTATATTGATTATTCACTCTGTTTCTACTTCTTGTATAAATGTATGTGTTCCTATATATGTGCAAGTTTCAGTAGTTTTCAAAGTATAATTCACGAGATTCTAATAGAAATAAAGTTTCAAAAGGTATTTATTTATTTGATATAAAAACTGAGCAATCAGTTTATAAAACTGAGTATGGATATGGTTTTGATATAATAAAAAAGTATGAAAAGTGAGTGTGGATGAATGAAGTATTTGATTTGGCGAGAGAATAAATGGGTGAGCAAAGTGTTTATGTATGTGTAAATAGTATCACCTTTATTAAATACTTTTTTTAAAACAATCTATAGATTTCTTCAAAACTGTAATTCTGTCGATCAAAAGCAACAATGTTTTTAAACCAATTTTGCTGTCTATCTGACAGGTTGGACCAATTTTGTATTAGAAATGGATAGCAGAGTAGAGCAACGTAGCATGCCTGAAGGTGTTTGGTCTGAAATTCCAGTATGGCTACCAGTGGTGAGCTTATTGTTATTACAATTTAAAACTGCATGCAAATATTGGTTTGCCCTCATTGAGAGCTCCACTTACCTGACATCACCATTGTAAATGTTAGTGTGTGAATGTGGGTAAGTTCCTACGCATAGGTTTCATACACAGTTCCTTTCGTTCTTTAATTTTGTAGCTTAAACAAATATAGAGCTCTAAAGTTTCACACAAAAGCATATGCCAAAACCGAAAATAACAGGCCTTACAGCAACAAACTTCTATTATAGGAACGAGCAAGATAGCGATAGTGCGGAAGCTGCAGAGCAATGGGCTACAAAGCATGCAAAACTTGGTAAGTTTTTCGAGCAAATGAATAGGAATCAATGGTAGGTTATGGACGTGAATGAGTGACTTGTGTTTTGTAATAATTGTGTTGGTTGTACTTGGAACTGTGCATGTTTTGGTTTCGTGTTTTGTATAATTTGTGCCATTATTTACATTTTCTATTGTGTTGTATTTGAAATTATACCATGTCAAGTGAATGTGATTATCGTATATGAATCTGTTGTAAAATATTGAATTCTATTAATGTTCAGTTTATAATTTATGATGGACAATATTGGTGAAAAAGGACTATCAAGTTTATAATTTTCAGTAGTGTTTACTATTCTTAGTTTCATGCATCATACATGAATGTTATATGGAATATCAAGTTTTATATTTTGCAATTCTGTTGGGAAATACCGAAATTCCTGTAACAACCCGTAAATTTTAACTGTTTTAAATATATAATTAATTGAATTTTTGTGAAATTTTAAACAATAAAATTTTGAAATAAAAATTTGATATTTGAAATACGTCTATTTTAACATAGCAACTGGTAAATTTTCATCACATAATATGGAAGTTTATTTTCTTGTGTAATTCTATTTCAATTTAAATCGGTTAATATTTGATGATAATTTAATATTTTCCAAACCTGAATATTTTTCTATAGAAAATTTGTAAATCATCTCCTGAGTTAGACGTCATATTTCATTTCTCCAAATTTGGACTGCTATTGCTCCGTCTACCTTAGTTCTGACATTTTAGCAGCATTTTCGGTACCGATATCGACTTTTGATCGGATGGTCGTATCGTTGATATCTCTATACCGTTTTGATCGTCTCGTCATGCTGATCTCTGCTGTATATTCATCTGTGTGCTTTGGTGTCCGATACGCGGCGATATCAGTAAAACGATTTCTGTATTGGTACCCGTTTTAAAACCTTTGGTATTCCTTTTTCCCTTTCGTGTATCCAAACTGAGAAATTGAATAGCCACTTACATTTACTATTCCGTTAATTCAACTAGTGACTATTACCATTCCACCTTCCAATTTATTCTTTGTTCACTCTATTTTCTTTCTCTCCCTCGTTCTAATTCTTACTTCAGAGAACAAAATAACAAAACATCTCTATATTTGTGTTTCTAACAAACCATTCTCCTACCTCCGCACATTCATGGATATTGCTTGCTCCTCCAATATACTTCATTGCCAATAACCCTTCCACCATCAACCGCTGTTGCGTCCATCTCCTTCCCCGAGCTGCCATCACCAGAGCCGCCTTTGCCTCGTCCTTCCCCTCTTCCCTCTCTCTCTCATTCCTCTTCCTCCGTTGCCTTCGCAGCAACCACCTCAGCCGGTCCCACCTTCCTCCGTCCGCACCCTCCTCCTCGTGATTAGCACGACAGCAACCTCCACAAAACTTTCCATCGCCCAACCCATGCCAAAGCCGAGATCACCATCCTCCAGCCTCGACCTATGACCATCACCGTCACCAAAGCTTCCGTCAATCTCTGTCGTTGTTCACCATAAATTTATCACTGACCGAAACCGTTTCACCTCCCCTCTCCTCTCCCCTTATAGCCGATCAACCTTACAGCCTCTCCTTTCCTATATATATTTATAGAGGGAAAGGTATAGATCTCGTTTATATTATAAATTCGTTGTTGTTTTGTTTCTTACACTTCCCATTTACATTTTCTCTTATATATATGATTACAGCAAGTAGTTTACAGTTTTATATATATATCAAAGTTTAGTTTGTATAAAAATATATTTTTTGATTAAAGTTTAAACTAGATATTGGTTTTGAGCAAACATATGTGGTGAATTATAATGTGTCAGTTTGTATATTTTGTAAGTAACTGGTTTGTAAACATTTATATGCATTGTTTTATGTAGAGTTTGGGTTAGTCTGTTATGTTGCTAGTTTATTTAATAGTTGTTGTAAGTTTGTGTATAGATCTTTATTTAACAGTTTTGTTTATATTGCAGAGATAAATGTCTACAGTTCAGTTAATATAGGTGTGGGTTATGCTGTAGGTATATATATATATATAGTTATAGTATAGCAGTTTACATTCATATAACAACTTCAGTTATATATGTTTTATATTTTATTGTATATATTTAAATTGTTTGCTGATATATATATATTTTCACCTGGGTACTAAATTTTATCGCGTACGTAGGTTGTATATATGGATATACCTTAGTTTATATGCATACTACGTATATATGTACTAAAATATTATCTGTTACATATATTTTAGTTTGTTTTATGTTGTAAATATTAGTTTATATAAATCTTAAAATATGCTTGCTGTATGTAAATTTTATGCCGGTTTTACACATATTAGTTTATATATATATTTTTGACAATAGTATTGGTCTATATTATATTATATAATCTAGTTATAGAGTTGTGTTGTTTTATAATAAGTTTTGATATTTTATGGATTCTGTATGAAAGGATATATAATTGCGGTATGTTTGTATAAGTTTATGGTTGTATCAAATTTTAGTAAATATGTATGCTGTTTAATGATTTTATATATATCGGTTTGTTGATTTATTTGTATAAGTGATATGTGTATATCTACATAAGTATTTATTTCAAAGTATAGTATGTATACATATTTGATTTTAGTATATGTGATGTTAATTTAAAAACAATGATTTTTGACATATGTATATAATTTAATATGTGTTTGAAAATTTAAATAGGATTTTTATAAGTATATAGTTATATATAGCTATATATACGAGTTCACTTATATCCATTATCTTCATCGATCCAGTCTGATTTATTTCGCCGATTCCTTTTATCAGCTTTGTCGTCAAATTCGCGTTCAATCGTGCTTCATTTTGGAATTCGTGCTTGGGTTGTAACTACTCTCATTGTTGAATCTCTAGCCTCGAAAGGTGAGCAATCACTCACGATTAACGTTCTTATATTTATTAAATTTGATTTCAATTGAAACGACAGTTGAAATATGCTGCTGTTAGTTATTCACACTTCTATATTTATGCTATTATCTGTATCTGTTCACATGTGACATCTGACACCATTATCTGTTATTTATATTAATGATATATGCCTGTTGTTATATAATTATCATATCTGTTATCACTCTACAAGTTCCCTGTTAGTATAGAATTCACTATGGGTTGAAATGATACATACCCGAACGATCTGTAGAATAGGAGTAAATCATTATGGGTTGAAATGATAAACTCAAGCGATTTTCATTGGAATTGAATTTGGGATTACGGGTTGAAAAGATATATACCCGTATATATTTAAATTACGGATTGAAATGATAAATATCCGTATCACTTGACCATAGGGTAGAAAATTTTATACAGACATCGTTGGTTTATATATAAATAATTTGAAAATGATTTCTATGGTTTGAAAGGAAATATATGGTTTTAATAAATATTGATTTTTAAAGATGTATTAAAGTTGGTTTAATAAAGTTGATATTTAATATGTTTAAGTATTTATTTAATATCTATATTTTTAAATATAGAGTTTATAATGTTTCAGGTTAAAAGATAATATGAAATTGATTTGAATTTATATTTATTGAAGAATTTACTTAAATAAGTTTGATTTGAAATTTATTTAAAAATTGAAATTTTAAGATATGGTTTATAACTTGAATGTGATTTAAAGTGACTTAAATGAATATTTCAAATTTACATAAATTTAAATGAGATATTTTGTTTATTTAAATTTGTAAATTGAAGCTTTATTTAAATGAAATTGGAATGATTAAGTAAATATTTAAAACAAATAATAATGAAGTGAATTTGATATATATATATATATATGAAATTATCGAATTTAGTTTTGGAAATGTGGAATATTTAAAGCTTTGAAATATATTAAAATTAAATGGTTTATTTTATGTTTCAAATCGGTATTTGAAATCGGTATAATTTGAAATGTTTAATTGAATTGAAATTGAAATTGATGATTTGAGATTGGATTAAATTTGAAATTGAAATTCGAATTAATTTGAATCGATTCGTGAAAATTGAGGAAGCTATTTTATTATATAAAGTAAATTTAAATTATATTTAAACTATTCATAATTTTTCTTTATAAATTAATTTAATATAAACTATTTTAACTTATAACTATTTTATATAAACTATTTTTATTTTATAAACTATTTTATTATATATATACTAATTTTAATATCTAAGCTGTGAAGAGGAAAGTGTTATGGATTCCAAGTGTTATGATTTCAAAGAGTTATGAATTTCAAGGTTTTTATTTCCAAAGTGTTTTGATTTTAAAAGACTTATGATTTCGGAAGCATTATAACTTTGGAAAGTGATATGATTTTGAAAATGGATATATTTGAAGTGAAAATGATATTGTTTTGATATGGTTTTAAGATGGAAATGATATTTTGGTTTTGAAGTATAAACTATTTTGAAATGACCGCGGAGTTATTATAACGTTTGGTTGTTAAAGAGACCGGGATCGGATATGGGCATACTCTCTATCGATACCGAAAACCACTTTAACAACTGTGTACGCGGTGGAGATTCCAGAATGAAGTAGGATGGTGACGACGATCCTATATGAGGTATATACGTGGACCCGACTCCCGTGAGTTGGCATAAGGTGGCTAAAACAGGAGCGATTGAAGGTCCAATGAGGTAGCTCCTCTAATCGGACACACTTCTTCGTATACCATTCTATTACTTGTGATTGATTTGATGGCCATCCTCGATTTTGATTTGGGAGTGTGTTTCGAGGTAGGGGTAGTGGCTGCTATGCGTTACCACTAGCCCGGATGCGTAATTGGTATATCTACCCTGGCATTGCCTAGTTGTGTTGTGTCACTTACCATATCAAGCTTTACTACGAGTTTGGTTTTGTGCCGTAGCCTGTGGAGTATTTAGGGTAGCTCCCGATCTGGGGGTACGCTGATACTGGATAGGCTACTGGGACTATTATGTGTTAAGGGGAATATTGGGTCACTCCTTAATGCTATTTTAAAGTAAGTTTATTTTACTTTAGACATTATTATAATAGCGTATATTACTACATAGTAGATAGTTTAACGGATCCTTAGAGGATGGTTATCCCAAACATCCTTTAAGTTACTTGTATTTCAGTTGATATTTCACTTGAGTTGGATTTATTGATATAAGAATGTTAATCCTGACTCGAGTGTTTTATGTTTTGCTTTACGCTCGGGTCAGACTGAGTGATACAGCATTTGAGACTCACCTTTGGAGTTGGAGCTTCGCTTGGAGATCCAGCTATCTATCGATTCTGCTTTCAGTTATTCAGTTGATTCCAGTGATGTATTCTGATCTTGTATTTGACTATTTCATTGAGACATCTATGTATTCGAGACCTCTGTTGTACCTTATTTAACTCTTTTATATATATAGTAGCTTCATAAACTACTATTCTTTTGTTTCCGCTGCATTATTGTTATATTACTCTGTGTCTGTGATTATGTGATTATTTATTTACTGTATATGCTGAGTTTTGCCAAATTTAAATTAAAAATATGGTATTTTGAGCAATTCAAATCCGACATGTATGGATGCGAATGGTTGAAAATTTCAGGTCGTTACATGTGGTATCAGAGCTCTGGTTTTAGGCAAAACTCAGCATATGTAGTAAATTTAATTTCGGAATCACATTCGTTCTGGCTCGAATCTCTTCTTCTTTGACTCGGTTTCTTTGAATTTTGGAACGTTTCCTTCGGTTCCGAAGTCCATTCTTGGCTCCCCTATTCGTGTCTTCTTGATTCTGGAGTATCCCATAACTCCACTTCGAATGATCTCTATAATAAATCGGCGGTCTCGCCAATCTCTGAATGATTTGTAAAGAGGTGAAACTCCTTTACAATCGGTATTGATCCACCGAAGATTTCTGCATCCTCGGTTTTCGATGTTTTTATCTCTTGCTATGCTTGAATTCTATCGATCAGATGTCGAGCTGCCTCTGGATTCTGCATCGATCTTATTCTTGAAGTCTCGGTTGACCCGGCTAAGGTTGCCCGCGATTTGTATAAGTTTATTCATCTTCCCGTTTGAAATTCAATCATCTTATCTCCCTATCGAGCCTATCTTCGAATTTGAATTCTTTTGGTTAGGATCTCTCTAATTTGAATCTCTATCCTTATTTTTGGAATCCATTCTTGTATTGTCCAGTGAGGAAGTATATTTGTAAATTAATATAATTTTTTTTTTATATTATGTTGTTTGAGTTGTTGATGTTGATTTGGGTTTTCGATCGATTCGTCTGATCAACGCTATTGATAGATTTCCAAAACACTTGAATAGAGCAAACTGACACAATATTATTTTCAAATTTGGTAAATGAAATAAATTGTATGATTATATTATATATATATAAGTAAAAAAATTCTGGATTTTTCAATAAGTTAATTAAATTGGTTATTTGGAAAGATAATATTTGATTTTCGTAAATGAATTTATAAACCATGGGTTATAAATTGATTCGGAATGAATTTAAATCAGGAATTTGAGAATTTAATTTCCAGTGATTTCAAACTTTGGTTTTAAAATTTTAAAAGTGTATATCATTTAAAGTAATTTCAAATAGAAATCGTTTCAAAGAATTTTTAAATTTTTTAAATCAGTACTCTTCTCTTTGTCGCTGGAAAATAATTTCGGTGATGATGGCCACATCATCGACATTCATTTTCGAGTTTCGAAGTGGAGAGGCCACTTAGTAGCTTTGCTACACGTTTGTTTTGGAAATTGAATTCGATTTGAATTTCTGAGGTATAATTTGATCTATAATGTATATATAAGTATATGATTATATAATTGATTTGAATATATATATATATATATAATTATCTCTAAATGGTTTGGAGTGAATTGGAAATTTAATTCTTAAATTTATGTTAACAGGTGATTTTAATTTTAAAATGAAGCCAATTTTTTTAATAAACATTTAAATTTGAAATAATAATTGAATTGGGGAAGTTTTATTTGTATAACACTCAATTACATTCAAATACAACTTACCTAAATTATTCAGAAATTGAATATGTAATTGGATAATATACAATATAAAGAAATTCATAAATAAAATTTAAGTGGTTATAATAAATGTTATACACTTAAATTTTATTATAGAGATGTTAATAGAGATGAATAGAATAATAAGTTAATTGAATAATAGATGAGACAAATAAATTTGTTTTGAAGGAATTAATAAATTGAAATTAGATTAACTCATGGAATTACCTTGAATTTAAATCAATTATTGAATATAAATTAATTTAAATTGAAATTTATATGGTTTAAATTAATTTATATGGTTTAAATATATGTGATAAGATATATTAAGTGGAATAAAGTTAATAATAATTTGGAATAAAAGAATTAAATTTGTTGAATAAAATATGAGTATAATAAATGATTATACAAATTAATGATTTAGAAATTGTTAATTGAGGATGACTAGATAATAAGACAATGAATTTAGAAATAGATAGATTGATTCAACTTAAGTGAACTCAAATGGATTAAATCAAATTGTTGAAAGTTAATTAGTTTAATTTAAATTTATACGGTTTAAATTAATTGTTTATTTTGTTTTCCAATCTATTTCTCTTCCTGGTTGTTTCTATTCTCCTACCTCGTTCCTTTTCAGGGACGAAAAGTTTTGAGTGGGGGAGAGTGTAACGACCCGTAAATTTTAACTGTTTTAAATATGTAATTAATTGATTTTTTGTGAAATTTTAAACAATAAAATTTGAAATAAAAATTTGATATTTGAAATACGTCTATTTTAACATAGCAACTTGTAAATTTTCATCATATAATATGGAAGTTTTTTTCTTGTGTAATTCTATTTCAATTTAAATCAGTTAATATTTGATGATAATTTACTATTTTCCAAACCTGAATATTTTTCTATAGAAGATTTGTAAATCATCTTCTGAGTGAGACGTCATATTTCGTTTCTCTAAATTTGGACTGTTATTGCTCCGTCTACCTTAGTTTTGACATTTTAGCAGCATTTTCGGTACCGATATCGACTTTTGATCGGATGGTCGTATCGCTGATATCTGTGTACCGTTTTGATCATCTCGTCATGCTGATCTCTGCGGTATGTTCATCTGTGTGCTTTGGTGTCCGGTACGCGGCGATATCAGTAAAACGATTTCCGTATTAGTACCCGTTTTAAAACCTTTGGTGTTCCTTTTGCCCTTTCGTGTATCCACATTGAGAAATTGAATAGCCACTTACATTTACTATTCTGTTAATTCAACTAGTGACTATTACCATTCCACCTTCCAATTTATTCTCTGTTCACTCCATTCTCTTTCTCTCCCTCGTTCTAATTCTTACTTCAGAGAACAAAATAAATAAACATCTCTATATTTATGTTTCTGACAAACCATTCTCCTACCTCCACACATTCATGGATATTACATGCTCCTCCTATATACTTCATTGCCAACAACCCTTCCACCATCAACCGTTGTTGCGTCCATCTCCTTCCCCGAAATGCCATCACCAGAGCCGCCTTTGCCTCGTCCTTCCCCTCTTCCCTCTCTCTCTCATTCCTCTTCCTCCATTGCCTTCGCAGCAACCACCTCAGCCGGTCCCACCTTCCTCCGCCCATACCCTCCTCCTCGTGATTAGCACGGCAGCAACCTCCACAAAACTTTCCATCGCCTAACCCATGCCGAAGCCGAGATCACCATCCTCCAGCCTCGGCCTGTGACCATCACCGTCACCAAAGCTATTTTATTATATAAAGTAAATTTAAATTATATTTAAACTATTCATAATTTTTCTTTATAAATTATTTTAATATAAACTATTTTAACTTATAACTATTTTATATAAACTATTTTTATTTTATAAACTATTTTATTATATATATATACTAATTTTAACATCTAAGCTGTTAAGAGGAAAGTGTTATGGATTCCAAATGTTATGATTTCAAGCTATGATTTCAAAGAGTTATGAATTTAAAGGTTTTGATTTCCATAGTGTTTTGATTTTAAAAGTCTTATGATTTCGGAAGCGTTATAACTTTGGAAAGTGATATGAATTTGAAAATGGATATATTTGAAGTGAAAATGATATCGTTTTGATATGGTTTTAAGATGGAAATGATATTTTTGTTTTGAAGTATAAACTATTTTGAAATGACCGCGGTGTTATAATAACGTTTGGTTGTTAAAGAGACCGGGATCGGATATGGGCATACTCTTTGTCGATACCGAAAACCACTTTAACAACTGTGTACGCGGTGGAGATTCCAGAATGAAGTAGGATGGTGGCGACGATCCTATATGAGGTATATACGTGGACCCGACTCCCGTGAGTTGGCATAAGGTGGCTAAAACAGGAGCGATTGACGGGTCAATGAGGTAGCTCCTCTGATCGGACACACTTCTTCGTATACCATTCTTTTACTTGTGATTGATTTGATGGCCATCCTCGATTTTGATTTGGGAGTGTGTTCCGAGGTGGGGGTAGTGGCTGCTATGCGTTACTACCAGCCTGAATGCGTAATTGGTATATCTACCCTGGCATTTCCTAGTTGTGCTGTGTCACCTACCATATCGAGCTTTACTACGAGTTTGGTTTTGTGCCGTAGCCTGTGGAGTATTTAGGGTAGCTCCTGATCTGGGGGTACGCTGATACTGGATAGACTACTGGGATTATTATGTGATAAGGGGAATATTGGGTCACTCCTTAATGCTATTTTAAAGTAAGTTTATTTTACTTTAGACATTATTATAATAGTGTATATTACTACATAGTAGATGGTTTAACGGATCCTTACGGGATGGTTATACCAAACATCCTTTGAGTTACTTGTATTTTAGTTGATATTTCACTTGAGTTGGATTTATTGATATAAGAATGTTAATCCTGAATCGAGTGTTTTGTGTTTTGCTTTACGCTCGGGTCAGACTGAGTGATACAGCATTTGAGACTCATCTTTGGAGTTGGAGCTTCGCTTGGAGATCCAGCTATTTATCGATTCTGCTTTCAGTTATTCAGTTGATTCCAATGATGTATTCTGATCTTGTATTTGACTATTTCATTGAGACATCTATGTATTCGAGACCTCTGTTGTATCTTATTTAACTCTTATATATATATAGTAGCTTCATGAACTACTATTCTTTTGTTTCCGCTGCATTATTGTTATATTACTCTGTGTTTGTGATTCTGTGATTATTTATTTACTGTATATGCTGAGTTTTGCTCAATTTAAATTAAAAATCTGATATTTTGAGCAATTCAAATCCGACATGTATGGATGCGAATGGTTGAAAATTTCAGGTTGTTACAATTCCCAACGGTTATAACCGTTGGGAAATTCCAAATTCCCAATGGTTATAACCGTTGGAAATAAGGAATTTCCCAACGGTTATAACCGTTAGGAAATACTGAATTTCCTAACGGTTATAACCGTTGGGAATTTGGGAATTTCCCAATGGTTATAACCGTTGGGAAATATATTACAGATTTTGTCACGTACCTATTACTAACGGTTATAACCGTTACAAATTGATTTGTAACAGTTATAACTGTTGGGAAATTGCAGTTCAGGTGTAGTGTATATACATTCATACACTTAACTAATGCATACATGAATACATACATATCCTAATTTATTTCTAAATAAGTGTGCACATATTTATGATATTTTGATTACAACATTTTTGATAAATTTTAGCCAAAAAATCAAAAATTCGCAAAACGAATTCCGGTCATATTTTCTGTTTTTCATCGAACTATATATTTTTATAAACTAATTTTGAAAACATTTTTATCTTCAATATTTATTATTTAAAAGAGTTTTTTTATTATTTATAAAACCAATTATTTGAATATTTAAAATTAATTAAATATTCAGAAACTAACGTGGTGAAATTCTAGGTTGTTACAAAAACTTATATAAAACTTCCTAGCAATTTAAAGTAAGAAAAGAAACCACCTATACAGGGGATTTCGATGTCGCCATACAAACAATTTAAAAGCTAAGTTCTTTAACATATAGGAATTCAAGCATGAACACATCACACAAATGTGTCATCACAACATACGCTAGCAAGATCCTAACTTTCATTCTACTAACCTTTAGTTCCATTTCCAAGCTTACAAATCAATATTTCAAACCACATACATAAACAATACATGTATACATATAACTCAACCATAGATTCCAACAAATCAAGCCAGTAGATACCACCCATAAAGTAAGCATCATTTTTAAACATATAAACAATGGTTATTTTAACATCTAAAGCTAAAAATTTAGTAAGGAAAGTAAAATAAAATTCACCTTAAGCTATCCAAAATAACCGGAAAATGGGCCAATTTCCAACTAATTTTTAGACGAGTTACTCATCGAAATTGGAAAAGTTTCCAAAGGAAAAATACTTGGAAATTCTCTTTTCTACAATTTAAGGAAAATAACCACTCAAATTGGATTTGTTTTGAGGAAGATATGGTCAAAAGAAGAAGAGGTATTTTTGGACTTTAAAATATGGGTCCAAAAACACTCTACAAAGAAATGATATTTTGACATGGCTAAGCTCAAAATTTGAAGAAATGGTACACAAGAAAGTTGTAGCCATTGGAATTTACTATGGTTTCAAAAAATGTATTTCTCCATTTGGATAAGATATGAGGAAGATATAATAAAATAAAAAGGAGGAAAAATTTAAAGAAGTGAATGGCTATTTATAAGCAAGAGAAAAAGTGAATTACCTAAATGTCCTTGTCCTTTACCCTCCACTACCCTCTTGCCACATCACCTTGCCCTCTCTTCCACCATGTACTCATGCCACCATTTGGTCCCCCTCCCTCCATTTCATGAGAAAACATCCATTTAATTACATATGTACTAATGTTTAAACATGTTTCATGTGATGTGATGTTTACTTTTTACTAAATTTATATTTTAAACTTTATATACTTAGGTACGAATACATATATACATACACTAATACACACACACACACAGAGAGATATATATATATATATATATACTAACTTATTTAGAAATGTGTATACTTACGCTAAAGAGTTCGCAACATTTCCGATAACTTTTATCCAACGAAAAATCGAAAATTCATAAAACGAATTCCGCTCACATTTTCGATTTTTCTTCAAATTAAATACTTCTGTAATCTAATTTGAAAAACTATTTCACCATCAATATTTATTATCTAATATATTTTCATTTTAATTATAAAACCTATTATTTGAATATTTAAATTAATTAAATATTCCCAAATTAAAGCGGTGAAATTCCAGGTCGTTACATTCTCCCCCCTTAAAAGAATTTCGACCCTGAAATTTAGCCATAATCCTAATCCATAAAACAAACTGAATCAGAAATACATAACTCTATTCATCGATCCATAAGATGTACATAGATCATTCCTACAAAATCTGATTTGATCACTCACTCGAATATATAGCTTTACTTTCGAACTAGTTTCGCTCACCCGGCTTTCTAATGCAGACTCCGATCAGGCTTCTTAATTAGAAACTTCCATTCTCCAAACATAGCCATATACTATGGTAAAAAACTTTGGTTTCATATTAAGAACCCTCACCAAGTGTTCGCTGTCAAAAATCGAGTGATAGATCCATATTTGAAACGGCGCGGGACACCTTAAAGTCATGCACTTGAATCGTGGATCTAACTTGTGTGAAAAGAGGAATGATCTACGTTCAACTTACATACTTATTTTATTGGTTCCTACCAATACTAATTCTGTTTCTGCTAAAATTATTTATTTAAACACATTATACAACTAACTTAAGCTTAACTTTTATAATATTCTACTACATCTTGAGAGTATATACCACTATCTGATTCAAACTTTTTCATTTTGAATTTATATCAAAACTTTTCTTGAAATGATTTTTATACATTTTAATCGTAAAATTATATTTACATAGCCCGAGTAACCCAAAATGGTACTAAGGAACTGGGTACTACCAAATAGTATCATATATTCTCTTACTAAGAAGGGTAATACTTAAGAGAAGTGCCTACCATCCGAACATATATATTTCCCATTTTTAGTTATTTTCGTGTCACTTGTACTAGTTAACATAAAATTCTTCTTTTATTCAAAATCCAATTTGTAAAATAAATAAAAATATAAGCAGACTTATATAATTTTACCTCTTTTTTTATAAAGCATTTCACAATGTTTATTCTTAGTTCAGATTATAATAAACAACTCTTATTACAATCAAATTTAAATTAAAATTTTTATCCCAACGTTATCATTGAATGCCTTATAGTCAAATTGTGAAACTGAATTCACAAGGTGTTCGTGTATAATTTTACTAAGTTGATAATTTCTCATAAACTGTCTAAGCCTAATTAATCCACAATAAATGATAATGATTAAATATTATCATTCTCTAACAACAAACATATCCTATATAACTATAACAATTTTCTGAAATTCTTCTTTTATATATAAAATATAATCTAGGTAAAAAAAATTCATTTACCTAATTTTAAACCAATACTGTGTCGGTTGGCCTTGTTTAAGTGTTTTACAGATTCCTTCTGAATCCATAAACCACTCAACGAACCAATCAACATAATATAAAACATTTTTACAAAAATAAAAAATACGCGCTCTTATATATACACACTCAAACTCATTCTAGGGTCTCGCTTACCCTATATCAAATGAGTTAACCCCACCAAAGCTTAGGTGTCTGCTCAACCTAAGCTCAGATGCCAAATGCAATGGTATGCCTTTCTTACACCTAAAGACGACACTTAATACATCTTCGGTATTCGTGTGCCAATCATTTAAGTGTTCAAAACATAGGTCGTTTAGGGTGAAGAAAGAAGAAGAGAGAATAGAATCTCACAAAAATGTGATGAGTAACATATAATATATATATCAAGTCTTTACAAAAGAAAGAACTTTATTATAAAAAATCATTAGAGCACTATCCTATTATCAGCCTAGACAGTTTTAACATCCTGTCCTTACAAATGTTGATAAATACAACAATCAAACCAATAGAAAAATAAAGAAATACGTAGACATGTCTTGGGCATCCAGCTCGCCTCATGAACTCCAAAGCATATGAAGCTAATCTGGAACCAGGTAATTAGTTGAAACACCCCATACCCCTTAGTATACCTAGAAGGACACACTAAAAGATGTGGTGCGTTATAGGTATAGCTAAAACTTACAAAGACTAAGATTCACAAGACAAAATAGATAAAAACAGCGGAAATAATTAAAACAATAATTTACCAAAAATCAAACTTCATAAGATAGAGTTATAAAACCAAATACATAAGATGTCTCAAAATGCCAATACATGTCTTATGAAAATCATAACCTCGGTCTCATAAAAATCAGAGTACAAAACTATCCCTCAAAAAGTACCAGTACATGAAATAAGCTAAAAACTAAAAATGAAGAAAAGGAATACATGAGAAAATCTTCGCCACTGAAGTCTCCAAGTGTCTGTAATCTACCGTGCTTGCCCTTGCTGACCTATGGAAGAAAAAGAGGAAAACAGAGGAGTGGGTCAGACTAAAAGTCTAGTGAATGATAGTAATTACTAGTATTCTTAAGCAAGTTAAAGATAATAGACTTTGCAACAGTTCTAGTATAAAAGGTAATAAAGAAATAGGAGGAAAGGTAAAGCTGGAAATAAACACGATTTAACTATTAGATTAATTCGATTGGATAACTTCGATTGTTTGCACTTGTCTTAGATAACTGCTTTGATTAGGCCGAATTCCCAATCCTACTTTAATTAGGCTGAAGTCCTAATTCTACCCTTTGATCGGCCTTCTACTAATGTGTCTACTGTGAGCTAGACACCAGTGCCTATGAAAGGCACCTACCAAGTGCTTGGAACTCAATAGCGAATTATATCCCCTGCACCGAGGCCACACTCTCGACCACCATTGGGTTCACACTATCTGTTTCTCCCTCTTTTGACCTTTTATCTATCCTAGACAGCATAAGCATGCCCTCATCTCACTTCAGACTATAGTGAGATACCTGTGTCCATAGAAAATAGGGAATGTTGTTGGTACTGGTCCTTGTCAAACAAAATCTAGGTGCGCCCCTTGTCCAAATCCCCATGATTTGACTTTTAATTATTGACCTTTTATCTACCCTAAACAGCATAAGCGTGCCCTCATCTCACTTCAGGCTATTCTGAGACACCTGTGTCCATAGAAAATAAGGAATGCTATTGGTATAGGTCCTACTTTTGCTTATTAACTAAGTATAAATTGTTTAAATAAGCCTCTACTTATCCTTGCTATATTTGCTTCTTAATATATTCTAAGTCTCAAAATAAGCCTTTTTCTGTTCTGTTTCTAATTATAACCTATGCTATAATATTGCTTATTAACTTAACCCAAGGTCTAAGTATAAAAATAAGCCACTTTCTCTTTTTATTCTTCTTAATCAAAATTATTCATCATTATTAGTCTTAAATTCAGTCAAAGTCCAATTTATTACCGCCTTCACATTTTACATCTTATTTTATGTAATTTCAGTGTTCTTATTATTTAGTCCATATTCGTGTTTTAATATATTCTATTCCATTCGTGTAAAAAGGAAAAATAGAAAGAAACTGACAATTATAGAAGAAAATCCTAAACGTAGAAAAGATGTAAATAAAACGTAAATAACAGTAAATTATAAATACAGTAAATAACTGTAAATAAATTGAAAAGCTATAATTAACAGTAATTAACTACAAATAACTGAAAAGAATAGCTAAATGGAAATAGACTGAAAAATAAATCTAAAACTGAAAATAAACTGGTAAAAAAGTTATTCCAAAATTGTAGAAAAACTGCAACTATTGGTAACCCTATTATTTTAAATTACTTAAAAATCTAAAATAATTACTAATCACTCACCTGTGGTCCTTAGCTCTTCCCTTGGTCTTCCCGGATCCACTTGAGGGTATTAAATATTTTAATTTAAAATGATCTTCTCCTCAGAAAATTATTCCTTTTAGGGTCCTGCTTGAGAAGGTGAACCCAAACGGAGAAAATCTAGAATGAGAAAAATAGCTAGGCCTAGGGTTTTATTTATAGTGGCGCTTTTGGATCTCAGACCGTTGGATTTGGAGATTGAATTTGGTGCAACCACGTCATCGGCTGAATAGGAGCCATCGGATGGAAGCAAGGACGCACCGGATGAGAGGAAACAACCCAAAATGACGCGTTCGAAGCTTACAGGAACGAAGAATTAAATTCTTCATTCATTCAAAAAGGCAAGTCGACCTAGGTGTCGACTGCCCCCCTTGTTAGATCAACATGCCAGTCGACCTAGGCAGTGGGTAGGTCGACCTAGGTGTCGGCCTAGCCCTATATATATATATTCTTCTTTTCTAATTTCTTGTTTAATTCGTATCTTCTTCGTTCTAGCTCAGATTCTTACGTTCTATATATGAAAATTGACCAAAAAATTACCACGGACACAATGGTGTAACTCCCGTGGCTCAATTATGATAATTTCACCAAGTTATTTTGTAATTTAATTAATTCGTTAATTAATTATTATAGCTTAATTTGCGGGTTGTTACATTCTCCCCTCCTTAAGGGATTTCGTCCCCGAAATCCCTAAGGATAGAAGAATGAAATAAATGTTTTCATCCAAGTTCTACAACCAAATACTCAACCATCATCCATTACACCCATTGTAGTGTCAATATCCCTAACTAATGCAAAAGATTAGGCAGTCCACTGATTCAGTCGACCCCTTTTTATACAATCATGTCAGTGCCATGTATACAAATGAATGTAAATTCCCTAATAAAATTGATAGTTCTATATGCATGTGACAATCATCATCTAAATGCAACAATCATGTGATAATCATCTATTTATAGCAACCATGGAAAATAAAATAAAAATGCAAATGCACACGCATCCATATGCATATGCTCTAATGTCCTAGTTAGGCCGATCCCTAAGAGATAATAGTGCCTAATGTAAGTATATGCATCCATTAGCATCCAGTAGCAAACACTTGCAACCACTAGCATCCATCATACATAACATGTTTACATTAAATTCTACCATCCATAGGTTAAATCCTAAATTCTACCCTCCCAGAGGATAATAAAGGAAAGAACCTATTCAAAACTAAAGATGGAAATACCAAATTCTAAAACTTACTATCGAAAAGATGAGGATAGGAAGTACGAGTCTTCTCTTCAGTCTCCCATGTAGCGTCTGCAACGTCATCTCCCCACTGCACCTTTACTAACAGAATTTCTTTATTCCTAAGTCTCTTGGTGTCTCGTCCAATGATCTTGGTAGGAATATGACGAACCGATGCTTCCTTTTCTACTTCCACTTCCTCCAACTAACTAGGCTCGACAACCTCCACCGAGTTATGTAAGCACTTTCTCAAGTGCGAAACATGGAAAATGTCGTGCACTCCAGCAAGCCTCTTTGGGAGCTTCACTCGATACGCCCTCTTCCCTACTCTCTCTACGATAGGGAATGGTCCTACAAATCTAGGGGCTAACTTCCCACTCGATCCAAACCTTACCACCTTCCTCAGTGGGGATACCTTAATAAAAAACTAAGTCTCCAGCCTCAAACTCAATGTCTCTCCTCCGCTTGTCTGCATAAGATTTCTTCCTATCTTGGGTTGTCTTCATCCTCCTTCGAATCAAATCCACCTTCTCCGAGGTTTCCCTAACCATGTCAGGACCAAGTAGCAACTTCTCCATAGACTCTACCCAACATGAGGGTGATTTGCAAGGTCTCTCATATAGAGCTTCAAATGGTGCCATCCCAATGCTAGCTCCGAAACTGTTATTATATGCAAACTCCACCAAAGGAAGATGCTCCTCCCAAGTTCCTCCAAAGTCTAGAATGCACATCCACAACAAATCCTCAAGCACTCTATTAACTCCCTCCGTTTGGCCATCCGTCTGAGGGTAATAGGCCGTACTCAATCTAAGCTGCGTCCCTAAAGCCTCTTGCAAGCTTCTCCAAAACTCGCTAGTAAAAATAAGGTCTCTATCGCTCACTATGTTAGAGGAAACTCATTGAAGTCGGACTACCTCGTGAACATATAAGGATGCAATATAAGATGTCGTCCTCTTACTCTTAACCGGAATGAAGTGGGCGCTCTTAGTCAAACGATCTACAATCACCCAAATGCTAGTATTCCCCTTCCTAGATCAGGGTAAACCATCTATGAAGTCCATCGAAACGTTGTCCCACTTCCATTCGGGTATATCCAATGGCTAAAGTAGTCCACCAGGCTTCTGCTGCTCCGCCTTAACCCTTTGGCACACAAGACACTTAGCTACAAACTCCGCTACATCCTTCTTCATGCCACTCCAATAAAACATCCTCTTCATGTCCCTATACATTTTATCACCACCCGGATGAATAGTCATACAAGAATGGTGTGCTTCCTCTAGAACCGCCCTCAATAAATCACTAATGCGGGGAACACAAAGCCTTCCATCTCTCCTAAGCCACCCTTTTCCATCAATGGAATAACGTTGGAGATGTCTAGAGACCTCTCCTCGGCTAATCCTATCCATAATATCCATAAGCTCTGAATCTTCTCGCTGCCTCGAGCCAATCTGATCTATAAGGATAGGCCTCACCTCAAGCGTTGCTAACAATCTAGGGGTAATGTCCGTAAAGGACTTAAATCAAAAGTGGAAATAAACTCTAGGCTCCTCCACTCTACGAACGAAGGACTAAGGGTTGCTTTCTTTCTACTTAACGCGTCCGCAACCACATTTTCCTTACCATGGGTATAAGCTATCTCAAAGTCGTACGATGCCAAAAACTCCATCCATCGCTACTGCCTCAAGTTCAAATCCTTCTGTGAGAATAGGTAATTCAATGATTTATGGTCGGTGAAAAGCTTGAACCTCTCTCCAAGCAATTAATGCCTCCAAGACTTGAGCGCAAAGACCATAGCAGCCAACTCCAAATCATAGGTAGGGTAGTTCTTCTCATGCGTCCTCAATTGCCTACTTCCATAACATACTACACTCCCTTCTTGCATCAACACTGCTCCTAGACCCATCCCACATGCATCAGTGTATAATGTAAAAGGCTTAGCTCCATCGGGTAAAACTAACACTGGTGCACTAGTAAGAGCTCTCTTAAGCTTCATGAAGCAGTCCTCACAATCCACATCCCATACGAATGCTTTGTTCTTCTTAGTGAGGCGAGTAAGTGCTACTGAAATCTTGGCAAAATCTCTGATGAACTTCCTATTATAGCTAGCCAATCCTAGGAAGCTTCTAACTTCGAGTAACGCTCTTGGGGGCCTTTCAATCTTGCACTGCCATCACCTTAGCAGGGTCAACAGCCAAACCCTCTCTCGAGACTACATGCCCAGAGAAATGTACCTCCTCTCGCCAAAAGTGACATTCGAAAACTTTTCCCTCAACTGATGATTACGAAGTGTGCGAAAAACCTCCTCTAAATGAATAGCATGCTCCTCCAAACTCTTGGAAAACACCAAAATGTCGTCCATGAATACCACCACGAACTTATTTAGGACATCTCTAAAAACACGGCTCATCAAATCTACAAAACCGGCTGGAGCGTTGGTTAGCCCAAAAGGCATGACTAACCACTCAAAGAATCCGTCGGGTGTCCTAAATGCGGTCTTATCAATGCTATCATCAGCGACCCTAAGCTGATGAAATCTAGTGGCTAAATCAAGTTGAGAGAATACCGAAGAGCCAACCAACTGGTCAAAAAGATCATCTATCCTAGGAAGTGGATAACGGTTCTTCTTCGTGAGCTTATTTAATTCTCTATAGTCTACGTAAAGTCAAAGGGAACCATCCGTCTTAGCAGCGAAGACAACTGGCACTCCCCACTCCGATATGCTCCTTCTTATGAAACCTTTCTCCAAAAGCTCATGAACTTGCTTGCTCAATTCCTTCCTCTCCCTAGGTGCCATGTACCTCAGTGGTAATGCCGTTGGCTTAGCATTATCAGTCAAATAAATCCTAAAGTCAATCTCTCTCTTAGGGGGTAGTCCCCTAACCTCCTCGAAGACGTCCGGAAAATCTCTGACGATAGGAACTGAATCTAACTCTGCTGATGATGAATCGAGGGAATAAAGGAAGCTCAACATAACTGACCCTTGCGGGTCGCAAGAAACCTCGAGAGTCGTACCGCTGCATGTCTCTAGTCTAACGACCTCCTCTCGCAGTCTAATATAGCTCCATATGTGGATAGCCAATCCATCCCTAAAATCATCCCATACCCCGAGAATCCCAATACATAGGCGTCACAATCAAATTCTACGCCTAGGATAAAAAATTTCAAACCCCTACAAACCACAGACAAATGTGTCGATCCTCCTATGGGGTTTGAAACAACAATGGGGTCTACTACTAAAGAGATGTCTAAGTGTAAACAATCTACCAAAGAACTAGAGATGAAAGAGTGTGATGCTCCAGAATTGAAAAGAGTCCGAATGGGAAAATCAGAAATAGAAATCAAACCTTCCACGATGACTTTCCTACCTCTCTCTGGAACGTTGTTGGACGATGCTGCATCTAATGCCTGAATCTGCGATGCCAGTGCACTCAATCCCTGCCCCGTCTTCTAGGGACAATTCCTACTCATGTGACCGGGTTGCCCACAATTATAGCACTTTCCCTTCATCTTCTCCTTCATGCAGTCCTTGGAGATATGTCCAACAATCCCACAACTATGGCACTTCACTCCTTTCTTGATTTGCTTCTGAAGGCCTTCTCCTTTCTTCTTCTCTTTATTGTTCTTCCACCATTTCTTCTTAGGACCTTCCGACTTAACAACTTCTTCAAACTCCCCCTCCTTAGTTGCATTAGACATAAGCGCTATCTCCACCAGTGACTCGTAGGTAGCTCCCATCAGTACGTGAGTCAACAACAACCCTTGAAGGGGCTGATTTAATCCCTTCGTGAACTTCATAGCCTTCTTGTGCGGTGTATTAACCAACTCCATTCTAAACCGCGGTAACTCATTAAATTGGTTGATATACTCCCTCACAGACAAATTTCCTTGCTTCAAGCTAATAAACCGCTCCAACTAGGCACTTTCTTTTGCTTGAGATAAAAACTTCCTATCAAATCACTCCCGAAACCCATTCTAATTAACATCTCTTCCTTCCAACTCAATAACCTCCCACCAATAAGAAGTCTCCTCTTTCAACTGCCAAGATGCTAGCTGAACCCGCTGCTGATCCTCCAATCCCAACAGCCTGAATATCCTTTCTGTGTTCCTTAACCAAGCCCATGCCTCCACAAAATCTCCATACCAGAAAAGGTCTTTCCTTCCAAATTCACAAAATCCTTACAAAGCTTAGAGAAATTGACTACTGCAGGTAGGTTGATGGGATTCCCACCCGCTGGTGCTGGATTGGGCGCTTGCCCATGCACCTCTGGAGTCGTGGCTTGTAGATACCTATGAAACTAGCCTGGGACTGGAATACCCTCGGGAAGATTAGGGGCATCCACCATTCTACACAAAGAAAAGAGAATTTAGGAAAGAGTCGAAGGGAGATTGAACTGGATTTTTGAGGGGATTTTTATAAAAACTCTTTTATACTTGAAAACTATTTCTAAGAGTTCTGTTCTGAAAAATACTTTTAAAACAAGTTATTTTGAAAAATATTTTACTTTTAAAACAAATTTGTAAAAATCCTATAACCTTAGGCTCTTATACCAAATGAAACACCCCACGCCCCTTAGTATACCTAGAAGGACAAACTAAAAGATGTGATGCATTGTAGGTATAGCTAAAACTTACAGAGACTAAGATTCATAAGACAAAATAGATAAAAACAGCGAAAACAATTAAAACAATAATTTACCAAAAATCAAACTTCATAAGACAGAGTTATAAAACCAAATACATAAGATGTCTCAAAATGCCAATACATGTCTTGTGAAAATCATAGCCTCGGTCTTATAAAAATAAGAGTACAAAACTATCCCTCAAAAAGTACCAGTACATGAAATAAGCTAAAAACTGAATTTAAGAAAAGGAATACATGAGAAAATCTCCGCCATTGAAGTCTCCAAGTGTTTGTAATCTACCGTTCTTGCCCTTGCTGGCCTATGGGGGAAAAAGGGGAAAATAGAGGAGTGAGTCAGACTAAAAGTCTGGTGAATAATAGTAATTACTAGTATTCTTAAGCAAGGTAAAGATAATAGACTTTGCAATAGTTCTAGTATAAAAGGAAACAAAGAAATCGGAGGAAAGGTAAAGCTGGAAATAAATACGATTTAACTATTAGATTAATTCGATTGGATAACTTCGATTGTTTGCACTTGTCTTAGATAATTGCTTTGATTAGGATAAATTCCCAATCCTACGTTAATTAGGCTGAAGTCCTAATTCTACCTTTTGATCGGCCTTCTACTAATGTGTCTATTGTAAGCTAGACACCAGTGCCTATGAAAGGCACCTACTAAGCGCTTGGAACTCAATAGCGAATTATATCCCTTGCACCGAGGCCGCACGCTCAACCACCATTGGGTTCACACAATCTGTTGCTCCCTCTGTTGACCTTTTATTTACCATAGACAGCATAAGCGTGCCCTCGTCTCACTTCAAGCTATAGTGAGACACCTGTGTCCATAGAAAATAGAGAATGCTATTGGTACTGGTCCCTGTCAAACAAAATCTAGTTGCGCCCCTTGTCCAAATCCCCATGATTTGGACTTTTAATTATTGACCTTTTATCTACCCTAAACAGCATAAGCGTACCCTCATCTCACTTTAGGCTATTCTGAGACACCTGTGTCCATAGAAAATAGGAAATGTTGTTGGTACAGGTCCTACTTTTGCTTATTAGCTAAGTATAAATTGTTTAAATAAGCCTCTACGGTTATCCTTGCTATCTTTGCTTATTAATATATTCTAAGTCTCAAAATAAGCCTTTTTCTGTTCTATTTCTTATTATAACCTATGTTATAATATTGCTTATTAACTAAACCCAAGGTCTAAGTACAAAAATAAGCCACTTTCTCTTTTTACTCTTCGTAATCATAATTATACATTATAATTAGGCTTAAATTTAGTCCAAGTCCAATTTATTACAGTCTTCACATTTTACACCTTATTTTCTTATTTTTAGTGTTCTTATTATTTAGTCCATATTCATGTTTTAATCTATTCTATTCCATTCGCGTAAAAAGGAAAAATAGAAAGAAACTGACAATTACAGAAGAAAATCCCAAACGTAGAAAATGTGTAAATAAAACGTAAATAACAGTAAATTATAAATACTGTAAATAACTGTAAATAAATGAAAAAGCTATAATTAATAGTAATTAACTACAAATAACCGAAAAGAATAGCTAAAAGGAAATAGACTGAAAAATAAATATAAAACTGAAAATAAACTGGTAAAAAGTTTATTCCAAAATCGTAGAAAAACTACAACTATTGGAGACCCTATTATTTTAAATTACTTAAAAATCTAAAATAATTACCAATCACTCACTTGTGGTTCTCAGCTCTTCCCTTGTTCTTCCCGGATCCACTTGAGAGTTTTAAATATTTTAATTTAAAATGATCTCCTCGGAAAATTATTCCTTTTAGGGTCCTGCCTGAGAAGGTGAACCCAAATGGAGAAAATCTAGAATGAGAAAAATAGCTAGGCCTAGGGTCTTATTTATAGTGGCGCTTGTGGATCTCAAACTGTTGGATTTGGAGATTGAATTTGGTGCAACCACGTCATAGGCTGGATAGGACCCGTCGGATGGAAGCACGGACGCACCGGATGAGAGGAAATAACCCAAAATGACGAGTTCAAAGCTTACAGGAATGAAGAATTAAATTCTTCGTTTATTTAACAAGGCTGGTCGACCTAGGTGTCGATCGCCCCCCTAGCTAGGTCGACATGCCGGTCGACCTAGGTAGTAGGTAGGTCGACCTAGCCATATACATTATTTTTCTTCTTTTCTAATTTCTTGTTTAATTCGTATCTTCTTCGTTCTAGCTCAGATTCTGACGTTCTATATATGAAAATTGACCAAAAAATTATCACGGACACAATGGTGCAAATTCCGTAGCTCATTTCTGATAATTCCACAATGTTATTTTATCATTTAATTAATTAATTAATTATTATTGCTTAATTTCCAGGTTGTTACAAGCGTTAAGGTAAAATAACACCCGGATCAGTCTAGAAATACCAGCGTGAGAAAACTCAAGTAATTGGGTGAATATATAATAATTTTGTGAGACCACGTCGCTAATGTGGAACGGGTTTTTTTCTCACAAGTTCAACATTCATAAATGAAGAAATGGGAAACAAATCAAAACTACAATCCAAACAAGAATAAATGTGCATAGACAGATAAAAATCCAAACTTAAAGAATGAAAGCAAATAAATTAAACATCAAGAAGAACCTTAGTCATTTCATGGTGCAAGTAAGAAACAATTCAATGATTTGAATTAACAATAAGGAAAGGAATTTTCCCACAATTTATGTGGGAGCATGCAACCAACTACGGAACGGGTTTCCTTTTACAATAACAATATCGAATTTTAACCGTGGATGCGAATAATTAAACATCATGAAATGCTCACAACACTTTTCGATGTAATTAAGAAAGAAGTTAGTTTAAAATTTTGGAATCAAAGGACATAATAGGGAAATTTTCCAACAATTGACTAGGAGAGTGTGGCCCCCTTATTGAAAGTATACCTCTAGAAATATACTTTGAAAGGGTCACCTTCTTGCGACGCCTTATGGGAACTCCAAGCCTGACCCCACCAACCTTACCGAGAATCTGAGTATTTCATATCTCAATGCGCAAATGAATCCAATCTAGAGTGCGTGTGAATATACCCTAATGTGAGCAACCCCACATAACTTGGCCCCTACTCACTTTCTGGTTTTAGTCATTTCCGACAAAGGATAATAAAGCTCAAAAGAGCAACAATTCATTTTTATAGTGACGATACACCATGAAGAAAGCTGAACCGATATTTTATAAATCAACTAATGAGGATAATTAAAATTGATCAGACATGGAAATTAAATTTCATATTCTTACTATTACTCATCGATTCCAAACAAGTGTTATCCCATAGTTGAAAATGAAGTGGCAAGTTGACGTAGTGTTACTTATAGGCATTGCCTGGATGACATTTTTAACCTTCGAGATAGAAACGAGTCCATGCCTCGATGTTAAATGTTAAAAATATGACTAAATTCTTTCTATATAAGTGATATCATTTATGGAACTACTTTTCCATAACCAACTCGAACTTTACTTTTAAAACCAAACTTGTGCTAGGGTTTCACATTAAAATCTTAACCTCAAACAACTTTGTCAAAATGATTGATTTATTTAAACCTAAATTTAGTACTTCAATATCCTTATTTAAATTGATCAAATAATTTTTTAAAAATGTTTAATTATTTCATATAGTTTTATTTAAAATAATAAATTAGCTTTAATCTCAATTCATTGCTTTAAAACAACACTATTTAAAAAGATTAAGTAACTTTAATCATCCTTGTTAAATGATTAATTAACTTTAAAGTTTTATTATTAAAATAATTAATTAGCCTTTAAAACCTCATTATTAAAATGGTTAATTAATCTTAATCTCATTATTATTTAGATAATTAGTTATCTTTAAAATATCATTATTAAAACGATTAATCAATTTTAAAACATCATTATTAAAATAATTAATTGATTTTAAATCATTATTATTAAAATAATCAATTATTTTAAAAAATTATTATTGAAATAATTTATTTATTTTAAACCATATTTATGTAAATAATTATTTATCTTTGTAAAACCCATGCATAAGATTTAACAAAATACTTCAAAGGGGAAATATTTCCATTCTAACATTACATAAACTAAGTATGAGGATATATACAAAAGAAAATAACAACTATGCATATGTACAAAACATCTCTTATCAAATATAAATTTGCCGGTATACAATTCAATGTTCAAAACAATGTAATAGCAGAACTAGGATTTATTCTACTAAACAGGTGTCAAATAAAATTTAATTACCAGAACGGTATTTTATTCTTCTAAACCGATGTGAAATACAATTTAGTTAGCAAAATGTTGTTTAATTTTTCTAAACTGGTGTCATTGGGTTTCATATTCAATTGGGATCACTCAAGGGTAATCGACAAACGAAATCCTTTGGATAAAATATTCTTTAAAAAAGAGTTTGCTTTCTAAACAAACCGATCTTTTGGAAATAAAGTAGGAATAAACTTTAAAAAATTTATTCAATAATTAAATAACATTTAAACTCTTTATTTAATAATAAGTAAACCTTTAATTAATAATTAAATAATAATTAACTATTAATTAAATAATTAAATATTATTTAAGATAGTTAATCTTTAAATATATCATTATCTATTAATAATCTTAACTAGTAATTAAATAATACTTAATTAAAACTTAAATAATAATTAAACCTTTATTAAAAATAAGTAAATCTTAATTAAGTTTTAATTAAATCTTAACTTAACTAGTAATTAATTGAACCCTTTATTAGATAAATAAATAACAACTAATCATTAATTAATAATTAAACACAAATTAATCCTTAAATAAAATATTAATTAATAAACAATCTTTAATTAATTAACTAATTATGATTAACTTACTTGATTAATAATTAAGTACTAATTTCCTTTATCAACAAATGATTAAGTAGCAATTACCTTAATTAATTAATTAATTAATTAATTAATTAATTAATCATTAAATAAATAATTAATTAATCAATCAATCAATAATAATTACTTTTAAAAACTTATATTAAATTGTGAAAACCACTTTTCACTTATGTTAAAAAAATTAAATTCAAAAAGAGTTCGTTTTTCACGAAATGCTTTTATAGCGACTATCTATACGACCTGAAATTTGAAATCTTGTTTTTTTTTACTCTAAATAGCTTTCAAAACTCTACCTTTAATTCTTAAACTTACCTTTATAACTTATGAATAATGTTTGAAAACTAAAAGTGAGGTTTAAAACTTTTATAAAACTTCCTAGCAATTGAAAGTAAGAAAAGAAACCACTTATACAAGGGATTTCGATGACGCCGTACAAACAATTTAAATGCTAAGTTCTTAACATATAGAAATTCAAGCATGAACGCATCACATAAATGTGTCATCACAACATACAGTAGAAAATCCTAACTTTCATTCTATTAACCTTTAGTTTCATTTCCAAGCTTACAAATCAACATTTCATACCACATACATAAACAATACACGTATACATACATCTCAACCATAAATTCCAACAAATCAGCCATGACACATCATTCACAAAGTAAGCATCATATTAAAACAAATAAACAATGGTTATTTTCAACATCTAAAGCTAAAACCTTAGTAAAAAAGTATATAAAAAAAATTCACCTTAAGTTATCCAAAATAACTGAAAAATAGGTCAACTTCCAACTGATTTTTGGACAAGTTACTCATCGAATTTGGAAATGCTTCCAAAGGAAAAATTCTTGGAAATTCTATTTTCTACAATTTAAAAAAGAATCACTCAAATTGCATTTGTTTTGATGTAGATATGGTAAAAAGAAGAGGGACTTAAAAATATGGGTCCGAAAACACTCTACAAAGAAATAATATTTGGACATGGCTAAACTCAAAATTTGAAGAAGTGGTACAAATGAGAGTTGTAGCCATTAGAATTTTATACGGTTTTGAAAAATGAATTTCTCCATTAGGATAAGAGAAGGGGAATATATGATAAAATAAAGAGGAGGAAAATTTTGAAAAAGTGAATGGCTATTTATAAGCAAGAGAAAAAGTGAATTACCTGAATGCCCTTGTCCTTTACCCTCCAGTACCCTCTTGCACATCACCTTGGCCCCTCTTTCACCCTATACTCATGTCTCCATTTGGTCTTTCTCCCTCTATTTTATGAGAAAACAACCATTTAATTACATATGTACTAATGTTTAAACATGTTTCATGTGATGTAATGTTTACTTTTTACTAAATTTATATTTTAAACATTATATAATTAGGTATGAGTACATATACACATACACTAATACACACATATACATATACTAACTTATTTAGAAATGTTTATACTTATGCTAAAGAGTCCATAATGTTTCTGATAACTTTTAGCCAATGAAAAGTCGAAAATTCGGAAAACGAATTCCGGTCACATTTTCGATTTTTCTTCAAACTAAATATTTTTGTAAATTAATTTGAAAAAATATTTCACCATCATTTTTTATTATTTAATATAGTTTTATTTTAATTATTAAACCTATTATTTGAATTTTTAAAATTAATTAAATATTCTTAAATTAAAGCGGTGAAATTCTAGGTCGTTACACCATGCTAAAGTGAGTTCTAGTGCAATGTCATGTAGTGTCGTGCAGTTCAAGTTTTTGATATTATTTAACAGTTTTGAATTCTGGATATTACTCGACATGACCATCATTGCTGATCGTCTCGACAAGCTTTACGTTAATGGTTTTGGAAAGGGCTCAGGAGTGAGAAAAGGTCGTCATGACACAGAGAAATTTTTTTATGTGAACTAAGAAGTTCTGAAATTTTTCTAAGTATTGGAGTTGCACAACTCCAACACTAAATGAAATTCCATCCTTCACCCTTCTTCTTCCACCTTCACCACTTCCTAAATCATAGCCGTCCACATCCCTAAGCACCTATATCCGTTCAACCGCGTCCATCTCCATCACCAAGTCCAAAACCTATCTAAGGTCGATTCGAAGTTCTTGGTTTTTGAACAGGCCAAATTGCAAGCTGGAGATTAAGGCACGGGTCAGTGGAGGTGGGTTGGGCTGAGGAGGAGCAGACCCATTCAGGCACAACTTCATAGAAGGAGGCAGCAGCATTCGTGGGGTTGAATGAAGGTGGAATGCATTGTGGAGTCGAAGGTTTTAATAGTATAAAGGTTTGGTTCGGTGAAAGAAAATAAAGCTAGTGAGGAAACAAAGTAGAAGAGTTTGGGTTAAATACCTTATAGAACCCGCACCCTCAAGCAAACTTGGAAAATTCTCTAAGTCGTGAGTCGGTACCGACTCCTAGATTAGGGGTCGGTACCAAGTCCTAAATTTTCCTTTAAAAAAGGTATATGTATAAACATATATATAGTATATGCATATGTGTGTGGATGTATATGCACATATAGACATGTTATGAATCATGTGTGTGCATATCCAGTATCCAATGATCAGAACCAAAGGGAAATTAAGTTCGAACCTGAAAAATCCATGGATGGAATCAGTTTAAAGTCGTCAAGCTCAAAATGACATATTATGAGATTACATTCCAAATTTAAAATTCCAAATGCTGGTAGAGCATCGCGGTGGATGACTATGGACATATCTTTTCATGGAATCGATTTACAGGAAAGGTAGCGACCATTCGAAACATAGGGTGGAGTCCTTCACGACAACTCCTATTTTTCACGATTCAAAGCATATCATGTTGGAAATGAGATGTAATTTAAGGGGCAAGTGTTATCTAGCCTTTTTATTAGGCAATGTTCGGATAGATTGGACAGATCAAGCTCAGAGTTACTAAGGCAGGAAGTCCAAAGAGATAGCCCAAATGTTAGAAACCAAGTATAGAGAGGATCGCAAGGCCAAAGCCAAAACAACCCAAACCAAGTCAAGTACAAATGCAACAATATTAGGGTTCGGTACCAACCCCACCCTGGGTTAGTATTGAGTCCTATAGGTGGACCCTATCTTCTGCCTAAGCCTCCAACATGATGCATTGAGCCTATTTCCAATGTTGATTTATTGTTTCAATACAATTCTCCATCGATCTCCACGAACATTGGAAGTTACAATACTTTCTTCCACAACTCCATCATTTGGACTCCAAAACAAGCTAATATTGGTGCAGACAACTACGGAATCACAAAGCTAACAACGAGATTAGTCAAGATGAAAACTTGAAGACAACCAGTATGGCCATCTTAGGGATTGGTACCGAACCCTACCTATGGATCGGTACCTACCCTTACTTCCTTATGATGTGGCACCTACTTTTGTGGAAGAATTGGTCTAAATCATGGATAATGGCTTAGAGATATTTTGTGCGAGATATTAGGCTCTCTACCCCTATAAATAGGAGCGTAGTGCTCATTTTTTAGGATTTTTTTGCTTTAGTTCTATTCTAAGTTATATTCTTGTAATTTTGAAAATATAAGTGTCGGAGTTGTACAGATCCCTAAGAACTTATGCCTTCAAGTCAGGAATAAACAATAAAAGATTAGAGTGGACGTAGGCCTAGCTTTTCCGAACCACTATAAACTGTCGCGTATTCTCTTTTCCTCGTTTTTCATTTACTTTCTTCAAATTTTATCCTCTACCTTAATTCCTAGGTGTTTGTGCCATTTTTGATTGAAGCACATGGTGATGTCGACCATTGAACTAAGCGTACCAAATTTTTTGTATCCACTTGACTTTTAGAATACCTTAAAAGTTTCAATGTTTAAATAACATGTCATGCCTAAAACAGGCTAACCTAATATGAGAGTGCCTATATTAATTAATTCAGAAGTGGCAATTTTGTACAAAAATATTGCAACCTTATCTGTTCGCTTTCTTATTAAGCGACCACTGTTTATATAGCAAAGGGAAATCATTTATGGACTCACATCACATATATTTAGACAATCTAATTCGATATTAGTAATTTAACTCAGGAGACACATTATCATTCCTCCTCGTTTATTCTACTTTAGTAATTGTTACTGAAATCTTAGCAAGAAAAAAATGATCAACCTACATAATTTTGATTCAATAAAATTCGTTATTATGCTCAACACTCAGACTAATCTAGTTGATAAGCTACTAAACTAAACCAAGATAGAGTATCACATAGGTTAGTTCAGTATTAAATTAACAATAAAAAAAAATTTAGTAAAATATTAATCAATCATATTACTTTGGGATATGTCCAACATATGGTATGAGGATACCAATAATTTTTTGTAGCAGTATACTGCAAAGATACTTTCGAAGATGATAAGAAGAAATTTGAATATTTGAGGTCGTTAACTTGGATTGTAAAAATACATCAAAATAAAAGTCATGTAAGTCATATAATATGTTTTCTATATGTGGTAAACACATATGTATATAGATATATAGACTGAAATAGAGGATAAATTAAAATAACTATGAAGTCAATTTTTTTTTTGTTTACATATAGTTGGCATGCGCGCACATACAGTAGGGGTAATCGACTTCTCTAAGTCATGACTTTACATGTACATATAGGTGGATCAACGTTTATTAGAAGATAAAGGGAACACCTATGTAATCTGCGTAGATAGCAAGAAAATCAGTTGTAAACAACAATAGAGATCGAGCAAACTGATAATAATATCATGACAGTTAGTACATGTCCGATGGGTAATATTCATAAAAAATTCCATAGAGATAATATTAAGATTTTAACTTGAGCATTGTTTTATATAAAGTAAGTTGGTTATATATTTGAGTAGTAAATTGTAGTCGATTACAATCCACCATTGGACACGGAGGAACTATATGTCAATGTGAACCGAGATTCATATAATGGTTGTAGAGTAGATTTGCAATACATAAATAAACAGTAGTTTCAAACAATTGTTGAGAATAACATTATCAAATAAACAGATGATTAAGTAAATTAAAACAAAAAATTATAACCAATATTACAAAGAGTAAACCATGAATATGATTGGTAATAAAAATAGTAAACCAGATATCACGAGTAACAATGATCATAATTTCAAGTGGTAAAAAAGAGTAATACCTAGAAATCAAAATAGAACAGCAATCTCGACGGATCAAACTTCCACAGTCCGTGAATTGACGATATTTGTATGAATAGATCCACTTAACCAAAAAATATGGATCAACACACTAGACCAAGTGTGAAAGCACCAGTGCAAATAATCAGCAGCACAAATCTCAGATAAACAACAAATAAAAAGCAGAAGTAAGAAAAGAGACACAGAATTTTTATAGTGGTTCGGCTGACTCTGGCCTACGTCCACTTTAATCAATCTTTATTATGATTATACTAGTTGATCTCTCTAAATATCAACTAGTTAATTCTTAGATCTGAGTTACAATGAGTTAGAATAATCCATAAGTACAAGGGTTGACTGGAGAATCATAGTAATCCCCTTTATGACTGTTGTGAGAGAGAAGATAGTTGAAGAAGTGAAGGAATTCCAGTAGAGTAATCATGGCTCTCTCACCAAAAAGATCCATCTCTAGTTGCAGGTAGATAAATATTTATAAGGGAATTCAGTGAGTATTGGGCCAGAAGTCCAAGTGCAGAAGAGTCCAATTGGTATGCCAAGTGATCACCGAAATCTCAAATCAATCTGAATCATTTTTATGGATCTCTAGCTACCTATAGAGAATGGATCGCTAGCTATCCATCAACTTAGCATATTTTTCTACCAGAAGCCTTTACTTAGTGCTATGAAGGAGCTCGGAAAGTTTGAAGGCGATCCAACCTATCTTGATGGATCGCTTGCTATAAATTGGGGATGGATCGCTAGCTATCCATAGAGTATGGATCGCTAGCAATCCATCCACTTAGCATATTTTTGAGTGATCTTTGTTTGGTTATCTTCCTATCTTCTATTTAAGTGCCTTGTCCAAATATCAAGTCGTTTGGAGTTAGTTTGATCATCCGTCTTCTTGGGTTATCTGGTCCAGAAGAATGGTCCATAACTCGCTAAAAACCTAACGAAATCAGATGAAACTTTGTCAGTACTCTCTCTATAATTTTAGGACCTACCATAAATATTTCGGGTGGTGGAGCCCACTCTGCATGGATTGTTAGCGATCCATCTAGTTAAATCTCTAGCGATCCATCAAACAACCTCCAAATGATCCTCTTTTTTCTGTAAGACTTCTTTTATATCTTCTAAGTGTTCTCCCAAAATTTCAAGACAATCTGACTCTGTGTGAGTTCTCTAGATCCATTTTAAGTTAGCTACTTTTGTCAAACAGCTTAAATCAGACGAGTCTTCACTTCTCGAGCTAGATTGTTTGGCATGCCATGAAACTTGGCAAGCATGCTTAGAATGGTAATGAATCATAATGCAAGAGGTTTGGGCAACTGATGATGCTTCCATATGGATCGCTATCGATCCATGGGTGATGCATCGCTGTCGGTCCGTCTACTTAATATTTTATTTGCTACTTTTCCTTGAGTCTCATTGACTTGTTCGCTTGGTTGTTTAGGTTGAGTCTCGAGTTATTCTAGCATAGTCTGAATGTTCTAACTCCTATTGAATTCTTCTTTGTTAAAAATACGGTTAACACTTGTCCCCTAAAGTATGCCTTTTGAATGAAAGGTGTGCTTTACTTAAGAACAAGTTCCTGATTCTCCAGTCTTCTATAATTAAGCTTTCCAGCTGCTTTATCCTTAGTGAATAATCTATTTCCTTCGAACTCTCTTTCCAATCACAAGTAGTACTAAACCTGTTATATCCTAATACTTTAGACTCTACCTAAGTGTAATCTATACATCACAATCATTCCGGTCTCATTCGAAGTTATTACATCACATGTCTCCAATCGTCCCATGTTCATCTGGGATTTATATCATTACCACTTAGATTTAATTTAGATTTATAATATCATATATCAAAATCACATCATATATCAAAATCATATCAAATCATATATCAAATCACATTATGTCACATCATATATCAAAATCATCCTATGTTCATTTAGGATTTCTATTTATAAGGCATTCAAATCCATTTTGCAAAGTCAAATCTGTTTTAAGGTTCAATCTCTCCTGACCATTTAAGTTTAATGCGCGATCCCTTCGGATCATTTGATGTTTAGTTTAGGGGACGATCTCTTCGGATCGTTTGTTCTTTCAGTTCAGGGGGATGATCTCTCCGGATTATTTGCTTATTAAGTTAAGGGGGATTAAGTTAACCCATCTTCTCACTCTTCGATGAGGGGACTTATTTCTGGCACTCTGGTCCCGTCTCTCTAGTTAGGACTTTATGGAATTCGATATCGTACAAGTCCATTCACTCGCTCTCTGGCAAGGGGACTAGCACCTTGCACTCCGGTCCCGTCTCTTCGGCCGGGACTTTATGGAGTTCAAAATCAGTCATCACATTAAATATGGATTTTGCAAAATTCAAATTTCAAATCAAAGCAAACAAGCAGAAATTAGAAAAGCATAAATCCTTAATGTTTATCCCAGGCATCTGACTCAGAGAGTGGCAAGGGATGAATATAGATTTGTGCATGTCCAAGTGGTCTGAGATTATTATCCTAAGCAGTCATCCTAGATATCCGACTTAGAGCGGGACTTGGAACCAATCTAGGTTTGGCACACGTCTAAGCTATCTAGGGTTATTATTGTTTTTAGCGCTAATATATGAAAAGAAAAGTGTAAAAAGAAACCAAAGCAAAGAGTAGCAGCCGAATCTAACTTACCATCCATCCCGGTTACGGGATTATCTATCTTGGTCCAGATCCCAGAGCATTCCTTGAAGAATTTGATGTGGGTGGTGGCTGCTCCGGTTGTGCTATCGCAGCTCTGTCCTCACATACTACGACAGTTGGTTGTTCCAAACCAGTTCTTCTATCAGATCATGAAGGTGTTGGCACTCATTCGTTTTACGCCGCCCAGCTCATGGAAGATGCAAAACTTTCTAGATCCTTTCTCTCGATCAGTGGGCTCTCTTCTCGGAGGCTTCCGATAGGGAATTTGCTCCTTAGTATCTAGGTATATCCTTTCCAAGGTTTCAGCTTACTCAGAGTAGGAAGAGAATTTAGGTTCCCTCCTTTGTCGTTTCGGATCCATAGAATCATCATCAGCTTCTCTTTTCCCTTTTTCTTTTCGAAATCCTGTTCCAAAGGATCCCTTGCCATCCACAACATAAATTTCGACGTCTTCGGCTTCATCTTCAGCGTCAGCATCCTCCTGACATAAATATCTCTTAGCTTCATAGTAAACTCAGCAAGATCCATTGGTGGATCCCTCTTAAACGTAGCCCTAAAGTCAGTCTTGCTCGTGACTCCAGACACTACCGCCATCAAAATCACCGATGGTTCCGGCCTATCAACCGCAGTCGCTACTACATTGAATCTTGTTAAATAACTTCTCAAGGTCTCCCCGGGCACATTTTCCAATGTCATCACATTCTTCGGTTGTGAGATGTGAATTCGAATTTGTCTTAAAAATCTGCCCACTAACTCGATCCCCGTGTTAATGGATCCATTCTCCAATTGTGTAAATCACATCGCCACCAAACCCATCAAGTATAATGGGAAGCACCGCCCCATTACTTCCTCACAAGCACCCAATACCTCCATATGTCTGATATATCTCATCAGATGAATCATTGGATCGGTCTTTCCGTCGTAAATTTCCAACGCATGAAGCTTGAAATCGGGAGGATTTCTCGCATTTTGGATATAATCAGTAAACGGGTTTCTGTTCACATCTTCCAAACCCTGATCTATGAGTCCTCCTCTAACCAACCTTCTTACTAATTCAGCAGTTCGAATTTCACCATCCAATGAAGGTCTTCGTCCAAAAGCGATATTCTGCCCCTGATTTGGAGGGAAATCTGATACATACTCCACTGGTTGGACACTAGTGTTTTGCCCTACTCTCCTAGTCCATTCTATCCTCCGCTCCTCTGGGGTAGCCCTGGTACATATTTCTCTGCCAGTTGCACTCTAGTGTTCAGATTAGCTCCCGTACCATAAGTTTCTGGAGTTTTAACAGTCGCTCAATTGTTGGCCTATTCGGTGCCAGCTCTAATATTGATCCCATCATCAGCGTTGATTTCCAGGTTGACTCCTATGTTGCCCCCAAGTATCGGTTGCTCTGGGCATAGAGGCAATGTTCCATCTCATTCTAATCCAACTCTAGCAGCTCCTATATTGTTTCCTAGGGTCGGAATTCCTGTAGCGCCTACAGTTCCTTGTCCCATCATTTGGAAGAATCCCTCCATCATCTCTTGTTGCCTAGCCAAGATTCCATTCTACATCTCCATAATCAGCCTTTCCATTTCTTCTTTGGCTACATAGTTGGAATGGTGAGAATTTGAGGATACTTCCTAACTGCCCCCAGGCTCAGGTTGACTTGCTCCAGTTTTAGATCTAGTGTTAGGCCTCTTCATTTTTCCCAAATCTCATACTCAAGCTTTAATTTTCCGGATATACCTTTGTTCTCAGTGAAAGCACCAAAATGTTAACCCAAAAAATTGGATCAACACCCTGGATCGAGTGTGAAAGCACAAGTGTAGATAATCAGCAACACAAATCTCAAATAGACAACAAATAAAAAGAAGAAGTAAGAAAAGAGACAGAATTTTTATAGCGGTTCGGCTGACTATGGTCTACATCTACTTTAATCAATCTTTATTATGATTTTACTTGTTGAATCTCTCTAGATATCAACTAGTTAGTCCTTAGATTTGAGTTACAATGAGTTAGAATAATCCATAAGTACAAGGGTTGACTAGAGAATCATAGTAATCCCCTTTATGACTGTTGTGAGAGAGAAGAAAGTTGAAGAAGTGAAGGAATTCCAGTAGAGTAATCACAGCTCTCTCCCCAAAAAGATCCATCTCTAGTTGCAGGTAGGTAAATATTTATAGGGGAATTCAGTGAGTATTGGGCCAAAAGTCCAAGAGTAGAAGAGTCCAATTAGTATGCCAAGTGATCACCGAAATCTCAAATCAATCTGAGTCATTTTTATGGATCTCAGCTACCTATAGAGAATGGATCACTAGTTATCCATCAACTTAGCATATTTTTCTATCAAAATCCTTTACTTAGTGCGGGCTCGGAAAGTTTAAAGGCGATCTGACCTATCTTGATGGATCACTAGCTATAAATAGGGGATGGATTGCTAGCTATCCATAGAGGATGGATCGCTAGCTATCCATCCACTTAGCATATTTTTGAGTGATCTTTGTTTGGTTATCTTCCTATCTTCTATTTAAGTGCCTTATCCAAATATCAAGTCGTTTGGAGTTAGTTTGATCATCTGTCTTCTTGGGTTATCTGGTCCAGAAGAATCGTCCATAACTCGCTCAAAACCTAACGAAATCAGATGAAACTTTGTCGGTACTCTCTCTATAATTTTAGGACCTACCATAAATATTTCGGGTGGTGGAGCCCACTCTACATGGATCGTTAGCGATCCATCTAGGTCGCTAGAGATCCATCAAACAACCTCCAAATGATCCTCTTTTATAAGCCTTCTTTTATATCTTCTAAGTGTTCTTCCAAAATTTCAGGTCAATCCAACTCTATATGAGTTTTCTAGATCCATTTTAAGTTAGCTACTTTTGGTCAAACAGCTTAAATCAGAGGAGTCTTCACTTCTCGAGCTAGATTGTCTGGCATGCTATGAAACTTGGCAAGCATGCTTAGAAATGGTAATGAATCATGATGCATAAGGTTTGGGCAACTCATGATGCTTCCATATGGATCGCTAGTGTAATACCCCACATTAAATTACAATTATATATGCAAATAATTTAATTAAGTTATATACGTTTGAAATTTTAAAACAAAAAAATGTTTGTAAATGGGCAACTAATTAATATGATTAGAAACATATATGTTAGTGCAAGAGAATAAAATAGAGGAAGAGCAATTTATGCAAGTAATCAATTGTCAATTAATAAACATGGAAACTTATGGTAACATATATAATTAAGATTGTGATTCAAAATTCAATTGTAGAATATATGCATGTAATAATTATGGGAATAAAATAAATTAATATGCATATATGTGACGAATTAATATGGTGTTGATTGGCATATTAATTTGGTAAGAAATCACAGTGCAGGCAGGGATTAATTGGATAGTAAATTAATTCTAGGTATATATGAAATCTATTAATTGGGTGATTAATAGGAGAATCATATATAAAAGAAACGCCACATTTAAAAATATATGTTTCCAAAGATTGGGAGAGAGAAGGGGAAAGTGGTTAATGAAAAGATTATTGGAGAATCAATTTAAAATAAAAACAAATGCAGAAGAAAACATATTAATTTATTGTCTATAGACTGAGTGTATGCTTTAGATTTTAGGGTTTTATATCTAATGGTTAGCACTGATTTGAACCACTATAAATATAGGTGCAGAGCCTCGTTTTTATTCTCATTATTTTTCTTTTGCCTACAGAAGCTCTGCCATTTTTCTATCTCTTCTACACTTTTTAATAACAAAATTTTAGATCTAATTCACATGAATTTAGATCTAAATAGAAAGAGAATAGAATTAATTAGGGAATTAGGAATTGGTTCAAATTAGATGGCTCTGTCAAAGGTAAAACCCTAGATCTGAGTTTTATTTGCTATTTCTAATCCAAATCTCTTCCTTTTCTCTTTCAAATATTATAGATCTGTAAATATATCGTTTGTAATTCCGAATAGGGATAACAAAGGAGGTGAATATAGATGTTAGGGATAGATCTGAAATAAAAACAGGGAGATTTGGAAAGTTAGCAATGTGAGTGGATTTAATTATATCTTTTACGTTTATGATATATTATCGTTATATTCCCGTTAAATTATTTTATTCAGTATTTCGGTAATTAATTACGTTAATTAGTTATGCTGAACTGTAAGAAATTTATAGTTATTTACATCTAATTTGAAGTTATAATTTAGCCTAAATGCTAGTTTCTTTTTATTCTCTTTGTACGCGAATAATATAGTTAAAAAGAAAATTTGCGATAATGGATTAAAATGGGAAAATACTAGATTAGATGTAAAATAAGAAAAGTTGGAATAAAGCTAGAAAAATGGAATTCTGCAACAAATTACGCCAAAACGGAAGTAATAAATTAATCTAAAACTTGATTTGGAAGTAAGCAATTGATTAATTGGTTGGTTTAGAAAATACGATACATTTTTATAATTTAATATTTAAAAGATAACGATAAACGTAACTGCAAGAATAAAAGAAAGAAAAAGGGAACTGGTGTAAAATAGTGAAAGGATTGTATGTTACACTATTCCAAAATAATAAAAGAAATACCTTGCAGTTACGAATTATTGTTTATAGTATTATTTGGTACTAAAATATGGAATGGATTTTTAGTATAGTTTTCATACCCAACCAAGTAAAATAGAATTACTTCCTAGAATAGAAGAAAATAAAGTAAAGTACAAAAGGAATCAAGTAAATTATTAGAAAAGAATTTGAAGCTGTAAACGATAATGAATCTAGATCTGCATTTACTGCGCGTACTATACAATAAGATAGTTATTATGATAAGTGAATTATATAATATAAAAGAATTAAAGAGAATTCTATATCATAATAAAAGAAGACAGCCTAGAACAGAAGAGAGACACTTGTAATCATATACAGATTGTAAAAGAAGATAAAAGTGACAATTACAAGTAAAGTTATAACATAGATAATAATTAAAGTAGAAAGAACGGAAAGGCTTATTTAAAATTTAAATTAAGTTAATAAGCAAATAGAACAGAGATAATAAAAGATGCTTCTTTAATAAACTTAAGACTTAAATTGAGCTAAATAAGCAAGGTAATGAAGTGGCAGTACCAACATCATTCCCTATTAGATCAATGGTGGTCTCACAATAGCCAGAAGTGAGATAAGGGCAAAAATATGCTAATTAGGGTAAATAAGTAGCCAACAGAATAAGAAAAGTAAACTAAACACAAATTAAAAGATTAGACTTAAAGTCCAATAAAAGAGTGAGATGCGTTTCGAGTAGCCCAAAGGATGAAGAGCCTAATAAAGTAGTTCATCACAGATTTTAGCAAAGGAGAAGCACGTCCAACTTAGTTATTTTTGGCTAGGGATGTACAAGACTTCAACGTGACATGAGGATACTCTAGGATGGCCCTTTGGGTAGGTCTAACAAAGCTGCATCCCAAGAGGCAGGTCTGTAGGTGTTCCATCAAGAGAGTATGCCTTGATTGCTTTTTGCATGGCAGGACCATTGTAGGCAGTCAGAAGGGGTTGGTGTTCGGAGTAGGATATTCGTAAGTCCGAGTACTTTCAAGTAAGTATAGTGGGCAGGACCCAAAAGGATATTCGCATGCGGATATCGACCAACATCAAAACCAAGAATGAGTTCGGGAAAGACTAGAGTTAAAAATAATAGTCTAATGATTCTTTCACTATCGAGACATTGGATGAGGGGCACCGCCAATTGGATGTTAGATTGTTTGCAGTTGAGCACGACCATTTAACTCTTTTGATCTTTCGATTAGTTGAGGGCTGGCTGCGTGGGGCCGCCATGATGAGAAAAGAGACAGACCAACTAGAATATCTGTATTGTAGGCCTAACGAAGCTGTCCTTTATAGATATAGAAAATCCCCGACCGAGTTTTGTACAAGGTAAACCTTGTTGGCGGGATTTAGAGAGTAGATAGAACGATTACGTATAGTCCTCAATGTACGCACTGGGTGGTACGTTGCGGATGTCCAAGCATTAGTATAGACTAGTCTGGACACAGTTTTACGTTATTATAGTAGATGACAGAAATCTGTATTGTAGGCCTCATGAAGCTGTCCTTTACAGATGTAGTCACAAAACGCTATAGGAGCAAGACGATGGAGTCCTTTGCGAGGAGGATACGGAAGGTACTATGGGTAGTACCTAGGACCAATATGGTCGTTGGGCATATAGCTACATACACACACATAGATATATATATATATATATATATATATTAGTTATTAGGTATTAATCTACTAAGAAGTAGATGGGTACGATTCACGCACAGAGGCGAGAGTATGATAAACCTAGTGAACCTAATATAACAGTAAATGGAAATAAAATGGTATATGTAGAATTAAGCTTAAAAGTATACAATTTATCCATTCACCAGAACTTTAGTTCTAACCCCCTCCTCATAACATCCTACAGGCTACAGGTTAGGTAGATGGAAGAGACTTCCCAGCTTTAAGACACTTGTTTAGAAAGTGTTATTATATTGGTGAGTATTTACTTATTATTATATTTAAGTCAATTCCGTTGTGCGATATTTAATTGAGCTCTGATATATTTGTCTTTGCCTATTTGCAAGATACCAGATTCTCAACTCGGGTTTTAGTGGGCTTAGGTTTTACCATTTTTGCGAAAAAATCCAAAACCACTGGAATTCAGATTGTTACAGCTAGCGATCCATGGGTAATGGATCGCTTGTGATCCATCTACTTCGTATTTTATTAGCTGATTTTCCTTGAGCCTCATTGACTTGTTTGCCTGGTTGTTTTGGTTGAGTCTCGAGTTATTCTAGTATAGTCTGAATGTTCCAACTCCTATTGAATTCTGATGGGTTAAAAACCCGATTAAAAGATCCACTGTAGGTTATAAATACATCTTGAAACAACGGAAACTCATCATAGAATAACCATTACATTTGATTTCATTCACTTAGCCTACATCAAAATTCAATGGTCAATAAAGCATTGAAACTGTGGTTGTCTGTCGAAAGGAAAAATTATTTAGGAACTCCTAAGATCAATTGCAATTAGCTTAGAAAAGGAGGGAATTTTTTAGGGTTTGACTGAATTCAATGAGAATTGGAAAAGTGGAAGGAGGTAGTGGGTTTCGTTCACTTCAGCCAACACTAACATCAAAATTGAGTAGCCAACAAAGCATTGAAACTGCAGTTTTAGGTCAAAAGGGAAAATTATGCAGAAACACCAAAGATCAACTGTGTCAGATTTGAAAGGAAGGAATTATATAGGTTGTCGACCAAATTCAGTTATATGAATTGGAACTGGCGTTTCGAATGTGGATGGAGTTAGTGGGCGGCCTGTCAAATAAATAAAGAATGGAATAGAATATGAGAATTTCGAAATGATAGACAGAGACAATGACACGTAAATAGGATTGAGTTTGTGCTTTTAAGTTTAAGTAATAGAAGTAAGGCTAATTCTATTTAAACTCAGAGAAATGCTGAGTTCCCCCCTCCAAAAAAAACACACACCCCTCTTGTTTTATTGAGTTTCCCCTCATTGTTTCCAGTTTTACCTCTGCCTTTTTCACATACCCAAATTTATTTCTCTCAATAAAAATATCTGTTATAATGAGAAGTCAATTTGCAATATTAAAAATGTTATATCTTTTAGTAGATGTATCAGATTTCAATTTCATTTTCACCATTAACTTTTACAATGGAAAATATATGTCGGGCAATGGCAAATATTTTATGCCCCTATAAATTAAAAAAATACAAGCACAAACACATTCAAATTATCAAACACATACACATTCTTACATTGTGATCAAATAACATTGTTTACATTGCAATTGTTCTTAATCACATTCAAGCACAAACACAAACATTAATATCAAATACCATTTTTTTTCTTAAAACCAAAAAATAAAGTAAATTAATTCCATTGTGCATATTGAGTTCATTCATCCCAAGCTTGTCGGGTAAATATTTGCCTGGAAAATATTTGCCGTCCTTGTAAATTAAAAAAAATTCAAGCACAAACACATACACATTCAAATTACATTGTTTACATTGCCATTGTTCTCAAACACATTCAAGCACAAACACAAACATTAATATCAAATACCATTGTTTTTTTCTTAAAACCAAAAAGAAAGTAAATTAATTCCATTGTGCATATTGAGTTCGTTCATCCCAAACTTGCTGGGCAAATATTTGCTTGGCAAATATTTACAATGGCAAATATTTGCCGCCCTTGTAGATTAAAAAAATTCAAGCACAAACAAAATATCACTCATTCCAAATTTTTCACGTGATTGGTATATCTACATAAACAAAATATCGTATTACCAAATTTTATACTACATTCCAAAATTTAAAAAAAATATCACTCACATCATATGTTGTAAACACATTAGTGTAGTCCAATATAATTTCATTCTCATTTTCATCTTCTTCATTTCATAGTGCTATAATCTATAAAAAAAAAAGAAAAATTAAAATCATGCAACAAGCTATTAGGGGGTATTTACAGTTGCAAATATTTGCCTCCACTGTAAATTAAAAAAAATTGTCAAGCACTATCAAACAATGCAACAAGCATTAGTGGTGCCATAATTTGTAAAAAAAAATGCAACAAGCAGTGTCACAACACAATGGAAAAGTGTGCTTATTTCAAACAACCACGCATTGTTAGTGCGTGGTTGTTTGCAGGAACCACGCATTGCTAATGTGTGGTTCCTTCACACAGCCACACACTATCAATGCGTGGTTGTCTGAAACAACCACGCTTTGCCACCTCCACGACGTCTACAATTAAAAAAATTAAATGTGAATGCTTGCAGCATCTGTAAACTCAACAAACTCAGTGTCGGTAGTAGTAGAATCATCAAGCTCGATCATTTTGATGAAAGAATTTGACAACTTGTAGATTTAATTTGGATTTGGAATTTAATTTGATAGAGGAATGGAGTTTTTAGGGTTTTGGATGAAAGTTAGAAAGTGAATACAGTAAGAATGTAAGAGTAGAGATGAGAGGGTATTTTTGTCTTTATTTTTCGAGTTTAAATAGAATTAGCCTAGAAGTAATAGATAAACGAATGAAGTTTAAATACGCACACTATAATTTTTATTTATTATATATATAGTTGGTAGTAATTCGTGTACTTATTATAAACATGAGATTTAATGGCACATGCAATGTACGTCCATGTAAAAAATTCATATAAAGTTTAAAATTTATGTGTAATTTTGATAAAAATAAATTAAAAAATATAAAGAAAAAATTATAATTTTTTGTTGGAACAGAGTTTCGAACTTGTAAGCTTATTTACATTTCAAGATTTCCATTTGAAAATAAATGTTAATATTTGTTCTTAGTAGGACTCGAACTCCTGACCACTTGTTTGCATATAAAGGTATTTTTGGAACTTCACGGCCGGACCAAAAGATTGTATTTCCATTCCAACTATTAATAAAGATATGTTATATGTTATATATTATATCAATATAATCAATACTAATTATTATACATATAATTCTATAGTATGTTTGCACACTCTGGTTATGTTTATCAAAATATTATTATTACTCCTACTACCACTACTATTATTACTATTTATAATAATAAATATATCTATACACAATTTATATATGTAGGTCATACTATTTAAACACACACACACATCATATACTATTGTTTAAGATATTAATTCACATATAACCCATTTTTATAATATATTTGCATTTTTTGTTTTATTAAGTTTATCAAGATATTAAAATTATTATTATTTAAATTAATTCATATGTATTCACAAAGAATAATTCATACATAACATAATTAATTCATATAATTTATATAATATATATGTTTATAATTTACAGATATATAATTTATGTAATATAATCTATATAATATATATTTTCAAACATAAACTTAATTATTTTTTATAAACTTTGTTAATTTTCATAAACATAGTTCGTGTTAGCTAGTTAACTTTTATAAAATAATTTAATGCTTATAACTTAGTTACCTTATCAAATTTAGTTTCAATTAATTTTTTATAAAACTTAGTTAGCTTATTTCGTTTTTATAAACGTTGTTAATTTACATAACACTTACTTCACCTAATTAGTTCTTATAAAACAACTAATTTTTGTAGATTTATTTATTTTTTAAAAGTCAACTTAGTTATATTTTTGTAGTACTTAGTTAACATAGTTAACTTTTATAAAATTAGTTAGCTTTTGTAAAACTTAGTTAACTTAGTTAAACTTAAAACTTAGTTATCTGTTATAAAAATTAAATTTTATAAACGTAGTTATCTTTTACAAAGATTAATAAATTTCGTTAATTTTTATAAAATTCTACCTTTTGTATACTTGGTCAGTTTATGAAAACTAATTTTTTACAGACTTGATTAGTTTTATAAAACTTAGTTAACTTAGTTAAAATTCAAAAAAGCTTAGTTAATTTTTATAAATTTACCAACGAATCAATATAACTATGTGGCAATGTCGAGTGCTACAATTGGCCTGGGTTACCTTGGCTAGTTATTAACTTTAATTTTCTATAAAAGCTTATAACAAGGTTTAAAAAGTAAAGTTTATATCAATGACCATTAGCTAAAGTGGTAGTGGTATGACGTTATAGGCTAAAAGTCCTAGAGGTCATGAGTTTGAACCACCAAAGACATTAAAATGAGTGCTTTGCTTGGATAAAGTACCGGCCCTACAGTAAAAAGTTATGAACAAAATATAACAAAATTTCAAAGAACTCACCTAGATCGGTGAGGATCTATATTGATCATGAATATTTTTCTATTTTATTATCGATCTCCTCTAAAATACAAAGCTTTATGCAAAGAAATATATTTCCTATGATTCCCCGGTCTCGTCCCTTTCTCATTTGCATAAGAAGGTATATTTATGGTAGACAACTATTGATGTGGTCCGGAGGTGGACGAGTGGTTATGTTGATGTGATCTGGAGGTGGACGGCTGCGATGAGCGAGTGAATCTGTTAGTGATCGTGAGTGGTTCATCATGTAACCGATGTTTTATTTCTTGGGATTAAATAAGATGTTATGAATGATTCATAAGCTTTTAAATAGAGGTTAACTGAGAAATTAATGAGTCTTTACATAAGGTTAAAATGAATGTTTATTAATTCTTTAATAGGTGGAAAACAATAGTATATATGTATTTAGATGATGTTTGTACCAAAATTGGGCACAACACTCTTTGGAAGAGTTTGAAGAGCTAAAATGAAGAAATAAATATAAAAAGAGGATTATCTAACAAACACTTCAAACAATAATCAGAAAAAACAGTAATGAAAGCAGAGATTTAGAGTGGTTCAGCGTGTTTCCTACATCCACTATGAAATGATTGATCTTTATTAACTTTGCTTGCTGGTTACAGCGGATTACAACAGAAATCTCGAGTACAACAGTGAAATTCGAGTACAATAGTGGATTCGGCAGAGTATGGACGTCAGAGAGCCAAAAGATCCTTTTTCTGTTTGCTCTGGCATGCTATTTATAAGCGTAGGCTGCAAATATCTCGCTCAGATCTCGGGAGACCTCTTCTGGCACATAGGTGGGCCCACGCGATCAATCCCACGTGATTTGCACTCGGTTCGTGATCGATACGAACGAATTTCGTATCGAGCAAGATTTGGTCCAATCGAGTCGAAATTGGGCACGAACATTCTTTGAGTTGTACGTAAGCTCCTGTGAAAATTTCGTAGCATTTGGACTTGTAGATTATGAGTTATGATTGATGCAAGCTTGCGTTTTCTTTAGGCTGTCTAGGTCATATCGATACACTTCGTATCGATCTGTTTGAATCGTTCTTGAGCACGTGTCTGCAAATTGACGTGGCGCTAAGTCCTCGGATCGATCCACTTCTCATGTCGAACGATCGAGTCTACCCTATGCATGTGCCTTGTTCGTATCAATCGGTAATATCTTGTTCGTATCGATCGTCATAGATCTATTCGTATCGATCAGATCTTGCTCTATTCGTATCGATCAATTATAAGGGCATTTCGTACTGTTCGCATCGATCGACCATTGCTTTGATCGTATCGATCGATTATTAGTATATTTTGCAATCGTTTCATCCAGCACTGTTCGCATCGATCACTGGCTGATCGATACGAGTGCAGCGTATGTTAATGGATCGATACGAAATAGTGGTTTGATGGATACGAAGTTGACCCTGGTGGATCCATACGAGCAAGCTGGAGTTGATGGATGCGAAGCAAATCAATACGAAGGAGGTTTCTTCCCAGTTGTTTGATGGATACGACCAGGATGGTTACTTGAAGGATACGAACAGAAGGATACTCGATGGATACGAACAGGATGGTTACTTGATGGATACGAACAGAAGGATACTCGATGGATACAAATAGGAGGATACTCGATGGATACGAATAGAAGGAGGCGAACAGATGGACACGAACGAATTGATTCCCTTGGTTTGTATTGATCATATCTTGAGCATACGAACTCGGATTGACTTGAAATTTGGAATGTTGTCTTTTATAGCTTTGTTGGTCCTATCATATCAATTGTAGCTTGATCCGGACTTGGATAAAATTTATCGACATCCATAGTGAACTTGTGTATGACTAATCCTTGGGATAACTGTCCTCGGTTTTCAGTTAAGTCTTTGGTATCATGGCCTTGCCAAAAGGCGGGATAACATTTGCCCCTCAAAGTACGTCTTGTGTGATCATGACGTGCTTTGAAAAGCTACGATCTTTATTCTGAATAGCTTGACTTGTCTGAATGGTTGTCGTCTTTTCGTCGAAAGCTGTGAACTTTGACTGATCCACAGAAACATAAATCATGAACTGCTGACTGCCAATTATTGTACCATGTACTATTGTAATTGATTGCTGTACGATAGCGATCTATTGTTTGTTGTTGTAATCGTCACTAGACGAGTATTCAATACCTGTGAATTTTAAAAACTGGATGTCAGCCCATTATACAGGAATGTATGTTATCCTGACTCCCGTTAACGTCCGCACGTTCACGAGTCGTTATCAGTTTTTTAGGTTTTTTTGAATCGAGTTTCATATCGATCCTCTTTTAAATCGATATGAAATTCAAGTTGTAACGACGCTGATGGTCATTTTGAAATGTCCCTACGTATCGATCCTCTCCTGGATCGGTTCGGGATGAATGAAAGTAAATTTCGTATTGATTGACTTAGGAGGGATACGAATAGAGTAGTTGGTCCTCTGGGTACTATTCGTATTGATGGATACGAGTCTTTATGGGCTATGTGTTGATGGATACGAATAGTGAAATTTGTATCGATGCGTTTCTTGTGGATTTGAATTTCTGCAGGCTCGAAAGCAATGGATATGAAGTGGCGTTTCGTATCGGTAGGATCCAGTGATTCAGATAGATAATTATTGCAGGTTTCATATCGATAGGATCTAAGTCGATGGATATGAACAACTCCTTCGTATTGCTTTAAGGAGAAACCTGTCGAAACCGGTTGCAATGACTGGGAGACAAATCGTTTTTCTCCTTTATCTCGTATCCATATAAATATCTTTGTACTTAACCAAATTTTTCATATGCTTTTGCTTTTCCCCTGACTCTCGTATCGATAGAAACGAAAAAGGAAAAACACCTTCATCCCCGATTTAATACAGTTATTTAATCCCTTGATCAAGCTTTTAAATTAGGTAATTGGTTAACAATTATACCCTATAAATGACGAGACTCAAGTTTAAGTGCTAAACCATTCGCATTCACGGCCGATTCTAGTGATGAGGGGGCCGGAGATAGGTCGGAGCAAGGACTAAGAAAGTCGGAATGACTTCCACGTCATTTGGAGAAGAAGGAGGGTAAATGGATAGGGAGTTTCATTCGTATAGATTAAGGAAATGCACTTCATATTGCCCTAAAAAATAGTTAAGTTCGCATCAATGGGCCACCGATAGAGATTCACACAGAGGGACGGAGCGGTCTCGTATCGATGGGTGATGGTTGGAGTTCGTACCGATCCATAGTGATCGATACGAAAACCTAAGCATACGATCGATACGAAGCATTAGCTTTACCAATCGATACGAAGACGCTAGATTGAGACTGATACAAATTGGCTCTACAGATACCGATACAAAGCCTTTCATTCTGCGATCGATACGAATAGGGCTCTCGATGATCGATCTTGACGAAATGAATGTAAGACGATCGATATGAAATGGCGATTGTGGATCGATTCGAAGCTGCTGGCCCTGATTGATACGAAGTTAAGGCCCTTTGATCGATACGAACTGTATACTTTTGGACCGATGCGGGTTGAACTTTGATGAACTTGAAATTTTTTGCATATTTGAACACCTGACTCCGACGAGCTTCAATCTGGCATAATTGGACTTGACCGTTGGACTGCATATTTCCGAAGCTCATCGATGGAGCTCTAACTCAACAAAATCTCTACGGACTTTAACTCGAATCGGTCTCTAAACTCTGGATGGCATGGTTGTGACGGTTAGCGATGACGGTCACTCCAATTAAATTCTGAAGTCTCATTGTTTAAATATTTTCTCAAACTCTGTAGAATTTCTCAAGTAATATGTAGCACTGCACTGCACAACACACTTATGCACTTCACACTGGGGAACGCACGAGCTTATTATCATCTAATGATGGTTTTTAATAAGTTGATTAGCTATGGAATCCATAAGTTCTCAACAGAAGGAGCTTTAGAGTTCATCTCCTTTTGTCCTAGAGATACCGGCCATCGCGGTCGAAGTTATAGATCCAGCTCCGGACGAGCTGCCTGGTGCTAGGTTTATCATGAATCCACAAGATTCTGTACCGTCTAACGTCTCCGAAGATATGCTGGGACGAATATGTCTAAGGCATGGTCTACCGTTGGACGATGTATTATTGCCGGGACCAAATGATAAACCGCATGCTCCCCCAGAGTGGTTTACTGCCTTCAATCGCCATGCCTGTACAACAGAAACACTTCCTCCATTTAACCAATACATTAGGGAAGTGTTGTCTTTCTTCGGAATCGCCCCATCTCAGTTACACCTGAATGGATATGCTTTGCTCAACAGTATGTTCATTGTATTTATGGAGCATCTTTTTCGACCTTCGATCCTGATCGAAATTAGATAGTTATTCAACGTTAAGAGTCGGGGAGATAGTCCCTCATTCACATTCCTAGAGGCAGTCAGGAATTATCAAGTCTTGACCGGCTCCTGGACCAGACTGAGTTACTTTAAAACGGAATGGTTCTATGTTCGATGCCCGCCAGGATTTTCTAGCCGATGGTTAGTCAAACGTAAGTGCTACAATCTTCTCCAGTAGTTAACGAGATAATCATGCCTGATGTTGAAACTAATATCCTTTTTCTTTTACAGCTGCGATTCCATGACCTGAAGGAGTGCACTATAAAGAAATTGTGTGGGTCCTTCAAGAAGTGCCAAGCGAAATGACAGACATAGACTCGGTGCTAACAGACCGAAACTTGAGAACCGTTGGGCTTATTGAACGAAACCAAAGTATAAGGCTTGAAGGAACGCTGAGGGCGACCCCAAGCGGGTAAAGCGCAAAGCGCCCAGGGTCGTAATTGCTGAGGAAGGTGATAAAGAACATACACCTACGAATGACGAACCCGTGGTTGGGCCTTCTGACAGTCTTCAGGGTTCAGAGGGAAAGAGAAAAGGCAAGGCAATCTCATACAAACGCCCTAAGTCTCTGAGGTGGAAATCAGTAGTGGTGTCTTTACCGGCCTCCGGCGTTAGGATCTTAGAGGCCTCTCCCTCGCCAATAGAGAGTCCTTTTGAAGGGCTTGCCGACATTCTAATTCCGGATGACGTGTCGCTCCAATATGACACCGAAATGGAAGGGCTTCAGAGCACCCTAGATTTAGGCGAGGCACTTCCTGCAAATGTAACCGATACAACCGGTCGGTCGGGGGGTTTACACATATATACACTTCACGGCACTACATGGTTTCCAGCCTTAAGTTGCATGCTTTGAGAATTCACTAACTCCGCTGTCCTTTTTCTTTACAGATACGATGAATAGGCAAGAGTCTATGCTCGGCAGTCTTTGTTCAGCTCGCCAATCATCGAGCTCGTATTATGAGTCCCGTCGGAGGGAGGATGATAGAAACCGCGATCGCGGTTATTCTAGTCTGAAACGCTACGAGAGGGATAGAGACAGGGATTACAGAGAACAGAGATATCGATCCCGATCGCGTTCTCCACCCCCTCGACCCCTCATACAACCTTCAGGCCAGGGAAAACAACCAGTAGAGCCCCCTCGTCACAAACCATCTTCGCAAACTTCTCGGCTTGAGTCGCAATGCCACAGAACTAAGGTTGAGCCTCCAGTCGTCGCTGAACAAGCTATCACTGAGCCTACTGGGGAAGGGGCTATTAGAATTGCTCAGTTAAAGAAAGATTTTCGAAATATATGCTTTGACGGCTACATCTTCCCTCCTCACTTAAAGAGAATTTTGTCGGATGCAGAGAACACAATGCATGATTACATTCATGACATCTATACCCAGTACAAAGAGTGGGTGAAAGCTGTAGAAAAAGCATCAAAGGTGGCCTTTGAGCGGGCTAAAACGGTCAAGAAGCTAGAAACTAAACTTGCTCAAAAAGACCGGATCATTCAAGCGCTTAACGATGAAGCCGAATCCTCTCGGAAATTAGAGATAGAGGCCACCAAAAGGCCGACTAGGTGAACATGGCTATGGAGAGGATGAGGCATACACACTTCGCTTTGGTGGAAGAAATGGGCCACCGGAACACCACTATCACAGCTGAACGAGATGCTGCTTTGAAAGAACTTGCTGAGCTTAAAGCTAAATTTTCTGAAATCATCAAAGAAAAGGATGATGCAAACAAAGAAGCCCAGGAAGCATGTGAACATGTCGTAGTGCTTCGGAGCGAACGGGATGCGGCAACGGCTAAGGTTCGGGAGGTGGAGACTAAGGTCGAGGAGGAAGTCCGAATGGCGGAGTCTAGGCTAGAAGCTGATATTGAAGATCTCCTCATTGTTTATAATGCTAACGCCTTGAAGCACAGAAATCTAGCCTAGCTCGATAATTATCCGATGCATATATACAACGCCCGGGGCCGATTAGTGGAGGATGAAAAGGCTGCGCATCAGGGCGAATCAGTTGATGAATTTGAGCTCGAAAACCGAGTGTTGAGCGAAGACGAGCGGAAAGTTCTCCACGATGCTATGATTTCATATGAGAAGGAGAAGCTTGGCGCTCAGCATTTGGAAGTTGGAGAAGGTTCTGGCATCGAGCATCATGATACAAGTTATGAAACTCTTGTGCCGACTCAGTCCGAATCCACACCTGTGGTTGATCCTCAGCCTGTTCCTGCTTATAATCCGGATCAACCGCAGGTGTGTCAAGCTCACGAGCAAGTCTCTGAAGTAGTTCCGCCACCCGTGAGCCAAACTGAGAAAGGTACTCCGAACATTCTCTATGCTTATCTGAAATCGGAAGCGTCATTTGAAGTAATTATTAACAGTTCTTCTTTTGTTTTTATCCAGTGATTGAAGCTACACCGGTTGTGCCTCCTGCAACTCAAGAACCACATCATATGTAGGAGGCCATTATAACTGAAGCAACTACCACAACGGCCACGGCACCGGCCGATGGACCATAGGGGAGCACACTTATATTTGATGAGCAGACGATGGAGGAACTCCTCGGTCATCATAGTGACCCTTTTGCAAACTTGCCGTTCGTTATGGGTGGAAGCGCACCAATGACAAGTTCTTCGGCTCCAACTGCGGGAGTTCCTGACGATGCACAAACGCTTCATGAGGAGGAAATCATAGCTGAAATCAATGCCGAAATGAAGGCAGTCGCGCGAGGCAGTGGTTTTGGTGGTGGAATGGCTGGACCTGGTCCGGCTCCTTTGCGGATGATATCTCCGGGAGGAACGGTCATTGAGACGAGCACGTCTGCCCCACCTCCTTCTGTTGATCCTGTCCCTCCGACTCCGCTTGTAGGAAGCGTTCCAATGCACTTGAGTTCGGAGGAGGATGTTGATATAATACCCTCGACTGGAGATCGGCCGCCGAAAGGCAAAGGCTCAAAGAGAAAACTAAGCGGAAGCTCCAGCGGGTCTACACCGAAGGGGAAACCGAAGAAGAAGAAAGAATAGACATGCTTCTTTGGTGAAATTTTGAGTAGATAGGAATTTCTTTTGTTCTTTTTTTTGCTAGCCGTGTATAGATGTGGGTTCGGCCCCTGCTAGTAGATTTTTTTGGATAAAATTGTACTTAGTTTCCTTCTACAAACGGTTGAAATGAAATTCCATTTTGTCTTTAACTCAATTTTCGTTCATTTGCTTTTTTTCAACAGTTGAACTCCGGTCTAGTATATTTGTTGAGTTTCGACCTTCGGATTGGATCCAAGTTTAGTTGTTAAGTCCTGAAATCATGACTATGGGTGATGACTGAAAGTCAAGCTGGACTCCGATGCTGCACTCTCTCAATTAGTGATTGACACTTAAGTTCTGCTCCCAATTTCAGGGACGAATTGTAAGATCAAGTAGCAATTGTACTCTGCTTTCAACTCATCGATCTTAACATCGTCGAATTGATGCTGAAACAAGGAAACTCGAGTGGTCGAATCGCACTTACTCATTCATTGACGATTGCATCCACACTTCGGGGATTCACATTCGTACGTCGGTGGTCTGGCTCGCCTGCTTGAGTTTTAAGGATACGTCCACACTTCGGGGACTTAAGTCATTTTCACGGGTGGTCAGTCACACCCGCCTATTGTTTGCAACGATGTCCACACTCTAGGGACTTTAGACGGATTCGTCGGTGGTCGGTCACACTCGATTTGCATTTACACTCTACCACGCTCCGGGGACTTAGAGTTGTTTTACAGACGGTCAATCCCAATCTGGTTTGTGTTCAAACTCCAATCCACTCTCCGAGGATTTTGAGTCAACATTTATACTCCAATTCGCGCTCTGGGAATTTGGAGTTGGTGTTTATGTTGACACTCTGGTTCACACTCTGGGAATCCAAAGTTAGTTAATGTTTATACTCCAGTTCGTGCTCCTGGAACTTGGAGTTAGTCAATGTTTATACTCCAGTTCACACTCTGGGAAATTGGAGTTAATCGGAAGATGGTCAGTCACATCTGTTCAGGCTTTAAGACTTCGTTCGCACTTTGGGAACGATGAATTTATCAGGATCGTGGATGGTCAGTTCACATCCACCCCGAGTTAACAAGTGAGGTCGTTAGATGGACGGATCCATCCTCCTCAAACTCGATCATGGTATGAGCGAAGTCGTTAGGTGGACGAATCCACCCTCTTCGAAACCGTATTTGTAAGTTTATACTCCAGTTCACACTCTGGGAATCTGGAGTTGGCTAAAGGATTGTCGTGTATCAATCCTTTTTAACTTCAGTGTGATGACTTGTCCACGAGCTCGGGTATCATCTAGCGAGTAACCGGTCGTATCACAGTCACTCACTATTTGAATAAATCCCACCATCGGGTGGAATTTAGCTCTCTGTGCATAGTGATAGTTGTATGACGCATTCAATAAATCACAGCTCAGGCTCGAAGAGATTGCATTTTATTGCTGAAATAAGAAAATATGGCAAAATCAGTTGCCTTATTACAAATTCAAATTTAGAAATGCAAAAACAAATTGCAAATGAGAAATAAACTGAATAAATAAACAGAGCATCTCATGTGTAGTAGCGACGAAGACTCTCGCTGTTCCAAGCTCTTGGAAGAGTGAGACCGTCAACGATCGATAACTTGAATGTGCCATCTCCGAGCTTTCGTTCAATAACATACGGCCCTTCCCAAGTTGGCTTCATATGCGAAGGGACCGGATAAATTCTCTTAAGCTCGAGATCGCCGAGTTCAAAGGTTCGAGGTGGCATTATATAATCGGGCGACTCGACTTCGATATGCGGCTGCCCTCAAATCAGCCTCTTCACGCTTCTCATCCAATAAATCCAAGGATTCAGCAAGCAATATAGCATTTGTCTTTGGATCATAGTATGTCACACGATGAGAAGGCACTTCTAATTCTACTGGGATAACAGCTTCTGAACCAAAAGAAAGCGAAAACGGAGTGTGGCCGGTCGCGGACTTGTGGGTTGTTCGGTAAGCCCATAAGGCCATAGGAAGTTCATCGATCCATTTGCCCTGGCCTTTTCCAGTCGTTTCTTCAGAATAGTCTTTATAACTTTATTAACAGCTTCGACCTGTCCATTCGCTTGAGGGTGTGCGACTGCAGAGAATTTCTTCTAGTGTGGAATCGTTGACAGAAATCCTTAAATTCAGCTTTATCAAACTGGGTCCCGTTATCAGTGATGATGGTATGTGGGAGACCAAATCGGCAAATGATGTTGCGCACCACAAAGTTGATCACCTTCTTTGTTGTGATTGTAGCAAGGGGTTCAGCTTCTGCCTACTTGGTAAAGTAATCAACTGCTACGATGGCGTACTTCGCACCACCTTTGGTTAGAGGTAGAGAGCCAATAATGTCATGCCCCATACTGCAAACGGTCATGGACTGACCTTTTGAGTTATTTCAGTAGATGGGGCCCTTGAAATCCAAGCATGCTTCTGGCATTTGTCGCACTTTCTGGCGTAATCTGATGCATCGCAATTTATGGTTGGCCAACAGTATCCATATCTGAGCACTTTCTTGGCAAGGGCTTGCCCCTCGATGTGATCGCCACATTCTCCTTCGTGCACATCATACAATACGTGTTTGATTTCGTCGTGAGTGATACACCGGAGTAAGGGAACAGAGTATCCCTTTCTATACATAACTCCATTTTATATAATGAACCGCGAAGCTTTTCGAAGAATTTGTCTCTTTTCACTCCTACGCTATGGCAGGGTTCCATGCTCGAGATAATTTCTAAACGAAGTCATCCATGACTCCTTATCGCGAACGACCTCAAATATCCAATCTGTCTCCATCCGGTCGATGCTCGGGGAAGCTAATGTCTCCATGGGAACGAGTCCCATTTGTTATGCCTCGCTTGTGCTGGCTAACTTTGCTAATGAATCGGCTTTTTGATTGCGCTCTCGGGGAATGCAGTACATGGCATAGTAATCAAACTGATTTAATATTTCTTGAACCCGAGCAAGGTAAGCAGCCAGTCTTTGGTCCTTGTCCTGGTATTCCCCCCGAACTTGACACACGACCAATTCCGAGTCACAATAAATCTCCACAACAATGATTTTCAAATCTCTAGCAAGCCTCAATCCGGCAAGTAGGGCTCATACTCAGCTTCATTGTTGGTCGCGCGAAAATCAAACTTTAAAGCATAGCATATAGATCGACCTTCAAGAGGTCAAGCACAACTCCTGCACCAGAGCAACGATCATTAGATGCACCATCAGTATACAGCTTCCAGATATACTTGGGAGATTCACTTGTTTTGGGCAAGTCCTCTGGGATGGTAAACTCGGCTATGAAATCTGCTAGGACTTGTCCTTGAATGGCTCGCCTTGGAGTGTAGGCAATGTCAAACTGACTTAACTCGATATTCCATTTGAGTAACCTACCAGACGTCTCAGGCCACGTAAGGACCTGTCGTAACGGCTGGTCGGTGAAAACGGTGATTGGGTGAGTCTGGAAATACGGATGGAGCTTCCTCGAGGCAATAACAAGACAGTAGGCCAATTTCTCTAGCTTCGGATAATTTCTCTCAGCTCCGGTTAGCCATTTGCTAATATAACAGACCGGTTTTTGTATTCGGTCTTCCTCCCGAATTAGGGCAGCACTGATTGCGTTTTTCAATACCGCCAAATAAATGTACAATTTTTCGTGATCGATAGGCTTCGACAAAATTGGCGGTGTGGAGAGATGTTGAATTAATGCTCGGAATGCACCCTCACATTCCGTAGTCCATTCAAAGTTTCGTTTTCCTTTTCGGATTAGATCAAAGAAGGGAATGCATTTATCAGTAGACTTTGAAATGAACCTGCTCAGTGCTGCTACTTTCCTATTGAGACTCTGGACTTGCTTTATAGTTCTTGGAGTTTCAAGGTTTCTGATCGCCCAGATCTTTTCGGGATTGGCTTCGATTCCTCGAGCGTTGACGATAAACCCAAGGATTTTCCGGATGCGACCTCAAAATGACATTTCAACGGGTTGAGCTTCATTCTGTATTCTCGGATGATATTAAACATTGACTCCAGGTCTCTGATGTGATCAGTGGAAAATCGTGACTTGACTAGCATGTCGTCCACTTATACCTCCATGGTTTTCCCAATCTGATTGGCGAACATTCGATTAACTAATCATTGATAAGTTGCACCAGCATTCTTGAGTCCAAAAGGCATAACCTTGTAGCAATAAAGTCCCATATTGGTTACAAAGATGGTATGCTCCTGGTCGGGTAAGTGCATAGGAATTTGATTGTAACCGAAATATGCATCCATGAAGGATAACAGTTCATGCCCGGCCGTTGAATCTATGAGTTGATCAATTCGAGGAAGTGGAAAACTGTCTTTAGGGCATGCTTTATTCAGATCAGAGTAATCAATGCACGTTCTCCATTTTCCATTTGGCTTTCGGACAAGTACAGGATTTGACACCCATTCCGGATATAATGCATCTTGAATAAATCCATTCGATTTAAGCTTGTCTACCTCTTCCTTAAGGGCGGCAGATCTCTCTCGATCCATACCACGCCTTTTTTGTTTGACCGGGACGTGCCGCGGGTCAATGTTCAATGCACGGCTCGCGATGTCCGGCGAGATTCCACACATCTTAGAATGTGTCCAGGAAAACACGTCGAGGTTTGCGCGGAGAAATTCAACCAATTCCTCTTGCATTTGTTGGCTTAACTGAGATCCAATCTTTATCATTCTAGAATCATCGCTATCATCGATCGGAACATCGATTGTCAGTTCGGCCGGAGAAGCTTGACTGTCTTTACTTTCGTCCTCACTTTCGGTGTCTCTCGGGTCAAGATCTCTTTGGAATTGGTTGGGATGTCCAGGCCTAGGCCTAGGCGTCAATTGTCAATTATCAACAAAACGGACGTAGAGAGATTCCTCCACGCCATTTTCTTTCTCTTTTCGCTGCGCCTCGCGCAGCTCAGCAACATAACAGGCTCGTCCAGCAGCCCGATCTCCTTGAACGACTCCAACTCCACGATCGGTGGGGAACTTTAGAGTCAAACACCATGGGGCAATAGCAGCCCTGAACTCAGCTAGGGCCGGTCGGCCCAAGAAAGCATTATATGGCGAGTCTATATCTAAAACAACAAACTGTAGTATCCGGGCTCTCCGGCGTTCTCCAATACCTAACTCCACTGGCAATTCCACCACTCCAGTGGGTATAGTTGCACTCCCGTTGAAACCATGGATACGGTATTGACAAGGTTTCAAATCTTTAGTCTCCATTTTCATCTGGTTATAGGCTCGCTTGAACAATATATTCACATAACTTCCATTGTCTACCAAGATCCTCTTCATCCAAGTAGGACCTACTTAAGCTGATATGACAAGTGGATCAATGGTTGGGGCTTCAATCCTATCGGCATCTCTGTCTCGGAAGACGATGTCGTTAGTCATCATCTTTTGTTGCTTGGCCGGAGCCCCATCTTCCAAACTACTACAACACTCGAAGCTCGCATGCCTAATAGAACTGGCATACGACTCCATTTCCTTCCAGCTTCGGTCTGCTGGATGAGGACCGCCACTAATGGTATTTATCACCAACCTCCCGCCAGTACGAGCGGGTTCCTCCTGTCTTGCCTGATTCGGTGTATGGTTCTGATTCGATGGGCCCGCACCTCCAGACTGCGGCGCCCGCACAAACTGCTCCAACTTCCTTTCACGTATCAACTTTACAATGAGATCCTGCAAATGACGGCACTCATTTGTGTTATGACCGTGGCTTTCATGGAATCTACAAAATTTTACTGTCTGGATCTGTTTCTTCGTTGACTGTTTCGGAGCAAGTTTTTTATACTAAATAGTATTGCAGGTCTGTAAATACACATTCTCTAGCGACGTATTCAAAGGAGTGTAGTTATCAAACATGGGAGCCCTACGTCGGGGACCACGGTTCTGATCCCGTTTTCTATTTTGGTTACCATTGCCTTTTTGTTGATCTTGTTTATTCTGAATGTTCAATTTCACTTTTCCGAAGCTCTCCCCGGATTGTTTAACAACAATATTACTCTGAATTCCTTCCATACTAGGCCCCGCATCATCCTTCTTCCTTGACTGTTTCGCATCCTCCCTTCTCAAGAATTGGGCAGCCTTGGAATAGAAACAGTCCAATGATGTGGGGGTTTTCCGTCCAACCAGTTGCCGAACTCAAAATCGGGTTCAATCCATTTAGTCAATTCGATTAGAATGGAGTTATCATCAGGGTTGCCGATCTCAGCATATGCAGCATGAAATCTCTCTAAATAATACCTGAGTGTCTCTCCAGGAGCTTGAGTGACACTAGATAAAGTATTAACATCTTTCGGTCTTGCGACATGCATACGAAATTGCTCAATAAACTTTTTTGCCAACTGATCAAAACATGAGATGGATCGAGGTGGCAGTCGGGTAAACCACATAGTCGCTATGCCCCCTAGAGAGATCGGGAAACTTCGGCACTTGACTACATCATCAGCTCGTGCAGCATTCATCAACCATTCATACTTCAGGATATGCTGATTAGGATCAGAGCTCCCTTCATAAATGGGTAAAGTCGGCATCCTGAATCGCCGAGGTGGTTCAGCATAGAGTATCTCATAAGTGAAAGGGGTATGACTCCAGGAGATTCCCCAGTCGTCATTGTTAAGACCCTGACTCTCACGGATCATTTGACGGATAATTGTCGGTAGGTCGGGCATCTGGACATTTTGAGCAGGTTGGGCCAAGGTGTGGTCGGGTTCCACAATGAGAGGAAGGGCCGGTCGCTGTCGACGGTCCATGTCTCGCCTCCTTGGTTCCACGTCTTCTAGGACGTAAGATTCAGGAGTACGGTTGCATTGATGGTGGGTCGGATCCGTTCGGTTCTGAGCGTCAACTCCCAAATCAGTACTGTTGCAGTATGGTTATCAGTAATGTGGTATGGGGTAGCGCCTCCTCGAGAGGAGGGTCCAGTCTGGTGGCTGGTTGATGGGCCAACTCTCGGTTGCCCAAGACTCAATGTATTCTGATGTCCAGTGGCCTGTGTGTAACTTCCATCCAGTCGCGGGTGCGTGGATCTATGATGGTAATCAGAAGAGGCTGAACTTTTGGTGGATGAATAGGAAGCCTGATCCCTCCTGGACCTCCTTCGTCTTTGACGGTTTAGCTAGTTGGTCAATTCCGCATTAGCACGGAGCTGTTGAGTGAGCTGCTGACGGGTCCGAGTCAATTCTTGCATTAGCATTTGGAATTCTTCCTTGGTAACAGGGCCTTGCGGATCTGATGGTCCGGAAGCATTCTGATCAGTCGGATGCAGTTGTACGGGATTCTATCTGTCCTGTCCTTCTGGATCTGCAGCTTTAGAAGTAGTCCTTGTGTTAACCATGGTGGATGGCGAAGCTCTTTCCTAGACTTGATGCAAATCTGAATAGGATGGAAGAACTTTAATCTTTGAGATCTGGATCTTCTTCTTAAATTTGTGTAATCCAATACCGATAGTAGATCCAACGAGCAGGAGAAAAACTGTATTTTCTCAGTGAAAGCACCAAAATGTTTGTACCAAAATTGGGCACAACACTCTTTGGAAGAGTTTGAAGAGATAAAATGAAGAAATAAATGTAAAAAGAGGATTATCTAACGAAAACTTCAAACAATAATCAGAAAAAACAATAATGAACGCAGAGATTTAGAGTGGTTCGGCGTGTTGCCTACGTCCACTATGAAATGATTGATCTTTATTAACTTTGCTTGCTGGTTACAGCGGATTACAACAGTAAATCTCAAGTACAACAGTGAAATTCGAGTACAATAGTGAATTCAACAGAGTCTGGACGTTAGAGAGCCAAAAGATCCTTTTTCTGTATGCTCTGGGATGCTATTTATAGGCGAAGGCTGCAAATATCTCGCTCAGATCTCGGGAGACCTCTTCTGGCACGTGGGTGGGCCCACGCGATCGATCCCACGTGATTTGCACTCGGTCCGTGATCGATACGAACGAATTTCGCATCGATCAAGATTTGGTCCAATCGAGTCGAAATTGGGCATGAACATTCTTTGAGTTGTACGTAAGCTCCTGCGAAAATTTCGTAGCATTTGGACTTGTAGATTGTGAGTTATGATCGATGCAAGCTTGCGTTTTCTTTAGGCTGTCTAGTTCGTATCGATACACTTCGTATCGATCTGTTCGAATCGTTCTTGAGCACGTGCCTGCAAATTGACGTGGCGCTAACTCCTTAGATCGGTCCACTTCTCATGTCGAACGATCGAGTCTACCCTATGCATGTGCCTTCTTCGTATCAATCGGTAATATCTTGTTCGTATCGATCGTCATAGACCTGTTCATATCGATCAGATCTTGCTCTGTTCGTATCGATCAATTATAAGGGCATTTCGTACTGTTCACATCGATCGACCATTGCTTTGATCGTATCGATCGATTATTAGTATATTTTGCAATCGTTTCATCCTGCACCGTTCGCATTGATCATTGGCTGATCGATACGAGTGCAGCGTATGTTAATGGATCGATACGAAATAGTGGTTTGATGGATACAAAGTTGACCCTGGTGGATCGATACGAGCAAGCTGGAGTTGGTGGATGCGAAGCAAATCAATACGAAGGAGGTTTCTTCTCAGTTGTTTGATGGATACGAACAGGATGGTTACTTGATGGATACGAACAAAAGGATACTCGATGGATACGAACAGAATGGATACTTGATGGATACGAATAGAAGGATACTCGATGGATACAAATAGGAGGATACTCGATGGATACGAACAGAAGGAGGCGAAAAGATGGACACGAACGAATTGATTCCCTTGGTTTGTATTGACCATATCTTGAGTATACGAACTCAGATTGACTTGAAATTTGGAACGTTGTCTTTTATAGCTTTGGTGGTCCTATCATATCAATTGTAGCTTGATTCAGACTTGGATAAAATTTATCGACATCCATAGTGAACTTGTGTATGACTAATCCTCGAGATAACTGTCCTCGGTTTTCAGTTAAGTCTTTGATATCACGGCCTTGCCAAAAGGCGGGATAACAGATGAAATAATATTTATTATCAAAAAATGACACTTATTACAGAAAAATGGCTGATAAAAAGATAATAGTTAAACGAACATGTAAGAATACTTATGGGCTGGTAATGTAAGTAGTAAATGGAAAGAAAATTAAAGAAGAATAAATAGTATATAAGATTGGATGGTTAGAGGAATTGATGGGGGAGTTAACAGTTATTTAAGGTTATTGAATAGGCAGCAAAGGATGGGTTATTAATTTTTTAAGGAAATGCAATGGTTATGGGGATTGTTCGTGTAAGCTAAGTCGCTGACACATTTATCCTGAAGCATTTTGTACGAGGGGTGCGGGAGCACATGTCCATACACTTTTATCATCTAGATCTTTGGGTCAAATGCATAAGTTGCTGGACTTTGTTACAGTTTATTGAGAATATTATGTGCGCAAAAATGCATCTAACAAAACCGATAGGATATATTAAAACAAAATCAACTATTTAACAAAGAAAAACTGATCCAAACCAAATCGATATTCTCGACATTTTTCAAATCGAAACAAATAGAACCAATATAACCAGTTTGGTTTGATTCGTTTGTTATTAGATAACCTACATTGTTTAGTTTATCTATATATGTCTAAATATGTGATGGTGCTTTAAGTTTTCAGAAATTAGCTGCTCCTCTAATATTAACACGAAAGTAAAACAATTTTGTCTAGATAATACCATTAATATCAATATTGACGACAGAAATTCAGGTATCAGTTTTTAGTTATTGATAGCAGTTTTTAGGTATCAGTTTGTAGTTATCGATAGCAGTTTTTAGGTATCAGTTTTTAGTTCGGTAGCAGTTTTGGAAGAATATTTGTCCTTATGAATAATTTTGTAAGAATGTTTGTCATTATGATTAATTTTTAAAAGAATGTTTGTCCTTATGAATAATTTTGTAAGAATGTTTGTCCTTATGATTAATTTTTAAAAGAATGTTTGTCCTTGTGGTTAAAATATTGAGGTCTTGTCCTTGAGTCTAAAAATTATACAAATTTTTGTCCTTTGAATCAATTTCTTCTATTGACAATTCATTCTTTTTCTACAGTAATTTAACTTTTATGTCAGCTTAATTGGTTGGTTTAATTTTTCTATTAAAATCTAAAACTGATCAAAATACCGGATGAATTAAGAAAACTTAAACCAAACCTAAACCAAATAAAAATAACAGACAAAACAAATAAATACTCAACCTTAATGCAGTGAAACCCGAAAAGGTAAACGTTGAAGAACATTAATATTATATCCGCGCTTATATAACAATATTCATTCAACATTCGAAACTTAAAATTAATTGATTTAATTAATTATTTATTTAACCACACTGTGACATTAATTGGAAGAAGACTGGACGCAATATTTGGGTACAGTTATAAATTTCCCGCCATCCTCTTTGTTTCCGACAATCTCATCTATTCTATCTTTGTTATTTGGCGTGATAGAACCTTCTTCTCAATGGTGATCATGGCGTATTTCTGGAAGGTAGATCTAGATCACTAGTTATTTCAATCCATCAGCGACGGCCGCTCTCTCATCTCCCTCCTCTGGTATGTTTTTCTTCTCCTAGTTTCTCTGTGCTTCAGTGATCCCTTTTTCCTTTGTTTCCAAGTTCAAAAACTGCTTCAGTAATTTGGGGACGACAATCTTACAATCAGTTTCTATGATTTGGGCTTTTTTGTTGTTGTGAATTTCTTATGTGATTTTTTCTCCATATGTGATAAACCCTAGTGGTAATAGGAACGCAAGCACAGTTTTCCTTTACATTTAGTTTTACATGCGAAATCTTTTGTTTTAAGGGGAAACCCTATTTAGCTCTTGTAAGCTTCCATAAAAATACGGAATAATTACTCTAGAAGGAAAGGTTTCTTATAAGCCAGAGTTTTATTTATTTTTTATCAAAACTGAGGTTTTAAAATGGCTCTTTATAATCAACCGTTAGGAGCAAAATAAATCTACAGTTTTTCGCCAATCACAGTAGTCTATATGGTTCTGATTTTGTGCATCGTTATCAATGATTTTCTAATCAAAATTTTGGACCATTTTTTATTTGAATAAACAACATCCAAAAAATGCTAATTTTATAAATTATCTGCTATCAGAACAACAAATTTTGTAAAAATAGTTAAACCATTTTATTGATTTTAGGTCTCTGAAAATTTGGTTTGTTCTGACTTCTAAGATCATAATAATTTGGATAATTATGAGTTATATCTACTTTGAAAACATGTGTTCATAATATTATTGCAGTGATAAACAGACAACAGTGGTATGAATAAAGATTGCAGTGCTAAGATACTAGATAATAAGGTTTTGAGTTCGAATCTTTGAAATATTGAACTAAATAAATGAATAAATTTCAACTTCTACACAGGGAAGTTACTGTACAATCTAATTTTTGAAGTTTGAATAAAAAATAAACTTGAGATGATTTTGATATTGATTAACATACTGAATTTTATGATAACCAATGTATCTAAACACTCCAATGTTTTCATCGATATTATAACACGAGTGAGGTGATTTTCACGTTATATTTTTTTTGTATACCCATTTTTAATAGGTAAAACATGGCAAGAAGTTTTTCCTAAAATAGCAAGAAAGTAGTTCTAGTTTTTGTTGGATTGAAAATCAATTTGACACAATTAAATGGGCAGAACTCATTGCAAAGCTTTGAAGAGTCATGTGATCCATAACATGCATTAATAGGCAAATGAAAAGAAAACAGGCATTAGTTTTATACTTCATGTACCCTTATGCTGTATGGTTTTGATTTTATTTGTTCTATTCAAATTCATTTGAATGCTAATTATGAATTCTAATATGTCAATTTATATGTTTTCTTGGTGTGGTCATTCTAGCTTTCTATATATTCTCACATATTTGATTCTCAAGATTATCTTTACCTGATTAAATCAATGAATTTCACTGAATGTTTATGCTTGAAGTCATCATCAGTTACCTCATTAGCTAATATTTCCATTATGTAGGTATATACACCATGGAACTATCCCACAATTTGAGTAACAAAATGCCAAAACTAGAGGTATGTTGGTTATTACTGCATACATATAACTTTATATCTATGTATGTTGTTTTCTTATATATTTTGTTAAATCAGGCATCATCCTTAAATTTAGAAGAATTACTACTCGTCGTAATCGTAATACAACTCTTTTTATTTCCATGGTTGGCATTTCACTTTTGCACCTCTTATTGACATCTCAATTATTAAGCCTGATGATATATATGCTGAAAGTTTGACTGTTATCTGCAGATGTATTTTCCTATTGAGATAGTGGAAAACATATTAAACCGACTTCCATCTACCTCCATCGCTAGACTCCAAACTGTTTCCAAACACTGGTGCGCCATTATTCGATCCTTTATTTTGAATGCGCATTCCAAAAGGTCATTGATGAGCGTTCAACTTTCAACCACCATAGATTCTGGAAAGCTTACACATTTCAATTTTGATGAAGACGGAAACACGGTAACTAGTATTCACAAGCTTAACCTTGGAGGCACTCTGAACTATAAATTGTCCAACATGGTTAATGGATTAGCGTGTGCTTACGGAAACAAAACAACCAACAATTTCTACTTGATGAATCTCATCACATTGGAAACATCAAAATACACAAAAAGAAAGATAAAGGGAATCTACTATGACCAGATTACTTTAGGATTCGATCCATCCACTGGCTTGTACAAATTCATTAGAATCTATTCTAACCACAAGACTTCTTCCTACCATTGTGAGATTCTTAAAACAGGTGTTCTGTTCAAAGGCGATTGGAATATCATAGGAGGAATTCCTCATATGGTTGATTTTGATAAACCAGTTTTCGTAAATGGAGCTATTTACTGGATGATGAACCGTTTATTGCCATTATCAGTGAATACAAGCAAGTCACTGGCTTTTGATTTGCTGAAACTGGATATGAAGGAAGAGAAGTTTGAGACGGTGACTTCGGTTCTTCAGAATGAAGTTGGCCACTACGATTATCAATTTTGCGACTGGGATTGTTCTTTCAGTTTGTGTGAAGAGAACGGTAAGCTTTATATGCTACACTACTGCTGGCAGAGGAAGTATCTGTATGGATGGAGATTGAAGGAAAACAATGGTGGTTGTGTTTGGAATATTGTGTTTCATGCAAATTTGGAATCAATGGTTGAAAAAGAACCAGGCTGTTTATTGGGTAGACATGAATATCCATATATGGTTGGGATTGTAGATGGCAAGGTCTTGATTAGAAGTGAAATGTTTAATAAAGGGGCTTACATATACGATATACTCCATAAGAAACTTAGTAAACATTATGATGTTGACCAGGGCAGTTTTTCCGCTGGCATTAAAAGAAGGCGAATGCTTTTTTCAATGAAATGAGATTACCTTCAGAACGTCTTCAGTAAAGGTGCATGTTGAAGATGATTGTATGACAGGTCTGGTATTTGCTTTGTATGAAAATTCCTGTGCTGATCAATAGTTTTGTCATACTAATCATTCAGTCTAAACATAACTCTTCATTTCTTTCCGTTTAATTTTTTTTTTCAAAGTTTGTCCTTTTTCCTAATTTTGTATAGTGTAAAATGCAAGCATTTATATTGAAAACTGAAAACATTTGCAGTTTTCACTGCAAGTATTTATGGTACATGCTGCAAATATTTCTGGTTTATGCTTCAAATATTTGCAAACTGAACTTTACAAAATAATGTGAACAAGGCAATGGTGGTGCACAAACATTATTTGCATACACAAACATCAAATTACAGTGTCTTCAAAAAGAACAGGTCATAGCTCAATATGAATACAGAATTAAGTATGAATAAGGAAATTGGTGAATTAATTAATAAGATAAGGTTTTACATTGATAAATCAAATAACACAACGAGTCAAATAAAAAAGCTTCAAGAGTCGTCCTGTAACAAAGAGTGCTTGGAGTGTTTACAAGAGTTTATATATAGCTCACTAGAACGGACGGTTCTTTGAATAATAAAAAAAAAAGATCACAAAGATTAAAGTTTTAGTATAATCTTGAGATGATATCAATATAACATCTTATATTCATTATTTCAACGGTAATTTGTAATTATTTCACATATAATTTTTGGAGAACAAAATAACGCTCTTGATCCTTGCAATCTTCTTCATTGCTCTTCCATCTTTGGCTCATGGAACGGAGCACATAGTTGGTGACTACTAAGGATGGACACTTTGTTTCAACTACATGGCCTGGGCTGAACAAAGAGATTTCAAAGTCGGCAACAGTGTAGGTAACATACATTCTCTGTTTCCATGTTTATTCGTACAACAAGCAGTGAAGAATGAACTAAAGATCTATTGCTGCAGTTTTTAACTACGACATGGGGAAACAAATCGTGTAGGTGGGCCTGATTTCCTCACTTGCAGTATACCAGCAGGTGCATTGGCTTTGACTACAGCCTACAGGCAAAGACATCATCAATCTTGAAACACCTGGTAAAAAACGGTACATTATTTCCAACCGTTATACAATCATATTGCGAAGCGGACAAATAATAAGGAACCTGACCCACATAGATATCCAACCGTTACTTTATTTCCCCATTATAAATATGATGTACAAATGAATGTATCAGTAGCTTTCTGCTGTATCATCTGTTCAAGTAATAAACGAGTTTCAGTTTCATCAATCCTCTGTACAAAATACTATCAAATCAAAATTATAGCAATTTAATCAAATTCTTAACATTTAACCGAGCTTGTTGTCCACGGTTGCGATTCTCATCATGATGTTGATGCTGATGCTCCTCCTGCTGTTTGGATGGCCCTGAATATTCCTCAATCTCAGATTGGAGACTATGAGATTACATGGTCTGATGCTTGATTTACATGCATGTGAATCGAAATTGTGTGTCAGTTGATTACCAATGAATGATTTGTATACTTTGTCAAGTTCGTTGTTCAGCACATGTCATATTCCTCATTACATGCATTGTTCATTCATTTTACTTTCTGTACAACAAATATACACGCTTAACTATATGTATATAGGCGATCTTAATAATCGTCAGTTGAAGATGTTTGTAAGATTATCAGATTCGTATATATGTGCAAAAAATACACACACTTGAACAATGATCTCATATATATCAATCAATGAGACATGATCTTAAAGTGGGTAACTAACTTGAACAAGAAACAGAAGATCATCAGATCTTTTGCGGAAAGTTAATAATCATTATACTATCAAAAAACAGTGCTGTGGCCTGTAAAGATAAAGACAAGTCCATGAATACTAGAAATAAAAAGTACCCGTTATGTCATAGTAACTTAGAATGTTAGATGATTAGCTTAATGTACACATGGGACTATAACTGCTACATTTTATTGTCTTGTGTTTTTTCCACTAATGTCAGGTACAGGTTGAACAATATGATCTATGAAGGTTTTAAATGGCAGGATAGTAATTTGAAAATATTTATTTATAAAATTAGCACAGTTAGCTTTATGAAATACACATATGGCCTGGCATTTTATGGAGAAGGCCTAATCTTAAAATAAAAACTTTTCTCTAAGCAGTATTATCTTTACAAAATGCCACAAATTAAATCATTAGTTCCACATTACATTTTATCTATGTGCTTGGAAATTATTATGTATAAAAGTGCAAACTATATTTAAAGCATGCCATTTTCGTATACTCGAAATTGTTGTGATTTCCACAAAGACATCTGCATTTTTTACCATTTTTTTCCATACAAAATTGTGAAAAATTGCATCTTTTCCATAAATATATTCATATCAAGAATCTGAGATTTTATGCAGCAATTAATTTATAAATTTCACAGGAAAGAATTAAATAGTGGAAGAAGTATTAACTGCTTTGAAACCTTCTAAAGCTATGCAACTACGCAAACATCAACGTTTAGGTGCTAGTTAGCAAATTATTACATACAGACACACACACATACATACATACATAAGTTTAAATATTATAAAAATTGCAAATGAAATTCATTATTTAAAATACTATATATATATTTATAAAATTTGGGCTGAATATTAATTTTGTGTAAACATGGTATATCCGAGCATAATATTATATATGAGTTATAAAGTAAATCATAAATTATACCTTACTCCGAAAAGATCTTGCCGAGAGTCGGTACGTTCTTTGTTCAGTTCGTCCTCTTAGAGCACCACTGTCTCTACTTTCTCTTCATGTTGGAAATACGAACAAATGGTATCACCGAAAGGAAGGGTGGTGGTGGCCTGTTTAACAACCCAGTTAGGATTCAAAATGTAACAATTACAATTAAATACATTTTTGATAAATAAGTTGGGAACTTTGAAATAAAGTTATTGAGTTTTGGCAATAAAATGAGTTTCTTTTAGAATAATAATTATTACGAATTTCGAAAAATGATTTATACGGAAACAAAGGAAGAATATTTTATAAAAGAAGTTAAAAATATTATTTTGGAATCTTTTTGGAGTTCAAATTTTATAGATAAAAATTTATAAATGTTTTAAAGAAAATAAGAAAGCAATAAATAAATATATTGAATATAGATTTGAAATTCACATTGAGGAACAAAAATATGGTTTATGGTTTAAAGATGATTTAAAATTTTATGTTTGAAATAAAAATATACAAGCAGATATAAATTATTTTCAAGTAACTAAATTGTGAATTAATTTTTTTTTCTCGATATAAATAGAAGACAACTTTGATTTTTTTTTTTTTTGAAAACCCAGGAGAACCCGGCGGACCGATAAACTCCTGAGGAGGGTATAGTAAAGCCGTCCACTGATCCAAGCCCCCATACCTCCGGGTAAATTTATATAGGATAGGGAAGCGCATGGTAGGAATCGAACCTGGGTCTTTTTACCAGAGCCCAAGCCTCCTTTCTATTGAGCCGCACCCGCGGACACAATTGTTAAATGAGAAAGGTAAATTTTAAATGAGAAAAATTGTTAAATGAGTTCAGAAAAATATGTAAGTGTTAAATTGTATTAAAACATATTATAAAAGGTTGAAAACAGTCATATATGATGTAAAACATAATTTTTATGTCAAATGGGCCTTTTGGATATGTAAACAATCCGAAAACACACTTTCCTTAATCTAACCAACAAAGGAGACATTTTGTTCTTCATTTCATTTCTCCACACACATCTATAAAGCTTTATAAAACCTAATAATGGTAGCCCCATTCCCTCTTTGAATCAAAACTCATGTTTTTTAAGTTAATTGCAAGTTAAAAAGAACAAGTAAAGGCTCATAACTTCTCCTAATTCTATATTACCCTGTTATTGCTATAAACCTCAAAATTTAAAATGCGCTTAGATTTAGGTCAGTTAGCAATAATGTGGAATTGAGTCTTTCAAGCATGAGTTGGAGGAAACAAGCTTCAAGATTTAATTTTTGTGTGTATCACTACTCTAATATGTCTTGCATGTATAATTTAATGGTAAATTATGATCATGATGTCTTGGTTACGGTTGAAAAATAGAATTTTGTTGAATAGGAAAGTGTTTGAGATAATTTGTTTAAAATTGTAGCATAGAGTGCTTTCTATGGTTGTTTGTTGTGTAATAGTTTTTATGTTATGGGATGACAATTTCGCTGGTAGTAAAACAAGCATAAATTTTTATTCATTTAACCAAATTCATTTATTCTTGATTTGTTGGAAAGCTGGTTAAATTATTTAAAACCTTCCGGTTTTATCACTTTCTAAGATTCTTCGTATAACAACATGAAATCTCATTTCCAGTTGTGCTATTTTCAAGCTAGATATAAATTCCAATATTAAACCCCTTATAGTCATTTTGTTATAACTTTTAAAGTACTAAGCTACATCCTTATGCTTCTTTTAAAGATAATATGAAGTTCTATAACTTCCGTGTTTATCATATTTTTAGAATCTGGTGTTTATGACTTGAAAACACATTACAAGTTCGAACAATTTATCGGGTTGTTGTATATTTCCAATTTCAAATTCTTCTTTCAATTATAACTAATAATGTTCATAACCCTATTTAAATAAGAAGAAAAATACATATATGTATAGATATGGTTTTTACAATGTAATCACGTGTGTATACATAAGTGGTTTAATGTTATTATAGTATTAAATAAATATGTGAAACTTGTAAATTGAAATAATATCCCTTTAAATGAGTGATTGCCTATCTATGTGTTCCATTATCATCTATAAAATTTTTGATGAGTTATGGTACTGCCGTTATGTACTTGTGCAATACATATAATCATTGTTATAATTGTATATGTTATATATAATTGCATACTTATTACTTATGTAATCACCTACTTATTCATTCTATTACCCCTGTATGTTATGTTATGCATTCAGGATGCTAAGTGATAATGTTTTTCATCAATGAAACATATATCTTTATGGATGATCACTTCTTTATGATTATGTTTCCTCAATTACGGAATGTTGCTTATATATTATTATAGGTTAAATACGATGTGGTAATTATCCCAAAATAACATGCTATGCAACTCACTTAGATGTTATGGTCGGATATGTGATATATGAATACGTTGTATCCCCTTAATGATATTAGGATATAAACAACATTTAGGGGGTAAAGTCGTTAATGAAGCCGAGAATGAATGTAATAATAATATTGTCGGTACGAGGTGAACTACCAGATAAGCTAGTATCTATCCATGTTGGACTGATTTAGAATCGCATTATGAATCGTGGTGACTGGTCCCACTACCTCTATAGTCCAAATGATCTGCTACATAAACATAATAGCAACGTGTGGCGCAAGTGTTGTGGTGATAGATGATGGAAGTGAGGTGATATTTGAAGCATGACGGGGAGCGCCAGAGAGGATAAGAGAAGAAGATTGTAAAACAAAGAGATCGTGTAAGGACACCCACAACATTAGTTGAGGGATATATAGATGAAATAAGCCCTGATATTTTGGTACCTATGTAACGTTTGGTAAAGACTAGTCGAATGGTATAGGGGTGAAATATATCATGTGCATTGAGGTCGATCCATTATAAATAAACTGAGCAGGACACTAAAAACGTACACCTTCACTTGTATACTTATAACAGTGTGAGATTAATAGTATAAAGACGCGACTCATAAATGTAGATAGAAGTAATTATTTAGTTGATTAGAGTTGCAGCTATTAGTCATTATATAAAGTTGTGACATGTGTTTAAAACCCGTATGCATGATAAGATGCGGGTTAGGTATTAGATTAGCAAGTGCATGACCTATTTGAGATTAAATGCATATCACACTCACACTATTTATGCATTCTGCCAAGTAACATTCATGGCTAGTGTCTAGCCTGACTTAGAGTTTATTTTTTTAACAACCTCGTGCCAAACTGAGGATGTTTTATAGGTTACGATATTTTGATTGTGTTTCTTTATGGGCTACGACATGGTGATGGAGTAGATGACAATGGAAACTCTTTATTTCTTTGTAAAGTAGTTTCATATGATGTGATGGTATATTTATAGTGATTCAGTTGTACATAACGATTATGGTGTACCTTTCTTATTTAGCCATGTACCTAGTCTTGAGATATATGTTATGAGATATTGTACCAAATTTTCATTATCTTTTATTAGCTTCCGATACTGTCATATTTGAGATTATTTTTATATGTCTCTAATACAAACTCTTGTACATTGCATCGTGTCGAGACGAGATATATATTATTGATGAGGCATTAATGTTATGAAACGTATCCGTGTTTAACCAAAGGAATGTGTACGAGAGATCGCTTCTACTTGTCCTTTCTTCCTTGCCATTGGCTAGTTTATACTCTCTAGTAGTATGGGTAGTGGGCTGGGATGCCACACCATGGATGAGATTATATACAAAAAAATTCTACACAAAATTATGGTGGAGGCTATCGTATTTATAGCCGAGGGTTTACATCTCTTTCCCACCACTCTCTCAAGCCTAAAAGACAAAGTAAAATCCTTCAAACGTCCCATATGTGGTTGACCATATATTTGAGTTGGAAAGTCAATGACCCCCTTTGAATCATATTTGAGTCATCATTTAATCGATTCACTTCTAGCTCCTTAATCGATCAAACAGCCGTATAACTTTTATACATCATTCTTTCTGATTTTAGGCTTGAAATAAATAATTAAATACAGCCACATATTAATATAACATTTATATTAATTTATTTATTAATTTATAATATTTATAAATTAATTTTGTCCTTGGTCGAATTTGGAAATAACCGACAACGATATTTTATTGACTCTTAGGTGTGAACTTGATCCCACAGTTAGAATTCAAACAATTTAAATATCCAAGCCTGTACGGGTTTGCTGAAGCATGGTATAGGGTCAATTTCAACGCTTATAAATCATCTAGAAGAAATTGTATTTCTAATCTAATGTAAGCTCACATAGTAACGATAGCTTATACACGTATATTCTTGTTATCATTGTGTCACTTTGATATCTAGAGTATTTCCTAAGGTCAAAAACTCTACTAATATCCGTATTAATTGTGCATGTCACTTTTAAAGTTCCTAGTTCAATACGATAACATTTATCGATTAACTGATTTACTCTAGCTAGAGAATTTGACTTTAGGTTGACTTACTAGTTATAGTGATACCGACCTTCCATAATGAATGAGGCGAATTCTATATTGAGTAATGTTTCACTTCAAGATATTCAATATGTACCCATTATGGTCTTGGAATAGTCGCTACGCCTTGTGCTTGACCATAGTCAAAATACAGTCTAGATATTTATGATCGATAATACTCTCAAATTAGAAGACTACTGCACATCAGTATCATGTGATCCTCCATTTTGACTAAGCTATATCAACCTATAGAAGAATCGTTGAGTCATTCTATGATTATTCCAAACAACCACAAGTATGCAACCCTTGGTGTCCCCAATGGTTATGAGTAAATCAACGTCCATCATATGAAAAGTGTTACATAAACTAGTCTCAACTGATGCATCGATATCCTTTTCTCAATCCATCTTAAATAGGAATATTTAAGCAGTAAGTATTCATTTATATATCTGTATATATCTATCGATTTAATACTCATAGTTACGAACATGATCGTAACTACAATCGGTAAAATACTTCTCCTAAGGGTTTTCTATATATTTATGTTTACTGCATTTGATTCATTATTTATATCTATATATAGCAACATATACAAAAGGAAATAAAACCAGATCTTTACTTCATTTTGAACAAGATTTTCTTATAAGAATCAAGTTATGTAATAAATTACATAATTACCCTTAAGGCACACCTTTAACTCTATCAATCTCGCACTGTCACTTGGGGCCAATTATGGTGCCTAATGACTTTACCTTTGATCAGTCAACCTAAACTAGAATGAGAAGGGGCCTTAGCAAACATATCTGTGATATTATTATATTGTATATACTTTTTGGTTATGCTTGTTATCGATAAACTCTTTTATCGTGTATTCATTATGGAGAACATATCTTGATTTCTTATCAAGCTGTTGGTTTGCATTGCAATCTATATTGTGTTATTGAAATCACAATACATTATTGGATTTCAATCACGTGATCTATTCCTAGCTTTCTTATAAATATGTGCGTTTATATATTTCTTTCATTGTAGCACTACTCAAGGTTATATACTTACCATTTTTAGTTGAGTCTGTCATAACTTATCATTTGGAGCAATTCCAAATTAAACATTAATTAAGATTGAATGTGAATTTTAAGATTGACTTTACTATATTTAATATCACTATTCAAGTCCGAAGACTCCTCCAGATACGCCGATTCAAAGCCCAAAAGCAGCGTTTGAACTCGTACCGTGCCGAGAAGTATGAATTGTTAGGTTTTTATTGGTATGGTAGAGTTAAAAATATAACTTTAAAACATTCTACACTTTTAGATCTCACAGTGGAAGGAATAAAATATAAATACTGAAAATAATCAAAATCATTACTGTCTTAAAATAATAGTAGTCCATATAAGAAATGTCTAAATAAAGACTTCGAATAGAAATATAATATAGGTCTAACTGATATGTACAATAAGATAGATAGGGAATGACAATAAGTAAATGTAACTCTAGGGTGCATGCTTACCCCCTCTATGCATCTTATCCTCGTTATACCACCTACCATCTTGTCTTCCTATAATAAATATAAAGTGGGAAAAATAGTGGGGATCAAACAAGGCCTAATTGGATAATATCACTATTGGTATGGTGTAATATGTATTAAATTATCATTTATAATCAACACTATCTAAGTGTGTTATTTGTATGTGTATACTATACCTGAAAAATCACAATGTAGGGTAACAACCTATAGTATTCCTAAATTCGATAGTAATCCACAAAGATTTCCACTAAAAGGTTGGAAATCCAGAAACTAGGCTAACCCGAGAATATATCGAGTATAAGTCTCAATAGTAAACCACCAAACTATATATTGAGTTAACATTCTCAATGGTAAACCATTTAATTGCACCTACATCGAGTATAAATCACAATGCCTAAGCACATGTTTAGTACACAACCTTGGTGATAATCTATCACCAAAGCATCGAGTAACCAACCTCTGTGGTGCCCGTGCCCTACTTAGGCTCTATATCATTCAACCTACAGTAAGAGGGGTTGAAAAAAAATTCAACTTCCTTGTAGGTGCATCCGCTTAATCGCTCGCCAATCCTACTATTGTGGACATCTCCATCTCCTCTTCCCCTGCAGTAAACAAATCAAAATATGCGATTGAGACATGCTAAAAATAACAATAAGAACATTTAATTGTGATATAATTATAGGCCATATTGAATATCATGTTATACAACATCATGAAGTGTGAACCCCAAAACATCACCAAGTGGGTAACAAAGTTTAGCACATTACATAGTTTCATGCAATTATGCGAGCTTCAAAAAGTCATGAAATTGGGAAATAAATCACCAAAGCTATCCTACTTGACTTGCACCAGGTCTAGGTCCAACCTGGGTTGTCTGCAGGTTTTCAGTCAACCGAATAACATGTTAGTCGGTTGTTTTCCTATCATTATTTTTTTCTTTAAAATGCGAATTCAAACAACTGGGCAACATTACCAGTCAACTGGAAGAGTTTTAGTCGATTGGTTATTTCAATTGTTTGACCTCAAAAATGATTTGTTTACTTGCGGGTTAGACTCGGGTTTGTCTTAGTGTTCAGAACCAATTCATTTAACTGATCCAACTTTCAATCAACTGGATTTAAAGAAAAAAAATCTTTTTTAACATATTTAAATTATTGTTTTGATCTGGTTCTCATTATTTATCTTTAATTTCTCAATCTGTACTTTGCTTATAAACTTTGAGTTCGTATAATCCAACTTTTAAACAAGTTGCTATATACAATTTTAACTTTTATCATATTCTAAGTATTTGTGCAATTTATCCAATCGGTTGTATATTACTATTCAATGCTTCATCTAAAAATATTCAGTTTTATTCAAAGTTGACAGAATCAGATTTAGATGATTTTTAAAGGACATATACATAAATTTACTTTTATTCATTTGATTCAATTCAAATCTATTGCATAAATTCAGATTTGTATAATTCCAAAGCTTTATATGTATAGGTTCACCTTTATTCACCTAAATCGATTCAAATCTATTACATAAATTCAAATCTATATGTTTTTAATAGGAACTTCATTTAATCTACCCTCATCTCAAATTCCAACAATCATATATTCAAAATCATTGTCTAGGGTTTTCCAACTATCGAATTCGTATAGATCTTTAAAAACCATCAATTCAATTTAAAAGTCATATTTTTAATAAATGAAATTTAAATACCAATCAACGTCATATTCACTTCGTAGATAAACCCACTCACCTTTATACAATGCCTATGAAGAAATCCCTTAATCTCCTTTATTGATTCAATTCAATTTGGCATTTCTTCTCCTATAATTAGCTTGCAATTACTTTGATTTGATTTTTTCTTTTTATTAGGAGATTTGGTTTACTATTTTTGAAACAAATTTGTTTTAAGATTTGAGGAAAAAGAAGAAAAAATAGAGATTATGTGAGGCAGCGACTACAGATGAGGTGAATTAGGGTTAGGAAATTCTCTTAAACAGTCACACAACCCAAAATACCCCTTTATCCTGCTTGGGCCTTAACTTGTTTTACCTAAAAAAGCGCACTGTAGTAAATAATCCAAACATCATTCAACGATGTCTGTTTCTGTCGTTTTATATATTAATTTAGGCTATAAAAATATAATTGACACAGTGGAATAATTGAATTCCCCAAATTCTTTTATTTGTAGAAATCCAGTTTTTAAGCTTTGTGTAAAATCATAAGATTTTCTTTCTTAATTAATTGTTTATTATTATAAAAATCTTAGGTGTTATATTGTCCCCCTTTAGTAGAATTTTGTCCTTGAAATTCCGACAGACGAAAAAATCACTACAAGATATAAGACTTTTCACAGCTAAAAAAAATGCTATAAAATTTTTTAAGAGCGTAATAATAAACGTTGTATAATGACATTTTGTAATAGGTCTTAAAATTTTAACTTCAAGTGGAGAAACGCTATAAAATGTCGATTATTTAAAGCATTTATATTATGTTGTTATTTCAGATGGATTTTACAACGCAACGTGCACGTTGTAAAAAGATTTTCCGAAATGCAAAAGGATGCTATAAATAATTTTAACAACGTTCCCTAAAATGCTGATAAAGATGTGTTGAGTCTTTGGTCCTGAATATTTCCTGATACGTTATAAACGCCGTAAATATGATATCTTACAGCGTTTTGTTTTTGTTAAAAGATTTTGCCAGTTTACTTCTATGTTTTCTTAGCACTTTTTAAACGTCATGTTAAACTTCTTACAACATTTAACACATTTTTTAAAACATATTTTTCGACGGTCATATTCTTTCAAATCCTGTAAAATATTATCAAACAATCAAAAGCAGTTTAGACAATGTTGTCATAATTGAAATAATATCATGTAGTAATATCATAGAAATCTCAATATATAAACGCATATTCAAATCAAACCCAAACAATAATCACGTAAACACATTTTATAATTCAATACGTTATAATAAACATATCAGAATTTGCACACTATCCGTATACCAAGTTTGCACGCTATTCATAAACCAAATTTGCACATTGCCTATTACATCCAAAAGTGTACTAAACCAAAAGAAAATCATACGCTTACTACATCAAAAATGATGCAGCATCATGCTAATTGTCTATTTCAAAAGTCATCAATTGCCTACAAAAATTTAAAAAATGTCGTGAAATAGACATTTTAGAGACATGTACATCGATATCCTACAACCTTGCTCTTTGCTTTTTCTTCACAATTTCAAAATGCGTTAGTCTTTTAGACAAAAAGACTCATTTCTTAAGTAACAGAATCCAAAGTAAACCCTTAACCATACCTCCACACGTGAAATTATACCATAAAATTGGATACAATAAGATATTCTGAACATGCAAATACGTTGCAAAGAAGAATTGCATAAAGCTCTTAATTCATTTATTCAAATTTAGATTGATAAACTACCTAACACATATATGACTCAACATACACGCATAAGGACACTATCATCAATAACAACAATACACACAGGATCTTTGTATTTTCTGTCATTGCACCTTGCAATCTACGTTGTTGTAATCAATGTGAAATAGTAATAAATTCCTCGTAGTGTACATAGATCACCATTGGTTGAACCACTCTAAAATTTTGTCTCTTTACTTTTTAGCATATTAGTAATGCTTCGCTTTTAATTTTTAATCGAGATATTAGTTACCAACCTTTGCTAATATATCCTCTTAAACATACTTTCGAGGTTAGCTAAACATTTAGTCATGGAGGTTACGCGTATATTCTACATAAGGATCGTAATAACCATCAAAGGCAAAGTTCCTCCTCCTCCCATCTTTCATCTAGTGGCGTCGGCCGCTCCAGTGTAAGTGGCATCCCTTCCCCTAGTGGACGAGCATCTTTCTCCTCCTAGGAATGCTCCCTCCTAAAAGAATGCCCGGGAAGGTCCATTCTCATGGCTAAACTCGAAGGCAAGGCAGCAAGCCTAGCAATCCCGCCCACCTACCGCACTTCCCTCCTTAAAGGGTCATCAAGTAGCTTCCTTATTTTTCTTTGCCCTCAACCATGTTCGAGGATGGCCGAGCGCCTATCGACATGTCTGAAGACGTCCGGGCTTAACGACCAGTGTCCTTCTTAAGCGCACTTATAAGCTTAGCCCTACATCACAAATAAGTTCATACTCCCGATGATAAGTTCTACTATTTGCTGAGTTCTTGTGAATAGCGACACTTGCCATCTGTCTTACCATTTAACACAACACTTAAACAAAGTGCTTGAGCCAGGCATGTGCTCCAGTTCGAGCTGGTACCTACGGTCGTCCTATGACTGGCGTCACCTAGGAGAACCCTTCGAGCCCTTATTCCTTTTGGTTTGAGCTAGGTCTGTTTACCACTCTGCATATAATCTCTGATCACCCAGGACAACCCCCAGACAAACTTGCGCTCTAACTTAACACCAATGTCATCATCCACTCAACACCTGGCCGACACTTAGTTCATATGAATGTCCCGGATCAACTTGTCACATAACCGCACTATTATTTAACATATCCTAAAAGGAAAGAAATTTTTTTGCAAATAATGTAGGGACTGCATCAGCTATCCCAAGTACGCTATTTTATAAGTCATAGGAAAACAAGCAAAGACAACAACAAGTTTCATAGACAAAGTTTGCAACAAAAGATCTGTCATTTAGTTCAAAGAGTACAAGGGCACAACAACATCCCATTAGGCTTACAAAGAGAAGGAGAGACCCATGCCTTGGGTCCCCTTAAAAGATCCAGTTTTAAATGTACATATGAGCACCTCGACACCGATTGATCGGTATTTTGCTATGCAAGTAGGGGTGCACTTCCACCTTCGAAGCCTTCCACATCGAACCTCACAAAAGGTCATGAAAAACTTCCATAAAACATCAAGGAGTAGAACAGGACTTCGGCTGTGACAATGGAGGCATAAGCAACAGTTACTACAACATCATGCAGTACCTTCCCGAGAAGATTGGTCAGAGAATGTATGGACATGTCTCTAGTTACACATCACTAAAGTGTCCTTTACTCAGCAAACTCCTAAGACGAGCAGCTTCACTAGTCTTAGGCATCATATCTTTTTTTATTATTTTCTTGTAATTCCTCGTAATTGCAAGAGAGCTATATAGTAAGAGAGCTTCATAGTGGACGTAGACAACTTTGCCGAATCACTTTACATCCTTTGTCATTTACCTTTAAATGCTCGATTTTCCATAGTTTTCTATCCTTAAGCCTAGTGATTAGCTAGTGATATTTGCTCTTCATGATGCATTAGTCTCATTCCAAAGTTGATGGAAAATAGCGTCAACAGTATTCAATATAAATTGATTAACATTAAATAATAACTATTATTAAGCAAAAATTTGCACTACTTAAATTTCAAACATTGAAAAACATAAAGAAATTGAAAACTACTACATTTCAAAGCACAAATTAGAAATTTAGTGTAGTCTGCACAAAGTTGAATGTTAATTCTGTTATACTAAGAAAATAAAATGTCTCTATCGTGCATAACTATGGTAATTAAGCAGTAACAAGTAACAAGTTAAACTACTTGAAAAATCAAAATTCAAAGTTTAACTTCTAGCATTTTGAATTTACGTCGGTCTAGAGACTTCTTTCAAGGTTCAAATTATAAAATACACCACTTTTCATTTCATAAAATGGAACTTAGTTGATATAATAAGTGCTAGCTACTAAATATGACCATGTTTGTCAATCAGGTTAACTTCAATGGATGGCTATCAAAATTTCTATAGTAGGCAACTATTGAGTTCAATGTGTAACTTTGTTTTAGTTGCTATATTAATAGTAAGACAAGAATCTAGCTTTTGTAAAACTGAATGGTGGACATCAGAGTAAACTAACATTATGGAAACTTAGCGTTGCTCAAGTTTGAACACCTAAATACTATCTTAGTTTAGATTAAACTTTATAAACTAAACAATTGAACCTCAACTTACATGTTATTATCTTAGTCTATTTCTTATTATAAAATATGGCTTTTTTTAATTTTCGCTATATGTCCCTTGGTATAAAACTCAATCTACCACTAGATATTTTAGTAAGTATTTTTTATTTATTTTAACTATGTGCATTCTTCCATGTTCTTTGTATATAATGTTTCTTTAAGAGTGCTAAAAATTAACAAGCATCTACACATAAATTTCCCAATAAACCATCCCATGAAAATCTATTTATTTATATGGAATGCAAATGCACAAAGGGTGGGCTTAAAAACATAAATTAGACCAATTCTCCATTTTGTACTTCCAATCGTGGATTCCACATGAATAGATGCAAGGCCTCAACCACTATGAAACATCAAGAGACTTCGATGTGGTTTGAGTAAAAGGTGGAATATTAATAATTACTACCTATAATGTAGGGTAATAATAATAATGTGCCTAAATCCAATAACAGTCTATAAATATTTCCACATAAAGGTTGGGCATCGAAAGACTAGCTAAACCTAGGAATATATCGAGTAATAGTCTTAAGAGTAAACCACCAAACTATACATTGCGTAAAAATTCTTAATGTTCAACCATTTAAGATGCACCCACACAAAGTATACATCACAAAGCTTGGGCATATACCAAGCACACAACCCCAGTGATAAACTACCACGAAAGCATCGAGTGACAATGTTCGTGGTGGTCGCATCCTATGCTCAATATCATTCATTCTGCAACAAAAAGGGTTGATAAATAATTCAACTCTCCCTCTCTGTCTCTTTTTGACTCATAAAAAAGTGATAACTTGTAGCAAAAAGGGTACGTCTTCTTCTCCTCTCCCCCTATAGTCAACAAATCAAGACCTGTAACTGATGCACGTATAAGGCTAAGAGCATCTAATTGCGATATAATCGGATGCCTCGTTGAGTATCATGTTATACAGCATCATGAACCATGTACTCCAAAACATCACCAAGTTGGAAACAAAGTCTAGCATAGTATATAGCATCATGCAGTTACGTGAGCTCCAGAAAAATAAGTGGGAAACAAATCCCCAAAGCTATCGTACTTGGCATGTAGCAGGTATAGGTTCAACATGGGCTGTCTACCGGTTTACAATCAACTAAATAACATGTCAGCCAACTGGTTCCCTATAACATATTTTTTTTTCCATTTAAACTGCTGATTCAGTTAGTAAAATAACACTATCTATCGACTGAAAGGGAATTCTGAAAGTCGTTGTGTGAAGTGACTTATATGTAAAATGTGGCATGGGTTATAATATGACAAAATATAACTTAAGCTAATAATATAAGCAAGCTAAAAGAAAGTAGTAAATAGGAGATTGGACCAGCGATTTTTATATTGTTTCGGACTTCCCATCCTACGTCCAATCCCAAACTCTTTTTGGAATTTCACTAACGAATCCTCACTTGACTTGGAGGAACAAACATCAACAACACTGCTTGAACAACCGAACACGACTTCAACCTTTGTTTGAAGATCTCCGAAAGGACTTCAACTATAAAGGGAATAATTCTAACTTTGACTTTGATGTGTTCTTTTACAACACGGATAAGTCATCCTTTAATACACCCTTCCTATAATATCCTTCGATGATTGTGAATTGAACTTGCAGAAATGTAGAAATAAAAAAGTAATTTTTGATTGCTTTTGATTTCAAAGAGTAATAGATTTAGATTGAATAAGAATTATCAAGCAAAATTATTGAAATCAAAGAATGAAATAGGTCTGTATTTATGTTAGTAAATAGATCTGCTAAAGAGTGGTGATTGTTCAAGAGATCACTTCTTCTCAATAGTAGTACTTCTTTTCAAAAAAGTCACATCCGTTCAGAAATATAACCGTTTTTCTTTCTCAAACGTCTAAGTTATATGGTCAAACATCTGACTCTAGTATATATAAAAAAATTAAAACAAGATCAGACGTCCTAATAATGGGGTCAGACATTTGAACACATTCCAAAAATGAATATGTTCGTTTTTGACCTATTTCAGATGCCTGGCCCTATTATTCAGATATCTGACTTCTGTTATAATAAAATTAGTTTTTAGAAGGTAAGGCGTTTGTATTTTTGGCTCACACTCTAGCCATTTTCGAAAAAAGAAGACGTTTAAAAAAGACAATATTTAGATGGCTAAAAGAGGTTACTAGGCATCTTAGCACTAGGTCAGACATTTAAGTAATGTTGTCAGACTTCTGAAACCTTGGTAACATAAGCACTTGTAGTTCAGTTGGTAAGTTGTGCAAATTAGTGCTCCATGACCTAGGTTCGATTCTTGGTGTTGTATAATATATTTTAAGTTGTTGAAAAAAATTGTTTTTGAAAATTTATAGGTTCAAAATTTATTTTTAAATCAATTTAATAATATTAGTATGTGTATCATCAAAAGATAATGTACAAGTATTTTCTAGAATCACATACAATGACTGATCTGAAATATGGTCTTCATTCATCGAGCTTGTTAGCTGTAGTTATTTGTTGTAGTCTGCTCAGCTGTAGTCATTTGCCTTATTCTTCATAGTTTGATTTCCTTGAAATAATCAACTTATACAATAAATATCGAAATGCATTATTGTCACTTCAAAACTGGAAACAGATGTTCTAACATTATCTCCCTTTTGTTAATGACAACTATACATATATATAAAGATATATATATATATATATATATATATATAATTTTATTTTACTTCCCCTAATGATATGCCATGTTTTCTCCTCCTTTGTCATCAACAAACAAAAATCAAGGAGAAAAGGTAAAATATGAAAGAGTGATATAACTTAAATCACACAAAAACCTTTGAGAGATACTTTTTGAAAAAGTGTTATTGATTATACTCCAAAAGTAAAAAGTTCTCCTTATAAATACATAGTATTTAATCCATTTTTTTATTAAACAATTTAAAATATTTTTTATTGACTTGTATATAATGGAAAAATAAATATAAATTGTTGTTCATAAAAAAAAGTTCCATGATAAATTTTAAAGTGTAAGCATACTGCCAATTAAATGTGAATATTTCAAAAAAAATCATTGGGTATATTTATAAGACATAAGTTTTTTATAGCACTTATATCCATAAATATAACTTTCATTTAAAATAATTCCTTTATTTTTAACAAGTGCTATAGAATAATGTAAAGTATCTTAATTTTTGTCAAAAAGTCTAGATTATTTATATCTTTTCAAATTATTTGTCAAAAATAAGTAATAACTTACAAATAATATTTTTATCATAAACCATACTATATATTCAAAGATAAAATTATGAAATTTTCTGATTTTCCTCCATTTGTAACTTCATTTCCATATGCATTGAAAAATTTAGAACACATCTCCCCCTCAATATGTTGTGTACCTTCAAAAAATAAGAAAAAATTCTGTTACCCACTTCCTACGTTCAGGACTATGTTAGATTTTCGGTAACCATACCTAATTAGGTTTGGTTGAACCTTTGAAAACGTAATTTGAACTTAAATGTACTACAGACATAAAATTATTTATGTATTTATTTCTTGTAAGTGTATTGTTGGTTTTGGGAACCCAAATGCTAATATTCTTGCAACTTTGTGATTTTCTTTGACTTTTAATAACTTTGGGTTTTCTAAAATTAGTATAAAAGATGCATATTTCATTTTAGGACCAAAATTACTGATTTTAGAAGTTTTAAATCCCAACCATTTTTATTAAAGGCGGATTTTGAAATATGTATCAAACTTATTAAACTCACTTTACCTTAATTAAATTTTGAAATATTTTATGATAAATCATTAAGCTTAGCTTCTAAAGTAATAACTTGATTTTTAGATAAATTAAGAGATGATAGTAAATCATAATTATTCTTTGAATGTTTGACATTCTCATCTTGATATATTTTTAGATCTTCCTACAAAGTTTGAATTTGAGATGTCAAATTTTTATTAGATTCTTATGCTTTATGTATTTCTTCTTAAAGAATCATTTTCTCATCTTTTAACAGTTCTATTTCTAATTCTGCTCTATTTAGTTTTGCATAAGCTTCTTTTCACAATTTCTTTTCATTTTTCTTTTCTTCGAAGATTTCTATATTAATTTTAAGCATATCATCAAAAGAGTAAGTTTGTCGTACCTCATCGTCAAATGGCATAAAACAAAATTTAGCTTGCTTTATGTCACTTTCCTCATCGAATGAAAAAAAATTGGAGTCGTCTCAAGTGACTTGAAACATCTTTTTCTTTGGTTGTGCCTCTTGTTAATTTTTGGACTTGTTTTCATTTTTAAAATTTGTGCAATCCCTTTTTATATGACCCATCCTATTACATTCAAAACATTTCTGAGTATGGGTTGCTATTGCTATCTTGGATTTGAAGTACTTTTTGATCCCTTTAGCGAGGTAGCCAAATCATCGTTATTAATACCTGAATCATAAAAAAGCAATTGATTTCTTATCTTATTATAATTGTTTCCTGACCTACAAATTTACTTCTTAAGACATATGATTACCGATTAGCTCTTTAACCTTGAGTTTGGAAATGTTATTTGCTTCTTCAATAGCTAGCACTTTTGTTTCCCACTCATTTATTAAAGAGTTTAATTTTTTGAAACTATATTAAATTCGGATATATTTTATCCTAATTGCATGAGTGCATGTGTAATATCTTGTAAACTTGAATACATTTCTGAAATTGGCTCATTGTCCTTTTATTTTAAAAAGCTGTAACTTATTTTTTCATTATGGAAATCTTGGTTTGTTTAACTTTGCTCATATCTTCTTGTGTAATTTCCAAAGTTTTCCATATTTTATATGATGATGTACAAATACTAACTCTATTAAATTCATTCATATCCAATGCACAAAATAAAATATTCTTGGCTTTAGAGTTGTTTTCGGCTAAAATTAACTTGTGAGTTGTCCACGTACTAAAATCAGTAGTGAGTGCTTCACAATTGGTATGAGTCATGTTCCAAATAACATAGCTATTATATTACATATATATTCTCATTCTAGTGGACCGATATGCACAATTAGTCAAAGTAAAAAGTGGCGGCCGTGCAGCTTATTGACCTTCTTGGAAAATATTGAAACTTGATGTCGTATTATTTTCAAAAATGGTTTTATGATTTTTGAAATGACAAGCTCTGATATCAAATGAAAGTCGCTACATGAAGTGACTTATATGCAGAATATGGAATGATCTGTAATATGAAAAAATATAACTTAAGCTAATAATATAAGCACGCTAAATAAAAGCAGTAAATTGAAGATTGCACCAGCGATCATAGACTTTCCACCCTATGTCCAATCATAGACTCCTTCTAGAATTTCACTAACCAACCCTCACCTGACTTGGAGGGACATGTATCTACAACACTGTCTGAACAACCGAACATGTTTTCAACCTTTGCCCGAAGATCTTTAACAGGACCTCAACTATTAAAGGAATAATTCCAACTTTGACATTAATGTGTTCTTTTACAACATAGATAAGTCACCCTTTAGTACACCCTTCCTATAATATATCCTTTGATGTTTATGAATTGAACGTGCAAAATAATAGAATAAAGAACGTAATTTTTGGTTGCTTTTGATTTCAAAGAGTAATAGATAGAATAAGAGTTAGAGAGCAAAATTGTTGAAATCAAAGAATTAAATAAGTCTATATTTATAGTAGTGAAGAGATCCATTAAAGAGTAGTGATTGTTCAAGAGATCACATCTTTTCAATAGCAGATGCTTCTTTTTAGAAAAATGATGTCCGTTCAGAAATATAGCCAATTTTCTTTCTCTGACGTCTGAGTTGTAGGGTCAGACATCCGACTCTAGTATATAAAAATCATTTTAAAATAAGATCAGACATTAACAAGGCCAAATGTTTGAATACATTCCAGAAATAATATGTACATTTTTGACATATTTCAGACGTCTGTGTAATAACTCCACCTTAATGGACCCGAATTTTGACTAAATTGAAATCCAAGTCCAATAGGGTACATATCGTTGATTTGGTAACCTGTAATAAACACAAGCATATCAGAGAGCAATTAATATAAACTCACAATGGAATTGGGAAATATAATACAACATACGTATTGACTAAGGCTGCTATTCTCAGAATATCATTCTTTGGATATTTAATTGTCATGTTAGCACCGAGCATAAATAAGAAGAATTCACCATCTTCAATTCCCGTCTTGCTCCAGTATTCGGTCCTTCTAAAATAACATGTAGGTTGTTATGAGGAGAGGGGTCGGAATAATGTTCTGGTGATTGAAAAATTACATCACTACACCAGAAAGGCGAATTAGGCAGTGCTTAGGGCCGTATCTAATGCCATTAGGCACGGCCGTAAGTCGTATCAATAGAAAGCGTGTTTATTAATTAGATACGGCCATGGGCCGTATCTAATTTGCTAGTTAGATACGGCTCAAGGCCGTATCTAATTCACTAATTAGATACGACTCATGGCCGTATCTAATTAGCAAATTAGATACGGCCCATGGCCGTATCTAATTCTCTAATTAGATACGGCGCATGGCCGTATCTAATTCGTATACTAAGCACATGAATTAGATACGACTTTTGACCGTATCTAATTGATGTAATAGATACAATAATAAGCCGTATCTAATTCACAAAGCTCATGACCTTAAATTGCAATACCATAGATGCAGTATAATACAATAAAAGCAGTATCTAATTCACACAGCTCATAGCCGTGAATTACAACAGCATAGATGCAGTATTATACAATAGAAGCAGTAATAGATACGGCAATAGTTGGATTACAATAGAAGCAGTATTATACAAAATATGGTCAATATTATACAAAAGCAGTATTATACAAAATAACTGGAAAAGATATTGCTCATATATGTTGCTGTTAAAGATATCCATACTGTAACTCCCACACTTTCCATATTGATATACCAATAAGATAACTACTTAATATTTCAGTAAATTTTCGAATAAAAATAATACAAGTGAAAGTATATCCAAACATATACATAAGCTTATATGCTTTCAAGAGTTCACCAAGTTCAAGATGAAGTGAAAGAACTATACATGAGAAATGCCAATCACGATCATAAATGTGCCGATGAAAAGATTGCAGAATTGGCACTTTGACATCTGTAGGAATGCTAGTATCATCCTCTGCAAATACATATCGGAACAAGTAGTCATTAATTAAATCAACATAATATATTGAAATGTATGGACTGCTAAATTTAAGTGTGTTACTGAACCTAGCATGAACTGGTGTGAGGCTGTAATGCCTCAACAACTACAAACTTACGACTATAGTACAACTCACATGACGTGCACATTCACCACCCGACCTAACAGCAACACCAACATGATGCATACATAACTTAAGATATAACAGTAGTGTACGTAGCTAGAACAAAACATTGACCAGAACATAACAAAATAAGCCGCTACGCAGGGCAGTCTCCAAATACATCATCATATCCTAGCAAAATCACACATGTGACCAGACTCAATAGCAGTAGAAATCCTTAGCAAGCCAACTTCCGTTACTGAAGCTAATACCAGAATGACATAGAAGGAACCACATCGATGCGAACAAAGGGAGCAAACTCCAACAAGCACAACAGGTCATCAACCCAAATCCCAGGAGACGAAAAGCAAACAACCACAAACATTGCTCATATTTACTGCAGGGAGTCACCATGGACCAAGTTGAAGTGAATGTAAGGATAGGCAAGCTTCAGATTAGTCAACATGGAGAAGTTAGGCTACCAGGCCCTTTAGGGATCCAAACGAACAAAACCATACAGCAATTCCACTAATACAAAAACACCAAACTGCCAATCACCAACCAGAACTAATGGAAGCACCTCAAACTGTGACAAGATCATCCCGTGGGTGGCAATAACGACCATGGGGTCACAGCATCTGCTGTGCATTTGGTACAATGGAGGTTGACAACAAGCCAGAGAGCAAGAGATGCTCCAAATCCAGTCAAAGATCATTTCCAAATCTTACTGCAAATCAACATTCATCAACAACAGTTCCAATTCCAAATCCGACGATCATAATCAAGCCAAAGTCTGTAAGGTTAAAGACCTTGGTGAAAGATTCTCAACTGGATTATGCTATCGTACAGGTTCTTCTATTTTTCCTTCCATCTTTAAAAGCAGGTGTATATTATAAGCTATTTTAGATGCTAAACCATGCTTATTTTAGGATGAAACCATGCATCAAAGCAGTTCAGCACATGTACAGCCAGAACTAGTTCATCAATACGTAGAACAAGAGCGAGATAAAACATCGTATGATGGTTATAATTGGTGAAAATATGGGCAAAAGCTAGTGAAAGGAAGCAACAATCCAAGAAGTTACTACAAATGCACACATCCAGCTTGTCTGGTGAAGAAAATAGTTGAAGCAACATTTGATGGTAAAACCACCGAAATTGTTTACAAAGGAGAGCACAATCATCCGAAAACCAAAACATCTAAAGATCATTCCAATAAATTATTTGAAGGAAACTCAAATCATCATCTAACCAAAAATTGTGATATGGACGATGACCTTCCCAAATCCAGAAAAAAGTAAGAAGATTTAAGTTTCTAACATATTTTCTGTATAAATAGATAGTAATTGGTCCAGTGGTCCTTACTGCTACAAACATATGCTAATGTGAATTCAATATTTTTAATCACAGACGATGTAATTCAGATGGCTTAGTGGAAAGCTCAATAGAGCCACAACTTTCAAAGGATGGTTTTCGCTAGAGAAAATATGGGCAAAAGATTGTGAAACGAAGCTCATACCCAAGGTAAAACTTAAGAGTTCAATCGATTGAATATAAAATGCTATTTAAAGAATGAATATACAATAGATGCTAAAAATATATACGTTGTTTTTTGGTAGGAGTTATTTCAAATGCAGTGATAAAAAATGCAACGTTCGCAAGCATGTAGAGAGAGTATTAGATGATCCAAAATCTTGTATAAAATGGAAAAGGGGGTGCATGAGGGAGATGCAAACGGGATATTACTGAAAAAGGAGCAATGGATCCCTCGTGTGTGTATTTGTATACAAATATGTGCATGTATATGATTGTCTAGCCTACATGGTAGTGCATGTGCACCTGGTATTGCAACAACTATTATAAATCCATTACTTATATAGAAACTAGAAAACCGACACTCATAATTGGCTGGATATTCAATTTATTTATTTTTATATGTTTCGTTACTTATTGAAAACAAAGTGAGTGGCGTTGTTGAATTCAACCAGTTTTCAAGGATATCAACACAATAATGTACTATGTTATCCTTCTTAAACGATTATCGAAAACAACATTCTAGTTTTGTTTGCAAAACTGACTCAGAAATGTAATGTATTTACCATTTCTATAAAACCACCAAATTTCAATTTCAAGTCAATGGATAAGCCAGTTTTCCCAAAACAAAAAAAAGCATAAAAAGAAATAAGATAGTCAAAATAAAGTACTCTGCGCATACCTCATGGTTTAACAAACGAGAAACAGAAACTACCGAACAGTGCATATAATCAAAAAACAATACCGTAAAAAGGAATGGCATGTAGCCAACAGACATAGAATATGCAACAGACAAATTGTAAAAGTGAACATGAAAAAAGTCAAACCTGTACTAATAATACACTTCAGAGTTCTCTTAGAAGCATTTCCAACCAGAGATAAAGAGAGGGTTCTTGTTGCCATCCAAAAATATACAGCACCGGAATTATAAATGCAAAACCAGATAAATAATTTTTGGATGAGCTCACATACCTGCTAAAGATATCGAATCATAATCTTCGGATGGCACACATACCCACCCATTCCAACATCAACAAAGGTCTCTGCAAATTGATGATTTATTTTGTTGGTTCTCTCATCTGGTAGAAGTATAATGTCCAAAACCAATTTTTCATGTTTGGATGGTACAGATTTCCCATGGATTTTGGACGATGTAGAATCTCGACATACAGTACCTATTGCAATAAAATTTATTGTCTAGATCTATCCAACAAAATAACTGCATCGAAAACAAGTAAGAATAAAAAGCAACTAATAAATACCTGTTGCTATTATGTCTAGATCAGAGTTGAGGATTTCACATTTTTGATTGTTCGCCACATTGGTCGTATCCTGGGATTGAGAAACAACGAATTTAGAAGCATTGAGTTGTGTGTTGCGTTCTCCTTGTTCTATGTTTCCCACCATGTTGATCAGAAGCTCCATTTGCCCAGACAAATTTCCCACTGTACTCTCCAAACTTCCCACCGTACCCTCCAAACTTCCCATCCTCATTTTCAACTCAGCATTGTCTCCACAAACATGTTTCAATCGTTTATGTGCAATAGCAGAAGCCTTAATATTAGTCTTTGGTATGACGGTCCCAACACCGTGGCTCCTACCCTTTGTATCCTTTCCCATCACTTGTGATACGATATCTTCATCCACTGTCAATTTTTCTTCATCACTATCGGTGATCTTTTCCTTCAATTTCGCAATTTGATCCTGAGATTGCATAATACTTATATGAATAATGAAAAAATATATATGTGTACATGTTTTGAAAACTTAAGTTCCAAAACTGTTGCTGGCCATCTGAGGTGAAATGTCTCAGTTATAAATGACCCTAGCGTGTATGTGTCTATATGCATATATACGTAAGTTGGTGGTGAGATGACTCAGTTATAAATGACATGGCACCAGTAAGAGAATTTTAACTTGTAGCTGACATGAAATAACATTTTAAGCTTTTGTGTAAAGATGGTTGAGCCCACAAAACTGAATCAGATTATGTATATTTAAAAGCTTAAGCTTTTCAAAGATTGTGATTTTTTTTTGCAGAATTGATGCTTCAAGAATACACTCACCCCCATGCGGCCATGCGTATGCTGTTATTGCTGTGTGTATTAATATAAGGTTATACTTATGTTAATGCTTATGTTAATGAATACAAGACTGTTAATTCATGTACACACAGAACTGAAATTGTACATGTATGAATATATACCAGACTGTAGATATTCCTATGCTTATTCCTATATATATACCTGAAATTGTACTTGTGTAAAGATGGTACACACAGAACTGAAATTTTAACTTACGAAGTACGAAGAATTGACATCTGATATGCTACCATCTTTTTTCGTGTGTGTCTTCTCCCATACATGACGACGGTTGATATTTGCAGATGGATTTGCAACGATCTGTAATATATAAAATATGTTAGTTGTGATTTTTACCATTTTTGAAAAAAAATGAATATAACTTACCATTTCGTGTTCTATTCTAGCGTGACTTTTACGGCCTGCATGGTGAGCATAACTGAGCAATGATCTATTTTTTTTGGCTAACTCCCTTCTTCCGCTCGCTTCATGCGTTGCTTCATTTTTTATGAACTCGTTCCAATCTTCTTGAGCAATTGTAGGTGGACAATTTTTCATCCGTTCTTCGTCATTGTCGAAAGTGTCATAAAAGCTTGCTCTCAAGTTTTTTTTGTGTCTCCTAAAAGCCTCAGACATTCTTTTTAAAAAAAATTCCTTTGAAAGCTGTTCGAGCGCATACATTTTCTGCAAAAAGTAAAATACATAAACAAAACAATATGGAACTATCTGTATGTAATACATGTTAAGACTTAAGATCGTCACCATTCATTTGTAAACTAGATTCAAGCAGACTTAATAAAAAGAAAACTAAAGAAGCAATTCTATCAAATAATAGAGCCAACTGCCGACCTAAGCAAGTTAATCAATTCTATCAGACTTAAAACGGGTTTCAGAAACCGACTGTAACAGGTAGTGCATATACATTGCAAAATAGAGTGACTGACCATAAATATTTTTTAAATATCGTCAGAAATGAATCAAAGTAAAAACTTACCACCAATTGGTTCCAAACATCGTCCTTATATGTACCGGGTACTTTGTTCCAACTTATGTATGATATCGGCACATGAGCTCTTACTAGTTTACCCAACATAGTGGCGATTTTTCCAGCGTTTTCTGAGACTGGAATACCAAATAAGTTTTGATCAACTATTTGTTCTTCTGAACATGATGAATGTGATGATGCTGGATTTTGTGACATAGTTTCCTGCACACGGTTAAATAACCATTATTGATTTGTAATTGTATCACAGATTACAAAAAGAAAAGAAAAAACAAATAATCTACGAATATATCAACTCGGTTGTCCTGAAATTAAAATGCAATCAACATCACTGTAAAATTTGTTGTTTAGCCAATAAAAGCGGTCTCATCAACCATCAATTCATAGAAATAACAAAAGTAAAAAAGCAATAACAACAGAAGAACTATTTGGATTTCAAATTTGACTACAATCAACTAATGAAAATGGTTTAAATTTGTAATTTCGATTCCACGTTTAGTTTTAAAAATAAATCCCCTTTTATCTACAAGTCTATAAAAAACATACTATCATGAAACTTTTCAATATAACAGAAACCAACAACAATATAGACATTTTAAGAAACCTTCTCTTTATGCGAATTTTTGTTTGGTTCAATAATATCTCACACTCCTACTACCCCAAGGACTAGAAATTCAAACGAGAAATGAAGCATTTAACAATTCATCAGTTAACAAATGGTTTTGGTAAGGTCTTCTAATTTTTCATTATCTTCAAAAGCTGATTGATAGACGGTAGGAAACTCAATGTCATCCACATTTGTAGTCAACCATTTTGGTGTATGCAAAACCACAGACCAACCGTTATTTTTTAAATCTGTTGAGTAGAACACTTGACTCGCTTCTGATGCAAGAATAAATGGCTCATCATTCACGCTATCTTTGCTCTTCAATTTCCCTAAATTAACCAAGATCAAGTTTGAAACAGGATCTATTTTGCAACCATTGATCTTATCCTCGACCTTTACCCAATCACAATAAAAAACTGTTTGTTTGAAGTCAGTGTAATCCAACTCAAGTATCTGCTGAATGACTCCGTAATACGTTGTTTCTGCTTCCTTATAATTTTTATCTTTACCACTCGCTCTAAATTTTGTAATTGCTTTCATGCATACACCGCTATCTTGTGTTACCATACGATCTTCATACATTTTCGTGGAAAATAAAAAACCATTCACTTGGTACTTAGTATAACTAAGCGCCGTGAACTTCGGCCCATGCACTAGCCTCCAAAGAGTTGGATCAACATCGATGCACTTCAACAACTACATAAAATACAATAAGTAAAACAAAACATGGTCACAAAGGTGTATTGCCAACTTATAAACACGTGAAATACTTAAGATGCTGTAATACCTCGTTGCGTAACCATAGAGTAAAACTTTGAACGACTTTGACAGTTGTACCCCTGCCTCGTGATTGAAATCTAGTACTTTTCGCATAGGAGTTATACTCCTACGGAAAACACATATCAAAACGAATACATAAATTGAATTAAAAATTGGAAATTCAAAACAAAGGTGTGAACTTACTTCTTCCATTCATCCAATCCATCATACTTATTAAAGACCCATCTACGCACTTGTTCAAGATGCACTTGGGTTAACGTTATATCTTTACCATTATCTAAAGGTATCTCACCAGCAAACTCATTGTCCTCGTCTAAAAACGCTTCGCGGGTATGTTTATGATTGCCATCACCTCCGTTTGGCATATATTCCATGCAGTAAAGGCTAGCTTCTTGTACGATATATCCTTCTGCAATACAACCTTCAATGTATCTTTTGTTGCACACATATCCTTTATATGTTTTCATCAACCTGTGAATGTGATCAATTATATATTGTACATAATAGCTATTTCTATCGAATAATAATGTACATAACTGAAATTAGTTATTTATCGTTCAAAGGGATACATCCATCTATATCTGATAGGACCAAAAATTAATGCTTCATCGGTTAAATGAACCATAAGATGGATACTGATATCAAAATGCAGGTGGAAAATGTTTTTCAAAAACACACATTGCTTCTACCAAACTAGCCTTTGCTTTTATAAGGTGTTCCCTATTGATCACCTTTGAACACAAAATGTTAAAGAATAGACTAATACGATGAATAGCATTTCGCAGATCCTTATATTGTGGATAAGAATGTTGAAGCAATACCGGAAGCAAATGTTGCATTATGACGTGGTAATCATGTGACTTCATATTTCTTAGTTCGGGAGGATTGATGCTCACATTGTTGTGGAAGTTTGAAGAGAATTTGTTAGGCACTTTCAGGTTTTTCAAAACGGTGCAAAACCGTATCTTTTCTTCTTTGCTCAAAGTGAAAGTTGCCTTTGGTATGATTATTTTATTTGTTTCAGGATCTTCCATCACCCACAACTTTTGTTTTATACCCATGATTTTCAAATCCTTGCGTGCATTGATGTCATCTTTTGACTTATCTTTATGGTCCATAATGGTGCTGATGAGATGCTCTGTGACATTTTTCTCCGTATGCATAACATCAATATTATGGCGAATCATATTTGCTTTCCAATATGGTAAATCAAAAAAGATAGACCTCCTATACCATGCAGAAACATTGTCAACTTCTTCATTAATTGACTTTTTCCGTTTTCGACTAATTTCTTCTTTGTGTTTACCAACTTTCATTTTGATATTCGCTACTTTCTTTTCAACTTCAAAACCAGTCAATGTCCGTTTAGGACGATGAAGTTCTTGTTTGTTGTTGAAATTTGTCTTGTCGTATCGAAACTTGTGTTCTTTAGGAAGAAACATTCGATGTCCCATGTAACACATCTTCTTACTTTCAGGAAGATGATAAGAACAAGTGTTTTCCCCACAAACCGAACATGCAAAATAACCGTGAGTTGTAAATCCGATAAAGTCCCAAGAGCAGGGTGATCATGGATTGCCCACAACACCCTAGATCTCATTGTGAATTCGGATTTATTTAATGAATCATATGTAACGACTCCTTCCCATAACTGCTTTAACTCGTCTATCAACGGCTGTAAATAAACATCAATATCCTTCCCTGGTTGTTTTGGCCTAGAAATCAACAGTGTTAACATTGAAAACTCTCGTTTCATGCACATAGACGGAGGAAGATTATATGGTACTACAATTACCGGCCAACAACTGTAAGGGTTAGATAGAGAAGCATGTGGACAGAAACCATCTGTTGATATTCCAAGTGTGACATTTCGTGGCTCGACAGCAAACGTTTGGTCAAAATAATCCACGGCTTTCCATTGAGAAGTGTCACATGGATGACGCATTACGGTTGGATCAAACTTGGCACGACCATGCCAGGTCATCGCATCTGCTATCCATGGTACAGTATACAATCTCTTCAATCTAGAAATTAAAGGAAAATGTCTTATTGTCTTTCGAGGTACTTTGATGCCTTTTCTTTCTTCGTTGAATGATGTCATATATCTTGGTTCGTTGCAATTTGTACACGAAACTCTATTCGCATCATCTTTCCAGTATAATATGCAATCATTGTTGCATGCATCATAAGTTTTGTAATTCATCCCAACTTGCTTAATTAACTTCTTCACGTCGGAGTACTTTGTCGGCAGCGTGTTACCTTCGGGGAGTAACTCCTTTATTAGTTCGAGGAGTGCAGTCACACCATTATCTGAAAAGCCGTATTGGGTCTTCAAGCTATTCAGTTTCACAATGGCATACAGCTTCGTCAACCCTTTTGAACATGAAGGATACAGTGGCTCTTTTGCGCTACCAAAAAGTGATTTATACTTCTTACTTTCATTGGCCTGCCAATTGCCATCAACCGTAGATGGCTCTCCAACATTAGCATGATCAGATAACGGATTTTCAGGTTGAAAATGATGAAATCTATCTGCATCATTGACTAGATCTTCCATCATAATATGTTCAGACTCGTCGGTACTTGTGGCATGACTAACTGGTTGTTGTTTTTTGTAACAACCCGCATATTTATCGATTTTATATTTATATATTTTATTTAAATATTTCATCGTTCGTCGGATTTTGGTCCGAAAAGCTACTTTTTGCAAACAGTCGAATTAGGACTCGAGACCACCTCCATTGAGTTCAAAATGTCGTTTGCGATCTTTTTGAGTGTAAACTTCGATATGTTTGGAGCTAGTCAAAATTTGACCATTTTCACTTTGGGTTTGGTTTTGGGTTCAGCCCCTTTGCCAACTTAACCCCCAAATCTGAACCTCTCCTCTCCACTCACTCTCACTTCCTCCTCATTTCAGTTCTAGAGCAACAATGGTGGGAGAGATGGGAAATTAGAATTCCCAAGCCCTAGTTTCCATTTGCAAATCAAGTTCTAGCTCCAAATTCAAAGAGAACCCATTGGTAAGCATCTCCTTCTCCTTCTCCAACTCTTTCTCCTTCCAATTTCAGAAATTCCTAACCCTAACTTTGGGAATGTTCTTCTTTTTAAGCTTTGAATTCAAGCTTGTTGAGTTGGAATAAGAGTAGTTGCTCTTGCCATTGCTCCATAGCGTCTTCTTCATTCGTTTGGGTTCAAAGGTGAGATTTTTATCTCACATCTATGACTATAACCATGCTTGATGTTGGGTATGAATTCCTAACTCTATTTCATGTTCAATTGCTTTTGATTTGAATTGCTTTGGCGAACGTTTCAATATTTGATGTTTTGATGTCAAAACTTTGAAACTCCTTTCTTTGATTTGTGAACATGTTTTTGGTTATGAATCGGAGCCTATAGGGCCGTATTATCGATTGACAAAAAGCCCCGAAGTCCATTGCTCGATCGGGTGAAAAATGTGGGAGAGTTTGCTCTCCCACTGGGCTGAAAAACAACTTCAGCTCCTCACCAGACGTCTGCAGATATGCTCAGACGTCTGGGGTCTGTTTCAGGAAGTTCCCGAAACTTCCTGCAGACGTCTGAGCATTTACCTCAGACGTCTGGTGCCTGTGAGCGACTCTACTTTGCTTGCTTTTGCCTATTTATCTCGAGATTCCAATTTCTATCGATTCAAGGTTATCCGATTCGTCGTTATCATTTATTTTCTTCATTGATGACTTCTTCTTGGGATTTTTGAGAATGTCGCTCGACCCGTCTTCCTCTTAGGTCGTTTGGCTTCACGAGGTCGCTTGCCTTCACTTAGGTCGAACCCCGTATTACTCTGCGTAGGCAATCTTATCCGAAAGCCATTTAACCGAACTTCTTACTTTGATGGTTTTGAGAATTGATTTCTTTGAACTTTACTCACGTCTTCGAACGTGAATTTTTATGCTTGATTGTTTCTACAATCACTTCTATGATTTGTCACTTCAAAATATAAAGGTTTTCTATACTAGTAGTAAATATCAAAACTCTTTCATTAAAACGATTTCAACTCTATTTTCAATATCAAAGCTCGTTTCTTAAAACCGTTTTCCAATCTATTAGTATATACAAACCTTTACCTCATTCGTATGAGAAAATCTAATTAAACGGCTTAGCAAAACAAGTGGTATGAAACGCTTGCGTTTACTTCGTCGGTTAATTTATGGACTTGTTCGATTGAAACTCTTGTGACAATTTTCTAGTGCAGATCTACAATTTGTTCGTAAATATTTGAGTTAAGCAAGTGGTTATGGGACATGAAGCTAAACTCTTATATTTACTAGCTTAGTGTAATCGACACTCTCTTATGATCATGATGATCATTCTTGTGATTTAGACTAGCGATTGAGCGATGTCTCTTTGTCCATGTGAAGGACTGTACTTCATTTTATTGAGCTTCGACTCAATCAGGAGGAGCTTCGGCTCAAAGTCCGCAATGGGGGACTATACCCAGTCAGGAGGAGCTTCGGCTCAATCAGGAGGAGCTTCGGCTCAAAGTCCGCAATGGGGGACTATACCCAGTCAGGAGGAGCTTCGGCTCAATCAGGAGGAGCTTCGGCTCAAAGTCCGCAATGGGGGACTATACCCAGTCAGGAGGAGCTTCGGCTCAATCAGGAGGAGCTTCGGCTCAAAGTCCGCAATGGGGGACTATACCCAGTCAGGAGGAGCTTCGGCTCATCAGGAGGAGCTTCGGCTCAAAGTCCGCAATGGGGGACTATACCCAGTCAGGAGGAGCTTCGGCTCATCAGGAGGAGCTTCGGCTCAAAGTCCGCAATGGGGGACTATACCCAGTCAGGAGGAGCTCCGGCTCATTTTCATAGGATTGGCCATCCTCTTTTATTGTGATTTCTGGATTTCTAATTATTGATTTCTGGAATTTTATGTTTCACCAGCTTTTACCATTGACATTGATGAGTATGTCATTTTATGGTGGCTTGGTGAATTAAATTAAGAATATGACATTCTTTTCTCTGTTTTGAGATTATTGAGATATAGTATGACTTTTGTGGGATTTCTAATGTATACTTATCATAGTATGACACCTTTTTGTTATAATACGTTCTATTATCATATCTCATATTCTATCTCATTTTATCTGATAATTATAGCTAGACTGATCCGTTTATTATTTTCTTCTTAAATAATACTCGGGTCAGACTGAGATTTTACAGGTGCTTCCTCATGATTTCCTATCTGGAGCCATCATCTGACTTTTGGCTAACTACTCTAGTTTTGTAGTTTTTTGTTTGTATACATTTGAGATTAGACTCCTTGTTGTATACATAATCTATTATCTTGCACTTGTATCTATTCATTTGTGTTATTGTGGATCTTATTTGTCCACTACTCTGATGTACACTTTCATGTGTTATATTCATATCTATTTCCGCCTTTGTGATATGAATTGTCTGTGACTGATTTATGTTACGTTTATTTCTATATTTGTTTCCGAAGATTATATATAGCCACCGTGTGATAGCTTTGTGTTTGTATCGGTATGTCGGATTTCCTCCTTAAAAGATATGCATTCTATTCTATCTGACATATCGGTGCTCGCACAAAGAAGTTACACGGATGGTCGCTCCTCAACAGCCTTATTCTCCGCGCTAGTTGACAGCATTACTCCGTAGTGTTCTTGGCTAGCGTGGGTATAGAGGTGGGGCGTCACATTTTTCCTTCTCTGCCCTTTTTTCCCCATGAAAATACCATACGGTATATGATTGGATAAAACCCCATCTAAGCAAATGAAAATGAATGTCATCTAATTTGATCGTCTTCATATTTTTGCACCGAGTGCAAGGGCATAAATACACTCCTTTCTTACCACCATTTTCATCAACAAAACTAATAAACTTCTTCACCCCGTCTATATAGTATGTAGATCTTTGATCAGATTCATTTATCCACTTTTTGTCTATACTGAAAGACATATTGCCCTCCTATATCATATATATTAGAACATTAGACGTAAATATAATATATTTGCGATGTAATCAACTTATAAGAAGCTGGTATGTAGGTCCTGCCGCAGCATATAAGAGTACTATGAAATGGTATATGACCTACTCTAACTAGCATCCTAGTCTCTCTCTGCCCCTACTCTGGGACCACATCTACAGGTTGTGCACCTCATTGGTATAGTGGATTCCGTGCACCAACGGTAGCCCTAAGTCGGACATACCAAAACTATATATAAACACTTTAAACTGCATATCAATAAATATGTATATAATATTCCATGCATCTCCTAGTAGACCTTAGTCGGACTACTAGAACTATATTTATACATATAAACATGTATAAATCACATACTATATGCAATACACACACACATACACACTCATATGTATATATATATATATGAGTGTATATATATACAAGATTTTCAATTCACATGGAGACGTAGAGGTATTGCTACTCGCATTGACAAAGTGCTTATAAACAATACTTTTCTACAACACTTTCAAGATTTTATTGCCACTGCCAGTACCTCGGTTTTGAGTGATCACAACCCTATATCATCAAACTACAAACACAAACTACTCAACAAAAGGGAAAAGCTTTTGAATACAAAAGTTGGCATTTGGCTAATGGATATGAAGATCAGGTACTACCAGTTTTATTATAAATGTATGAGGCATTGAAATTCAGAAATTCATAATCAAACTAAGAAGGATAAAACATATCTAAAAAACCAGAACAAGTTAAGAGCAAAGGATGCAAACACTTTATCAGCTTTGGAATCAGAATATAATGATAAGCTATTGGCTGCAGACAGCAATCTAGATAATGTACTACTATATGAAGATTAATTACATGCAGGCAATGCTCTTAAAAAGACAATGCATGGAAAATATGTAGAAGCAGTTCAAAAGTCTAAGATTTCATGGCTTATATAGGGAGACTCAAGCTCAAAAAATCTCTACGCTAAAATGTCAATGAGGAAGTATAAAAATAATATCAAGCTTTGTATAATGACAAAGGTGAGCTGGTCTATAATGCATAACAGATACAATCCCAGGCTATCACCTACTACACTCACCTATTTAATGGAGAACAACCAAAAAATCAAAATTTTGAAGGCATACAATGTAGAACAGTAGTTAATGAACTGGGCAATCATTAGTTACTACAACCAATTTCAGATAAAGAAGTACATCAGGCAATCTTTTCAGTTAAAGATGAAAAATCACCATGGCCTGATGGTCTCTCTTCTTAATTAATCATACAATCAAAAATTTGTATACAACACCTCACTTCTGTCTAAAACAAATTAAAGCCATTTTGGGACTAAATGCTTTAATTTCGACAGCACTTCACTTCTTTCTCTTCTACGCATAACTTTGCATCCAAGGGGTATGTTGTTGTATTTTCTAAAATAAATTAAAGCCTTTTGGGACTAAAGGCTTTAACTTGTTGTTGTTGTGTTTGTTAAAATAAATGCATTTCTAGGTGGTTAAGAAAACTTCTCTTGTATAGAAGCTGATTTATGCTCAACAGTACAACATGGGGGTCCTAAGACTCTGAGATACTATGAGAGAATTGGGAGGTTTCGCAGATAGATGATGGAGCAGAGACTTTGAACAAGTTCACATTCTTTTTGGTAAACTAGCTGAGTCGAACATGTTATGATGTAGGAAATAATTTTAACAACATGATTTAAGAAAATAGTGCAGATGGAGTTGTTGAATATGTAGGGAATTCACCAACAAATTCTTGGTAAAAAGTCTTCAATATTTATTTTTTGACAGCATTAGCAAAGAAAAATGGCTACAACTTTATGAGAACTAAGAAGTTATGTAGTGAGATGTAAAGCAGTGATCAAAACAATTTTAAGACAGAAAGACAAGAGCATGGGAGTCGGTACTGAAGAGGGATTACAATTGGAAGAACAAATTAATTGGTACTAAAAAGGAGGATTAAAGTTGGAAGAATATATGATTCTGGACAATATTTAACAAACATCTTGTTTTAAACCCAACTCAATGCATTGTTGCAATATATTAACATACAACTTAAGAGGTATAACACATTAGGCATAAATCTATAAATAAATGAGATCTACTACATTCAGTGAAACCAGATAACAATTCCATATTTGTGATCCCCACGTGGTACTGTTTTCATGGCTACTTCCAGAACTAATCATAAAACAATTATATAAAATAAACGAAAAAAATCATATCAATGGATACCAAATACAAATCAGCGATTATCAAAAGCTCGAATTCCAGCGTTCAAATCCACGAGTTTGTTTAAATTCTCTGAAACAACAATAAATATTAATTCGATCAGCCAAATCCCAGATTATCCACATGCATTCTCGTTTTATTCAGTTTTTCAAAAAATTCTTCACAGAACAACTAGGATTAAATAAATAAATGTTCAAATACATGAAAATCACTTTATAAAGAAAACCTCAATCGTCAGCTACTCGGCACCGAACTCGAGAAAATTAGGATTTTTCCTTAAGGAAGAACGAAACAATGGGAGAAAAAGAAATTGCCAGAGTATATATAAAAATCGTCAGCTACCCTGTAAAGTGATTTAGAGATTTAGGATGCAACGGACGTGAATTTGGGGGAAAGAGAACGACATTTATGTTTTGGAGGGAGAACGAAAAAAATGAGGGGAGGAATGAATTTGGGGGAGACCGTGCTTTCCAGGGTGTATGATTTTCCAGCCAAAATAGGCACGAATTTGATACGGCTAAAAGCCGTATCTAAACATTTAGATACGACTATTAGCCGTATCAAATTTGATACGGCTTTGAGCCGTATCAAATAAGGCGGATAGGGGTGTGGCTAAAACAGCTTTGTAGTGTAGTGCATACTTTACCCATCCCATTAATTTATGTTGTTGGTTTCCATTAAGTGTTATGTCTGTTATCTACGACTAATTCATTAAATCTTACGTGCACGTATGATATGTCTAATCTAACCTTCTCCAAGGTATAACTATATGAGTATATGCTTCTCTGCATAACCGTTCCACTACCGAAAACCACGACCACTTAATACTTCTTAAATAGGAAGGAGGCGGACCCCATAATGGCTAGTTAATACCTTAACCCTAGAAACGGACCATTCACAACATAACCGCTATCAATTGGTCCTATTTACAATGATCGATGGTACCTAGATAAGACTTTATAATAATTTCCATATTACTAACACATCTTAACTCAACAGCTTACCCTCAACTGTAGGCCAAAGGCCTTTCCCAGTCCCACACAACTATCTTCAATCATGTCCTAACAATGTAAGAGGTAGTACCCAGACCACTTAATACCGTTTCCATGGGAACTAGTCAGACTATGTCCATTTAATATATACATTTTAGGTAGATCCCCGTCATTTAATACCTATCCCAAGATGGACTCCCCTTCAATACTATCCAGCTAACATCGCACGGAATCTCATCAGGTCACTTAATACTTCTTTAAAGAAGAGGCATACCTTATAATTGCTACATAATACCTTAAACTCGAAGTGGATCCTTCACGAGATATCCACCACCATGCCTAATCGCTAACCCCGACCATTTAATATTCTTGAATAGGGAGGAGGAGGACCCTATAGCAGTTACCTAATACCTCCATCTCTGTAGAAGGTCCTACGTTCTATACATATCCTTTCCTCACGGGTCCTATGGTTGGAGATGTCCCACATCAATAGTAAGTATACATAACTTCTGGTAGCCTCTAGGTTAAGGGCAGATCTTCTGTTGTTTAACGCTACTGACCTCGCATCCCAATCCACTAAACCGAACCAATCACCCAAAGCCTAAGTATTGGGCTAAACCTATTAATTGACACTTGTTCTAAATGTATAATTGAAGCTATATAATTTCCTACTATGAAAATTATACTACCATCTACATATATTTAATAGTATTAATACTTACTTGTTCGCTACGTAATTATTCCTAATTTATACGCTTAGAATTTGGTTTCCTTGTAATGTCTAATAAATGTCTATTACCCATAATAATTGGTCACTCATGTCAAAAATGGGCAATCTATAATCAATCCTCATTTAATTCATTTAATATATTTACCAATTTCAAAATCCATCTATTATGCCTATTCAGTTGGATACTGTATTAAATTCCCTAATTAGTCCCAATTTAATTCCTTTTTAACAGTCTATTAATTACAAATTTATTTCTCATTAAATCTATAATCAATATCTATAAATCCTCGTCCTATAATTACTATGCTGGTAATAACTAATACGAATATCGTCGTAAATTACATTATTTAAATAATTTTAGTTTTGAACGTTAAGCGAAGTCGTACGTGTTTGTTTATTTATTTATAATTCTAACTATAAATTTCTAAACTAGAACATTCCTTTCCTTGTTTTAATTTATCAGAGCCGCCTTTTAAAAAGGATTACTATTAAAAAATTCCATAAATTAACCAAAAGTGAGATTTTTGCTTCGTTTGAAATTACAAGGAATAATTTATTTTCTTTTATTAAAATAGACAGTGTAAACTATGGAAAAGAATATCCATATCTTATGCATCCCTTCCCTTTTTAGTATATCCCTTATTATTTCAAACAATGTGCTTTTATACATATTTGGAATTGGATAATTTATGAAATTACATGGAACCCGCTCTAAATAAATCAAAACATAGAAATTCACATTCCAAGTCAAGTAGGGCAACCTAATTTACAACCCAATTATAGATTTGGAATAAACAAACATTCTACAATGATAAATATTTGGGACTGAATTCAAATTTCTATATTAGATTGTACATACTATTTCTATTCCAATTATCTATTTTATTGAATGTGTATGCGATAATCCTATACATGTTTTTTAAACCTACAATTCATCGGATCTTATTTAGGCATAATTAAATAAAATCTAAAGATATAAATTTCAACGTTATAAATAAATTATATAATTTCTCACTCACCTTTTATGCTTTCCAAATCTCCAAATCTGAATCCATTCCTTCACTTGACTCTTTTTCCCTTTCTGATATAAAAGAATATGTATAACAAGGAGTATACATACTATTAGAATTACGGATCCAAGAAGAGATTTAGGATTAAAGGGAATATAGATTTATAATTATAAAATTTATCTTTTTCCACAGTATTTATCAGCCCCTTCTCTTCTTCTCTTTTACTTTTTTACCCTTCTCTGATTATATATTTATATATAATATTTTATAATTTTTAGTAGTAGTGGAGAAGAGAAAATAGTAGAGTTTTGATGCTTAGATAACAAAATATGAGAAGAGAAGTAAGGGGTTAGGCCTTTATTTGTAGGCGCACAAATCAATCGTAACCCTTAAATTAAAATAATTAAATCCAGATCGTTCGTCAAGATTCAAATATTATCCTCTATATTCGAACCAGTCGGCTATTCCCCTATAGGCGGTCAACGGCTAGCAATTGACCGGCCCAAGGAGGATGTCGACTGGGGGGGTCTCGTATTTAATGTTATTTATTTCCTTTTTCGTTTTTAATTATTTTTGCTCCGAAAACTTCAAACGCTGATAACCTTTTCATTTGAGCTCCGATTGTGAAACTTCTAATATAAAAGTTGCTCAAAAAATCGCCACGAACACAATGGTGCAAGTTTCATGGCCGAATTTAAACATTTGCTCAAATTACATTTCGAAGCCTTATTAAATATTTATTAATTATCATTGATTTTAAGGAGTGTTACATTATCCCCTCTTAAAAGAATTTCATCCCAGAAATTCCCATAGGGTTGAATCATGTAACACAGCACACAACTAATCTAAACAATCCGCCCAATTAGTTCACAACCAATTTTGCAGCCAACGTGTACGAGTGCATGGTGTTTCACAACATATAAGTATAGATGCAGAATGACTCCAAATTGACGCCTATGAATGCATTCTTTTAAAAACATTTTGAAATATGATGCAAGCAAGCTAGTTATACTGGCAGTTTTATATGCATGTAAGTTTTCAAAAATCCTTTTGCATAGAATAATTTCCACACTTCAGCGGGTATGATTATGGTTCAACCAATTTTGCAGCCAATCCCTAGCATCTTAAACCTAACACATAATTTTTGACATCCAAGAATTTTGAAAATCCAGTTTCTGAATCTATACTCATATGTCAAAAATGAATTTAGATGGAATTTTTTTACAATTCCACCCTTCTTTTGGATACCTATTCTGTTGTACCTTAGAAACTTCTTATTTGCCCTCAAAACTTTTTCAACTTTTCCAAATACAATTTGCATAAGGAAGTTTATTTTTAGATGTCAAAGAGAAATTATCCTAATTGCCAGTTTATGTTTATTATCAATGGAAATAGAAATTCCAAAGCTAAAACTGACTTTTACCTCGTTATTATCTATGTTTAGTATACCATCATCATTGTCGGATAGTAAATTCATATTTATAAACACGTCGATCCGTCCTACGATACACATGTGGCCTTGTCATTTTCCATCAAAATTCTTTTTTCTTTTCAAATCGAACTTGCAAAATGGTTTGAAAAATCAAATTCCCAAATGCATTTAAACACCATATTATTATTATTATATTATATATATATATATACATGAGTGCGTGCGTGTGTGTATTTCAAAACCACTTGGCCAAAATTTTCCAGAAACATTTGAAACCAAGTTCTCCAAAGCGTTTAAACAAAGCACTCGAACATAATTTTTCAAAACATTTGTCGCTCCATCCTTAATGCAATATTGGCACGTCTTAATGTAATTGGGACTCGGTCTATGTGCTAATGTATATGATTGTCTCTAGTAGTATGTAGTTAATCCTAGATTTATGGAACTTTCCTTTTCTTTTACTTTAAAACAACAAACTTCCTACAAGTGTATTTATAAATTTTAGCTTTTAAGGCATAAGGACAGTGACTCATGACTTGGTAAAAACCTTCCTTGTCCTTCGTTTGCTAAAAAAAATTTGCTTGCTAAATTTTATTTTCCAAAATTCTAAAGTTTTGGGATTTAAGTATTTTTGATTTCTAGTTTCTAACTTACTTTTTAATTTTTTAAATAAAATTCTAGTTTTACCTACATATTTATCGCTAGTTAAGTGTCCTTATGAGATCTCCTTATTTGTATTGTTTTTCAATATATTTATATTCATATAGCAGTCTAATCCCATCCATCAAATCAACACGATGATAAAACAAGAACATATCTCATACCATATCTTACACTTTTCTAATAAGCTAAAAAATAAAAATAGCGATTACAATACAAAGACCCTAAAAGAAAATTTTCCTAGAAGTTGTAATTCATCAACTAGTGCTAATGATGTTATGGCTCTAACACTCCTTACTCAACAAGATGGACGTTCCCAGTATGCCATTCCACTATTACCCACCTTCCTTAACTCTCCTTCTTGGCTTCTAATAAATGTGGTCTACCTGTTACTTCAATTATTATACCCAATTATGGTATAAATTGTGCATCCCCACATCGCAGTGGGTAAGAAATATGAATTATGCACATTTAGAATAATTCATCCGAAAATTTGTTTGGTGGAATAAATTTCTACCACCTATCTATCCTTCTTCAGCTTTCTGTCAACTAACGTCCTTCATGTGTGTTTGACACTCGCCGCTCTCTTCTCCAACCATACTACTATCTTCTCTATATAAAAACCTCTTGACAGTATCCTCAAACTTTGGTATTTACTTCCTCTACATCCTTGATTCTTCATGTGAGTAAACCATGGGACTTGCAAAATTGTACTTTAGTACCCTTTACCATTCCTTTGAGGGTTCTTCTCATGGCTTCCATACATCCCTAGTAAAATATTCCTAGTTTCATACCAACATTCCTTATATTCAATGGGGATTCCTTATTGCTTACTTAGGAGCATTCATAGCTATTTTATTCATAGCCTAAAACCTTTACCCCATCTTACCTAGATATTGATCCCCTTATCTACTCCATATTAAAATTCTAATTTGATTCTCGCCATTCTTTATAAGACTAAAATTTCACAATCTTGAAGTACCAATCCAAAATCTTTATCTTTAAAAATATAAAATCAGAAACTTATTTAATCAAATTCAAAAGTTACTTGGTTCCAAAATGGAACCGTGAAAATTTTTCCTTTTCTAACTGATTTTACCTTTTTAAGGACTTTCGACCACATAGATTTATTCTTTAAAAGTTGCATTTTTAATTCAAAACGTTCAAAAGCTCAGTTATCATACCGAACCATTTTTTTTTGAAAAAAATCTTTTATAACTTAAATAAATAAAATGCAGAGTAGACAAGGATAACTTCCGTCCTATTGTTTTCCTGTACTTATACCATTCCGCTTCTACCTTTAATGGAGATTTTTATAGCACAAGAGGGGGAGTTTTAAAAGATACGTATAATTGCAACATCTATCTAAAGCATATGCACAATTACTACATATCCATGAAATTTATCCATCCTTCCTATCATATTCCTTTTATTTTTATACTATATTATTTTTAACTAGATTACTAATTCTATATATATATATATATTCTAAAACTATTTCTATTTAAATTATTGGGAATTCTTACCCTTCTATTCTTTATGCCCCATTTGAATCAAATACCATTTCCATTTATCCACCCCTGAAAAAGAATTTTAGAATGAAAACTCCAATTTTAAACAATAAGAAAAACTATCGATCCCAACCTACGCTTTATTGTACATTTGTTTTAAAAATGAAATATCTCTTTATCACAAATCTTTAAACCAAATTTTTTTTGACTCAACCAATTTTAAACTACGAATTTCAAAAATGAAAATCCTTCTTATCAAAATATTTTAAATTAGAAACTTTTGACTTAACAAAGTTTCAAATTATGAATTTAAAATTTTCATGCTTTTTCAAAACAACAACTTCTCAATAAATCTTTTGAAAAACTCATTCAAAACATTTTAAGGAATTTTCAAAACCTTTTTATCAAATTTTTTCACATGGGGTTGGACTAAGAATGGCCTATTATTGCCCTATCTTTAGGAAACTCCTTCCCTACTCATCCTTAACTCATCTCTGTCAAAAATCTGGCTTATCTTCTTGTGGTGATAAGTGTACACCTTCTTACGGGAACTTTTTCCACTCCTTCTTTGTACCTTGCTTCCGGATCCTTGCAACATATAGGTTCTTACTTCACATTTGTCTGATGAAATGTGGGTCTTCAATCGGCAATTCATTAAAATCCATAATCATAAGTTAGTCTAGGCCCAACAAAGGAGTCAAGTAACATCCAGCCTCCGAAATTCTTCTATATGTCGTGCTTAAGCTCTTCTTGGCCCACTCCCTACGACATGACCTCCACCCGTGAGGTAATCATGGTAGGAGTATAAATTTAACACTATTTATTAGCCCAACTAATAGTTGCCTCACCCATCCTTTTGGAACATGGTCGCAACTACTTCTATAGTCATAGTTTATAGAGTTAAGGGTATGATTTATATATAATTATTGGTAAAAATACAAATACGGCTCTCAACAAATTCTAATTCCTACAATCAACTAACATAAGATCTAATACCAAATGTAACAACATGAGCCTTAATTCCTATGATCAACTAACATTAACACTCTACTACTTTTCAGAACCATGCACTACTAATGTTTTCCATGTATGATTATGGAATTTCACCATTAATAGTCGTTGAAAACTTGATCGCAAGGATGAGAAGAAGTAAAATACTACACATGAAGTGCAGTTTGGGTAGAAGGAAAAGGATGTTGGGTTGGGGATTCAAAACCAAGCATAGATGTTACATGTATAAGAAAATGGGAATGCGATTGTTTGGGGATACATATGGGTTGTGATTTTGTTTGGGTTTTCTAATATAAAATTTGGTTTGATTTAGTTGTCGAAATGCATTAGGATATATAATTATGATTTTTATTAGATATATGGTATCCAATTCTTTCCCTTTTGCCTTTCATGGATGTATTATATTGTAAGTCTTTATTTCAACTAAATTACAAAGGAAAAAATAAAAAGGTCAAATACTACCTAATTAACAAGATTTGATGTTAATTAATCGTACCAAGTATTCAATAAGACATGGAAAGTGGCATTGTATACAACAATTATTATTTATTTGTTCTAAATTAAATATAAAGTATATACTTAAGTATACTTTTGCTATCACATTTTAAACTTCTCACTTTTTGGTCCATGTGCGAAGCACATTCCCAAAGGCTTAGTAAAAGAAGTCAAACCGGAGCCTTTTTTCAACTACCTAAAATTTCGATTACTGAAACGTTACAGAAATTCAATGGATATACTAACACATTGACACTTCTGTCATTCAACATGCCCACTGTATTTTCTCAAATAACATTCCATTATTTCCTCATAATTCCAAACCATAATTCCAATATTTGAAAATAAAGTGAATAATGGATTAAGATGAAGAGGACAGGGCCAAATCCCCACTCAAAACCTCAAATTCCAGTTTTTTTAAGGTAATTCGTGCATAATGGTTTTTCTTTGAATGATTATTATAGCATAATTTTTTTGTAGATAATATACATGTTTCTTCTATTCATAATTTTTCTTATTTAGATTTACTTCTATTCTATTGCTTGATATAATTTTTCTATGAATAAGTTGTTTATAAGCACTAATTAATTTGGTTAATTAGATTCAGCATCATCCCAAAACTCATGCATTGGGAAGAAATGTTGGAATTTCAATGTAATATATCTCTGATAATTGATGAGCTCTCTTAAAGGCATATTGTGAGTTCAAATATTTATAGTAAATTCAAAGATCTTTTTTCAAGATTTTTGTTCTCACTAAAGTTAAAAACAATCTTTATTCTTCTCATTTTCACTTACTTTCACGGAAGATTATGAATTTTAGTTTGTATTATAGTCAAAACATATTTTCTTAATCACGCTTAGCATGTTTTGAGATTCCTTCATGGTAAGTTTCCTTTTGTGATAAACTGATAATAAACAAAAATAGTGAGCTCATTTTAAATGTGTATTGAGAAAACGAATCGTGGACCAAATTCATACCTACAACTATGAGTTATGTTTTGATTGAAAATTTCCAAATTTTGACGGTCTACTTTGTACCATACTTTTTTCTTTTTAGGTATTAATACAATGGCACTATCATATCCAATAAGGCTAATATCTATGTCGCTATCACAAGCAATTGTTGCCTTAGATGTGATCGATATCTATATTGTATGTGATAAAGAATGTAATGATGACCACTTATCCCTAAATAAGCTAGATATTTCACCGTACATGGCACAAAATGATGTTTAACTTTTCATTGCTAAAGGGTGTCTTTACTAACGATGTCAACTTGAATATTATGGAATTCAAAAGGGTGCAAGCCAAGGAAAAAATGTAGTTTTTAGAGTAATAAAAATTATATTAAATTTATGTGGTGGAATTGTTATTTATCCAAAAATATATGCCATTTTCACGTATAAAGCTCAAGTTGAAAGGCTAATAAACGATATCTTAAATAGTGCATGTGAGAAAGTTTGAAGGTTAATTTAACGATCCGTAATTTAATCACTTTGAAATATGGATATTTAATATATTTTAAAATAATTAATTAATGGATTTTATAACTAAAATAAAACTCTTCTAAATATTAAGTAGTGATGTTGAAATGGTTTTCAAAATTTATTTACAAAAATATTTAGTTCGAAGAGAAATTAAAAATGTGACCGGAAATCATTTTTTGAATTTTGAATTTTCATTATCTGAAAGTTGTCGGAAACATTGTGAACTCTTTGATATAAATATTCACATTTATTTATAAATAAGTTATCACATTTTAGAAATATAAATATATACTTAAGCTTAATAAATTATAATATGACTTTTATGAAATAGTTTAAAAGAATTAAAAATATAAATGGAAAAGTTGTCATAACACATCAATTCATCAAAAACACTAAGTACATAAGCCATAAATGCATGTTGGCTCAACAAAGGAAGGGGCATGGTACACATAAGCAACAAGGGGGGAGATAAAGTGATGATGTGGCAAGCTTTGAGTGGAGGGCACGGTACTAAGGCTAATTTGGTAATTTAGTAAATCCCCTTTGTATATAACCAAATTCCTAATTTCTTTTACTATTTTCCATCCATTTCCACTTTCTCAAATCCTTCTCTAAGCTCTTGAGAAAAAATTTCATGGATTTCATGAATTACTAAAACTTAAAAAAACCATAATTTCATTCACTTTTAAAACTCTTATGCCTTGTTTAAAAGCCTTCCATCAACTTCTACAACCACTCCTTGCCAAAAAAAGTCCACATACAGCATTTTTAACCATGGCCTAGCCCGCTTCATGCCATGGCCTAACCACTTAGGCCCATTTAAGGCCCAAAACTCCACTTTGTACAAAAAGAGACTCCGCCCTTATGAAGATTTCAAGTTCGGTTCAAATTTGTGTTCGTTTCGGTGAGTAAACCTCGCCTTTTTAAACTAAAGTTTTGATCATTATTTTATTCATATTGTTGTCACTATTTTAGTTGCTTGGATATTAATGTTTGGATATAATGTTGTTGACTTGATTATGCTTTAAAAAGATGACACCTTTAGTAGTTAATAAGCACTTAAAATTAGTTGTAAAGTTCGAAGTAAAATTGTATAAGTGATACCTTATTTATGTTCATGAATATTGTTTACTTTGTGTATGTGTCATACTTATGTTATGTGATGTGATGCTTGGATGAAAATAAATATGACATGAAAGTAGTTATAGAAGTGTTCGTATAACGACTATTGCTATATCAGCACTTTGAAATATACCATCGCTTCGAAACCTTTTGATTTAACCTTGTGCTTGGGTTTTTTATTACAAAGTTAGTTAAGTTTCTGAAGAATGATGAATTTAAAATTAAATAACTATTTTAATAATGATTTTGGAATTAATTAATCATTTTAATTAATAAGGATTAAGGTTAATTATCTTAATAATAGTTTAAAATTAATTAATTACTTTGTTATTAAAATTAATTAATCATTTTATCTAATAATTTTTAAGGTTAATTAATCGTTTAATAATGATAGATTCAAGTTAATTAATCATTTTAAGTAATGGTGTTAAAATTAATCAACCCTTTTAATGAATGACTTTTAAAGTTAATTAATTAGTTTAAATTTAACTAGTCTTTTTCTTTAATGATGTTTATATTAATTAATCATTTTTAATTAATGATATTTAAATTTAATTAATTAATTTAATTAATGATGTTTTTAAAAGTGATTGACCCTTTTTAATTAATGGTATTTGAAGTTAATTAATCAAATTAATTATCCAAGTTTAAAGAAAATTAATTATTCTTATTCATGATAGTTAAAACTAATCAACCAATTGAATAAGGATGATTTAAGTTATTATCTTTTTTATATTGGTCTTTTAAAGTTAATGAAACATTTTAACAAAGTTATTTAATGTTAATACTTGTGAACTGAAACTCAAGCACAAATTCGGTTTTAAAAGTAAAAGTTTTATTCGTTTATGAAAACGAATTAATTTTCATAAAGCGATATCACTTTTATGGAAAGTAATTAGTTGTATACTTAACATCAAATGTCCAAGCTCGTCCCTATCCCAAAAGTTAAGAATGTACGCCGACACATGACTTTGAGGTAATACTACCTTAACTTGTCCGGAATCATTATTACTTAAGGGATAGTACAAGTTTGAAATCGACGAATGGTGATGGGTATACAAGATTTAATTTCCATACACGATCATTTTGTTATCTTCGATAGTCAGTTTGTCGACTATTGATTACCTCAACCTTCTTTGTTTTTCGTTACTTTGAGACACTGTGTTGCTCATTTGAGCTTTGTTATCCTTTGTCGAAAATGACTAAACACAAAGAGCGAGTGGGGAACAAGCTATATGGGGTTGTTCCCATTAGGGTACTGTCACATCTACTCTAGATTTGGTTTGGATATTTATGCACCAAGATGTGAAATACTCGGATACTCGGTAACAGTTGGCGGGGTCCGGTTTGGAGGTTTCCGAGAGCCATCGGAGTTCTCAAGTATATTTCTAGAGGTATACTTTCGCTAAGAAGAGTGCACCCTCCTAGTCATTGTTGGAAAATTTCCTTTCTCCTTGTTGATTTGAGCCTTTGATTTTGTTTTCCTTAATTGCATCGAGAAGAGTCTAGCACTGTTCGGGGTGTTTAATTACTTGTATCCATTCTTTACGTTTGGAAGTTGTTCTTGTAAGAGGAAACCCGTCCCACATTTGGCGATGTGGTCTCACATGTTGTTGTTTAATTACACCTATTATTTTAGAGTTTTACTCATACTAGACCCATTGTCTAACCCGAGTTGTTTGTTTCCCTAAATTCTCAGGTACTATTTTCTATTTGAGTAGTCCGAGAGTAGCAGTTCTTTTATGGGCTCTTTTGAAGATGGCATTTGAGCAGGAGGCCTTTATCTATTTAATTGTCTATTTCCGATGTTTGTATAATTCATGCAAGTGTATTTTGGTTTCAGCATGTGTAAAGGAAGGTTGTTATAACTACCTAAGCTAATAGTAGTGCTTTTGTGTAACTCTGGTAACTCCATGTTAGGGAGTAACCTTATGTATTATTTTACTGTTATGTTCTATTTAATAGTTCTATTATGAGATTTTCTGTTCTATTCTTTTATTTTTACCCCTTGAAAATTCATCTTTCAGATGCTTAGGTAACGACATATGAATATCATGGATGTATTAAATGTCATTCCCAAAGGTCAGGAAGGTGGGAGTCACAGTTGTTATTTGAGCTTCGGTTGATCAAACACCTTAGCCAGATTGGGGTACAACTCACTAGAGATAGGGTGAGAAGATCCCTTGAATGAGTTAATCTTGAGAGTGCATTTGTATCACCCATCCTAAAGTCTTGTTTTAGATCCTTTGGTGTTGTTTCCCTTAAATCATTTTGGTCCTATCTTTGTATTCTAATAATACATGTAATTTTTCAAGTAATTAAAAAATGAGTATAAGAAGAAGAGGGAGGAGATCTATAGCCAGTATGGCTATAAATAGCAGAGCTGCTAGAAATGCCTCAGTTGTAGAGGTAGTAGTACAAGTTCAACCACCATAGAACTTTGCTACTCTGTTCAAAAATTATACTGCTTTGGATGGTAAAATATTCTTTGGAACCAAAGATATTCTAGGAGTTCATAAATGGACCACTCTTGTGAAAGGATATTCGGGGATCTTCAGTTGGAGGATGTAAGGAAGCGATTGTTGGCATCGCGACAGCTCCAAAAGTCAGCAATGGAGTGGTGGCATTCAATGATAGTTAATACCCTAGAGGAAAAAATTTCTTGGACTTGGTGTAAGGAAGTTTTCGAAGCTCGGTTTATTCCGGAAGTGGGGAGGACATGGTGTTAGAACCTCCATTCTATGGTTTCAATGATAGCAACAATACAATCACATATATTATATATCATATCAAGATTACATGTATACACTACAAGAGATCGTCATGCTCAAAGATATCAGGACTCGAAGACAAACAAAGATTTATGGACCATGCTTTGATTAGTAAGGTTATACTAGTGTATTAAGAGTCTTAGATAACCATTGTAAGTTCTCCTTGAGTATATACGCACACACGAATTCATATACATAAAATTAGCACTAAAAACATTCAAAATTGGCATTAAAAACTTTCATAATCTGAAAATGCCATCCACAGACGTCTGTGAATTGTTTTGAGAATTTAATTGCTGAAGCCACAGACGTTTGTGTTTTTCCCATAGACGTCTGTCATCTATCAACAATTATAATCTGAAAGGATGCTTCGTTTCATATTGAATAGTCTCATCTTTTCTTCAAAGGTTGCAGCCATTAAATCGAATAAAATTTATTTAATAGTAACAACTCCTCATCTACATCTCTTTAATCCTATAAATACTTTAATGATTGAGATATACAAATAGACAATGAACCATTCTCTTGATTTCTTATTACTATCTATTTACATATTTGTGCAACTCTTGCTTACAAATTCTCAATCTATCATAACCAAAATATAATTTTGGTTAAACCACTTCCTACTGCTCAAAGCATTCATATTCACATACTCAAAGGAGATCATAAAAAGATTTGTACTAGTCAAAATCCATGTTATTTGGAACACACGATTGTTGGAGAAAACTTTTGTATTAGTCTATTCCTCCGGGCAAAGCGAGGGTTATTTGGTTAAAGGAAATACCGAAGGGGAGCTTCGGGACTAGACATAGAACAAGAAGTCTGAACTAGTATTAAAGTGACCATGTTATCTACTGTTTTATTTTTGCTGCATTTACATTATTTACAACTGTTGGCCATCTTTGATCCTGTGCATAGCGACTAATACATGGTTGTTCAGGAGTTTCACGAAATTGGAGCAAGGTGATATAACAGTGGTGCAGTATGGGCATAGATTCAATGCATTATCTTGCTTCGGTCCTGGATTAGTAGACGCACCACTCAAAACAAATAAGATTTTTGTGGAAGGACGGGGCTGGAATTTCATCGTGAGATGACCAATCATGTTAATGGTAACTTTACCAATTTTATTAGTATGGCTTTGAAGTTCGAAGCTCTGGATATTAAGCAAAGTATTCATATAGGCGTAGCACCAACAGCTAGTGCACGACCTTTATCAGTTATCCCAGTTACAAATAAGCCGAGTTTCAAGTGCAAGTTTAAAGGGAAGAAGCAGTTGGCGGGAAAGAAACCCAGGGATGGGGCTCCAACTAAGAAAAATTAGCCCAACTTGGCCAGTGTTCTTTGTTTCAAATGCAACAAGATGGACCACTTTGCAAATCAGTGCCCAAGTGTTTCTTATTTCAACTGGGGCTAGCATGGACACATGAAGAATGAGTGTTGTTTCCCAAAGAAGGGGTTGTAAGGACAAGCTTTTTCTACAAAGGAACTAACATCTACTTCCACGGATTAAAAGGGAAAGCAGACATTGCAATGTACATTATCCATTTCTGATATTCCCATTAGAGTATTATTCGACATGGGTGCTTCCCATAGTTTTATTTTGTATGACATAATAAACCGGTTAAACCTTAAGTATGTTATTCTAAATAACCCTCTTTGTGTGTCGAACCCAATTGGGGGTCCGATGAATCTTGACACTATATGTCTAAATGTGCCTATTTCTTATCGAGATTGGCACTTCTCTTCTAACTTATTCATTCTTGGGTTCATGGATTTTGGGGTATTATTGGTTATGGATTGTTAATCTAAGTTTAGAGTGATCGTAGATTGTGACTAAAGGATTGTCAGAGTTAGTGATGCTGGAGACGTTAGTGTAGATAAAATTTATGGGAGGCCAAACGAGTTAATGGGCACTTTTCTCTATTCGCTTGAAATGTCTAAAGAGGAGATAAGAGATTTACCGATAATTCGAGATTTCAAGGATATTTTGGATGAATTGCAAGGTTTACCTTCTCACCGTGAAGTGGAGTTCCGTATTGATTTGATTCCTGGAATTACGCCGACTGTACAACCTCCTCGAAGGTTGGCTTCGAAAGAGAGAAAGGAATAAGAGAAGTGTATGACTTATTGCAGAAGGGTTTGATCCGACATAGTATATCGGGTTGGGAATCGCCTGTAGTTTTTTTTTTACTAAGGCGGATGGTTCTCTGAGGTTATGCATAGTATAACAAAAGGACTATCAAGAATAAGTATCATTTACCTAGGATCGACAGTATATTTGACCAGCTACACGGCGCTCGAGTATTTTCTCAACTATATTTTACCACTGGTATTCACCAATTAACTGTGGCAGAAGAGAGTGCGCCCTTAACAGCTTTTCATAACTTGATAGTTTTATGAGTGGTTAGCCATGTCGTCCGGACTAACTAACACACCCGCTTATTTGTGGACTTAATGAATCGAGTGTTCCTGGATTTTCTTAGTAAATTGTCGTCGTCTTCATTGATGATGTTCTAGTTTATTCTAAAACAGAGGAAGATTACAAGTGTCATCTCCGAGTCGTTCTAAATACTTTAAGAAGTAACACGTTGAAAGCAAAGTTTTCTAAGTGCCATTTCTGGAAATTTGAAGTTAGGTTTCATTCACTTATAAAACTCTTAAGCGTCATTTGAAAGCCTTCCATCCACTTCTCCTTGCCAAAATAAGTCCATACACACAATTTTTAACCACCGAGCCCACTTCATGCTATGGCCGAACCAATTAGGTCTATTTAAGGCCCAAAACTCCACTTTGTACAAAAAGAGACTCTATCTGTGTGACGATTTCAAGTTTGGTTCAAAAATTTTATTCATTTCGATAAGTAAAGCTCGCCTTTTAAATGAAAGTTATGAACTTTATTTTCTTCATATTATTGTCACTATTTTATTTGCCTGGATAGTAATGTTTGTATGTAATGTTGTTGACTTGATTGTGCTTTAAAAAGATGACATCTTCAGTAGGTAGTAAGCACTTAAAATTAGTTGTAAAGTTCGAAGTAAAATTGCATAAGCAATGCCTTCTTTATGTTCATGAATATTGTTTACTTAGTGTATCTGTTATACTTATGTTATATGATGTGATGCTTGTATAAAATCAATATGAGATGAAAGTAGTTATAGAAGTGTCTGTACAGCGGATATCGCTATATCGATACTTTTGAAAAATATCGTTGCTTCGAAACCTTTTGGTTTAATCTTATGCTTGGGTTTTGTTTTACAAAATTAGTCAAGTATTTGAATAATGATGGATTTAAATTAATTAACTATTTTAATAATGATTTTAAATTTAATTAATTATTTTAATTAGTGAGGATTAAGGTTAATTAATTATCTTAATGATGATGAGTTTAAAATTAATTAATTACTTTGTTAATAATACTTAAAATTAATTAATCGTTTTATCTAATGATGTTTAAGGTTAATTAATCATTTAATAATGATTGATTTAAGTTAATTAATCATTTTAATTAACGGTGTTTAAAATTAATTAACCTATTTTAATTAATGACTTTTAAAGTTAATTAAATAGTTTAAATTTAACTAATCTTTTTCTTTAATGATGTTTTAAATTAATTAATCATTTTTTATTAATGAAGTTTAAATTTAATTAATTAATTAATTCAAATAATGATATTTTTAAAAGTGATTAACCTTTAATTAATGGTATTTGAAGTTAATTAATCAAATTAATTATCAAAGTTTAAAGATCATTAATCATTCTTATTAATAATAGTTAATTGAATAAGGATGTTTTAAGTTACTAAATCTTTTGATAATGGACTTTAAAGTTAATAAAACATTTTAACAAAGTTGTTTAATGTTAATACTTCTGAAGTGAAACTCAAGCACAAAGTCAGTTTTAAAAGTAAAAGATTGATTCGTTTATGGAAATGAATTAATTTCCATAAAGCGATATCACTTATATGAAAAGCATTTAGTTGTATACTTAACACCAAACGTCGAAGAGGGAGACTCGTCTCTATCTTGAAAGTTAAGAATGTACGTCGAGACCTGACTTTGAGGTAACATTACCTTAACTTGTCCGGAATCATTGTTACCCAAGGGATAGTACAAGTTTGAAATCTACGAGTGGTGATGAGTGTATAAGATTTAGTTTCCATATACAATCATTTTGTTATCTTCGATAGTCGGTTCATCAACTATCGATTACCTCAACCTTATTTGTTTTTTGTCACTCTAAGACGATGTGTTGCTCATTTGAGCTTTGTTATCCTTTGTTGGAAATGACTAAACCCAAAGAGTGAGTAGGGGCCAAGCTATGTGGGGTTACTCCCATTAGGGTACTGTCACATCTACTCTAGATTTGGTTCGGATATTTGGGCACCAAGATGTGAAATACCGGAATACTTGGTAACATTTGGCAGAGTCCGGCTTGGAGGATTCCGAGAACCATCGAAAAGTATATTTCTAAAGATATCCTTTCGGTAGGGGGGTGCATCCTCCTAGTTGTTGGAAAATTTCTTTTTTCCTTGTTGATTCGAATCTTGAAATTATTTTTTCTTAAATGCATCAGGAAGAGTCTTGCACTCTTCATGGTGTTTAATTATTTGTATCCATTCTTTACGTTTGGATGTTGTTCTTGTGAGAGGAAACATGTTCCATGTTTGGCGGCGTGGTCTCACATGTTTTTGTTTAATTACACCTATTGTTTTAGAGTTTTACTCATACCAGACACATTGTCTAACCCGAGTTGTTTATTTCCCTAAACTCTCGGATATTCTGTAATGACCCTAAAAGAAAATAAAATAAAATAAAATGAAAGTTACATTTATTTTAAGAAATTCTGAAATTTTAAATTATATATATAATGCATTAAAACAGAAAAGAAAATTTGGTAATAAATAAAATTGCATAGGAGCTTCTGTTTGATAAAATGCAAGGAGTTAAGGTGATTAAAAAATTGGGATTCAAATCAAATGTAGTTCCATGTCCAAAGAATTATATAAATACATATATTCAATATATGGGGTGTTTTCTGTTTTATTTAAAGACAGAATAAAATGAAGTTTAATAAAAGGTTTAAATGTCTTATATATATATATATTTATGCTGGAAATAATTAGCATGACATATGTGATTTTTTTTAAAACACATAAAGATGTATGAGGAGCTACTGTTTTGACTAAAGGCAGAAAAATATATATATATATACATACAGGATCAAATAAGAATTTCCATATCTTACATTTATTTCAAGCAAATAACACAGTGTGAATGATTTTACATTACATGATTATGTATGATAGTATGCATGATTAATGGAAACGGTAGAAAGGTAGAAAACACAAAGGGGATTTTCAGTTTCTTTAAACTTATAAAAAAAAATAAACAATGGGTCACATGCATATGGCATGAGTAAAATAGAGTCATGAAAATAGTATGAAGTGTTTAAAATGCTTGATTCCCGAAATAACTAATTGAAGTAACCAAAAGTGTGCATTTCCAATTAAGGACCACACAGGGAAATGATTTGTGCATGAATATCTAAGGGCATCAAGGAAATTACCCATTTTTCTTAAACCCTAGAATGATTTTATAAATACCTGCACATGACTATATCCACCATTCTCTCGGGATCAAAACAAAAATAAAATAAACTAGGAGAAACACTAGCTTGAAACTTTGGGGATTTGCTGTTCAGAGGATTAAGGCAGTAAAAGGAGAACACTAAGTGAGTATTTATCCCTTTGTATGCAATGGCATTAAGTCCTCTTGTAGGCAGCCTAAAATGTTATAAGTTATTAATAACCTTTAAAATGATTTGTTATGGATGAGATGGATGTTTGTTTGTGCATTCTTATTTGGGGTTTTAATCAGTATGTGGGTTTTTAAAAGTTAAAATGGTTTGAGCATTTCTATTCTATTTTATTATGAAGTATGGATCTAAATTATTTAGGAAATAGGCAGCAAGACAGAGATCTAGCTCACGTTTATTTCTTGGATAATGAAGCATTAAACTAAATATTCAAATCATAAGTCAGAGGAGAATTTCTGGTTTTTTGAGGGATTTCCTTAATAAAACCCTTATTCATATATTCACAATAATATAGAGGAAAGATAGTATGATCATGATGCTTAAATTATTTTGAGGAAAAACCATAGGTAGGCTGGGGTATTTTCTGCATTAAGGAAAAATAAAGGGGGAACATGGGGTTGAACCAGAAAGTATTAAAGAAGATAAACCTTTCTGAAACATGAATGAATTGGGAGTTTTTATGATTGAATTCATAAATAGAAGCTTAACAAAATAAGAAGAAACTGGAGGGGGATTTATTAAAGAAAATTAAATTGGTCATTTGGGAGTTAGTCAATGATCTGCTTGCTTCAGGTGGGAGTAAGTATATGCATGGTGCAATTGCACCCTGAGGCCTTTGTGTGTTGGAATAAATTAAATAACCTGGTAGTTTCCTTCACAATGCATACATGGTGTTCATTTGACAAGGAGTTAAAGACCATAAAATAAATGGGGGATGGGGTTTAAAAAGCTGGATTATACATATTCAGATATGGAGTTAAATTAATCAAGTTAAATTTTGTGCTTTGATTAATTACTGGGTGAAATTGGGAGTATAAAAATTTGAGTTTACTTATTCAGAAATGGAGAAAAATGAATCAAGAAATATATATATTTATTTTGATTGTTTGCTGGGTATTGTTTGAATAAATGAATGTGTCTTTGTATCACTTGGTATTAACCAAAAACATGCTAAGTATGAAATCTGCTAAACTAGGAAGACATTGCAAGATCACCAAAAATTATGAATATGTATACAAATTTGATAAATGCTCATACCAGTGAAAACTGACCCTTTTGGTTGCCCTTGCAATCATCTGGGTGTCTCATTAAAATTGGGGCAGCTCAGTGAATTGCTTGCAGGAAATTGAAGTTGGCTTGATGGATGAAGATGGCAATTAGCTGCTAGTATAAATAAAAGAAACCAGTTTTAAAATTTGTAGTTGCTTTGTAATGAATTTATTAGTCAGATTTCATGTTGTAATTGAAGTTACTTGTAGAGAGATTTCTAAGTATTTGGATTAAAAATATGTACTTAAGTAAACCTGCTATGAAAGACTATTGATGATGTTTGGTTAACTACTGATTTTATGAATGTCTGATTTGGAGAAATAAGGGGATAGACATATCATATAAATATGATATGTGTATATGATAATCTCTGATTTTTATTGCTTGAATTTATATTTTGACTTTATGGAAATTAAAGAGCTAAGGAGGTTGATTTAAAAAAATGAACTCACAAGATTTGAGTAGGGGTATTCAAGAGAAATGAATTTGTGCATGGCAGGTAAGTGATACAGGCATGTGCATGAATTCTGGAGTGAAAAATTGATTAACATGTATTTGTTTTCAAAAAACATTATGAAGGAAATAAACCTGAAAGTAATTGTATTTTGAATAATGGATTGAATACATATATGGATGCATTTCCAGGAAATTTAAACTAGGCAGAAACATGCTTGTGTTAAGAATAGATCTTTGTAGAAGTTTGTTAATATGAGGGATATGGGTTTGCAAGTGGTAAAAGAGGGACTATGGCCGGCCTAGATGGCCATGGGTCAAACTCTTGTAGCCTGGAACCATTTCATTTCAATTCATGAAGTGTAAGTGCTTCCAGGACAAAAGAAAAGAAAACTCCAAGCAACCCTCAAATAACACCAAGCATTTTCAATAAAACACCAAGTACTCAAGTCTGCACCATGTTAAACTTAAAAATGCAAAAAGTCTTCAATTGTTCAACCTGAAATGATAAATAGAAATTAGTTCCAATGTTCATGCCTGCAAGTATAATTGTTGAAGTGATTTCATACAAGTACTTAGTAACTATCATAAGGTCAATTAAATACCATTTTAGTGTTAATAAAATTATTTAGGCAGAAAGTCTAGAAAGCATAAAAAAAATGCACTGTGCATTGCAATATTAAATATATAAGTAATATAATTGCCAAAATGTATCTCTGGCAGTAGAACAAAAATTTAGGGAAGAAATAAATGGTTATGTTGTCAACACATATAGAATTTTGTTGCCTGTTTGATTCAAATTCTTTTTGCAATTTTGTTAGCTCTGAAAGGCAAAAAGGGAAACAATTATATATCATCAAATATGTGATTGTCTAAATCTGTTTTGTGCATTGATATGTTTATATTGGTAAATCTAGGGTCTTGGGAAAAATATTTGGAAATTATTTAAATATTCAAATATAGAAGAAATGGGGTTTAGTGGTGAATTCCTTTTGTATGCTAAAAAAAATCTATGTGTTTTAGAATGAGGGTCACCACAGTTGGTATCAGAGCTATGTTTTAAATAACATAGTAAATATTATTGTATGCATATGGATGTTTGAATGCATTATTTGAATTATTGGTGTTGGATGCTTTTGTTTCATGTCTGAATAAAAAAAAATGTGTGCATGTGATACATGCACAATGTGCACAGAAATAAAATAAACAAAGTAAAGACACCAAGAATGATGGAGGTAAGCAAACTAACATAGAAATCATATTTATAGCAATATGGTAGGACCAAGACATCACACAGGTGCAGGACCATCACGTGAGCCACCTGTGATAAATATGGAGGATTTTGTGAGAGCTTTGAGAGATGGAGTAGCACCAAGGCATGACAACCCTCATGAAGAGCTCTCCAAACTGCTCAAGACATGCACTAATTTTGGAGGAAAGGATTTTGAAGGCACTGAAGGAGCTATGGGTGTTCAAACTTGGATAAGGACTATGGAGAGGGTCTTTGCAGATATGCAAGTCAATGACCAAAGGAAGAGACAGATAGCTTCAAGGAGGTTGAAGGGGGTTGCACTGGATTGGTGGGAAGTTGTGATAGCAGGAAGGCCAGAGCTGTCAAGGGCAATGTTGCCATATAAGGATAAAATCTTTGATCAAGTAATTGATCTAACTCTCTCATTTGAGCAACATGATGCCACCAGAGAGAAATTCAGGAACATGAAGTTCAACAAAAAGAAGGGAGGACAGAACAAGGTGCAACCCTATGACAAGAACAAGGCAAACAAAGGAGTTAAGAAGGGGAAGGAGCAGTAGCACCTGAAAGCAAGAAACTCACTCATTGTTTTAATTGTGGAAAAGCTGGACATTATAGTAACCAATGCCCTGACCCTAAAATACCTAGAGGAGGCTGCTATAATTGTGGAAAGATGGGTCATCTAAAGAAGGATTGCCCATAGACTAATAAAAGAACAGCAAGGATAGGAGCTTTGGCAGCAAACAACACTGGAAATGTTGGGCGACTTGAAGGTATAATTTTTATTCATACCCAACCAATATCAGTAATATATGACACTGGTGCCTCACATTCACTAATATCTCTAGAAATTACAAAGAAGTTAGCACTTTCTTTTGTTTTTATTGATCAACCCTTAACTGTATACAACCCCATAGGGAGTTATTGTATGTTAGGGATGAAGTGTATGGGTCTGAAATTAATTATAGGGGGTTATGAATTTAATTCAGATCTATATACTTTAAATTATCCTGGTATTGGGGTTATTTTGGGGGTGGATTGGTTAATGAAAAACAAAGCAATTTTAAATTTAGAAAATCTTACTATTTCTTTGGAGACAAATGAAGGCAAAAGAATTACCATCTTAAATGAAATAGCAAAGAATACATGTTTTAATAAAATCTAGAGTATTAATGAAGTTCAAAAGGAATTAAAAATAGAGGAAATTCCAGTAGTCAATGAATATATAGATGTGTTTGGCGAAGTGAGGGGAATTCCTCAAAACAGGCCGGTCGAATTTAAAATAAAATTAATGCCAGGGACTAGCCCAATCATTAAGAAGCCTTATAGAATGGGTCCAAAAGAGTTAGTGGAATTAAAACACCAACTAGAAGAGTTAGAAGAGAAGGGGTTCATAAGATCAAGCAGTTCTAGTTGGGGTTCCCCAGTACTCTTTGTCAAGAAGCATGATGGAACAATGAGGATGTGTGTGGATTATAGGGATTTAAATAAGGTGACCATCAAGAATAAGTATCCACTGCCTAGAATAGATGATCTATTTGACCAATTGCATGAAGCTAAAATATATTCAAGGCTAGACTTAGCCTCTGGATTTCACCAAATGAAGGTTGCAGAGGAAAGCATTGAGTACACAACCTTTAACACAAGATATGGCCTTTATGAATTTCTAGTAATGCCATTTGGTTTAACCAATTCTCCCTCCTATTTTGTAGATTTGATGAATAGAATTTTTAGAGACTTTTTAGATAAATTTGTTTTGGTATTTATAGATGACATATTAATTTATTCAAAGTCAGAAAATGATCATGCTATGCATCTACATTTAGTATTATCCAGACTTAGAGAACATGAATTAAAAGCCAAATATTCAAAGTGTATATTTTGGCAACATGAAGTGAAATTCTTAGGACACATAGTGTCATAGCAAGGGGTGAGTGTGGATCCAAGCAAGGTCATTGCAGTTCAATCATGGAGTAAACCCAAAACAGTGACTGAGGTGAGATCATTCTTAGGTTTGGCAGGGTACTATAGGAGGTTCATCCAGGATTTTTCAAGAATAGCCGCGCCAATGACCAAGCTAACAAAGAAGAACCAACCATATGTATGGACTGAGCAGTGTGATCAAGCCTTTGAAAAATTAAAGCAAGCATTGGTGGAGGCTCCTGTCTTGCAAATCCCAGAGGTAAATGAAGGAATGATTGTATACACTGATGCTAGTGGGTCTGGGTTGGGTGCAGTGCTCATGCAACATGGCAAGGTGGTGGCATATGCATCAAGACATCTTAAACCCAATGAGACCAAATATGCAACTCATGATTTAGAATTAGTTGCAATAGTGTTTGCATTAAAACTTTGGAGGCATTATTTGCTTGGGGAAAAATTTGAATTATTCACAGATCATCAAGCATTGAAATATTTATTTTCTCAAAAAGATTTGAATATGAGGAAAGCAAGGTGGTTGGAGTTTCTAGCTGCATATGATCTAGATATTTTGTACACCCCTGGAAAAGCTAATAGAGTGGCAGATGCTTTGAGTAGAAATCATATTAGATTAGCAAGTTTGATGATTGATGAATTCAAAAACCTTGCAGTGCTTGGGGAGGCAGATATATATAGCAAGGATGGAGTGAATTTTAAAGAACATGGTGATATGGTGGAATATGGTACATTGGGATTAATCACAGTGAAATCTAATCTGGTGGAGAAAATTGGTGGCATGCAAGATCAAGACCAAAATTTAAAGGAGAAGAAAGAAATGTTATTAAATAACATTGAGTCAGAGAATTTTAAAATAGATCCCAAGGGATATTTGAGGAAAAATGAAAAGCTTTGTGTACCAGACTTTGCAGAATTAAAGGAAGAAATCATGAATGAGCATCACAAAACCAAGTACACCATACACCCTGGTGGTACCAAAATGTATCATGATTTGAAAAGGAGCTACTGGTGGCCAGGAATGAAACAAGCAGTGGCAAAATATGTGGCAAAGTGTTTAACCTGTCAGCAAGTCAAGGCAGACTATCAAAAGCCCTCTGGCATGTTGCAACCTTTGGAGGTACCTCAGTGGAAATGGGAAAGTATTTCCATGGATTTTGTGGATGGTTTGCCTAGAACCAAGAAAGGTAATGATAGTATATGGGTAATTGTTGATAGACTCACCAAGTCTGCGCACTTTGTCCCTGTCAGGTCAGACAGAAATGCACATAGGCTTGCACAATTATTTATTAAGGAAGTGGTGAGATTGCATGGCATACCAAAGACCATTGTAAGTGATAGAGACACTTTGTTCACCTCAAGATTTTGGGAGAGCTTCCAAGAAGCAATGGGAACTCAACTTTGTTTAAGCACTGCCTACCATCCTCAAAGTGATGGGCAAACAGAGATAGTGAATAAAATATTGGAAGATTTACTTAGAGCATGTGTGCTTGATTTTGGGGGTAATTGGCCGGATCATATCCACTTGGCAGAATTCACTTACAATAATAGCTATCAGTCAACAATAAGAATGACTCCCTTTGAAGCCTTGTATGGGAGACCCTGCATGTCTCCTGCATGTTGGTTGGATGTGGGAGAGGGTGTAATATTGGGGCCAGATCATATTAAAGAAACTTCCAACATGATTGAGTTAGTTAGGCATAGAATGAAGGCAGCACAATCAAGACAAAAGTCTTATGCAGATAGAAAGAGGAAGCCAATGGAGTTTGAAGTAGGAGAGTATGTTTTTCTGAAGGTATCACCAATGAAGAAGGTGTTCAGGTTCGGGAAATCTGGTAAGCTCTCACCAAGATTTGTAGGACCATATGAAGCCATACAGAGAATTGGTACCATGGCCTATAAGCTTAAGTTACCAGAAGAATTGAGTGGTGTACATCCTGTATTTCATGTTTCTCAGTTGAGAAAGTGGGTACATGATGAAGGAGCAATTTTAGAGTCACCTACTCAAATTCAAATTCATAAGAACTTGGTCTATGCAAATGAGCCAGTGGGGATAGTTGCTAAGGAAAAAAAGAGGCTGAGAAACAAGGTGATTAAACTGGTGAAAATTCAATGGAGCTTGGATCCCAATGATTGTACATGGGAGGTTGAGGACAAAATGAGGGCTAAATACCCCAATTTGTTTTCTGATGAAGAGGTATGTTTAAGTAGCTTTATGATAGCTTTCTGAATAATTTTATATATTGCTTACTATCATAAAAATGTGAGTATGGAGTTGAACAGACTATGGATTAGTGCTTTTATTTGAAGAATTAGAAAGAAATTATGGGGACATAATTCCTTTAAGGGGGAGGGTATGTAATGACCCTAAAAGAAAAGAAAATAAAATAAAATGAAATGAAAGTTACATTTATTTTAAGAAATTCTGAAATTATAAAATATATATATAATGCATTAAAACAGAAAAGAAAATTTGTTAATAAATAAAATTGCGTAGGAGCTTCTGTTTGATAAAATGCAAGGAGTTAAGGTGATTAAAAAATTGGGATTCAAATCAAATGTAGTTCCATGTCCAAAGAATTATATAAATACATATATTCAATATATGGGGTGTTTTCTGTTTTATTTAAAGACAGAATAAAATGAAGTTTAATAAAAGGTTTAAATGTCTTATATATATATATATATATATTTATGCTGGAAATAATTAGCATGACATATGTGATTTTTTTTTAAAACACATAAAGATGTATGAGGAGCAACTGTTTTGACTAAAGGCAGAAATATATATATATATATATATATATATACACATATAGGATCAAATAAGAATTTCCATATCTTACATTTATTTCAAGCAAATAACATAGTGTGAATGATTTTACATTACATGATTATGTATGATAGTATGCATGATTAATGGAAATGGTAGAAAGGTAGAAAACACAAAGGGGATTTTCAGTTTCTTTAAACTTATAAAAAAAATAAACAATGGGTCACATGCATATGGCATGAGTAAAATAGAGTCATGAAAATAGTATGAAGTGTTTAAAATGCTTGATTCCCGAAATAACTAATTGAAGTAACCAAAAGTGTGCATTTCCAATTAAGGACCACACAGGGAAATGATTTGTGCATGAATATCTAAGGGCATCAAGGAAATTACCCATTTTTCTTAAACCCTAAAATGATTTTATAAATACCTGCACATGACTATATCCACCATTCTCTCGGGATCAAAACAAAAATAAAATAAACTAGGAGAAACACTAGCTTGAAACTTTGGGGATTTGCTGTTCAGAGGATTAAGGCAGTAAAAGGAGAACACTAAGTGAGTATTTATCCCTTTGTATGCAATGGCATTAAGTCCTCTTGTAGGCAGCCTAAAATGTTATAAGTTATTAAAAACCATTGAAATGATTTGTTATGGATGAGATGGATGTTTGTTTGTGCATTCTTATTTGGGGTTTTAATCTGTATGTGGGTTTTTAAAAGTTAAAATGGTTTGAGCATTTCTGTTCTATTTTATTTTGAAGTATGGATCTAAATTATTTAGGAAATAGGCAGCAAGACAGAGATCTAGCTCATGTTTATTTCTTGGATAATGAAGCATTAAACTAAATATTCAAATCATAAGTCAGAGGAGAATTTCTGGGTTTTTGAGGGATTTCCTTAATAAAACCCTTATTTATATATTCACAATAATATAGAGGAAATATAGTATGATCATGATGCTTAAATTATTTTGAGGAAAAACCATAGGTAGGCTGGGGTATTTTCTACATTAAGGAAAAATAAAGGGGGAACATGGGGTTGAACCAGAAAGTATTAAAGAAGATAAGCCTTTCTGAAACATGAATGAATTGGGAGTTTTTATGATTGAATTCATAAATAGAAGCTTAACAAAATAAGTAGAAACTGGAGGGGGATTTATTAAAGAAAATTAAATTGGTCATTTGGGAGTTAGTCAATGATCTGCTTGCTTCAGGTGGGAGTAAGTATATGCATGGTGCAATTGCACCCTGAGGCCTTTGTGTGTTGGAATAAATTAAATAACCTGGGAGTTTCCTTCACAATGCATACATGGTGTTCATTTGACAAGGAGTTAAAGACCATAAAATAAATGGGGGATGGGGTTTAAAAAGCTGGATTATACATATTCAGATATGGAGTTAAATTAATCAAGTTAAATTTTTTGCTTTGATTAATTACTGGGTGAAATTGGGAGTATAAAAATCTGAGTTTACTTATTCAGAATGGAGAAAAATGAATCAAGAAATATATATATTTATTTTGATTGTTTGTTGGGTATTGTTTGAATAAATGAATGTGTCTTTGTATCACTTGGTATTAACCAAAAACATGCTAAGTATGAAATCTGCTAAACTAGGAAGACATTGCAAGATCACCAAAAATTATGAATATGTATACAAATTTGATAAATGCTCATACCAGTGAAAACTGACCCTTTTGGTTGCCCTTGCAATCATCTGGGTGTCTCATTAAAATGGGGGCAGCTCAGTGAATTGCTTGCAGGAAATTAAAGTTGGCTTGATGGATGAAGATGGCAATTAGCTGCTAGTATAAATAAAAGAAACCAGTTTTAAAATTTGTAGTTGCTTTGTAATGAATTTATTAGTCAGATTTCATGTTGTAATTGAAGTTACTTGTAGGGAGATTTCTAAGTATTTGGATTAAAAATATGTACTTAAGTAAACATGCTATGAAAGACTATTGATGATGTTTGGTTAACTACTGATTTTATGAATGTCTGATTTGGAGAAATAAGGGGATAGACATATCATATAAATATGATATGTGTATATGATAATCTCTGACTTTTATTGCTTGAATTTATATTTTGACTTTATGGAAATTAAAGAGCTAAGGAGGTTGATTTAAAAAAATGAACTCACAAGATTTGAGTAGGGGTATTCAAGAGAAATGAATTTGTGCATGGCAGGTAAGTGATACAGGCATGTGCATGAATTCTGGAGTGAAAAATTGATTAACATGTATTTGTGTATTTGATTTCAAAAAAAATTATGAAGGAAATAAACCTGAAAGTAATTGTATTTTGAATAATGGATTGAATACATATATGGATGCATTTCCAGGAAATTTAAACTAGGCAGAAACATGCTTGTGTTAAGAATAAATCTTTGTAGAAGTTTGTTAATATGAGGGATATGGGTTTGCAAGTGGTAAAAGAGGGACTATGGCCGGCCTAGATGGCCATGGGTCAAACTCTTGTAGCCTGGAACCATTTCATTTCAATTCATGAAGTGTAAGTGCTTCCAGGACAAAAGAAAAGAAAACTCCAAGCAACCCTCAAGTAACACCAAGCATTTTCAATAAAACACCAAGTACTCAAGTCTGCACCATGTTTAACTTAAAAATGCAAAAAGGCTTCAATTGTTCAACCTGAAATGATAAATAGAAATTAGTTCCAATGTTCATGCCTGCAAGTATAATTGTTGAAGTGATTTCATACAAGTACTTGATAACTATCATAAGGTCAATTAAATACCATTTTAGTGTTAATAAAATTATTTAGGCAGAAAGTCTAGAAAGCATAAAAAAATGCACTGTGCATTGCAATATTAAATATATAAGTAATATAATTGCCAAAATGTATCTCTGGCAGTAGAACAAAAATTTAGGGAATAAATAAATGGTTATGTTGTCAACACATATAGAATTTTGTTGCCTGTTTGATTCAAATTCTTTTTGCAATTTTGTTAGCTCTGAAAGGCAAAAAGGGAAACAATTATATATCATCAAATATGTGATTGTCTAAATCTGTTTTGTGCACTGATATGTTTATATTGGTAAATCTAGGGTCTTGGGAAAAATATTTGGAAATTATTTAAATATTCAAATATAGAAGAAATGGGGTTTAGTGGTGAATTCCTTTTATATGCTAAAAAAAATCTATGTGTTTTAGAATGAGGGTCACCACATATTCCTTTTTATCTGAGTTGTCCGAGAGTGGCGGGTCTTTTATGGGCTCTTTTAAAGACGGCGTTCGAGCAGGGGGCCTTTATCTATTTAATTGTCTATTTTCGATGTTTGTATAATTCATGCAAGTGTATTTTAGTTTTTGTATGTGTAACGGGTTGTTATAACTGCCTAAGCTGATAGTAGTACTTTTGTGTAACTCTAATAACTCCATGTTAGGAAGTAGACTTATGTACTATTTTACTATTATGTTCTATTTAACAGTTCCGTTATGAGATTTTCTGTTCTATTCTTTTATTTTTACCCACGACAATTCATCTTTCAGACGCTTGGGCGATGACACATGAATATTGTGGATGTATTAAGTGTCGTTCGCAAGGGTCAGAAATGTAGATCGTCACAATTAATAAATAATTTCATAAATGAGGTATGAGAGTTGGCTAGTCATTTTGTTTTGCACCAATCACCATCAAATCTATTAGAATTTTGGCTTAATAATTTTTCTCTCATTGTAATGTATAAACTTTGCCTCCAATTGCGGTCGTCGTTAGATCTATTGGTGTGGATTTATGTTTTATTGTTAATGGGAGTTAAAGTTGTTGTCTTATTCAAATAAAAAATAATTCAAACCGTTATTATTATTAGTTTCGTAATTAATCATGTTTATTATATTATTTAGTTTTCAAAATAATTATTATCGAACATTCACTCATATTTCCAACAAAGTGGTTCTTAATTAACCATGCTTTATGTAGATCATGAAGCATACCATAGTTGTAGTTTGCACAACTTCGACCTATTAACAAAATAATAGTTCTTTGTTGCTTACCATGCTTAAAAGTTGGATCTGAAAAATGGAGTACTTTTGAAGAAAAAACAGTAATGTAAATCTCATGGATCCACGTAAGAGTATCGTTTTCCATTGTAGGGATCCAAGTTTTAAAATTTCTTTGTACCATACAGAAAAATAATCTAATTTTGTGTAAGAGAAGCAGTTTATAATTAATAATTATTGACATTTTCATTTAAAGAAAATATTATTCATGTACCTTAATTATTTTGACATTTTCATGATTTTACACGTTTCAATAATAGGTGTGTTGCAGACATGATGTTGGAATGAACTTTTTTGTGTTTCATGTGCTTTGCATAATTATAACGATCTGCATTTCGTACATCCAAAGACGGCACTTAATACGTCCACGATATTCATGTGCCGATCATCTAGTCGTTCGAAAGACAAGTCGTTGGGGTAAAAAGGAAAGAAAGGACAAGAAGAAAGAAAACACAGTTCTCACAATGCAATTAATATATATATATATATATAGCCAACATAAGACAATACATAACATCATTCCCAAAATGAATATCAAAGTTACACAAATACCAACTTCAGCCAGGAACAGTTATAGCTACCTTCCCCCACAATGCTGATACATAATATACATACACATCGGAAATAAAATAAATATCTAGATAACGTCTTAGCCTCCTGCTCATGCTCCTCCAAAATGCATCTATAAGAACATGGACTACTTGGATACTCCTACAAATTTGAGTACCCAAGAGTTTTAGGGAAAAGAAAGAAAAACTCCAGGTAAGACATGGGTCTTGTGTGAGTAAATTCCAAACAACTGAATTGTTATAGTTATAAAACTCTTTAGAAATACAAGTATCTCATAAGACCACATTGCGCATAAACATGGACGCTTACAAACATATATATATATATATATATATATATATATATAAGACAAGTACATCACTTTCCAAACTAACAAACTAGCAGCAATTTTTAACAACGATAATAAAGTTGGAAACTTTGCTTTAAAATGTGAGCTTTACTCACCAAAATCATATGAAAACAAACCAAACTATCGCCACGCTTTGAACTGACACTAGAACTTGGTTTCCCTTTGTAAAAATTCGATTTTGGAAGCTTAAGGTGGCCTAAAGGGTTCGGTCTAGAGGTGTTTTAGCTCGGCCTTGATTGTTTGAGGAGGGTATGAGGATGCTAAATGAAGTAGAGAGTAAAAGTATGGTTTTAATATGTTTTCTTAAAAAAATTAAAAGGGAAAAGGTAAGATCTTTTACTTGAAAATTTAAAAGTAGCCATGATTAAAATGAGAGCTTGAGATAAAGATGTCAAAGTTTTTGAAAAAAAAGGAAGAAGTGAATTAAAGTGAGAATTTGAAAAAAATGAAATTGCTTTTATATGATATAAAGTAAATTACCCTTCTCCTCCTTGTCCTTTACCCTTCTCAAACCTTTGTCGCATTACCCTCCCTTCTCCCATTCCATATGCAACCACCATTCCCCCATTCATCACATAACTACCATTTGAAATGTACAGGGATAAGTTATCATGATGTGATATTACCTTTTTCACATCTTTTCCCTTTTTTCATTTTTAATTTTAAAAGAAAAGTCAACATAACTTATTTACTTAAGTAAATATTTAACCTACTAACTCAAATCTTTTTCATATGTCATTTATATAAGTGTGTGTACATACATACTCTTGTGCACACAACATTTCCGACAATTTTTGGATAATGAAACGTCGAAAATCCAAAAAACGATTTTCGATCACATTTTCGATTTTTTTTCGAACTAAATATTTATGTAAACCAAATTCCAAAATAACTTCACCATTGTTAGTTATTACTTTAAAAGAGGTTTGTTTTAGTTATAAAATCCATTAATTAATTATTTAAAAATATATTAGATATTCATATTTAAAGTGATTAAATTACAGGTCGTTTCATTCCTCCCCCCAAAAGAATTTCGTCCCGAAATTAGCACACAAAAAGTTAACTCAAAATAACTCAAAGGTCATATATTAAATATAATGAAATACATACAAAAGGTACATATTACGTAAATATATCACAAATAGAGAGTGCACAATTCGCACAACAAGCAAACAACTATTCTAGAACTAACTCGGGATAAGCTTCCCTCGTGCTATCTTCCATCTCCCAAGTGTAGTCATGGGTATCCTCATTCCACTAAACCTTAACCAATCTTACATCCTTATTATGCAATTGCTTCACATCTCGATCCACAATGCGAAGAAGATGTATAATCACGGTCAAGTTTGGTTCCACCTCCAAATCCTTCTAAATAGATGGCTCAACAATCAGCGATTGGTCATGCATATACTTCCTCAGATGGGATATATGGAAAACATAATGAACTCCCGACAACCTCTTCGGCAACTCAATTCTATAGGCAAGTGCCTAATCCTTTAAAGAATTCGAAGTGGTCCAACATACCTAGGCGCCAACTTCTAAGCTCTCCTAAATCGAACAACTCCTCTAATCGATGAAATCTTTAAAACACAAAGTATCCAACCGCAAATTCCAAACCCCTTCATCTTCGGATAGCATAGCCCTTTTGTCGATCTTGAGCTTCTTTCAACCTTCCCTTGATCACAGCAACTTTCTCTGTAGCCTTCCGAATCATATCAGGTCTAAAACTAGTCGGTCCTCGGTCTCTACCTATCATACCAGTGACTTGTATGACCATCCATAAAGAGCTTCATAGAGCGCCATGTCAATGTTGGCTTAATAATTATTGTTGTAAGAGAATTCCACCAAGTGCGGATGATCCTCCCACGATCTCCCAAAGTCCAAGATACATGCTCTCGAGAAATCCTCCAAAATTCGGTTAACCCTCTCTGTTTGACCATCAATTTGAGGGTGGTATGATGTGCTTAGACTTAGCTTCATTCCCAGAGCTGTTTGTAAAGCTTCATAATACTGATCGACAAATGTGGGATCCCGATCACTTACAATGCTCGCTGGAACTTCATGTAATCGGACGATCTCTCTCATAAAAATCTCCGCCAATGTTGTTGCAGACCTTGTCGGCTTACCAGAATAAAATGAGCACTTTTGATTAGCCGATCCACAATGACCCAAGTACCTTCATTAACTTTCCTTAATTGCGGTTCCAATTTGGGATCTCTAGTGGTTGTAGCAGCCCAACAATTATTTGGTGATCAGCAGTTCACAAATCGGTTTGACATGGATTAAGATATCCCTCTTCATTCCGAACCACCAAAATTCTCATTTCATATCCCGATACATCTTATTAACTCCAGGGTGGATACTCAACTTAGATTTATGTCATTCCATAAAAACTTTCTACCTAAGACCATCAACATCCGAGATGCATAACCTTCCATTTATCCTTAGAATGCCATGACTATCAATCTCAAAACCCAAACTTCGACCCTCTTCAACTCCTTGAATGAATTCCACCAGAAGACTATCTTCCCTTTATTTGTTTGCTACCATTTCCTGAATAGTTCGTGTGACTTCCAAGAGAGCCAAAACTACATTCCTGCTCAGATCATCTACCACTACATTTGCTTTCCCTGGTATATATAGAATATCCAAGTTATAGGCCGCCATAAATTCCAACCATCGCTGCTCCCTTATGTTCAGATCCTTTTACGTGAAAAGATACTTTAGGGACTTATGATCCATGAAGAGCTTGAACTTCTCACCCAACATGTAATATCTCCACATTTTCAATGCAAACACCACAGCCAACAATTCCAAGTCACGTGTTGCATAATTCTTCTCATGAGGCTTTAGCTGCCTGCTAGCATATGCAATGACTCTACCGTGCTAAATCAGAACTGCACCCAACCCTACTCCATAAGCATCGGTATACATAGTCAACCCTTCACCTCCATCAAGAATAGCTAGAACTAGGGCATTGGTCAAACCCCTCTTCAACTCGACAAATTCTTCCACACACTTTGGAGTTTAAACAAATTTTTGATCCTTTTTCATCGAATTGGTTAGGTGTGAGGCAAACTTGGAGTAGTCCTGGATGAACCTCCTACAAAATCCGGCCATGTCTAGGAAACTTCTGACCTCTGTTAGGGTCTACGGTCTCTTAAAATCTCAAACAGCCGCTAACTCTGCTGGGACCGCTGAAATGTCATCCTCCAACACAACATGTCCTAGGAATCTTACTTCTAATTACCAAAAATGTCATTTAGAAAACGTAGCTTTTAAAACGTGCCTTCTTAATGTCTCCATCACCACTTCCAAATGGTGTTTGTGCTCTTCCTCGTCTTAGAGTAAATAAAGATATCATATATGAAAACTAACACAAACTTATTGAAAACATCCCTAACGACGCGATTCATAAGATCTACGAAATAAGCGGGCGCATTGGTTAGCCCAAAAGGTATAACCAACAAACTAAAGACAAAAAATCTAGCCCTCTAAATGCAGTTAAGGTTATACTATCCTCCGTTACCCTTAACTGGTGAAATCCTGTAGGAAGGTCCAATTGGGAAAATACTCAAGCATTATGAAGTAGGTCAAACAGGTCGTCTATGCGGGGTAATGAGTACTTATTTCAAATTGTTTACTTGTTTAACTCCCTATAATCCACACAAAGTCTTAAAGATCCGTCTGATTTTTCCACAAAAACTATAGCTGCTCCCCAACTCGAACGACTCGGTCTAATCATCCTCTTTTCAACAAATCATCAGTCTGATCCTTTAACTTGTTCTTCTCTCTCGGGTTATTTTACGAATAAGTTGAATAACGAGTCTCGCATCGGGAATTAAGTCTATACAAAACTCTATCTCCTAATGTGGGAGTAGACTAGTAACTTCTTCAAAAACGTCAGGGAAATCCTTAACAGTTAATATATACCTTAAATCATCTTGGGATGAATCTAACGCATACAAGAAACTACTCATTCACATGTTTGGATCATCACATGATACTTTAACAATTCTTCCCAATTTGGTTACTAAAGATAATATCTTTCCAATCTAGTCTAAAACAGCACTATACTTTGACAGCCAATCCATACCAAGTATAACATCAAACCACATAAAATCTAGGACAAACAGGTCACAAGAAAAATGGTGGGTAAGGTAAGTAATCAGTATATCTTAACAAATCATGCACAAATTAGTTGTACCTCCTATGGGGTTAGCTACACAGATAGGAGTTTCTAAGAATTTAGGGAAATGTTGCAATTTACTTACTGATTCTAGAGAAATGAAACTATGGGAAGCCCTGGTATCAAATAATATTTGAGCAACAATGCCATTGATGATTAAAGCACCTTCAAGAACTCTTTCCCTTTCACATCTGTCGAGGTTGATGGTTCATCCTTGATGGAATAAACTTTGACTTGTTGGCCCTTCTTCATTAGCGGGAAATCCTTTACCATATCCCCTAGTTGTTGACAATTAAAATGGAGTGTCCTCTGAACCATCGAGGAAATAGGTCCTGCTTGCTGCTTCAAAGCTTTGGAATTTGGACATAATCTTGCAATATGGCCCTTCGGTTTGCAAATAAAACAACCACTATCCTTACCTCAAAGCCATATCTACTAAATCCACAAAAAATCCCTTTAGATGGGTAGTCTTCTTATCCTAGAAACCTTCCCTCATCCCCATCACAAATATCTCGTTCTTCTTAAGAAGGGTGTTAAACAACTCTGAGCCAAATCTTGACAGCTTATTAAACTTAGTCTCATACACTGATACTATTAAATCTCCTTATTTATGATCCAAGAAACTCCTATACATGCGAGTCTTTCCTGCAGTGGGCATGAACATGTCTTCAAACACCTCCTTAAATCTAGCCCAAGAAAAACCATCCTATGGAACATTCACTATAACGGATTCCCATCATGCCGCAGCTCCATTTCGCAACAGCCATAATGCTAAGAAACCCTTCTGCTCATCTGATATATCCAGCCCCTTGAAACTCTTTTCATCAAAATGAAGTCAAGCTTGGACTTTGACGATGGATTATGTGCCCTTATGTGGCTTTCTTCCTAGATTAATATAGTTTTTGCACAGAGCTACAAACTTCACATGGGACTGCACGGTGCTGCCTCTTCAACTACTCCAACTCTTCCAACATTGGGAGCGTTACCATTGGTGGTCATGGTGCTACTAGCTCCTCTACTTTGTCTTGCCCTATTACTCATTCTTACTACATGGATATAGTAAGATAACTTTAGAATACTTAGATGAGATAATCTTAAGGGAAATGACACTAAATCGAACGTATCAAAGCTGATTGTAATAATTCATATATATATATATATAATTAAAACTATGCACTCTCGTAGAATAAACTCATTCTAGGGTATTACTAACCCTATCTCTAATGAGTTGACCCCAATCAAGGCCTAGGTGTTCGCTCAACCTAAGCTTTGATACCACTTGTAACGATCCACCTTTCTTACACCTAAAGATGACACTTAATACATCCATGGTATTCATGTGTCGATCATCTAAGTGTCTGAAAGACTAGTTGTTAGAGTAAAAAGAAAATAAAAGATAAGAAGAAAGAAAACACAGAATCCATGACACAATGGAAAAATATATATAGTCAACATAAGATAATACATAGCATCATTCCCAAAATGAATATCAGAGTTACATGAATACCATCTTCAACTAGGGATAGTTATAGATACCTGCCCCTACAATGCTGAACACAATATGCATACACTGCAAAAATAAAAATAAATATCTTGATAAAGTCGAAGCCTCCCGCTCCATGCTCCTCCAAAATGCATCCGTAAGAACTTTAGACTACTTGGGTACTCATACAAATTTGACTACCCAAGTTTTTAGGAAAAAGAAAGAAAAACTCCGGATCAGACATGGGTCTATCATGAGTAAACTCCAAACAACCGAATTGTTATACTTATAAAAATCTTTAAAATTAAAAGTGTTTCGTAAGACCAAGCCGCATATAAACACTGATGGGTTTTTACATTACGATAACCAAAACCCATTTTTTATAGAAAATCCAATGATATTACAGTAATGTCTAGGGTTTAAAATAAATATTAAATATAGCTGAAATGTTTGCATCTCACATTCCAACATATTTAAGCCAAACTAAGTCTGTTCGATACTTATTTGAAAATGGATTCCATGCAATCAAAAGGCTACTGGGGCACCGCCTGCCATAGTACACCTTTAGATAAAATATACCGAGGGCTTCCCCTAGACCCCCTGCCACACAGGACCGGCCCACTCCTTACTAGATAGTACCAAATATGATCATCCCTTAGTTGTGATCAACAACCACACTGGGCTTCGAAGCATACATAAAAAAGTACTCGTATCGATCTAGATTAGGGATGACAATACCTTAATGTGTGCGACCCATATAGCCCTGCTGCATCTCCCATGTTTCAATCATTCCCGATTGTGAGGCGTTAGGCTATGCTTTACCTTTTCATATAGCAATCCCACTTGGAATGCTAACACTGCCCTCTAAACGATAATGCAATACCAACATTCATCCATATAGGCTGTTCAGGATATGAACAAACTGAAAGCACTACTTCTACTACACCCTTTTTGTAATTACCTTCAGTATTAGTAGCAAGTAGCCCTTGCACTTCAAATTTCTTCATCTTTGATTCCATCATCTTCTAGATGTTTCCAATTCGAATGCTTACATTGGTTCAAAGTGAATTTTTGGATAACTCATGTTATCCGATCCTGGTCTCTTCGAACTAACATTTGATAATTTTAAAAAAAGGTCAAGTTATGGATATTGGACACATCCACTATCTGGGGTGCCATATGGAAAATAAGACATCCTATACTTATCCCCACTTTTCGATTTCAAACAGTACTATACCTTGATTAACAATGAAGTTAGATAAGTTAGAAACTAACCTTGACTCGACGTACATTCTTACATCTCGAGATAAAGACGAGTTTCCATACCTCGGGATTTAGTGTTAATTATACGACGAAATATCTTCCATTTACTTAGTTTATCATGACCCATTTATCAAAATTAACTCTTTTATATCTATGACGTTTTCGACATTTCGACTTCTCTATCCCTCGCCTAGAAAATTAAATTCTAGATCTCACAGATAGAGGAAAGTCTGCTCATCGACTTTTAGCGTTAAATACAAGATGACTTAATTTCAATACAACATGTTAATGTTTTAGTATAACTTATCATATTTGTTTGGCTATTTAATGGTATAGACAAAGAAATCCCTTGTATTTAAACCATTCTTAGTAAAGGAAAATCTGCTTTTTAAACAAACCGATCCTTGAAAATAAAGTAACTAAAAATTAAAACCCTTATTTAAATCAATTAAAATATGTTTAAACCCCTTTACTTAATAATAATTATATCTGAATTAAATCTTAACTGATTAAGTAATAATTAAACCCTACCTGATTTATAATTAACTAATAATTAAATATCACTTAATTAATTAAATATATACCTTACTTAAATAATAATTAATTAAATAATTAACCTTTACTTAAATAATAATCAGTTAAATAATTAACCTTTAATTAAACAATTAACCTTTACTTAATTAACTAATTATAATTATATTACTTAATTAACGATTACGTACTAATTGCCTTTACTTAACTAATAATTTTTTACTAATTATCTTTACTTAATTTATTAACTAAAAAATCATTAAACCTTTACTTAATTAATAAATAATTATCTTTTAATACTTATAATATATTTGAAATACTTTTCAAAGATATTTATAGTGAAAACACTTTTAGTTTGCACAAAATGTGTTTGTTTTACGAACTGCATCCACAATAACTATCGCAATGGATACCATAATCTTAAACTAGTTTTATATCAAATATCCTTCAAGCCTTTACTTTTATTTTTAAAATTACTTTATAAACTTAGTATAAAGTTTTTAGAAAACAAAAAGTAATGTTTTTAGAAACTTCATAAAACATTATAAAACTTTACAAACTTTTCTTGGAAATAGGCCAGTAAACAATTTTTAAAATGCAAGGGATCTCTATGTCACAAAATCAACAAAAAAGTGCTAGCTTTCCTTTTAGCCTACAACATCCATACATAAGCTCATACATATAAACAAATGCCATAACCAACATACAAGTAAAGATTATTACTTTGCACACCATTATTTAACTTTTTAACTTATACTTTCAAGTCCTTACAAATAATTACATAATACACACACACACACACACACACACACACACATATATATATATATATATATATATATATATATATAACACAAGCACATCACTTTCCAAACTAACGAATTAGCAACAATTTTTAACAACAACAATAAAGTTGGAAACTTTGCTTAAAAATGTGAGCTTTACTCATCAAAATCTCACTTAAACAAACCAAACTATCACCACGCTTTGAATTGCCACTAGAACTTGGTTTCTCTTTTTTAAAATTGGATTTTGGAAGTTTAATGTGGCTTGAAGGGTTCGGCCTATGGGTGTTTGGGCTCGGCCTTGATGGTTTAAGGAGTTGGCTTGTTTGAGGATGCTAATGAAGTAGGGAGTAAAAGTATGGATTTTAATTTGTCTTTTAAATGATTTAAAAGGAAAAAGGTAAGATCTTTAATTTGAAAATTTGGAAGTAACCATGAATAAAAAGAGAGCTTGAAATGAAGAAGTAAAAGTTTTGGAAAAAATGGAGGAACTGAATTAAAGTGGGAATTTGAAAAAAAAGAATTATTTTTTAATATAAAAGGAAATAAAGTAAATTACCCTACTACCACTTGTCCTTTACCCTCCTTAAACTTTTGCCACATCACCCTCCCCTCTTCCATTCCACACGCGACCATCATGCCCCTTTTTCATCACATCACCACCTTTTGAAATGTCATGATGTGAAATTACCGTTTTAACGTCTTTTCTCTTTCTTTTTTTTATTTTTTAAAAGAAAAGTCAACAAAACTTATTTACTTAAGTAAATATTTAACTTACTAACTCAAATCCTTTTCATATGCTATATATATAAGTGCGTGCATGTATATATACTCTTGTGTACACAATATTTCCGACAACTTTTAGACGATGAAAATTGAAAATCCGAAAAATGATTTTCAGTCACATTTTCAATTTTTCATCGAACTAATTATTTCTGCAAACAAAATTCCAAAACAACTTCATCGTTATTAGTTGTTACTTTAAAAGAGGTTTAATTGATTTATAAAATCTAATAATTGATTATTTAAAAATATATTAAATATTCATATTTAAAGTTATTTTATTACAGGTCATTACAATAATAAAACGTTAATTCATATTTTTCTATGCGCCATCGGACGTGCCTTTATTTTAAAATGAAATATGATTTTATTTTAAAAAAATAGATTGGTTCTAATGCTAGTCAATAGATACATATGCCCATTTAGTTCCAAATAAGCAATATTTTTTAAAATTTGCCCATTTCACCCATTGCTAAGACGGACTCAATAATGATAGAGCCCATATGGTCCATGCAGTCCAATTATTCAACATTTAGGGCTGATTAATAGATTTTTCTACATTATGGGTGTCTAAAACAGTTACATGTATCAAACAACATCCAAACATGAAAATCATACAATCATCATACAAGGTGTCTGTAACCTAGTCTAACATGTATCAAGGCAAACACACATCCAAATAACATGTCTCGAACAACAATAATCGAATTATTTATGTTTTTACAATAAGTTGGGTTTTAACACAGTTATAAGATGTAATTTTAAATTTATAAATGGATCCAAAACATGTTAAAATCTATATATACATATATAATAAGTTGAGGGATGATAAATCACTCACCAAAACCTCAAAAATCCAAGTTTTTGCACACAAATCGAGGTAGATCCAAAAATAAAAGGTAAAGATCTAATTTCTCCACCCTAAAAATATAGATTTAAAGATCTCTAGTGAATCCCTTTGCTAATCTACCCTTAGTCTATGATTTAGACTTGATTTGAGGGAGAAAAGAGAAGGTTTTGGATGAAGAATGAGTTAATGGGAGCTTAGATCTATTTGAAAAGTGGTAAAAGTGATTTGGGGATGATGGTTCAGCCTATTATAGTCTCTAAACCTAAAATAGATTAGTGGGCTTGCCCCCAAACTCACTAATCACCCACTAAGCTGCTTCAAAAACTGTCAATCTTCAAATAGCCATATCTCCTAACCAAAAAGTTCAAATCGCTATTATGACTACTCTGTGAAAAGGGAAACCATCATATCTTTCCAATGGAAGTGGTCATAAATACTAATTCGATTTCTATCAAAAGTTATAGCCATTACAATTTTTTAAGGGTAAAATCACCTTGCAAATTTCTAAAGATAGGAAATGCTACTAGTAGGCATTTCCTAAAGTTATAGAGTCATACGACCTAATATGAGTTCAAAAACAATATTTTACGATCATTCTATGAGTAAAATACTGGTCGTTATAAGAATAAAATGTTTACACATAATAACAGAAGTGTCTCGAAGTCAATGGGAGCGATATTGAGATTTTGGATATGATCCAAGAATACATACGATAGTGTTGTTCGACAAGCATCAAAACCGAACAAGTGTTTTGATAGAGATATTAAATAGTTTGATTTTCAATCAAGATGCCAAAAAACATGTGCTAATAAGAATGAAAGTTAAAGCTACATATTTCTAAATCACAAGTAAACAACACTCGACCGATTATTAACAATGTACTTGTGTTAAAATCAGCTTTAGTTGTTTTAATACTCGAAGTTGGATTTGAAAATGATGTCTTTCATATATAATATAAAGGACATTGGGAATGTCCCAAATGATATATAGAAACACATTATTAAACTGTTTAATAAGGAACATGTGAAATGAGTTCCTTATGCATTAGCAATAGGAATTAGGATACATGTTATGTTGTTCAGAATATCATGATTTGTTAAAGTATTTAATACATGAAGCAAACATCAAATCCAATTTAAAGGCCATTAGATGGTAATTTGGAATGTTCTTGTGTATTTACGATATACTGGAGAATTGTTTAGAAAAACAATAAACTCCTTGTGAAAGAGTAACTAGACTCAAACTTCATAAGTGACATTGACTATGACATGTCAGTATTAAATTCACATTCAAAACTTGATTAATAAGCTTTAAGTTGGAAATGTTTCATATAGAAGACTGTAGCTGATTCATTGAAAATACCAAGTACGTTCCCTTGAATAGCTCCATGGTAAAAACAATGTAAATATAACAAATGAACAAATTTATAACAGAGCCGGGGGTGATTTTGAATGTTGAGAATCACATAACATTATTATACGATGACAATGACATGATATAGTTTGTAACAGAACTTACACCTCATATGAAGTCAAGACACATACTCTGAATTATTCTACATGATAAAAAAGTTAATCAACATTGGGTAGAGTTGATTGATAGAGTAGATAAATGAAAATAATAGCATACCCATTCACTGATGGACTAACCTGATTGTTTTAAGAAAACTAATTGAAGACGTTGGAGTAAGATTCCATAATTGATCCCAAGTGCAAGTGGGAGTTTATAGAGTTATAGGTATGCCCTAAGTGCAGTTATGTAATTTGTTACATATATCTAACTCGATAACCAATCTTGTTCGATCAAGAGGTGTTTTCTTCTATTATATACTTGATACAATGTGTTATACGATTAATTAAATTAAAAGTATATTTAATAGAAAATCCATAAATGGTATGTTTTGCGATAGTAGTCACAAAGTGTTGTAACAATGAGTAATTTATCATAATGAAAACAAACATATCATTTTAAATATTCCTAGTCAAGATTTATCGAGACTGCAAATTGATGCATCAATTGAGACTAGAGTATATAACGCTCTTCAAATATTGGACGGTGTACTACTCATGACTGCTGAGGACAGGGAGGGATTACATACTAAAAGTTATCAGGATAACTATCGAATGACTTGCTCGATAGTTTTCTATTGGTTAATATAACTAAGGACAGACTAAAAATATTGATGTGACAAAATTACACAGTTCTCTTGGCTTGAGAATAAAGTCGAGCTTCAACGTGGAAACTCCACTTTGATTATAGTTAAATCGTTGCACGACATCCATCGAACGACTATAGTTACGTCGAATGGAAGCATAGGAAGTGAAACACTATTCAAGTGAGGATTCGTCTCCTCGGTTATATGAAGTTAGTATCATGGTCAACTGAGGTCAACTAAAAGTCAAAGTCTTTGGCAGCATTTTGGTTAATAATAATGATTATTATTGAACCAAGGACTTTGTGTTTGGACTATAGAATTGAATATGGACGATTGTCTGCCATCCATCTTCTCTGCTCGTCCACCTTTCACTTTGCCACCCAACCGAACACCTTTCCTCTCTCCACTCCGAGCATTGTCAAGCTACCGAACTCCGCCCAGTAGCACACCAGACCACTTGTCCCACCTATAACAGAATGCAGCTTCCTCCTTTTATATATATATATATATATAATATAAATATGTTTGCCTTCGTTCTTATGAAACACAACCTGATGCATCACTAGCCCATCACCGAACACCCCTTAAACAACCTTCTGCTATGTCCATTTCTCCCCTGGCCGCAAATAATCAACTCACCGTCAGCCCGCCTCTTTTCCAAACCTTCCACACAATCGATGCTCCACCTCTCCTCACTGACGAGCACCCTCTTCCACCTGCCATCCGACCACACGTCCAGTCAGCCCTCCGACCAAACTGCTAGCCGCCGTCCACTCTCCAAACAATCAACCCCATGGCAGCCAAACTCTATGCAGCCACACACCCTCTCCACCGTGATGCTAGCAACCACCGAAGCCACCCAGTAACCACCAGATCCACCCATCTACTCTTCGTGTTGAAGTCCACGTTTTCTTCCTCCATGCTAACATCCAACAGCATTTAGCCGCGCCCACTTCCCCTCCGCAATTACTCCTTCCACCTTGCCTTCGAACCAACCTTTCCCTGACTGTGCTCAACACTTCATCACTCATTGCTCCGCCTCAAAGCCATCCTTACTCCTCTGTCCAGCCAATAGCAGCAGCTTGTCCTCATCCTGTAGCCGTGCAAGATCGCAGCCTTCCCTGTAACGACCCTAAATTTTCAACCCAATTTAAAATTTTAAATTCATCGTTTCAATAAAAAATTTGAAATTTTAAACGATCTCAATTTACGTCCAAACTTTATTTGTGACATACGTCTAGTTGGATATGGACATAGAAAAAGTTTCGTTGAAAAATATTACAGTAAAGTCCGTTCGCGTTTTACTGTATATCAGTTCATATAAAGCTGCGTAAAATTTATCTTCCAAATCCAAATATTTTTACACAGTCCGCTTGTAAAAATTATTCTGATCAAGATTTTATGATTCGTTTCGTCTAAAACTGTCATCGCCTGCTCCGTTTATATTATTTTGCAAAACGCACAATTTAAGCGGCGTAAATGCAAATTTTATAAAATCGTCGTATCACCAATATTTTTATACCGTTGTGATCGCGTCGTCGCGCTGACCAAAACGATATATTTATTCGTGTTAAACGGAGTTGGAGAAAAAGAAAAAAAAAACGTCATGTTGTTTTAACCGGTTTAACACACCGGTTAAACACGTTGCAGCCCTAGTATTCTACCCGTTTAAAAATAAAAATAAAAAAAATTACTTCAGCTGAGTGGGCATTTACTAGGGAGATGAAGTGTGAAGAGTCACGTTTGGGAAATTGAAACGTTGGGAATTAAAAGAAAATTTATTACGTATTGAAGTTTAAAGTGAATAGAAACACTTCATTATCTATTCCATCCCACTGTCAAGTCCATTCTCATTTTCACTATTCTCTTCACAAACGTCAGGTACCTCTCTCCCTCTCCATCTCTTATCCTTTTCTTTGTATTTTGCCCACTGCTTAAATTTTTTTTTTTCTTTCCTCAAAAAAAAAAAAAGAGAGAAACGTGAATCCCTCAGCCACCCTCACCCCGACCACCGAGCACACCAACCAAAGCCCCACGCACCACCCACCAACCAGCCACCGCCTCCTGGAACCGCACTGCCGCACCGCCCTTCCACCATCGAGATGCGCACATGTCCCCAGCCCAATCACCCACTCTCCCCTCGCCTGCGCCCCTAACTCTGACCACCCGAGCCGCCGACTGAGCCACCGCCTCCACCACCAGCGTTACTACCCCGTCACCGCATACACCACCTTACTCCGTAACCAGCGCAGCACCACACCCGCACCACCTCCCCTCTTCCGTTCGCCTGCATCCAACCACCCGCGCCCATTTCCGAGCCTTCCACTGTCCGATCACCACCCTCCGCCTCCCTTCGCACCACCCAGCCTACGTCACCCGTTCACTTCATCCCACCACCCAGTCACACCGCCGGTCCATTGATCTGAGCCGTGACCTGCCTTCGTGTTGTTGTTGGCGTGTGTGTGTGTATGTTGTGAACGTGTGTGCGTGTATGTTGAGTGCGTATGTTGTTTTCTTGTGTGTTTTGAGTGTGCGTGTGTGGTGTTGTGTAGTTAGTGGAATGTGTTTACAAAAGTGTACGTGAGTGTGTTGAGAAATATATGCATGTTATTCATGCATGCGTGTTGTCTAGTTGTGGAAATAGGTGGATAAAAGTTGCGTGTTTGTAATAAAAAAAAAAGAACAAAAAAAGGGGAAAAGAAGAAGAGTAAAAGAAAAAGAAATATTTGAGCGGTATCGATTTGTTGTGAAATAAGTAACCGACTTTTCTTTGTTGTGTTGCAGCAACCGTTTGACCGTCTTTTGCAGCATCGTCAATCTTCAGCTTTTGTTCTTTTCTCTGTCTTCGGTAAGCGCTTTTATATAAATTTATAAATTATATACAATGTTCATTGTATTAATATCGTTTCCTTTTGTCGATATTACAGTGTTCGTTGTTTGTGCTGTACCGTCTCTCTTCTGCTTCTTCGTGCTTCGCCGCCAAATTTCTTATCCACGGAAGGTGAATTAATTTTCACGACTATATTCTTATGCTAGTCTGAATTTATAAATGATTGCTATGTGATGTTGGATTGGATGTAAATTGTTATTGTTAAGTGATAAATTAATTGCAAGTTAAAATTGGATATAGGATGATTAACGATTTAAAAAGAATTATATATGTCGAATTTTGATTGTTAACTTGACCCCTTTATATATGATGAATATTGATTAATTAAATTGACCCTTTAAATTGACACGTAGAATTTGATAAATGTCACTTTGGACTATTGAACGTATTGAATTAACTGCTGTAATTGAAATTGAACGACAAGTGAAACTGAATTATTATAATCTTTAATCTACTTGAAATGATAGAGTAGATTCTAGAAATAGTTATATTAATTGGCGTAAATAACAAACGCGAATTAATACGATTATTTCGGGATTATTTGAAAATTTGTTGAATTGTTGTGAATGGATGCTATTGCTTGTTTATTTACTTTGACACCATCCCAGCTATCACACTGCAAGTTCCCTTTGTATGTTTTGATTTTGAATTTAAATGGAATCGGGTTGAAATGATAAATACCCAAATAATTTTGACTTAGGATAGAAAATTAAAATAAAAACCCGATTGGTAAATTTTTGATTTAAATAAAAATAAAGTTTTATTTGACGAATAACAAGTTTTGGGTAATTTGGATTTTAAATTGGAATAAATGTAAATGTGAATATTTGAATTTGGAACGAATATTAAAGTAGTAATTGACAAAGGAATATTGTTTAAAATTTAATTATTTAATAATTAAATTTAGAATTAGTTGAAAATAAATTTTGAAATTATTAATAATTAAGTTTTGAAATTATCAATAAATTGGCTTTTGAAATTATTAATAGTTAAGTGTGAAATTTTTAATAACGTAGTTTGAAATAATTAATAATTGAATTTTGAACTTATTAACAATTGAGTTGAAATTATTAATGAATAAGTTTGAAAAATTAATAATTAAGATTTGGAATTATTGAAATTTTGATAAAATCGAATTTAATTGAATTGAATAGCTTTATTAAGAAAAATTGAATTTTTGAACAAGTGAAAATAAGTTTTAACTAAGTTTGAAATTTGAAAGGAATATCTTTGATAAGAAATTAAATGCGCTTTATCGAAAACAAATGAAAGAATTGTAATTTAAAGAATTGGATTTGATAAGTGTAATTGTAAATAAGTTGTAAACTTGATAATGTAATCGAACTTAAAACGTAACGAAATGAATTATAAATTGAATTGAAATTGATTGATGTTAAATTAATGAATATCGAATGAAAGCAATAATTGATTTAAATCGTTTTGAACGTAAATTTAGTTAAGCAATTTTGGAATGAACTTATATACAAAATGCATTGAATAATTGAATTGTTTTAATTGAAACTTTGAAATTGAATTAAGGAAATGTTGAAATTGAATTTGGAAAGTTTGAACCATAGTTTTGGAAATTGATTTCGAAAAACTAACGAATTGTCGATTCACGAATTTAAATTGAAATGGTTTTGAAATAGAATAACGACCAATCGGTGTTATAATCACGAAAAGTTATTAAAGGAACCGGAGTCGGTTTGGGACATACTCACTGTCTAAACCGGAAACCACTTTAATAACTATACGCGAAGTGATGATCCAGAATGAAGTGGTTGGATTGGCGAACGTTGATGATTGAAGAAAGTGAACGATAATGGATAGCCTTGACACTTGTGTCAAATTTGAAATGACTAAAACAGGAGCTGTGCCGGGCCAATGGAGGATTAGCTACCTCAAGTGGACACACTTCTTCGTAAACTATTCTTTTACTTTGTGATTGATTGGTGCGCACCCTTGAATTGGGAGTGTTGTCTCACGGTGTTGCGGGCGCTGCGGCGTTGCGTTCTCACCAGCCCGGATCAGGCGAACGGTAGTATCACTATCTTGGGTATAGCCTCATGTGCCTTGTCATACTTGTATTCCATTTATGCGCGACCACTACGATTTTGATTTGTACCTTTAGTATATGTATTGCCCTCTGGTGACTTCCGGTTTTGGGGAAACTACGGTTTTGTATATGCTTTTGGGAATAAAAATGTGTTAAGGGTGGAATGGGCCATGACTTAACACTATTTTGATACCTTTATTATTACTGATAGACATTATCTACTTATCGTATTCTACTATATATAGATAGTTTATCGGATCCTGAAAGATGCTTATTCCAATCATCTTTGAGTTATTGTTATTTCAAAATTTCTAACCATATTATCTGTATAAGAATATATGTCCTGATTCGAGTGTTTGTTTGTGCATATGCTCGGATCAGACTGAGGATTGCTGCTGCTGCTTATTTGGAGCTGAAGACTTGAAGACTATCTTATCTTTATCAGTATTGTTCTTTCCATTTGGGCATCTATGTTGTTGTATTGCTTTTATTTGAGACATTGTTGTATTTTCTTAGTAGCTTCATGAACTACTATTATGACATTGTTGTAATTCCGCTGCACTATTCTGTTATGTTATATTTCTGTGATTCTGTGATGATTCTCATTTATATACTTATACTCCATTTATGATTCGTGTTTTGTACTATTTAAGTTGACATGTGTGGATTATTGTCAATTTAAATGGTCCAAATATATGGGTTGTTACAGTTGGTATCAGAGCTTTGGTTCCCGATAACCTTAGCCTGTGGAGTTTAAAGCTCATTAGAGATAGGGTAAACATACCCTAGAATGAGGAGAATCATTTCAGAATCACCTCCTTTGATTCATCTTTCTTATTGAATTTGTTGAATAGAATTTCCTTAAGTTCTATAAATTTCTATCTTTGATTCTAAATCACTTTTGGTATTCCAGGATGGCTACCAGAAGAAATGTTAGAGGCAGGGGTGGAAATGCTCCTGGTCCACATGCTCCAGCTCCCGCAGTCCGATTCTCCACTCTTAGCAAGGAGTATACTCAGCTTGGAGGAGTCAAATTTACTGGCTCCGAAAGTATTATCGAAGCACAACAATGGCTAAAGAGTTTGGAGAGGATCTTTTCTGGCTTAGAGATCGCAGATGCTCAGAAGCGCAAGTTGGCCGCTTGGCAGCTGCAGGATGCTGCACAAGATTGGTGGGAATCAGTCACTTCTCGAACTGATGAGGAAACCATCACTTGGGCCCAGTTTAGGTAGTGATCTATCTAAATTCCTGCTAAATAAATTTCTATCTTATCTCGTCATAATTTTGATTCGTTTCATATCACTTGTAATAGGGATTCCTTTATGGCTCAGTGGATGCCAGCTGCTGGGAAGGCCCAACTCTATCGGTCTTTCATGGATCTCAAGCAGGGTAGCATGACCTTTACTGAGTACGAAAGGAGGTTTAACGAACTCTCCAAGTTCGGACCTGGCCTGATTGACACACCTCTACTGAAGAACGAGAAGTTCATACATGGCGCACGCCCAGAGTATTACGAGCTCCTCACCACTCATGTCCATGGAACTTTCACTGAGTTGATGGATTTCGCTCTTCGATACGAGGGAAAGCCTAAAGGTACATCTGTCCCCAAAGCCCCAGTTACTCAGACACCAGCTAATCAGTCGGGAAAGAGGAAGCAAAATTTTGAGCAACAGAAGAAGAATTGGCAGCAGAAATCTGGGATTGGCTATTCTCAGAAGAAGCCTATTGACATATCCTCCATCACTTGCTTCAAGTGCGACCAGAGGGGTCACTACGCCAACAGCTGTCCATCATCTGCCGGTGCCGCTGTTCCGCCTCCTCAGAATACTAGGAACGACCTCTGTCACGTATGTCTGCAGCCAGGCCATTTCAAGAAGGATTGTCCTATGTATAAAAAGGGAAAGACGGCCAGAGTTTTTGCTATGACTTCTTCAGCCCATGATCCACCTACCCCACCTGCTCCTACTGATGACCAAGGTACATTACAGGGTATTTTTATGTTGCATACTTTACCAGTTAAAGTTCTATTTGATACCGGAGCAACACATAGTTTCATATCTATTGATTTGTGCAATAAACTTGGTTTGGAACCCATTCTTTCATCTACCTTCTTATGTGTATCAAACCATATTGGAGGGCCCGCTAATCTTAAAAGGGTTTGTAAATATGTCACTCTTATGCATGGCATTCACCACTTCACTTGGGATTTCTATGTTCTCGGATTCGAAGCATTCGATATACTATTGGGCATTGATTGGCTACGTAAGTTCGAAGCCAATATCTCGTGCAAAGCTCGAACAGTATCTCTCATCGATAACCAGGGTATGTCTTTGGTTATAGAAGGCAAATCACCTCAAGAATATGCTGGGAGTTTTATATTTTCACTTGACTCCCATCCAAATGAACTAAGCTCTACTCCAGTGGTCCAATCTTTTTCTGATGTATTTGGAGAAGTCAATTCTCTACCACCACCGCGGGAAATCGAATTCCGCATTGACCTTATTCCTGGTGCCCGACCAGTAGTTCTCCCTCCTCGGAGAATGGCTCCTAAAGAAAAAGCTGAACTGAATGCTCAAATTGAAGACTTATTTTCTAAAGGCTTGATTCGGCGAAGTCATTCAGAATGGGGTGCTGCAGTAGTGTTCGTCACAAAATCTGATGGTTCTCTCAGAATGTGTGTGGACTATAGAGAGCTGAACAAGCTCACACACAAGAACAGATATCCGATGCCCCGCATCAATGATCTATTCGACCAGCTTCATGGAGCTAAAGTATTCTCTCAACTCGATCTGGCTACTGGCTTTCACCAACTCAGAATTGCCGAGGAGAGTATTCCTAAGACAGCATTCCGCACTGAGACTGGTTTCTTTGAATGGCTGGTTATGCCGTTCGGTCTTACTAATGCTCCAGCTTATTTCGTCGATTTGATGAATAGAGTTTTCCGGGATGTTCTTAACAAGTTTGTTCTTGTTTTCATCGATGACATTCTCGTCTTCTCTAAGGATGAGGAAGAGCATAGGTCGCATTTGGCTTTTGTTCTTGAAACTCTTCGCAGCCATCAGCTTAAAGCCAAGTTTTCAAAGTGCCATTTTTGGAAAGATGAAGTTCGATTTCTTGGCCATATTGTTTCAGAGAATGGGATTTCGGTTGATCCAGCTAAGATCGCCGTAATCAATGTAAGTTCCATTCTTACTTGTCAATTCTATCAAAACAACTTATCAATTTCTTAATTCGAATCTTTGGAATTTGCAGGATTGGGAGACTCCCAAAACTCCTACAGACATCCGCAGTTTCTTGGGTTTGGCCGGCTATTACCGCAGATTTATAGAAAACTTTGCCCGTATTGCCGCACCACTTACCGCACTGACCAGAAAGAATGTGAAATTTATTTGGAGCGAAAAGTGCGAAGCAGCTTTCAATGAGATGAAGCGAAAGTTGACCTCTGCCCCAGTTCTTACAGTTATTGATGGTAGCGAAGGATTGACCGTCTATACAGATGCCTGTCGAGATGGACTTGGAGCTGTTTTAATGCAAAAGGGAAAGGTTATTGCCTATGCTGGTCGCCAATTAAAGACCCATGAAACAAACTACGCAACCCACGATTTAGAGCTTCTTGCGGTTGTATTTGCTCTTAAGCTATGGAGGCACTATCTATTGGGAACAAGATTCGAGTTATTCACTGACCATAAGTCATTGAGGTATATCTTCTCGCAAAAGGACTTGAATCAGAGACAAGTCCGATGGCTCGAATTTCTAGCTGCATATGATCTTGATATTAACTACACCCCGGGGAAGGCAAATGCCGTAGCCGATGCTTTGAGCAGAAACCAAGCTATGATATGTTGTAATCTTGTTGAAGGAATGTTATTCCAGCTTTCCGTCTCCCCAGCCCTTATAGATCGTATTATAGCCAAACAACACGAGGACACTTTGCTTTATCGCATCAAAGAAATAGTGCTCGGCAGAATTGAAAATGCTGATAATAAAGTGGGTGCACATGTTGATAGTAATGGAATCTTGAGGATTGATAATCGAATTTGTGTTCCTAATGTTGATGGTCTTAGACATGAAGTACTGCGAGAGAATCATAAGTCTTCGCTTTCATTTCATCCCGGTGTCACTAAAATGTACCAGAATATGAAGAAGTTATATTGGTGGAGTGGGATGAAGCGCGATATTTCTATCTATGTTAGCAGGTGCACCACTTGCCAACAAGTTAAAGCTGATCATAGAAAGACAGCAGGATTGCTCCAACCGCTAGAGATTCCAGGTTGGAAATGGGAGCAGATTTCTATGGACTTTATTGATGGGCTACCAAGGACTAGAAAGGGTAACGAAAGCATATGGGTGATTGTCGACAGACTGACGAAGTCCGCTCACTTTATTCCAGTCAAGACCACTCGTACAGCTTCGAGTTTGGCCGAGATATACATGAGGGAAGTTGTTAAACTTCATGGTGTACCATCTAGTATTATATGCGATCGAGATCCTATTTTCACCAGTAAATTCTGGAAGGCATTTCAAGATACCTTGGGCACCAAACTGAATCTGAGCACCGCTTATCATCCTCAGACAGATGGCCAAACTGAGAGGGTAAATCAGATTTTAGAAGATCTTCTCCGGGCTTGTATTATTGACTTTGGTGGATCTTGGGAAGACCATCTTCACTTGGTTGAATTCACTTATAATAATAGTTACCAGGTAAATAATTTGAATTTCAAATTTGAATAAGTATATTTGAATTTGAATTAATTATCTTTTATAAACCAGGCAAGTATTGGTATGGCACCGTTCGAAGCCTTATATGGACGGCCGTGCAAATCACCAGCTTGTTGGATCGAGTCTGGAGATCGATTAGTACTTGGACCAGAAATGATTATGGAAGCTTCTGAAAAAGTCGAAGAAATCAGAGAGAAGATAAAGACGGCACAAGATAGACAGAAAAGCTATGCTGACAAAAGGAGAAGAGATCTCGAATTCAGTGTTGGGGACAAAGTATTTCTGAAAGTGTCACCTTTGAAGAATATTGTTCGATTTGGAAGGAAGGGGAAATTAGCTCCCAGATTTGTTGGTCCGTTTGAGATTACAGAAAGAGTTGGAACATTGGCATATAGAGTTGCATTACCAGAGAAGTTCGCTGGTGTTCACAACGTGTTCCACGTCTCACATCTTCGCAAAGTTGTACACGATCCATCTACGACCATTCCCACTGCTCAGTTGGAAGAGATAGTTATTGAGCCTGACTTGACTATTGAGCGGAAGCCGCTTCGGATAGTCGATCGTGAGACAAAACAACTCAGAAGGAAGTCGATAAATCTCGTCAAAGTACAGTGGAGTGCAGATGAGCGAGATTGCACATGGGAAACTGAGGATAGTATTCGGGATTCAAATCCCGAACTATTAATTTCAGGTATTATTCAAAATTCTCGAAATCTATCTTGACTTCCTACTTATATCATTTCTACTTCACTCGTCTCGTTCCTTTTCGAGGACGAAAAGTTTTGAGTGGGGGAGATTGTAACGACCCTAAATTTTCAACCCAATTTAAAATTTTAAATTCATCGTTTCAATCAAAATTTTGAAATTTTAAACGATCTCAATTTACGTCCAAACTTTATTTGTGACATACGTCTAGTTGGATATGGACATAGAAAAAGTTTCGTTGAAAAATATTACAGTAAAGTCCGTTCGCGTTTTACTGTATATCAGTTCATATAAAGCTGCGTAAAATTTATCTTCCAAATTCAAATATTTTTACACAGTCCGCTTGTAAAAATTATTCTGATCAAGATTTTATGATTCGTTTCGTCTAAAACTGTCATCGCCTGCTCCGTTTATATTATTTTGCAAAACGCACAATTTAAGCGGCGTAAATGCAAATTTTATAAAATCGTCGTATCACCAATATTTTTATACCGTTGTGATCGCGTCGTCGCGCTGACCAAAACGATATATTTATTCGTGTTAAACGGAGTTGGAGAAAAAGAAAAAAAAACGTCATGTTGTTTTAACCGGTTTAACACACCGGTTAAACACGTTGCAGCCCTAGTATTCTACCCGTTTAAAAAGAAAAAGAAAAAAAATTACTTCAGCTGAGTGGGCATTTACTAGGGAGATGAAGTGTGAAGAGTCACGTTTGGGAAATTGAAACGTTGGGAATTAAAAGAAAATTTATTACGTATTGAAGTTTAAAGTGAATAGAAACACTTCATTATCTATTCCATCCCACTGTCAAGTCCATTCTCATTTTCACTATTCTCTTCACAAACGTCAGGTACCTCTCTCCCTCTCCATCTCTTATCCTTTTCTTTGTATTTTGCCCACTGCTTAAATTTTTTTTTTTCTTTCCTCAAAAAAAAAAAGAGAGAAACGTGAATCCCTCAGCCACCCTCACCCCGACCACCGAGCACACCAACCAAAGCCCCACGCGCCACCCACCAACCAGCCACCGCCTCCTGGAACCGCACTGCCGCACCGCCCTTCCACCATCGAGATGCGCACATGTCCCCAGCCCAATCACCCACTCTCCCCTCGCCTGCGCCCCTAACTCTGACCACCCGAGCCGCCGACTGAGCCACCGCCTCCACCACCAGCGTTACTACCCCGTCACCGCATACACCACCTTACTCCGTAACCAGCGCAGCACCACACCCGCACCACCTCCCCTCTTCCGTTCGCCTGCATCCAACCACCCGCGCCCATTTCCGAGCCTTCCACTGTCCGATCACCACCCTCCGCCTCCCTTCGCACCACCCAGCCTACGTCACCCGTTCACTTCATCCCACCACCCAGTCACACCGCCGGTCCATTGATCTGAGCCGTGACCTGCCTTCGTGTTGTTGTTGGCGTGTGTGTGTGTATGTTGTGAACGTGTGTGCGTGTATGTTGAGTGCGTATGTTGTTTTCTTGTGTGTTTTGAGTGTGCGTGTGTGGTGTTGTGTAGTTAGTGGAATGTGTTTACAAAAGTGTACGTGAGTGTGTTGAGAAATATATGCATGTTATTCATGCATGCGTGTTGTCTAGTTGTGGAAATAGGTGGATAAAAGTTGCGTGTTTGTAATAAAAAAAAAAGAACAAAAAAAGGGGAAAAGAAGAAGAGTAAAAGAAAAAGAAATATTTGAGCGGTATCGATTTGTTGTGAAATAAGTAACCGACTTTTCTTTGTTGTGTTGCAGCAACCGTTTGACCGTCTTTTGCAGCATCGTCAATCTTCAGCTTTTGTTCTTTTCTCTGTCTTCGGTAAGCGCTTTTATATAAATTTATAAATTATATACAATGTTCATTGTATTAATATCGTTTCCTTTTGTCGATATTACAGTGTTCGTTGTTTGTGCTGTACCGTCTCTCTTCTGCTTCTTCGTGCTTCGCCGCCAAATTTCTTATCCACGGAAGGTGAATTAATTTTCACGACTATATTCTTATGCTAGTCTGAATTTATAAATGATTGCTATGTGATGTTGGATTGGATGTAAATTGTTATTGTTAAGTGATAAATTAATTGCAAGTTAAAATTGGATATAGGATGATTAACGATTTAAAAAGAATTATATATGTCGAATTTTGATTGTTAACTTGACCCCTTTATATATGATGAATATTGATTAATTAAATTGACCCTTTAAATTGACACGTAGAATTTGATAAATGTCACTTTGGACTATTGAACGTATTGAATTAACTGCTGTAATTGAAATTGAACGACAAGTGAAACTGAATTATTATAATCTTTAATCTACTTGAAATGATAGAGTAGATTCTAGAAATAGTTATATTAATTGGCGTAAATAACAAACGCGAATTAATACGATTATTTCGGGATTATTTGAAAATTTGTTGAATTGTTGTGAATGGATGCTATTGCTTGTTTATTTACTTTGACACCATCCCAGCTATCACACTGCAAGTTCCCTTTGTATGTTTTGATTTTGAATTTAAATGGAATCGGGTTGAAATGATAAATACCCAAATAATTTTGACTTAGGATAGAAAATTAAAATAAAAACCCGATTGGTAAATTTTTGATTTAAATAAAAATAAAGTTTTATTTGACGAATAACAAGTTTTGGGTAATTTGGATTTTAAATTGGAATAAATGTAAATGTGAATATTTGAATTTGGAACGAATATTAAAGTAGTAATTGACAAAGGAATATTGTTTAAAATTTAATTATTTAATAATTAAATTTAGAATTAGTTGAAAATAAATTTTGAAATTATTAATAATTAAGTTTTGAAATTATCAATAAATTGGCTTTTGAAATTATTAATAGTTAAGTGTGAAATTTTTAATAACGTAGTTTGAAATAATTAATAATTGAATTTTGAACTTATTAACAATTGAGTTGAAATTATTAATGAATAAGTTTGAAAAATTAATAATTAAGATTTGGAATTATTGAAATTTTGATAAAATCGAATTTAATTGAATTGAATAGCTTTATTAAGAAAAATTGAATTTTTGAACAAGTGAAAATAAGTTTTAACTAAGTTTGAAATTTGAAAGGAATATCTTTGATAAGAAATTAAATGCGCTTTATCGAAAACAAATGAAAGAATTGTAATTTAAAGAATTGGATTTGATAAGTGTAATTGTAAATAAGTTGTAAACTTGATAATGTAATCGAACTTAAAACGTAACGAAATGAATTATAAATTGAATTGAAATTGATTGATGTTAAATTAATGAATATCGAATGAAAGCAATAATTGATTTAAATCGTTTTGAACGTAAATTTAGTTAAGCAATTTTGGAATGAACTTATATACAAAATGCATTGAATAATTGAATTGTTTTAATTGAAACTTTGAAATTGAATTAAGGAAATGTTGAAATTGAATTTGGAAAGTTTGAACCATAGTTTTGGAAATTGATTTCGAAAAACTAACGAATTGTCGATTCACGAATTTAAATTGAAATGGTTTTGAAATAGAATAACGACCAATCGGTGTTATAATCACGAAAAGTTATTAAAGGAACCGGAGTCGGTTTGGGACATACTCACTGTCTAAACCGGAAACCACTTTAATAACTATACGCGAAGTGATGATCCAGAATGAAGTGGTTGGATTGGCGAACGTTGATGATTGAAGAAAGTGAACGATAATGGATAGCCTTGACACTTGTGTCAAATTTGAAATGACTAAAACAGGAGCTGTGCCGGGCCAATGGAGGATTAGCTACCTCAAGTGGACACACTTCTTCGTAAACTATTCTTTTACTTTGTGATTGATTGGTGCGCACCCTTGAATTGGGAGTGTTGTCTCACGGTGTTGCGGGCGCTGCGGCGTTGCGTTCTCACCAGCCCGGATCAGGCGAACGGTAGTATCACTATCTTGGGTATAGCCTCATGTGCCTTGTCATACTTGTATTCCATTTATGCGCGACCATTACGATTTTGATTTGTACCTTTAGTATATGTATTGCCCTCTGGTGACTTCCGGTTTTGGGGAAACTACGGTCTTGTATATGCTTTTGGGAATAAAAATGTGTTAAGGGTGGAATGGGCCATGACTTAACACTATTTTGATACCTTTATTATTACTGATAGACATTATCTACTTATCGTATTCTACTATATATAGATAGTTTATCGGATCCTGAAAGATGCTTATTCCAATCATCTTTGAGTTATTGTTATTTCAAAATTTCTAACCATATTATCTGTATAAGAATATATGTCCTGATTCGAGTGTTTGTTTGTGCATATGCTCGGATCAGACTGAGGATTGCTGCTGCTGCTTATTTGGAGCTGAAGACTTGAAGACTATCTTATCTTTATCAGTATTGTTCTTTCCATTTGGGCATCTATGTTGTTGTATTGCTTTTATTTGAGACATTGTTGTATTTTCTTAGTAGCTTCATGAACTACTATTATGACATTGTTGTAATTCCGCTGCACTATTCTGTTATGTTATATTTCTGTGATTCTGTGATGATTCTCATTTATATACTTATACTCCATTTATGATTCGTGTTTTGTACTATTTAAGTTGACATGTGTGGATTATTGTCAATTTAAATGGTCCAAATATACGGGTTGTTACATTCCCTCTTTTAAAATACTACATATATATATACACACACACTTTGATTTTTAAATATATGTGTTTTAGGGATATAATATTGGATTTAAAATATTATATACACACACACACACTTTGATTTTAAATATATGTGTTGTAAGAAATAATGATTTTGAAATGTAAAATATAAAGATTTTATTTTAATATTGGTTTTGAAATATATGTATATATAGATTTTTAAATATGTGTTTTAAATTAAATATTGTTTTAAAAAGAAAAAGGAATATTATATATATATATATATTTGATTTTATCGAATTATGTGCTTTGCTAGCCGCTGTCGAACTTGTTGCAGCAGTTTCTGAGTGTGGTTGTGGAGTGTCCGTATTCGTGTGCGTATCCGTGTCATCTTCCTCGCCATTGTTGTTCTCTAGCCTCAAAAGGTTAGCAATCACTCACAATTAACATTCTTATATTTAGTAAATTTAATTCACATGAAATGACAATTGAAATATATTGTTAAAATTTTAATTTGTTAGTAATTAAATTGTTGAATATGATATGTTATTTAAATTGTTCACCTTTGATATTTAAATTGTTAATTATGATCCATGCTGTAATTGATATGTTATGATATTTTATATGATTATTCTATCGTTCTCGCTCTGCAAGTTTCTTGTTAGTTTAAAATCCCTATGGGTTGAAATGAACACCCGAACGTTCTTGTAGATTAGGGAAAATCGATATGCGTTGAAATGATAAACCCAAGCGATTTTATTGATTTAAAATTTTGGGATTACGGGTTGAAATGATATAAACCTGTAAATTTAAATTATTGCGGATTTAAATGATAAATATCTGTATCACTTGACCATAAGATAGAAAATTATATACAGACACCGTTGGTCTATTTTTGAAAAATGATTTCCAAAGTTTAGAAAGGAAATATATGGGTTTTATTAAATACTGATTTTTAAATATAATATAAAGATTTCAATTTTAATATACGTGTAAAATGTAGATTTTTAAAATTATATGTTTTGAAAATTTTAAAATTACAAGTTAAGTTTTAAAATGTAAATTATAAAATTTTACTTATAACTTTATTGCTTTTAATATATATAAAATAAGATTTAAAATAAATTTAATAATAATAAGATTTAATTTAATAATTAATATAATAAAATTCATTAAGAATTTAATTTAACTAATATATAAAATATGTTTTAAATATTTATTTACAATTCATATTAATATTTTAAAATAGATTTTGCAATATCTTTAATAAATAGGGATTGGAAAGATATATTAAAGTTGATTTGAAATTTAATTTGGTTAATAATTGAATTTAAATAAGAATTGATTTGTAATTTAAGTTAAATAAGAGTTGATTTGAAACTTATTGATTTTTAGATTTTAAAGATATGTTTTATAACTTGATAACTTTATTTTGATTAAAGAGGATTAAATGAATATTTTTAAATTTAAATAAAATTGAATATGAATATTTAATATTGATTTAAATTTGTAATATGGGATTTTATTTAAATGGTTATTAAAATGATTAAGTGAATATTTCAAATTTAAATAGAATTATAGTTGAATTTTGAAATATAAATGAATAACAAATTTAGTTATTGCAAATATTTGAATATTTAAACTTTTAAACATATTGAATTGGAAGTGGTTTAAATTTGTAGTTCAAACCTGGATTTGAAATCGATATAAATTAAAAATGATTTAATAAGAATTTGAATTGAACATTTTAACCTTTTTAATTGAAATTGTCGAGCTGAGGTTGATTTATATTGAACTTTTGGAATTAAAGTTGATTTGAATTGATGTTTGAAATTGGAAGAACAATTCTAATTTGAAACTATTTTAATATATAAACTATTTTAATCTATAACCTATTTTTTAAAATATAACCTATTTTAAGTTATAACTATTTCAATATATATAAACTATTTCCAATATTTAAACTGTTTAAGTTGGCACTGTTATGATTTCGAAAGTGAATATGATTTTGAAAGTGATATGATTTCGAAACTGTATATGATTTTGAAAGTGGTATGATTTTGAAAATGAATATGATATTTTGATATGAAGTATAAACTGTTTGAAATGAAAATGATCACGGCGTGAAATAAGCATTTGGTTGTTAAAGAGTCCAGGATCGGATATTGTCATACTCTCTGCCAATACCGAAAACCACTTTAACAACTGTGCACGTGGTGGAGATTTCAGAATGAAGTAGGATGGTTTGGCGAACGTCTTTATGAGGTATGAACACAGCCCTGACCCCCTCGGGTCAGCTTGATGTGACTAAAATAGGAGCCACGCCAGGCTAAGTGAGGTCGCACCTCCAATCGAGCATGCTTCTTCGATACCATTCTATTACTTTGTGATTTGATTGGATGCACCTTTGATTATGGGAGTGTGTCTCGAGGTGGGCGGTAGTAGCTGCTATGCGTTACCACTAGTCCGGATCCGCAAAACGGTATTATCCTACCCTGGGCATTGTCTCGCGTGCCTTGTCACATGCCTTTTTGCGCCCACTACAACTTTGGTTTGTACCATACCTATGGAGTGCTCCCTAAGTAAACCACCGGTTTGGTGGAGCTTACAGTATCTGTATAGACTATGAGAATATATAAAAATGTGTTAAGGGGGATATGGATAATGCCTTAATGCTACTTTAATATTTTACTACTGTAGACATTATATATGTAGCGTATTGTACTATGTATATAGATAGTTTAACGGATCCTTAAAGGGTGGAATCCCAAACACCTTTGAGTTACTTTGTATTTCACTTGAGTTGACTTACTAGTATAAGAATGCTAATCCTGACTCGAGTGTTTTGTGTTTTGCTTTATGCTTGGGTCAGACTGAGTGTTGCAGCATTTGAGACTCACCTTTGGGCTTGGAGCTTTGCTTAAAGTCTGTCTTTATCTATTCTGCTTTCAGTTCATTCTAGTTGTTTATGTCCAGACTTGTCATTGCTTATGTATTGGAGATTCCTTTGTACTTGGGATTTCTGTTGTATTTGTTTCAGACTTTGATGTTTATGTAGTAACTTCATGAACTACTAGTTACCCATTCCACTGCTTATTATTATATTATTCTGTGTCTGTGATTGATTTATTTACTGTATATGATAAGTTTTGCCAAAAATAAATTAACAATCTGTTGTTATGAGCAATTCAAGTCTGACATATATGGATTATTGTCGATTTGAATAGTTTGAAATAGCAGGTTGTTACAAGTGGTATCAGAGCCAGGTTTAGGCAAAACTTAGCATATGGAGTGAAAACTCATTAGAGATAGGGTAGTGATACCCTATAATGAGTAGAACCAATTATAGAATGTAACATCCCGTAATTTTCGACTTTCGAAAATTCAACATCGATACTCACTTTATCGACTGCTGAGCCATCGAATGCCGGAAACCCGAAAAGTTATAGTTTTAAGAAAGAGGAAAAAGGTAGAAGAAAAAGATAGAAGGAAAAGAAAGAAGAAGAAAGAACAACACAGAACAACATCAGAACAGAAAACAATATCAGAATCTTACACATCGCAGCGGAACAATATATAATAAATAAACACTAGTCTTTTAAAACAAAGAACTATATCAGTTTATACATACATCAATCATCAGAGTCAATATACAACAATGGACAGTTATATAACTTGTCCTCATACAGAATACACAGCGGAATAAATACTATCAGATACAAATACTACGTCTCGCCATCCAGCTTGCTTCCAAAACTCCAGAATATCCAGAATATCCTGATAATCTAACTCTAGACTGCCCGTGTGGAAATTGGTGGGCACCCAGAGTTTAGAAGGGAAACAATAAACTCCGAGTCAGTCATGGTGACTGGTGTGAGATTGTAAAACAGTTATTCTTTAAAATAAACAACAGGATAATTTTAAAGTCAATTCGAAATGCTTTTGGAAAATGAAACTACCATAAGACCTCCCACCACACACACAATGCAAACGCAGACTTGGAGGAGATTTCTTCTTATGATAGTCAAAGATGCTTACTACGCAAAAATCAAATTCTTTTTTATATTATTATTAGTGCATAGTGTAGAAAACATTTCGAAAGTACAATATAAATCTTAGCCAGCATAGGTACCATTATAGTATGCTTGCTATAGCTGCCATATTAGATGGCAGGTTCTACAACTAAAACCGTACAAGGCTAGTATTGTTTCTTTGGATTTCCAACAAATGGTCAGGCTAAGGAACTTCCTATCCACGATGGGTACGTCCCTGGAATAGACGACCCGAGAACCTAACCGGATCTCTGCCAACACAAGGCCGGGTTACCTCTGCAAAAATAGGTAACTACTGACACGCGTATGCCATCCCCCGATCGTCACCGATCTTCCCGAGGATCCCCGATTTCCAACAACCACAAAGAAATAAATTTTGCAGCAACCACAGAGGTTAAGTATCTGGGCTCCATACCATGATACCACCTTTATCCAGAAGGAATGACATACACTAAGGGGCGCTACTCCCTAGAACCTTGCTGCATCCTTCCTGTTTCGACCATTTCCGGGGTGTGAGGCTCGACGAAGTCTCGTCCACAAAGCTACGCTTTCTCAAAAAGCCCTGCTTCGGGTCAAACAAAATGATCAACCTATGATCACAAAGATATAAGATCAAACAAATGATCATATCACAAATGATCAAACACTGATCATTTCACAGCAACACTCAGTATGCCACGTTACCAAATTGGGATATATCGCTGATAAATTTCAACTACATAACCTCTGAGCTCGTACGTCTCAGAGAAGGGTGTTAAGCTAAGAGAATAAATTCTCCGCCACCAACAGAAATGTATTTGAAAGAAATCAGCTTTATATCTCAAATTGTAACGTCAGACACACAATCCATACAAGTCTGTTCCGGGATCGAACAGAACCGAAGGCGCTTCTCACGAAGCCCTTGCATATCCGGATAATTTTCAATCGCGTCAGGACTTCCCGTCACTAAGGGTGATAAAACCTCTAAATCGGAGATCGGCCGATGTAGAGTAACTCGACGGTAATCCTTCCGTTTTCAAAAATATCCGGTCTTCAACACCGGTCTTCAAATGCGATTCATAACGACGTATCACATATTCGGAATGGGTTATACGACCCCATGGTCCTTTCCCGGCTAACCCGAATAGTGAGCGTTTATTTAAAAACAAGTGTGGCATTCAAATTCATCCAATTCACAACAAATACCTACTCAAGGTAATTATTGATAGTCGGTTATTTAACTATCAATAAAGATGCGCAACATCATCAGATTCCAAATTATTTTCCAAATTATTTCATCTTCAAAAATATCTTTACTAGATATAAAAATTTCCACACTTCAAAAATAAATCAACGTTTATTTTTCTAAACAGTTTCCCTTTCCTTTATAAATTCCATAGTGAATTTATATCTTTCAAAATATCTACTGATATACGATTTTCAAATCGATTTCAATGTTCGATTTCGATTTATCTTTAAGAAGATAAATCTCAAAAACGTTCATTTCATATTGGAAAACATTCCATACTTATTTAATAATAAGTATTTCACAAATAATTTATTTTCAACACTTAGAAAATATTCGATATACTTAAATCAAATTAAGTATATATCCATTCTTTTAAGGAAAACATTCTCTTAAGCACATTTATTTGAGTCAAAACGAATGTTACGTAAAACATCGTTACGAACGACTCAAAATCACTAGTATAGGGATTCGAATTTTAAGATAGATATGTAAATCCCAATACTACATAAAACATTTCTTTCCGAAAATCATTTACTATAACAACAGTGTTATAGTCCATCATTTCCTTATTTCTCGAAAACGTCTATTTCAACAATGAATGTTGAAATCTATGATTTCGATTCACAATACATTTTAAACATCTTTAAAATGTTTAACTTCATTTTTAATATCACTTCTTCAAAAATGAATCCATTTTATTCAATAATATATTCACTGTCCAAAATCGTGAATATACTTCACTTAACCAAATTTCAATCTTTCCTACACATTTATTTCAAAACTAATTCGCTATCCAAATTCGCGAATATATCTTCTTTAATAACCTTCTATATTTAATTTATCAAATCCAATTGATTTCGAATTTATAAAGCAACGTTTAAAATTTCTATTTCCATTTTATAACAACTTCGTTTTATAAATCTCATTTTATTCACAATTCGATTCATAACTCAAACTTTATACCAACAATCCATATTATAAGTTAATAACTTATAATTCCTTTATTTTCAAAAGTCGTTCTTTTAAAACTTTACAACTGAAATGTTTATCCCTTTATAAATCATTTTAACATCGTTTCCATTTTATAAATTTCTCAATTCTTTATTTCAAAAGAAATTACTTTTTTTGTTAAAATTCACAAAATCCTAACCTTTATAACTTTAAAGTTTTAACGTTTATTTATTTAAAATAAATCAATTCAACAATTTAAATAAACGTATATTTTCAAAGATCAATTTAAAAATTCTCTTTTAAAATCAACATCGTTATTTTTAAATTTCAAAATTTAAATCTGATGATGCAACAGCACCAATTCGTCAATCACAACAGCAGACATCATATATCAATATGATAACAGAATATACATCAATATCTGTAAATAAATAAATACGGGTGAGGAATCCAGTTGGATCCCTCCAACCTGTTTCCCTGCATCCAAAGATGTTAGCATAATACCAATTCCGCTCCAGTACGGAATTATCGCGGTATATGGGTTTTATAAAAATCCGCTTACTAACGGCGCAATAGGGTCTCATCCGCTATACGAGGCGGGAAAATCAATCAATCCAATATATACATATGCCAATATGTATATATTGCTATATATATAGATATATCCTATCATATCTAATACCACATCCAAACAGACAGTCAAATCAATCAATAACTGTAAAATTAAATTTTCCTTCGAGTGAGAAAATCTCACCTTAGCTTTTTATTTGCCATCCATTTCCATTTCTTCTTTCGTTTTCTCGACTTTAACCTTGTATAAATAATTTATACAATCTATTAATATTTGAATAAATTGGCAATAAATTTCCATCTGTTAATTTCTTTAAATCAATTATTTAATTTTATCGAATGATTTATTTAAACAAATTTTCTATTAACTATTTAAATTGACCGAACAATTCATTACTATTTCTTTCAAATAAATTTATTTAACTAACCCTTTTAATTTCAACTAACTTTCCATTTACTTTAAACCAAAATCTCATCTACATAAATACTTCAAACACTTTTACTTATATAAATTAAATTAACTAACAATTTTCACTTAAAACTAACACTTTTAATTATCCAATGATTTAATTTCAAACTAATTTTCTTTAACAATTTCATTTAACTAAATTTCTTTCTTTTAAATAAATGGAAAATAACCAACAGTTTTATACTTTACTGTACATATTAATTTTATCTATCTATTTATTTTTCTGTACATGTAGTTACAAATCAAGATTTAAAATCGAGAAAAATGAAGTTTGAATACCTTCAGCCTCGACTGCCATCTCGCCTGACGAGCTTCCATGGCTTCAATTCGATCGCGACGAACCCCAGCCTTGCGACCATCACCACTCCACCGCGCCTAAACTTCATCGCGATTCCAGACAGTCAAATTCACATCGCTGCTCTCCTTTCGATACACCTGTGCCACCACTCGCGATTTGCCATCGCTCGAGCTCTCGGCGAACCCTAGGTCGAACTGCCGCCTTCGCTGTCCCAATCGATCACACGTTTCCCAGTTACACGCGACCCTGTTTTCCACTTCGAGGTCCCACGTCGCTCACAGCCTCGAGCGAAGACCAATACCACCATCACCTCGCGATTGCCCACCGAGTCGCCTGCCTCGCCTTCGCGACGTCGCCAGTCAACGTCGAGCTGCCCAAAAACCCACGCGACTCGACTCGCGAACTAGTCTCGCGATTTTCTTCCGTTCGTGAAACTGAAAGGAAGACGAAGAACAAGCTTCGATTTGAAAGAGTTTTTAAAATCGACTGTTAGTGGCCAGTAATTGATGTTGTGAATTTGGTTTTGAAATAAGAAGGAGCTCGGTTGTTTTAAGACGAAAGGAGAGGGGTTTTAATCTTCTTAAGGGGCGACCATTTTTATTTTTCTCTGAACGACGAAGGACACTCGCGTGATAAAAACGAAAACGAGGGGAGACAAGAGGAGACAAGACGCGATGTTTTCCAGAGTATAGGGTGGCTGATGTTGATTAAAGTGTATAAATTTATTTTTAAATCAAATCGGTTAATTATTGTCTCGGCATTTATATCTTGTACGATCACACGATAGCTCCGAAAGCTACGAGATTTGAAATCCGACAATAATACAATGTTACGGACCCAATGGAACTGGTTTCGTCAAATTCCGAGACTGTGACTCGGACGACTATTTTTAAATATCGATACGAACGATAATTTTCAAAACTGATCAAATCAATTCAAATTCGATTCTGAAACTTCTATTATCTCCGGTATGGTCAATACGAAATTTAAAAGCTTTCGAAATATTTTTCTTCAACTTAAAATTGAAGATTTAAATATTTATTCAACTTTCAATTGATTAAATTTTATAATTTAATCGCCAAATTCAAAGTTATATTGAGGATTCAAATTAAATCATCGTTCAAATATTTAAAATTAATTAAATATTCTCAATTTAATTTGTTCGAAATTCAGGGTCGTTACAGACTTCCCCCCTTAAAAGAATTTCGTCCTCGAAATTACAAGTTAGGAAAAATGGTCCTTAACTCGTCTACTATTTTTCACAATCTAATAGTTTTATCAATTTATCATAACAAATCTTCTACTAAAGATTCGTTATCATTTCAGCTAACATTTCAACTTCAATTAATATGTTCAAACAACATTGTTTACTTCAAAATTCAAATTTAAGTTTCAATTCAAATTTCAAACTTTCAAAATTTCCTCAAAAATTTTCTAACACTCGAAATTTTCGAAAAATTTCGCCAGCGTCTCCTTTGCGCGGCTAATACGGCACGACTACAAAACGTCCCTACGGACTCTCAGATTTCAAAAAGAAAAAGAAAAAGCCAAGCGGCTAGAGAAGAAATCATCAAAAACTCATATTATAATTCAAATACATACCTTTTGTCGAGCAATTCAATTTTATCTTTGCAATTCAAAATCCCAATTCCTTTTATAACACCTGTATGTCCTACTAGCCATAATATCTAGTTACACATTCAACCCATTTTGCAAATTCTATTACAAAAATTTTCCAATATAAACTGCTTATACCATTTCTAGTTTACTATCGAAGTTATATATATTCATTCAATTTCACATTCCACATTCATTTGAATTTAATTCACAATTCCAATCTAATTTGGATTCAATTCAACTTCTGAATATTGAATTTTTTTGTCAATTAACTTTAGTTCGCTTCAAACTAATCTCAAAACTTCATTTTATTTTACACAATTCAAATTCGTTTTCAATATTCAGTTTTACTTACTTACAAATTCAAAATGAATTTTAACATTCAACTTCATTTCCTTGCACTTACAATATCAAATTTTTATTTACTCATTCACTAATTCATTCGTTTTCATTTTGAATCTCATTTTATAAGTTATATAACTTATATTCAAAATTACCACTTGGATTTTTATTGATTCACTTATACTTACTTTAATTCAACTTAAAATTTCTTAAGTTAAATTTATTCAATCAAAATTCAATTTGTATAGGTTATCAACTTACAATATTTCATAAATATCTTTATATAGCATTCCAGAGTTTACCAACATTTCAAAGCCATTTTGGAAACAATTCCAATCATTCTTTGAATTTCCAAAACCAAACCCAAATTTTCAAACAACTTCCATTTAAAACAATTTGGCAGCAATTCCTCTTTTGGAAACCCGAAAATGAACACCGGTGATGCTGCAGTCATTACCGAAGTTATTTTCCAGCGACCGAAAAGAGTTTAGAGCTTTCAACTCCCCAAAATACTTTTCAAACCTTTGAAATTCATTTTCAAATCAAAAATGATTTAAACTTTCCAAATCTCCAAAATTTTCAAATTCTTTTCAAAACATTTCCAAAAACTTCTCTGGAATTCCGTTTCCAATTATAAGTCACATTTATAATTACATTCTTAAATTTCATTCGTATATGGATTTATTTCTTAACTTTGGAGTTATAATTCCAATTTCTCATTTAATTTCAATGATAATAGTTTAATATTATTACTTCTAGCAACCATGCAACCATATACTGTAATAATTTACAGAAAATCATTTTTTTATATACAAAAATAGTCTTGGGTAAAATTATTTCATTTACCCTATTTTAAAACAATATTGTGCCGAACTGTTCTATTTGAGCGTTTAGAAACCCCTTCGATACAGTTTTGCAAGACTGTGCCGACGAAGGTTCATATGCCACTCAATAACCCAATCATCACAATACAAAACAATTTTATATTCACTAACAAATACGCGCTCATATCTATTATTACACTCAACTCATTCTAGAGTACTACTGACTCTATCTCTAATGAGTAACACCCAACAGAGCAGGGTTGTCGCTTAACCATATGCTCTGATACCAAATGTAACATCCCGTAATTTCGACTTTCGAAAATTCAACATCGATACTCACTTTATCGACTGCTGAGCCATCGAATGCCGGAAACCCGAAAAGTTATGGTTTTAAGAAAGAGGAAAAAGGTAGAAGAAAAAGATAGAAGGAAAAGAAAGAAGAAGAAAGAACAACACAGAACAACATCAGAACAGAAAACAATATCAGAATCTTACACATCGCAGCGGAACAATATATAATAAATAAACACTAGTCTTTTAAAACAAAGAACTATATCAGTTTATACATACATCAATCATCAGAGTCAATATACAACAATGGACAGTTATATAACTTGTCCTCATACAGAATACACAGCGGAATAAATACTATCAGATACAAATACTACGTCTCGCCATCCAGCTTGCTTCCAAAACTCCAGAATATCCAGAATATCCTGATAATCTAACTCTAGACTGCCCGTGTGGAAATTGGTGGGCACCCAGAGTTTAGAAGGGAAACAATAAACTCCGAGTCAGTCATGGTGACTGGTGTGAGATCGTAAAACAGTTATTCTTTAAAATAAACAACAGGATAATTTTAAAGTCAATTCGAAATGCTTTTGGAAAATGAAACTACCATAAGACCTCCCACCACACACACAATGCAAACGCAGACTTGGAGGAGATTTCTTCTTATGATAGTCAAAGATGCTTACTACGCAAAAATCAAATTCTTTTTTATATTATTATTAGTGCATAGTGTAGAAAACATTTCGAAAGTACAATATAAATCTTAGCCAGCATAGGTACCATTATAGTATGCTTGCTATAGCTGCCATATTAGATGGCAGGTTCTACAACTAAAACCGTACAAGGCTCGTATTGTTTCTTTGGATTTCCAACAAATGGTCAGGCTAAGGAACTTCCTATCCACGATGGGTACGTCCCTGGAATAGACGACCCGAGAACCTAACCGGATCTCTGCCAACACAAGGCCGGGTTACCTCTGCAAAAATAGGTAACTACTGACACGCGTATGCCATCCCCCGATCGTCACCGATCTTCCCGAGGATCCCCGATTTCCAACAACCACAAAGAAATAAATTTTGCAGCAACCACAGAGGTTAAGTATCTGGGCTCCATACCATGATACCACCTTTATCCAGAAGGAATGACATACACTAAGGGGCGCTACTCCCTAGAACCTTGCTGCATCCTTCCTGTTTCGACCATTTCCGGGGTGTGAGGCTCGACGAAGTCTCGTCCACAAAGCTACGCTTTCTCAAAAAGCCCTGCTTCGGGTCAAACAAAATGATCAACCTATGATCACAAAGATATAAGATCAAACAAATGATCATATCACAAATGATCAAACACTGATCATTTCACAGCAACACTCAGTATGCCACGTTACCAAATTGGGATATATCGCTGATAAATTTCAACTACATAACCTCTGAGCTCGTACGTCTCAGAGAAGGGTGTTAAGCTAAGAGAATAAATTCTCCGCCACCAACAGAAATGTATTTGAAAGAAATCAGCTTTATATCTCAAATTGTAACGTCAGACACACAATCCATACAAGTCTGTTCCGGGATCGAACAGAACCGAAGGCACTTCTCACGAAGCCCTTGCATATCCGGATAATTTTCAATCGCGTCAGGACTTCCCGTCACTAAGGGTGATAAAACCTCTAAATCGGAGATCGGCCGATGTAGAGTAACTCGACGGTAATCCTTCCGTTTTCAAAAATATCCGGTCTTCAACACCGGTCTTCAAATGCGATTCATAACGACGTATCACATATTCGGAATGGGTTATACGACCCCATGGTCCTTTCCCGGCTAACCCGAATAGTGAGCGTTTATTTAAAAACAAGTGTGGCATTCAAATTCATCCAATTCACAACAAATACCTACTCAAGGTAATTATTGATAGTCGGTTATTTAACTATCAATAAAGATGCGCAACATCATCAGATTCCAAATAATTTTCCAAATTATTTCATCTTCAAAAATATCTTTACTAGATATAAAATTTTCCACACTTCAAAAATAAATCAACATTTATTTTTCTAAACAGTTTCCCTTTCCTTTATAAATTCCATAGTGAATTTATATCTTTCAAAATATCTACTGATATACGATTTTCAAATCGTTTTCAATGTTCGATTTCGATTTATCTTTAAGAAGATAAATCTCAAAAACGTTCATTTCATATTGGAAAACATTCCATACTTATTTAATAATAAGTATTTCACAAATCATTTATTTTCAACACTTAGAAAATATTCGATATACTTAAATCAAATTAAGTATATATCCATTCTTTTAAGGAAAACATTCTCTTAAGCACATTTATTTGAGTCAAAACGAATGTTACGTAAAACATCGTTACGAACGACTCAAAATCACTAGTATAGGGATTCGAATTTTAAGATAGATATGTAAATCCCAATACTACATAAAACATTTCTTTCCGAAAATCATTTACTATAACAACAGTGTTATAGTCCATCATTTCCTTATTTCTCGAAAACGTCTATTTCAACAATGAATGTTGAAATCTATGATTTCGATTCACAATACATTTTAAAACATCTTTAAAATGTTTAACTTCATTTTTAATATCACTTCTTCAAAAATGAATCCATTTTATTCAATAATATATTCACTGTCCAAAATCGTGAATATACTTCACTTAACCAAATTTCAATCTTTCCTACACATTTATTTCAAAACTAATTCGCTATCCAAATTCGCGAATATATCTTCTTTAATAACCTTCTATATTTAATTTATCAAATCCAATTGATTTCGAATTTATAAAGCAACGTTTAAAATTTCTATTTCCATTTTATAACAACTTCGTTTTATAAATCTCATTTTATTCACAATTCGATTCATAACTCAAACTTTATACCAACAATCCATATTATAAGTTAATAACTTATAATTCCTTTATTTTCAAAAGTCGTTCTTTTAAAACTTTACAACTGAAATGTTTATCCCTTTATAAATCATTTTAACATCGTTTCCATTTTATAAATTTCTCAATTCTTTATTTCAAAAGAAATTACTTTTTTTGTTAAAATTCACAAAATCCTAACCTTTATAACTTTAAAGTTTTAACGTTTATTTATTTAAAATAAATCAATTCAACAATTTAAATAAACGTATATTTTCAAAGATCACTTTAAAAATTCTCTTTTAAAATCAACATCGTTATTTTTAAATTTCAAAATTTAAATCTGATGATGCAACAGCACCAATTCGTCAATCACAACAGCAGACATCATATATCAATATGATAACAGAATATACATCAATATCTGTAAATAAATAAATACGGGTGAGGAATCCAGTTGGATCCCTCCAACCTGTTTCCCTGCATCCAAAGATGTTAGCACAATACCAATTCCGCTCCAGTACGGAATTATCGCGGTATATGGGTTTTATAAAAATCCACTTACTAACGGCGCAATAGGGTCTCATCCGCTATACGAGGCGGGAAAATCAATCAATCCAATATATACATATGCCAATATGTATATATTGCTATATATATAGATATATCCTATCATATCTAATACCACATCCAAACAGACAGTCAAATCAATCAATAACTGTAAAATTAAATTTTCCTTCGAGTGAGAAAATCTCACCTTAGCTTTTTATTTGCCATCCATTTCCATTTCTTCTTTCGTTTTCTCGACTTTAACCTTGTATAAATAATTTATACAATCTATTAATATTTGAATAAATTGGCAATAAATTTCCATCTGTTAATTTCTTTAAATCAATTATTTAATTTTATCGAATGATTTATTTAAACAAATTTTCTATTAACTATTTAAATTGACCGAACAATTCATTACTATTTCTTTCAAATAAATTTATTTAACTAACCCTTTTAATTTCAACTAACTTTCCATTTACTTTAAACCAAAATCTCATCTACATAAATACTTCAAACACTTTTACTTATATAAATTAAATTAACTAACAATTTTCACTTAAAACTAACACTTTTAATTATCCAATGATTTAATTTCAAACTAATTTTCTTTAACAATTTCATTTAACTAAATTTCTTTCTTTTAAATAAATGGAAAATAACCAACAGTTTTATACTTTACTGTACATATTAATTTTATCTATCTATTTATTTTTCTGTACATGTAGTTACAAATCAAGATTTAAAATCGAGAAAAATGAAGTTTGAATACCTTCAGCCTCGACTGCCATCTCGCCTGACGAGCTTCCATGGCTTCAATTCGATCGCGACGAACCCCAGCCTTGCGACCATCACCACTCCACCGCGCCTAAACTTCATCGCGATTCCAGACAGTCAAATTCACATCGCTGCTCTCCTTTCGATACACCTGTGCCACCACTCGCGATTTGCCATCGCTCGAGCTCTCGGCGAACCCTAGGTCGAACTGCCGCCTTCGCTGTCCCAATCGATCACACGTTTCCCAGTTACACGCGACCCTGTTTTCCACTTCGAGGTCCCACGTCGCTCACAGCCTCGAGCGAAGACCAATACCACCATCACCTCGCGATTGCCCACCGAGTCGCCTGCCTCGCCTTCGCGACGTCGCCAGTCAACGTCGAGCTGCCCAAAAACCCACGCGACTCGACTCGCGAACTAGTCTCGCGATTTTCTTCCGTTCGTGAAACTGAAAGGAAGACGAAGAACAAGCTTCGATTTGAAAGAGTTTTTAAAATCGACTGTTAGTGGCCAGTAATTGATGTTGTGAATTTGGTTTTGAAATAAGAAGGAGCTCGGTTGTTTTAAGACGAAAGGAGAGGGGTTTTAATCTTCTTAAGGGGCGACCATTTTTATTTTTCTCTGAACGACGAAGGACACTCGCGTGATAAAAACGAAAACGAGGGGAGACAAGAGGAGACAAGACGCGATGTTTTCCAGAGTATAGGGTGGCTGATGTTGATTAAAGTGTATAAATTTATTTTTAAATCAAATCGGTTAATTATTGTCTCGGCGTTTATATCTTGTACGATCACACGATAGCTCCGAAAGCTACGAGATTTGAAATCCGACAATAATACAATGTTACGGACCCAATGGAACTGGTTTCGTCAAATTCTGAGACTGTGACTCGGACGACTATTTTTAAATATCGATACGAACGATAATTTTCAAAACTGATCAAATCAATTCAAATTCGATTATGAAACTTCTATTATCTCCGGTATGGTCAATACGAATTTTAAAAGCTTTCGAAATATTTTTCTTCAACTTAAAATTGAAGATTTAAATATTTATTCAACTTTCAATTGATTAAATTTTATAATTTAATCGCCAAATTCAAAGTTATATTGAGGATTCAAATTAAATCATCGTTCAAATATTTAAAATTAATTAAATATTCTCAATTTAATTTGTTCGAAATTCAGGGTCGTTACAAGAATCATCTTCGTTGAGCTTGAGATTCTTTGTTAGGATCCCCTTTGATTTTGGAACTTTCCCTTTGTTCTGAAATCCATTCTTGTCTTATCCTGTTCGTGTTCTTCTTGATACTGGAGCATCCCATAGCTCTTTTTCTGTTGATATCTACAACAAATTTGAGCTCATCTTACCACCTCAATTGGCAACTTCATCCTTATGTGTGACCAATCCCATCGTCGGTTCCATCAACCTTAGTATGGTTTGTAAAGGGGTGAAACTCCTTTACAACATGCGTCGATTCACCGAAGATTTCTATGTCCTCGGTTTTGATGCTGTTAATTCTTTCAAAGCCCTAACTGTTTCTCTAGTAGACGACCCGTGTAATTCTCTTGTGATCGAATATCGATTGCCCCAGGATTTGTAGGTAGTTTTATCTTTTGCTTGATGATCAGCCTAGTGACCTTGACTCCACCCCTGTTGTCCATCTATTTTCGAATGTTTTGGTGAAGTCACTTCTTTTCCTCCTAAGCGGGAAATTGAATTCCGCATCGATCTTGTTCCTGGAGCTTGACCTGTTGTCCGTCTTCCCAGACGAATGGTTTCTATGATGGTTAGTCATGCCTTTTGGATTAACCAATTCTCCTCCCTTCTACGTCGATCTCATGAATCGCGTTTTTCGTGATATTCTCAGCCAGTTTAACCAAGTTTTGGTTGACAATATTCTCGTCTTTTCAAACTCTCAGTTGACCCAGTTAAGGTCGCCGCGATTAATATAAGTCTATCCATCTTTCCTCTTTTGTAATTTAATCATCTTATCTTCCTTTCGAGCCTATCTTCTTAGTTAGAATTTTCTCTGATTAGGGCCCCTCTAAATTTGAATTTCTATCCTTGTTCTAAAATCCATTCCTGAATCATCATGTGAGGGAACGTATTTCTAATTAATATAAAATGTTTTATATTGTGTTGTTTGCGTTGTTAAGTTTAAATTTGGGTTTCGATCGATTCGTCTGGCCAACGCTATCGATAGGAATTCCAAAACACTTGAACAAAGCAAACTGACGCAATATTGTTTTCGAAATTGGTAAATGAAATAATTTCATGTATGATTATATTTTATATATAAAAGTATAATTTTCTAAGATTAGATAGTTAAATGAATTGGTTGTTAGAAACGATAATACTAGATTATCATTTATTGTTTTGTCAACATTCCTAAACCCTAACTATTGTTGTATGTTATAAGGAGTTGAAATTTTTTTAACCATGATTTATAGATCTGATTTACAAATGAAATGAATTTAAATTCAACAGTTGAGAATTAAATTTCTGGTGCTTTTCAAAAATTTGGTTTTCAAAGTTTTGAAAATATATTATTATTTGAAAGTATTTTCGAATGGAAATTGTTCCCAAAGAATTTTTAAAAAAGTAAGTCTGTACTCTCCTCTTTTGTCGCTGGAAAATAATTTCGGTGATGACTGTAGCATCATCGACATTCATTTTCGAGTCTCAGAATGTGGAGACCACTTAGAAGTTTTGTTACACTTTTATTTTGGAAATTGATTTGAATTGAGTATGATTTGATGTATAAAATATATATATGTGTATGCTTATTTCAAAATGGTTTGAAGTGAAACCGAAAATTTGACTCTTAAGTTTTATCTTAAGTGATGGTTTTAAATTATTGAAATAAAGCAAAATTTTTGAAAAATTGAAGTGACTAAAATGAGAAATTAAATTGAAACAACTTGAAACAGTTGAAATAGGAAATTTATTTATATAATCCTCAATTGCATTCTAAACATATATATAACTTACCTGAAAATATTCAAAAAGTTGAAATGTTAATGTGAACATGTAATTAAATGATATACAATATAAATGTAAGTAATAAGGTGTCCAAAAATGAAATTTTGTTAAGAGAATTTATAAATATAAAAAAAGTGGTTATAATAAATGTTTACACACTTAATATATGTTGCAAGATATGTTAAGTGAAATAAATTAAATAATAAAAAGAAAAAGAAAAACTATTTAAGTAAATGAATATGAACTTAAGAAAATAAACAGGTAATAAATAAATTTATATTTTGAAAATAGATTGTGATACAAAAGTAAATTACAAAAATACTTGAAATTGAAGTGGAATTAACTTAAGTAAAGTTAAATGGATTAAAAAAATGAGTTAAATAAAATAAATTTTCTTTGAAAGAAAATTTTGTAACAAATGTTAATAAATTGAAAACAAATCAATTGAATGAAATACATTGAATCAACCAAATGTGAATACAATGAATAATTATTGATGGAATAAAATGGATTTAAACCAAATTAGTTGAATATAAATCAATTTAAAATAAAAATGAAATTTATATGGTTTTGAATTAATTGTTGTATCTGGTACTATGTAATTCGAATCTATCTTTCTTTTCTATTACTTCTATTCTCCTATCTCGTTCCTTTTCAGGGACGAAAAGTTTTGAGTGAGGGAAAGTGTAACGACCCGGAAATTTTAACGATTTTTATAATGTAATTAACTAAATTTATATGAAAATAAATAATTAAATTTTTGAAATGAAAATTTGATATTTGAAATACGTCTATTTAAATGCAGCAAGTATCATATTTTCATAGGAAAATATTTAAGTTTGTTTGGTTGTTAAATTTCAATTTAAAATTTAAAATCAGTTAAATTGATGGAAAATAAATATTTTTGAAATTTGAATATTTTTATATAATAAAATTTTAAATCATTTTCTAAGTGAGACGTCGTATTTCGTTCCGCCAAATTTGGACTGCACTAGCTCCGTTTATATTATTTTAGGCGTTTTAGCAACAGTTTTGGCAGCAAATATCGACTTTTGATAGGATGATTGTAACGACTCGGGTTTTGCCCGCTCGAAAATCAACATCCGTACTTCACATTGTACTAGAATGCCGCAGATTCGATCGTTCAAATATTCGTAAAAATGCAATTTTTGTTCATATACGAATTTCTCTAAGAATAATAAACTAAAAATCCTCGTTTTTGTTTTAAAAATCATATATTACAGTAAGCATTCAAGATATAAACTTGAATTAGCTTTTAGTAACACTCGAATTTATCAAATTAGTACTTGATTGCCTGTAAACAAAGTTCCAGAAATTTTAACAGGTTATTTTAACTTGAATTAAATTTTAAATTAAATTTTAGAACTTACTTCATAATCAAACAAACAATATTTGTTTATATTCTACGTTCTAACAGAGCTTAGATCAAAGGATAAGGATTTTGTTTGCAAACTGGTTCCTAAAAAAAACAGAGTACAGAGGTATATATACTTATATTTATATTCTTCTTATTTGAAGCAGGCATGCACACTTTTATCCAAACATTCACAGATATTTCACATATAAATATACAACTTACTTATCTATATCCACATAAATCCTACTTAAAGATGTAAAGGTGTAGTTACTCACTTTGTTTTTCCAGAGGAAGAACAGAGTTCCCTTTAAACAGGCTGGAGAAATGCAAGTTGAAATCTTTTTCTCCTTTGATCTCTTCTATGGTTTTGATGAATTATTGTTTGTTTTAAGTTTTAAAGATGATGTTTTCTCTATATTTTCTCAGCTCGAACTAAAATGAAGAGGTTGATATGTATAAAGAAATGAAGTTGACAGGGTAAGAAAATTTGTACAGGTGATATTTGCATTTGTTTGTACAACAATACAGGGATATTTTCTTTGTGGAGGCTGAAATCACACTTTATACACTCGAACAGATTTTGCTTGCTGAAAGGAAATGAGAGCATTAAATGTTATTTGTACTTGATGTCCTCATTTTATACTTATCTTATATTTTTCTTTCTATACTTGCCTGAGCTTCATCTACAAGCCACAAGTATATTATAAATTTTACTTTGCATTTCGGCTGTACAAGTTGAAGAAAATTTTGATGTGGCTTCTATGCAAGTTCAAAGATATTTATGTTTTTCATACTTATATCTTATTGTCTTCATTTTGCAAGTGTACATACTTGACTATATTTTTATCTTTTGTATTCCTTTTATATTTTTGTTTCTGGTCTTTAGTCTTGTTACTTTATGTTTCTACTTATCCTATTTTATATATTTCGTATGTACTGATATGGTTATATACATATCTTCTTTTGCTTTGCGTTTACATACTTGTATTTGTTTTGCTTTTTATTACTATCTTGATTTGTTTACACTTGAATTTACATAGTTCTTTTTATTTATTTTATACTTGTGTCAATGTATCTACTTAAAATATATATTTTCAAACCATTTATATTTTAAGATTTTTAAATTAAATGTATATATATACATATACCAATTTACTCATATCTATTCCATATACATTCATATATACAATATTATTAAATTTAAATGATGTATATCAAATTTATTACGATTCGGGGAAACTCGCTTCACTCTATCGATTTATTTCCTAATTTTTATTCAAAAATCAATAAATTATCATTTTAAATTTATATAAAATTCGGGGTCGTTATTGACTTCCCCCTTAAAAGAATTTCGTCCTCGAAATTACCAAGTAGACAAAAAGATAGATGAAGAATATTTCATTGAATCAAACTGAATATCAATTCTGCATTTGCCTTACCAAATCAGAATATCAATAACAGATACAAGAACGAATCTGTTGAATTCTTTCACACGATACTCGGGTTATCCAGATCTACGAAATATACAGTGGCATTGGTTAGTTCAAAGTGATAACTAACCATTCGTAGAATATATCCAGACCCAAAGAATAGATAGATATATGGATACGATTTCAAAATTTTCAGTTTAAAACTAAATTATACCTATCAATTATAGCAAAGAAAACAATCAATACATCCAAACAAACAATTTGGCCTATCTGGAGTTTATGTCCCATATTTATATATCGAATCTATTTCTGGATCTACCAGAAATCATGGAAGAATTGAGAAAAGATGACGAACAAAAGAGATTGATAGAGAAAGGATAGACAAAAAGATTGCTTCCTCGTTGTTACAGAGTATTGACCATTTATAGTCGTATTCTCCGTCCCCTATCTCGTCCTCTTCTTGCACTCATACTCACTATCAGTGGATAGCAAGAGAATTTACTGAGACGTATAAACGGATATCTTAGGGATATACTCATTCTAGAGTTTACTTCACTCTATCTCTAATGAGCTACTTAACGTGTTACACTCCTGAACTAAAGTTCAACCTTAGCTCTGATACCACATGTAACGACTCGGGTTTTGCCCGCTCGAAAATCAACATCCGTACTTCACATTGTACTAGAATGCCGCAGATTCGATCGTTCAAATATTCGTAAAAATGCAATTTTTGTTCATATACGAATTTCTCTAAGAATAATAAACTAAAAATCCTCGTTTTTGTTTTAAAAATCATATATTACAGTAAGCATTCAAGATATAAACTTGAATTAGCTTTTAGTAACACTCGAATTTATCAAATTAGTACTTGATTGCCTGTAAACAAAGTTCCAGAAATTTTAACAGGTTATTTTAACTTGAATTAAATTTTAAATTAAATTTTAGAACTTACTTCATAATCAAACAAACAATATTTGTTTATATTCTACGTTCTAACAGAGCTTAGATCAAAGGATAAGGATTTTGTTTGCAAACTGGTTCCTAAAAAAACAGAGAACAGAGGTATATATACTTATATTTATATTCTTCTTATTTGAAGCAGGCATGCACACTTTTATCCAAACATTCACAGATATTTCACATATAAATATACAACTTACTTATCTATATCCACATAAATCCTACTTAAAGATGTAAAGGTGTAGTTACTCACTTTGTTTTTCCAGAGGAAGAACAGAGTTCCCTTTAAACAGGCTGGAGAAATGCAAGTTGAAATCTTTTTCTCCTTTGATCTCTTCTATGGTTTTGATGAATTATTGTTTGTTTTAAGTTTTAAAGATGATGTTTTCTCTATATTTTCTCAGCTCGAACTAAAATGAAGAGGTTGATATGTATAAAGAAATGAAGTAGACATGGTAAGAAAATTTGTACAGGTGATATTTGCATTTGTTTGTACAACAATACAGGGATATTTTCTTTGTGGAGGCTGAAATCACACTTTATACACTCGAACAGATTTTGCTTGCTGAAAGGAAATGAGAGCATTAAATGTTATTTGTACTTGATGTCCTCATTTTATACTTATCTTATATTTTTCTTTCTATACTTGCCTGAGCTTCATCTACAAGCCACAAGTATATTATAAATTTTACTTTGCATTTCGGCTGTACAAGTTGAAGAAAATTTTGATGTGGCTTCTATGCAAGTTCAAAGATATTTATGTTTTTCATACTTATATCTTATTGTCTTCATTTTGCAAGTGTACATACTTGACTATATTTTTATCTTTTGTATTCCTTTTATATTTTTGTTTCTGGTCTTTAGTCTTGTTACTTTATGTTTCTACTTATCCTATTTTATATATTTCGTATGTACTGATATGGTTATATACATATCTTCTTTTGCTTTGCGTTTACATACTTGTATTTGTTTTGCTTTTTATTACTATCTTGATTTGTTTACACTTGAATTTACATAGTTCTTTTTATTTATTTTATACTTGTGTCAATGTATCTACTTAAAATATATATTTTCAAACCATTTATATTTTAAGATTTTTAAATTAAATGTATATATATACATATACCAATTTACTCATATCTATTCCATATACATTCATATATACAATATTATTAAATTTAAATGATGTATATCAAATTTATTACGATTCGGGGAAACTCGCTTCACTCTATCGATTTATTTCCTAATTTTTATTCAAAAATCAATAAATTATCATTTTAAATTTATATAAAATTCGGGGTCGTTACAATGATCGTATCTCTCATATATGTATACCATTCTGTTCGTCTCGTCGTGCTGACCTCTGCAGTATATTCATTCGCTCATTTTGGTGTCCTGTACGCGGCGAAATCTACAAAACGGTTAGCCGTATTAGTATCTGTAACGATCCTGAATTTCCGACCCAATTTAAAATCTTAAATCTATCATTTTAGTATAAAATTTGTGAAATTTATAAACGATCTCAGTTAATGTCCAAACTTTTTTTATAAGATGCGTCCAGTTAGATATGAATATAGAAAAAATTTCGTCGCAAAATATTGCAGTAAATTTCGTTCGCGTTTTACTGTATATCAGTTCATATAAAACTGCGTAAAATTTATCTTTTAAATCGAAATATTTTTACACAGTTATGTTGTAAAAAAATTTCTGATCAAGGTGATGTAATTCGTTCGTCAAAAAAAAAGAAAAAAAAAGAAAAAAGAAACAAACGTATGTAAGGCATGCATTAAGGGGTGGGTGATTATTGAAGCAGAAGGGGTGAGTAGGCATGCAAATCTGCATTTTTCCTTGGGACGTGCGTGCATTGTAAATGTGCTCCCTTTGTATTCTTTGGGGAAAGTCATGCGTGTTACTAAAAAAAATTTCAGCTGGGAGAAATGAATGCGGTAGTTGGAAGATGGGTTTAACATGGAAATGTGTGTGGCTCTTTGAAAACTAAAATGAAATTTATTGTTGAAAATTTTTAAATAAATGAACCCGCATCATTTCATTATCTTCTCTGTTTCATATCTAAAAATTTCAAACTTTCCAGCAGGTACTTCTCTCCTTTTTTTTATTCATGTTTTCGTTCCTTCTTTTGGTGAAAAGAAAAAAAAACAAAGCATGGCCGAAACCAAAAGCAAGCCTTCACTCATTCTTCCCTCTCCAATCACCACCGACTCCACTACACCTCACGCACAAGCTTCCCATGGCCGAAACTCAGCTCACACTCTCCACTCACCTCCCTCATTCACTTCTTCCCTTCACGTACCCGACCACTGCCAACCTGAGCTCTCTCCACCATGTGTTGTGTGTGTACTAGAAGTGTGCGCGCATGAGAATTGAAGTGCATGCGTGAGTGAGTGTTGGTGGGTGCACGTTTGAGTTAGCATGTACAACTTTGGTTTGTACAGTATAAAAAAAAATATGCGCATCATGTAGTAAATGGTTTGTGGTTGATGGGCGCTTGCATGTTGCGTGCGTAAGTATATGTTGCATCTGGCAGTAGAGATGGGAGGGAGGTGAAACAGCCTTGAAAAAAAAAGAGCAAAACAAAATGAAGCAAGTTACGTGATATGTTGATGCTGTGTATGGTGCATGTGTAGTTGAGTGGATTGTTTAGTTGAGGGGAAGGTGCATGTGTATTTCATGCGTGCGTGGCTGATGCATTTGACTCTCGGCCGTGTTTTCTAAAAAAATTGGAACTCATTTTGCTGTCACATATTTATATACTGATGTATATAAGTTGATGTATGGGTTAAAGTGTAACCAATTTTCGTTTTCTCTGTTGTGTGCAGAAGTAACCGATTGAACTTCTTTTGCGGCAGTATCAATCTCTCAGCTTTTGTTCATTTCTCCGTCGTCGTGTCCGTTGTTCGTGCTGTACCGACTTTTTCTTGCTTCTTTGTGTTCGCCGTCAAATTTCTTTATCCACGAAAGGTGAAATAAATTTTCATGACATATATTCTTATGCTAGTTTGGTTGATAACTGATTGCTATGTGATAATTAAATTGAATGCTGATTGCTATTGTTAAGTGATAAAATATGCAAGTTGAAAGTGATATAGGATAATTAACAATATTAAGTGAATTATATATGTTGAATGTTGATTAACTTGACCCTCTTATATGCTGAATATGGACTAGTTAAATATGACCTCTTTTAATTGTTTAATTAATTGACACGTAGGATATGATAAATTTCCCTTTGGACCTTTGCACGTACATTTGATTACTGTTGTAGTATTGAAATTGAAGTTGAACGATAAATGCAAAACTGTAATGTAATAATCTTTAATCTACATGAAATGATAGTGTAGATTCTAGGAAATAATTATATCAATTTGCATAAATAACAAATGCAAATTAATACGATTATTTTAGGATTATCTAAATTGTTGAATTGTTGTGAATGGATGTTATTGCTTGTTTATTTACTTTGACACCATCCCAGCTATCACACTGCAAGTTCCCTGTGTATGCTTTGATTTTTAAATTAAAATGGAATCGGGTTGAAATGATAGATACCCAAATAAACCTTGACTTTGGATAGAAAATTAGATTAAACCCGATTGGTCAATGTTTTGATTTAAAATAAAATAAAGTTTTATTTGACTAATAATATGGTTTTGAATAAAATTTAGAATTTAAATTCGAATGAATGAAAAATGTGAATATTTGCAATTGAGACAAATATTAACGTAGTAATTGACGAAGAACATTGTTTAAATTTAAATTTATTAATAATGAAGTTTTGGAATTGTTAAAAATTAAGTTTTGAAATTTTTAATAATTAAGTTTTGGAAATTATTAATAATTAAGTTGAAATTAGAAATAATTAAGTTTTGAAATTGTTAATAATTAAGTAATAATTAAGATTTGAAATTATTTGATAATTGAATAAGATTGAATTATTTAATGGTTAAACTAAATTGAATATTTTAGTTAAGTGAAATTGAATTTTGAACAAGTGTAACTAAGTAAATAATAAGTGAAATGGATTTCTTTAATAAGAAATAGAATGTGTTTTGTTAAAAAATGAAAGACTTGTAATTTAAGGAATTGGATTCGACAAATTTAATTTAAATAAATTTGAAAAGTTAATATAACAAGTTGAACTAAAGAAAGTAATGTAATGGATTGGAAATTTAATTGAAATTGTTTTAATGATAAATTAATTGAATGAATATTGAATGAAATCGATAATTGAGTTTAAATCGATTTGAACGTTAATTAAGTTAAATGATTTGGAATGAACTTATATACGAAATGCAATGAATATTTGAATTGTTTTAAAATTGAAACTTTGAAATTGAATTATAGAAATTTTAAAATGAAATTGGGAAGTTATGAGATGTAATTTTGGAAATTGATTTAGAAAGACTAACGAAATGTCGATTTACGTATTCTAATTGAAATTGAAATTGATTTGGTTTTGAAATATATTAACGACCAATCGGTGTTATAATTACGAAGGTTATTAAAGGAACCGGAATCGGTTAGGGACATACTCACTGTCTAAACCGAAAACCACTTTAATAACTATACGCGGAGTGTGATCCAGAATGAAGTGATTGGATTGATGAACGCAATGACTGAAGAAAGTGAACGATAATGGATAGCCTTGACACTTGTGTCAAATAGGAAATGACTAAAACAGGAGCCGTGCCGGGCCGAATGGGGGTTAGCTACCTCGAGCGAACACACTTCTTCGAAACTACTCATTACTTTGTGATTGATTGGTGCGCACCCTTGATTTGGGAGTGTTGTTTCGCGGTGTTGCGATCGCTGCAGCGATGCGTTCTCACCAGTCCGGATCAGGCAAACGGTAGTGTCACTACCTTGGGTATTGCCTCATGTGCCTTGTCATACTTGTATTCCCATATACGCGACCACTATGAATTTGTTTTGTATTATACCTATGGAGTACTCCCTGATATCCCACTAGTTTACAGTGGAGTTTACAGTGCTGTATAGTATATGATGCTTATATAAAATGTGTTAAGGGGAATAATGGTGACGCCTTAACATTATCTTGATATTTTACTTTACTGTTAGACATTATCTATTTATTGTACACTACTATGTATAGATAGTTTATCGGATCCTAAAAGATGTTTATTCCATTCATCTTTGAGTTATGTTATTTCAAAATTTGAACCATATTATCTGTATAAGAATATATGTCCTGATTCGAGTGTTTGTTTGTGCATATGCTCAGATCAGACTGAGGATTGCTGTTGCTGTTCTACTTGGAGCTGAAGACCGAAGACTATCACTATCTTATCTTATCAGTATTGTTCTTTCTATTTGGACTATTGGACATATATGTTGTTCTATTTCTTTTATTTGAGACATTGTTGTATTTATGGGTAGCTTCATGAACTACTCTTATGACTATGTTGTATTTCCGCTGCACTATTCTGTTATGATGTATTTTCTGTGATTCTGTGATGATTCTCATTTTATACATATACTCCATTAATGATTCGTGTTTTGCACTATTTAAGCTGACATGTGTGGATTTTTGTTAGTTTAAATGGTCTAAATATACCGGTTGTTACAGTATCCATTTTAAGTCTCTAGAATGTTCTGTGACATTTTATTTGTCTACAGGTTAGAAAGTAAATGATCAGTAGCTTTTAATATAATTCATGAATTCAAGGCTGGCTGTCACTATTCCCACTATACTCAATATATTGGTACGTCCTTTTATTTCCATTCTCTCTCCCCTCCTTCTTCTTTTGTTCTAGTTTGCAATATAAAAATATATAAAGTTCAGATTCTGTTCAAGTTTGCATATATTAATTTTTTTGAAACCTTCCTGCAGTTCATTCTCCACTCTTTTTCATTTTGCATTGCTTAACAAAAAAAATCATATAAAGTTTGCTATATTATTGAGATTGCCTACTCATCCATCTTCTCTGCTCATCCACCTTTCTCTTTGCCACCCAAACGAACGCCTTTCCTCTCTCCACTCCGAGCATTGTCAATCTGCCGAACTCCGCCCAGTAGGACACCTAACCACTCGTCTTATAAATAATTTTTCATTCGTTCTTATGAAACACCACCTGATGCGTCACTGGCCCGTCACCGAACACCCCTTAAACAACCATCTGTTGTGTCCATTTCTCCCCTGGCCGCAAATAATCAACTCACCATCAGCCCGCCTCTTTTTTGAACCTTCCACACAACTGAAGCTCCACCTCTCCTCACTCGCGAGCACCCTCTTCCACCAGCCACCCCACGTCCAGTCAGCCCTTCGACCAAATTGCTAGCCGCCATCCACTCTCCAAATTGTCAACCCCATGGCAGCCGAACTCTATGCAGCCACACACCCTCTCCACCGTGATGCTGGCAACCAATATAGCCACCCAGTAACCACCAGATCCACCCATCTCCTTTTCGTGCCGAAGTCCATGTTTTCTTCATCCATGTCAGCATCCAGCAGCATTTAGCCGCCCCCACTTCCCCTCCGCAATTACTCCTTCCAGCTTGCCTTCGAACCAACCTTTCCCTGACTATGCTCAACACTTCATCACTTATTGCTCTGCCTCGAAGCCATCCTTACTCCTTTGTTCGGCCAATAGCAGCAGCTCGTCCTCGTCATATAGCCTGTAGCCGTGCAAGTTCGCAGCCTTCCCTCTTTTAAAATACTATATATATACACTTTGATTTTTAAATATATGTATTTTAGGGATATAATATTGGTTTTAAAATATAATATAATATAATATATATACACACACTTTGATTTTAAATATATGTGTTGTAAGAAATGATGATTTTGAAATGTAAAATATAAAGATTTTATTTTAATATTGGTTTTGAAATATATGTATATATAGATTTTTAAATATGTGTTTTAAATTAAATATTGTTTTAAAAGAAAAAGGAATATATTATATATATATATTTTTTATTTTATCCAATTTTGTGCTTTGCTTGCCTCTGTCGAACTTGTCGCAGCAGTTTCTGAGTGTGGTTGTGGAGTGTCCGTATCCATGTGTGTGTCTGTGTCATCTTCCTTGCCATCGTTGTTCTCTAGTCTCGAAAGGTGAGCAAACACTCACGATTAACATTCTTATATTTAGTAAATTCAATTCACATGAAATCACAATTGAAATATGTTGTTAAAATTTTAATTTGCTAGTAATTAAATTGTTGAATATGATATGTTATTTAAATTGTTCACCTATGAAGTATATATGGCACCGTAACATTGTTGTATATATATGTGATATTTAAAGTGTTAATTATGATCCATGCTGTAATTGATATGTTATGATATTTTATATGATTATTCTATTGTTCTCACACTGCAAGTTTCTTATTAGTTTAAAATCCCTATAGGTTGAAATGATACATACCCGAACGATCTTGTAGATTAGGTAAAATCGTTATGAGTTGAAATGATAAAACCAAGCAATTTTATTGATTTGAAATTTTGGGATTGTGGGTTGAAATGATATAAACCCGTAAATTTAAATTATTGCGGATTGAAATGATAAATATCTGTATCACTTGACCATAGGATAGAAAATTATATACGGACACCGTTGGTCTATTTTTGAAAAATGATTTCCAAAGTTTCGAAAGGAAATATATGAGTTTTATTAAATACTGATTTTTAAATATAATATAAAGATTTCAATTCTAATATATGTGTAAAATGCAGATTTTTAAAATTATATGTTTTGAAAATTTTAAAATTATAAGTTAAGTTTTAAAATGTAAATTATAAAATTTTACTTATAACTTTATTGTTTTTAATATATATAAAATAAGATTTAAAATAGATTTAATAATAATAAGATTTAATTTAATAATTTATATAATAAAATTCATTAAGACTTTAATTTAACTAATATATATATATATATATATATGTATAATATGTTTTAAATATTTATTTACAATTTATATTAATATTTTAGAATAAGTTTTGTAATAACTTTAATAAATAGAGGTTGGAAAGATAGATTAAAGTTGATTTGACATTTAATTTGGTTAATAATTGAATTTAAATAAGAATTGATTTGTAATTTAACTTAAATAAGAGTTGATTTGAAACTTATTGATTTTGAGATTTTAAAGAGATGTTTTATAACTTAATAACTTAATTTTATTAAGGAGGATTAAATGAATATTTTTAAATTTAAATAAAATTGAATATGAATATTTAATTTTGATTTAAATTTGTAATTTGGGATTTTATTTAGATTGTTATTAAAATGATTAAGTGAATATTTCAAATTTAAATAAAATTATAGTTGAATTTGAAATATAAATGAATATCAAATTTAGTTATTGTAAATATTTGAATATTTAAACTTTGAAACGTATTGAATTGGAAGTGGTTTAAATTTGTAGTTCAAATTTGGATTTGAAATCGATAAAAATTAAAAATGATTTTAATGAGAATTTGAATTGAACCTTTAACCTTTTTAATGGAAATTGTTGAGCTGAGGTTGATTTAAATTGAACTTTTGGAATTAAAGTTGATTTGAATTGATGTGTGAAATTGGAAGAACAATTTTAATTTGAAACTATTTTAATATATAAACTATTTTAATCTATAACCTACTTTTAAAAATATAAACTATTTTAAGTTATAACTATTTCAATATATGTAAACTATTTCCAATATTTAAACTGTTTAAGTTGGGACCGTTATGATTTCAAAAGTGATATGATTTCAAAAGTGATATGATTTCAAAAGTGTATATGATTTTGAAAGTGATATGATTTTGAAAATGAATATGATATTTTGATATGAAGTATAAACTGTTTGAAATGAAAATGATCACGGCATGAAATAAGCGTTTGGTTGTTAAAGAGTCCGGAATCAGATATTATCATACTCTCTGCCAATACGGAAAACCACTTTAACAACTATGCACGTGGTGGAGATTCCAGAATGAAGTAGGATGGTTTGGCGAACGTCTGTATGAGGTATGAAAGCAGCCCTGACTCCCTCGGGTCAGCTTGATGTAACTAAAACAGGAGCCACGTCGGGCCAAGTGAGGGCGCACCTCCGATCGAGCATGCTTCTTCGATACCATTCTATTAGTTTGTGATTTGATTGGGTGCACCTTTGATTATGGGAGTGTGTCTCGAGGTGGGCGATAGTAGCTGCTATGCGTTACCACCAGTCCGGATCCGCAAAACGGTAGTATCCTACCTTGGGCATTGCCTCGCGTGCCTGTCACATGCCTTTTCGTGCCCACTACGACTTTGGTTTGTACCGTACCTATGGAGTGCTCCCTGAGTAAACCACCGGTTTGGTGGAGCTTACAGTATCTGTATAGCTATGGGAATATATAAAAATGTGTTAAGGAGGATATGGATAACGCCTTAATGCTACTTTAATATTTTACTTTACTGTAGACATTATATATGTAGCGTATTGTACTATGTATGTAGATAGTTTAACGGATCCTTAAAGGGTGGAATCCCAAACATCCTTTGAGTTACTTTGTATTTCACTTGACATTTCACGTGAGTTGATTTACTAGTATAAGAATGTTAATCCTGACTCGAGTGTTTTGTGTTTTGCTTTATGCTCGGGTCAGACTGGGTGTCACAGCATTTGAGACTCACCTTTGGAGCTTGGAGCTTTGCTTGAAGATCTGTCTTTATCTATTCTGCTTTCAGTTCATTCTAGTTGTTTAAGTCCAGACTTGTCATTGCTTATGTATTAGAGATTCCTTTGTACTTGGGATTTCTATTGTATTTGTTTCAGACTCTGATGTTTATGTAGTAGCTTCATGAACTACTATTTATCTATTCCGCTGCATATTTTTATATTACTCTGTGTCTGTGATTCTGTGATTGATTTATTTACTATATAAGCTAAGTTTTTCCAAAAATAAATTAACAATATGTTGTTTTGGGTAATTCAAGTTTGACATGTGTGGATTATTGTCGATTTGAATGGTTCGAAATAGCAGGTTATTACAACGATATTATAATTTTGATCGTCACCAAATTTCACAAGTCTAAAATGATATAGTTTTGACGAAGAGAATATGTGTAAATAATTGTCACAACTAGGTAACGCTTAATAAAGTAAAACTGAATTTTACCGAAACCTAGTAAATGATAAATTTAACCAAAATGTCATGCCACTACTATGTGACTTGTGAATAATAGTATCCAAATTGTTCGATAATAATTGCTGACCAAATTTACACCTAAGTGTCACTAAACCAAATATTGAAAACTCCTTTTACCACCTGATTTAATTAATTTATAATAGTTATTAATTAATTAATTAAATTAATGTTTATGAAATATTAATTATAAATTTTTTATTTGATGTGTTGAACAATATTAATATTACATTTATAATGGTTATAAATATACTAATCGATATACGATATTGGTATGCATTTAAATTAGTTTTAAATGCGTGAATTTTTTTCTCGGGCTTGGAATAGTTTCAAGGCCCATTTGGAAGCTGCAAAATTTGGACATAGATGTGCAAATGTGAGACCGTCCATGTATGGTACATGGATAATTAGTTTGAGTAAATAAAAGTCAAGAATTGGTAAAGAGAAAAATGAGGATTCGATCCATTTTTACTCTCTCATACTAGCTTAATTATTCCAGTTTTGCCTCATTTGATTTTTGAGAAAAATCCACTCATTTGCAGCAGCAAAGATAGTTGGCCATGGCTTCTCCAAATGCCACAAATTCAAATATAAACACACATCAAAACAAAGTGATCCGATCGCCGATGGTAATTTTTTTCGAGAGATAACACCTTCAGAATAAGAATTCGATTCAGGAGTTCATTTCAACGCTTCTAGGTAGGGGTGACCGTTCGGTCGGTTCGGTCGGTTTTAAGGTAAAAAAATGTCAAACTGAATTAAAATCGGAAAAAATTAAAACCGAACCGAACCAAATTAATTTCGGTTAATTGGTCAGTAACCGATTTAACCGAAAAAAAGCAAGTAAGATAATTTACCATTTTTTATTATTCAAATGATTGAATTAGTCAATGAAAAACATAAACTTGTGTTTATATACACTATTTTGAGTATTTATCTTAAGTTTATGAGAAAATTTAACTTATTTTTAATAGATAAGGTTTGTTTTTTTATTACTAAACCAATTGTTAAGAGTATTACAATGCCATGAATTTGGATAATATAATAAAAGTTCAGTTAATTCGGTTAAACCAAAAACCAAAAACCGAAATAAAATTATTTTACAAACCGAATCAAACTGATATAATTTCATAACTGAACCGAACCAACTAAAAAGAACCAGTTTGGTCGGTTAATTCAGTTCTAACCGAATATTGCTCACCCCTACTTCTAGGTGTGATCATTTGGCATTGGTGAAGGGTATTTAGCCGATCTACTAATTTATATTATGCTCATTTAATTATCGTTCTCTATATCAGCTTACCAGATATACTACGAATAGGTATACAATTGCCTTGTCACATACGATGGTTGTTTGAATATGTGTGCACTAATAATAATTAAAAATACTTTTTATATACATATGTAAATATCATAGTGCTCATGGCCATGGAATAATTTTTTTATATTAAATAAAATTATTTAAATGATTAAATTACCTTAGTCTAAATTTAAAATGATTACGAATATGTATAATACATGTTTTAAAACTTTAAAAAATTTATTTATGAAAAAAAAATAGTTTTCAAGCAGAGAAACTAAAAGCAAACTTTAATTAAATAATTTCATTTAAATGATTTAATTACCTAAGTCTTAATTAAATATGATTATAAATATATAGTTCAAAAGTGGAAAATTTGAAAGCTATTAATGACATGCCCGGTGATAAATCTCCAGGTCCTGATGGGTTCCCTATTTTCCTTTACAAAGTTTTTTGGGATGTTTTAAAACTCGATTTAATTAGCATGTTTAACGATTTCTATAATGGAAAATTGCAATTAAGAAGATTTAATTTTGCAAAGGTTATCTTATTGCACAAAAAAATCGGAGCTAATAATTTAAAAGATTTTAGACCTATTTCCTTAATTAATTGTTCCGTTAAAATTATTTCTAAAGTTTTAGCTAATAGACTTAGTAGAAGAATGAATGATTTAATTGACTGTTCTCAAACTTCTTTTATTAAGGGGAGAAAAATCACTTATGGGATGGTTGTTGTTCAAGAATACATTAATCATTGTTGTAAGAATAATATTACTTGTGCGATTTTAAAACTGGACTTTGCGAAAGCTTTTGATTCGGTGGATTGGGATTTTCTAGTTGATATGTTACATGCTAGAGGTTTTAGTCATAGATGGATTAGCTGGATCATGACTTTACTTAAAACTGGCAACTCTAGTATTATAGTTAATGGTATTTTAGGTAATAAAATTCAATCTAAACGAGGTTTAAGACAAGGTGATCTTTTATCACCTCTTTTTTTAACTTAGCTGCAGATGTTTTCGCTAAGATAATTAAAAAAGCGGTTGATAATGGATCTTTGGGGACTGTTGGTAGTGAAATCTCGCGAAATGGTCTATCTATCCTTCAATTTGCGGATGATACCTTGCTATTTACCTCTCGTTTGCCTAATCATATTATTACCCTTAAATTTATTTTATATAGTTTTGAACTTCTATCGGGTTTAAAAATATATTTTGATAAAAGTTCGGTTTTAATTTTAAATGATTTCGAAAAGGTTGGAAATTTAGTTGCTAATATGCTTAATTGTAAACTATGAATTTTCCATTTGATTATCTTGGTTTTTTGATTAGACCAACTAAACTTAAACATGATGATTGGTTTATTATCATTGATAAAATTAAAAATAGGATTTCTAATTGGAACGGGAGATTTTTATCGAGAGCGGGTAGATTAGTTCTTATAAACTCTGTTTTATTAGCTCTTCTGATCTATTAGATGTCTATGCATCCTTTTCCAGATTGGATGACTGATAAAATTGATAAAATAAGAAGAGACTTCTTATGGAGTGGGGAAAACTCTAACAATGGTATTAAATGTTTAGTAAATTGGGAAACTGTTTGTAAATCCAAAAAGGAAGGTGGTTTAGGAGTCATTAATTTGCGTAACATGAATTTTTCTTTGTTAGGTAAATGGTTATGGAAATTTAAGGATATTAATGATAATCCTATATGGAAAGAAATCATTTTTAAATATTATTATAACGGTAGTAATAATTTACATCTAATTACTCCTACAGTTATATGTAAACTGCCTAATTTTTGGAAATCAATTTTAAAATGTCATGAGATTTTTAACCTAGGTACTAATACAATAGTTCATTCAGGAAATAGTACTTCTTTTTGGCATGACCATTGGATTTCTATTATCCATCTTATGATTGAATTTAAAGAGCTTTTCGAAACCTGTAATTTTAATAATGCTTTAATTATAGATGTTTTTTCTCCTAAAAATGACCTCTCTTGGAATTTTAGTTTTAATAGAATTTTTGTTGGTACTACTCTTAGGCGGCTTTCTTTGCTTTATGCTAGATTGAATCTATACAATATTGATAATGAAAATGATAATATTAGTTGGGAATGGGATAAGAGTAAGAAATATACTTCTAATGATTTTTATAGATTTCTTAACTTCTCGGGTGTAGCTAATAACTTTTTTAAAATTTATATGGAAAACAAATGTTCCTCTTAAATCAAGAATTCATATGTGGTTAATCATGCATGGAAAACTAAATACTATAGAATTTTTAAAAAGAAAAAAATATGCAGATTGATAATAGATGTTATTTTTGTAACATGCATTCTGAAGATATTAAACACATATACTTTGATTACATGGATACTTACTACATTCTGAATAATACTCTCAAAATCTTTAGCTTTAGTCTTACAATTAAAATTTACGATTGTGATTTCTATTGGAATAATTTTAGATTTAAGTTTAAAAAGGAAAACAGATTTTTACTTGACACTTTATTCATTATAATTTGTTGGTTTATTTGGTTTGAGAGAAATCAGAGAATTTTTAATAATAATAATAGTCATTTTAATAAATTGATATTTATAATTTCTTCATTTTGTTTTAATTGGATCTCAAATCCTAAATATAAATTAGCTAAAAATAACCATTTTAAAGAATATCTTAATGAGTTTAGTAATAATATTAAGTTATTTAAACATAAAAATAATATTTTTGACATTAATAATTGTAGTATTAACTTTTTTTCAAACTTAAATGATGTTTTCACTGTTTATCGTAATATCCTTTTGATCAAAGGTCCATAAGTATTAGTTTTATTTTGTTTTTGTTTTAATTTTTGTTTTAGCCTTTGTTTGTTTTTGTTATAGCTTATAGATCTTTAACTTCTTTTGATCATGGATTCTTTTTGTCTATTTTTCTATTTTGTCTTGTATTCTGTCCTTTTATCTTAGCTTTTGTATCTTTACTTTATTTTATTAATACATACATACATATATATATATGTATATGTATATTTCATTTATATACATATATGTGTATTATTCTTAAAAAAATTTAGTTTTTTTTACAGATACAGGTTTTGACCAGAAATGGTGTTAGATTCTTTTTGCAGGATCATAGGATTGTTGATGGCTAGATTGCGGTCTGCAGTGAGGAGTTCTTCTTAGTTCTTCTACATCTTCACTATGGCGTTCTATTATCTGGATGATTCATTTTCAGCGAGGCGCTCTCTTCAGTTTTGTCGAGTAGAGGAGCTTTTCATTCCAGATCTTTCGCATTACCATTTCTTCCGAGTCTACAGCGTGGCGTGCCCTTCTCAAATGGTGCTGCCTTCTTGTATCTTTGGCGCTGAGATGACCCATTGTTTTTTAAGTACTTCTAACACCTCAATACCGGGCGGTGGCCTTACCGGAGCTCAATATTGGGGTGTAATGGGTGGTGGCCTTGCCGGAGCTCATTCTAGGGGTACCTGAGTTTTTTCTTTGTTATTTGTACTATGATTAGCTATCTGCCAGGCATGTTCGTAGCACCTTGTCTTATGTGATATATACATATTTACATGTGTGCTCTCCTCCATTCTAGAGGATCACACATTTCTTTCAAAAATATATAGTTCATGTTTCAGATTTTGAAAAAATTCACTTATGCAAAAATAACTTTCGGCATTAAAAAATAATATTATTATTCAATATATATAATATATTTATTTGATTCAAATAATTCATGAAACTATAAAATACCATTATATAAATTTACAAATAGTAATAATTTTGACCAAAATTTTATATATAATATTATAACACATTTCCTTTTAAAAATAAAATTATTTATTTGTTTATTTTAAATAATAATTTCAAGCGGTTTTATAATTTAATAATTATTTATACAATTAATTAATTAAAACTGAAAGGAAATTTAAATTAAAAAAACGCACGCGCGCGCGCGCGCGCGCACACACACACACATATATATATATGGGCCGAGAGCGATAAGGTAAAACTTTATGTGTAAGTTTTATTATTTATTTAATTTTATACATATATGTATACGTATAAACATATATAACTTACTATATGTTTATATTATTTGGAAAAAAATATGTTCGGATTTTAAGTATATTATAAATGTTAAAAGATTTTATAAATAATTAAATATATTTGAAATAATTTTATAGTTTAATTATATTCATATATATAAACATATTTACACACACATGCACGAACGCACATAAACACACACACACACACATATTTCACAATGTTTTATATTTAATTAATTACATCCAATATTTTATAATATGTATAGACATATATCTTACTATATTTCGATGCACACATATGTAAATTTCAATCAACGTATTTTTACACACGAGCGACTAACATGTCCTCTGCGATGTAAATCCCAACATCGAAACACGGGCATACTAAACCAGGCACATGTTATTTTGTTGCATGTGCATATACACATATATGTGTATATGACACACACATACACACACATATATATATAATATAATACAAATGATATAAAATAAAACATTATTTATAAACTTAAATAAAAATATTAATTTTATTTAAAATAAAATTAAAAATATTCTAAGTGGATAAGATCCAAAATGGTAAAAAAAATGAAATTCACCTATTTCTTTTGCTGCGGGCTGACCCAATTCCAACAAAAGATACCATTATATTTTCTTTTACTTAGTTGTGCTTTAGTATTATTCAAATAATCCCTTGAATAAAAATTAAAAATTAAATTCCAATATCAAATTTCTTGCTAATTGTAATTGTACACGAAGAACATTCTTCTTCCTTCACCATTGTTCAGTCTTTTTCATAAAACCACCGCAGCTTCTTGTCCAAATAAAAAATCACATTATTTTGCAGCAAAAATCATGGTTATATTGAATGAAATTGAAAATTAATGTAACAAATGGGATTTTTCGACCCTCAAAATCTACATCAATACGTTCACTATAAAGCATGCCGAGAAATCGAATGCCGGAAAACCCGATTATTAGGGGAAAAGAAAGAAGGAAGAAGATTAGAAGAAAACCAAACAACATAGAATCTCACAACGGAACGAACAATCTATAATATATCACAAGTCTTTACACAAAAGCAAAACTGTAATATGTATATATACAAACATCAATCAAAGTATACTAATCTATCTCAGCCTGGACAGTTATAGCAGTCTATCCTCAGAATTGATGATAACACACTAATGAATACAGTGGAAAATATAACCATCTACATGAATAGGTTTCTAGGCCTCCAACTCATCCCTTGAAGCTCCAAACGTCCAATCTAATCTGTAATGTACTCGGTCTGACCCGAGCATTATAATAAAATAACAACCGAGTCAACCTGGAAAACCAGTGTGAGAAAACACACCCAACTAGATTTAAAGTTATATGAAAATCTTTGAAATCAAAAGGTATCTCGTAAGACCACACCACACATAAACATGATGGGTTTTTACCTTATGATAACCAAAACACTCTTATACAAAAATCCTATGAGGTTATAATAGTGTCTAAGTACAAGTACTTATTAAAATAACTTAAATGCTTGCATCTCACATTTCAACATAGTTGGGCACAATCAAAACCGTATAGAGCTTATTGGAGAATGGATTGCATATAATGACTAGGCACTGGGGTACCACCTATCATGGTACACATTTAGAAAATGTATCGAGATCGAACCTATTGATCCCTGTCAACACCAGATCGGCATACCCCTTACTGGATAGTACCGAATATGCCATCATCCCAGTTGCTTTGCAAACCTTCTGAGATCTCATGCATAACCATTCCATAAATATGTAGATGTAGGGTATTTAGAAAGGTGACAACATACCCTAATGGGTGCGATCCACTTAGGCTTGCTGTATCTCCCCTGATTTTCAGTCAAACCCGGTTGATGAGGCTTAAGGCTACGATTACCTTTCAAGAAATTTACACTTAGAATGCTCATTGCCCTCCTATGACAATGTGCTGATAACATTCATCCATACAAGTTATTCTAGGTCTGAACAAGCCAAATCTCCAAAATCATCATCTTCGTTATCTTCACGATATCACAATTCGCATCGCTCAAATCAGATCGAAGTGGTTTTCGGATAATCAAATCTGATCCTGATCTCTTCGAAACGATCAATGAAATTGGCCAGATTTGATAGTCAGTTATTTAACTATCAAATTACACACATAAGCAGTCACTAGCCCATATTGTAAATCTTTCCAAAACATTCATTTCAAAATATCTTTACAAAGATATATATTCAAATCTTTTCAAGTATTTCAATATTTGAACACGATTTCAAAAAAAAATCCATAACAGGATATTTCAACCCATATCAACACTTAGAAATATTTCCAAATCCAACTTATAATTCATTACTTAGAAAAAAAAATTCTATATAAATCCGTCGCTAAAATATCTCCAAAACCTTAAATTCCAATACTTAGGAAAATATTATAAGTCTTTCCCAAAATCATTTCTAATACCCATACTTAGGAAATATTCCATACTTATCTCATAAATCTCCGAAATTAAATTTTTATTAATTCCCTTTACAATTTTCAAAAATTATCGATTATACTTATTTATAATCCAAGTAACAATTTATAATTCCTTTAATGAATTCAGATTCATTTCCTAAGTTCCCATATCTAGACAGTTTGGAAATTTCCTTTTTCTCAAATTTTCATAAGTTCCATAATTCCATTATAAGATTTTCTCCTATAAAATCACATCCATTAGATAAAACTCGGTTCACAAGTCTCGAGAGCATTTATAAATAAATTGCAATCACTTACTTTTAAACTATATATATAATAATAAATTTCAAAAACATGGTTAAATAATTATTTAAAATATCAAAGCACTTTTAAAATAAACATCAATAACTAATTCCAATTCATTTATAAAATTTCTAATCGATTTACGAAACTAGTTTATAAACTTAGAATTTATTTCAACAAATTTAAATATTTAAATAACTAACTTACTGAAATATTTTAATCCAATTAATAGTTTTAAAACTACATAATTTAATAAATAAAAATCCTTTTCTAAAAACGAACCTTAACTTCTTGTTAAAAACCATTTTTAAAATTCAACATACCCATTTTTATACTTATAAATCTCTCTCGATTTATCACAAATCGATTTACATTTCCAATTTCATAACTATCCCCAAATTTCAAAATAGAATTTAGTATTTCTTTCTAAACCGATTTCCATATAACATTTTAAATTCACACTGTGAATTTATATTTCCAATTTATCAAATGATAATCATTCCACTTATTTGTGAACATCGTTTATACGTTTATACTCTCAACTCTCATTTCTCGGTTAATAAAAGATTCATATTAGACAACACCACTTATAAATCAATTCTTATTTAAAATCACATTTATAAATCTATTTCTTAATAAATCCGGACTATATTCCAAAACATTTCAAATCTTGATTTCGACTTCTATTTCATATTTCCAGAAATCCCAATTAAAAATCCACTATTTAAAAATACTCAAATTAAATTCTTTATTTGAAACCATTTTACAAAATAGCTAAATAAATATCTAATATCAAATTTATATATTTTATTCAAATCAATTCCTTTTTAAATAAATTCTAAATTTCAATATAAATATTTTCATTTCCAAATTCGCCTTGAGTTCCCTTTTTAAATTCAAAAATATTATTTATGGTATCTGTAATACCAAAATTAAGGCCAGTGCTACTATAGCATCCAATAAGTCAAAACATAACATAATCTATAACAAATTATTCGCACACATCATATATCACGATATATGAAACTAAAATCAACATTTTTGAGGAATCCAGTTGGATCCCTCCAACTGGTTTTAGATTTTTAAAAGGAACGATCACTCCCCCTTGTCTGTACGAAATGGAACCAAAAGGAGAAAGCATAAGAAAAATGTGTGCTGAGTGTTTAAAGTTATATATATATATATATATATATATATATATATATAGTTTTCGATTTTCAGCATCTCGTTGCACGCTTCTGTTTACGTACGGATCTCAAATTAATAAAACAAAGATATGGTCGCGCTCTGAACGATGATGTGACCTAAAAAAATAAAAATATACACTGGTTATTAAGTCCGTAAAATCATAAAACACTGTCGTAAATCGTCAAACAGACAATTTCAATATTTTCCAAATTAAAAATTATGGAAAAATCAAATAAATAAAATTAAAAATAAATCAATAGAAATCAAATCGTAAAAATAAAATATTATTTTCCCGATTATTTATTCGAACTGTTATTACTGCAATTGAATTAACGGTTATATTCGCGTTATTGTATATTTATTTAAAATGAGTTAAATTAGTCCATTAAATTAATTGAATTGATATTCAATTTAAAATTCAGTTATTTGAATCACTGTTCAATATTAAATCCCTTAATTCAAATATTTCAATAATCACTGTATTTGAATTACAATTATTAACTATAATAAAATCACAATATTTGGAATTTTGAATTATCCAACCTTTTAAACCAATCACTTTAATATTTAAATCAATTTAATATTACAAAATCAGCGACCAAAATTTCGGGTCGTTACAACTATCCACTTTCTTTTGTGGCTAGGGTTAGAGTTGAATTTTATGACTTTAAGTGAATACTACAAAAAGAACGTCAGTTTCTAAGAGTAGTTTCTTCCCAACATTACAAAGTGCAAGGATAATTTTGGAAGAATTTTTCATTGGGTTATCTTAGTATTTTGAGTGGATAATCATTTTCCATAATTTTTAGGATATAGTTGGCATTTTGTCGTTCAATCAAATTTGGTAAGTTTACAAAATATGAGTGAACAAATGGTTGGTTTGATTTGAAACCTAATGACTGTGTTTTTCATCGAATTCAAAGTACGAATGGTTGTGGACCTTTAATTATGTCGTTTCAATTAAAGGAACATTATGCTTAGGATATAGAAAAAAAAGGAAAAAATGGATAAAGTAATGAGGCAGAAGAATTTAGAGTGGTTCGATCAGTGAGGATCCACTCCATCGTGAAGGTTTTTCTATTTTATTATTGATCTTCTTTGAAATACTAAGCTTTATGCAAAGTAATATATTTCCTATGATTCTCTAGTCTCGTCTGTTTCTCATTTACACGAGAAGGTATATTTATGGTAGACAACTATTGATGTGGTTTGGAGGTGGATAGGTGGCCATGTTGATGTGATCTGAAGGTGGACGGCTGCAATGAGCGATTGGATCCATTAGTGATTGTGATTTATTCATGATGTAATTGATGCTTTATTTCTTAAGGTTAAATAAGATGTTATAGATGATTTATAAGCTTTTAAAAGGAGGTTAACTAAGAAATTAATGAGTCTTTACATAAGGTTAAAATGAAGGTTTATTAATTCTTTAATAGGTGCACTTCAATGGTATATATTAGAGGAAATAATATTTGTTATCAAGAAAATGCCATTTATTGCAGATAAATTTTTGATGAAAAGATAATAGTTAGACGAACATATTAGCATAATTAGAGGCCGGTAATGCAAGTGATGAATGGAAAGAAAATTAAAGGATAAATAGCACAAGAAAAGAATTATATGTTTGTTTTTGATGTTATTACAAGAAAAGTCCATACAAAAACGAATATGTAAATTAGGTCCCTATTTTTGAAAAATAGAAAACACAAGGTGTCTTGCATTTTCTGACTTGCACTTTTCTTATTTTGAAATTTTTTTCCAAAATTCTGAAATTTTTGAAAAGCGCAAGTTAACTTGCGTTTTCTATGAGGAAAACGCAAGCTAGTTTGCGCTTTCTGATATTTAATTTTTTTTTTTTAAATTTTTGAAAAGCGCAAGTTAAAGCGCAAGCTAATTTACGCTTTTTTATTTTTAAATATTTTTTTAAATTTCAAAATTTTTGAAATTTTTGAAAAGCGTTCTATCAGGAAAGCGCAAGCTAGTTTGCATTTTCTGATGGATCTAATTTACATTTCATTGCTACATGGACTTTTCTTGGAATAACAGCGGAAATAGAAACCCTTCTGCGCAAAACCTCTAAATAGTATATAAGGTTGGGTGGTTAGAGGAATTGATTTGGGAGTTAACAGTTATTTAAGGTTATTCAAGAGGCGACAAAGGATGGGTTATTAATACGAGTACATATGCATGCCCAGGTGGGCCTGTATTTCACCACAATGTGCATGCATTTTTATTTGTACCTGTGGAAGTAGATTTGATAGTAGCATCCCCACATTTGAACGCCGCCTAGGCAGGAACCGCTATTTTTTTTTGTTCTGACTGCAATAACTTCTTCATACTAACTCGGAATCAGACAAAACTTCGACCGATGAATTCCTACCTAAATTACAGACAATATGGTACACTAGGATACTTCATCTTGTGAACGCACACTGTAGTTCTCCAAGGGGACCGACAGTTTACTTAGAAAATAACATGGCACAACATCTTCATATTTGAACTCCGCCTAGTGCAGAAGCCGCTATTTTTTTGTTCAGACTGCAATATTTTCTTCATACTAACTTAGAATCCGCCGAGACTTCGACAGATTAACTCCCACCTAAATTACGGACACTATGAAACACTCTGATACTTCATCTTCTGAACACACACTGTAGCTCTCCATGGGGACTGACAGTTGTACTTAGAAAATAATAGGATACCACATCCTCATATTTCAACTCCGCCTAGTGCAGAAGCCGCTATTTTTTTGTTCAGACTGCAATATTTTCTTCATAGTAACTCGAAATCCGGCGAGACTTCGACCGATTACCTCCCACCTAAATTACGAACAAAAATGAAACACTCGGATACTTCATCTTGTGAACGTACACTGTAGCTCTCCATGGGAATTGACAGATGTACTTAGAAAATAACAGGCTATCTTCCCATATTTGAATACTATTTCTCTATAAAATGTAAAAGGATATATTTGGAATTTCAAAAAGACACTGAGTAAATCTATTCAATGAATTCTCTTTATTAGTAGTAAAGATAAAGATAGAGTGAACGATTTTCATTATTATAATGAGGGGTATTTCTGGTATTTCAAAAAGACACGGTTGAATTCCTATTCAAGGAATTCTCATTATTAGTAGTAAAGATGTGATGTTGACATAACAATCCATGGGGACTGACAGTTGTACTTAGAAAATAACAGGCTACCACATCCCTATATTTGAACTCCGCCTAGTGCAGAAGCCGCTATTTTTTTGTTCAGACTGCAATATTTTCTTCATACTAACTCGGAATCCGCCGAGACTTCAACAGATTAACTCCCACCTAAATTACGGACAATATGAAACACTCTGATACTTCATCTTCTGAACGCACACTGTAGCTCTCCATGGGGACTGACAGTTGTACTTAGAAAATAACAGGATACCACATCCTCATATTTCAACTCTGCCTAGTGCAGAAGCCGCTATTTTTTTTGTTCAGACTGCAATATTTTCTTCATACTAACTCGGAATCCGGCGAGACTTCGACCGATTACCTCCCACCTAAATTACGGACAATATGAAACACTCAGATACTTCATCTTGTGAACGTACACTGTAGCTCTCCATGGGAACTGACAGATGTACTTAGAAAATAACAGGCTATCTTCCCATATTTGAATACTATTTCTCTATAAGATGTAAAAGGGTATATTTGGAATTTCAAAAAGACACTGAGTAAATCTATTCAATGAATTCTCTTTATTAGTAGTAAAGATAAAGATAGAGTGAACGATTTTCATTATTATAATGAGGGGTATTTCTGGTATTTCAAAAAGACACGGTTGAATTCCTATTCAAGGAATTCTCATTATTAGTAGTAAAGATTTATTGAATTTTAATGGTTATGGGGATGGTTCGTATAAACTGACACATTTATCCTGAAGCATTTTGTATGAGGGGTGAGGAAGTACATGTCCATAGGCTTTTATCACCTTGATCTTTGGGTCAAATGCATAGGTTGTTGGAATTTATTATAGTTTATTGAGAATATCATGTGCACAAAAATTCATCTAACAAAACCGATGGATATATTAAAACAAAATCAACTATTTAACAAAGAAAAACCGATCCAAACCAAATCGACATTATCGACATTTTTCAAATCGAAACCAACCGAATCAAAAATAATCAGTTCGGTTTAATTTCTCTGTTATTAGATAACCTACGTTGTTTAGTTATCCTTGTATATCTAAATATGTGATGGTGCTTTAAATTTTTAGAAATTAGCTCCTCCTTGAATATAATATGAAAGCAAACCAATTTTGTCTAAGATAATACCATATAACAAGTGCGAACCCGTGCTACGCACACGGGGTTCACCATATAATTTATTTAATAGTCTACCTTTCAATATTTTAGTTATATGCAAGTTTATGGATTGTAGTTTACCCTCATCCCTAAACATTGTTGATAAACAATTATTGTTAATTCTACTTAAGTAATCTCAAACCACACGGCGTGTAACAAATCTTTATAAATTGGATGAATCTATACATCAAACGTAAATCACCAATTAATTCTTACTTGAAAAGCATGACATTAATGAGCATGTTAAGTAACTTTCAAACATAAGATATGCATAAACATAACATTTTATCCCCTTGTATATAACATATAAATCAAATATATACACATTTGATATGATAATAGTATTCTAAATCTAGTACAGAAAAATCATGCTTAAAGTGAAATATTATTTCAATTTTATTTTAAATTATTAATAATCCAACAGTTGATGTTTTTTAACAATATCTAACTAAAGTAGAAAAATATTATTGTAGCACACCTCATATTTTCTAACAACCAAAACAAAACATGACATGAAAAATGTCAATAAAACATAAACTTTAGGTTGTTTAACTTTTGGAATAATCAAATAAACTTTTGTCTTTACTTCAAATACATGTCGAAATAACGATTGCACCAATGTAAAAATTAAGCTAAGTCTAAGTGAAATCACGTGTCGCTATAAGAAAAAGTATTTTTTGCTACCCATAAAAAATACTCGAATGACAGTATATCAATGATAATTGTAATATCAAAACTATAATAATCACAGTCAACGAAGTGAACGATCAATATAAAATATAATTATAACCTAATATAATTACAGAAATATTTCTGTTACCATTTATAACCCAACATTGTGCAGTATTATAATTATAACCCAATACAATTTATGCATATAATATATATAATATTCTCTTTCAATCATAAGTAAATATGTCACAATATCATGTTGTCATTAAAGTGTAAGCAAATATCACCAAACGTTATTTTGTGAAATTTCGTTGAAGGAATTATTAACAAATATATATATTTTGTCTTAAAATATTTTAATTTTCTATAAATTTTTTTGTAAAAGTGTTACTAAGAATAGATAATGAGTTCACGTTTACTACTATGTTGTGATACATATATTTCTTACAGTTAGAAAATATTTATCGATTTCCCGTAATATTTCATGTGACATATTACCTTGCAAATTAGAACATCTAAAAAGTTGATAATAAAAGGGAACACCTAAAATAAATTTACATATTAATTCTATAACCGATTAGAAATAAAGGGAATTAATACGCAGTTAGTTTTATCAATTTGAATTAAAATTAAAAAAGATTTAATTGAAATTGGTTCTTTGATTACTTTGAATTCAACTTCATTAGAATTGAAGGAAATTTTGTTTTAACAAATAAGTAGTAATAATATTTAAAAAGTTCGCTTATAAATTTATAAATAATAACATCGTTGATTTCAATATAATTATCTATGAACATTTCCAAGCTGCAAAAATATTCAAAACAATGTAATACAAAATAAGCATAAAAGAAATTATTGAGAATTAATTTACCTCATTGTTTAGCGAGATCACCAGGAATTTGGATGGAAAAGTAAATGTGTGTTTCTTATGAACATTTTTCTGTTATATTTAAGCAAAAAATAAAAAAATATAACGTATAATTTGGTTAAAAAGGAAAAGAATAAGAAAAATGTAAGTCCAAGTTGACTAAGACTATACTAAGTTGAATAAGAATTTGGTTTTAAATATGTTTCTAATAGTAAATTTTAGGTAAAAATATTGATTATCCTAAAATAGTATATGAGAAATTATTATTTAAATATTATTTTACCGCAAATATAATTTGCTTCTCCTAACCTGATATTCTTGTATGCCTACGTTTGACAATGAAAATGAATAACTTTACCTCTACTTTACTATACAAAATAACCTAAGGTCTTTTGAAATCTATGTGTTATTATACTTATAAATCCTTATAAACTAAACGAAAGAATTCAAATTCATATTCTTCAACCGAAATAAAAGTCAAATGAAGATAGAATTTGATGTTAAATGTAAGAATAGAAAAAGGAATCAATTTTACCTTTAAAAAAATTTACAGAACAATTTGAAATTAATAAGATGCTTATGCATAATGAAATCCAATGAACTCCTGCAAGAAATGAGGAAAACCAAAGTCATCACCATACCAATTAAAACAAAAAATCATATAAAAATTTGGACACGGAATTTGAATCAAAGAGATGAAGTCATGAATATAGAAAAAATATCCTAAATCTAAAAGCAACCGGTAGAAAAGCAAATATTACAAAATATGAATAAAATAATTAAGGATAATATAAAGGTGAAGAAATATTAAATCAACCAAATTATAATCATTTAAAATAATTTAAGATCATTAAATAAATTGTTTGGAACGATTCTCTACTTTATTTCAATTAAGAATTGAATATTTATATATGAAACTATAAAAGGGGAAAAATAAAATTGCAAGAAGAGGAAGAACAAGGTGAAGGTGGAAGCAATAAGAAGTTTTTTCTTGAATTGAATTGAAAGTGTGAAGAAGAGGAAAAAATATTCATTGAATTATAAAAGAATAAAAGAATACAGAGAGTGGGGTAGATTGAAATAAGAATGTTGTAAACCAAACTATGTTTTAGGATTTTATTATCAAATTTACGAGAAGCAAACTTTCTATGTAGTATAATAGATTAAATAAATATAATAGATTCGTTTATAAAATGATATCAAACACAGTAAAGAAAAAATTGGTCTAAGCATAAGTTCTCTACTACTGGGACATATTCTCACAGAAATTAACCCATACTTGTCACACTTTAAGGTGGTTTCCTCATAGGTCATCTTGCAATAGGTCACTAATATAAAAGGATAACTAAAGAAATCAAAACATAAAATAGAAATTTCAGTTATATTATGTTGAAATATATGGTAACTATTTTAGATACCTGAGAACCAAATGAGATATGCACAAAACATAATTAAATAGCCATAAAAATATAACGAATTAGAAACGATGAAGAATTGATACAAAAATATTATAAACGATCATAAAATAAATTAATAGTATGTGTACAGAAGTTACCATGGAAGTTGAATCAAAATCGCTTATAATATCTTTACTTTGACATTTCAACAAATAGATTACCTGCAACAAAAGATAGGTAGTCACAATATTTTTGGAATAATAATATCATTTAGCTTGTTTTTCCAAATCAAACTATATTATACAAAATGACCACATGTTAGAAACTGAAAATTGGTTTATTTTACGTATTAATTTAAAAAAAAGCCAATTCTAATTCTTATAAACTCAGTTAATAGAAAAAATATCACATTCCTAAAACCATAGCATATTCGATGAAGGGAGAGTGGAGATTCTATGACTCCAACAAAAGCAATAAGAAAACACATATAACAAATGAAACAAACTTTCCTTTTTGTTTCAAAAGCAAAAGAGCACAGATAGATGATAATACATGATAATCTAAGATTATTTTTTAAAATAAAGAAGAAACAAAAATGAAAGTAACAAAGAAAAGTGAAAGTGGAAGATATATCCAAACAACGAAAACGAAAATGAAAAGGCATGTGGTTATTATCTTACAGTGGAAATTTTACCTTCACACAGAACATTATTATACCTTTTACACAAAAGGAAATTATAGTATGATGCATTAAAAGTTTGCATGATCATAAATCTTTTGCATTAATTGTATTGAAAGTTAAGAATATATGAAAATACATTAGTTAGATAAACATCAAAAAGGAGAAAATATCGAGGGAGTAAATGTAAAATTTCACCGAGAAATTTTAATAATTAAGTATTTGGAATTGAATGGATGAGGTAAGAGATAAATTGTTGTCTTATATTCACTTTATTTAATTTCATATATAATAGAATATATATATTAGATAATAGATATTTTTTATGAAAGAAAACAATTTTAGTGAGAAGAGTAATTTAGGTTTTAACGGATGTGAGAAGGAAATAAAAGCGTAGTGCAAATTGGAGGAGAAATATATAAATTAGAAAGTGTCATAAATGGAAGACCATTGTAATCTATGGCAATTAATCTAGCATTGTTAATTTAAAGATTAATGTTGGTTTTAATATATATAATATATTTTCCTTAAATAAGAAAATGATTTAATTTAGAAAGTTAATGTAGGTTTTAATGGATGAGAGAAGGGATCATAAGCATGTAAATTATCAAAAAAAATAAAGATATAAATTAAGAAAGTGCCATAAATAGAAGACCGTTGGTCTTTGTGGCAATTAATGTGACAATGTCAATTTAAAGGTTCAAATTCTTAGGACCATACTTTAAAAGTAGTGAAAGATAAAAGTAAACGAAAATACATTAGTGAGATATATCATCTAAAATGAGAAAATATCGAGGGAGTAAACTGTAAAAGTTTATTTAGAAATTGTAATAATTCACTTTCTTATATATTAGAATAGTAAGTATCATACATTGATAGGTATACCTAATAGATTTGGAATGAGAATAAAAATTATCCGAGTAAGAAAATTACTGTAAGTTTTAATGGTCGTAAGAAGGGGATATAAGTGTATTATCAATTTAAGGAAATATAATGAGAAAATTATGAAAGCGCCATAAATGGAAGACTGTTGGTTTCTATTACAATTAATATGACAATGTTATTTTAAAGGTATAAATACTTTGGGACTTTGGTGTAAAATTTATGCTAGAAATGAGAAATTATTGAAATGAGAGAGTGTCCCAAAAAGTTGGTTTCTACACCAATTAATATGACAATGTCAATTTAAAGGATTGAATATTAAGGATCATATTGTAAAAAGTAGTGAAAGATAAGAGTATACAAACAAGAGAAATAGACACAAGGAAAAAAATTACAAAAAATTTAGGTTAAAGGACACCAAATTTCATTTTTGGGCTGAAGGACAAACTTTAAAAGAAAATTAGACTGAAAGATAATGCTAATTATAATTAGCATTATATTTAGTTTTTACACTATATAAAATGCTAGTTATATCTAGCATTATATTTAGCACAAAATGCTAGCTATATCTAGCATTTTCCTTCAGCCTAATTTTTTCCAAAGTTTGTACTTTCGTCTAAAAATAAAACTTTTTGTCTTTTAGCCTAATTTTTTTCAAAGTTTGTCCTTAAGTCTATTTTCCACTATAAAAACAGACTTAGATATATCATCTGAAACGAGAAATTATCGAGGGGGTAAAATATAAAAGTTGCACAATAGATTTTGAATGAGAGTGAAAATTATTTGAGTTAGAAGATTAATGTAGGTTTCAATGGATGTGAGAAGGATATATAAGTGTAATGTCGATTGGAGGAGAAATAATGATAAAATTATGAAAGTGTCGAAAATGTTAGACCGTTGGTTTCTATGGCAATTAATATGAAAATGTTAATTTAAAGGTACATATGCTTAGGGACTCTAGTATAAAATGTATGCTAGAAATGCTAATAAATCACAATTTGAGATGAGACTTAATGGTGAGAGATAAATATTGAATCCATATTTAGTTTCTTATAAATATACAATAGATTTTCCTCAAGTGAGAATACAATTTGAGTGAGAAGATTAATGTAAGTTTTACTTGATTTCCGAAGGGCATAATTGTAAACTGGAGGAAAAATAAAGATATAAATTAAGAAAGTGTCATAAATGGTTGGTTTCTCTGGCAATTAATGTGACAATGTGTAACAACCCTAGATTTTTGTATATTATTTAAAATTGACTTTCTTTTATTTTTAAATTATTTTTAATTTATTTTATTTCAAACATTTCATTTTAATATATAAATGATGATTATTAAGTGAATTATAGTTTCAAACTAATATAAATTGGATATTTCACTGAAAAGTGAAATTCTGGTCAAACTGTTCAATCTTTGACTTTTAAACTTCAAATTTAAATTATATAAAATCTTAAATTTTATCTTTTATTATGAAAATATATGTAATAACTTGAACACTTCTTTCTGTTTCGTTGAAAACGGAGTTAAACTGTAAAAGTTATGTATATTTCAATATTGAGTGCAATTTGTTTTATTATGCAATTTTGTTATTTTTAAATTTGTTTAAATTATATTTTCTTTGTCATATTTTATTTTAATATGTGTTAATATGTTATTTTATGTATATTTTTATCTTTTAATAATTTTAAAGTGATAATATAATTTGTCCAAAGTTTACTTGATTTTATTTCAATTTATAATGCCAAGTTTCCATTTTTCTGCTATTTTCTTCATTAAAATTATATTTAATTAAAATTTATTTATTTATTTTGTGAATTCATTTCTATTTTGTGTTCTTATCTTTATTTATAAATACTTTTCAAGTACATAAAAATTTTCCAAAGTTCATTGCATTCATTTTCAAATTTTTTAGACTAGTTTGCAATTTTGTGCTATTTTCTTATTTTAACCTTATATAATTAATAAATATTTATATATATTTTATATTTTGTTATATTTTCGAATTTGTGACTGAATGCATTATTATTTTCAGTAATATAAACTTATATAAAGAAATTTGAAAGGTTATGACTTTTGATTTGCCTAAGGCCTTTTATCTTCCAACCTTTCACATTTGTAACTTATCTTTTCATCAATTAGCCTTTACTATCCACATCTTTCAGCTGCATACTCTATTTTCTATTCACGTACATTCATTTTCATTTCTGAAACAAAAGAATTTCGGCCATGGCTATTGAGGAAAGTTTGGGTAATGATTTTCAACTTTTTCTTATTCTTTTTCTACTTGTTTACATTGATTTTTGCACTTGCTCTCTTCTTCTAGGCTTGGCTCCTCCTCCTCCAGCTCTGACCCGACCTCCACCACCTGACTTTCCGACCAGCAACCTCCCTTGACCACCCTCATCCCCAGGCCGAGCACCCCTATGGCTTGCATCTCCACAAAAATCCAAGAATCCATCACCTACATGCAAATCTAGACCTAGTTTGTTCACCATCACCTTCTACCACCTCTAGCCGCCACTTCCTCCACCACCACCACCTCTAACCTGACCTCCACCCCCCCACATCACCCACCACCACCTTCACCTCTGGTTGGGCCCACATAACCCATGGCCGAACCTAGTTGTAGCCTAGAAAATGATGAACTTTGCTTTGTAGTGGTAGATTGATGCACCTATACCTCTTCACCATTTAACACCATGTACGCCGACCTCTTGCACACCCAAACCAGACCCAATGCCTGTGTTAGCTGAGCCTAATCACTGCCTAACTGAAGTACATGAGGTTGAGAACAAGTGCAATTCATTCGATGTTGTTTTGGGCTTTGAATTCTAATGTTATTTGATGTTTAAATCGTGTTGAAACTTACATATATTTGTATTGTTTTGTGTAAATGTTTGAACAAGGCTATTAGCTTTGGCTCTCCACTCTCTTGTCATATCCATGTTGTCGTGCCATAGTGCTTTTTAGAATCTCAGTTTGTGCTTTTGATCGTTGTCTCCAGCTTATACAAGTGAGTAATTCTCACCACACGATGTGTACTTATATAACTAGTAAACTGACACCATTTGAATCTGTAAAATTATATCATCCCGTTATAACTGTTATATTATGATCATATAATGTTTACCCTGTTATTACATATGTTATATCATCTATTACTGTTATATGATGTTATTCTGTTCATTTTATCAGTTTATCACACTGCAAATTCCCTGTAGATTAGGTTCACTATGGGTTGAAATGATACATACCCGAACGGACTTTAGAATAGGGAAAGATCGTTATGGGCTGAAATGATAAGCCTGAGCGACTTTTTATTTATTTTATTTTAACTTGGGATTGCGGGTTTGAAATGATAAAACCCGGTTTTTCTTTGTAAACTACGGATTGAAATGATACATATCCGTATCACTTGACCTAAGCTAGAAAATTGTATATAGACCCGTGGTTTATATATTTTTCTGAAATTTTTAAAATATTTTAAAAATGTAAATATTATGATATTTTGATTTAAACTTTATTAAAATGATTTCTATAAAATATTTGTGATTTTCTACAAATTAAATAAGTGAATTAAGTAAATGGTGAAGTAGAATTTGAAATATAAGTTAATTTTGGAATTTATGATTTTGTTTATAAATGGAATTTATGTATAGTAAGAAATATGACAAATCTGATTTAAAAGATGAATTTAATGATTTTTATTAAGTTATAATAAATTTTAATAGTGTTAATGATTTTGTTTAAATTAAAATATGGAATAAATGAATATTTAAGCTGAATTTGGAAATATAAGTTAAATTGAATTTTGTGGAATTTGTTTAAAAGTGAAATTCTAATTAAGTAAAATAAATGGAAATAAGTTATATTTTTGAAATTTAAACTTAGATGTTAAGTTAAGAATTTAATTACAGAAATGAAAATTTAATTGTTATTTTATTTGATTTTTGTATGGAAATTTGACTTTATAAAATCATAGAAATAAAGGTATTTAAATGATTGATTTTAAAATGTGAAAATATATGATTTTATAAGTTAAAATGATTTATATTAAAAGTTAATTATGTGTGAAATTGTAAATAAAACTCTGAATTTGATTTGACAGCATTTTTGAAATGTAATGTAAAAGATATTACAGCATTTTTAGAATGCTGTAGTTGTTTTAAATGAACTAAGAGGCTAATTTGACCTAAAGGTTATTATAGCACTTTGTAAGTGCTATAGTTGTTTAATTTAACCAAAGTCTACTTGAAATTAAAAGAAACCTATTACAGCATTTTAAATGCTGTCTTTTGTTAATGAACTGTTTTAAAACATAACATTTCGTAGCATTTTCTAAGTGCTGCGAAAGTTGAATTTTCTTTGTTTAATAAATTCAAATGAATAAATGATCTTTGAAAAAGATTAAATTTTGGAAATTAAATATTTAATTATTAAATATAATGAATTGACTTTAAATGATTTAAATGGAATAGTTGATTTGGGAAATACAACTATTTTGAAATGTGATTAAATGGTATTTAAATTTAAATTAAATAAATGATATTAAATCTTGGATTGAATAATTGAAGTTTATATTAGTATGAAAAATATTTGGTTTACTTGTAATTTGAATCTATTTAAAAGATATTGGACTTATGAAATATAGGATATTAAAGCTTTGGAATTTATTTTATAATTTGAATAGTTATTTTGTGGATTAAATCTATATTTGAAATTTACAAAATTTGAAATGGTCTATGGAAATTTAATTGAAATAAATGATTGAATTGAATTGAAACTTTGGAAATTTTAATATTTGATTTGAAAGTATAATAATTACACTTTTAAATGGTTTAGATGAATTATTTTGATTGAAATATAAACTATTTAAAAGGTGAATTGAAATGATAATAAATGAATGATATCTTGAATTTTAAAAAGGTATTTAAAGTTGAATATTTGGATTTGAACTCAAATGATGATTTTAAATGAAGTTTTGAAAGGATATGATATTTTGATATATTAAAATGATTTGAAATGAAGTTTTGGAAAGATATGATATTTTGATATATTGAAATGATTTGAAATGAAGTTTTGAAATGATATGATATTTTAAAATATATTGAAATGGTTTGGAATTTATTTAATCTTTATTTTGATAAAGATTTGGATTTGAAAAGATACTCTATTTTGAAGTATAAACTATTTTAAATTATAACCACGGGTTATAATAACGATTGGTTGTTAAAGAGACCGGGATCGGATATGGACATACTCTCTGTCGATACCAAAAACCACTTTGACAACTGTGTACGTGGTGGAGTTTCCAGAATGAAGTTGGTGACAACGATCCTAAGGTATATACGTGGACCCAACTCCCGTGAGTTGGCATAAGGTGGCTAAAACAGGAGCGATCGACGGGCCAAGGAGGTAGCATCTCTTATCGGACACACTTCTTCGATACCATTCTATTACTTGTGATTGATTTGGTGCGCACCCTTGATTTGGGAGTGTTGTTCGAGGTGGGCGGTAGTGGCTGCTATGCGTCACCACCAGTCCGGATGCGTAATTGGTATATCTACCCTGGCATTGCCTTGTGTGCCGTGTCACCTACCATATCGAGCTTTACTACGAGTTGTGATTTCTCCCGTAGCCTGTGGAGTATCGAGGGTAGCCCCCATTTTGGGAGTATGCTAATACTGGATAGACTACTGGGACTATTACGTGTTAAGGTGGAAAATGTAAAGCCTTAATGCTATTTAAAAGTATGTTTATTTTATGATTAGACATTATTATAATAGCGAATATTACTACATAGTAGATAGTTTAACGGATCCTTAAAGAATGGGCGATCCCAAGCATTCTTTAAGTTACTTGTACCTTTATTACAGTTCACTTGAGTTGGTTTACATTATATAAGTATATATTGTCCTGACTCGAGTGTTTTGTGTTTTGCTTTACGCTCGGGTCAGCCTGAGTTATTCACAGATTTGGATTTCCACTCTCTCGGAGATTTGAATCGCTGGAGATTATCTGCTTGTCTTGTCCTATCTATTTCAGTTCCGTTGTTCTACTCAGCTTGTACTTGGTTATTTTATTGAGACTTCTGTTGTACTCTATTTCTTCTGTTATATCTTATGTAACTCTAATATATTTATATAGTAGCTTCATGAACTACTATTTCTTTTACTTCCGCTGCATTAATTTACTCTGTGTCTGTGATCTGTAATTATATTTATTTACTGTATATTCTGAGATTTGCCAAATTTTATTTACAACGCGATATTTTGAACAATTCAAGTCCGACATGTGCGGATGCGAATGGTTGAAAATATCGGGTCGTTACACAATGTCAATTTAAAGGATCTAATGCTTAAGACCATATTGTAAGAAGAGTGAAAGATAAGAGCATACAAAAATACATTAGTGAGATATATCATCTAAAATGAGAAAATATTGATGGGGTAAAACATAAAAGTTTGTCTAGAAATTGTAATAATTTAGTATTTGGAATGAAAATGAATGTGGCGAGTGATAAGTTGTTTGTCTTATATTTAGTTTCTTATATATAATTTCAGTTTCTTATATATAATAATTGATAAAATAGTAAGTACAATTCATAGATAGATATACACAATAGATATTTCCTCATGTAAGAAATTTATTTGTGTGAGAAGATTAATGAAGGCTTTAATGAACATGAAAAGGAAATATAAGTGTAGTGTGAATTGGAATAGAAATAAATAAAATAAAGAAATTTTCATGGATTGAACTATTGGTTTCTACGGCAATTAATGTGACAATGTTAATCCAAAGACACAAAATCTTAGGGATTATAATGTAAAATATATGCTAGAAATGCTAATAAATCACCATTTGAAATGAGTTTTATTTATGTTAACGCTACATTTTGAGCACCTGATTGAATTTATAAACATATACTTACATAAATTAATATAGGACAAAAATCAACTTCAAAATTGCATAAAGTATCTTTTTAAACTTCTATTATAACTAATTTAGATAAACATAAATAGATAATAGTTAAAAGTAGTTATAGTGAAACAAATAACAAAATTAATAATCGAATTCATTTCATAAACTTAGAGTACATGGTTGGATTTACAAAAAGTTTTATATAAATTATTTATTCATATAAAGATATTCATATAATTACTCCTAAAAAGAAAGTGAGCATAACTAAATATAAAAATTTGAAAAAACAAAAAGTATTGGATTAATAAATCTACTTTTATTGTTATTAAATTTAAAAAATTAAGAACAACAATCAAAATTAAAAAAATCCAAAATAAATGAATTTAATAATTTTAGATAAATTTAATAATTTAAACTTACCTTGAGATGTTCTCAAAATATCGACTTCATTACTCAAAGTAGAAACATTGATGGTTGTGGGAGAGAAATTTGAGTTTTGAAATGATTTCAATTTTTTTTAAAGACCTAGACAACCAAGCTTTACTTTTAGGTTGTAAGAAAGTATACACCGAACCCACAATACATACTTCAGATAGTTTATAGAGAGAAAAAGATTTAGGCAAATTTTATTTCAATCCGAGTATTTACTTAGTAGCCCCCAAAATTAAAAAAGTTTGTAAACCCAAAAAATAACTAAGTAGCCCCATACCATTTTCAGAACTACATTTCCCATCTTCCTACACGAAAATAACGTTCTCGAATCAAAAAAACCCTAGTTTACTACGCAACTCTTCCTCCATCTTCCTCCACTGTCGCGCGCCTCTTCCTCCTCCTCCAACGGTTTACCAGCAATTAATGTAAGCATGAATTCGATTGTTATTTTGAAAGTCATTATTCGATTGTATTTGCAAAAAATTAAAATCTTTTTAACTTTTTTTTATGAATTACCTGTTGTGACTACGTTGATAATTCATTCTCCTCTTCAAAATCAATCGTTAGTAGTGAAAAATTGAATTTTTTTCTTCACTGATTTAGAAACTAGGGTTTTGAAGAAGCGTTGGTTTAGACAGTAAGAAACTGACGTAAGAAGGTAATGAAATTGAGAAGAAAGAAAATGCACAGCTTTCTAGGGGTATTTTAGTTTTTAAAATTTTATTTATTTTAGGAGGACTACTAAGTAATTATCTGTGTTGAAATAAAATTCGCCAAAGATTCATTGAATGCTTAATAATCACTACTTGAATTGAGAGAAATAATTATGATATGAGCTGAGAATGAATATGGAAAAAGAATGAGAGTTAAGAAGAAATGGGAAGATATGTACATAACAGATTTTGTAACATTCTAAGATGTATCATAGAAATTTTAAGAGGTAGGAATTAATATCTTTATGATTTGAAGAAAAATTGATAATATATAGAGGGTTAAAATGAAATTTTAATCCTGGAACTAAGGAGAATTGACTTAGTTGAGTATATTGAATGAGAATAAATTAGAGAGCAGAACACTAATGGTCAAATATTGAATTTCTTATGTAACAGAATAGATAAATCAATATTGACAATCGTCCTTTTCCTACTGTAATATAACTTTTATGTCAGCTTAATTGGTTGGTTTAATTTTTCTTTTAAAATCTAAAACTGATCGAAATACCAGATGAATTAAGACAACTTAAACCAAACCTAAACCAAATAACAGGCAAAACAAATTAATACTCAACCTTAATAACATGAAACCCGAAATGGTAAACGTTGAAGAACATTAATATTAGATCCGCCCCTATATAACAATATTCATTTAACATTTGAAACTTAAAATTAATTGATTTAATTAATTATCTATTTAACCACAACGTGACATTAATTGGGAGGGGATTGGACGCACAATATTTGGGTACAGTTATAAATTTCCCGCCATCCTCTTTGTTTCCGACGATCTCATCTATTTTTTCTTTGTTATTTGGCGTGATGGAACTTTCTTCTCAATCGTGATCATGGCGTATTTCTGGAAGGTAGATCTAGATCACTAGTTATTTCAATCCATCAGCGACGGCCGCTCTCTCATCTCCCTCCTCTGGTATGTTTTTCTTCTCCTAGTTTCTCTGTGCTTCAGTGATCCCTTTTTCCTTTGTTTCCAAGTTCAAAAACTGCTTCAGTAATTTGGGGACGACAATCTTACAATCAGTTTCTATGATTTGGGCTTTTTTGTTGTTGTGAATTTCTTATGTGATTTTTTCTCCATATGTGATAAACCCTAGTGGTAATAGGAACGCAAGCACAGTTTTCCTTTACATTTAGTTTTACATGCGAAATCTTTTGTTTTAAGGGGAAACCCTATTTAGCTCTTGTAAGCTTCCATAAAAATACGGAATAATTACTCTAGAAGGAAAGGTTTCTTATAAGCCAGAGTTTTATTTATTTTTTATCAAAACTGAGGTTTTAAAATGGCTCTTTATAATCAACCGTTAGGAGCAAAATAAATCTACAGTTTTTCGCCAATCACAGTAGTCTATATGGTTCTGATTTTGTGCATCGTTATCAATGATTTTCTAATCAAAATTTTGGACCATTTTTTATTTGAATAAACAACATCCAAAAAATGCTAATTTTATAAATTATCTGCTATCAGAACAACAAATTTTGTAAAAATAGTTAAACCATTTTATTGATTTTAGGTCTCTGAAAATTTGGTTTGTTCTGACTTCTAAGATCATAATAATTTGGATAATTATGAGTTATATCTACTTTGAAAACATGTGTTCATAATATTATTGCAGTGATAAACAGACAACAGTGGTATGAATAAAGATTGCAGTGCTAAGATACTAGATAATAAGGTTTTGAGTTCGAATCTTTGAAATATTGAACTAAATAAATGAATAAATTTCAACTTCTACACAGGGAAGTTACTGTACAATCTAATTTTTGAAGTTTGAATAAAAAATAAACTTGAGATGATTTTGATATTGATTAACATACTGAATTTTATGATAACCAATGTATCTAAACACTCCAATGTTTTCATCGATATTATAACACGAGTGAGGTGATTTTCACGTTATATTTTTTTTGTATACCCATTTTTAATAGGTAAAACATGGCAAGAAGTTTTTCCTAAAATAGCAAGAAAGTAGTTCTAGTTTTTGTTGGATTGAAAATCAATTTGACACAATTAAATGGGCAGAACTCATTGCAAAGCTTTGAAGAGTCATGTGATCCATAACATGCATTAATAGGCAAATGAAAAGAAAACAGGCATTAGTTTTATACTTCATGTACCCTTATGCTGTATGGTTTTGATTTTATTTGTTCTATTCAAATTCATTTGAATGCTAATTATGAATTCTAATATGTCAATTTATATGTTTTCTTGGTGTGGTCATTCTAGCTTTCTATATATTCTCACATATTTGATTCTCAAGATTATCTTTACCTGATTAAATCAATGAATTTCACTGAATGTTTATGCTTGAAGTCATCATCAGTTACCTCATTAGCTAATATTTCCATTATGTAGGTATATACACCATGGAACTATCCCACAATTTGAGTAACAAAATGCCAAAACTAGAGGTATGTTGGTTATTACTGCATACATATAACTTTATATCTATGTATGTTGTTTTCTTATATATTTTGTTAAATCAGGCATCATCCTTAAATTTAGAAGAATTACTACTCGTCGTAATCGTAATACAACTCTTTTTATTTCCATGGTTGGCATTTCACTTTTGCACCTCTTATTGACATCTCAATTATTAAGCCTGATGATATATATGCTGAAAGTTTGACTGTTATCTGCAGATGTATTTTCCTATTGAGATAGTGGAAAACATATTAAACCGACTTCCATCTACCTCCATCGCTAGACTCCAAACTGTTTCCAAACACTGGTGCGCCATTATTCGATCCTTTATTTTGAATGCGCATTCCAAAAGGTCATTGATGAGCGTTCAACTTTCAACCACCATAGATTCTGGAAAGCTTACACATTTCAATTTTGATGAAGACGGAAACACGGTAACTAGTATTCACAAGCTTAACCTTGGAGGCACGCTGAACTATAAATTGTCCAACATGGTTAATGGATTAGCGTGTGCTTACGGAAACAAAACAACCAACAATTTCTACTTGATGAATCTCATCACATTGGAAACATCAAAATACACAAAAAGAAAGATAAAGGGAATCTACTATGACCAGATTACTTTAGGATTCGATCCATCCACTGGCTTGTACAAATTCATTAGAATCTATTCTAACCACAAGACTTCTTCCTACCATTGTGAGATTCTTAAAACAGGTGTTCTGTTCAAAGGCGATTGGAATATCATAGGAGGAATTCCTCATATGGTTGATTTTGATAAACCAGTTTTCGTAAATGGAGCTATTTACTGGATGATGAACCGTTTATTGCCATTATCAGTGAATACAAGCAAGTCACTGGCTTTTGATTTGCTGAAACTGGATATGAAGGAAGAGAAGTTTGAGACGGTGACTTCGGTTCTTCAGAATGAAGTTGGCCACTACGATTATCAATTTTGCGACTGGGATTGTTCTTTCAGTTTGTGTGAAGAGAACGGTAAGCTTTATATGCTACACTACTGCTGGCAGAGGAAGTATCTGTATGGATGGAGATTGAAGGAAAACAATGGTGGTTGTGTTTGGAATATTGTGTTTCATGCAAATTTGGAATCAATGGTTGAAAAAGAACCAGGCTGTTTATTGGGTAGACATGAATATCCATATATGGTTGGGATTGTAGATGGCAAGGTCTTGATTAGAAGTGAAATGTTTAATAAAGGGGCTTACATATACGATATACTCCATAAGAAACTTAGTAAACATTATGATGTTGACCAGGGCAGTTTTTCCGCTGGCATTAAAAGAAGGCGAATGCTTTTTTCAATGAAATGAGATTACCTTCAGAACGTCTTCAGTAAAGGTGCATGTTGAAGATGATTGTATGACAGGTCTGGTATTTGCTTTGTATGAAAATTCCTGTGCTGATCAATAGTTTTGTCATACTAATCATTCAGTCTAAACATAACTCTTCATTTCTTTCCGTTTAATTTTTTTTTTCAAAGTTTGTCCTTTTTCCTAATTTTGTATAGTGTAAAATGCAAGCATTTATATTGAAAACTGAAAACATTTGCAGTTTTCACTGCAAGTATTTATGGTACATGCTGCAAATATTTCTGGTTTATGCTTCAAATATTTGCAAACTGAACTTTACAAAATAATGTGAACAAGGCAATGGTGGTGCACAAACATTATTTGCATACACAAACATCAAATTACAGTGTCTTCAAAAAGAACAGGTCATAGCTCAATATGAATACAGAATTAAGTATGAATAAGGAAATTGGTGAATTAATTAATAAGATAAGGTTTTACATTGATAAATCAAATAACACAACGAGTCAAATAAAAAAGCTTCAAGAGTCGTCCTGTAACAAAGAGTGCTTGGAGTGTTTACAAGAGTTTATATATAGCTCACTAGAACGGACGGTTCTTTGAATAATAAAAAAAAAAGATCACAAAGATTAAAGTTTTAGTATAATCTTGAGATGATATCAATATAACATCTTATATTCATTATTTCAACGGTAATTTGTAATTATTTCACATATAATTTTTGGAGAACAAAATAACGCTCTTGATCCTTGCAATCTTCTTCATTGCTCTTCCATCTTTGGCTCATGGAACGGAGCACATAGTTGGTGACTACTAAGGATGGACACTTTGTTTCAACTACATGGCCTGGGCTGAACAAAGAGATTTCAAAGTCGGCAACAGTGTAGGTAACATACATTCTCTGTTTCCATGTTTATTCGTACAACAAGCAGTGAAGAATGAACTAAAGATCTATTGCTGCAGTTTTTAACTACGACATGGGGAAACAAATCGTGTAGGTGGGCCTGATTTCCTCACTTGCAGTATACCAGCAGGTGCATTGGCTTTGACTACAGCCTACAGGCAAAGACATCATCAATCTTGAAACACCTGGTAAAAAACGGTACATTATTTCCAACCGTTATACAATCATATTGCGAAGCGGACAAATAATAAGGAACCTGACCCACATAGATATCCAACCGTTACTTTATTTCCCCATTATAAATATGATGTACAAATGAATGTATCAGTAGCTTTCTGCTGTATCATCTGTTCAAGTAATAAACGAGTTTCAGTTTCATCAATCCTCTGTACAAAATACTATCAAATCAAAATTATAGCAATTTAATCAAATTCTTAACATTTAACCGAGCTTGTTGTCCACGGTTGCGATTCTCATCATGATGTTGATGCTGATGCTCCTCCTGCTGTTTGGATGGCCCTGAATATTCCTCAATCTCAGATTGGAGACTATGAGATTACATGGTCTGATGCTTGATTTACATGCATGTGAATCGAAATTGTGTGTCAGTTGATTACCAATGAATGATTTGTATACTTTGTCAAGTTCGTTGTTCAGCACATGTCATATTCCTCATTACATGCATTGTTCATTCATTTTACTTTCTGTACAACAAATATACACGCTTAACTATATGTATATAGGCGATCTTAATAATCGTCAGTTGAAGATGTTTGTAAGATTATCAGATTCGTATATATGTGCAAAAAATACACACACTTGAACAATGATCTCATATATATCAATCAATGAGACATGATCTTAAAGTGGGTAACTAACTTGAACAAGAAACAGAAGATCATCAGATCTTTTGCGGAAAGTTAATAATCATTATACTATCAAAAAACAGTGCTGTGGCCTGTAAAGATAAAGACAAGTCCATGAATACTAGAAATAAAAAGTACCCGTTATGTCATAGTAACTTAGAATGTTAGATGATTAGCTTAATGTACACATGGGACTATAACTGCTACATTTTATTGTCTTGTGTTTTTTCCACTAATGTCAGGTACAGGTTGAACAATATGATCTATGAAGGTTTTAAATGGCAGGATAGTAATTTGAAAATATTTATTTATAAAATTAGCACAGTTAGCTTTATGAAATACACATATGGCCTGGCATTTTATGGAGAAGGCCTAATCTTAAAATAAAAACTTTTCTCTAAGCAGTATTATCTTTACAAAATGCCACAAATTAAATCATTAGTTCCACATTACATTTTATCTATGTGCTTGGAAATTATTATGTATAAAAGTGCAAACTATATTTAAAGCATGCCATTTTCGTATACTCGAAATTGTTGTGATTTCCACAAAGACATCTGCATTTTTTACCATTTTTTTCCATACAAAATTGTGAAAAATTGCATCTTTTCCATAAATATATTCATATCAAGAATCTGAGATTTTATGCAGCAATTAATTTATAAATTTCACAGGAAAGAATTAAATAGTGGAAGAAGTATTAACTGCTTTGAAACCTTCTAAAGCTATGCAACTACGCAAACATCAACGTTTAGGTGCTAGTTAGCAAATTATTACATACAGACACACACACATACATACATACATAAGTTTAAATATTATAAAAATTGCAAATGAAATTCATTATTTAAAATACTATATATATATTTATAAAATTTGGGCTGAATATTAATTTTGTGTAAACATGGTATATCCGAGCATAATATTATATATGAGTTATAAAGTAAATCATAAATTATACCTTACTCCGAAAAGATCTTGCCGAGAGTCGGTACGTTCTTTGTTCAGTTCGTCCTCTTAGAGCACCACTGTCTCTACTTTCTCTTCATGTTGGAAATACGAACAAATGGTATCACCGAAAGGAAGGGTGGTGGTGGCCTGTTTAACAACCCAGTTAGGATTCAAAATGTAACAATTACAATTAAATACATTTTTGATAAATAAGTTGGGAACTTTGAAATAAAGTTATTGAGTTTTGGCAATAAAATGAGTTTCTTTTAGAATAATAATTATTACGAATTTCGAAAAATGATTTATACGGAAACAAAGGAAGAATATTTTATAAAAGAAGTTAAAAATATTATTTTGGAATCTTTTTGGATTTCAAATTTTATAGATAAAAATTTATAAATGTTTTAAAGAAAATAAGAAAGCAATAAATAAATATATTGAATATAGATTTGAAATTCACATTGAGGAACAAAAATATGGTTTATGGTTTAAAGATGATTTAAAATTTTATGTTTGAAATAAAAATATACAAGCAGATATAAATTATTTTCAAGTAACTAAATTGTGAATTAATTTTTTTTTCTCGATATAAATAGAAGACAACTTTGATTTTTTTTTTTTGAAAACCCAGGAGAACCCGGCGGACCGATAAACTCCTGAGGAGGGTATAGTAAAGCCGTCCACTGATCCAAGCCCCCATACCTCCGGGTAAATTTATATAGGATAGGGAAGCGCATGGTAGGAATCGAACCTGGGTCTTTTTACCAGAGCCCAAGCCTCCTTTCTATTGAGCCGCACCCGCGGACACAATTGTTAAATGAGAAAGGTAAATTTTAAATGAGAAAAATTGTTAAATGAGTTCAGAAAAATATGTAAGTGTTAAATTGTATTAAAACATATTATAAAAGGTTGAAAACAGTCATATATGATGTAAAACATAATTTTTATGTCAAATGGGCCTTTTGGATATGTAAACAATCCGAAAACACACTTTCCTTAATCTAACCAACAAAGGAGACATTTTGTTCTTCATTTCATTTCTCCACACACATCTATAAAGCTTTATAAAACCTAATAATGGTAGCCCCATTCCCTCTTTGAATCAAAACTCATGTTTTTTAAGTTAATTGCAAGTTAAAAAGAACAAGTAAAGGCTCATAACTTCTCCTAATTCTATATTACCCTGTTATTGCTATAAACCTCAAAATTTAAAATGCGCTTAGATTTAGGTCAGTTAGCAATAATGTGGAATTGAGTCTTTCAAGCATGAGTTGGAGGAAACAAGCTTCAAGATTTAATTTTTGTGTGTATCACTACTCTAATATGTCTTGCATGTATAATTTAATGGTAAATTATGATCATGATGTCTTGGTTACGGTTGAAAAATAGAATTTTGTTGAATAGGAAAGTGTTTGAGATAATTTGTTTAAAATTGTAGCATAGAGTGCTTTCTATGGTTGTTTGTTGTGTAATAGTTTTTATGTTATGGGATGACAATTTCGCTGGTAGTAAAACAAGCATAAATTTTTATTCATTTAACCAAATTCATTTATTCTTGATTTGTTGGAAAGCTGGTTAAATTATTTAAAACCTTCCGGTTTTATCACTTTCTAAGATTCTTCGTATAACAACATGAAATCTCATTTCCAGTTGTGCTATTTTCAAGCTAGATATAAATTCCAATATTAAACCCCTTATAGTCATTTTGTTATAACTTTTAAAGTACTAAGCTACATCCTTATGCTTCTTTTAAAGATAATATGAAGTTCTATAACTTCCGTGTTTATCATATTTTTAGAATCTGGTGTTTATGACTTGAAAACACATTACAAGTTCGAACAATTTATCGGGTTGTTGTATATTTCCAATTTCAAATTCTTCTTTCAATTATAACTAATAATGTTCATAACCCTATTTAAATAAGAAGAAAAATACATATATGTATAGATATGGTTTTTACAATGTAATCACGTGTGTATACATAAGTGGTTTAATGTTATTATAGTATTAAATAAATATGTGAAACTTGTAAATTGAAATAATATCCCTTTAAATGAGTGATTGCCTATCTATGTGTTCCATTATCATCTATAAAAATTTTGATGAGTTATGGTACTGCCGTTATGTACTTGTGCAATACATATAATCATTGTTATAATTGTATATGTTATATATAATTGCATACTTATTACTTATGTAATCACCTACTTATTCATTCTATTACCCCTGTATGTTATGTTATGCATTCAGGATGCTAAGTGATAATGTTTTTCATCAATGAAACATATATCTTTATGGATGATCACTTCTTTATGATTATGTTTCCTCAATTACGGAATGTTGCTTATATATTATTATAGGTTAAATACGATGTGGTAATTATCCCAAAATAACATGCTATGCAACTCACTTAGATGTTATGGTCGGATATGTGATATATGAATACGTTGTATCCCCTTAATGATATTAGGATATAAACAACATTTAGGGGGTAAAGTCGTTAATGAAGCCGAGAATGAATGTAATAATAATATTGTCGGTACGAGGTGAACTACCAGATAAGCTAGTATCTATCCATGCTGGACTGATTTAGAATCGCATTATGAATCGTGGTGACTGGTCCCACTACCTCTATAGTCCAAATGATCTGCTACATAAACATAATAGCAACGTGTGGCGCAAGTGTTGTGGTGATAGATGATGGAAGTGAGGTGATATTTGAAGCATGACGGGGAGCGCCAGAGAGGATAAGAGAAGAAGATTGTAAAACAAAGAGATCGTGTAAGGACACCCACAACATTAGTTGAGGGATATATAGATGAAATAAGCCCTGATATTTTGGTACCTATGTAACGTTTGGTAAAGACTAGTCGAATGGTATAGGGGTGAAATATATCATGTGCATTGAGGTCGATCCATTATAAATAAACTGAGCAGGACACTAAAAACGTACACCTTCACTTGTATACTTATAACAGTGTGAGATTAATAGTATAAAGACGCGACTCATAAATGTAGATAGAAGTAATTATTTAGTTGATTAGAGTTGCAGCTATTAGTCATTATATAAAGTTGTGACATGTGTTTAAAACCCGTATGCATGATAAGATGCGGGTTAGGTATTAGATTAGCAAGTGCATGACCTATTTGAGATTAAATGCATATCACACTCACACTATTTATGCATTCTGCCAAGTAACATTCATGGCTAGTGTCTAGCCTGACTTAGAGTTTATTTTTTTAACAACTTCGGGCCAAACTGAGGATGTTTTATAGGTTACGATATTTTGATTGTGTTTCTTTATGGGCTACGACATGGTGATGGAGTAGATGCCAATGGAAACTCTTTGTTTCTTTGTAAAGTAGTTTCATATGATGTGATGGTATATTTATAGTGATTCAGTTGTACATAACGATTATGGTGTACCTTTCTTATTTAGCCATGTACCTAGTCTTGAGATATATGTTATGAGATATTGTACCAAATTTTCATTATCTTTTATTAGCTTCCGATACTGTCATCTTTGAGATTATTTTTATATGTCTCTAATACAAACTCTTGTACATTGCATCGTGTCGAGACGAGATATATATTATTGATGAGGCATTAATGTTATGAAACGTATCCGTGTTTAACCAAAGGAATGTGTACGAGAGATCGCTTCTACTTGTCCTTTCTTCCTTGCCATTGGCTAGTTTATACTCTCTAGTAGTATGGGTAGTGGGCTGGGATGTCACACCATGGATGAGATTATATACAAAAAAATTCTACACAAAATTATGGTGGAGGCTATCGTATTTATAGCCGAGGGTTTACATCTCTTTCCCACCACTCTCTCAAGCCTAAAAGACAAAGTAAAAGCCTTCAAACGTCCCATATGTGGTTGACCATATATTTGAGTTGGAAAGTCAATGACCCCCTTTGAATCATATTTGAGTCATCATTTAATCGATTAACTTCTAGCTCCTTAATCGATCAAACAGCCGTATAACTTTTATACATCATTCTTTCTGATTTTAGGCTTGAAATAAATAATTAAATACAGCCACATATTAATATAACATTTATATTAATTTATTTATTAATTTATAATATTTATAAATTAATTTTGTCCTTGGTTGAATTTGGAAATAACCGACAACGATATTTTATTGACTCTTAGGTGTGAACTTGATCCCACAGTTAGAATTCAAACAATTTAAATATCCAAGCCTGTACGGGTTTGCTGAAGCATGGTATAGGGTCAATTTCAACGCTTATAAATTATCTAGAAGAAATTGTATTTCTAATCTAATGTAAGCTCACATAGTAACGATAGCTTATACACGTATTATTCTTGTTATCATTGTGTCACTTTGATATCTAGAGTATTTCCTAAGGTCAAAAACTCTACTAATATCCGTATTAATTGTGCATGTCACTTTTAAAGTTCCTAGTTCAATACGATAACATTTATCGATTAACTGATTTACTCTAGCTAGAGAATTTGACTTTAGGTTGACTTACTAGTTATAGTGATACCGACCTTCCATAATGAATGAGGCGAATTCTATATTGAGTAATGTTTCACTTCAAAATGTTCAATATGTACCCATTATGGTTCTGGAATAGTCGCTACGCCTTGTGCTTGACCATAGTCAAAATACAGTCTAGATACTTATGATCGATAATACTCTCAAATTAGAAGACTACTGCACATCAGTATCATGTGATCATCCATTTTGACTAAGCTATATCAACCTATAGAAGACTCGTTGAGTCATTCTATGATTATTCCAAACAACCACAAGTATGCAACCCTTGGTGTCCCCAATGGTTATGAGTAAATCAACGTCCATCATATGAAAAGTGTTACATAAACTAGTCTCAACTGATGCATCGATATCCTTTTCTCAATCCATCTTAAATAGGAATATTTAAGCAGTAAGTATTCATTTATATATATGTATATATCTATCGATTTAATACTCATAGTTACGAACATGATCGTAACTACAATCGGTAAAATACTTTTCCTAAGTGTTTTCTATATATTTATGTTTACTGCATTTGATTCATTATTTATATCTATATATAGCAACATATACAAAAGGAAATAAAACCAGATCTTTACATCATTTTGAACAAGATTTTCTTATAAGAATCAAGCTATGTAATAAATTACATAATTACCCTTAAGGCACACCTTTAACTCTATCAATCTCGCACTATCACTTGGGGCCAATTATGGTGCCTAATGACTTTACCTTCGATCAGTCAACCTAAAATAGAATGAGAAGGGGCCTTAGCGAACATATCTGTGATATTATTATATTGTATATACTTTTTGGTTATGCTTGTTATCGATAAACTCTTTTATCGTGTATTCATTATGGAGAACATATCTTGATTTCTTATCAAGCTGTTGGTTTGCATTGCAATCTATATTGTGTTATTGAAATCACAATACATTATTGGATTTCAATCACGTGATCTATTCCTAGCTTTCTTATAAATATGCGCGTTTATATATTTCTTTCATTGTAGCACTACTCAAGGTTATATACTTACCATTTTTAGTTGAGTTTGTCATAACTTATCATTTGGAGCAATTCCAAATTAAACATTAATTAAGATTGAACATGAATTTTAAGATTGACTTTACTATATTTAATATCACTATTCAAGTCCAAAGACTCCTCCAGATACACCGATTCAAAGCCCAAAAGCAGCGTTTGAACTCGTACCGTGCCGAGAAGTATGAATTGTTAGGTTTTTATTGGTATGGTAGAGATAAAAATATAACTTTAAAACATTCTACACTTTTAGATCTCACAGTGGAAGGAATAAAATATAAATACTGAAAATAATCAAAATCATTACTGTCTTAAAATAATAGTAGTCCATATAAGAAATGTCTAAATAAAGACTTCGAATAGAAATATAATATAGGTCTAACTGATATGTACAATAAGATAGATAGGGAATGACAATAAGTAAATGTAACTCTAGGGTGCATGCTTACCCCCTCTATGCATCTTATCCTCGTTATACCACCTACCATCTTGTCTTCCTATAATAAATATAAAGTGGGAAAAATAAAGGGGATAAAACAAGGCCTAATTGGGTAATATCACTATTGGTATGGTGTAAATATGTATTAAATTATCATTTATAATCAACACTATCTAAGTGTGTTATTTGTATGTGTATACTATACCTGAAAAATCACAATGTAGGGTAACAACCTATAGTATTCCTGAATTCGATAGTAATCCACAAAGATTTCCACTCGAAGGTTGGAAATCCAGAAACTGGGCTAACCCGAGAATATATCGAGTATAAGTCTCAATAGTAAACCACTAAACTATATATTGAGTTAACATTCTCAATGGTAAACCATTTAATTGCACCTACATCGAGTATAAATCACAATGCCTAAGCACATTTTTAGTACACAACCTTGGTGATAATCTATCACCAAAGCATCGAGTAACCAACCTCTGTGGTGCCCATGCCCTACTTAGGCTCTATATCATTCAACCTACAGTAAGAGGGGTTGAAAAAAATTCAACTTCCTTGTAGGTGCATCCGCTTAATCGCTCGCCAATCATACTATTGTGGACATCTCCATCTCCTCTCCCCCTGCAGTTAACAAATCAAAATATGCGATTGAGACACGCTAAAAATAACAATAAGAACATTTAATTGTGATATAATTATAGGCCATATTGAATATCATGTTATACAACATCATGAAGTGTGAACCCCAAAACATCACCAAGTGGGTAACAAAGTCTAGCACATTACATAGTTTCATGCAATTATGCGAGCTTCAAAAAGTCATGAAAGTGGGAAATAAATCACCAAAGCTATCCTACTTGACTTGCACCAGGTCTAGGTCCAACCTGGGTTGTCTGCAGGTTTTCAGTCAACCGAATAACATGTTAGTCGACTGTTTTCTTATCATTATTTTTTCTTTAAAATGCGAATTCAAACAACTGGACAACATTACCAGTCAACTGGAAGAGTTTTAGTCGACTGGTTATTTCAATTGTTTGACCTCAAAAATGATTTGTTTACTTACGGGTTAGACTCGGGTTTGTCTTAGTGTTTTTCAGAACCAATTCATTTAACTGATCCAACTTTCAATCAACTGGATTTAAAGAAAAAAAATCTTTTTTAACATATTTAAATTATTGTTTTGATCTGGTTCTCATTATTTATCTTTAATTTCTCAATCCGTACTTTGCTTATAAACTTTGAGTTCGTATAATCCAACTTTTAAACAAGTTGCTATATACAATTTTAACTTTTATCATATTCTAAGTATTTATGCAATTTATCCAATCGGTTGTATATTACTATTCAATGCTTCATCTAAAAATATTCAGTTTTATTCAAAGTTGACAAAATCAGATTTAGATGATTTTTAAAGGACATATACATAAATTTACTTTTATTCATTTGATTCAATTCAAATCTATTGCATAAATTCAGATTTGTATAATTCCAAAGCTTTATATGTATAGATTCACCTTTATTCACCTAAATCAATTCAAATCTATTACATAAATTCAAATCTATATGTTTTTAATAGGAACTTCATTTAATCTACCCTCATCTCAAATTCCAACAATCATATATTCAAAATCATTGTCTAAGGTTTTCCAACTATCGAATTCGTATAGATCTTTAAAAATCATCAATTCAATTTAAAAGTCATATTTTTAATAAATGAAATTTAAATATTGATCAACGTCATATTCACTTCGTAGATAAACCCACTCACCTTTATATAATGCCTATGAAGAAATCCCTTAATCTCCTTTATTGATTCAATTCGATTTGGCATTTCTTCTCCTATAATTAGCTTGCAATTACTTTGATTTGATTTTTTCTTTTTATTAGGAGATTAGGTTTACTATTTTTGAAAAAAATTTGTTTTAAGATTTGAGGAAAAAGAGGAAAAAATAGAGATTATGTGAGGCAGCGACTACAGATGAGGTGAATTAGGGTTAGGAAATTCTCTTAAACAGTCACACAACCCAAAATACCCCTTCATCCTGCTTGGGCCTTAACCTGTTTTACCTAAAAAAACGCACTGCAGTAAATAATCCAAACATCATTCAACGATGTCTGTTTCTGTCGTTTTATATATTAATTTAGGCTATAAAAATATAATTAACACAGTGGAATAATTGAATTCTCCAAATTCTTTTATTTGTAGAAATCCAGTTTTTAAGCTTTATGTAAAATCATAAGATTTTCTTTCTTAATTAATTGTTTATTATTATAAAAATCTTGGGTGTTATATTGTCCCCCTTTAGTAGAATTTTGTCCTTGAAATTCTGACAGACAGAAAAATCATTACAAGATATAAGACTTTTCACAGCTAAAAAAAATGCTGTAAAATTTTTTAAGAGCGTAATAATAAACGTTGTATAATGACATTTTGTAATAGGTCTTAAAATTTTAACATCAAGTGGAGAAACGCTATAAAATGTCAATTATTTAAAGCATTTATATTATGTTGTTATTTCAGATGGATTTTACAACGCAACGTGCACGTTGTAAAAAGATTTTCCGAAACGCAAAAGGATGCTATAAATAATTTTAACAACGTTCCCTAAAATGCTGATAAAGATATGTTGAGTCTTTGGTCCTGAATATTTCCTGGTACGTTATAAACGCCGTAAATATGATATCTTACAGCGTTTTTTACGGCGTTTTGTTTTTGTTAAAAGATTTTGCCAGTTTACTTCTATGTTTTCTTAGCACTTTTTAAACGTCATGTTAAACTTCTTACAACATTTAACACATTTTTTAAAACATATTTTTCGACGGTCATATTCTTTCAAATCCTTTAAAATATTATCAAACAATCAAAAGCAGTTTAGACAAAGTTGTCATAATTGAAATAATATTATGTAGTAATATCATAGAAATCTCAATATATAAACGCATATTCAAATCAAACCCAAACAATAATCACGTAAACACATTTTAATTCAATACGATATAATAAACATATCAGAATTTGTACACTATCCGTATACCAAGTTTGCACGCTATTCATAAACAAAATTTGCGCATTGCCTATTACATCCAAAAGTGTACTAAACCAAAAGAAAATCATACGCTTACTACATCAAAAAGGATGCAACATCATGCTAATTGTCTATTTCAAAAGTCATCAATTGCCTACAAAAATTTAAAAAATGTCGTGAAATAGACATTTTAGAGACATGTACATCGATATCCTACAACCTTGCTCTTTGCTTTTTCTTCACAATTTCAAAATGCGTTAGTCTTTTAGACAAAAAGACTCATTTCTTAAGTAACAGAATCCAAAGTAAACCCTTAACCATACCTCCACACGTGAAATTATACCATAAAATTGGATACAATAAGATATTCTGAACATGCAAATACGTAGCAAAGAAGAATTGCATAAAGCTCTTAATTCATTTATTCAAATTTAGATTGATAAACTACCTAACACATATATGACTCAACATACACGCATAAGGACACTATCATCAATGACAACAATACACACATAGGATCTTTGTATTTTCTGTCATTGCACCTTGCAATCTACGTTGTTGTAATCAAAGTGAAATAGTAATAAATTCCTCGTAGTGTACATAGATCACCATTGGTTGAACCACTCTAAAATTTTGTCTCTTTACTTTTTAGCATACTAGTAACGCTTCGCTTTTAATTTTTAACCGAGATATTAGTTACCAACCTTTGCTAATATATCCTCTTAAACATACTTTCGAGGTTAGCTAAACATTTAGTCATGGAGGTTACGCGTATATTCTATATAAGGATCGTAATAACCATCAAAGGCAAAGTTCCTCCTCCTCCCATGTTTCATCTAGTGGCATCGCCCGCTCCAGTGTAAGCGGCATCCCTTCCCCTAGTGGACGAGCATCTTTCTCCTCCTAGGAATGCTCCCTCCTAAAAGAATGCCCGGGAAGGTCCATTCTCATGGCTAAACTCGAAGGCAAGGTAGCAAGCCTAGCAATCCCGCCCACCTACCGCACATCCCTCCTTAAAGGGTCATCAAGTAGCTTCCTTATTTTTCTTTTCCCTCAACCATGTCCGAGGATGGCCGAGCGCCTACCGACATGTCTGAAGACGTCCGGGCTTAACGGCATGTGTCCTTCTTAAGCGCACTTATAAGCTTAGCCCTACATCACAAATAAGTTCATACTCCCGATGATAAGTTCTACTATTTGCTAAGTTCTTGTGAATAGTGACACTTACCATCTGTCTTACCGTTTAACACAACACTTAAACAAAGTGCTTGAGCCAGGCATGTGCTCCAGTTCGAGCTGGTACCTACGGTCGTCCTATGACTGGCAACGTGTCACCTAGGAGAACCCTTCGAGCCCTTATTTTTTTTGGTTTAAGCTAGGTCTGTTTACCACTCTGCATATAATCTCTTATCACCCAGGATAACCCCCAGACAAACTTGCGCTCAAACTTAACACCCAATGTCATCATCCACTCAACGCCTGGCCGACACTTAGTTCATATGAATGTCCCGGATCAACTTGTCACATAACCGCACTATTATTTAACATATCTTAAAAGGAAAGAAATTTTTCTGCAAATAATGTAGGGACTGCATCAGCTATCCCAAGTACGCTATTTTATAAGTCATAGGAAAACAAGCAAAGACAACAACAAGTTTCATAGACAAAGTTTGCAACAAAAGATCTATCATTTAGTTCAAAGAGTACAAGGGCACAACAACATCCCATTAGGCTTACAAAGAGAAAGAGAGACCCATGCCTTGGGTCCCCTTAAAAGATCCAGTTTTAAATGTACAAATGATCACCCCGACACCGATTGATCGGTATTTTGCTACGCAAGTAAGGGTGCACTTCCACCTTCGAAGCCTTCCACATCGAACCTCACAAAAGGTCACGAAAAACTTCCAAACAACATCAAGGAGTAGAACATGACTTCGGCTGTGACAATGGAGGCATAGGCAATAGTTACTACAACATCATGCAGTACCTTCCCGAGAAGATTGGTCAGAGAATGTATGGACATGTCTCTAGTTACACATCACTAAAGTGTCCTTTACTCAGCAAACTCCTAAGACGAGCAGCTTCACTTGTCTTAGGCATCATACCTTTTTTATTTTCTTGTAATTCCTTGTAATTGCAAGAGAGCTATATAGTAAGAGAGCTTCATAGTGGACGTAGACAACTTTGCCGAATCACTTTACATCCTTTGTCATTTACCTTTAAATGCTCGATTTTCCATAGTTTTCTATCCTTAAGCCTAGTGATTAGCTAGTGATATTTGCTCTTCATGATGCATTAGTCTCATTCCAAAGTTGATGGAAAATATCATCAACGGTATTCAATATAAATTGATTAACATTAAATAATAACTATTATTAAGCAAAAATTTGCACTACTTAAATTTCGAACATTGAAAAACATAAAGAAATTGAAAACTACTACATTTCAAAGAACAAATTAGAAATTTAGTGTAGTCTGCACAAAGTTGAATGTTAATTCTGTTATATTAAGAAAATAAAATGTCTCTATCATGCATAACTATGGTAATTAAGCAGTAACAAGTAACAAGTTAAACTACTTGAAAAATCAAAATTCAAAGTTTAACTTCTAGCATTTTGAATTTACGTCGGTCTAGAGACTTCTTTCAAGGTTCAAATTATAAAAAACACCACTTTTCATTTCATAAAATGGAACTTAGTTGATATAATAAGTGCTAGCTACTAAATATGACCATGTTTGTCAATCAGGTTAACTTCAATGGATGGCTATCAAATTTCTATAGTAGGCAACTATTGAGTTCAATGTGTAACTTTGTTTTAGTTGCTATATTAATAGTAAGACAAGACTCTAGCTTTTGTAAAACTGAATGGTGGACATCAGAGTAAACTAACATTATGGAAACTTAGCATTGCTCAAGTTTGAACACCTAAATACTGTCTTAGTTTAGATTAAACTTTATGAACTAAACAATTGAACCTCAACTTACATGTTATTATCTTAGTCTATTTCTTATTATAAAATATGGCTTTTTTTTAATTTTCGCTATATGTCCCTTGGTAGAAAACTCAATCTAACACTAGACATTTTAGTAAGTATTTTTTATTTATTTTAACTATGTGCATTCTTCCATGTTCTTTGTATATAATGTTTCTTTAAGAGTGCTAAAAATTAACAAGCATCTACACATAAATTTCTCAATAAACCATCCCATGAAAATCTATTTATTTATATAGAATGCAAATGCACAAAGGGTGGGCTTAAAAACATAAATTAGACCAATTCTCCATTTTGTACTTCCAATCGTGGATTCCACATGAACAGATGCAAGGCCTCAACCACTATGAAACATCAAGAGACTTCGATGTGGTTTGAGTAAAAGGTGGAATATTAATAATTACTACCTATAATGTAGGGTAATAATAATAATGTGCCTAAATCCAATAACAATCTATAAATATTTCCACCTAAAGGTTGGACATCAAAAGACTAGGTAAACCTAGGAATATATCGAGTAATAGTCTTAAGAATAAACTGCCAAACTATACATTGCGTAAAAATTCTTAATGTTCAACCATTTAAGATGCACCTACACAAAGTATACATCACAAAGCTTGGGCATATACCAAGCACACAACCCCAGTGATAAACTACCACGAAAGCATCGAGTGACAATGTTCGTGGTGGTCGCATCCTATGCTCAATATCATTCATTCTGCAACAAAAAGGGTTGATAAATAATTCAACTCTCCCTCTCCGTCTCTTTTTGACTCATAAAAAAGTGATAACTTGTAGCAAAAAGGGTACGTCTTCTTCTCCTCTCCCCCTATAGTCAACAAATCAAGACTTGTAACTAATGCACATATAAGGCTAAGAGAATCTAATTGCGATATAATCGGATGCCTCATTGAGTATCATGTTATACAGCATCATGAACCATGTACTCCAAAACATCACCAAGTTGGAAACAAAGTCTAGCATAGTATATAGCATCATGCAGTTACGTGAGCTCCAAAAAGTTAAGTAGGAAACAAATCCCCAAAGCTATCGTACTTGGCATGTAGCAGGTCTAGGTTCAACATGGGTTGTCTATCGGTTTACAATCAACTAAATAACATGTCAGCCAACTGGTTCCCTATAACATATTGTTTTTCCATTTAAACTGCCAATTCAGTTAGTAAAATAACACTATCTATCGACTGAAAGGGAATTCTGAAAGTCGTTGTGTGAAGTGACTTATATGTAAAATGTGGAATGGGTTATAATATGACAAAATATAACTTAAGCTAATAATATAAGCAAGCTAAAAGAAAGTAGTAAATAGAAGATTGGACCAGCGATTTTTATACTGTTTCGGACTTCCCATCCTACGTCCAATCCCAAACTCTTTTTGGAATTTCACTAACGAATCCTCACTTGACTTGGAGGAACAAACATCAACAGCACTGCTTGAACAACCGAACATGACTTCAACCTTTGCTTGAAGATCTCCAAAAGGACTTCAACTATAAAGGGACTAATTCTAACTTTGACTTTGATGTGTTCTTTTACAACACGGATAAGTCATCCTTTAATACACCCTTCCTATAATATCCTTCGATGATTGTGAATTGAACTTGCAGAAATGTAGAAAGCAAAAAGTAATTTTTGATTGCTTTTGATTTCAAAGAGTAATAGATTGAATAAGAATTATCAAGAAAAATTATTGAAATCAAAGAATGAAATAGGTTTGTATTTATGTTAGTAAATAGATCTGCTAAAGAGTGGTGATTGTTCAAGAGATCACTTCTTCTCAATAGCAGTACTTCTTTTCAAAAAAGTCACATCCGTTCAGAAATATAATCGTTTTTCTTTCTCAAACGTCTAAGTTATATGGTCAAACATCTGACTCTAGTATATATAAAAAAATTAAAACAAGATCAAACATCCTAATAATGGGGTCAGACATTTGAACACATTCCGAAAATGAATATGTTCGTTTTTGACCTATTTCAGATGCCTGGCCCTATTATTCAGATATCTGACTTCTGTTATAATAAAATTAGTTTTTAGAAGGTAAGGCGTTTGTATTTTTTGCTCACACATCTAGCCATTTTCGAAAAAAGAAGACGTTTAAAAAAGGCAATATTTAGATGGCTAAAAGAGGTTACTAGGCATCTTAGCACTAGGTCAGACATTTAAGTAATGTTGTCAGACTTCTGAAACCTTGGTAACACAAGCACTTGTAGTTCAGTTGGTAAGTGAAAATTAGTGCTCCATGACCTAGGTTCGATTCCTGGTGTTGTATAATATATTTTAAGTTGTTGAAAAAAAATTATTTTTGAAAATTTCTAGGTTCAAAATCTATTTTTAAATCAATTTAATAATATTTGTATGTGTATCATCAAAAGATAATGTACAAGTATTTTCTAGACTCACATACAATGACTGATCTGAAATATGGTCATCATTCATTGAGCTTGTTAGCTATAGTTATTTGTTGTAGTCTGCTCATCCGCTGTAGTCATTTGCCTTATTCTTCGTAGTTTGATTTCCTTGAAATAATCAACTTATACAATAAATATCGAAATGTATAATTGTCACTTCAAAACCGGAAACATATGTTCTAACATTATCTCCCTTTTGATAATGACAACTATACATATATATAAAGATATATATATATATATATATATAATTTTATTTTACTCCCCCTAATGATATGCCATGTTTTCTCCTCCTTTGTCATCAACAAACAAAAATCAAGGAGAAAAGGTAAAATATGAAAGAGTGATATGACTTAAATCACACAAAAACCTTTGAGAGATACTTTTAAAAAAGTGTTATTGATTATACTCCAAAAGTAAAAAAGTTCTTCTTATAAATACATAGTATTTAATCCATTTTTTTATTAAACAATTTAAAATATTTTTTATTGACTTGTATATAATGGAAAAATAAATATAAATTGTTGTTCATAAAAAAAAGTTCCATGATAAATTTTAAAGTGTAAGCATACTGCCAATTAAATGTGAATATTTCAAAAAAAATCATTGGGTATATTTGTAAGACATAAGTTTTTTATAGCACTTATATCCATAAATATAACTTTCATTTAAAATAATTCCTTTATTTTTGACAAGTGCTATAGAATAATGTAAAATATCTTAATTTTTGTCAAAAAGTCTAGATTATTTATATCATTTCAAATTATTTGTCAAAAATAAGTAATAACTTACAAATAATATTTTTATCATAAACCATATTATATATTCAAAGATAAAATTATGAAATTTTCTGATTTTCCTCCATTTGTAACTTCATTTCCATATGCATTGAAAAATTTAGAACACATCTCCCCCTCAATATGTTGTGTACCTTCAAAAAATAAGAAAAAATTCTATTACCCACTTCCTACGTTCAGGTCTATGTTAGATTTTCGGTAACCATACCTAATTAGGTTTGGTTGAACCTTTGAAAACGTAATTTGAACTTAAATGTACTACAGACATAAAATTATTTATGTATTTATTTCTTGTAAGTGTATTGTTGGTTTTGGGAACCCAAATGCTAAATACTTGCAACTTTGTGATTTTCTTTGACTTTTAATAACTTTGGGTTTTCTAAAATTAGTATAAAAAGATGCATATTTCATTTTAGGACCAAAATTACTGATTTTAGAAGTTTTAAATCCCAACCATTTTTATTAAAGGCGGATTTTGAAATATGTATCAAACTTGTTAAACTCACTTTACCTTAATTAAATTTTGAAATATTTTATGATAAATCATTAAGCTTAGCTTCTAAAGTAATAACTTGATTTTTAGATAAATTAAGAGATGATAGTAAATCATAATTATTCTTTGAATGTTTGACATTCTCATCTTGATATATTTTTAGATCTTCCTACAAAGTTTGAATTTGAGATGTCAAATTTTTATTAGATTCTTGTGCTTTATGTATTTCTTCTTAAAGAATCATTTTCTCATCTTTTAACAGTTCTATTTCTAATTCTGCTCTATCTAGTTTTGCATAAGCTTCTTTTCACAATTTCTTTTCATTTTTCTTTTCTTCGAAGATTTCTATATTAATTTTAAGCATATCATCAAAAGAGTAAGTTTGTCGTACCTCATCGTCAAATGCCATAAAACAAAATTTAGCTTGCTTTATGTCACTTTCCTCATCGAATGAAAAAAAATTGGAGTCGTCTCAAGTGACTTGAAACATCTTTTTCTTTGGTTCTGCCTCTTGTTAATTTTTGGACTTGTTTTCATTTTTAAAATTTGTGCAATCCCTTTTTATATGACCCATCCTATTACATTCAAAACATTTCTGAGTATGGGTTGCTATTGCTATCTTGGATTTGAAGTACTTTTTGATCCCTTTAGCGAGGTAGCCAAATCATCATTATTAATACCTGAATCATCTTCAGCATAAAATGCAATTGATTTCTTATCTTATTATAATTGTTTCCTGACCTGCAAATTTACTTCTTAAGACATCTGATTACCGATTAGCTCTTCAACCTTGAGTTTGGAAATGTTGTTTGCTTCTTCAATAGCTAGCACTTTTGTTTCCCACTCATTTGTTAAAGAGTTTAATTTTTTGAAACTATATTAAATTCAGATATATTTTATCCTAATTGCATGAATGCATGTGTAATATCTTGTAAACTTGAATACATTTCTGAAATTGGCTCATTGTCCTTTTATTTTAAAAAGCTGTACCTTATTTTTTCATTATGGAAATCTTGGTTTGTTTAACTTTGCTCATATCTTCTTGTGTAATTTCCAAAGTTTTCCATATTTTATATGATGATGTACAAATACTAACTCTATTAAATTCATTCATATCCAATGCACAAAATAAAATATTCTTGGCTTTAGAGTTGTTTTCGGCTAAAATTAACTTGTGAGTTGTCCATGTACTAAAATCAGTAGTGAGTGCTTCACAATTGGTATGAGTCATGTTCCAAATAACATAGCTATTATATTACATATATATTCTCATTCTACTGGACCAATATGCATAATTAGTCAAAGTAAAAAGTGGTGGTCGTGCAGCTTATTGACCTTCTTGGAAAATATTGAAACTTGATGTCGTATTATTTTCAAAAATGGTTTTATGATTTTTGAAATGCCAAGCTCTAATATCAAATGAAAGTCGCTACATGAAGTGACTTATATGCAGAATATGGAATGATCTGTAATATGGAAAAATATAACTTAAGCTAATAATATAAGCACGCTAAATGAAAGCAGTAAATTGAAGATTGCACCAGCGATTTTTTTACTGGTTCAGACTTTCCACCCTACGTCCAATCATAGACTCCTTCTAGAATTTCACTAACCAACCCTCACCTGACTTGGAGGAACATGTATCTACAACACTGTCCGAACAACCGAACATGTTTTCAACCTTTGCCTGAAGATCTTCAACAGGACCTCAACTATAAAAGGAATAATTCCAACTTTGACATTGATGTGTTCTTTTACAACATAGATAAGTCACCCTTTAGTACACCCTTCCTATAATATATCCTTTGATGTTTATGAATTGAACGTGCAAAATAATAGAATGAAGAACGTAATTTTTGGTTGCTTTTGATTTCAAAGAGTAATAGATAGAATAAGAGTTAGAGAGTAAAATTGTTGAAATCAAATAATTAAATAGGTCTATATTTATAGTAGTGAAGAGATCCACTAAAGAGTAGTGATTGTTCAAGAGATCGTATCTTTTCAATAGCAGATGCTTCTTTTTAGAAAAATGATGTCCGTTCAGAAATATAGCCATTTTTCTTTCTCTGACGTCTGAGTTGTAGGGTCAAACATCTGACTCTAGTATATAAAAATCATTTTAAAATAAGATCAGACATTAACAAGGACAAATGTTTGAATACATTCCAGAAATAATATGTACATTTTTGACATATTTCAGACGTCTGTGTAATAACTCCGCCTTAATGGACTCGAATTTCGACTAAATTGAAATCCAAGTCCAATAGGGTACAAATCGTTGATTTGGTAACCTGTAATAAACACAAGCATATCAGAGAGCGATTAATATAAACTCACAACGGAATTGGGAAATATAATACAACATACGTATTGACTAAGGCTGCTATTCTCAGAATATCATTCTTTGGATATTTAATTGCCATGTTAGCACCGAGCATAAATAAGAAGAATTCACCATCTTCAATTCCCGTCTTGCTCCAATATTCAGTCCTTCTAAAATAACATGTAGGTTGTTATGAGGAGAGGGGTCGGAATAATGTTCTGGTGATTGAAAAATTACATACTTTACCCATCCCATTAATTTATGTTGATTGGTTTCCATTAAGTGTTATGTCTGTTATCTACGACTTATTCATTAAATCTTACATGCACGTATGATATGTCTAATCTAACCTTCTCCAAGGTATAACTATATAAGTATATGCTTCTCCGCATAACCGTTCCACTACCGAAAACCCCGACCACTTAATACTTCTTAAATAGGAAGGAGGCGGACCCCATAATGGCTAGTTAATACCTTAGTCCTAGAAACGGACCATTCACAACATAACCGCTATCAATTGGTCCTATTTACAATGATCGATGGCACCTAGATAAGACTTTATAATAATTTCCATATTACTAACACATCTTAACTCAACAGCTTACCCTCAACTGTAGGCCAAAGGCCCTTCCCAGTCCCACACAACTATCTTCAATCATGTCCTAACAATGTAAGAGGTAGTACCCAGACCACTTAATACCGTTTCCATGGGAACTAGTCAGACTATGTCCATTTAATACATACATTTTAGGTAGATCCCCGTCATTTAATACCTATCCCAAGATGGACTCCCCTTCAATACTATCCAGCTAACATCGCACGGAATCTCATCAGGTCACTTAATACTTCTTTAAAGAAGAGGCATACCCTATAATTGCTACATAATACCTTAAACTCGAAGTGGATCCTTCCCGAGATATCCACTACCATGCCTAATCGCTAACCTCGACCATTTAATATTCCTAAATAGGGAGGAGGAGGGCCCTATAGCAGTTACCTAATACCTCCATCCCTGAAGAAGGTCTTACATTCTATACATATCCTTTCCTCACAGGTCCTATGGTTGGAGATGTCTCACATCAGTAGTAAGTATACATAACTTCTGGTAGCCTCTAGGTTAAGGGCAGATCTTCTGTTGTTTAACGCTACTGACCTCGCATCCCAATCCACTAAACCGAACCAATCACCCAAAGCCTAAGTATTGGGCTAAACCTATTAATTGACGCTTGTTCTAAATGTATAATTGAAGCTATATAATTTCCTACAATGAAAATTATACTACCATCTACATATATTTAATAGTATTAATACTTACTTGTTCGCTACGTAATTATTCCTAATTTATACACTTAGAATTTGGTTTCCTTGTAATGTCTAATAAATGTCTATTACCCATAATAATTGGTCACTCATGTCAAAATGGGCAATCTATAATCAATCCTCATTTAATTCATTTAATATATTTACCAATTTCAAAATCCATCTATTATGCCTAATCAGTTGGATACTGTATTAAATTCCCTAATCAGTCCCAATTTAATTCCTTTTTAACAGTCTATTAATTACAAATTTATTGCTCATTAAATCTATAATCAATATCTATAAATCCTCGTCCTATAATTACTATGCTGGTAATAACTAATACGAATATCGTCGTAAATTACATTATTTAAATAATTTTATTTTTGAACATTTAGTGAAGTCGTACGTGTTTGTTTATTTATTTATTTATAATTCTAACTATAAATTTCTAAACTAGAACATTCCTTTCCTTGTTTTAATTTATCAGAGCCGCCTTTTCAAAAGGATTACTATTAAACAATTCCATAAATTAACCAAAAGTGAGATTTTTGCTTCGTTTGAAATTACAAGGAATAATTTATTTTCTTTTATTAAAATAGACATTGTAAACTACGGAAAAGAATATCCATATCTTATGCATCCCTTCCCTTTTTAGTATATCCCTTATTATTTCAAACAACGTGCTTTTATACATATTTGGAATTGGATAATTTACGAAATTACACGGAACTCACTCTAAATAAATCAAAACATAGAAATTCACATTCCAAGTCAACTATGGCAACCTAATTTACAACCCAATTATAGATTTGGAATAAACAAACATTCTACAATGATAAATATTTGGGACTGAATTCAAATTTCTATATTAGATTGCATACTATTTCTATTCCAATTATCTATTTTATTGAATGTGTATGCGATAATCCTATACATGTGTTTTAAACCTACAATTCATCGGATCTTATTTAGGCATAATTAAATAAAATCTAACGATATAAATTTCAACGTTATAAATAAATTATATAATTTCTCACTCACCTTTTATGCTTTCCAAATCTCCAAATCTGAATCCATTCCTTCACTTGACTCTTTTTTCCTTCTAATATAAAAGAATATGTATAACAAGGAGTATACATACTATTAGAATTATAGATCCAAGAAGAGATTTGGGGTTAAAGGGAATATAGATTTATAATTATAAAATTTATCTTTTTCCACAGTATTGATCAGCCCCTTCTCTTCTTCTCTTTTACTTTTTTACCCTTCTCTGATTATATATTTATATATATTATTTTATAATTTTTAGTAGTAGTGGAGAAGAGAAAATAGTAGAGTTTTGATGCTTAGATAGCAAAATATGAGAAGAGAAGTGATGGGTTAGGCCTTTATTTGTAGGCGCACAAATCAATCGTAACCCTTAAATTAAAATAATTAAATCCAGATCGTTCGTCAAGATTCAAATATTATCCTCCATATTCGAACCAGTCAGCTATTCCCCTATAGGCGGTCAACGGCTAGCAATTGACCGGCCCAAGGAGGATGTCGACTGGGGGGAGGGTCTCGTATTTAATGTTATTTATTTCCTTTTTCGTTTTTAATTATTTTTTCTTCGAAAACTTCAAACGCTGATAACCTTTTCGTTTGAGCTCCGATTGTGAAACTTCTAATATGAAAGTTGCTCAAAAAATCACCACGAACACAATGGTGCAAGTTTCATGGCCGAATTTAAACATTTGCTCAAATTACATTTCGGAGCCTTATTAAATATTTATTAATTATCATTAATTTTAAGGAGTGTTACATTATCCCCTCTTAAAAGAATTTCATCCCAGAAATTCCCATAGGGTTGAATCATGTAACACAACACACAACTAATCTAAACAATCCGCCCAATTAGTGCACAACCAATTTTGCAGCCAACGTGTACAAGTGCATGGTGTTTCACAACATATAAGTATAGATGAAGAATGACTCCAAATTGATGCATATGAATGCATTCTTTTAAAAACATTTTGAAATACGATGCAAGCAAGCTAGTTATACTGGCAGTTTTATATGCATGCAAGTTTTCAAAAATCCTTTTTCATACAATAATTTCCACACTTCAGCGGGTATGATTATGGTTCAACCAATTTTGCAGCCAATCCCTAGCATCTTAAACCTAACACATAATTTTTGACATCCAAGAATTTTGAAAATCCAGTTTCTGAATCTATACTCATATGTCAAAAATGAATTTAGTTGGAAATTTTTTACAATTCCACCCTTCTTTTGGATACATATTCTGTTGTACCTTAGAAACTTCTTATTTGCCCTCAAAACTTTTTCAACTTTTCCAAATGCAATTTGCATAAGGAAGTTTATTTTTGGATGTCAAAGAGAAATTATCCTAATTGCAAGTTTATGTTTATTATCAATGGAAATAGAAATTCCAAAGCTAAAACTGACTTTTACCTCGTTATTATCTATGTTTAGTATACTATCATCTTTGTCGGATAGTAAATTCATATTTATAAACATGTCGACCCGTCCTACGATACACATGTGGCCTTGTCATTTTCCATCAAAATTCTTTTTTCTTTTCAAATCGAACTTGCAAAATGGTTTGAAAAATCAAATTCCCAAAAGCATTTAAACACCATATTATTATTATTATATTATATATATATATATGCGTGCGTGCGTGTGTGTATTTCAAAACCACTTGGCTAAAATTTTCTAGAAACATTTGAAACCAAGTTCTCCAAAGCGTTTAAACAAAAAATTTCAAAAGCACTCGAACATAATTTTTCAAAACATTTGTCGCTCCATCCTAAATGCAATATTGCCACGTCTTAACGTAATTGGGACTCGGTCTATAAGCTAATGTATATGATTGTCTCTAGTAGTATGTAGTTAATCCTAGATTTAGGAAACTTTCCTTTTCTTTTACTTTAAAACAACAAACTTCCTACAAGTGTATTTATAAATTTTAGCTTTTAAGGCATAAGGACAGTGACTCATGACTTGGTAAAAACCTTCCTTGTCCTTCGTTTGCTAAAAAAAATTTGCTTGCTAAATTTTTTTTCTTCGAAAATTCTAAAGTTTTGGGATCTAAGTATTTTTTATTACTAGATTCTAACTTACTTTTCTAATTTTTTAAATAAAATTCCAGTTTTACCTACATATTTACCGCTAGTTAAGTGTCCTTATGAGATCTCCTTATTTGTACTGTTTTTCAATATATTAATATTCATATAGCAGTCTAATCCCATCCATCAAATCAACACGATGATAAAACAAGAACATATCTCATACCATATCTTACACTTTTCTAATAAGCTAAAAAATAAAAATAGCGATTACAATCCAAAGACCCTAAAAGAAATTTTTGCTAGAAGCTGTCATTCATCAACTAGTGCTAATGATGTTATGGCTTTAACACTCCTTACTCAACATGATGGACGTTCCCAGTATGCCATTCCACTATTACCCACCTTCCTTAACTCTCCTTCTTGGCTTCTAATAAATGTGGTCTACCTGTTACTTCAATTATTATACCCAATTATGGTATAAATTGTGCATCCCCACATCGCAGTGGGTAAGAAATATGAATTATGCACATTTAGAATAATTCATCCGAAAATTTATTTGGAGGAATAAATTTCTACCACCTATCTTTCCTTCTTCAGCTTTCTGTCAACTAACGTCCTTCATGTGTGTTTGACACTCGCCGCTCTCTTCTCCAACTATACTACTATCTTCTCTATATAAAAACCTCTTGACAGTATCCTCAAACTTTGGTATTTACTTCCTCTACATCCTTGATTCTTCATGTGAGTAAACCATGGGACTTGCAAAATTGTACTTTAGTACCCTTTACCATTCCTTTGGGGTTCTTCTCATGGCTTCCATACATCTCTAGTAAAATATTCCTAGTTTCATACCAACATTCCTTATATTCAACGGGGATTCCTTATTGCTTACTTAGGAGCATTCATAGCTATTTTATTCATAGCCTAAAACCTTTACCCCATCTTACCTAGATATTGATCCCCTTATCTACTCCATATTAAAATTCTGATTTGGTTCTCGCCATTCTTTATAAAACTAAAATTTCACAATCTTGAAGTACCAATCCAAAATCTTTATCTTTAAAAATATAAACTCATAAAATTATTTAACCAAATTCAAAAGTTACTTGGTTCCAAAATGGAACCGTGAAAATTTTTCTTTTCTAACTGATTTTACCTTTTTAAGGAATTTCGACAGCATAGATTTATTCTTTGAAAAGTAGCGTTTTTAATTCAAAACGTTCAAAAGCTCAGTTATCATACCGAACCATTTTTTTTTGAAAAAAATCTTTTTTAACTTAAATCAATAAAATGCAGAGTAGACAAGGATAACTTCCGTCCTATTGTTTTCCTGTACTTATACCATTCCGCTTCTACCTTTAATAGAGATTTTTATAGCACAAGAGGGGGAGTTTTAAAAGATATGTATATCTATCCAAAGCATATGCGCAATTACTACATATCCATGAAATTTATCCATCCTTCCTATCATATTCCTTTTATTTTTATACTATATTATTTTTAACTAGATTACTAATTCTATATATATATATATATATTCTAAAACTATTTCTATTTAAATTATCGGGAATTCTTACCCTTCTATTCTTTATGCCCCATTTGAATCAAATACCATTTCCATTTATCCACCCCTAAAAAAGAATTTTAGAATGGAAACTCCAATTTTAAACAATAAGAAAAACTATCGATCCCAACCTACGCTTTATTGTACATTTGTTTTAAAAATGAAATATCTTTTCATCACAAATCTTTAAACCAAATTTTTTTTGACTCAACCAATTTTAAACTATGAATTTCAAAAATGAAAATCCTTCTTATCAAAAAATTTTAAATTAGAAACTTTTGACTTAACAAAGTTTCAAATTATGAATTTAAAATTTTCTTGCTTTTTCAAAACAACAACTTCTCAATAAATCTTTTGAAAAACTCATTCAAAACATTTCAAGGAATTTTCAAAACCTTTTTATTAAATATTTTCACATGGGGTTGGACTAAGAATGGACTATTATTGCCCTATCTTTAGGACACTCCTTCCCTACTCATCCTTAACTCATCTCCGTCAAAAATCTGGCTTATCTTCTTGTGGTGATAAGTGTACGCCTTCTTACGGGAACATTTTCCACTCCTTCTTCGTACCTTGCTTTCAGATCCTTGCAACATATAGGTTCTTACTTCACATTTTTCTGATGAAATGTGGGTCTTCAATCGGCAATCCATTAAAATCCACAATCATAAGGTAGTCTAGGCCCAACAAAGGAGTCAAGTATCATCCACCCTCCGAGATTCTTCTATATGTCATGCTTATGCTCTCCTTGGCCCACTCCCTATGACATGACCTCCGCCCATGAGGTAATCATGGTAGGAGTATAAATTTAACACTATTTATTAGCCCAACTAATAGTTGCCTCACCCATTCTTTTGGAACATGGTCGCAACTACTTCTACAATCATAGTTTATAGAGTTAAGGGTATAATTTATATATAATTATTGGTAAAAATACAAATACGGCTCTCAACATATTCGAATTCCTACAATCAACTAACATAAGATCTAATACCAAATGTAACAACATGAGCCTTAATTCCTATGATCAACTAACATTAACACTCTACTACTTTTCAGAACCATGCACTACTAATGTTTTCCATGTATGATTATGGAATTGCACCATTAACAGTCGTTGAAAACTTGATCGCAAGGATGAGAAGAAGTAAAATACTACACATGAAGGGCAGTTTAGGTAGAAGGAAAAGGATATTCTAGGAGTTCATAAATGGACCACTCTTGTGAAAGGATATTCGGGGATCTTCAGTTGGAGGATGTAAGGAAGCGATTGTTGGCATCGCGACAGCTCCAAAAGTCAGCAATGTAGTGGTGGCATTCAATGATAGTTAATACCCTAGAGGAAAAAATTTCTTGGACTTGGTGTAAGGAAGTTTTCGAAGCTTGGTTTATTCCGGAAGTGGGGAGGACATGGTGTTAGAACCTCCATTCTATGGTTTCAATGACAGCAACAATACAATCACATATATTATATATCATATCAAGATTACAGGTATACACTACAAGAGATCGTCGTGCTCAAAGATATCAGGACTCGAAGACAAACAAAGATTTATGGACCATGGTTTGATTAGTAAGGTTATACTAGTGTATTAAGAGTCTTAGATAACCATTGTAAGTTCTCCTTGAGTATATACACACACACGAATTCATATACATAAAATTAGCACTAAAAACATTCAAAATTGGCATTAAAAACTTTCATAATCTGAAAATGCCATCCACAGACGTCTGTGAATTGTTTTGAGAATTTAATTGCTGAAGCCACAGACGTTTGTGTTTATCCCACAGACATCTGTCATCTATCAACAGTTATAATCTGAAAGGATGCTTCGTTTCATATTGAATAGTCTCATCTTTTCTTCAAAGGTTACAGCCATTAAATCGAATAAAATTTATTTAATAGTAACAACTCCTCGTCTACATCTCTTTAATCCTATAAATACTTTAATGATTGAGATATACAAATAGACAATGAACCATTCTCTTGATTTCTTATTACTATCTATTTACATATTTGTGCAACTCTTGCTTACATATTCTCAATCTATCATAACCAAAATATAATTTTGGTTAAACCACTTCTTAGTACTCAAAGCATTCATATTCACATACTCAAAGGAGATCATAAAAAGATTTGTACTAGTCAAAATCCATGTTATTTGGAACACACGATTGTTGGAGAAAACTTTTGTATTAGCCTATTCCTCTGGGCAAAGCGAGGGTTATTTGGTTAACGGAAATACCGAAGGGGAGCTTGGGGACTAGACATAGAACAAGAGGTCTGAACCAGTATTAAAGTGACCATGTTATCTATTGTTTTATTTTTGCTGCATTTACATTGTTTACAACTGTTGGCCGTCTTTGATCCTGTGCATAGCGACTAATACATGGTTGTTCAGGAGTTTCACGAAATTGAAGCAAGGTGATATAACAGTGGTGCAGTATAGGCATAGATTCAATGCATTATCTTGCTTCGGTCCTGGATTAGTAGACACACCACTCAAAACAAACAAGATGTTTGTGGAAGGACGGGGCTGGAATTTCATCGTGAGATGACCAATCATGTTAATGGTAACTTTACCAATTTTATTAGTATGGCTTTGAGGTTCGAAGCTCTGGATATTAAGCAAGGTATTCATAAAGGCGTAGCACCAACAGCTAGTGCCCGACCTTTATCAGTTATCCCAGTTACAAATAAGCTGAGTTTCAAGCGCAAGTTTAAACGGAAGAAGCAGTTGGCGGGAAAGAAACCCAGGGATGGGGCTCCAACTAAGAAAAATTAGCCCATTTTGGCCAGTGTTCTTTGTTTCAAATGCAACAAGATGGACCACTTTGCAAATCAGTCCCCAAGTGTTTCTTATTTCAACTGGGCTAGCATGGACACATGAAGAATGAGTGTTGTTTCCCAAAGAAGGGGTTGTAAGGACAAGCTTTTTCTACAAAGGAACTAACATCTACTTCCACGGATCAAAAGGGAAAGCAGACATTGCACGGTACATTATCCATTTCTGATATTCCCATTAGAGTATTATTCGACATGGGTGCTTCCCATAGTTTTATTTTGTATGACATAATAAACCGGTTAAACCTTAAGTATGTTATTCTAAATAACCCTCTTTGTGTGTCGAACCCAATTGGGGGTCCGATGAATCTTGACACTATATGTTTAAATGTGCCTATTTCTTATCGAGATTTGCACTTCTCTTCTAACTTATTCGTTCTTGGGTTCATGGATTTTGGGGTATTATTGGTTATGGATTGTTAATCTAAGTTTAGAGTGATCGTAGATTATGACTGAAGGATTGTCAGAGTTAGTGATGCTGGAGACGTTAGTGTAGATAAAATTTATGGGAGGCCATACGAGTTAATGGGCACTTTTCTATATTCGCTTGAAGTGGCTAAAGAGGAGATAAGAGATATACCGATTATTCGAGATTTCAAGGATATTTTGGATGAACTGCAAGGTTTACCTTCTCACCGTGAAGTGGAGTTCCATATTGATTTGATTCCTGGAATTACGCCGACTGTACAACCTCCTCGAAGGTTGGCTTCGAAAGAGAGAAGGGAATAAGAGAAGTATATGACTTATTGCAGAAGGGTTTGATCCGACATAGTATATCGGGTTGGGAATCGCCTGTAGTTTTTGTTACTAAGGCGGACGGTTCTCTGAGGTTATGCATAGTATAACAAAAGGACTATCAAGAATAAGTATCATTTACCTAGGATCGACAGTATATTTGACCAGCTACACGGCGCTCGAGTATTTTCTCAAATATATCTTACCACTGGTATTCACCAATTAAGTGTGGCAGAAGAGAGTGCGCCCTTAACAGCTTTTCATAACCTGATAGTTTTATGAGTGGTTAGCCATGTCGTCTGGACTAACTAACGCACCCGCTTATTTGTGGACTTAATGAATCGAGTGTTCCTGGATTTTCTTAGTAAATTGTCGCCGTCTTCATTGATGATGTTCTAGTTTATTCTAAAACAGAGGAAGATTACAAGTGTCATCTCTGAGTCATTCTAAATACTTTAAGAAGTAACATGTTGAAAGCAAAGTTTTCTAAGTGCCATTTCTGGAAATTTGAAGTTAGGTTTCATTCACTTATAAAACTCTTAAGCGTCATTTGAAAGCCTTCCATCCACTTCTCCTTGCCAAAACAAGTCCATACACATAATTTTTAACCACCGAGCCCACTTCATGCTATGGCCGAACCAACTAGGTCTATTTAAGGCCCAAAACTCCACTTTGTACAAAAAGAGACTCTATCTGTGTGACGATTTCAAGTTTGGTTCAAAAATTTTATTCATTTCGATAAGTAAAGCTCGCCTTTTAAACGAAAGTTATGAACTTTATTTTCTTCATATTATTGTCACTATTTTATTTGCCTGGATAGTAATGTTTGGATGTAATGTTGTTGACTTGATTGTGCTTTAAAAAGATGACATCTTCAATAGGTACTAAGCACTTAAAATTAGTTGTAAAGTTCGAAGTAAAATTGCATAAGCAATGCCTTCTTTATGTTCATGAATATTGTTTACTTAGTGTATCTGTCATACTTATGTTATATGATGTGATGCTTGTATAAAATCAATATGAGATGAAAGTAGTTGTAGAAGTGTCTGTACAGCGGATATCGCTATATCGATACTTTTGAAAAATATCGTCGCTTCGAAACCTTTTGGTTTAATCTTATGCTTGGGTTTTGTTTTAAAAAATTAGTCAAGTCTTTGAATAATGATGGATTTAAATTAATTAACTATTTTAATAATGATTTTAAATTTAATTAATTATTTTAATTAGTGAGGATTAAGGTTAATTAATTATCTTAATGATGATGAGTTTAAAATCAATTAATTACTTTGTTAATAATACTTAAAATTAATTAATCGTTTTATCTAATGATGTTTAAGGTTAATTAATCATTTAATAATGATTGATTTAAGTTAATTAATCATTTTAATTAACGGTGTTTAAAATTAATTAACCTATTTTAATTAATGACTTTTAAAGTTAATTAAATAGTTTAAATTTAACTAATCTTTTTCTTTAATGATGTTTTAAATTAATTAATCATTTTTAATTAATGATGTTTAAATTTAATTAATTAATTCAAATAATGATATTTTTAAAAGTGATTAACATTTAATTAATGGTATTTGAAGTTAATTAATCAAATTAATTATCGAAGTTTAAAGATCATTAATCATTCTTATTAATAATAGTTAATTGAATAAGGATGTTTTAAGTTACTAAATCTTTTGATAATGGACTTTTAAAGTTAATAAAACATTTTAACAAAGTTGTTTAATGTTAATACTTCTGAAGTGAAACTCAAGCACAAAGTCAGTTTTAAAAGTAAAAGTTTGATTCGTTTATGGAAATGAATTAATTTCCGTAAAGCTATATCACTTATATGAAAAGCATTTAGTTGTATACTTAACACCAAACGTCGAAGAGGGAGACTCGTCTCTATCTTGAAAGTTAAGAATGTACGTCGAGACCTGACTTTGAGGTAACATTACCTTAACTTGTCCGGAATCATTGTTACTCAAGGGATAGTACAAGTTTGAAATCTACGAGTGGTGATGAGTGTATAAGATTAAGTTTCCATATACGATCATTTTGTTATCTTTGATAGTTGGTTTGTCAACTATCGATTACCTCAACCTTATTTGTTTTTTGTCACTCTAAGATGATGTCTTGCTCATTTGAGCTTTGTTATCCTTTGTTGGGAATGACTAAACCCAAAGAGCGAGTAGGGGCTAAGCTATGTGGGGTTACTCCCATTAGGGTACTATCACATCTACTCTAGATTTGGTTCGGATATTTGGGCACCAAGATGTGAAATACCTGAATACTTGGTAACATTTGGCAGAGTCCGACTTGGAGGATTCCGAGAGCCATCGGAAAGTATATTTCTAAAGGTATCCTTTCGGTAGGAGGGTGCATCCTCCTAGTTATTGGAAAATTTCTTTTTTCCTTGTTGATTCTAATCTTGAAATTTGTTTTTCTTAATTGCATCAGGAAGAGTCTTGCACTCTTCGTGGTGTTTAATTATTTGTATCCATTCTTTACGTTTGGATGTTGTTCTTGTGAGAGGAAACCTGTTCCGTGTTTGGCGGCGTGGTCTCACATGTTTTTGTTTAATTACACCTATTGTTTTAGAGTTTTACTCATACCAGACACATTGTCTAACCCGAGTTGTTTATTTTCCTAAACTCTCGGATATTCCTTTTTATCTGAGTTGTCCGAGAGTGGCAGGTCTTTTATGGACTCTTTTAAAGACGGCGTTCGAGCATGGGGCCTTTATCTATTTAATTGTCTATTTTCGATGTTTGTATAATTCATGCAAGTGTATTTTAGTTTTTGCATATGTAACGGGTTGTTATAACTGCCTAAGCTGATAGTAGTACTTTTGTGTAACTCTAATAACCCCATGTTAGGAAGTAGCCTTATGTACTATTTTACTATTAGGTTCTATTTAACAGTTCTGTTATGAGATTTTCTGTTCTATTCTTTTATTTTTACCCACGACAAATCATCTTTCAGACGCTGGGGCGATGACACATGAATATCGTGGATGTATTAAGTGTCATTCGCAGGGGTCAGAAATGTAGGTCGTCACAATTAATAAATAATTTCATAAATGAAGTATGAGAGTTGGCTAGTCATTTTTTTTTTGCACCAATCACCATCAAATTTATTAGACTTTTGGCTTAATAATTTTTCTCTCATTGTAATGTATGAACTTTGCCTCCAATTGCGGTCGTCGTTAGATCTATTGGTGTGGATTTATGTTTTATTGTTAATGGGAGTTAAAGTTGTTGTCTTATTCAAATAAAAAATAATTCAAACCATTATTACTATTAGTTTCGTAATTAATCATGTTTATTATATTATTTAGTTTTCAAAATAATTATTATCGAACGTTCACTCATATTTCCAACAAAGTGGTTCTTAATTAACCATGCTTTATGTAGATCATGAAGCATACCATAGTTGTAGTTTGCACAAGTTCGACTTATTAACAAAATAATAGTTCTTTGTTACTTACCATGCTTAAAAGTTGGATCTAAAAAATGGAGTACTTTTGAAGAAAAAACAATAATGTTGTAACGACTCGAATTTTTCGCGCTCGAAAATCGACATCCGTACTTCCCATTGTACTAGAATGCCGTAGATTCGACCGTTCAAATCCGATTCGCCGGAGCTTATAACACAATTGAGTATAACAACACAGCGGAATAAAAAAAAATGATATCATATACAATTCCAATGAATACAATATCCAGAATGATATACAACAATGATATCAATATGATACAACAATATCAGAGATAAATAATAATGGTACAGCGGAAATAACAGCAAATGGAAGAGATCTCCAAATGATCTACAAAAGAGAATGGGTCCAACTTCTCCAACGTCAAGCTCGAACCACAAGGAGAAGCAAGTGCAGTCCTGAACTCCAAGAACTGAACTAGCTCCAGATAGTCTACTAAACCTGAATATCTGAAAAACCCAACTCTAGACTGCCCGTGTGGAAAATTGTGGGCACCCAGAGTTTAGGAAGGGAACAATAAACTCCGGATCAGTCATGGGACTGGTGTGAGCAACAAAAACAGTTTATCTTTAAAACAAGCAACAAAGGCTTTTAAACATTGAAATCCGCAATGATTTTTTCGAAAATGAAACTACCATAAGGCCTCCCGCCACACACACAATGCAATCGCAGAATTGGAGGGGATTTCTCCTTATGATAGTCAAACATGCTTACTACGCAAAATCAAAACTCTTTTGATATTATTACTAGTGCATAGTGTAGAAAAACATTTCGAAAATATAATATAAATCTTAGCCAGCATACAACTATTGTTGTATGCCTACGGTAGCTACTACGTTCAATAGCAGGTTACCGCCACATTCCACAGCAGGTAATACAACTAAAAATCGTACAGGGTTCGTATTGTTTCTTTGGATTTCCAACAAATGATCAGGCTAAGGAACTTCCTTACCGAAATAGAAACGCCTCTGGAAAGACGCCCCGGATCCTAACCGGATCTCCGCAAACAAAAGGCCGATGCTACCTCACGCTGTACAGCTGTAACTAGGTAACTAACACACTGACGCTACCTCACGCTGTACAGCTGTAACTAGGTAACTAACACACGAGTCATGTCATCCCCCGGTCGTAACCGACCTTTATCCCGGGATCCCGAAAACCAACAAAGCAACATCATACAGTAATAAATTACCGTGTCCACACGAGTTAAGTATCTGGGCTCCATACCATGATACCACCCTTTATCCAGAAGGAAATGACATACACTAGGGGCGCTACCCCTACAAACCTTTGCCGCAACATTCCTGTTTCGACCATTACCGGGTTGTGAGGCTCGACGAAGTCTCGTCCACAAAGCTACGCTTTTTTCACAAAGCCACGCTTTTTCACAAAGCAACGCTTTGATCAACAATGATCAATCAGCACTTCGTGTGCCACATTACCAAATTGGGAATGTATCACTAGTAACCATCAACTACATAACCTTTGAGCTCGTACGTCTCAGAGAAGGGTGTTAAGCTAAGAGAATAAATTCTCCGCCACCAACAGAAATGTATTTGATAGAAACCAGCTTTACATCTCAAAGTGTAACGTCAGACACACATCCATACAAGTCTGTTCCGGGTTCGAACAGAACCGAAGGCACTTCAGAAGAAGCCCTTGCAAATCCGGGTATTCACAATCTCGATCGGACTTCCCATCACTTAGGGAATCTCTATACCGGAGCCATGATGCAGAGAAAATCGATAGGTCATCATATCGCTCTCGCAAATACCCGGTCTTCACCACCGGTCTTTAAATGCTATCCATATCGTCGTATCACTATTCGGAATGGGTTATATGACACAAAGGTCCTCTCCCGGCTAAACCGAATAACGAGCGCAATTAAAAATCATATGGATACTGGGGTCTCAGTTAAATCACAGCTTAAAGCCCAAAACTTTTCATTCGAATGGTTAAAACAATTTACCATTTCCAATCTTTTAAACAAAAAGATTCATTTCAAAAACCTTCACTGGTTTAAACAATTTCCACACTTTAAATCTTTTAAACAAAAGATTTAATTCACAAAGTTTACCCCGTTCCCAAAGATCCATTTATGGATTTCAAAACAATTTCCATTTCAATTGATTAACTCGTTAAATCTTTAAATCAAGATTTAACTTATAGTTTTCAAAACTCGTTTCCAAAGATTCATTCATAGTCTTCCAAAACAATTCCATTTCAAGTTAGATTAACTCATCCGGTCTTTGAAATAAAGACTCATTTCATAGTTTTCAAAACATTTCAATTCTATTTCAAACTTGAAACCGTTCAACACAATTTGGAAATCCTTTCTTATGTGAAAGCTTTTACTATTTGAAAACAAATAGTTTCATTTCAGAAAAATCCAGTTATATTTACATGAGTTAAAACCCTTGAATTAAATTCAAATTCCCAAATCAATACCTTTAAAATGATTTAACTCATATATAACCTGTATAGCATCTTTAATCCCTAGTTTCAAATCATAGAATTCAATTTCAAACTTGAATTCAAATTTCAATCAAATTATTTAAATTTCAAAACTCGATTCAGTTATTCAAAATAACTTTTATCTTTGAAATTCCATTTCAAAAGCTTTTCATATTAAACTCCAAATTTCCAATTTCAAAATCAATTGAAATTAAAATTTCAATTTCAAAAACATCAAATTTAAATTATCTGTGACTTAACCGATTTCCACGTGAAATCCATATTTGTGTGTGTATGGTGTAGTCCAGGGGTTTTACACACAATAGTGCAACATCAATCATCACAGATATATCGATAAGCGGTAAAATCGATAACGCTTATCTTCATTCACAGATTCATAGATAAAATAAATTTATCAGTCACAAAGATTCATCATTACAATTCGATGTGGGTTTCGGATAACCAACTGGAATCCGACTCCCTGTCGCATCGAAATTCAAGTGCCGTTTTACGGGCCAAGGGTTTCATATTCATATGACGATATATACATCACAGATATAACAGTTTAGCACAAAGCATTACATAGCATCACATCACATAACAAATATATCAATCCATCACATAACATCTAATAACAATCAAACATCTATAATTAAGATGAATAAATTTGTGTGTGGCTTTAAATTTATTTCTCACATAATCACTTTCATCAGTAACTACAATTGATTAAGTCTTAATCACCTTCGTTAATTAATCATTTCTTAATTAATTATCTTAATTAATTAACCCTTAATTGTAATTAATTGAATCTTAATTACTTTTATTAATGGACCCTTTAAATGATTACTTTAATTAATGAATCCTTAACTATTACTTAAATCCTAATTATAATTAATTAATCTTAATATTACGTAATAAATTAAGTAATCACTTAAATAACATTCCATTTTAACTTCTCTTTAGATTTCATTATTTAATATAAGCGACTTTATAAAATGATGTATCAAAACTTAAATAAGTTAAAATTTAATTACTTTAAAATCATCTTACCTAAATACTGAATTTAATTTAGAACTTTGATCAAATCGCCATTTGAAACCATGGTTTACAAGTGTTTAAAATCTGAAAACGTTCACAGTAAAAACTGTTTCTATATCCATTTTTTTTCCCAGACCCGAGCTAATTCAAATTTTCCCCGAGTAAAACTTCGGGCCTCACTACAACTTTAGCTGCTTCGAGTCGCCCACTCATCCACACGAGAACAGCCCTGAGCACATCACCGTTTCCCCAATTTCCTTAACTAAAACCAGATACGTCCACCCACGCGTGCACGTGCACACGTGAACGGCTGCTGCTCCGATCATCGTCACCTCGCCGGCGAGTCATCAGCCTTCCCCATATTCGCCACGAACACCTAGACTCGATCGATCATGCCAGAATCGAAAACGAACCCAATCGACCAAGCCTGGAATCCACAACCATCGGAAACCCATCCCTCACTGACGATCCCAGTCATCATCATCCACGCCATCCCGACCAAAGCTTCACCTCGACCTCCAACATCGATCCCCCATGGACCGGTTCAACTCGATCCTACGATGACCATGAATTTACCTCACGCCTCTCCTCGTTGAAAAACTGACATCGAACCCTAGTTCGTCGATTTCAGAGCACCACCGCAATTAATAAATTAAATCATTATTTTTCTGATGATCTCCCAACACCAACCAAGCTTCAACCCTAATCACGAGACCCCAAGTTATTCTGTCCATCTGAATTTGCCAATGAACCCAAAATTGTTCAAACCGCATGTTCTCCACAGATTCATACTTAAAAATTTTGAAATGGTTCTTAAAAATCATGATTTCACATTACGAATATGTCTATAAGGTTAAAAAAATAATTTTCAGATATTAATTTTCTTTTCCACATCGAATTATTACTGAAATTTCTTGATTTTGAAATAAATACTCTGTGTATTTATTTATACTATTTTAAAAAAACAAATCTATGATATTACAATCATTTTTCATTAAGGAATCATAGCCTAAAATCGATCATGTGAGGAGCAGTTTAATTTTGTTTAAATGGCTTTTAGCCTGTTGAAAAACAGAACAGTGTACAGGTTTCAAAACAAAAACTTCAACTTGTTTTTTTCTTTTTTTTCTTTTTCCAATTCATTTACAGAAGAAATGGGGAAGAGGAAATTTCAAACTTCACTGTAACTAAAGTTTTATAGGAAGACAGAGACAGGAAAACAATGTTTCTAGGGAAATCAAAACACAATCATCCCATTCATTCAGTTCAAAGTTATTGCATTCATGCAGGAGTTCAAGGCACACAAGAGTTTGAACAAGCATAGGTTTACTCACAAGAAAAGGAAACAAAGAAGGTTTGCTCACCTAGTTTTCCAGAAGAAAAGAACAGAGCTACTTTTCTTTTGAAACAGACCGTAGATTGTAAGCTGAAGCCTTCTTCTTGCTTCTTTGATTCACTTCTCTGGTTTGAGTTGTATTATTGTCTAAATTGAAATTTTTGTTTAAATTTTGAATGCTAACTACTTTAGGTTTCCTCAACTTCAAGAACGAAACTGGAAATGAGAAAGACTTAGAAAAAAATGAGTTTACAGGGTATTCATTTTCTTTGTATAAAACAGTGTACATTTTGTACAATTTTCAGAGATACTTTCATAGTTTGGAGGCTGAAATCGTATACATTTGTACTAGATAAGATATTTGCTTTACTACATTAAATGCCCAAGTCCTTTATGCATGCTATTTACCTTACCAGCCTATATATCTTTTAGATTTTTGTTGTACTCGAGACTACCTGGTTATCAAATTCGAGCCATTTGTTTTCATGCTTATCCTATACTTGAATATACTTGCTTTGGGTCTTATTACTATAAATAAATTTCTATTTTTACATGTTGTTAAATTTTAACTAATTTATTTCTAGCTTAAATATTTATTTTACTATAATATTTATCGTCTTATATTTAATTTATAAATCCAAATTATTATTAAACAATTTATTTAAGATTTTATTTCAAATCCAATATACATATATATCCACATATATACAATATTTAAATTTAATCGGTTAACACAAATTTATTCGTCTCGGGGAAACTCGCAATCTATCTACCGTTTTATTTCACAAATTTTATTCAAAAATCAATTTAATTATCAATTTAAATTTATATAAAATTCGGGGTCGTTACAAATGTAAATCTCATGGATCCACGTAAGAGTATCGTTTTCTATTGTAGGGATCCAAGTTTTAAAATTTCTTTGTACCATACAGAAAATAATCTAATTTTGTGTAAGAGAAGTAGTTTATAATTAATAATTATTGACATTTTCATTTAAAGAAAATATTGTTCACGTACCTTAATTATTTTGACATTTTCATGATTTTACACGTTTCAATAATAGGTGTGTTGCAGACATAATGTTGGAATGAACTTTTTTGTGTTTATGTGCTTTGCATAATTATAACGATCTGCATTTCGTACATCCAAAGACGGCACTTAATACGTCCACGATATTCATGTGCCGATCATCTAGTCGTTCTAAAGACAAGTCATTGGGGTAAAAAGAAAAGAAAGGACAAGAAGAAAGAAAACACAGTTCTCACAATGCAATTAATATATATATATATATATATATATATATATATATATATATAGCCAACATAAGACAATACATAACATCATTCCCAAAATGAATATCAAAGTTACACAAATACCAACTTCAGCCAGGAACAGTTATAGCTACCTTCCCCCACAATGCCGATACATAATATACATACACATCGGAAATAAAATAAATATCTAGATAACATCTTAGCCTCCTGCACATGCTCCTCCAAAATGCATCTATAAGAACATGGAATACTTGGATACTCCTACAAATTTGACTACCCAAGAGTTTTAGGGAAAAGAAAGAAAAACTCCAGGTAAGACATAGGTCTTGTGTGAGTAAATTCCAAACAACTGAATTGTTATAGTTATAAAACTCTTTAGAAATACAAGTATCTCATAAGACCACACTGCGCATAAACATGGACGCTTACAAACATATATATATATATATATATATATATATATATATAAGACAAGTACATCACTTTCCAAACTAACAAACTAGCAGCAATTTTTAACAACGATAATAAAGTTGGAAACTTTGCTTTAAAATGTGAGCTTTACTCACCAAAATCTTATGAAAACAAACCAAACTATCGCCACGCTTTGAACTGACAATAGAACTTGGTTTCCCTTTGTAAAAATTCGATTTTGGAAGCTTAAGGTGGCCTAAAGGGTTCGGTCTAGAGGTGTTTTGGCTCGGCCTTGATTGTTTGAGGAGGTATGAGGATGCTAAATGAAGTAGAGAGTAAAAGTATGGTTTTAATATGTTTTCTTAAAAAAATTAAAAGGGAAAAGGTAAGATCTTTTACTTGAAAATTTGAAAGTAGCCATAATTAAAACGAGAGCTTGAGATAAAGATGTCAAAGTTTTTGAAAAAAAAGGAAGAAGTGAATTAAAGTGAGAATTTGAAAAAAATGAAATTGCTTTTATATGATATAAAGTAAATTACCCTTCTCTTCCTTGTCCTTTACCCTTCTCAAACCTTTGTCACATTACCCTCCCCTCTCCCTTTCCATATGCAACCACCATGCCCCCATTCATCACATAACTACCATTTGAAATGTACATGGATAAGTTATCATGATGTGATATTACCTTTTTCACATCTTTTCTCTTTTTTCATTTTTAATTTTAAAAGAAAAGTCAACATAACTTATTTACTTAAGTAAATATTTAACTTACTAACTCAAATCTTTTTCATATGTCATTTATATAAGTGTGTGTACATACATACTCTTGTGCACACAATATTTCTGACAACTTTTGGACGATGAAACGTCGAAAATCCGAAAAACGATTTTTGATCACATTTTCGATTTTTTTCGAACTAAATATTTCTGTAAACCAAATTCCAAAATAACTTCACCATTGTTAGTTATTACTTTAAAAGAGGTTTGTTTTAGTTATAAAATCCATTAATTAATTATTTAAAAATATATTAGATATTCATATGTAAAGTGATTAAATTACAGGTCGTTTCATTCCTCCCCTCAAAAGAATTTCGTCCCGAAATTAGCACACAAAAAGTTAACTCAAAATAACTCAAAGGCAACTCAATTCTATAGGCAAGTGCCTAATCCTTTCAAGAATTCTAAGTGGTCCGACATACCTAGGCGCCAACTTCCAAGCTCTCCTAAATCGAACAACTCCTCTAATCGATGAAATCTTTAAAACATAAAGTCTCCAACCGCAAATTCCAAACCCCTTCATCTTCGGATATCATAGCCCTTTTGTCGATCTTTGAGCTTCTTTCAACCTTCTCTTGATTACAACAACTTTCTCTGTAGCCTTCCGAATCATATCAGGTCTAAAACTAGTCGGTCCTTGGTCTCTACCTAACATACCAGTGACTTGTATGGCCATCCATAAAGAGCTTCATAGAATGCCATGTCAATGTTGACTTAATATTTATTGTTGTAAGAGAATTCCACCAAGTGCGGGTGATCCTCCCACGATCTCCCAAAGTCCAGGATACATGCTCTCGACAAATCCTCCAAAATTCGGTTAACCCTCTCTGTTTGACCATCAATTTGAGGGTTGTATGATGTGCTTAGACTTAACTTAATTCCCAGAGCTGTTTGTAAAGCTTCATAATACTGATCGACAAATGTGGGATCCCAATCACTTACAATGCTCGCTGGAACTTCATGTAATCGGACGATCTCTCTCATAAAAATCTCTACCAATGTTGTTGCAGTCCTTGTCGGCTTACCAGAATAAAATGAGCACTTTTGATTAGCCGATCCACAATGACCCAAGCACCTTCATTAACTTTCCTTGATCGCGGTTCCAATTTGGGATCTCCAATGGTTGTAGCAGCCCAACAATTATTTGGTGATCAGCAGTTCGCAAATCAGTTGACATGGATTAAGATATCCGTCTTCATTCTGAACCACCAAAATGCTCGTTTCATATCCCGATACATCTTATTAACTCCAGGGTGGATACTCAACTTAGATTTATGTCATTCCATAAAAACTTCCTATCTAAGACCATCAACATCCGAGATGCATAACCTTCCATTTATCCTTAGAATGCCATGACTATCAATCTCAAAACCCAAACTTCGACCCTCTTCAACTCCTTGAATGAACTCCACCAGAAGACTATCTTCCCTTTATTTGTTTGCTACCATTTCCTGAAGAGTTGGTGTGACTTCCAAGAGAGCCAAAACAACATTCCTGCTCAGATATCCTACTAATACATTTGCTTTCCCTGGTATATATAGAATATCCAAGTTATAGGCCGCCATAAATTCCAACCATCGCTGCTCCCTTATGTTCAGATCCTTTTACGTGAAAAGATACTTTAGGGACTTATGATCCATGAAGAGCTCGAACTTCTCACCCAACAGGTAATATCTCCACATTTTCAATGCAAACACCACAACCAACAATTCCAAGTCATGTGTTGCATAATTCTTCTCATGAGGCTTCAGCTGCCTGCTAGCATATGCAATGACTCTACCGTGCTAAATCAGAACTGCACCCAACCCTACTCCATAGGCAACGGTATACATAGTCAACCCTTCACCTCCATCAAGAATAGCTAGAACTGGGGCATTGGTCAAACCCCTCTTCAACTCGACAAATTCTTCCACACACTTTGGAGTTTAAACAAATTTTTGATCCTTTTTCATCGAATTGGTTAGGTGTGAGGTAAACTTGGAGTAGTCCTGGATGAACCTCCTACAAAATCCAGCCATGTCTAGGAAACTTTTGACCTCTGTTAGGGTCTACGGTCTCTTAAAATCTCAAACAGCCGCTAACTCTGCTGGGTCCGCTGAAATGTCATCCTCCAACACAACATGTCCTAGGAATCTTACTTCTAATTACCAAAAATGTCATTTAGAAAACGTAGCTTTTAAAACGTGCCTTCTTAATGTCTCCAGCACCACTTCCAAATGGTGTTTGTGCTCTTCCTCGTCTTAGAGTAAATAAGGATATCATCTATGAAAACTAACATAAACTTATTGAAAACATCCCTAACGACGCGATTCATAAGATCTACGAAATAAGCGGGCGCATTGGTTAGCCCAAAAGGTATAACCAACAAACTAAAGAAAAAAAATCTAGCCCTCTAAATGCAGTTAAGGTTATACTATCCTCCGTTACCCTTAACTGGTGAAATCCTGTAGGAAGGTCCAATTGGGAAAATACTCAAGCATTATGAAGTAGGTCAAACAGGTCGTCTATGCGGGGTAATGAGTACTTATTTCAAATTGTTTACTTGTTTAACTCCTTATAATCCACACAAAGTCTTAAAGATCCGTCTGATTTTGCCACAATAACTGTAGCTGCTCCTCAACTCGAACGACTCGGTCTAATCAGCCTCTTTTCAACAAATCATCAGTCTGATCCTTTAACTTGTTCTTCTCTCTCGGGTTATTTTACGAATAAGTTGAATAACGAGTCTCGCATCGGGAATTAAGCCTATACAAAACTCTATCTCCTAATGTGGGGGTAGACTAGTAACTTCTTCAACAACGTCAGGGAAATCCTTAACAGTTAATATATACCTTAAATCTTCTTGGAATGAATCTAACGCATACAAGAAACTACTCATTCACATGTTTGGATCATCACATGATACTTTAACAATTCTTCCCAATTTGGTTACTAAAGATAATATCTTTCTAATCTAGTCTAAAACCGCACTATACTTTGATAGCCAATCCATACCAAGTATAACATCAAACCACATGAAATCTAGGACAAACAAGTCACAAGAAAAATGGTGGGTAAGGTAAGTAATCAGTATATCTTAACAAATCATGCACAAATTAGTTGTACCTCCTATGGGGTAAGCTACACAGATAGGAGTTTCTAAGAATTTAGGGAAATGTTGCAATTTACTTACTGATTCTAGAGAAATGAAACTATGGGAAGCCCCGGTATCAAACAATATTTGAACAACAATGCCATTGACGATTAAAGTACCTTCAAGAACTCTTTCCCTTTCACATCTGTCGAGGTTGATGGTTCATCCTTGTTGGAATAAACTTTGACTTGTTGGCCCTTCTTCATTAGCGAGAAATCCTTCACCATATCCCCTAGTTGTTGACAATTAAAACAGATCGTCCTCTGAACCATCGTGGAAATAGGTCCTGCTTGCTGCTTCGAAGCTTTGGAATTTGGACATAATCTTGCAATATGGCCCTTCTGTTTGCAAATAAAACAACCACTATCCTTACCTCAAAGCCATATCTATGAAATCTATAAAAAATCTCTTTAGATGGGTAGTCTTCTTATCCTAGAAACCTTCCCTCATCCCCATCACAAATATCTCGTTCTTCTTAAGAAGGGTGTTAAACAACTCCGAGCCAAATCTTGACAGCTTATTAAACTTAGTCTCATACATTGAAACTATTAAATCTCCTTATTTATGATCCAAGAAACTCCTATAAATGCGGGTCTTTCCTGCAGTGGGCATGAACATGTCTTCAAACACCTCCTTAAATCTAGCCCAAGAAAAACCATCCTCTGGAACATTCACTATAACGGAGTCCCATCATGCTGCAGCTCCATTTCACAACAGCCATGATGCTAAGAAACCCTTCTGCTCATCTGATATATCCAGCCCCTTGAAACTCTTTTCGTCAAAATGAAGTCAAGCTTGGACTTTGACGATGGATTATGTGCCCTTATATGGCTTTCCTCCCAGATTAATATAGTTTTTGCACAGAGCTACAAACTTCACATGGGACTGCACGGTGCTGCCTCTTCAACTACTCCAACTCTTCCAACATTGGGAGCGTTACAATTGGTGGTCATGGTGCTACTAGCTCCTCTACTTTGTCTTGCCCTATTACTCATTCTTACTACATGGATATAGTAAGATAACTTTAGAATACTTAGATGAGATAATCTTAAGGGAAATGACACTAAATCGAACGTATCAAAGCTAATTGTAATAATTCAAATATATATATATATATAATTAAAACTATGCACTCTCGTAGAATAAACTCATTCTAGGGTATTACTAACCCTATCTCTAATGAGTTGACCCCAATCAAGGCCTAGGTGTTCGCTCAACCTAAGCTTTGATACCACTTGTAACGATCCACCTTTCTTACACCCAAAGATGACACTTAATACATCCATGGTATTCATGTGTCGATCATCTAAGTGTCTGAAAGACTAGTTGTTAGAGTAAAAAGAAAATAAAAGATAAGAAGAAAGAAAACATAGAATCCATGACATAATGGAAAAAAATATATAGTCAACATAAGATAATACATAGCACCATTCCCAAAATGAATATCAGAGTTACACGAATACTAACTTCAACCAGGGATAGTTATAGATAAATGACCCTACAATGCTGAACACAATATGCATACACTGCGAAAAAAAAAAATCTTGATAAAGTCGAAGCCTCCCGCTCCATGCTCCTCCAAAATGCATCCGTAAGAACTTTAGACTACTTGGGTACTCATACAAATTTGACTACTCAAGTTTTTAGGAAAAAGAAAGAAAAACTACGGATCAGACATGGGTCTATCGTGAGTAAACTCCAAACAACCGAATTGTTATACTTATAAAACTCTTTAAAAATAAAAGTGTTTCGTAAGACCAAGCCGCATATAAACACTGATGGGTTTTTACCTTACGATAACCAAAACCCGTTTTTTTTATAGAAAATCCAATGATATTACAGTAATGTTGTGACGACCCGACTTTTTCTCCATGGAAAGTCGCATCATCTTTAATAAATAAAGGGATAGAAAAGAGAAAAGATAGAGAAGAAAGAAGAAACAACATCAGAATCTAAACAGCGGAACGAATAAATTATATTAATCACATAAAATATTACATTGTATCATATACAACAACTATCAGAGTTACACAGCTTATATAACACATACTAGACAGTTATAAACACCTGTCTAAACATTACAACTCAAAACACAACTTAAACAAATGACTCAGAGATCAACACAGCGGAAATACAGATATCTAAACGCTGAAGCCTCCTGCTCCATTGCTCCTTCAGAATTCGTCAAAGCAAACCTGAATCCCTTGGCTACTCGTAAAAATTTGAGTACCCAAGAGTTTATAAAAACAGAAATAAACACTTGGGTCAGACATGGGTCTGGTGTGAGTAAACGGTTAAAATTTGCTTAACTTCAAAACCTTTTGAAAACAAAGTTATCACGTAAGACTTCCCACACATAAACATGGAAAAGTTTTTACCTTACGCTAACCAAAACTTTTGATAGGAAATCGAGTTATATTATAATAGGGTCTAGGGTTTTCAAATAAATAAGAAATAGCCGAAATTGTTACATTATTAAATTCCAGCATACTAGCCACAAAGTGGGTTATACAATCAAGTCCGATGGCACTTATTGGAAGTTGGATTCCATACAATGGCAGGGCTACCGGGGTACCGCCCATCACAGTACGTGGCCTAGATCAACGTACCGAGGATCACGCACAATCCCCTGCAACACAAGGCCGGAACCATCCCTTACTGGATAATTCCCGCATAAGAAACCCCAGCGGTTGTAGCTATTCAACCGCCCACACAGCCGAATAAAAAGAAGGGACCTCTAGACAGGGGAATCTTATACTACTTGGGTGCTACCCACTAACCTTGCTGCACCTCCCCTGTTTTAGCCATTCCCGGTTTGATGAGGCTTGAGGCTACGATTACCTTTTAATAGAACACATCTATCTTAGAATGCTCATCGTCCACCTGACGATGTGTTGAAAGCATTCAATCCATACAAGTTCGTTCCGAGTTCGAACGAAACCGAAGGCATTATCTCGTTACACTCATTTTGGAATCACCCTCAGAGTTAACGACAATAACCCTTGCACTCTGAATCTTCATCTTCACTTGAGATTCACGACCTAACGTTTAACTTGGATCGATGTGGTATTCGGATATCCAAATCTGGAAACCCGATCCCGGTCTCATCGAAATCCAAACGTATTTTAAAGGCCAAGTTGTTTAAAGGTTTAAACAATTCAATTCAATACTTGAATTCACACAGCATTTAACACAGATAAATATCACACATTTATCACAGATATATCCAATATCATATCACAGAATATCACAGCATATCATCCAATAGATATCATCCAATTCAGATATTCTACACAACCATCATCCATAAGCAACAATTATTAACCCTATGTTATAATTAATTTAATTAACTTAAATTAAATTAATTACTTAAGAATTAATTATCTAACCTTGCTTAATCACTCATTAATTAATTACAAACCTTTAATTAATTAATTACTCATTAAATATTAATCATCCTTGATTAATTATTCATTAATTACATAAAGTAATTATCCTTTAATTAATTTTACAAATTAATTATTCTTAACCATTAACAATAATTAACCTTCATTAATTAATTATTAATTAATTACATAAATTAATGATCCTTAATTAATTACTTCCATTAATCATCTTTAATTAATCATAAACAGTAATTACCATCCTATATTACTTACCTTAATTAATTAACTCCTTAATTAATTATATTAAATCCATTGATTAATTACACCAAGAAATAAATCCTTAATTACTTCTCCTAAGTAATTATCCTTTAATTAAATTACATCTTGTAATTATACATTAATTACTTACAGTAATTACACTTATTAATTTCATTAAGTATTTATACTTAATCAACATCAAGTGATTATCTTTAATTAATTTACGAATTTTAATTAACTAAAATTAATCACATTCACTAATTACAATTGGGTAATTCATCCTTTAATTACCTTTAAACAAATTAATTAATCTTTAATTACAGATTAATTATTCTTTTAATTATTAATTAATAAACCTTAATTATCAATTAATAAAACTTAATAACAAATTAATTAATCCTTAATTATTAGTTAATCAATCCTTGATTACCATTTGATTAATCCTTAATTAATCTTTAATTACAAATTAATCACCCCTTAATTAATAATTAATAAAACCTAATTATTAATTAATAAAACTTAATTACAAATTAAGTACTTTTTAATTACCAATTAATTTACCTTTAATTACAAATTTATTAATCTTTACTTACTAAATTAATTAATCTCTAATCATTAATTAATCAATCTCTAATCACTTAATTAATTCATCTCTAATCATTAATTAATCCTTAATCATTAGTTAATTAAATTAATTGATTTCTCTTAATTAATTTCTTAACTAGTCCTTTATCATTAATTAATTACATTAATTAATCATACTTTAATTTTCTTAATTAACTTAATTAATTTCAAATCATTAAAACCTTAATTATTTTAAGATAAAAACATTATCTTATTAATGCCTTAATTATCAATAAAACATTTTATCTTAATAAATGACCTAATTATCATTTCAATTTAAAACATTTTATCATTACAATTAACTTTACTTAATCGAATCATTTATTAAGATTGAATAAAATAAACATTTAACTTGATAAATTAAAGTTACCAAAACTTCCTTTAAATATTTAAAATATTATCAAGTAGTAGTTTTAAAACTAGCTTCAATTTAAATTTTCAAAACCTTGCTTTTATTAAAACTTTGTTAAAATTTTAAAGTTAAAATCTGGAAACAGTTCTCTTACGATCACGAAGACAAACCCGAGCACAAACCAAAATTCCTCGAGTTTCCCTTCGAGCCGACTTCTACTTCGAGTCGCACTCTCATATTCTCGAGACCAAACCCGTGAACAATTTCTTCTTCCCAAACCCATCGACCATCTTTGTTCCAAACGTGCACGTGCACAGTCGATCGCGATGACATCGACCACCGCCGACACCTTCAACCCATCGTCGATTACCTCTACAAACAATTCCGACCACCCCAGGCATCATCACAAAGCCTAAATCGAAAACGAGTAAATCGATAGAAAAACTGGAACCAAACGTGATCGGAAATCCACCAATCGCCGATGATCTCGTCCACGATCATCCACGCCTTCATCATCCAAGCTTCGTCTCGGTCTCCAGCTTTGATTCCTCCACTTGCGGTGAAGTCCGATCAACCCCTGACATCACAGCGAACTCAAACCCATCGTCGACTCAACCATCTCACAAAACCCTAAAATCATTCCGCTTGACCATCATGATCGATGAAAATTTATGCGAGTATTTTTCCTGGAATCTCCAACATCCAATCTAACTTCACCCACGATCTCGAAGCCAAATCATCCCCCGATCACCAGAATTCGACAGAAAACCCATCACAGTTCAACTCACTATATCTCGACAACCACGAATTTAAAAATCTTGAATCTATTATCAAAAATCACCATTTTCAAGTATGAATCAGTTTACATAATCAAAGAGAGAAATTTAGACATTCGATTTTCTTACTTATATATGATCTTTACTGTTATATTTTATTTTTGAAATAAATACTCAGTATATTCATTTGAAACTATTTTTAAAAATTAAATCTGGTTAATTCTATCATTTTTCATTTAGGGATCATATCCTAAAATAGATTGAAGAAGGAGAATTTGAATTTTCTTGAACTTTGTTTTAGCCTGTTAACTTTTGAACAGAGGAGTGATTTTCTCTATACAGGCATACATACTCATCTTTACATATATATACCAACATGCAGGCATATTTAACAACTAATCAATCATTTTTTTTATAACATACATCAAATGTCAACCACATACATCAAAATATATAGGCAGATTCAAGTGAGTTTACTCACTGGAAAGCTAGAACAGAGGCATCTAAATCAACAGATAAGCATATATATACAGAGGCTTAATTATATACGTACATATAGAACAATTATCATCACAGATTCACATGCAATCAGATGATTACCTACTTAACTTTTAATTAAAGTGTTTACTCACCTTTTAACCAAAATGCAGAGACCCTGAAAACTGGATGGAACTTAGAAACTTGAATTTGCAATAGAAAGTGTTTAGACTTTTTGAAACTGGAAACTTGGAAGCTTTAAGATCTTGATTGATGCAGTTTGAAGCTTTATTGCTGCTGATTACAGGTTTGGACCTTGCTTTGGTTTTGAGAAATTGTTTTCAGGTTTGAAAAAAAGATACAGGTTTGAATATCAACAGATTTGAAATACAGGCTTTGATTCTTCTTGCTTATGAAAATGATTACAGGATTTTTAAATTCTGGTTTGAGGAATGAATTCAGGTTTTGATTTTGAACTTGAGCTTTGTAAAATGCTTTCAGGTTGTTTTGAGTTTTCTTGAGGAAATAAATTTCAGGGTTTTAAGTTTTGAACTGAGATTTGCTTTACAGGATTTGATGTTTCTTTGTTTTAGAAATCGTGAAGATAGGAAAAGAAATGAAGAAGATAGATGTTTGTTTATATAATGTTAAATTAGGATTTATTAAAATTAGAGAAAAAGAAAATAAATTATGACACTTGTCTTCAACCTTATTTAATATGCTAACACATGTTACTTAGCATGATTTAGAGGCTAACACTTGTAATTTAAGCATTTTATATTATTTTTAAAAGATTTTAAAAACTTTTATATTTATTTCTTAATTAATAAATACATTTGTAATTTAATAAATGCTTTCTAAATATTACATAAATACAATCTTTAAAGAAAATAAAATATAAACCAATTATGATTTAAATAAAAATCATATAAAATATTTTAAACTCATTTTTAAATGCTAATTTAAAAGCTTTTGTATTTATTCCTATTAAATAAATACTCTTCCAAATTTCTATAAACAAATTTCTTTAAAGAGAATAATATAAAACAAATCTTATTTTTAAATAAAAACTTTTATTCATATATTTTAAATCCAAACTATATTTTTTATTTTATTTTAAGATATTTCTTTAAATTCAATTCTTAAATTCAATTTCAAAGTCAATTTAAAATCTAAATTTAAAATCAATTCAAATAAATATAGATATCAATTTTAAACAAGCACATTATTAATTATAAATAATTATCCTATTTAAAATCAATTTAAATACACATATATATATATTTTTAACAATACTTATTAAATTTGAAAATAAGTCTATTTAAAATCTATTTATATTTAAAAACAATCTCAATATTAAATTGTTTGAAAATAACACTTTTGCCAATTTTAAATAATTAATAAAGAGATTATCACATTTTAAATTCCCTGAAATTCCGGGATATCACATTCCTCCCTCCTTAAAAGAATTTCGTCCTCGAAATTTAAAACAAAAGATAATCCAAAGATTTTATTTTATAACAATCTAAGCATACCTATCAGCCATATACAACCAAACAAACAATTTCATCCAAACAACCAATTCAATCAAACAAACAATTCTATCAAACAAACAATTTTAGCTATCCGGACACAGATCCCGGATAAGCTTCTTAAAATTTCCTTGAGTTTCCCAGGTATAGATACTGGGATACTCGCTCTACTGAATCCAAAACTAGCTATACTATTTAGCTACTGAGCTCCTACTCATCTAGATCTATGATCTGAACAAGATATCAGACCACAGACAAGATCAACTCAACTACCAAACCTTCCTGAATTGTTGGTTCCAAAACCAATGATGGACCATACACGTATTCCCTCAGAGATACGTGAAATACATTGAATCACAGACTTCCAAACTGGCAATTCAAACCTTAAAAGCCAAACACTGATCCTTACAAAACTTAGAAGAATCCAAAATGCAACGGAGCTAACTTCCTGGTCTTACCCAAATCTTATAGCTCCTTCGATTGGAGAAAACTTATCCAAAATCAAATCCCCGTCTTCGAAATCCAAATTCCTTCGGACGATCCTGGGCTGCCTACATCCTTCCTGATCAGCTCATCCTTCGCTGATGCCTTAAAAAAACAAACCAGACCAAAAACAACTCATCAAAATGATACTCTCAAGATCTACCAAAACCAAAAACACCAACTCTACTACCATCAGTAGACTACAATTTACTTCTCCTATCTGGAAAAGACAAAGCAGATGCACTCACCAATCTGACCTTCAGATCCAGAAAAATTTCCTGTAGAAACCCTCTAAACCAAACACTGCAACTTCCGGTTGCTTCCACTCTAGAACAGCTGCCACCTTGCTTCTGCTGCACAACTCAGATCTGGAGAAGATGAGAATGTCGTCGATGAATCACAAGCACAGACTAGACAACACATCCTGGAAATATGGTTCAATAGATCCATAAAAAGAAAACTCAGAAGTTCTAGGAAATCCTGAGCTGCCTCACCAAACTCTATCTCTAGGAGACATTCTTCTACTAAGCTGAACCACCAGTACCACTCCTGGAATCCTAGTCAATAAGGAACTCAATCTCAAATGCAGACAAACTTCTGACTTCCCTGAAGACATCCGGAAAATCTCTGATAACACAAGAGAACACTCAAACTATCGCAAGTCACTTTTGTGATCAACCCATCCTAATTCCAAAGAAACTGCTCTCTTTTTACCAATCAGAACAGCTTACACTTATCTATCCACTCCATCGAAGAAATGGATCCATTCTGCAGCTTCTGAACTCCACCTCTTAGAAAACTGCTTAGCCAGAAAATCTTCTTGCTGGAACACAGAACACTTCCGAGCTGCACTGCTGACACAGATGCCAAAGACTTCCTAATCCAAAGCTTCTTGAGAAACTCGTACCTCAAACCAAACTCAAACACCCTGCTAAACTCAGCCACAACACCGATGCTGACACATTTCCTAAAACTTGCTCCAAAAGAAAACATTTTCGAAGACATCCATAGTTACTGCGTCTCACCATGTAGTTGCTTCTTCCTGAAGTTGCCAAGATATCATCACTTGCTTCAGCTCTTCCGACAGATCCAAACTCTCAAAAATCTGCTCACACGAGCGCGATCAAACTTACACTACAATGATGGACTCCGAACCTTAACAGGTTTCCTTCAGAGATCAATGAAATCCTTACATCAAGCAAAGCTCACTCGAGATGGTATTAGGTCTACAGTCTCGACAGATACACTTCCAATCTCAAACATCCAAACTCCAACCATTGGTAGTCGTGTTACACACACCACTACCCTTTCTACCTTTATAACTTATATTGGAAAACCCGAATAGGTAACCCAACAAATAGGTAGAATAAATATATATATAATTATATAAAAATTACAAATACGCTCTCTCAAGATAGACACCACTCCAGAGCCTAGGTATTCACTCAACCAAGAGCTCTAATACCAACTGTGACGACCCGACTTTTTCTCCACGGAAAGTCGCATCATCTTTAATAAATAAAGGGATAGAAAAGAGAAAAGATAGAGAAGAAAGAAGAAACAACATCAGAATCTAAACAGCGGAACGAATAAATTATATTAATCACATAAAATATTACATTGTATCATATACAACAACTATCAGAGTTACACAGCTTATATAACACATACTAGACAGTTATAAACACCTGTCTAAACATTACAACTCAAAACACAACTTAAACAAATGACTCAGAGATCAACACAGCGGAAATACAGATATCTAAACGCTGAAGCCTCCTGCTCCATTGCTCCTTCAGAATTCGTCAAAGCAAACCTGAATCCCTTGGCTACTCGTAAAAATTTGAGTACCCAAGAGTTTATAAAAACAGAAATAAACACTTGGGTCAGACATGGGTCTGGTGTGAGTAAACGGTTAAAATTTGCTTAACTTCAAAACCTTTTGAAAACAAAGTTATCACGTAAGACTTCCCACACATAAACATGGAAAAGTTTTTACCTTACGCTAACCAAAACTTTTGATAGGAAATCGAGTTATATTATAATAGGGTCTAGGGTTTTCAAATAAATAAGAAATAGCCGAAATTGTTACATTATTAAATTCCAGCATACTAGCCACAAAGTGGGTTATACAATCAAGTCCGATGGCACTTATTGGAAGTTGGATTCCATACAATGGCAGGGCTACCGGGGTACCGCCCGTCACAGTACGTGGCCTAGATCAACGTACCGAGGATCACGCCCAATCCCCTGCAACACAAGGCCGGAACCATCCCTTACTGGATAATTCCCGCATAAGAAACCCCAGCGATTGTAGCTATTCAACCGCCCACACAGCCGAATAAAAAGAAGGGACCTCTAGACAGGGGAATCTTATACTACTTGGGTGCTACCCACTAACCTTGCTGCACCTCCCCTGTTTTAGCCATTCTCGGTTTGATGAGGCTTGAGGCTACGATTACCTTTTAATAGAACACATCTATCTTAGAATGCTCATCGTCCACCTGACGATGTGTTGAAAGCATTCAATCCATACAAGTTCGTTCCGGGTTCGAACGAAACCGAAGGCATTATCTCGTTACACTCATTTTGGAATCACCCTCAGAGTTAACGACAATAACCCTTGCACTCTGAATCTTCATCTTCACTTGAGATTCACGACCTAACGTTTAACTTGGATCGATGTGGTATTCGGATATCCAAATCTGGAAACCCGATCCCGGTCTCATCGAAATCCAAACGTATTTTAAAGGCCAAGTTGTTTAAAGGTTTAAACAATTCAATTCAATACTTGAATTCACACAGCATTTAACACAGATAAATATCACACATTTATCACTGATATATCCAATATCATATCACAGAATATCACAGCATATCATCCAATAGATATCATCCAATTCAGATATTCTACACAACCATCATCCATAAGCAACAATTATTAACCCTATGTTATAATTAATTTAATTAACTTAAATTAAATTAATTACTTAAGAATTAATTATCTAACCTTGCTTAATCACTCATTAATTAATTACAAACCTTTAATTAATTAATTACTCATTAAATATTAATCATCCTTGATTAATTATTCATTAATTACATAAAGTAATTATCCTTTAATTAATTTTACAAATTAATTATTCTTAACCATTAACAGTAATTAACCTTCATTAATTAATTATTAATTAATTACATAAATTAATGATCCTTAATTAATTACTTCCATTAATCATCTTTAATTAATCATAAACAGTAATTACCATCCTATATTACTTACCTTAATTAATTAACTCCTTAATTAATTATATTAAATCCATTGATTAATTACACCAAGAAATAAATCCTTAATTACTTCTCCTAAGTAATTATCCTTTAATTAAATTACATCTTGTAATTATACATTAATTACTTACAGTAATTACACTTATTAATTTCATTAAGTATTTATACTTAATCAACATCAAGTGATTATCTTTAATTAATTTACGAATTTTAATTAACTAAAATTAATCACATTCACTAATTACAATTGGGTAATTCATCCTTTAATTACCTTTAAACAAATTAATTAATCTTTAATTACAGATTAATTATTCTTTTAATTATTAATTAATAAACCTTAATTATCAATTAATAAAACTTAATAACAAATTAATTAATCCTTAATTATTAGTTAATCAATCCTTGATTACCATTTGATTAATCCTTAATTAATCTTTAATTACAAATTAATCACCCCTTAATTAATAATTAATAAAACCTAATTATTAATTAATAAAACTTAATTACAAATTAAGTACTTTTTAATTACCAATTAATTTACCTTTAATTACAAATTTATTAATCTTTATTTACTAAATTAATTAATCTCTAATCATTAATTAATCAATCTCTAATCACTTAATTAATTCATCTCTAATCATTAATTAATCCTTAATCATTAGTTAATTAAATTAATTGATTTCTCTTAATTAATTTCTTAACTAGTCCTTTATCATTAATTAATTACATTAATTAATCATACTTTAATTTTCTTAATTAACTTAATTAATTTCAAATCATTAAAACCTTAATTATTTTAAGATAAAAACATTATCTTATTAATGCCTTAATTATCAATAAAACATTTTATCTTAATAAATGACCTAATTATCATTTCAATTTAAAACATTTTATCATTACAATTAACTTTACTTAATCGAATCATTTATTAAGATTGAATAAAATAAACATTTAACTTGATAAATTAAAGTTACCAAAACTTCCTTTAAATATTTAAAATATTATCAAGTAGTAGTTTTAAAACTAGCTTCAATTTAAATTTTCAAAACCTTGCTTTTATTAAAACTTTGTTAAAATTTTAAAGTTAAAATCTGGAAACAGTTCTCTTACGATCACGAAGACAAACCCGAGCACAAACCAAAATTCCTCGAGTTTCCCTTCGAGCCGACTTCTACTTCGAGTCGCACTCTCATATTCTCGAGACCAAACCCGTGAACAATTTCTTCTTCCCAAACCCATCGACCATCTCTGTTCCAAACGTGCACGTGCACAGTCGATCGCGATGACATCGACCACCGCCGACACCTTCAACCCATCGTCGATTACCTCTACAAACAATTCCGACCACCCCAGGCATCATCACAAAGCCTAAATCGAAAACGAGTAAATCGATAGAAAAACTGGAACCAAACGTGATCGGAAATCCACCAATCGCCGATGATCTCGTCCACGATCATCCACGCCTTCATCATCCAAGCTTCGTCTCGGTCTCCAGCTTTGATTCCTCCACTTGCGGTGAAGTCCGATCAACCCCTGACATCACAGCGAACTCAAACCCATCGTCGACTCAACCATCTCACAAAACCCTAAAATCATTCCGCTTGACCATCATGATCGATGAAAATTTATGCGAGTATTTTTCCTGGAATCTCCAACATCCAATCTAACTTCACCCACGATCTCGAAGCCAAATCATCCCCCGATCACCAGAATTCGACAGAAAACCCATCACAGTTCAACTCACTATATCTCGACAACCACGAATTTAAAAATCTTGAATCTATTATCAAAAATCACCATTTTCAAGTATGAATCAGTTTACATAATCAAAGAGAGAAATTTAGACATTCGATTTTCTTACTTATATATGATCTTTACTGTTATATTTTATTTTTGAAATAAATACTCAGTATATTCATTTGAAACTATTTTTAAAAATTAAATCTGGTTAATTCTATCATTTTTCATTTAGGGATCATATCCTAAAATAGATTGAAGAAGGAGAATTTGAATTTTCTTGAACTTTGTTTTAGCCTGTTAACTTTTGAACAGAGGAGTGATTTTCTCTATACAGGCATACATACTCATCTTTACATATATATACCAACATGCAGGCATATTTAACAACTAATCAATCATTTTTTTTATAACATACATCAAATGTCAACCACATACATCAAAATATATAGGCAGATTCAAGTGAGTTTACTCACTGGAAAGCTAGAACAGAGGCATCTAAATCAACAGATAAGCATATATATACAGAGGCTTAATTATATACGTACATATAGAACAATTATCATCACAGATTCACATGCAATCAGATGATTACCTACTTAACTTTTAATTAAAGTGTTTACTCACCTTTTAACCAAAATGCAGAGACCCTGAAAACTGGATGGAACTTAGAAACTTGAATTTGCAATAGAAAGTGTTTAGACTTTTTGAAACTGGAAACTTGGAAGCTTTAAGATCTTGATTGATGCAGTTTGAAGCTTTATTGCTGCTGATTACAGGTTTGGACCTTGCTTTGGTTTTGAGAAATTGTTTTCAGGTTTGAAAAAAAGATACAGGTTTGAATATCAACAGATTTGAAATACAGGCTTTGATTCTTCTTGCTTATGAAAATGATTACAGGATTTTTAAATTCTGGTTTGAGGAATGAATTCAGGTTTTGATTTTGAACTTGAGCTTTGTAAAATGCTTTCAGGTTGTTTTGAGTTTTCTTGAGGAAATAAATTTCAGGGTTTTAAGTTTTGAACTGAGATTTGCTTTACAGGATTTGATGTTTCTTTGTTTTAGAAATCGTGAAGATAGGAAAAGAAATGAAGAAGATAGATGTTTGTTTATATAATGTTAAATTAGGATTTATTAAAATTAGAGAAAAAGAAAATAAATTATGACACTTGTCTTCAACCTTATTTAATATGCTAACACATGTTACTTAGCATGATTTAGAGGCTAACACTTGTAATTTAAGCATTTTATATTATTTTTAAAAGATTTTAAAAACTTTTATATTTATTTCTTAATTAATAAATACATTTGTAATTTAATAAATGCTTTCTAAATATTACATAAATACAATCTTTAAAGAAAATAAAATATAAACCAATTATGATTTAAATAAAAATCATATAAAATATTTTAAACTCATTTTTAAATGCTAATTTAAAAGCTTTTGTATTTATTCCTATTAAATAAATACTCTTCCAAATTTCTATAAACAAATTTCTTTAAAGAGAATAATATAAAACAAATCTTATTTTTAAATAAAAACTTTTATTCATATATTTTAAATCCAAACTATATTATTATTATTTTTATTTTAAGATATTTCTTTAAATTCAATTCTTAAATTCAATTTCAAAGTCAATTTAAAATCTAAATTTAAAATCAATTCAAATAAATATAGATATCAATTTTAAACAAGCACATTATTAATTATAAATAATTATCCTATTTAAAATCAATTTAAATACACATATATATATATATTTAACAATACTTATTAAATTTGAAAATAAGTCTATTTAAAATCTATTTATATTTAAAAACAATCTCAATATTAAATTGTTTGAAAATAACACTTTTGCCAATTTTAAATAATTAATAAAGAGATTATCACATTTTAAATTCCCTGAAATTCCGGGATATCACAAATGTCTAGGGTTTAAAATAAATATTTAATATAGCTGAAATGCTTGCATCTCACAATCCAATATATTTAAGCCAAACCAAGTATGTTCGATACTTATTTGAAAATGGATTCCATGCAATCAAAAGGCTACTGAGGCACCGCCTGCCACAGTACACCTTTAGATAAAATATACCGAGGTCCTCGCCTAGACCCCCTGCCACACAGGACCGGCCCACTCCTTACTAGATAGTATCAAATATGATCATCTCTTAGTTGTGATCAACAACCGCACTGGGCGTCGAAGCATACATCAAAAAGTACTCATATCGATCTAGATTAGGGATGACAATACCTTAATGTGTGCGACCCATATAGCCCTGCTGCATCTCCCATGTTTCAATCATTCCCGATTGTGAGGCGTTAGGCTATGCTTTACCTTTTCATATAGCAATCCCACTTGGAATGCTAACAGATTGCTAACACTGCCCTCTAAACGATAATGCAATACCAACATTCATCCATATAGGCTGTTCAGGATATGAACAAACTGAAAGCACTACTTCTACTACACCCTTTTTGTAATTACCCTCAGTATTAGTAGCAAGTAGCCCTTGCACTTCAAATTTGTTCATCTTTGATTCCATCATCTTCTAGATGTTTCCAATTCGAATGCTTACATTGGTTCAAAGTGATTTTTTGGATAACTCATGTTATCCGATCCTGGTCTCTTCGAACTAACATTTGATAATTTAAAAAAAAAGGTCAAGTTATGGATAGTGGACACATCCACTATCTGGGGTGTGTATAGATTTGCATATGGAAAATAAGACATCCTATACTTATCCCCACTTTTCGATTTCAAACAGTACTATACCTTGATTAACAATGAAGTTAGATAAGTTAGAAACGAACCTTGACTCGACGTACATTCTTACATCTCGGGATAAAGACGAGTTTCCATACCTCGGAATTTAGTGTTAATTATACGATGAAATATCTTCCATATACTTAGTTTATCATGACCCATTTATCAAAATTAACTCTTTTATATTTATGACGTTTTCGACATTTCGACTTCTCTATCCCTCGCCTAGAAAATTAAATTCTAGATCTCAGAGATAGAGGAAAGTCTGCTCATCGACTTTTAGCGCTAAATACAAGATGACTTAATTCTAATACAACATGTTAATGTTTTAGTATAACTTATCATATTTGTTTGGCTATTTAATGGTATAGACAAAGAAATCCCTTGTATTTAAACCATTCTTAGTAAAAGAAAATCTGCTTTTTAAACAAACCGATCCTTGAAAATATAGTAACTAAAAATTAAAACCCTTATTTAAATCAATTAAAATATGTTTAAACCCCTTTTACTTAATAATAATTATATCTGAATTAAATCTTAACTGATTAAGTAATAATTAAACCCTACCTGATTTATAATTAACTAATAATTAAATATCACTTAATTAATTAAATATATACCTTACTTAAATAATAATTAATTAAATAATTAACCTTTACTTAAATAATAATTAGTTAAATAATTAACCTTTAATTAAACAATTAACCTTTACTTAATTAACTAATTATAATTATATTACTTAATTAACGATTACGTACTAATTGCCTTTACTTAACTAATAATTTTTTACTAATTATCTTTACTTAATTTATTAACTAAAAAATCATTAAACCTTTACTTAATTAATAAATAATTATCTTTTAATACTCATAATATATTTGAAATACTTTTCAAAGATATTTATAGTGAAAACATTTTTAGTTTGCACAAAAAGTGTTTGTTTTACGAACTGCATCCACAATAACTATCGCAATGGATACCATAATCTTAAACTAGTTTTATATCCAATATCCTTCAAGCCTTTACTTTTATTTTTAAAATTACTTTATAAACTTAGTATAAAAAGTTTTTAGAAAACAAAAAGTAAAGTTTTTAGAAACTTCATAAAACATTATAAAACTTTACAAACTTTTCTTGGAAATAGGCCAGTAAACAATTTTTAAAATGCAAGGGATCTCTATGTCACAACATCAACAAAAAAAGTGCTAGCTTTCCTTTTAGCCTACAACATCCATACATAAGCTCATACATATAAACAAATGCCATAACCAACATACAAGTAAAGATTATTACTTTGCACACCATTATTTTACTTTTTAACTTATACTTTCAAGTCCTTACAAATAATTACATAATACATACATACATACACATACATACACACACACAGATATATATATATATATATATATATATAATACAAGCACATCACTTTCCAAACTAACGAACTAGCAACAATTTTTAACAACAATAATAAAGTTGGAAACTTTGCTTAAAAATGTGAGCTTTACTCATCAAAATCTCACTTAAACAAACCAAACTATCACCACGCTTTGAATTGCCACTAGAACTTGGTTTCTCTTTTTTAAAATTGGATTTTGGAAGTTTAATGTGGCTTGAAGGGTTCGGCCTATGGGTGTTTGGGCTCGGCCTTGATGGTTTAAGGAGGGTTTGGCTTGTTTGAGGATGCTAGTGAAGTAGAGAGTAAAAGTATGGTTTTTAATTTGTCTTTTAAATGATTTAAAAGGAAAAAGGTAAGATCTTTAATTTGAAAATTTGGAAGTAACCATGAATAAAAAGAGAGCTTGAAATGAAGAAGTAAAAGTTTTGGAAAAAATGGAGGAACTAAATTAAAGTGGGAATTTGAAAAAAAAAAGAATTAATTTTTAATATAAAAGGATATAAAGTAAATTACCCTACTACCCCTTGTCCTTTACCCTCCTTAAACTTTTGCCACATCACCCTCCCCTCTTCCATTCCACACGCAACCATCTTGCCCCCCTTTCATCACATCACCACCATTTGAAATGTCATGATGTGAAATTACCGTTTTCACGTCTTTTCTCTTTCTTTCTTTTTATTTTTAAAAGAAAAGTCAACAAAACTTATTTACTTAAGTAAATATTTAACTTACTAACTCAAATCTTTTTCATATGCTATATATATAAGTGCATGCATGTATATATACTCTTGTGTACACAATATTTTCGACAAATTTTAGACGATGAAAAGTTGAAAATCCGAAAAATGATTTTCAGTCACATTTTCAATTTTTCTTCGAACTAATTATTTCTGCAAACAAAATTCCAAAACAACTTCATCGTTATTAGTTGTAACTTTAAAAGAGGTTTATTTGATTTATAAAATCTAATAATTGATTATTTAAAAATATATTAAATATTCATATTTAAAGTTATTTTATTACAAGTCATTACAATAATAAAACATTAATTCATATTTTTCTATGCGCCATCGGACGTGCCTTTATTTTAAAATAAAATATGATTTTATTTAAAAAAAATAGATTAGTTCTAATGCTAGTCAATGGATACATATGCCCATTTAGTTCCAAATAAGCAATATTTTTTAAATTTTGCCCATTTCACCCATTGCTAAGACGGACTCAATAATGATAGAGCCCATATGGTCCATGCAGTCCAATTATTCAACATTTAGGGCTGATTAATAGATTTTTCTACATTATGGGTGTCTAGAACAGTCACATGTATCAAACAACATCCAAACATGAAAATCATACAATCATCATACAAGGTGTCTATAACCTAGTCTAACATGTATCAAGGCAAACACACATTCAAATAACATGTCTCGAACAACAATAATCGAATTATTTATGTTTTTACAATAAGTTGGGTTTTAACACAGTAATAAGATGTAATTTTAAATTTATAAATGGATCCAAAACATGTTAAAATCTATATATACATATATAATAAGTTGAGGGATGATAAATCACTCACCAAAACCTCAAAAATCCAAGTTTTTGCACACAAATCGAGGTAGATCCAAAAATAAAAGGTAAAGATCTAATTTATCCACCCTAAAAATGTAGATTTAAAGATCTCCAGTGAATCCCTTTGCTAATCTACCCTTAGTCTATGATTTAGACTTGATTTGAGGGAGAAAAGAGAAGGTTTTGGATGAAGAATGACTTAATAGGAGCTTAGATCTATTTGAAAAGTGGTAAAAGTGATTTGGGGATGATGGTTCAGCCTATTATAGTCTCTAAATCTAAAATAGATTAGTGGGCTTGCCCGCAAACTCACTAATTACCCACTAAGCTGCTTCAAAAACTGTCAATCTTCAAACAGCTATATCTCCTAACCAAAAAGTTCAAATCGCTATTATGACTACTCTGTGAAAAGGGAAACCATCATATCTTTCCAATTGAAGTGGTTATAAATACTAATTCGATTTCTATCAAAAGTTATAGCCATTACAATTTTTTAAGGGTAAAATCATCTTGCAAATTTCTATAGATAGGAAATGCTACTAGTAGGCATTTCCAAAAGTTATAGAGTCATACGACCTAATATGAGTTCAAAAATAATATTTTACGATCCTTCTATGAGTAAAATATGGGTCGTTATAAGAATAAAATGTTTACACATAATAGCAGAAGTGTCTCGAAGTCAATGGGAGCGATATTGAGATTTTGGATATGATCCAAGAATACATTCGATAGTGTTGTTCGACAAGCATCAAAACTGAACAAGTGTTTTGATAGAGATATTAAATAGTTTGATTTTCAATCAAGATGCCGAAAAAACATGTGCTAATAAGAATGAAAGTTAAAGCTACATATTTCTAAATCACAAGTAAACAACACCCGACCGATTATTAACGATGTACTTGTGTTAAAATCAGCTTTAGTTGTTTTAATACTCGAAGTTGGATTTGAAAATGATGTCTTTCATATATAATATAAAGGACATTGGGAATGTCCCAAATGATATATATAAACACATTACTAAACTGTTTAATAAGGAACATGTGAAATGAGTTCCTTATGCATTAGCAATAGGAATTAGCATACATGTTATGTTGTTCACAATATCATGATTTGTTAAAGTATTTGATACATGAAGCAAAAATCAAATCCAATTTAAAGGCCATTAGATGGTAATTTTGAATGTTCTTGTGTATTTACGGTATACTGGAGAATTGTTTAGAAAAACAATAAACTCCTTGTGAAAGAGTAACTAGAATCAAACTTCATAAGTGACATTGACTATGACATGTCAGTATTAAATTCACGTTCAAAACTTGATTAATAAGCTTTAAGTTAGAAATGTTTCATATAGAAGACTGTAGCTGATTCAATGAAAATACCAAGTACGTCCCCTTGAATAGCTCCATGGTAAAAACAATGTAAATATAACAAATGAACAAATTTATAATAGAGCCGGGGGTGATTTCAAATGTTGAGAATCACATAACATTATTATACGATGACAATGACATGATATTGTTTGTAACAGAACTTACACCTCATATGAAGTCAAGACACATACTCTGAATTATTCTACATGATAAAAAAGTTAATCAACATTGGGTAGAGTTGATTGATAGAGTAGATAAATGAAAATAATAGCATACCCATTCACTGAGGGACTGACCTGATTGTTTTGAGAAAACTAATTGAAGACGTTGGAGTAAGATTCCATAATTGATCCCAAGTGCAAGTGGGAGTTTATAAAGTTATAGGTATGCCCTAAGTGCAGTTATGTAATTTGTTACATATATATCTAACTCGATAACCAATCTTGTTCAATCAAGAGGTATTTCTTCTATTATATACTTGATACAATGTGTTATATGATTAATTAAATTAAAAGTATATTTAATAGAAAATCCATAAATGGTATGTTTTGCGATAGTAGTCACAAAGTGTTGTAACCATGAGTAATTTATCATAATGAAAACAAACATATCATTTTAAATATTCCTAGTCAAGATTTATCGAGATTGCAAATTGGTGCATCAATTGAGACTACAATATATAACGCTCTCCAAATATCGGACGGTGTACTACTCATGACTGCTAAGGACAGGGAGGGATTACATACTAAAAGTTATCAGGATAACTATCAAATGACTTGCTCGATAGTTTTCTGTTGGTTAATATAACTAAGGACAAACTAAAAATATTGATGTGACAAAATTACACAGTTCTCTTGGCTTGAGAATAAAGTCGAGCTTCAACGTGGAAACTCCACTTTGATTATAGTTAAATCGTTGCACGACGTCCATCGAACGACTATAGTTAGGTCGAGTGGAAGCATAGGAAGTGAAACACTATTCAAGTGAGGATTCGTCTCCTCGGTTATATGAAGTTAGTATCATGGTCAACCGAGGTCAACTAAAAGTCAAAGTCTTTGGCAACATTTTGGTTAATAATAATGATTATTATTGAACCAAGGACTTTGTGTTTGGACCATAGAATTGAATATGGACGATTGTAACGACCCGGAAATTTTAACGATTTTTATAACGTAATTAACTAAATTTTTATGAAAATAAATAATTAATTTTTGAAATGAAAATTTGATATTTGAAATACGTCTATTTAAATGTAGCAAGTATCAGATTTTCATTAGAAAATATTTAAGTTTGTTTAGTTATGAAATTTCAACTTTAAATTTAAAATCAGTTAAATTGATGGAAAATAAATATTTTTGAAATCTGAATATTATTATATAATAAAATTTTAAATCATTTTCTGAGTGAGACGTCGTATTTTGTTTCGCCAAATTTGGACTGCTCTAGTTCCGTTTATTTATTTTCGGGGTTTTAGCAACAGTTTTGGCAGCAAATATCGACTTTTGATAGGAAGATCATATCTCTCATATCTGTGTACCATTCTGTTCGTCTCGTCGTGCTGATCTCCGTAGTATATTCATTTGTGCATTTCGGTGTCCGATATGCGGCGAAATCCGCTAAACGGTTAGACGTATCGTACCCATTTTAAGTCTCTAGAGTGTTGTTCTATGACCTTTTATTTGTCCACAGATTGGAAAGTAAATGGTCAGTAGCTTTTAATATAATTCATGAATTCAAGGCTGGCTGTCACTATTCCCACTATACTCAATATATTGGTTCGTCCTTTTATTTCCATTCTCTCTCCCCTCCTTCTTTTGTTCCGATTTGCAATATAAAAATATATAAAGTTGAGATTCTGTTCAAGTTTGCATATATTCTGTTCAAGTTCTGAATGAAATGAATTTAAATTCAGGAGTTGAGAATTAAATTTCCGGTGCTTTTCAAAAATTTGGTTTTCAAAGTTTTGAAAATATATTATTATTTGAAAGTATTTTCGAATGGAAATTGTTCCCAAAGAATTTTAAAAGAAGTAAGTCTGTACTCTCCTCTTTTATCGTTGGAAAATAATTTCGGTGATGACTGCAGCATCATCGACATTCATTTTCGAGTCTCAGAATGGGGAGACCGCTTAGAAGTTTTGCTACACTTTTATTTTGGAAATTGATTTGAATTGAGTATGATTTGATGTATAAAATATATGTGTGTGTATACTTATTTCAAAATGGTTTGAAGTGAAACCGAAAAGTTGACTCTTAAGTTTTATCTTAAGTGATGGTTTTCAATTATTGAAATAAAGCAAAATTTTTGAAAAATTGAAGTGACTAAAATGAGAAATTAAATTGAAACAACTTGAAACAGTTGAAATAGGAAATTTATTTATATAATCCTCAATTGCATTCTAAACATATATATAACTTACCTGAAAATATTTAAAAAGTTGAAATGTTAATGTGAACATGTAATTGAATGATATACAATATAAATGTAAGTAATAAGGTGTCTAAAAATGAAATTTTGTTAAGAGAATTTATAAATATAAAAAAGTGGTTATAATAAATGTTTATACACTTAATATATGTTGCAAGATATGTTAAGTGAAATAAATTAAATAATAAAAAGAAAAAAAATACTATTTAAGTTAATGAATATGAACTTAAGAAAATAAACAGGTAATAAATTAATTTATATTTTGAAAATAGATTGTGATACAAAAGTAAATTACAAAAATAGTTGAAATTGAATTTTGAAGTGGAATTAACTTAAGTAAAGTTAAATGGATTAAAAAATGAGTTAAATAAAATAAATTTTCTTTGAAAGAAAATTTTGTAACAAATGTTAATAAATTGAAAACAAATCAATTGAATGAAATACATTGAATTAAATTCAACCAAATGTGAATACAATGAATATTTATTGATGGAATAAAATGGATTTAAACCAAATTAGTTGAATCTAAATCAATTTAAAATAAAAATGAAATTTATATGGTTTTGAATTAATTGTTGTATCTGGTACCATGTAATTCGAATCTATCTTTCCTTCTATTACTTCTATTCTCCTATCTCGTTCCTTTTCAGAGACGAAAAGTTTTGAGTGAGGGAAAGTGTAACGACCCGGAAATTTTAACGATTTTTATAATGTAATTAACAAAATTTATATGAAAATAAATAATTAAATTTTTGAAATGAAAATTTGATATTTGAAATACGTCTATTTAAATGCAACAAGTATCATATTTTCATAGGAAAATATTTAAGTTTGTTTGGTTGTGAAATTTCAATTTTAAATTTAAAATCAGTTAAATTGATGGAAAATAAATATTTTTGAAATCTGAATATTTTTATATAATAAAATTTTAAATCATTTTCAAAGTGAGACATCGTATTTCGTTCCGCTAAATTTGGACTGCACTAGCTTCGTTTATATTATTTTAGGCATTTTAGCAACAGTTTTGGCGGCAAATATCGACTTTTGATAGGATGATTGTATCTCTCATATATGTATACCATTCTGTTCGTCTCGTCATGCTGACCTCCGCAGTATATTCATTCGCTCATTTTGGTGTCCTGTACGCGACGAAATCTGCAAAACGGTTAGCCGTATTAGTATCCATTTTAAGTCTCTAGAGTGTTCTGCGACATTTTATTTGTCTACGGGTTGGAAAGTAAATGGTCAGTAGATTTTAATATAATTCATGAATTCAAGGCTGGCTGTCACTATTCCCACTATACTCATTATATTGGTTCGTCCTTTTATTTCCATTCTCTCTCCCCTCCTTCTTCTTTTGTTCTAATTTGCAATATAAAAATATATAAAGTTGAGATTCTGTTCAAGTTTGCATATATTAATTTTTTTGAAACCTTCCTGCAGTTCATTCTCCACTCTTTTCCATTTTGCATTGCTTAACAAAAAAAATCATATAAAGTTTGCTATATTATTGAGATTGCCTACTCATTCATCTTCTCCGCTCGTCCACCTTTCTCTTTTCCACCCAACCGAATGCCTTTCCTCTCTCCACTTCGAGCATTGTCAATCTGCCGACCTCCGCCCAATAGGACACCTAACCACTCGTCCCACCTCTGATAGAACGCAGCGTCCTCCTTTTATAAAAATATATATATATAATATAAATATTTTTGCATTCGTTCTTATGAAACACCACCTAATGCGTCACTGGCCCATCACCGAACACCCCTTAAACAACCATCTGTTGTGTCCATTTCTCCCCGGCCGCAAATAATCAACTCACCATCAACCCGCCTCTTTTTTGAACCTTCCACACAACCGAAGCTCCACCTCTCCTCACTCGCGAGCACCCTCTTCCACCTACCACCTGACCACACGTCCAGTCAGCCCTCCGACCAAATTGCTAGCCGCCATCCACTCTCCAAATTGTAACGATTTAGGATTTTCGACGCTCGAAAATCGACATTAATACGTCCACTGTATCAACTGCCGAGCAATCGAATGCCGGAAAACCGAATTGTTATGGAGAAAAAGAAGAGGTAGAAGAAGACAGAAGAAAACGAGAACAGAAAAATACAGAAACAGAAACAATATCAGAATCTCACATTCGTAGCGGAACAACATATAATAGATAAATGAATAATCTTTAAATCAAAGAACTATATCATTTTATACATTACATCATCAGAGTTTACAACAACAATATACAACACAACTGGACAGTTATATAAACTTGTCCTCATACAGAATACACATCGGAATAAATAATATCATATACAAATGCTATGCCTCGCCATCCAGCTCGCCACTGAGCTCCACAGCATTTCCTGAATCCAGAATGACCTGATAACCTGACTCTAGACTGCCCGTGTGGAAATTGGTGGGCACCCAGAGTTTAGGAAGGAAACAATAAACTCCAGGTCAGTCATGGTGACTGGTGTGAGAACTTAAAAACAGTTATTATCTTTAAAACAACAACAACAAAGGAAGTAAAAGACATTCGCAATGCTTTTTTGGAAAATGAAACTACCATAAGGCCTCCCGCCACACACACAATGCAAACGCAGAATTGGAGGAGATTTCTCCTTATGATAGTCAAACATGCTTACTACGCAAAAATCATTTGATTTGATATTATTATTAGTGCATGGTGCAGAAAACATTTCGAAAGTATAATATTAATCTTAGCCAGCATAGGCATTCCGCACTTATGCCTACTATAGCTACTATGTTCAATAGCAGGTTACCGCCACATTCCATAGCAGGTTATACAACTAAAACCGTACAAGGTTCGTATTATTTCGTTGAATTTCCAACAAATGGTCAGGCTAAGGAACTTCCTATGCCACATGGGATCGCCTCTGGATGGACGTCCTGAGAACTAACTAGCTCTCTGCCAACACAAGGCCGGGTTACCTCTGACACCAGGTAACTACTACACGAATATGCCACCCCCCGGTCCTTTGGGACCTTTATCCGAGGCGCCTCGATCAAACAACAATTACACAGTAAATGAGATTGGAGTATCCACATAGGTTAAATACCAGGGCTCCATACCTGATACCACCCTTTTCCAGAAGGAAATGACATACCCTAAAGGGAGCGACCCTCATAACCTTTCCGCATTATTCCTGTTTCGACCATTTCCGGGTTATGAGGTCCGAAGAGGTCTCGTCCACAAAGCTACACTTTTTCACAAAGCCACGCTTTGATCAACAAATGGTCAATAAATAATCATCACACAACAACACTCAGCATGCCACATTACCAAATTGGGAGTATATCACTGATAAATTTCAACTACATAACCTCTAAGCTCGTACGTCTCAGAGAAGGGTGTTAAGCTAAGAGAATAAATTCTCCGCCACCAAACATAAATGTATTTGAAAGAAATCAGCTTTATATCTCAAAATATAATGTCAGACATGTAACCATACAAGTCTGTTCTGGGTTCGAACAGAACCGAAGGCACTTCCGAAGAAGCCCTTGCAATTTGGGTATTCACAATCCCGATCGAACTACCCATCACAAAGGAAATCTCTATACCGTAGCTAACGGTGCAGAGACAATCGTTAGGTCATCCTATCATTTTCACAAATACCCGGTCTTCACCACCGGTCTTCAATATGATCCATATCGTCGTATCACTAATTCAGAATGGGTTATATGACACAAAGGTCTTTTCCCGGCTAACCCGAATAGTGAGCACAATATTTAAAACATATGGATATAGGGATTTCAATTAAGTCACAACTTATTACCCAAATCCTTTCTTTTAAACGGTTTAAACAAATTACCATTTTAAATCTTTAAACAAAAAAGATTTACTTCACAAAATTTACCCAGTTTCACAAAGATTCATTCATAGATTCCAAATCAATTTCTATTTCAATTCGATTAACCAATTAAATCTTTAAATCAAGATTTAATTTATAGCTTTCAAAACTATTCACAATTCAAGTCTTTTATAAATATAAAAGATACACCTTTAAAATCTTCTTTGATTTCAAAACAAAGCTTAATCATCGTCACAAAGGTTAATTCATAATTTTCCAAAACTGTCTACAATTTCATTTCAACTTGAAATGTTTTCAATACAAATTGGAAATCTTTTCACTTTATGAAAGCTATTATCATTTGAAAATAGATAGTTTTCATTTTGGGGAAAACTGGTTACAATTACACAGGTTAAAACCATCCAAGTATAAAACTTGAATATAAATTTAAATTTCCAAAACCATGTTTTAAATGGTTAAAAACCCATATAAACACCTTTTATACTTATAAACTCTTTTAAACCGAAATTCCCAAATTATTGAATTCAATTCAAAATATTGAATTCAAAATTTAAATCAAATGATTTAAATTCCAATTCTATTAAGTTATTTAAAATAACTTTTACTTCTGAAACTCATTTCAGAAACTTTCAATTCCAATTCCAAAACCATTTTGGATTCAAAAATTCAATTTTTCCAAAATTGATAAAAATCTGTGACTTAACTGATTTCCATGTGAAATCCACATTTGTGTGTGTATTGTGTAGTCCACGGGTTTAACACAATAGTGCAACAACATTCAACCATCACAGATCAAATATAATAATATAATTGATAAGCGGTAAAAACTATAACGCTTATCTTTGATTCATAGATCACAGATATATATGTATCATAGATAAACAATTCACAGATCACAACACAAATCAGGATATATCACAAAGCATCACATATCAGAGATGTCAAACAAATCAACATCCAATATAATCCAAACATCCATAAGTAGGATTAATTTAACTATCTGATTAATGTAAATCAAATAAATTTCTATAAATAAATTTACTAGTTATAGTAAATTAATAATCAATTAATTTCAAATTGAATTTCAAATTTATTTCAAAACACCAATAAATTTCCAAACATTTCCAAAAGATTTATTTTCAATCACCAAAAATTAATTACCAAATGGATTTCTAAATTTATTTCTTTTTTTAAAATAAATTCCTTTTTAAGCAGATAAATTTCTTTATTTTCCAAACTATTTAAAAATCCAAATTTTAAATAAAATCTTCAATTTATAAATAATAATTTCGAAATCCATTTATTAAGCCCTTTTTCCCAAATTTTGAAATTTAATTCAATATGGTTCAAAAATAAAACTTTTATCTTTTTGAAAACCCTTTATAAATTTCCCAATTTTCAAAAATAAATTTTTCAATAAATTTTCAACTTTGAATTTCGAAAATCCAATTTTATTTATTTCTGGTATCCAACGATACCGAAAATATATTCGACTAAATTATAGCCGTCAACAATTTCAATCACAATATAATCACACGGCGATTATAAATAAATCAACACACAATATTGAAATAAATTCAATTATTTGAGGAATCCAGTTGGATCCCTCCAACTTGTTTCCCTGCATCCACAGATGTTAGCACAATACCAATTCCCCATCGAGGTGGAATATCGCGGTATATGGGATTTATAAAATACTATCCTCTATTATGCGGTGCAATAGGGTCTCATCCGCTATATAATGCAGGAAATTAACTCCGAATACATATATAATACCAATTCCACTTCACGGTGGAATTATCGCGGTATATGTTTTTAATAAATAACCTCCGCTTAATATACGGCGTATAGGGTCTATTTCAACACAATAGATAGCAATTATCATTCAATTCATACAATCAACACTATCAACAAATTTTAAATCTAACTATTTAAAATTTAAATCGAAACAAATATTCGATTGAGTGAGGAGTTCTCACCTTGCTTCCGAGAACGGTTGCAGTGTTTCGCTTCAAATAAAATTAAACGACCATTTAATTTTACCCAAAATTTTCACTAGCTCCAAACGACTCCAATCAAGCTCCATTGCGTAGTCCTCGACAAAAAGATTCCAATGCAAAATGTTTCGTCAAATTTCGACCTCGTATGACAAAGATACGATATTTTAAAGTTAATACAATTTAATATATATATATTTATTCACAATTTTATATTTTTAAAAACCCTAAATTCCATTTTGCCGTTCATATTTCCCTGATCAAATCCTAGCTGCACAAGCCTTCTTCCCCAATGCGATGACCTAGTATCTCACGCACGCAAAACCCATATGGCCGCCTTCTAGGGTTTGAAGCCGCTCCACCATACGACGATCGGAGATTGATCAGACGTTACCGTTCGACTCGCCTAGCTCCACACCACCTTCGCCGAGAACGACGCGACACTCGGCCCTACCATCTTCTCGAAATACATGAACGAAACGCACGTATTCAAATGAAAATTGTCATTGATCCACTTCGTTTTAGACGATCATAGCCGTTGGATAGAGAGATCTTGATGCTCTCTACGATATTGTAGTTAAAAGTTTGTGCTAAAAGTCGATGGATCGAGAGAGAATTGAGGAAGAAGATCGTGATTTTCTGGCCATGGAAATAGCTAGGGCTGGCTGGAAACCCTTGTTTAGTTTTGTTTGCAAATGTGAAAAATGTTGTCCTTTTATAGAAATTTTCAAAACACTATTCATCGAAAATTTTCCGAACTCCAAACGGAGCGTGCCGGCTGGCATTTCTAGGGTTTTACCCACGTTTCGAACACAATGGAACATGTTTCGGGAGCTAATTCGATCGTATGTGAGAGTTACGAAAATAAACAATCAAATTTAAATCAAATCGATTTAAAACGATTTCCATGCGTTTTGGCTCGCCCCGGACAAACCGTACATCCGATTGACACGAAATTTGAAACCATACAATAATTTCACATTTCGGATCCGATGAACCTGGTTTTGTCGAAATCCGAGACTGTTTGAAAAATGACTATTTTCACTAGTCAATTAAATATTAAAATATTCAATTTTCACAAATTAACTTTTAAAAATCAATTTTAAAAGTTCTATAACATCATACTAACTCCAATATGATTTAATATAACTTTATAAATCATTTTTTTACACATTAAACCCAATTTCCAATTATATTTGGAATTTCAAATATTAAATTGTCGATTTAATTATACAATTAAATCTCTATATTCGAAATTAAATTTATTCGACTTACAAATCTCACTTGTTAATATTTAAAAATCAAATTAAATATCTGAATTTCAAATGACAGAAATTCTGGATCGTTACAATCTTCCCCCCTTAAAAGAATTTCGTCCTCGAAATTGCAAAGTAAGAAAAATGCCCCAAATTCCAATAGTTAAACTCTTTCAAAAACTTTACTAAGTTTTTCAAATCTATACTTAGTTATACTTTTCAAAACAAACTATATCCACTATGCCATAAATGGCCTTCTGGAACACAAAAAAAATGTTGGGTCAGGCCCAAAAAATGTTGCCATAGGTCTATGGCAACACTTTTCGGGTGATGCAATTTTGCCGTTGCCTTAGACCTCAAAGGCAACATTTTGACTATCTAAGGCAACATAAGTAATATTGTTGCCATAGAACCCTATTTGTGTCTATAGCAACACCCATAGGTATCTGTAGCAACATTCCAAAATATTGCTATAGATATTAACTTTCTGAATTTGTGGGGCCCACAATGTAGAGCATATTTGATTTTTTAATAAAAATAAATATTTATTTAATAAAATGCTATTGCACAGAATTTGATATTTAAATAGTAATTTATTTAAATAAATATTTTATTTCTACATTTGAAATAGTATAAATTCCTGACTCCACTATTTTACAATTCAATGATATATAACACTGATATTCACATATACAGATATTCCTCACTACATCACTCAGTTCACTCATTACATATGCAGTTTCAATTTATACAGACACCGACACTGACAAATATATGACGAGTCGAGTGTCAAGCCAAAGGCGAGCCGAGTAGCGGGTCCGGGCGCAGCGCCGGCGGGGGTCTGATGGGCCATTACTTTGTTGAAGTCTCTGGTATATCCTACGTAAAAATTTCACCATCAACAATAGCCGTGTCTTGAATGATTACATATTGTCTGTATGATATCAACACTTCCAAAATAACTTTCAATCTGTTACACAATACCTTACTAATATATTACATTTAAACAGGCAATGGGTCTAACACAAAATTGCAGTATAGATTCAGCCTGTGTATTTGTGGTTCTTATAAGGAATAAAGAATAATAATCTATGAGATATCAATAACTTAATACAAATCGAGGAGGCCGATATAAGCTACTTAAGATACAAGCCACATGAAAAGGGTAGACCACAAAGTCAGCGAAACAGAAGCCAAGGCATACGTCCATAGTAATATAACTGAGCACTCACTTTCTCCGGCTCCAAATAACTGTGTAATGGTACCTGCCATTATCAAAAAATTTGATTATATATCACTATTATATCTTGGGAAATATGACTAATATATGTATAAATCTTAAGCATTACTTATGTTCATTGCAGGTGGTAAACAGTACTGCAGCAGTAGAATAAACTGATACAATGGATCAGCATGCACAAGTCCTATATGCACTGCTCCCTTGACTATAACTATGCCGAATAAAGGCAGCAAAATATAACAAACAGCTAGAACTCCAAATATGAGCGATAAGCAAAGGTTTGATCCCCTTAAACCTGAAAATCATATTATTAAAAACATAATTTTTATCACATCATTTTCTATAAAAAAGAAACATCGCTTGACTAATAAAAACTTCACCTTTGATAAGGTTTCCTCCCATTATCAGAGTGGTAGCAGGAATTTCTCCATCACTGCATTGAATAATTTGGAAAATAATCAACACCAGCTAAGTTTTAGAATAATAATCAGCATTTACCAGTAGAAAATGCCTTAATAATGAAGCAGAGTCTTGAATTACACGAACATGAGCACCTTCACCAATCAATGTGTTTCTGATTTGAGGTATTAGTCCAATGACAAAACCAACAATCTATAAGAAGACAGTGTGATCAGACATGTTGAATATCATACAATAAACCAACACTGCCTTCATACATCACCATTCAACACTTCCTTCATCCCACCTGAAACTACCCAAACCCTCAAACCACCTCACAGCATTCACGACACCTACATTCACAGTCTACCACCACAACAGCCTTCACTCTGTCTACATCGACCATCTTCTCAGCAATCCCGACCACCAATTCAAAAAAAACACAAAAAACACAAAAAATCCAAACGACCTGAACCGGATTCCATTAGCGACTTCATTCAAACCACAAATCATCAAGCCACAAATCGCCGATTGCATTCGCGACCAGACCCAATTCACGATCTCCAAATCTAAAACCACCTCCGTGCCTCCTCTAATTCTAGAAACTCTTAAACCGCAACCTTAAATTCTTCAAACCCTAAACCTTAAATCACCTAAGTCGCCTGAATCAAACAATTTTATTTTGATTGAGAATTTTGTCGGGTTCGAACAAGTTTGGATTGAGTGTTTTTTATTTCGATTTGAGAAATACACGTTCTTTTCGCGCTTTGTCATTTTAACAAGTTTGGAAGGACAGCGAATCTGGCGGCGGAAGAAGAGGGTGTTGAAAGAGGAGAGGGCTATAGATTCCATGATTTGAACGGTGATGTTTGCGATTCAAATCGATGAACACAGTGCGAGTAATCATTTTAGGGTTTTCGAAATTCCATTGAAGTATTCTATTTGCTTTTTGATTTGAGAAATGAAAACCGAAAGGGATCTACTGGAGTTCAGGCGGGAAAACGAAAATTTGGGGCAAATTGTAGCGGTGATCTATTTTAACAATCAGATTAAATATAGATCGTTGGATCGTATTCATGCGGATTGCTAATTTTATTAATTTTTTAATTTGAATACATCTATAGCAACAGTATATAGAAATGTTGCATTGTGTTACACTTGTTTAGCTAGAGCAACACATTTTTATGGCTAAGGTAACACCAAAAATACAACGTTGTAGTAGGACCAAAATTTTATATCTATCGCAACATTTTAGCTGGCAACACATTGCAAAATTTTTGCAAAAGGTCATCTATGGCGTAGTGATCGTTTAACTTTTAACTCCAAAATCAAATTTTAGTTTTCACAAATTTTCCAAAATTTTCCAACGCCTTAAATTTTTAGAAAAATTCGCCACAGCCTCCTTTGCGCAGTTCAATCGTAGTAGGATCACAATAGACATAAATATATATACATCGACCCACAAGGTTGGAAAAGCAGAAAAACAGTTCATATTTCCTATTTTTATTGCGTAGGCGTACCTTTTTAGCATTTTTAAGCAAAGCAGTTATTTATTTAGCATTTTAGCGCAACCAAATCAGCCGAACGGCAGCCACGACACCTGTACTTACTCAGTTTAAACATGTAAGTGACATATATATAAAGTTATTAACAATTTACTCTTTTAAACAACTACGACACATGCATATTAAACAAGGTTTATAAGCAACATATATGATTTCGACATTACTTGTAATTGTTTACAACCAATTTACATACAATGACATTCATTTATTCATTTTCAATTAGTTTACATTCACTAATTTAACTTCATATTAGTTCACTTTCAATTTAAATCCAATTACATAGCTTTCAATTTCACTAATTCAATTTCATTAACACTTAATGAATTATATACAATCAACCAACAATCATATAACAACCAATGTCATTCAACACAACCAAATTATTAAATTTACATTACTTACATTCAATTTGGTTCAACACTTTTTATTTCCAATTATTTTAATATTAAATTGACTTCCATTCACTTTCCAATTCATTAGCTTTTAATGAATTAACACTTACGTCCATTATTCCATACCAATTTATTCACATTAGATTGATTAACATTCAATCCATTTATTAATTCAATTGCTAATTCATTTTACAAATAAAGTTGAATTTCATTTATATAACTCAAGTTCATATTCATCACTTCATTTCATTAATTCACTTTATTAATTTACTTTGATACTAAAATCAACTTCATTCAACATTACTTAAGTTATATTCCAATTAAAAATCATTTGTTTAACTTAACTTAATTTTCCACTTATAAATCCAACTCAGATTTTGTTTTTCTTAACAAAATTATTTAACCACTTTAATAATTGGTTTCACTTACCTCTTCTCATTTTATAAGTTATACAACTTATTTATTTAAACTTCCAAATTCATTTTAAATAATCACCTATCAAATCCAATTCAATTCATTTAACTTCCCTTTAGTTAAATTCCAAATCATATATTTATTATACTAACTCAATTTCATTTCAACTTTACCAAAGCTAAAATCTTTATTTCATATTATAAGTCTAAAACTCGTTTCACTTATATTCATCAATTACAACTTGGATTTTAATTTCAAATTTGTTTATCACAACAAAACTTCAAATTTTCAATTTATTATGGTAGCAAATCAATCACATAGAAACTCGAAAATGATACTGATGATGCTGCAGTCATCACCCTTATTATTTCCCAGCAACAGTAGTGAATCAGTGCTTTAAATTCTTTCAAAAAATTTCCTTTTACATTTATAAATCTTTTTCTCATATAATTTCACTATTTTACTTTACTTATACAAGATTATTTCACAATTGTAAATCATTTTAATTATAATTCCATCCTTAATAATTCATTTGCTTATATACTTCATTCTTTTACAATTGTTGTTTTTATTTAGATTATTCAAACAACTTTTATTGACTTATATATATTCTCTTACATTTTCAACAACCAAACAATTAATTACCAAATGGATTTCTAAATTTATTTCTTTTTTTAAAATAAATTCCTTTTTAAGCAGATAAATTTCTTTATTTTCCAAACTATTTAAAAATCCAAAATTTAAATAAATTCTTCAATTTATAAATAATAATTTCGAAATCCATTTATTAAGCCCTTTTTCCCAAATTTTGAAATTTAATTCAATATGGTTCAAAAATAAAACTTTTATCTTTTTGAAAACCCCTTAAAAATTTCCCAATTTTCAAAAATAAATTTTTCAATAAATTTTCAACTTTGAATTTCGAAAATCCAATTTTATTTATTTCTGGTATCCAACGATACCGAAAATATATTCGGCTAAATTATAGCCGTCAACAATTTCAATCACAATATAATCACACGGCGATTATAAATAAATCAACACACAATATTGAAATAAATTCAATTATTTGAGGAATCCAGTTGGATCCCTCCAACCTGTTTCCCTACAACCACAGATGTTAGCATAATACCAATTCCACATCGAGGTGGAATATCGCGGTATATGGGATTTATAAAATAATATCCGCTATTATGCGGCGCAATAAGGTCTCATCCGCTATATAATGCGGGAAATCAACTCCAAATACATATATAATACCAATTCCACTTCACGGTGGAATTATCGCGGTATATGTTTTTAATAAATAACCTCCACTTAATATACGGCGTATAGGGTCTATTTCAACACAATAGATAGCAATTATCATTCAATTCACACAATCAACACTATCAACAAATTTTAAATCTAACTATTTAAAATTTAAATCGAAACAAATATTCGATTGAGTGAGGAGTTCTTACCTTGCTTTCGATAACGGTTGCAGTGTTTCGTTTCGAATAAAATTAAACGACCGTTTAATTTTACCCAAAATTTTCACTAGCTCCAAACAACTCCAATCCAACTCCATTGCGTAGTGCTCGACAAAACGATTCCAACGCAAAAAGTTTCATCAAATTTCGACCTTGTATGACAAAGATACGATATTTTAAAGTTAATATAATTTAATATATATATATTTATTCACAATTTTATATTTTTAAAAACCCTACATTCCATTTTGCCGTTCATCTTTCCTTGATCAAATCCTGGCCGCACAAGACTTCTTCCCCAACGCGATGACCCAGTATCTCATGCACACAAAACCCATATGGCCGCCTTCTAGGGTTTGAAGCCGCTCCACCATACGACGACCGGAGATTGATCAGACATTGCCGTTCGACTTGCCTAGCTCCACTCCACCTTCGCCGAGAACAACGCGACACTTGGCCCTACCATCTTCTCAAATACGTGAACGAAACGCACGTATTCAAATGAAAATTGTCATTGATCCACTTCGTTTTAGACGATCATAGCCGTTGGATAGAGAGATCTTGATGCTCTCTACGATATTGTAGTTAAAAGTTTGTGCTGAAAGTCGACGGATCGAGAGAGAATTAAGGAAGAAGATCGTGATTTTCTGGCCATGGAAATAGCTAGGGCCGGCTGGAAACCCTTGTTTAGTTTTGTTTGCAAATGTGAAAAATGTTGTCCTTTTATAGAAAATTTCCAAAACACTATTCATCGGAAATTTTCCGAACTCCAAACGGAGCATGCCGGCTGGCGTTTCTATGGTTTTACCCGCGTTCTGAACATAGTGGAACGTGTTTCGGGAGATAATTCGATCGTATGTGAGAGTTACGGAAATAAACGATCAAATTTATATCAAATCGATTTAAAACGATTTCGATGCGTTTTGGCTCGCCCCGGCAAACCCTACATCCGAATGACACGAAATTTGAAACCATACAATAATTTCACATTTCGGATGCAATGAAACTTGTTTCGTCGAAATCTGAGACTGTTTGAAAAATGACTATTTTCACCAGTCAATTAAATATTAAAATATTCAATTTTCACAAATTAACTTTTAAATCAATTTTAAAAGTTCTATAACATCATACTAACTCCAATATGATTTAATATAACTTTATAAATCATTTTTATACACATTAAACCCAATTTCCAATTATTTCTGGAATTTCAAATATTAAATTGTCGATTTAATTATACAATTAAATCTCTTTATTCGAAATTAAATTTATTCGACTTACATATCTCACTTGTTAATATTTAAAAATCAAATTAAATATCTGAATTTCAAATGACAGAAATTCTGGGTCGTTACACAAATAGTCAACCCCCTGGCAGCCGAACTCTATGCAGCCACACACCCTCTCCACCGTGATGCTAGCAACCAACAAAGCCACCCAGTAACCACCAGATCCACCCATCTCCTTTTCATGCCGAAGTCCACGTTTTCTTCCTCCATGTCAGCATCCAGCAGCATTTAGCCGCGCCCACTTCCCCTCCGCAATTACTCCTTCCACCTTGCCTTCGAACCAACCTTTCCCTGACTATGCTCAACACTTCATCACTTATTGCTCCGCCTCGAAGCCATCCTTACTCCTTTGTTCGGCCAATAGCAGCAGCTCATCCTCGTCCTATAGCCTGTAGCCGTGCAAGTTCGCAGCCTTCCCTCTTTTAAAATACTATATATATACACTTTGATTTTTAAATATATGTGTTTTAGGGATATAATATTGGTTTTAAAATATAATATATATATATATACACACTTTGATTTTAAATATATGTGTTGTAAGAAATGATGATTTCGAAATGTAAAATATAAAGATTTTATTTTAATATTGGTTTTGAAATATATGTATATATAGATTTTTAAATATGTGTTTTAAATTAAATATTGTTTTAAAAAGAAAAAAGAATATATTATATATATATATATATTATATATATATATTTGATTTTATCGAATTTTGTGCTTTGCTTGCCGCTGTCGAACTTGTCGCAGCAGTTTCTGAGTGTGGTTGTGGAGTGTCTGTATCCATGTGCGTGTCCGTGTCATCTTCCTCGCCATCGTTGTTCTCTAGTCTCGAAAGGTGAGCAAACACTCACGATTAACATTCTTATATTTAGTAAATTCAATTCACAAGAAATCACAATTGAATATGTTGTTAAAATTTTAATTTGTTAGTAATTAAATTGTTGAATATGATATGTTATTTAAATTGTTCACCTATTAAGTATATATGGCACTGTAACATTGTTGTATATATGTGTGATATTTAAATTGTTAATTATGATCCATGCTGTAATTGATATGTTATGATATTTTATATGATTATTCTATTGTTCTCACACTGCAAGTTTCTTGTTAGTTTAAAATCCCTATAGGTTGAAATGATACATACCCGAACGATCTTGTAGATTAGGTAAAATCGTTATGAGTTGAAATGATAAAACCAAGCAATTTTATTGATTTGAAATTTTGGGATTGCAGGTTGAAATGATATAAACCCGTAAATTTAAATTATTGCGGATTGAAATGATAAATATCTGTATCACTTGACTATAGGATAGAAAATTATATACGGACACCGTTGGTCTATTTTTGAAAAATGATTTCCAAAGTTTCTAAAGGAAATATATGGGTTTTATTAAATACTGATTTTTAAATATAATATAAATATTTCAATTCTAATATATGTGTAAAATGCAGATTTTTAAAATTATATGTTTTGAAAATTTTAAAATTATAAGTTAAGTTTTAAAATGTAAATTATAAAATTTTACTTATAACTTTATTATTTTTAATATATATAAAATAAGATTTAAAATAAATTTAATAATAATAAGATTTAATTTAATAATTAATATAATAAAATTCATTAAGACTTTAATTTAACTAATATATATATATGTATAATATGTTTTAAATATTTATTTACAATTTATATTAATATTTTAGAATAAGTTTTGTAATAACTTTAATAAATAGAGGTTGGAAAGATAGATTAAAGTTGATTTGACATTTAATTTGGTTAATAATTGAATTTAAATAAGAATTGATTTGTAATTTAACTTAAATAAGAGTTGATTTAAAACTTATTGATTTTGAGATTTTAAAGAGATGTTTTATAACTTAATAACTTAATTTTGATTAAAGAGGATTAAATGAATATTTTTAAATTTAAATAAAATTGAATATGAATATTTAATTTTGATTTAAATTTGTAATTTGGGATTTTATTTAAATGTTTATTAAAATGATTAAGTGAATATTTCAAATTTAAATAAAATTATAGTTGAATTTGAAATATAAATGAATATCAAATTTAGTTATTGTAAATATTTGAATATTTAAACTTTGAAACGTATTGAATTGGAAGTGGTTTAAATTTGTAGTTCAAATCTGGATTTGAAATCGATAAAAATTAAAAATGATTTTAATGAGAATTTGAATTAAACCTTTAACCTTTTTAATTGAAATTGTTGAGCTGAGGTTGATTTAAATTGAACTTTTGGAATTAAAGTTGATTTGAATTGATGTGTGAAATTGGAAGAACAATTCTAATTTGAAACTATTTTAATATATAAACTATTTTAATCTATAACCTACTTTTAAAAATAAAAACTATTTTAAGTTATTACTATTTCAATATATGTAAACTATTTCCAATATTTAAACTGTTTAAGTTGGGACTGTTATGATTTCAAAAGTGATATGATTTCAAAAGTGATATGATTTCGAAAGTGTATATGATTTTGAAAGTGATATGATTTTGAAAATGAATATGATATTTTGATATGAAGTATAAACTGTTTGAAATGAAAATGATCACGGCGTGAAATAAGCGTTTGGTTGTTAAAGAGTCCGGAATCAGATATTGTCATACTCTCTGCCAATACGGAAAACCACTTTAACAACTGTGCACGTGGTGGAGATTCCAGAAGGAAGTAGGATGGTTTGGCGAACGTCTGTATGAGGTATGAAAGCAGCCCTGACCCCCTCGGGTTAGCTTGATGTAACTAAAACAGAAGCCACGTCGGGCCAAGTGAGGGCGCACCTCCGATCGAGCATGCTTCTTCGATACCATTCTATTACTTTGTGATTTGATTGGGTGCACCTTTGATTATTGGAGTGTGTCTCGAGGTGGGTGGTAGTAGCTGCTATGCGTTACCACCAGTCCGGATCCGCAAAACGGTAGTATCCTACCCTGGGCATTGTCTCGCGTGCCTGTCACATGCCTTTTCGTGCCCACTACGACTTTGGTTTGTACCGTACCTATGGAGTGCTCCCTGAGTAAACCACCGGTTTGGTGGAGCTTACAGTATCTGTATAGCTATGGGAATATATAAAAATGTATTAAGGAGGATATGGATAGCACCTTAATGCTACTTTAATATTTTACTTTACTGTAGACATTATATATGTTGCGTATTGTACTATGTATGTAGATAGTTTAACGGATCCTTAAATGGTGGAATCCCAAACATCCTTTGAGTTACTTTGTATTTCACTTGACATTTCACGTGAGTTGATTTACTAGTATAAGAAAGTTAATCCTGACTCGAGTGTTTTGTGTTTTGCTTTATGCTCGGGTCAGACTGGGTGTCATAGCATTTGAGACTCACCTTTGGAGCTTGGAGCTTTGCTTGAAGATCTGTCTTTATCTATTCTGCTTTTAGTTCATTTGTAACAACCCGCATATTCTACGATTGAATATTTAATTATTTTATTTAAATATAGAATCGTTAATCGGATTGAAGTCCGAAAAGCTACTTTTTGCAAACAGTCGAATTGGGACTCAAGACCACCCCCATTGAGTCCAAAATGACGTTTGCAACCTTTTTGAGTATAAACTTTGATATGTTTGGAGCTAGTCAAAAATTTGACCATTTGCACTTTGGGTTTGGGTTTAGGTTCAGCCCCTTTGCTAACTTAACCCTCAAATCTGAACCCCTCCTCCCCATTCACTCTCACTTCCTCCTCTTTTCAGTTCTAAAGCAACAATGGTGGAAGAGAATGGGAAATAGAAATTCAAAACCCTAGTTCCTCTTGCAAATCCAAATTCTAGCTCCAAATTCAAAGAGAACCCATTGGTAAGCTTCATCTCCTTCTTCTCCAACACATTCTCCCTTTGATTTCAGAAAATTCCTAAACCTAATTTGCGAAATGTTTCTCTTTTAGCTTAGATTCATGCTTCTTGTGTTGAGATTGAAGTGTGGTTGATCTTCCCTTGTCTTCAAGCTTCTTCTTCATTCGTTTGGGTTCAAAGGTGAAATTTTTATCTCACATCTTAAAATATATTTATCTTCGATTGTTAGGTATGAATTCCTAACACTTATTCTTGTGCAATTGCACTTGGTTTGGATTGATTTGGTGAATATTCCAATTTTTAGTGTTTTGAGTTCAATTCTTTAAAAATCCAAACTTTGATCTTTGATCATGATTTTTGTGATGCATTGAAGAGCTTATAAGGCCGGGTTGTCGTTAGGCTTAAATCCTTAGAGTCGTTGCTCGCGAAAATGCAATTCGGTCGAGATTCGGCCAATGAACTTGATAAGTTGGGCAGTGCTGGAAACAGGTCCGGTCGACCGAGCTCTATAGTCAGTCGATCGACCTGCTTCCAAAAGTGCTAAGCACTTCTCTGTTTGGGTTTGGTCGACCGGCTGCAGAGCTCAGTCGACCGACCTGCTTCCCGAACTATTTTTCAGAACAGGGTCCGGTCGACCGAGCCCTGAAGCCGGCCGACCGACCTGATGCTGTTTGCCTATTTCGCCTATTTTATGTGATTTCCAACTTTAATCGATTCGTGTGGTTTCCCTTTTGTTGTTATCATTTATTACCGACTTTGATGACTTCTTTTCTTTGGGAGTTATTGGAAATCTCCATTTTGATGGATTTGATATCGATTTCTTTGGATTTTATTCACGTCTTCGAATGTGAATTTTTATGATTGATTGTTTCTACAATCACTTCTATGATTTGTCACTTCAAAATATAAAGGTTTTCTATACTAGTATTAAATATCAAAACTTCTTCATCAAAACGATTTCAACTCTATTTACAATATCAAACTCGTTTATAAAACTGTTTTCCAATCTATTAGTATATACAAACCTTTACCTCATTCGTATGAGAAAATATAATTAAACGGCTTAGCAAAACAAGTGGTATGAAACGCTTGCGTTTACTTCGTCGGTTAATTGATGGACTTGTTCGATTGAAACTCTTGTGACAATTTTCTAGTGGAGATCTACAATCTGTTCGTAAATATTTGAGTTAAGCAAGTGGTTATGGGACATGAAGCTAAACTCTTATATTTACTAGCTTAGTGTAATTGACACTTCCTTATGATCATGATGATCATTCTTGTGATTTAGACTAGCAATGTGCGATGTCTCTTTGTTTGCGAGGTTAGACTAGACACCATTTGTGTGATTTCGATTCACACATATCTCTTTATCTTCAAGGTTAGTCTATACCTCATTGGTGTGATTTCGATTCACACATATTGAAACTCTTGTGACAATTTTCTAGTGGAGATCTACAATCTGTTCGTAAATATTTGAGTTAAGCAAGTGGTTATGGGACATGAAGCTAAACTCTTATATTTACTAGCTTAGTGTAATCGATACTTCTTTATGATCGATGATGATCATTTTATGGTTTAGACTAGCGATTGAGCGATGTCTCTTTGATTCGGTTCATCGGACGTTACGCTATACGACGTCGTTGTTTCGTTTTATCGTGTTTTAGTTCATCGGACGTTACGCTGTACGACGTCGTTGTTCCATTTTTACTATGTGTTGGTTCATCGAACGTTACGTTGTACGACGTCGTTGTTCCGTTTTATCGTGATTTGGTTCATCGGACGTTACGCTGTACGACGTCGTTGTTCCATTTTACTATGTGTTGGTTCATCGGACGTTACGCTGTACGACGTCGTTGTTCCATTTTACTATGTGTTGGTTCATCGGACGTTACGTTGTACGACGTTGTTGTTCCATTTTCTTATGCGGTGGTTCATCGGATGTTACGCTGTACGACATCGTTGTTCCTTTTTATTGTGCTTTGGTTCATCGGACGTTACGCTGTACGACGTCGTTGTTCCTATTTATTGTTTCTCTGGATCATCGGACGTTACGCTGTACGTCGTCGTTGCTTCGGATTATTTGATTTCTGGATTTCTAATGGTTGATTTCTGGAATTTATATTTCACCACCTTTTTCAGTTGGCATTGATATGTATGTCATTTATTGTGGCTTGGTGAATTAAATTAAGAATATGACATTCTTTTTAATCTTTGAGAAGATTCTTGTGATATTGATTAATCTCATGTTGATTTTCAATTATGTACTTATCACAGTATGACTTTATGGTTATCATACGTTTTGGTCATATCTCTTATTCTGTATCATTTTATCTGATAATTATAGCTAGACTGATCCGTTTATTATTTTCTTCTTAAATAATACTCGGGTCAGACTGAGATTTTACAGGTGCTTCCTCATGACTTCTTATTTGGAGCCATCTTCTGACTTTTGGCTAACTACTCTAGTTTAGTAGTTTTTGTTGTATACATTTGAGATTTAGACTCCTTGATGTATACATATTCTATTGTCTTGCACTTGTACCTATTCTTTTGTGTTATTGTGGATCTTATTTGACCACTACTCTGATGTACACTTTCATGTGTTATATTCATATCTATTTCCGCCTTTGTGATATGAATTGTCTGTGACTGATTTGTGTTACGTTTATTTCTATATTTGTTTCCGAAGATTATATATAGCCACTGTGTAGTAGCTTTGAGTTTGTATCGGTATGTCGGATTTCCTCTTGAGATGAAAAGTTATATTTTTATCTGGCATATCGGTACTCGCACAAAGCAATTACACGGATGGTCGCTCCTCAACAGCCTTATTCTCCGTGCTAGTTGGCGGCATTACCCCGTAGTGTCCTTGGCTAGCGTGGGTATAGAGGTGGGGCATCACAGATTGGTATCAGAGCCAAACTTCGGAACAATGTAGAATAATTTAACAAGGATCATCGTCCTAAGTCCATCTTAGGAGTCATGCCTTAGGATTAATTCGAGTCTTCGAACCGATTCATCCTATTTTCTTATATGATTCCTTGTTTTATCTATCAAGATTGCTTGATATTCATTCTGAGAATAACATTTTTCTTCTTCTTTCTTTCTTTATTAAAGAAGAAGAGATGGTTAGTTCTGGCAGTCCCAGCGCCGGTCAATCCAGTGATACTCCTCAGGAGGGAGTATTCATGTCTGCCCAACAACTTTTGGATCTTGCTAAGAATCAAAGGTTTATCTCTGCTTTGTGTAAGAACCCCGAAATGGTTCTACCTCTGAAACTTGAAGTTCCTTTCACTCAGCTTGTGGATATCACTCTTCGACATGAAGAGGCTGATAAAGGAATTGATAGTGGTATCGGGATTTCCAAGAAGAGGTGTAACAACCCTAGATTTTGCATATATTTAAATTTGACTTTATTTTATTTTGAGATTATTTTTAAACTTGTTTCATTTCAAACATTTCATTTTTAAAAATAAATGTTAGTTATTATGTGAACTATAACTTCAAACTAGTATAAATTGGATATTTCACTGAAAAGTGAATTTCTATTGAAACTGGTCAAACTTTGACTTTTGAACTTTAAATTTAAATATTTCAAATTATTAAATTTTATCTTTTATTATGAAAATAGATTTAATTCCATGAATACAGCTTTTCGTTTCGTTGGAAACGGAGTTAAATTGTGAAAGTTATGTATATTTCAATATTGTGTGTAAACTGATGTATTTAGCAATATTGTCTATCTTAAATTATATTTTTATTTGTCATATTTTGTTCTAATATGTGTTAGTATTTTATTTTATGTATAATTTTGTCTTTTAAATAATTTAAAGTGATTATATAATTTTTCCAAAGCGTATTGAATTTATTTTCTATTTTTAAAGGCTAGTTTCTATTTTTCTGCTATTTTCTTCAATTAAATTATATTTAATTAAAATTTATTTATTCATTTTGTGAATGCATTTTTATTTTATGTTATTATCTTTGTTTATAAATGTTTTACAAGTCCATAAACTTTTTCCAAAGTTCATTGCATTTATTTTTCATATTTTCAAGACTAGTTGCAATTTTTGCTGTTTTACTTAATTTAATTTTATATAATTAATAATTAATTAATTTATTTTTGTTTATTTACTAAATTTTCGTATTTTATCTGAGTTTATATATATATTTCAGTTATATAAAACTTAAAAAGAAATTAGAGGAAATATGAAAAGTTTTAAACTATTGAAATTCCTATGGCTTTTCACCTCCCGACCTTTCACTTTCTCAACTCCTCTCTTCAATGTTTTTGGCCATGCATACCCTATTCTTTTCAGCGGACTTCTTTTCATTTTTTTCATGCAAACACTTCTCTTTCTCTTCCAAAAAAATCACGGCCATGGCTTCAAAACTTTGGGTAAAAATTCCTTCTTTCTTCCTTGTTTTCTATGTTTTTTTTCTATTGAAACTGCATATGCTCTCTACCTTCATAGTTTGGTTCCTCCTCCTCCAGGCTTTGGCCGACCACCACGACCCCCTTCCTCTGACCATCACCCATCCTAGCAACCCTCCTCCTCAGGCCTAACCAATCCAAGTCCAAGATCTACACAAAATCCACCAAAAACCATCACAAACTATCACTTATGACCTAGAATTGTCATCTCCTCCTTCTACCACCTTTTGCCACCACTACCTCCACCACCACCACCTCTGACCTGACCTTCCACCACCTCTGGACCACACTCCAGCCACCACCTGACCACCAAATACCATGGCCAAGCCACATCAGCAAGGGGCCGAACCCTATGGTGCAACAAAAGCCACACTTTGCCTTGAAACCCTTTGGTATTCCATTGCCTTCAACACCTTGTAACTTCCACTCACCTTCATCACCTTGTAGCCGCACCTTTTCTAGACCATACCTGATCCAAACCATGCCTTTAGCCGTGCCATTTCAGATTTGGAGCTGAAGCATAGGTGGTAGGAAGCAAGTGCAAACGCTTTGACTTTGTTTATGCATCCATTTCTAGCATTGTTTATTGAATTTTTGGGTTGAAATCTTATGTTGTTTGTAATTGTTTGGTTTGAATGTGACAAGGCAATTAGCTTTGGCTCTCCCACACTCAAATAATTATCGTGCTCTCGTGCCTCTGGAAATCTTTGTTGTACGTTTGTGGTTGTCATCTCAAGCTTGAACAAGTGAGTAATTCTCACCAGACAATGTGTACTTATATAACTAGTAAACTGACACCATTTGAATCTGTAAAATTATATCATCCTGTTGTAACTGTTATATTATGATCATATAATGTTTACCCCTGTTATTACATATGTTATATCATCTATTACTATTATCTCATGCTATTCTGTTTATTTATATCAGTTTATCACACTGCAAGTTCCCTGTAGATTAGAATCACTATGGGTTGAAATGATACATACCCGAACGGACTTTAGAATAAGGAAAAATCGTTATGGGCTGAAATGATAGGCCTGAATGGTTTTTATTTATTTATTTATTTATATTACTTGGGATTGCGGGTTTGAAATGATAAAACCCGGTTTTTCTTTGTAAACTACGGATTGAAATGATACATATCCGTATCACTTGACCTAGGCTAGAAAATTATATACGGACCCGTGGTTTATATATTTTTCTGAAATTTTTAAAATACCCTTTTTTATGTAAATATTATGGTATTTTGATTTAAATTTCATTAAAATGACTTCTATAAAGTATTTGTGATTTTCTACAAATCAAATAAGTGAATTAAGTAAATGGTGAAGTAGAATTTGAAATATAAGTTAATTTTGGAATTTATGATTTTGTTTATAAATGGAATTTTTGTAAAGTAAGAAAATATGACAAATTTGATTTAAAGATGAATTTATTGATTTTTATTAAGTAATAATAATGTTTTAAAGGTGTTAATGATTTTGTATAAATTAAAATATGGAATAAATGAACATTTAAGCTAAATTTGGAAATATAACTTAAATTGAATTTTGTGAAATTTGTTTAAAAGTGAAATTTTAATTAAGTAAAATAAATGGAAATAAGCTATATTTTTGGAAATTTAAACTTAGTTGTTAAGTTAATAATTTAATTAAAGAAATGAAAATTTAATTGTTATTAAATTTGATTTTTGTATGGAAATTTGACTTTATAAAATCATAGAAATAAAGGTATTTAAATGATTATGTTAAATGTGAAATATATGATTTTATAAGTTAAAATAATTTATATTAAAAGTTAATTATTTGTGGAATTGTAAATAAAACTCTGAATATGATTTAACAGCATTTTGAAATGTAATGTAAAGGATATTACAGCATTTTGTAAATGTTGTAGTGTTTTAAATGAACTAAAGGGTTAATTTGAAATAAAGGCTATTATAGCACTTTGTAAGTGCTATAGTGGTTAAACTTAACATGTAAGTTCATTGAAACTTAAAAGAAATCTGTTACAGCATTTAACGCTATCTTTTGTTAATTAACTGTTTTAAACTATAACTTTACGTAGCATTTTATAAGTGCTACGGAAACTATATTTTGTTGTTTTAAATTAATTTTAATGAAAAATAATCTCTGGAAAATGATATAATTTTGGGAAATTAAATGTTAAATTTCTAAAGATAATGAAGAAATATTTAAGTGGAAGAATTTGATTTCTAATGTGAGTTTAAAATGGTATTTAAATTTAATAAAATGAATGGATTTAAATGGTATTTAAATGAATAAAAATGAATGGTGTTTTGAATAATATTTTGATATTGTTAAATGAGTTTGAAATGATACTTGATTTCTGACTTATTTAATTTATTTGATAAATGAATATTTGAAGTATATATTAATTGAGTTTATTTAAATGATATTGGATTTATGAAATGTGGGAGATTTAAAGTTTTGAAATATACTAAAGATTGAATATTGTATTTTGTGGATTTAATCTATATTGGGAATTGATAAGATTTGAAACGGTTTGTTGGTAAACTGTAATTGAATTGAAATTTGATGGTTTGAATTTAATAAGTTTGTAAATGTATAGAATTAAAAGATGATTTTAAATATATGATTTTGAAATGCTGTGATTTTCAAAGTATAATCATTTCAAATGTTTTGTTTCAAAAGAGTTATAACTTTGAAAGTATAGACTATTTGAAAGGTGAATATATGTTTGAAATGGAAATGATGTTGTTTTGAAATGAACATAGTTTTGAGATAAAATGATTTTGGTTTCGAAGTATAACTATCAAAGGTATGATATTTTGATATATAAAAATGATTTGAAATAAAGTTTGAAAAGATATGATATTTTGATGTATTAAAATGATTTGAAAAGAAGTTTGAAAGGATACGATATTTTTGAATATTGAAATGATTTGGAAATGATAAATCTTTATTTTGATAAAGACATGATTTTGAAATGATATCTTATTTTGAAGTAAAGTATTGTTTTTAAAAGTTATAACCACGGGTTATAATAATGATTGGTTGGCAAAGAGACCGGGATCGGATATGGACATACTCTCTGTCGATACCGAAAACCACTTTGACAACCGTGTACGCGGTGGAGATTCCAGAATGAAGTAGGATGGTGGCGACGTTCTTAAGGTATGTTACGTGGACCCAACTCCCGTGAGTTGGCATAAGGTGGCTAAAACAGGAGCGATCTCGAACCAGTGAGGTAGCACCTCTTCTCGGACACATTTCTTCGATATTATACTCTTACTTGTGATTGATTAGATGGCCATCCTCCGATTTGGGAGTGTTGTTCGAGGTGGAACGGTAGTGGCTGCTATGCGTATCCATCAGTCCGTGTGCGTAATTGGTATATCTACCCTGGCATTGCCTAGTTGTGCCGTGTCACCTACCATATCGAGCTTTACTACGATTATGATTTTAAGATCCGACCGCGTTAAGGTTCTCCATCCCCTTAACGCTATTTTCTATATGATTATACTTTACTTATTAGACATTATTATAATAGTGAATATTACTACATAGTAGATATTTTAACGGATCCTTAGAGGATGGGCGGTCCCAAGCATCTTCTAAGTTACTTGTACCTTTATTACAGTTCACTTGAGTTGGTTTACATTATATAAGTATATATTGTCCTGACTCGAGTGTTTTGTGTTTTCTTTACACTCGGGTCAGCCTGAGTTATTCACAGATTTGGATTTCCACTCTCTTGGAGATTTGAATCGCTGGAGATTATCTGCTTGTCTTGTCCTATCTACTTCAGTTCCATTGTCCTACTCAGCTTGTACTTGGTTATTGTATTTAGACTTCTGTTGTACTCTATTTCTTTTGTTATATCTTATGTAACTCTGATATATTTATATAGTAGCTTCATGAACTACTATCTCTTTTACTTCCGCTGCATTATTTTACTTTGTGTCTGTGATCTGTGATTTTATTTATTTACTGTATATTCTAAGATTTGCCAAATTTTATTTACAACGCGGTATTTTGAGCAATTCAACTCCGGCATGAGTGTCTACCTATACACTTATAATGGATGCGAATGGTTGAAAATATCGGGTCGTTACAGTTGGTATCAGAGCTTTGGCTTTGAGGCAAAACTCAGCATATGGAGTAGATTTATTTACAGAATCACTTTCGTTCGAGTTTGAATCTTTTCCTCTTGATTCGAATTTCCTTTGAATTTTTGGAACGTTCCCTGCGGTTCCAAAATTCATTCTTTTCTCTCACTATTCATCTTCTTTTGATTTGGAGTGTCACATAACTCCACTTTGAATGATCTTTATAGTGAATTGGTTGTCTCGCCAATATCCTAATTTTCTGGTAAAGGGGGAAACTCCTTTACAAATTAGCATTGATTCACTAGAGATTTATATCTATCCTTGGTTTAGATGCTAATATCTTTTGTTATTCCAAACTCTATCTCTTGAGATCGGACGTAGATTTACCCTAGAAACATCCACATTTGATCTTATTCATTAACTCACGGTTAACCCGGTTAAGGTTGTCCGCGGTTATCTAAGCTTACCCATCTCCCTACTTTGTTATTTAATCATCTTGTCTTTTGTTTCCAACCTACCTTCAAAACATTTTGAATTGTATTTGTAAATCTGTAATTAATATTTTGTTTTATATATTGTGTTGTTTGAGTTGTTGATGTTGATTTGGGTTTCCGATCGATTCGTCTGATCAACGCTATCGATAGGATTTCTAAAACACTTTGATAGAACAAACTAACACAATATTATAAAAAAAAAAATTTGGTTAATAAAATAAATTTTGATATAAGTAAATATTATGGAACTTAATAAATTGATTTAATTTGAGAATTTAATATCTGATGATTTCAAACTTTGTGTTTAACGCTTTAAAGGATATATTATTCAAAGTATTTTTGAATAGAAATTTGTTTCCAAAGAATTTTAAAGTTTAAAAATCAGTGCTCTTCTCTTTGTCGCTGGAAAATAATTTCGGTGATGACTGCAGCATCATCGACGTTCATTTTCGAGTTTCAAAGTGAAGAAACCATTCTGTAGTTTGCTACATATTTGTTTTGGGAAATTTGTTTGATTTGAATTTCTAAAATATGATTTAATTTATAAAATATATAGATATATGATTTAAATTTGATTTGACAAATTTTGTACATACATTTATTTATCTCAAAATGGTTTGAGAGGAATCGGAAATTTTATTCTTAAATTCTATCTTAAATAATAACTTCAAGTATAAAAATAAAATCAAAATTTTTGAATAGATGATTCGAGCTTTAAATGATTGAATTAGGATGTTTATAGTGTATATTAATTTTAGAAAGTTTTATTTGTATAATTCTCAATTGCATTCCAATATAACTTACCTTAAATTTTAGAAGTTAACAATGTAATTGGATAATATACAATATAAAAAGATTTTTATAAATAAAATTTGAGTGGTTGTAATAAATATTATACACTTAAATTTTAGTTATAAAACGATTAACACAGGTAAATAGACTAAAAGGTTAATTGAATAATTTACAATACAAATGATGTTAAGGGAAATAGGAATAAATTAAAACAGTTATAATAAGTGTAAGCATATTTAACATAGGTGATAAAATATTTGAGAGGGATAAATTTAATTATAATTAGGAATAAAGAAGAATTAAATTTATTGAATGTTATACACTTAATTTTAATCAAATCATGATTTTAGAGATTGTTTGTTTAAGAAAATTTGATGATAAGATAATGAAATTAGAGATAGTTAAGATTTATTTAACTTGTGTAAAATTAATTATCAGTTAAGCTGAAACCATTGAAATTTCAAACCTATTATCTTATTTTGTTTTTCAAACTTATTATCTTCTTTTGTTTTCAAACTATCTTTTAGTTGTCCTTATTTCCTTATCTTGCTACATACTGGTGTAGACATTTTTCCTTCTAAAATCTTTCTGTTTAGAAATCTTTCTGTTTAGAAATCTTTCTATAATCTTTAATAATCTTTGCTACTCATTTTGAATCTGAGCATGGCTTTCATCCACAGACCATCGGTCAAGCGGAAAGAGTGAATCAGATTTTAGAGGATCTTTTCGTGCTTGTGTTCCTGATTCTGGAGAATCTTGGAAAGATCACCACCACCTTGTTAAACTTACCCATAACAACAATTATCAGGTATAATTTCAATCTCCTAGTCATCTTGTCTTAATCCTATTTCACTTTATCTTTTCCTGTGTTTTCCCGTACCTCATTCCTTTTCGAGGACGAAAAGTTTTGAGTGGGGGAGAGTGTAACAACCCTAGATTTTGCATATATTTAAATTTGACTTTATTTTATTTTGAGATTATTTTTAAACTTGTTTCATTTCAAACATTTCATTTTTAAAAATAAATGTTAGTTATTATGTGAACTATAACTTCAAACTAGTATAAATTGGATATTTCACTGAAAAGTGAATTTCTATTGAAACTGGTCAAACTTTGACTTTTGAACTTTAAATTTAAATATTTCAAATTCTTAAATTTTATCTTTTATTACGAAAATAGATTTAATTCCATGAAAACAACTTTTCGTTTCGTTGGAAACGGAGTTAAATTGTGAAAGTTATGTATATTTCAATATTGTGTGTAAACTGATGTATTTAGCAATATTGTCTATCTTAAATTATATTTTTATTTGTCATATTTTGTTCTAATATGTGTTAGTATTTTATTTTATGTATAATTTTGTCTTTTAAATAATTTAAAGTGATTATATAATTTTTCCAAAGCGTATTGAATTTATTTTCTATTTTTAAAGGCTAGTTTCTATTTTTCTGCTATTTTCTTCAATTAAATTATATTTAATTAAAATTTATTTATTCATTTTGTGAATGCATTTTTATTTTATGTTATTATCTTTGTTTATAAATGTTTTACAAGTCCATAAACTTTTTCCAAAGTTCATTGCATTTATTTTTCATATTTTCAAGACTAGTTGCAATTTTTGCTGTTTTACTTAATTTAATTTTATATAATTAATAATTAATTAATTTATTTTTGTTTATTTACTAAATTTTCGTATTTTATCTGAGTTTATATATATATTTCAGTTATATAAAACTTAAAAAGAAATTAGAGGAAATATGAAAAGTTTTAAACTATTGAAATTCCTATGGCTTTTCACCTCCCGACCTTTCACTTTCTCAACTCCTCTCTTCAATGTTTTTGGCCATGCATACCCTATTCTTTTCAGCGGACTTCTTTTCATTTTTTTCATGCAAACACTTCTCTTTCTCTTCCAAAAAAATCACGGCCATGGCTTCAAAACTTTGGGTAAAAATTCCTTCTTTCTTCCTTGTTTTCTATGTTTTTTTTCTATTGAAACTGCATATGCTCTCTACCTTCATAGTTTGGTTCCTCCTCCTCCAGGCTTTGGCCGACCACCACGACCCCCTTCCTCTGACCATCACCCATCCTAGCAACCCTCCTCCTCAGGCCTAACCAATCCAAGTCCAAGATCTACACAAAATCCACCAAAAACCATCACAAACTATCACTTATGACCTAGAATTGTCATCTCCTCCTTCTACCACCTTTTGCCACCACTACCTCCACCACCACCACCTCTGACCTGACCTTCCACCACCTCTGGACCACACTCCAGCCACCACCTGACCACCAAATACCATGGCCAGGCCACATCAGCAAGGGGCCGAACCCTATGGTGCAACAAAAGCCACACTTTGCCTTGAAACCCTTTGGTATTCCATTGCCTTCAACACCTTGTAACTTCCACTCACCTTCATCACCTTGTAGCCGCACCTTTTCTAGACCATACCTGATCCAAACCATGCCTTTAGCCGTGCCATTTCAGATTTGGAGCTGAAGCATAGGTGGTAGGAAGCAAGTGCAAACACTTTGACTTTGTTTATGCATCCATTTCTAGCATTGTTTATTGAATTTTTGGGTTGAAATCTTATGTTGTTTGTAATTGTTTGGTTTGAATGTGACAAGGCAATTAGCTTTGGCTCTCCCACACTCAAATAATTATCGTGCTCTCGTGCCTCTGGAAATCTTTGTTGTACGTTTGTGGTTGTCATCTCAAGCTTGAACAAGTGAGTAATTCTCACCAGACAATGTGTACTTATATAACTAGTAAACTGACACCATTTGAATCTGTAAAATTATATCATCCTGTTGTAACTGTTATATTATGATCATATAATGTTTACCCCTGTTATTACATATGTTATATCATCTATTACTATTATCTCATGCTATTCTGTTTATTTATATCGGTTTATCACACTGCAAGTTCCCTGTAGATTAGAATCACTATGGGTTGAAATGATACATACCCTAACGGACTTTAGAATAAGGAAAAATCGTTATGGGCTGAAATGATAGGCCTGAATGGTTTTTATTTATTTATTTATTTATATTACTTGGGATTGCGGGTTTGAAATGATAAAACCCGGTTTTTCTTTGTAAACTGCGGATTGAAATGATACATATCCGTATCACTTGACCTAGGCTAGAAAATTATATACGGACCCGTGGTTTATATATTTTTCTGAAATTTTTAAAATACCCTTTTTTATGTAAATATTATGGTATTTTGATTTAAATTTCATTAAAATGACTTCTATAAAGTATTTGTGATTTTCTACAAATCAAATAAGTGAATTAAGTAAATGGTGAAGTAGAATTTGAAATATAAGTTAATTTTGGAATTTATGATTTTGTTTATAAATGGAATTTTTGTAAAGTAAGAAAATATGACAAATTTGATTTAAAGATGAATTTATTGATATTTATTAAGTAATAATAATGTTTTAAAGGTGTTAATGATTTTGTATAAATTAAAATATGGAATAAATGAACATTTAAGCTAAATTTGGAAATATAACTTAAATTGAATTTTGTGAAATTTGTTTAAAAGTGAAATTTTAATTAAGTAAAATAAATGGAAATAAGCTATATTTTTGGAAATTTAAACTTAGTTGTTAAGTTAATAATTTAATTAAAGAAATGAAAATTTAATTGTTATTAAATTTGATTTTTGTATGGAAATTTGACTTTATAAAATCATAGAAATAAAGGTATTTAAATGATTATGTTAAATGTGAAATATATGATTTTATAAGTTAAAATAATTTATATTAAAAGTTAATTATTTGTGGAATTGTAAATAAAACTCTGAATATGATTTAACAGCATTTTGAAATGTAATGTAAAGGATATTACAGCATTTTGTAAATGTTGTAGTGTTTTAAATGAACTAAAGGGTTAATTTGAAATAAAGGCTATTATAGCACTTTGTAAGTGCTATAGTGGTTAAACTTAACATGTAAGTTCATTGAAACTTAAAAGAAATCTGTTACAGCATTTAACGCTGTCTTTTGTTAATTAACTGTTTTAAACTATAACTTTACGTAGCATTTTATAAGTGCTACAGAAACTATATTTTGTTGTTTTAAATTAATTTTAATGAAAAATAATCTCTGGAAAATGATATAATTTTGGGAAATTAAATGTTAAATTTCTAAAGATAATGAAGAAATATTTAAGTGGAAGAATTTGATTTCTAATGTGAGTTTAAAATGGTATTTAAATTTAATAAAATGAATGGATTTAAATGGTATTTAAATGAATAAAAATGAATGGTGTTTTGAATAATATTTTGATATTGTGAAATGAGTTTGAAATGATACTTGATTTCTGACTTATTTAATTTATTTGATAAATGAATATTTGAAGTATATATTAATTGAGTTTATTTAAATGATATTGGATTTATGAAATGTGGGAGATTTAAAGTTTTGAAATATACTAAAGATTGAATATTGTATTTTGTGGATTTAATCTATATTGGGAATTGATAAGATTTGAAACGGTTTGTTGGTAAACTGTAATTGAATTGAAATTTGATGGTTTGAATTTAATAAGTTTGTAAATGTATAGAATTAAAAGATGATTTTAAATATATGATTTCGAAATGCTGTGATTTTCGAAGTATAATCATTTCAAATGTTTTGTTTCAAAAGAGTTATAACTTTGAAAGTATAGACTATTTGAAAGGTGAATATATGTTTGAAATGGAAATGATGTTGTTTTGAAATGAACATAGTTTTGAGATAAAATGATTTTGGTTTCGAAGTATAACTATCAAAGGTATGATATTTTGATATATAAAAATGATTTGAAATAAAGTTTGAAAAGATATGATATTTTGATGTATTAAAATGATTTGAAAAGAAGTTTGGAAGGATACGATATTTTTGAATATTGAAATGATTTGGAAATGATAAATCTTTATTTTGATAAAGACATGATTTTGAAATGATATCTTATTTTGAAGTAAAGTATTGTTTTTAAAAGTTATAACCACGGGTTATAATAATGATTGGTTGGCAAAGAGACCGGGATCGGATATGGACATACTCTCTGTCGATACCGAAAACCACTTTGACAACCGTGTACGCGGTGCAGATTCCAGAATGAAGTAGGATGGTGGCGACGTTCTTAAGGTATGTTACGTGGACCCAACTCCCGTGAGTTGGCATAAGGTGGCTAAAACAGGAGCGATCTCGGACCAGTGAGGTAGCACCTCTTCTCGGACACATTTCTTCGATATTATACTCTTACTTGTGATTGATTAGATGGCCATCCTCCGATTTTGGAGTGTTGTTCGAGGTGGAACGGTAGTGGCTGCTATGCGTATCCATCAGTCCGTGTGCGTAATTGGTATATCTACCCTGGCATTGCCTAGTTGTGCCGTGTCACCTACCATATCGAGCTTTACTACGATTATGATTTTAAGATCCGACCGCGTTAAGGTTCTCCATCCCCTTAACGCTATTTTCTATATGATTATACTTTACTTATTAGACATTATTATAATAGCGAATATTACTACATAGTAGATATTTTAACGGATCCTTAGAGGATGGGCGGTCCCAAGCATCTTCTAAGTTACTTGTACCTTTATTACAGTTCACTTGAGTTGGTTTACATTATATAAGTATATATTGTCCTGACTCGAGTGTTTTGTGTTTTCTTTACACTCGGGTCAGCCTGAGTTATTCACATATTTGGATTTCCACTCTCTTGGAGATTTGAATCGCTGGAGATTATCTGCTTGTCTTGTCCTATCTACTTCAGTTCCATTGTCCTACTCAGCTTGTACTTGGTTATTGTATTTAGACTTCTGTTGTACTCTATTTCTTTTGTTATATCTTACGTAACTCTGATATATTTATATAGTAGCTTCATGAACTACTATCTCTTTTACTTCCGCTGCATTATTTTACTCTGTGTCTGTGATCTGTGATTTTATTTATTTACTGTATATTCTAAGATTTGCCAAATTTTATTTACAACGCGGTATTTTGAGCAATTCAACTCCGGCATGAGTGTCTACCTATACACTTATAATGGATGCGAATGGTTGAAAATATCGGGTCGTTACAAGAGGAATATTAAGATCAAGAGCCTTAATCCCAATAAGAGAGTGAAGCAAACTACTTTTGTAGCAAAGACTCCAATCCCTAATCATGGAGGATGCTACAATTGTAATTCTAAGGAACAGTATGCGAATATGTGTCCGAAACCCCATTCTTGTCGCTATTGAAAGAAACGGGTCATCTTTTATCTGCATGTCCCAAACTTTTGAACAAGGACATGAGAAATCTTAATATTGTACAAGCCCCTAGCAACACTTCTCTTGGTCAAGGTATCCATTCTATCCTTGATGACATTTATTTTGTGATTGTCTTATTCGAGTTCTTTTTTTTATATGGGTTTCATCTCATCATTTTTATATCAAAAGAACTTGTGATTCTTTTTCTTTAGACATTTCTGGGCTTGATTACTTCTTTGAGGATTGCGAATCCGGATTGGTGGATCCGCAACACTCAATTTGCTTTTTATTGATGTCGAAATTATTTTATGTAATTTATCTTTCCGAGCTGATTTTTACTTAGGCTTCGGAATTGATTTTTGTAAGGATTGACTTAATTTTTATATAGCCATATCCTTTGTCCCGTGTGGTCTATTCATCTTCGACATTTTCAATCTGTTAATCAGATTTCTGTTTTTCCTTTGTGATTTTGATTCCAATTTGATGGCATCATTTTATTCATGTAGTTTGAGAATTTCCGGTATTTTTGAGCTTGTCTTAGGATTATCGCCTAAGAAATCTTTTGAGTGATGTTAAGGTCTTTTTAGTTCGACCTTGCCCCCGATTTTCATTTGCTACGAGTTGCGGGAGTTAGCATTCCATTTACCGCATTCCGCACTCGTTATGATTCTTATGAATGACTTGTTATGTCATTTAGTTTATCCATTTTATTTCATCCATTTTTGTAAATCGAGTATTCTATGAATATTTCGATGAGACCATTCTTGTATTCATTGATTTTGGGTGAAAATAGCAATTTAAAATTTTGCAAATCTTTTTCATAAGATTTATTTATAAGTACAATTGGATTTTTGTTCTTTAAGAAAACAAAGAATATTCTTAAAAGTTTTTAAGAAACATGTTTATTATCTTGAAGATGATTTTGTGATTGTATTGCCCATTGAGTGCTTTAAGAATTTTGGTCGATGCGCTTGATCAACGTTATCGATAGGAATCTCCTAAATGCTTTGATGAGACAAACAGACACAGTAAATTGATTTGGAATAAGTAAATTTTTCTAAAAAGAATTATTACATAAAGATAATTGTAATTTTGAAAGTCTTAGCTTTTCGGGAAAGAAGATTATTTTAAAAGAACTCTTTCTTTTCAATATTCCTAATTCTTGTTATTCCCGTAGGGAACCAAGATTTTATCTTTTGTACCAATGCTATATCGTATTGGTTTGGATGCTGTTCTCTGGCCAAAGAGAACGTGCTATCATTTATTCTTCTAAAAAGTGATAGCCTATCGAGACTAGGTATGCCACTCATGATCTAGTGCTCGCAGCTATTGTTTTCGCTTTTAGAGTTTGGCATCATCATTTTTGGGGGAGAAATTTGTTCTCCACCTCGATCATAAATCTTTGGAATATTTATTTTCTCATAAGGAACTTCATGTTGACTCGAGTTCCTGACATCTTATGATCTTGATATTCTTTTTATCCCCAGAAGGGAAATCATGTTGCCAATGCGCTTAGTCGTAAACAACAAGTGGTTGTTTCTTTGATGATGTCCGTATGGAATACCAAGTTCATCGTACGTTTCGATATACTTCGTTTTATTGAGCTTTATCTCATTTCTTTTATGGACTAGCGTCCGATGATTCTTTTATGGTGTTCGGTTCATTTGACGTACCGTTTGCACTACGTCGATGTTCTGAATTATTTGAGCTTTGGTTCATCTGGCGTACCGTTATTGTACTATGCCGTTGTTCCAAATTATTCGAGTTTCTCGTTTCTCTGGCGTACCGTTATTGTACTACGCCGTTGCACCGGCTCAATTTTCTGCTATCCATGACCTTTTCCCACGTCTTCCAACTATGGAAATGCCTTAGGGATTCCAATTTTATTCTTGAGCCCGGAATTATTGTGGAAAATTGAAGTTTCGCCTATTTGACTTTTGAGCAACATTTTATTCGCATCATTGCTTCGGAGATTGAGGGCCTTCGAAATAAAGATGTTCTTCTTGTGAAAGTTCTATGGTTCTCAAATCCCAAGGATTGCTCTTGGGAAATCTAGAGAATTCATTGAGCGAACTCATCCGGGTTTACTCTTTCGTGCTCTTTATGGTAAACTTCTTATTTCAAATTTTCTTTTGTGTTGATATGCTTTTATGGTTGTTACTCTTTATTTTCTTCTTAAGTATTGTGAGGACGCAATTTCTTTAAGAAGGGGAGTCTGTAACAACCCGCATATTCTACGATTGAATATTTAAATATAGAATCGTTAATCGGATTGAAGTCCGAAAAGCTACTTTTTGCAAACAGTCGAATTGTGACTCGAGACCACCCCCATTGAGTCCAAAATATTGTTTGTGACCTTTTTGAGTATAAACTTTGATATGTTTGGAGCTAGTCAAAATTTTGACCATTTGCACTTTGGGTTTGGGTTTAGGTTCAGTCCCTTTGCCAACTTAACCCTCAAATCTGAACCCCTCCTCCCCATTCACTCTCACTTCCTCCTCTTTTCAGTTCTAAAGCAACAATGGTGGAAGAGAATGGGAAATAGAAATTCAAAACCCTAGTTCCTCTTGCAAATCCAAATTCTAGCTCCAAATTCAAAGAGAACCCATTGCTAAGCTTCATCTCCTTCTTCTCCAACACATTCTCTCTTTGATTTCAGAAAATTCCTAAACCTAATTTGGGAAATGTTTCTCTTTTAGCTTAGATTCATGCTTCTTGTGTTGAGATTGAAGTGTGGTTGATCTTCCCTTGTCTTCAAGCTTCTTCTTCATTCGTTTGGGTTCAAAGGTGAGATTTTTATCTCACATCTTAAACTATATTTATCTTCGATTGTTAGGTATGAATTCCTAACACTTATTCTTGTGCAATTGCACTTGGTTTGGATTGATTTGGTGAATATTCCAATTTTTAGTGTTTTGAGTTCAATTCTTAAAAATCCAAACTTTGATCTTTGATCATGATTTTTGTGATGCATTGAAGAGCTTATAAGGCCGGGTTGTCGTTAGGCTTAAATCCTTAGAGTCGTTGCTCGCGAAAATGCAATTCGGTCGAGATTCGGCCAATGAACTTGATAAGTTGGGCAGTGCTGGAAACAGGTCCGGTCGACCGAGCTCTGTAGTCAGTCGACCGACCTACTTCCAAAAGTGCCAAGCACTTCTCTGTTTGGGTTTGGTCGACCGGCTGCAGAGCTCAGTCGACCGACCTGCTTCCCGAACTATTTTTCAGAACAGGGTCCGGTCGACCGAGCCCTAAAGCCGGCCGACCGACCTGATGCTGTTTGCCTATTTCGCCTATTTTTGTGTGATTTCCAACTTTAATCGATTCGTGTGGTTTCCCTTTTGTTGTTATCATTTATTACCGACTTTGATGACTTCTTTTCTTTGGGAGTTATTGGAAATATCCATTTTGATGGATTTGATATCGATTTCTTTGGATTTTATTCACGTCTTCGAATGTGAATTTTTATGATTGATTGTTTCTACAATCACTTCTATGATTTGTCACTTCAAAATATAAAGGTTTTCTATACTAGTATTAAATATCAAAACTTCTTCATCAAAACGATTTCAACTCTATTTACAATATCAAACTCGTTTATAAAACTGTTTTCCAATCTATTAGTATATACAAACCTTTACCTCATTCGTATGAGAAAATATAATTAAACGGCTTAGCAAAATAAGTGGTATGAAACACTTGCGTTTACTTCGTCGGTTAATTGATGGACTTATTCGATTGAAACTCTTGTGACAATTTTCTAGTGGAGATCTACAATCTGTTCGTAAATATTTGAGTTAAGCAAGTGGTTATGGGACATGAAGCTAAACTCTTATATTTACTAGCTTAGTGTAATTGAAACTTCCTTATGATCATGATGATCATTCTTGTGATTTAGACTAGCAATGTGCGATGTCTCTTTGTTTGCGAGGTTAGACTAGACACCATTTGTGTGATTTCGATTCACACATATCTCTTTATCTTCAAGGTTAGTCTATACCTCATTGGTGTGATTTTGATTCACACATATTGAAACTCTTGTGACAATTTTCTAGTGGAGATCTACAATCTGTTCGTAAATATTTGAGTTAAGCAAGTGGTTATGGGACATGAAGCTAAACTCTTATATTTACTAGCTTAGTGTAATCGACACTTCTTTATGATCGATGATGATCATTTTATGGTTTAGACTAGCGATTGAGCGATGTCTCTTTGATTCGGTTCATCGGACGTTACGCTGTACGACGTCGTTGTTCCGTTTTATCGTGATTTGGTTCATCGGACGTTACGCTGTACGACGTCGTTGTTCCATTTTTACTATGTGTTGGTTCATCGTACGTTACGTTGTACGACGTCGTTGTTCCATTTTCTTATGTGTTGGATCATCGGACGTTACGCTGTACGACGTCGTTGTTCCGTTTTATCGTGATTTGGTTCATCGGACGTTACGCTGTACGACGTCGTTGTTCCATTTTACTATGTGTTGGTTCATCGGACGTTACGTTGTACGACGTTGTTGTTCCATTTTCTTATGCGGTGGTTCATTGGATGTTACGCTGTACGACATCGTTGTTCCTTTTTATTGTGCTTTGGTATATCGGACGTTACGCTGTACGACGTCGTTGTTCCTATTTATTGTTTCTCTGGATCGTCGGACGTTACGCTGTACGACGTCGTTGCTTCGGATTATTTGATTTCTGGATTTCTAATGGTTGATTTCTGGAATTTATGTTTCACCACCTTTTTCAGTTGGCATTGATATGTATGTCATTTATTGTGGCTTGGTGAATTAAATTAAGAATATGACATTCATTTTAATCTTTGAGAAGATTCTTGTGATATTGATTAATCTCTTGTTGATTTTCAATTACGTACTTATCACAGTATGACTTTATGGTTATCATACGTTTTGGTCATATCTCTTATTCTGTATCATTTTATCTGATAATTATAGCTAGACTGATCCGTTTATTATTTTCTTCTTAAATAATACTCGGGTCAGACTGAGATTTTACAGGTGCTTCCTCATGACTTCTTATCTGGAGCCATCTTCTGAATTTTGGCTAACTACTCTAGTTTAGTAGTTTTTGTTGTATACATTTGAGATTTAGACTCCTTGATGTATACATATTCTATTGTCTTGCACTTGTACCTATTCTTTTGTGTTATTGTGGATCTTATTTGGCCACTACTCTAATGTACACTTTCATGTGTTATATTCATATCTATTTCCGCCTTTGTGATATGAATTGTCTGTGACTGATTTGTGTTACGTTTATTTCTATATTTGTTTCTGAAGATTTTATATAGCCACTGTGTAGTAGCTTTGAGTTTGTATCGGTATGTCGGATTTCCTCTTGAGATGAAAAGTTATATTTTTATCTGGCATATCGGTACTCGCACAAAGCAATTACACGGATGGTCGCTCCTCAACAGCCTTATTCTCCGTGCTAGTTGACAGCATTACCCCGTAGTGTCCTTGGCTAGAGTGGGTATAGAGGTGGGGCGTCACATCATTCTAGTTGTTTATGTCCAGACTTGTCATTGCTTATGTATTAGAGATTCCTTTGTACTTGAGATTTCTGTTGTATTTGTTTCAGACTCTGATGTTTATGTAGTAGCTTCATGAACTACTATTTATCTATTCCGCTGCTTATTGTTATATTACTCTGTGTCTATGATTGATTTATTTACTGTATATGCTAAGTTTTGCCAAAAATAAATTAACAATATGTTATTTTGGGTAATTCAAGTTTGACATGTATGGATTATTGTCTATTTGAATGGTTCAAAATAGCAGGTTATTACAACGATATTATAATTTTGATCGTCACCAAATTTCACAAGTCTAAAGTGATATAGTTTTGACGAAGAGAATAGGTGTAAATAATTGTCACAGCTAGGTAACGCTTAATAAAGTAAAATTGAATTTTATCGAAACCCAGTAAATGATAAATTTAACCAAAATGTCATACCACCTGCTATGTGACATGTGAATAATAGTATCCAAATTGTTCGATAATAATTGCTGACCAAATTTACACCTAAGGGTCACTAAACCAAATATTGAAAACTCCTTTTACCACCTGATTTAATTAATTTATAATAGTTATTAATTAATTAATTAAATTAATGTTTATGAAATATTAATTATAAATTTTTATTTGATGTGTTGAACAATATTAATATTACATTTATAATAGTTATAAATATACTAATCGATATACGATATTGGTATGCATTTAAATTAGTTTTAAATGCGGCGAATTTTTTTCTCGGGCTTGGAATAGTTTCAAGGCCCATTTGGAAGCTGCAAAATTTGGACATAGATGTGAAAATGTGAGACCGGCCATGTATGGTACATGGATAATTAGTTTGAGTAAATAAAAGTCAAGAATTGGTAAAGAGAAAAATGAGGATTCGATCCATTTTTACTCTCTCCTACTAGCTTAATTATTCCAGTTTTGCCTCATTTGATTTTTGAGAAAAATCCACTCATTTGCAGAAGCAAAGGTAGCTGGCCATGGCTTCTCCAGATGCCACAAATTCAAATATAAACACACATCAAAACAAAGTGATCCGATCGCCGATGGTAATTTTTTTGAGAGATAACACCTTCAGAATAAGAATTCGATTCAGGAGTTCATTTCAACGCTTCTACGTAGGGGTGAGCGTTCGGTCGATTCGGTCGGTTTTAAGGTAAAAAATGTCAAACTGAATTAAAATCGAAAAAAATTAAAACCGAACCGAACCAAATTAATTTCGGTTAATTGGTCAATAACCGATTTAACCCAAAAAAAAGCAAGTAAGATAATTTACCATTTTTTATTATTCAAATGATTGAATTAGTCAATGAAAAACATAAACTTGTGTTTATATACACTATTTTGAGTATTTATCTTAAGTTTATGAGAAAATTTAACTTATTTTTAATAGATAAGGTTTGTTTTTTTATTACTAAACCAATTGTTAAGAGTATTACAATGCCATGAATTTGGATAATATAATAAAAGTTCAGTTAATTCGGTTAAACCGAAAACCAAAAATCGAAATAAAATTATTTCACAAACCGAATCAAATTGATATAATTTCATAACTGAACCGAACCAACCAAAAAGAACCGGTTTGGTCAGTTAATTCGGTTCTAACCGAATATTGCTCACCCCTACTTCTAGGTGTGATCATTTGGCATTGGTGAAGGGTATTTAGCCGATCTACTAATTTATATTGTGCTCATTTAATTATTGTTCTCTATATCAGCTTACCAGATATACTACGAATAGGTATACAATTGCCTTGTCACATACGATGGTTGTTTGAATATGTGTGCATTAATAATAATTAAAAAAACTTTTTATATACATATGTAAATATCATAGTGCTCATGGCCATGGAATAATTTTTTTATATTAAATAAAATTATTTAAATGATTAAATTACCTTAGTCTAAATTTAAAATGATTAAGAATATGTATAATACATGTTTTAAAACTTTAAAACATTTATTTATGAAAAAAATAGTTTTTAGGCAGAGAAACTAAAATCAAACTTTAATTAAATAATTTCATTTAAATGATTTAATTACCTAAGTCTTAATTAAATATGATTATAAATATATAGTTCAAAAGAGGAAAATTTGAAAGCTATTAATGACATGCCTGGTGATAAATCCCCAGGTCCCGATGGTTCCCTATTTTCCTTTACAAAGTCTTTTGGGATGTTTTAAAACTCGATTTAATTAGCATGTTTAACGATTTCTATAATGGAAAATTGCAATTAAGAAGATTTAATTTTGCAAATGTTATCTTATTGCACAAAAAAATCGGAGCTAATAATTTAAAAGATTTTAGACCTATTTCCTTAATTAATTGTTCCGTTAAAATTATTTCTAAAGTTTTAGCTAATAGACTTAGTAAAAGAATGAATGATTTAATTGACTGTTCTCAAACTGCTTTTATTAAGGGGAGAAAAATCACTTATGGGGTGGCTGTTGTTCAAGAATACATTAATCATTGTTGTAAGAATAATATTACTTGTGCGATTTTAAAACTGGACTTTGCGAAAGCTTTTGATTTGGTGGATTGGGATTTTCTAGTTGATATGTTACATGCTAGAGGTTTTAGTCATAGATGGATTAGCTGGATCATGACTTTACTTAAAACTGGCAACTCTAGTATTATAGTTAATGGTATTTTAGGTAATAAAATTCAATCTAAACGAGGTTTAAGACAAGGTGATCTTTTATCACCTCTTTTTTTAACTTAGCCGCAGATGTTTTCCCTAAGATAATTAAAAAAGCGGTTGATAATGGATCTTTGGGGACTGTTGGTAGTGAAATCTCGCGAAATGGTCTATCTGTCCTTCAATTTGCGGATGATACCTTGCTATTTACCTCTCATTTGCCTAATCATATTATTACCTTTAAATTTATTTTATATAGTTTTGAACTTCTATCAGGTTTAAAAATATATTTTGATAAAAGTTCGGTTTTAATTTTAAATGATTTCGAAAAGGTTGGAAATTTAGTTGCTAATATGCTTAATTGTAAACTATGAATTTTCCATTTGATTATCTTGGTTTTTTGATTAGACCAACTAAACTTAAACATGATGATTGGTTTATTATCATTGATAAAATTAAAAATAAGATTTCTAATTGGAACGGAGATTTTTATCGAGAGCGGGTAGATTAGTTCTTATAAACTCTGTTTTATTAGCTCTTCTGATCTATTAGATGTCTATGCATCCTTTTCCAGATTGGATGACTGATAAAATTGATAAAATAAGAAGAGGCTTCTTATGGAGTGGGGAAAACTCTAACAGTGGTATTAAATGTTAATTAAATTGGGAAACTGTTTGTAAATCCAAAAAGGAAGGTGGTTTAGGAGTCATTAATTTGCGTAACATGAATTTGTCTTTGTTAGGTAAATGGTTATGGAAATTTAAGGATATTAATGATAATCCTATATGGAAAGAAATCATTTCTAAATATTATTATAACGGTAGTAATAATTTACATCTAATTACTCCTACAGTTATATGTAAACCGTCTAATTTTTGGAAATCAATTTTAAAATGTCATGAGATTTTTAACCTACGTACTAATACAATAGTTCATTCAGGAAATAGTACTTCTTTTTGGCATGACCATTGGATTTCTATTATCCCTCTTATGATTGAATTTAAAGAGCTTTTCGAAACCTGTAAATTTAAGAATGCTTTAATTATAGATGTTTTTTCTCCTAAAAATGACCTCTCTTGGAATTTTAGTTTTAATAGAATTTTTGTTGGTACTACTCTTAGGCGGCTTTCTTTGCTTTATGCTAGATTGAATCTATACAATATTGATAATGAAAATGATAATATTAGTTGGGAATGGGATAAGAGTAAGAAATATACTTCTAATGATTTTTATAGATTTCTTAACTTCTCGGGTGTAGCTAATAACTCTTTTAAATTTATATGGAAAACAAATGTTCCTCCTAAATCAAGAATTCATATGTGGTTAATCATGCATGAAAAACTAAATACTATAGAATTTTTAAAAAGAAAAAATATGCAGATTGATAATAAATGTTATTTTTGTAACATGCATTCTGAAGAAATTAAACACGTATACTTTGATTACATGGATACTTACTACATTCTGAATAATAATACTCTCAAAATCTTTAGCTTTAGTCTTACAATTAAAATTTTTGATTGTGATTTCTATTGGAATAATTTTAGATTTAAGTTTAAAAAGGAAAATGGATTTTTACTTGACACTTTATTCATTATAATTTGTTGGTTTATTTGGTTTGATATAAATCAGAGAATTTTTAATAATAATAATAGTCATTTTAATAAATTGATATTTATAATTTTTTCATTTTGTTTTAATTGGATCTCAAATCCTAAATATAAATTAGCTAAAAATAACCATTTTAAAGAATATCTTAACGAGTTTAGTAATAATATTAAGTTATTTAAACATAAAAATAATATTTTTGACATTAATAATTGTAGTATTAACTTTTTTTCAAACTTAAATGATGTTTTCATTGTTTATCATAATATCCTTTTGATCAAAGGTCCATAAGTATTAGTTTTATTTTGTTTTTGTTTTAATTTTTGTTTTAACCTTTGTTTGTTTTTGTTATAGCTTATAGATCTTTAACTTCTTTTGATCATGGATTCTTTTTGTCTATTTTTCTATTTTGTCTTGTATTCTGTCCTTTTATCTTAGCTTTTGTGTAACATCCCTAAATTTTCGACTTTCGAAAATTCAACATCGATACTCACTTTATCGACTGCCAAGACATCGAATGCCGGAAACCCGGAAAGTTATGGTTTTAAGAAAGAAAAAGTAGAAGAAGAAGGAGATAGAAGAAAAGAAGAGAAAAAGAAAAGAAGAACAACACATCAACATCAGAATAGAAAACAATATCAGAATCTTACACATCGCAGCGGAACAATATATAATAGATAAATGAATAATCTTTAAAACAAAGAACTATATCATTTTATACATACATCAATCATCAGAGTCAATATACAACTCAGTACAACAATGGACAGTTATATAACTTGTCCTCATACAGAATACACAGCGGAATAAATACTATCAGATACAAATACTACGTCTCGCCATCCAGCTTATCTCCAAAGCTCCAGAATATCCTGATAATCTAACTCTAGACTGCCCGTGTAGAAATTGGTGGGCACCCAGAGTTTAGAAGGGAAACAATAAACTCCGAGTCAGTCATGGTGACTGGTGTGAGATCGTAAAACAGTTTATCTTTTAAAACAAACAACAGGAAAACTTTAATGTCAATTCGCAATGCTTTTGGAAAATGAAACTACCATAAGACCTCCCACCACACACACAATGCAAACGCAGACTTGGAGGAGATTTCTTCTTATGATAGTCAAAGATGCTTACTACGCAAAATCAAAATTTTTTTTTTTAATATTATTACTAGTGCATAGTGGAAAACATTTCGAAAGTAGAATATAAATCTTAGCCAGCATAGGTACCATTATATTATGCCTGCTATAGCTGCCTCCTGAGGAGACAGGTTATACAATTGAAATCGTAAAGGCTCGTATTGTTTCTTTGGATTTCCAACAAATGGTCAGGCTAAGGAACTTCCTATCCACGATGGGTACGTCCCTGGAATAGACGACCCGAGAAATAACCTAACATTACGGTTAGATCTCTGCCAACACAAGGCCGGGTTACCTCTGCAAAAGTAGGTAACTACTGACACGCGTATGCCATCCCCCGATCGTCACCGATCTTCCCAAGGATCCCCGATTTCCAACAAACCACAAAGTAATAATAACTGTGCAGCAACCACAGAGGTTAAGTATCTGGGCTCCATACCATGATACCACCTTTATCCAGAAGGAATGACATACACTAAGGGGCGCTACTCCCTAGAACCTTGCCGCATTCGTCCTGTTTCGACCATTTCCGGGGTGTGAGGCTCGACGAAGTCTCGTCCACAAAGCTACGCTTTCTACAAAAAGCCCTGCTTCGGGTCAAACAAAATGATCAACCTATGATCATAAAGATATAAGATCAAACAAATGATCATATCACAAATGATCAAACACCGATCATTTCACAGCAACACTCAGTGTGCCACGTTACCAAATTGGGATATATCGCTGATAAATTTCAACTACATAACCTCTGAGCTCGTACGTCTCAGAGAAGGGTGTTAAGCTAAGAGAATAAATTCTCCGCCACCAACAGAAATGTATTTGAAAGAAATCAGCTTTATATCTCAAATTGTAACGTCAGACACACAATCCATACAAGTCTGTTCCGGGATCGAACAGAACCGAAGGCACTTCTCACGAAGCCCTTGCATATCCGGATAATTTTCAATCACGTCAGGACTTCCCGTCACTAAGGGTGATAAAACCTCTAAATCGAAGATCAGTCGATGTAGAGTAACTCGACGGTAATCCTTCCGTTTTCAAAAATATCCGGTCTTCAACACCGGTCTTCAAATGCGATTCATAACGACGTATCACATATTCGGAATGGGTTATACGACCCCATGGTCCTTTCCCGGCTAACCCGAATAGTGAGCGTTTATTCAAAAATAAGTGTGGCATTCAAATTCATCCAATTCACAACAAATACCTACTCAAGGTAATTATTGATAGTCGGTTATTTAACTATCAATAAAGACGCGCAACATCATCAGATTCCAAATAATTTTCCAAATTATTTCATCTTCAAAAAATATCTTTACTAGATATAAAATTTCCACACTTAACCATTTGAAAACAATTTCAAATATTCACTTTTCAATTTATCTTTAAAAGATAAAAACTCAAACGGTTCATTTCACATTGGAAAAGCATTTCCATACTTATTTAAAAATAAGTAATTCACAAATCATTTATTTTCAACACTTAGAAAATGTTCGATATACTTAAAATCAAAATTAAGTATATATCTCATTCTTTAAGGAAATCATTCTTAAATCACATTTATTTGAGTCAAAACGAATGTTACGTAAAACATCGTTACGACGACTCGAAATCACTAGTATAGGGATTCAGAATTAAGATAGATATATAAATCCCAATACTATAAAAAAAAATATTTCCTTTCGGAAATCATTTACTATAACAACAGTGTTATAGTCCACCATTTCCTTAAGTTTCTCGAAAACGTCTATTTCAACAATAAATGTTGAAATCTATGGTTTCGATTCACAACACATTTTAAAACACCTTTAAAATGTTTAACTTCATTTTTAAAATATTACTTCTTCAAAAATGAATCCATTTTACTTAACAATATATTCACTGTCCAAAATCGTGAATAAAATTTACTTAACCCCATTTCAATCATTTCTACACATTTTTATCACATTCAATCTATTTTCGAATTTATAAGCACGTTTATAAATTCTATTTCTCTTTTTAATAACAACTTCGACTTATAAACCTTCCTTTATCAACTTCTATACTTAACTTATCAAAATAAGTGACTTTGGGTTCATAAACAACTTTTATAAATTTTAATTCCATTTGTAAAAGCTTCAATACCAAATCAATTTCAATGTTGATTTCTAATTTTATTTTCAACGTTCGAATAAAACTTCCACATTGATTTCTCAAAAATTCATTTCTAAATATTAAATCAATTACAGATTGATTTCAAATTTTATTTACCACTACTAAATAAATTCCTTATTGAATTCATTTTACATTGATTTCACAACTTATTTTAATTTACCAATTAAATTTCAAACTGAATTTCCAACTTATCTTCTTTTAAATAAATTCCTTTTTAAGAAAATAAATTTCAATCGTTTCTTTCAATTTATTTAGAAATCCAGATTTTAAATTAATTTCCTCAATTTAAAATCACTATTATACGAAATTCATTTATTTAACATTTTCACTTTATTCTGGAAATAAATTCGATAAGATTATAAAAATTAACTTTTTATACTTTAAAATTCCTTTCTTCGAATTTATTAAATTTCTAAAATTAAATTCATTTAGAAATTTCTATTTTGATTTCCAAAAATTCAATTTCGTTTATTTTTGGAATCCAATGATGTCAAAACATCTATTCAGCTAAATTTTAGCTTTCAAACAAATTCCAGATATCAATATGATTTATAGCATCACTATAATCATTCACAGATTCATATCACAATAGAAATGAATTAAATACATGTGAGGGGTCCAGTTGGATCCCTCCAACCTGTTTCCCTGCATCCAAAGATGTTAGCACAATACCAATTCCGCTCCAGTACGGAATTATCGCGGTATATAGGTTTTTATAAATCCGCTTACTAACGGCGCAATAGGGTCTCATCCGCTATACGAGGCGGGAAATCATCAATCCAATATATACATATGCCAATATGTATATATTGCTATATATATATAGATATATATCCTACTATATCTAATATCACATCCAAGTAAAAATCAATCAATAACTGTAATCAATTTAAATCTGAGTGAGAAGATCTCACCCTAGCATTTATTTTGCAATCCCATTTCCATTCTCGGCTTGATTTCTTTACAGATTTTGACCTAGTATAAATAATTATACAATTCGTTAATATTCGAACAAATCGAATAATAAATTTTTCATTTGATAAATTTATTTAGCCAATGATTCATTTTAAAATAATAGCTTGATTTAAACTAAAATTTTATCTTCACACTACAAAATTTTAGATTAAACCGTAAGTTAAAAATGTATATACCTATATTTACTTTTCTTTCGGGACTACACTTTTTTTTTTCTTTCAAAACAAATCAATATAGATTCTAAAATTTAATTTTTTATATAACTTTCAGCATTCAAAATATCCCAATTTTTTCTTTCTGTATATATTTTTTTCCAACTTTATATGTATATACTCTGGTTAAAAACATATAAATTTTATTTCAAATTTAAATAACTGCAATTTATTACCTGTAATTTAAATAAAACAATACCTCCAATTATCCAAATCGAAATCACGACTTTTGCCCAGCATCACGAGAGAAACCCTACTGTCCGAGTTCGCCATTGCGACCATCTTCCTTCGCTCGAACGACCCCACAACTACCACCCCTTAGACGAACTCGCTGTCGAATTGCCTGAGATCGATCAAACTACACACCATCGCCATTTCTCGCGACCCTGCTTCTGACGAAGACATGGACCCCACTGGTTTGCGACCACGCGTGACCCCACATCGACAAACCCAGATCGACCCCCACGGTGCCACCATACGTGCCACCGATCCCCTTTCTTCATCGTGAACGTGCTGCCCCAAATCCCATCGCGATCGCCAACACGAGCTGCCGCGTCCACCTAGCCTAACGAAATCTCGATTCCAAATCACGAGACCCCCCCCACTTAATCGCGAAGCCTCCTACTCGCGACTCCATCGCGCGGTGATGCCGCCATCGCCTGCTCCTTGCGATGCCTTTTCCTTAAATTTCGAATGGATTTGTATTGAGCAGAGGAAGGTGAAGCTCGATTCTTTCTCGACGTTTTCTGATTTAGATTTTTGTTTGAAAAGGATTTTAAAAGGTGAAGGGGGATTTCGATTTCTTTTCGAATTGGATTTAACAAGCTTCGACCATTGTTTTTTTCATTTCCTCAGAGGATTTCGAATTGTGGAGAGAACTCGGCTGTGATATAGAAGAAAGGGAGACACGAGAACGTGCTTTAGCAGGAGAACGTGCTTGCACGATTCCTTTACGTGATCTCTGCGTGATTTTGGCGTGAAATTAGGCACGAGATTAGGGACGCTGTCGTTCGTTTTTAAATTTTAAATTTAATTTTAAACTCAATTTGTTTCGATACAACTTTCAACGCGTTTACCTGTCGTATTCTCACATAACAGCTCCAAATACGACGAAATTTGAAATCCAGTAATAATACAATATTACGGACCCAATGGAACTGGTTTCGTCGAATTCCGAGACTGTGCCTCGGACGGCTATTTTTAAATATCGATTCGAACAATAAAATTTTAAACTGAACAAATCAATTCGAAATTAGATTCTGAAGCTTCTGTTATCTTCAGTGATATCAATACGAATTTTAAAAGCTCTTGAAATATTTTTCTTCAACGAAAATATTGAAGATTTAAATTTTTATCCTGTTTCAATAGATTAAATTTTATAATTTAATCGGCAAATTCAAAGTTCAATCGGGGATTCAAATTAAATCGTCGTTCAAATATTTAAAATTAATTAAATATTCTAAATTTAATTCGTTCAAAATTCCGGGTCGTTACATTTTGTATCTTTACTTTATTTTATTAATACATATATATATATATATATATATATATATATATTTCATTTATATACATATATGTGTATTATTCTTAAAAAAATTTAGTTTCTTTTTACAGATACAGGTTTTGGCCAGAAATGGTGTTAGATTCTTTTTGCAGGATCATAGGATTGTTGATGGCTGGATTGCGGTCTACAGTGAGAAGTTCTTCTTAGTTCTTCTACATCTTCACTATGGCGTTCTATTATCTGGATGATTCATTTTCAGCGAGGCGCTCTTTTCAGTTTTGTCGAGTAGAGGAGCTTTTCATTCCAAATCTTTCGCATTACCATTTCTTCCGAGTCTACAGCATGGAGTCCCCTTCTTAGATGGTGCTGCCTTCTTGTATCTTTGGCGCTGAGATGCCCCATTGTTTTTTAGGTACTTCTAACACCTCAATACCGGGCGGTGGCCTTACCGGAGCTCGATATTGGGGTGTAATGGGTGGTGGCCTTGCCGGAGCTCATTCTAGGGGTACCTGAGTTTTTTCTTTGTTATTTGTACTATGATTAGCTACCTGTCACGCATGTTCGTAGCACCTTGTCTTATTTGATATATACATATTTACACGTGTGCTCTCCTCCATTCTAGAGGATCACACATTTCTTTCAAAAATATATAGTTCATGTTTCAAATTTTGAAAAAATTCACTTATGCAAAAATAACTTTCGGCATTAAAAAATAATATTATTATTCAATATATATAATATATTTATTTGATTCAAATAATTCATGAAACTATAAAATACTATTATATAAATTTACAAATAATAATAATTTTGACCAAAATTTTATATATAATATTATAACACATTTCCTTTCAAAAATAAAATTATTTATTTGTTTATTTTAAATAATAATTTCAAGTGGTTTTATAATTTAATAATTATTTATACAATTAATTAATTAAAACTGAAAGGAAATTTAAATTAAAAAAGCGCACGCACGCGCACACACACATATATATGTGGGTCGAGAGCAATAAGGTAAAATTTTATGTGTAAGTTTTATTATTTATTTAATTTTATACATATATGTATACGTATAAACATATATAACTTACTATATGTTTATATTATTTGGAAAAAAATTATGTTCGGATTTTAAGTATATTATAAATGTTAAAAGATTTTATAAATAAATAAATATATTTGAAATAATTTTATAGTTTAATTATATTCATATATATAAACATATTTACACACACATGCACGCACGCACACAAACACACATACGTATTTCACAATGTTTTATATTTAATTAATTACATCCAATATTTTATAATATGTATAGACATATATCTTACTATATTTCGATGCACACATATGTAAATTTTAGTCAACGTATTTTTACACACGAGCGACCATGTCCTCTACGATGTAAATCCCAACATCGAAACACGGGCATACACCAGGCACATGTTATTTTGTTGCATGTGCATATACACATATATGTGTATATGACACACACACACACACACACACACACACACACATATATATATATATATAATATAATATAATACAAATGATATAAAATAAAACATTATTTATAAACTTAAATAAAAATATTGATTTTATTTAAAATAAAATTAAAAATATTCTAAGTGGATAAAGATCCAAAATGGTAAAAAAATGAAATTCACCTATTTCTTTTACTGCTGGCTGACCCAATTCCAACAAAAGATACCATTATATTTTCTTTTACTTAGTTGTGATTTAGTATTATTCAAATCATCCCTTGAATAAAAATTAAAAATTAAATTCCAATATCAAATTTCTTGCTAATTGTAATTGTACACAAAGAACATTCTTCTTCCTTCACCATTGTTCAGTCTTTTTCATAAAACCACTGCAGCTTCTTGTCCAAATAAAAAATCACATTATTTTACAGCAAAAATCATGGTTATATTGAATAAAATTGAAAATTAATGTAACAAACGGGATTTTTCGACCCTCAAAATCGACATCAATACGTTCACTATAAAGCATGCCGAGAAATCGAATGCCGGAAAACCCGATTATTAGGGGAAAAGAAAGAAGGAAGAAGATTAGAAGAAAACCAAACAACATAGAATCTCACAGCGGAACAAACGATCTATAATATATCACAAGTCTTTACACAAAAGCAAAACTGTAATATGTATATATACAAACTTCAATCAGAGTATACTAATCTATCTCAGCCTGGACAGTTATAACAGTCTGTCCTCAGAATTGCTGATAACACACCAATGAATACAGCGGAAAATATAACCATCTACATGAATAGGTTTCTAGGCCTCCAACTCATCCCTTGAAGCTCCAAACGTCCAATCTAATTTGTAATGTACTCGGTCTGACCCGAGCATTATAATAAAATAACAATTGAGTCAACCTAGAAAACCAATGTGAGAAAACACACCCAACTGGATTTAAAGTTATATGAAAATCTTTGAAATCAAAAGGTATCTCGTAAGACCATGCCACACATAAACATGACGGGTTTTTACCTTACGATAACCAAAACACTCTTATACAAAAATCCTATGATATTATAATAGTGTCTAAGTACAAGTACTTATTAAAATAACTGAAATGCTTGCATCTCACATTTCAACATAGTTGGGCACAATCAAAACCGTATAGCGCTTATTGGAGAATGGATTCTATATAATGACTAGGCACTGGGGTACCACCTATCACAGTACATGTTTAGAAAATGTACCGAGATCGAACCTATCGATCCCTGCCAACACCAGATCGGCCTACCCCTTACTGGATAGTACCGAATATGCCATCATCCCAGTTGCTTTGCAACCCTTCTGAGATCTCATGCATAACCATTCCATAAATATGTAGATGTAGGGTATTTAGAAAGGTGACAACATACCCTAATGGGTGCGATCCACTTAGGCTTGCTGTATCTCCCCTGATTTTCAGTCATTCTCGGTTGATGAGGCTTGAGGCTACGATTACCTTTCAAGAAATTTACACTTAGAATGCTCATTTCCCTCCTATGACAATGTTCTGATAGCATTCATCCATACAAGTTATTCTAGGTCTGAACAAACCAAATCTCCAAAATCATCATCTTTGTTATCTTCACGATATCACAATTCGCATTGCTCAAATCGGATCGAAGTGGTTTTCGGATAATCAAATCTGATCCCGATCTCTTCGAAACGATCAATGAAATTGGCCAGATTTGATAGTCGGTTATTTAACTATCAAATTACACACATAAGCAGTCACTTGCCCATATTGTAAATCTTTCAAAAACATTCATTTCAAAATATCTTTACAAAGGTATATATTCAAATCTCTTCAAGTATTTCAATATTTGAACACGATTTCAAATACTTAAATCCATAACAGGATATTTTAACCCATATCAACACTTAGAAATATTTCCAAATCCAACTTATAATTCATTACTTAGAAAAAAAATATTTTTATATAAATCACTTCGTCGCTAAAATATCTCCAAACCTTAACTTCCAATACTTAGGAAAATATTATAAGTGTTTCCCAAATTCATTTCTAATACCCATACTTAGGAAATATTCCATACTTATCTCATAAATCCCCGAAATTAAATTTTTATTAATTCCCTTTACAATTTTCAAAAATTATCGATTATACTTATTTATAATCCAAGTAACAATTTATAATTCCTTTAATGAATTCAGATTCATTTCCTAAGTTCCCGTATCTAGACAGTTTGGAAATTTCCTTTTTCTCAAATTTTCTTAAGTTCCATAATTCCATTATAAGATTTTCTCCTGTAAAATCACATCCATTAGATAAAACTCGGTTCACAAGTCTCGAGAGCATTTATAAATAAATTGCAATCACTTACTTTTAAACTATATATATAATAATAAATTTCAAAAACATGGTTAAATAATTATTTAAAATATCAAAGCACTTTTAAAATAAACGTCAATAACTAATTCCAATTCATTTATAAAATTTCTAATTGATTTACGAAACTAGTTTATAAACTTAGAATTTATTTCAACAAATTTAAATATTTAAATAACTAACCTACTGAAATATTTTAATCCAATTAATAGTTTTAAAACTACATAATTTAATAAATAAAAATCCTTTTCTAAAAACGAACCTTAACTTCTTGTTAAAAACCATTTTTAAAATTCAACATACCCATTTTTATACTTATAAATCTCTCTCTATTTATCACAAATCGATTTACATTTCCAATTTCATAACTATCCCCAAATTTCAAAATAGAATTTACTATTTCTTTCTAAATCGATTTCCATATAACATTTTAAATTCACACTGTGAATTTATATTTCCAATTTATCAAATGATAATCATTCCACTTATTTGTGAACATCGTTTATACGTTTATACTCTCAACTCTCATTTCTCGGTTAATAATAGATTCATATTAGACAACATCACTTATAAATCGGTTCTTATTTAAAATCACATTTATAAATCTATTTCTTAATAAATCCGGACTATATTCCAAAACATTTCAAATCTTGATTTCGACTTCTATTTCGTATTTCCAGAAATCCCAATTAAAAATCCACTGTTTAAAAATACTCAAATTAAAACCATTTTACAAAATAGCTAAATAAATATCTAATATCAAATTTATTTATTTTATTCAAATCAATTCCTTTTTAAATAAATCCCAAATTTCAATATAAATATTTTCATTTCCAAAATCGCCTTGAATTCCATTTTTAAATTCAAAAATATTATTTATGGTATCTATAATACCAAAATTAAGGCCAATGCTACTATAGCATCCAATAAGTCAAAACATAACATAATCTATAACAGATTATTCACACACATCATATATCACGATATATGAAACTAAAATCAACATTTTTGAGGAATCCAGTTGGATCCCTCCAACTTGTTTCCCTGCAACCACAGATGTTATATAACATAAAATAATAAACTCGCTTCGAGGCGGGATATCGCAAAAAAGGGTCATCTGCTATTATACGGGGCGCATAGTGCCTTATCCGCTCCAATCGACGGGAATATTCAATCCAACTAATATAAATATAGTAATTCATCCAAACAATCTATAACAACCCGCATATTTATCGATTTTATATTTAAATATTTTATCGTTAGTCGGATTTTGGTCCGAAAAGCTACTTTTTGCATACGGTCAAATTAGGACTCGAGACCACTTCCATTGAGTTCAAAACGTCGTTTGCAATCTTTTAAGTATAAACTTGGATATGTTTGGAGATAGTGGAATTTTGCCACTTTTGCGCTTTGGACTTTGGTTTGGACTTAGCCTATTAGGCCCAACCTCCACTCCCTCTTCTCTTCATAATTTCCTAACAACATAAGCTTCATCAAAAATGGAGGAGGGAATGGGAAATTAAAATTCCAAGCTCAAGTTCTCTTGCAAATCCATCATCCAACTCCAAATTCAAAGAGAAGACATTGGATTCAAGCTTCTAGTGTTGAGATTGAAGTGGGATTGATTCTTGCTTTGCTTTAAGCTTCATCTTCATTGATTTTGGTGCAAAGGTGAGATTTTTATCTCACATTCTTGTTTATAACTATCTTGGATTGTTGGGAAAGAACTCCTATCACTTTAGCATGTACATTTGCATTTGGTTTGGATTGGATTGGCGAAAAAACCCAATTTTTAGTGTTTTTGGCAAGTTCCTGGGCTTAGGTCGTTCGGCCGTGGGGAGGAAAAGTCGCCCCTGTTTATTTTAGCCCGTTCGCCTCTAGGTCGCTAACCCCTAGGTCGTTCCGGCCTTAATTCTCTTGGCAGCGTTAGGTCGCGTGACCTTAGGTCGTTCCCCATTAGGTCGTTAAACCTTATGTCGTTCGCATTTAGGTCGTTCGACCTATTTAACCCACATCTGCACATTGGAGTCTCTCTTGGCCTTGGCTAGCTCGTTCTTGTTAGCTCGTAAACCCTTTGGTCATTTGGCTTTGTACTAGGTCGTTAGCCCTAGGTCGCTCCACTTGGTCGATCGTCCTTAGGTTGCTAGGTCGCGACATGTTAGGTCGTTCACCCTATGTCGCTTGGCAAAGCTCTTGGCCAATCCTTTAGGTCGCTCGACCATTCACCTAGTTAGGTCGCTTGACCCCATTCCACCTTAAAGTCGCTCGGCCCTAAATGGTTAGGTCGCTTGGCCTCGTCACTTTCTTAGGTCGCGAGATTAATTAGGTCGTTCGGCCTTAGATGGTTAGGTCGCTTGGCATATGCAACCTTGTTAGGTCGCTCCCCCTCATTAGGTCATACCACTGCATACATCCACCTTGTTAGGCCGTTAATGCCTTAACTCGTTCGCCCTTAGGTCATTAGACCTTAAGTCGTTCTACCTATATAACTCACACCTGCTATAGGTCGTTCAGTCCTTATAGGTCGCGCCTCATGCTTAGGTCGCTCACCTAGGTCGCTCGACATGTTATCCTTAGGTCGTTCGACCTATTTTACTTTAGGTCGCTTGCCTGTAGGTCGTTCCATTTTCACTTTAGCTCGGCCATGTTAGGTCGCATGGGTATTTCTACTTGATGGATTTGGAACTGATTTCCTTGGATTTCATTCACGTCTCCGAACGTGAATTTTTGCGACTTGTTGATTCTACAATCAATTTCTGTGATTTACCATTTTAAAAACATAAAGGTTTCAATACTAGTAGTAAATACCAAAACTCTTTCATCAAAACGATTTCAACTCTATTTTATTACAAAGCTCTTTTCCTAAACCGTTTCCCAATCTATTAGTATATACAAGCCTTTACTTCACTCGGATGAGAAATCAAATTAAACGGCTTAGTAAAACAAGTGGTATGAAACGTTTGCGTTTGCTTCGTCGGTTAACTCTTGGACTTGTTCGATTGAACCTTTTGTGACAATTTCCTAGTGAAGATCTACAGTTTGTTCGTAAATATTTAAGTTAAGCTAGTGGTTATGGGACATGAAGCTAAACTCATATATTTACTAGCTTAGTGTGATTGACACTTCTTGATGATCATGACGATCATTTTTGTGATTTAGACTAGCGATTGAGCGATGTCTCTTTGTCTGCGAGGGAGACTAGACCCCGTTTGTGTGATGTTTCTACTCACATATGTGGGGTAGCGCCCCATGGTCTTCGGGCCATTTTAGTAGAGTTTTGACTCATGGTCTTCGGGCCGTTTAGTGAAAATGGTTAGCAACCATGGAATAGCTTTCCGTCTTGTGATACACGTGTTGGTGAGTTTTCATGCTCCCGTCTTGTGATAGGCCTCTTTCCCTTTTTGTGATTTCTGGATTTCTTGTGTTGATTTCTGGAATTTGTGCTTCACCAATTTTCGTGATTTCCATTGATAAGTTTTATCAATTTTTGTGCATTGGTGAATTTGTGTGTCATTGACTTGTTATGAATACAAGCTTAGGGTATGATACCCTATTTTATCTTTGAGAAGATTCTTGTGATATTGATTAATCTCATGTTGATTTTCAATTACATACTTATAGTAGTATGCCATTATGGTTATTACATGTATATACCATATCTTTTATTCTATATCATGTTATCTGATATTTATAGCTAGACTGGTCCGTTTATTATTTTCTTATGAAATAATACTCGGGTCAGATCGAGATGTTACAGGTGCTTCTGCTTGACTTCTCTTCTGGGATTACTCTGACTTTTGGCTAACTACTTAGATTAGTAGTTTTTGTTGTATACATTTGAGATATAGACTCCATGATGTATAATTATTCTTTTGTGTAGCTTGTAGCTATTCTTTTGTATTATCGTGGATCTTTCAGACCACTACTCTGATGTACACTTTCATGTGTTATATATATATATTCATATCTTTTTCCGCCTTTGTGATATGGATGTCTGTGACTGATTTGTGTTATGTTTATTTCTATAATTGTTTCCGAGGATTATATACAGCCACTGTGTGATAGCTTTGAGTTTGTATTGGTATGTCGGACTTCCTCTTATGCATGCTATACTATTTGACATATCGGTGCTCGCACAAAGCAATTACACGGATGGTCGCTCCACAACAGCCTTATTCTCCGTGCTAGTCGACAGCATTACACCGTAGTGTTCTTGGCTAGCGTGGGTATAGAGGTGGGGCGTCACAGCTTGGTATCAGAGCCAAACTTCGGAACAATATAGGATATTGTAACAAGGATCATCATCCTAAGTCCTTCTTAGGAGTCGTGCCTTAGGATTTAATTCGTGTCTTCGTACCGATCTATCCTATTCACTCTTAAGATTCCTTGTTTTATCTATCAAGATTGTTTGATATTCATTCTGAGAATAACCTTTTTCTTCTTCTTTCTTTCTTTCTTAAAGAAGAAGAGATGGTTAGTTCTGGCAGTCCTAGCGCTGGTCAATCTAGTAGTTCTTCTCTGGATGGCGCATTCATGTCTGCCCAACAACTTTTGGATCTTGCTAAGAATCAAAGGTTTATCTGTGCTTTGAGTAAGAACCCCAAAATGGTCTTACCTCTGAAACTTGAAGTTCCTTTCAATCAGCTTGTGGATATCACTCTTCAACATGAAGAGGCTGATAAAGGAATTGATAGTGGTACCGGGATTTCCGAGAAGAGGCATATTAAGTTCAAAAGCCCTTATCCCAATAAGAAGGTGAAGCAACCTACTTCGGTAGCAAAGACTCCAAACTCTATTTGTAGAGGATGCTACAATTGTAATTCTAAGGACCATTATGCAAAGGAGTGCCCGGAACCACTCTTTTGTGGTTATTGCAAAAATTCAAGTCATCATATTTCTGTCTGCCCCATACTTCTGAGCAAGAAGAAAATGGAACCAGAAACTTCGGTAGCCAAGACACCTACCCCAAGTTGTAAACAATGCTATAATTGTGGTTCCACGGACCATTATGTTATTAAGTGCCCGAAACCCCTTTATTGCCGCTATTGCAAAGGCTCGGGTCATTACTTATCTACATGTCCCAAGCTTCCAAGCAATAGAGGAGGAAAGCTGCAAGCCCCTAGCAACTCTTCTCTTGGTCAAGGTATTTCTTATTCAATACTTGATTACACTTGTTTTGTGATTATCCTTCTCGAGTTCCTGTTGATATGAGTTCATCTCATCATTTCATATCAAAAGAACTTGTCGATTCCTTTTCTTTAAATATTTGAGTTTAAAAACTTCTTTGAGAATTGCGAATCCGGTTGGTGGATCCGCAACACTCAATTTGCTTTTTATTGATGTCGAAATTATTTCATGTGATTTTTCTTTCCGAACCGATTTGCATATCACGCGTTGCTTAGGCTTCGAAAATAATTTGTGTGAAAGGATTGGCTTAATCATTATGAAGCCCATATCCTATTTTTCCGAATGGACTATTCATTTTCGACATTTTCAATCTGTTAAGCAGATTCATATTTTTCCTTTGTGATTTCGATTCCAAATTGATGGCATCATTTTATTCTTTAAGCTCACATGTTGAGTAAAGTGTTATTTCTCTCATTTGGGTAGTTGTGAATTTTCCGGAATCTTTGAGCTTGTCTTAGGATCATCACCTAAGCAATCTTTTGAGAGGTGTTAAGGTCTTTCCAGTTTGACCTTGCCACCGGTTTACATTAGCTATGAGTTGTGGGAGTTAGCATTCCCGTTACCACATTCCGCACTCATTATGATTCTTATGAATGACTTATTATGTCATTCGGTTTATCCAGCTTATTTCATCCATTTTATAAATCGAGTATTCTATGAATATCTCAATAACTCCATTCTTGTATCTATTAATTTTGGATGAAAATAGAAATTTAAAATTTTGCAAATCTTTTTCATAAGATTTATTTATAAGTACAATTTGATTTTTAATCTTAAACGAGCAAAGAATATTCTCAAAACTTTTAAGAGATATTTTCATCATATAGAAGATGATTTTGTGTTGTAATTGCTCATTTAGTGTTTTAAGAATTCTGGTCGATGCGCTTGATCAACGCTATCGATAGGGATTTCCTAAACGCTTTGATGAGACAGTCAGACACAATAAATTGACTTGTAAAATGTAAATTTTTCTATAAAGGTAATTGTGATTTTGAAAGTTTTAGCTTTTCGGGAAAGAAGATTAAATTCTTTCTTTTCGATACTTTTATTCTTGCGATTCCCGAAGGGAACCAAGACTTTATCTTTTGTACCAATGCTAATCGTATTGGTTTGGATGCCATTCTCTTGCAAACGAGAGCGTGCAATCATTTGTGCTTCTAAATTTTAAAAGCCGATCGAGACTAGGTATGCCACTTATGATCTGGTGTTTGCGGCTATTGTTTTTGCTTTCAGTGTTTGGTATCATCATCTTTGGGGGAGAAATTTGTTCTCTACCTCGATTGTAGATCATTGGGATATCTATTTTCTCATAAGGAACTTAATTTGTGTCAACCACGTTGGCTCGAATTCCTTGCATCTTATGATCTTGATATCCTTTATACTCCCGGATGGGAGAATCGTGTTGCCGATGCCCTTAGTCTTAAGCAACAAGCAGTTATTTCTTTGATGATATCCAAATGGAATGATCTCGAGATTTCCTCCACTTGTGAGATTCGAGATCGTGAATTCTAATTCATGTTCATCTCTTGTTTTATGTAGCCTTGAGGCTCATCCTTCTCTTTTGATCGCATTCTTGAAGCTCAAAAGCTAGATCCCGAATTGGCTCTTCTTAGCCAAAATTTTAGGGATAAAACTGATATTGAAGTGTTGAAAAACTTTGATATTGATACTCGTGGCGGCATTCGAAAGTTTGGTAGACTTATCGTACCAAATATTAGTGATCTACGTAAAGATACTTTAGAAGATTCTCATCATTCTAAATTTACCATTCATCCCGGTAGTAGTAAAATGTACGCGGATATGAAGCGACTTTATTATTGAGAGTGAATGAAATCTGGTATCGCTAACTTTGTTAAGTGTTGCATGACTTGCCAACTATTCAAGGCCAGGCACCTAGGGCCTGGTGGGTTATTGCAACCTTTAGAAATTCCAATTTGAAAGTGGGACCAAATTTCCATGGATTTTATAGATGGCTTTCCCCGTTTTCGTTCGGGTCACGGTTGTTTATGGGTGATAGTTGATAGACTTACTAAATCCTCCCATTTTATTCCCGTTCGGTCTAACCGAACCGTTCCTCTTTTGGCCAAATTCTTTATCGAAGAAATTGTTAAATTGCATGGTGTTCCTACTTCTATTGTTAGCGATCGAGATCCATTGTTTAATAGTGGATTTTGGGAAAAGTCTTCGGGATTTTAGCACCGCTTATCACCCCAGTCCGATGGACAAACCGAGCGTGTGAATCAAACTCTTGAAGATCTTCTTCGTGCTTGTGTACTTGATTTCGATGGAAGTTGGGAAGATCATATTTCTCTCGTTGAGTTTTCCTATAATAATAGCTTCCAATCTTGTATTGGTATGGCACCTTTCGAGGCACTCTATGGAAGGCCATGCCGATCTCCTTCTTGTTGGCTTGAGGCCGGTGAGAAGCTGGTTTTAGGTTCAGATTTTATTCGTGTTTCACCTATTAAGGGCGTTTTACGTTTTAGTCGATCGGGAGAAATTAGCGCCTCAATATATTGGGCCATTTCCTATCACTGAACGTATTGATTCCATGGCGTATCGCCTTTTATTACCGGCTCAAATTAACTGCTATTCGTGACGTGTTTCACGTTTCTTAATTACGGAAATGCTTTCGAGATTCCGATTCTATTCTTGAGCCCGATGTTGTGGAAGAAAATTGAAGTTTCACCTAATTTAACTTATGAGCAGCATCCTATTCGTATTATTGCTTCGGAGGTCAAACGACTTCGAAATAAAGATGTTCCGCTTGTGAAGGTTCAATGGTCCTCAAATCCTAAGGATTGTTCTTGGGGATCTAGAGAATTCATCGAGCGAACACATACGGACCTACTTCCTCATGCTCTTTGAGGTGAACTTCTTATTTCAAAATTTCATTTGTGTTGAATATGCTTTCATGGTTGTTACTATATATTTTCTTCTTAAATATTGCGAGGACGCAATTTCTTTAAGGAGGGGAGTCTGTAACAACCCGCATATTTATCGATTTTATATTTAAATATTTTATTTAAATATTTTATCGTTAGTCGGATTTTGGTCCGAAAAGCTACTTTTTGCATACGGTCAAATTAGGACTCGAGGCCACTTCCATTGAGTTCAAAACATCGTTTGCAATCTTTTAAGTATAAACTTGGATATGTTTGGAGATAGTGGAATTTTGCCACTTTTGTGCTTTGGACTTTGGTTTGGACTTAGCCTATTAGGCCCAACCTCCACTCCCTCTTCTCTTCATAATTTCCTAACAACATAAGCTTCATCAAAAATGGAGGAGGGAATGGGAAATTAAAATTCCAAGCTCAAGTTCTCTTGCAAATCCATCATCCAACTCCAAATTCAAAGAGAAGACATTGGATTCAAGCTTCTAGGGTTGAGATTGAAGTGGGATTGATTCTTGCATTGCTTTAAGCTTCATCTTCATTGATTTTGGTGCAAAGGTGAGATTTTTATCTCACATTCTTGTCTATAACTATCTTGGATTGTTGGGAAAGAACTCCTATCACTTTAGCATGTACATTTGCATTTGGTTTGGATTGGATTGGCGAAAAACCCCAATTTTTAGTGTTTTTGGCAAGTTCCTGGGCTTAGGTCGTTCGGCCGTGGGGAGGAAAAGTCGCCCCTGTTTATTTTAGCCTGTTCGCCTCTTGGTCGCTAACCCCTAGGTCGTTCCGGCCAATTCTCTTGGCAGCGTTAGGTCGCGTGACCTTAGGTCGTTAAACGTTATGTCGTTCGCATTTAGGTCGTTCGACCTATTTAACCCACATCTGCACATTGGAGTCTCTCTCGGCCTTGGCTAGCTCGTTCTTGTTAGCTCGTAAACCCTTTGGTCATTTGGCTTTGTACTAGGTCGTTAGCCCTAGGTCGCTCCACTTGGTCGATCGTCCTTAGGTCGCTAGGTCGCGACACGTTAGGTCGTTCACCCTATGTCGCTTGGCAAAGCTCTTGGCCAATCCTTTAGGTCGCTCGACCATTCACCTAGTTAGGTCGCTTGACCCCATTCCACCTTAAAGTCGCTCGGCCCTAAATGGTTAGGTCGCTTGGCCTCGTCACTTTCTTAGGTCGCGAGATTAATTAGGTCGTTCGGCCTTAGATGGTTAGGTCGCTCGGCATATGCAACCTTGTTAGGTCGCTCCCCCTCATTAGGTCGTACCACTGCATACATACACCTTGTTAGGCCGTTAATGCCTTAACTCGTTCGCCCTTAGGTCGTTAGACCTTAAGTCGTTCTACCTATATAACTCACACCTGCTATAGGTCGCGCCTCATGCTTAGGTCGCTCACCTAGGTCGCTCGGCATGTTATCCTTAGGTCGTTCGACCTATTTTACTTTAGGTCGCTTGCCTGTAGGTCGTTCCATTTTCACTTTAGCTCGGCCATGTTAGGTCGCATGGGTATTTCTACTTGATGGATTTGGAACTGATTTCCTTGGATTTCATTCACGTCTCCGAACGTGAATTTTTGCGACTTGTTGATTCTACAATCAATTTCTGTGATTTACCATTTTAAAAACATAAAGGTTTCAGTACTAGTAGTAAATACCAAAACTCTTTCATCAAAACGATTTCAACTCTATTTTATTACAAAGCTCTTTTACTAAACCGTTTCCCAATCTATTAGTATATACAAGCCTTTACTTCACTCGGATGAGAAATCGAATTAAACGGCTTAGTAAAACAAGTGGTATGAAACGCTTGCGTTTGCTTCGTCGGTTAACTCTTGGACTTGTTCGATTGAACCTTTTGTGACAATTTCCTAGTGAAGATCTATAGTTTGTTCGTAAATATTTAAGTTAAGCTAGTGGTTATGGGACATGAAGCTAAACTCATATATTTACTAGCTTAGTGTGATTGACACTTCTTGATGATCATGACGATCATTTTTGTGATTTAGACTAGCGATTGAGCGATGACTCTTTGTCTGCGAAGGAGACTAGATCCCGTTTGTGTGATGTTTCTACTCACATATGTGGGGTAGCACCCCATGGTCTTCAGGCCATTTTAGTGGAGTTTTGACTCATGGTCTTCGGGCCGTTTAGTGAAAATGGTTAGCAACCATGGAATAGCTTTCCGTCTTGTGATACACGTGTTGGTGAGTTTTCATGCTCCCGTCTTGTGATAGGCCTCTTTCCCTTTTTGTGATTTCTGGATTTCTTGTGTTGATTTCTGGAATTTGTGCTTCACCAATTTTCGTGATTTCCATTGATAAGTTTTATCAATTTTTGTGCATTGGTGAATTTGTGTGTCATTGACTTGTTATGAATACAAGCTTAGGGTATGATACCCTATTTTATCTTTGAGAAGATTCTTGTGATATTGATTAATCTCATGTTGATTTTCAATTACATACTTATAGTAGTATGCCATTATGGTTATTACATGTATATACCATATCTTTTATTCTATATCATGTTATCTGATATTTATAGCTAGACTGGTCCGTTTATTATTTTCTTATGAAATAATACTCGGGTCAGATCGAGATGTTACAGGTGCTTCTGCTTGACTTCTCTTCTGGGATTACTCTGACTTTTGGCTAACTACTTAGATTAGTAGTTTTTGTTGTATACATTTGAGATATAGACTCCGTGATGTATACTTATTCTTTTGTGTAGCTTGTAGCTATTCTTTTGTATTATCGTGGATCTTTCAGACCACTACTCTGATGTACACTTTCATGTGTTATATATATATATTCATATCTTTTTCCGCCTTTGTGATATGGATGTCTGTGACTGATTTTTGTTATGTTTATTTCTATAATTATTTCCGAGGATTATATACAGCCACTGTGTGATAGCTTTGAGTTTGTATCGGTATGTCGGACTTCCTCTTATGCATGCTATACTATTTGACATATCGGTGCTCGCACAAAGCAATTACACGGATGGTCGCTCCTCAACAGCCTTATTCTCCGTGCTAGTCGAGAGCATTACACCGTAGTGTTCTTGGCTAGCATGGGTATAGAGGTGGGGCGTCACACAATCATTCAGCAATTTTTAACAACTATAAATCAAACTAGTTATCCAAAAAGGTGAGATAACTCATCTTTATTCCAACTGTCGCTTATGCGTTCAGTTTGGTACGTTCGACTATAGCTCCAGATCCAGCTTGTTCCAAATGCAACTAATTCAATTCAATCACGTAGGGGACGACGACACGATTCCAATGCGACTAACGGCGTCTCAATCGGACCTTATATGAATAAGTTATAAATTTTATAAGATTTACAAATTTAAATAATAAAATTATTCCACTAATTACATCACTAACCTTAATTACCATATTAAAACAAATCCCCCTCCTTAATACTTCTTCTCCAAATAAAACGCGCCTGACATGAACACCCTGCAACCCCTCATACACGCACGCAATTCCACTCTCTCCAGGCCACCAAACAGACAAACTAGCACCACCAATATGTTCGTCATCTTCACCTTGTCGCATCTATCCCCTCCAGGTGATGCGCGACTCACAAATCAAACCCACACCATGCTGCCACTTCACGACATTCCTGATGTCTCACTCGCCATTATAGCACCGAGCTCCACCATAATTTGGGGCCAACTACACCTCGACCTGCCTAACCCACTATAACCCTCCAAATCAACCTCGATGCCCGCCAATCCCCATAAATTGAAACCCTAGCTACAATCATTTGGCCACGGCTACTGCTCCTACTCCAAACTAAGCCTGAATGATACCAAACGCGTACCAGATTGTAGACTATGCTAAGAGAAGCTCAACCGAGTTCGTTCCATGATTTTTAATGGAGCATTAAATTGAATTTTTAATTGAGTAAAACGTCTTTTTTTAGATGGAGGCTTGCTTGAATTGTTTACTGGAGGCAAAATAAAAGAGATGAAGGAGGCAGAAGTGTTTTCTTTGGTTCTAGTTTTAGATTTTTAAAAGGAACGATCACTCCCCCTTGTCTGTACGAAATGGAACCAAAAGGAGAAAGCATAAGAATAATGTGTACTGAGTGTTTAAAGTTATATATATATATATATATATATATATATATATATATAGTTTTCGATTTTTAGCATCTCACTGCACAGCTTCTGTTTACGTACGGATCTCAAATTAATAAAACAAAGATATGGTCGCGCGCTGAACGATGATGTGACCTAAAAAAATAAAAATATACACTGGTTATTAAGTCTATAAAATCATAAAACACTGTCGTAAATCGTCAAACAAACAATTTCAATATTTTCCAAATTAAAAATTATGGAAAAATCAAATAAATAAAATTAAAAATAAATCAATAGAAATCAAATCGTAAAAATAAAATTTTATTTTCCCGATTATTTATTCGAACTGTTATTACTGCAATTGAATTAACGGTTATATTCGCCGTTATTGTCTATTTATTTAAAATGAGTTAAATTAGTCCATTAAATTAATTGAATTGATATTCAATTTAAAATTCAGTTATTTGAATCACTATTCAATATTAAATCCCTTAATTCAAATATTTCAATAATCACTGTATTTGAATTACAATTATTAACTATAATAAAATCATAATATTTGGAATTTTGAATTATCCAACCTTTTAAACCAATCACTTTAATATTTAAATCAATTTAATATTACAAAATCAGCGACCAAAATTCCGGGTCGTTACAACTATCCACTTTCTTTTGTGGCTAGGGTTAGAGTTGAATTTTATGACTTTAAGTGAATACTACAAAAAGAACGTCAGTTTCTAAGAGTAGTTTCTTCCCAACATTACAAAGTGCAAGGATAATTTTGGAAGAAGTTTTCATTGGGTTATCTTAGTATTTTGAGTGGATAATCATTTTCCATAATTTTTGGTATATAGTTGGCATTTTGTCGTTCAATCAAATTTGGTAAGCTTACAAAATATGAGTGAATAAATGGTTGGTTTGATTTGAAACCTAATGACTGTGTTTTTCATCGAATTCAAAGTACGAATGGTTGTGGACCTTTAATTATGTCATTTCAATTAAAGGAACATTATGCTTAGGATATAAAAAAAAAGGAAAAAATGGATAAAGTAATGAGGCAGAAGAATTTAGAGTGGTTCGATCAGTGAGGATCCACATCCATCGTGAAGGTTTTTCTATTTTATTATTGATCTCCTTTGAAATACAAAGCTTTATGCAAAGTAATATATTTCCTATGATTCTCTAGTCTCGTCTGTTTCTCATTTACACGAGAAGGTATATTTATGGTAGACAACTATTGATGTGGTTTGGAGGTGGATAGGTGGCCATGTTGATGTGATCTAAAGGTGGACGACTGCAATGAGCGATTGGATCCATTAGTGATTGTGATTTATTCGTGATGTAATTGATGCTTTATTTCTTAAGGTTAAATAAGATGTTATAGATGATTTATAAGCTTTTAAATGGAGGTTAACTAAGAAATTAATGAGTCTTTTCATAAGGTTAAAATGAAGGTTTATTAGTTCTTTAATAGGTGGACTTCAATGGTATATATTAGAGGAAATAATATTTGTTATCAAGAAAATGCCATTTATTGCAGATAAATGTTTGATGAAAAGATAATAGTTAGACGAACATATTAGCATAATTAGAGGCCGGTAATGCAAGTGATGAATGGAAAGAAAATTAAAGGATAAATAACACAAGAAAAGAATTACATGTTTGTTTTTGATGTTATTACAAGAAAAGTCCATGCAAAAATGAATATGTAAATTAGGTCCCTTTTTTTGAAAAATAGAAAACACAAGGTGTCTTGCATTTTCTGACTTGTACTTTTCTTATTTTGAATTTTTTTTCCAAAATTATGAAATTTTTGAAAAGCGTAAGTTAACTTGCATTTTCTATCAGGAAAACGCAAGCTAGTTTGCGCTTTCTGATATTTAATTTTTTTTTTTTGAAATTTTTGAAAAGCGCAAGTTAAATAGCGCTTTCTATCAAGAAAGCGCAAGCTAATTTGCGCTTTTTATTTTGAATTTTTTTTTAAAATTTCAAAATTTTTGAAAATTTTGAAAATCGTTCTACCAGGAAAGCGCAAGCTAGTTTGCGTTTTCTGATGGATCTAATTTACATTTCATTGCTACATGGACTTTTCTTGGAATAACAGCGGAAATAGAAACCTTCTGCGCAAAACCTCTAAATAGTATATAAGGTTGGGTGGTTAGAGGAATTGATTTGGGAGTTAACAGTTATTTAAGGTTATTCAAGAGGCGACAAAGGATGGGTTATTAATATTTATTGAATTTTAATGGTTATGGGGATGGTTCGTATAAACTGACACATTTATCCTGAAGCATTTTGTATGAGGGGTGAGGAAGTACATGTCCATAGTCTTTTATCACCTTGATCTTTGGGTCAAATGCATAAGTTGTTGGAATTTATTATAGTTTATTGAGAATATCATGTGCACAAAAATTCATCTAACAAAACCGATGGAATATATTAAAACAAAATCAACTATTTAATAAAGAAAAACCGATCCAAACCAAATCGACATTATCGACATTTTTCAAATCGAAACCAACCGAATCAAAAATAATCAGTTCGGTTTAATTTGTCTGTTATTAGATAACCTACGTTGTTTAGTTATCCATGTATGTCTAAATATGTGATGGTGCTTTAAATTTTTAGAAATTAGCTCCTCCTCGAATATAATATGAAAGTAAACCAATTTTGTCTAAGATAATACCATATAACAAGTGCGAACCCGTGCTACGCACACGGGGTTCACCATATAATTTATTTAATAGTCTACCTTTCAATATTTTAGTTATATGCAAAGTTTATGGATTGTAGTTTACCCTCATCCCTAAACATTGTTGACAAACAATTATTGTTAATTCTACTTAAGTAATCTCAAACCACACGGCGTGTAACAAATCTTTATAAATTGGATGAATCTATACATCAAACATAAATCACCAATTAATTCTTACTTGAAAAGCATGACATTAATGAGCATGTCAAGTAACTTTCAAACATAAAATATATATGCATAAACATAACATTTTATCCCCTTGTATATAACATATAAATCAAATATATACACATTTTATATGATAATAGTATTCTAAATCTAGTACAGAAAATCATGCTTAAAGTGAAATATTGTTTCAATTTTATTTTAAATTATTAATAATCCAACATTTGATGTTTTTTAACAATATCTAACTAAATTAGAAAAATATTATTGTAGCACACCTCATATTTTCTAACAACTAAAACAAAACATGACATGAGAAATGTCAATAAAACATAAACTTTAGGTTGTTTAACTTTTGAAATAATCAAATAAACTTTTGTCATTACTTCAAATACATGTCGAAATAACGATTGCACCAATGTAAAAATTAAGCTAAGTCTAATTGAAATCACGTGTCGCCATAAGAAAAAATATTTTTTGATACCCATAAAAAATACTCGAATGACAGTATATCAATGATAATTGTAATATCAAAACTGTAATAATCACAGTCAACGAAGTGAACGATCAATATAAAATATAATTATAACCTAATACGATTACAGAAATATTTCTGTACCATTTATAACCCAACATTGTGCAGTATTATAATTATAACCCAATACAATTTATGCATATAATATATATAATATTCTCTTTCAATCATAAGTAAATATGTCACAATATCATGTTGTCAATAAAGTGTAAGAAAATATCACCAAACGTTATTTTGTGAAATTTCGTTGAAGGAATTATTAAAAAAAAAAAATTTGTCTTAAATATTTTAATTTTCTATAATTTTTTTTGTAAAAGTGTTACTAAGAATAGATAATGAGTTCACGTTTACTATTATGTTGTGATACATATATTTCTTACAGTTAGAAAATATTTATCGATTTCCCGTAATATTTCATGTGACATATTACCTTGCAAATTAGAACATCTAAAAAGTTGATGATAAAAGGGAACAACTAAAATAAATTTACATATTAATTCTATAACCGATTAGAAATAAAGGGAATTAATACGCAGTTAGTTTTATCAATTTGAATTAAAATTAAAAAAGATTTAATTGAAATTGGTGCTTTGATTACTTTGAATTCAACTTCATTAGAATTGAAGGAAATTTTGTTTTAACAAATAAGTGGTAATAATATTTAAAAAGTTCGCTTATAAATTTATAAATAATAACATCGTTGATTTCAATATAATTATCTATGAACATTTCCAAGCTGCAAAAATATTCAAAACAATGTAATACAAAATAAGCATAAAAGAAATTATTGAGATTTAATTTACCCCATTGTTCTGCGAGATCACCACGAATTTGGATGGAAAAGTAAATGTGTGTTTCTTATGAACATTTTTCTGTTATATCTAAGCAAAAACTAAAAAAATATAATGTATAATTTGGTTAAAAAGGAAAAGAATAAGAAAAATGTAAGTCCAAGTTGACTAAGACTATACTAAGTTGAATAAGAATTTGGTTTTAAATATGTTTCTAATAGTAAATTTTAGGTAAAAATATTGATTATCCTAAAATAGTATATGAGAAATTATTATTTAAATATTATTTTACCGCAAATATAATTTGCTTCTCCTAACCTGATATTCTTGTATGCCTACGTTTGACAATGAAAATGAATAACTTTACCTCTACTTTAATATACAAAATAACCTAAGGTCTTTTGAAATCTGTGTGTTATTATACTTATAAATCCTTATAAATCCTTATTATACTTATCTTTTTAAAATAATAGAACAGATGGGAATGATTTAGCTCTATGTCATCCAATCTGAACTTGTACTATCTTGGATAACTCATCAGATAAGAAAAGCATGCAGAAGGCAGGCAGGGATCAGGCAGCGGAAAAATCAAACGCGGTTTCGAGGGGGCTTCAGCATAAGCGGGCCTTGCGCAGTCTGCGGGCCAGAAAAATAATAAATGAAGCTGGATGTTAAGTTTGCAACACCTGGTAAACAAACGGTACATTTGCGGTGTAGCAAAATATTCCCCAATCCCAGATTGGAGACTATGATATTGCATGGTCTGATGCTTGATTCCATAATACGTTGATCGTGTGTGATATATATACATATATACATATATACATATATACATGTATATATGTATATATGTATGGTAGTTCTCCATAACATCTTAAGCTTTTACATGCATATGAATCGAAGTTTGATTATCAATGTATGATATGTATACTTTGTCAAGTTTGTTGTTCAGCAACATCTCATATTCCTCGTTCCATGCATCGTTCAATCATTTTACTTTCTGTACAACAAATATACACACTTGACTATGTATGTAGGTGATCTTAATTAATCGTCAATTTAAGATGTTTGTAAGATTGTCAAGTTCACATATATATACAAGAAATATACACACTCGAACAATGATCACATATCAATCAATGAGACATGATCTTAAAGTGGGTAACTAACATGAACAAGAAACAGAATATCATCAGATCTTTTGTGGAAAATTAATAATTAATAATTATACTATCAAAAAACAATGCTTTAGCCTGTAAAGATAGAGACAAGTCCGTGAATACTAGAAACAAAAAGTACCTGTTATGTGTTAGAAACTTAGAATGTTAGATGATTAGCTTAGTGTAACTATAACTGCAACATTTTATTGTCATATGTTTTTTCCACTAATGTCTGGTACAGGTTGAACAATATGATCAGCACTATACTGTGAAGGTTTTAAAAGGCAGGATAGTAATTTGAATATATTTATTTGTAAAATTAGCACAGTTAGCTTTATGAAATACACGTATGGCCTGGCATGTTATGGAGAAAGCCTGATCTCAAAATAAAAACTTTTCTATAAGCAAAATACCTGGAAATCGTTATGTACAAAAATTCAAACTATATTTAAAGCATACCATTTTCGTATACTTCAAATTGTTGTGATTTCCACATAGACATCTGCATTTATTAACATTTTTTCCCATTCAAAATTGTGAAAAATGCATCTTTTCCATAAATATATTCATATCAAGACAGGTATGTTTTTCAATCTAAGATTTTATGCAGCAATTAATTTATAAATTTCATAGGAAAGAATTAAATAGTGGAAGAAGTATTAATTGCTTTGAAACCTTCTAAAGCTATGCAACTACACAAACATCAATGTTTAGGTGCTAGTTAGCAGATTAATTACATACACATACATACATAAGTTTAAATATTATAAAATTTGCAAATGAAATCAATTATTTAAAATACTATGTATATTTTTATAAAATTTGGGCTGAATGTTAATTTTATGTAAACATAGTATATCCGAGCATAATAATATGGGTTAGAAACTAAATCATAAATTATACCTTACACCGAAAAGACCTTGCCCAGAGTCGGTATGTTCTTTGTTCAGTTCGTCCTCTTAGAGCACCACTGTCTCTACTTTCTCTACATGTTGGAAATATGAAGCAATGGCAGCACTGAAGGGAAGGGGGTGGTGGCCTGTGTTACAACCCGGTTAGGAGTCAAAATATAATAATCACAATTAAATATATTTTTGATAAATAAGTTGGTAATTTTGAAATAGAGTTATTGACTTTTGGAAATAAAATGAGTTTCTTTTAGAATAATAATTATTACGATTTTGGAAAAATGATTTTTATGGAAATATAGGAAGAATATTTTTTAAAAGAAGTTAAAAATATTATTTTGGAACTTATTTGAAGTTAAGATTTTATAGATACAGATTTATAAATGTTTTAAGGGAAATAAGAAAGCAATAAATAAATATATTGAATACAGATTTAAAATTCACATTGAGGAACAAAAATATGGTTTATGGTTTAAAGATGATTTAAAATTTAATGTTTGAAATAAAAATATACAAGTAGATATAAATTATTTTCAAGTACGTAAATTGTGAATTAAGTTTTTTTCTCAATATAAATAGAAGACAAGCTTTGAAAATTTGTCTACGGTAAAATTTAAATGAGAAAAATAGTTAAATGAGTTTAGAAAAATATGCAAGTGTTAAATTGTATTAAAACATATTATAGAAGGTTGAAAACACTCATATATGATGTAAAACATAATTTTTATGTCAAATGGGCCTTTTGGATATGTAAGTAATCCAAAAACACACTTTCCTTAATCTAACCAGCAAAGGATACATTTTGTTCTTCATTTCCTTTCTACACACTCATCTATAAAGCTTCATAAAACCTAATAATGGCAGCCCCATTCCCTCTTTGAATCAAAACTCATGTTTTTGAAGTCTATTTCAAGATAAAAAGAGTAAGTAAGGGCTCCTAACTTTTCCCAATCCTATAATATCTTATTATGGCTATAAATTTCAAAATTTAAAGTGGGCTTAGAGTTAGGTCAGTTAGCAATAACGTGGACTTGAGTTTTTGAAGCATGGGTTTGGAGGAAACAAGCTTCAAGGTTTAATTTTTGTGTGTATAACTACTCTGATATGTCTTGCATGTATAATTTAATGGTAAATTATGATCTTATATGTGTATGATGCCTTGGTTACGGTTGAAAAATAGAATTTTGTTGAATAGGAAAATGTTTGAGATAGTTTGTTTGAAAGTGTAGCATATAGTGCTTTCTAAGGTTGTTTGTTGTGTAATAGTTTTTATGTTATGGGATGACAATTTTGCTTGTAGTAAAACAAGCACAAATTTTTATTCGTTTAATCAAATTCATTTATTCTCGATTTGCTGCAAAGCTGGTTTAGTTTTTTTAAAACCTTCAGGTTTTATCACTTTCTAAGATCCTTCGTATAACAACCCGAAATCTCGATTCAAGTTGTACTATTTTCAAGGCTGATGTAAAGTCCAATATTAAAACCCTTATAGTTATTTTGTTATAACTTTCAAAGTACTTAGCTACATCCTTGTGCTTCTTTTAAAGATAATATGAAGTTCTATAACTTCCGTGTGTATCATATTTTGAGAATCTGTTGTTTATGGCTTGAAAACACATTACAAGTTGGAACAATTTTCTAGGTTATTGTATATTTCCAATTTCAATTTCTACTTTCAATTATGCTATAACCAATAATGTTCATAACCCAATTTAAATAAGAAGAAAAATACATATATGTATAGATATGGTTTTCACAATGTAATCACGTATGTATACATAAGTGTTAATGTTATTATAGGATTAAATAAATATTTGAAATCTGCAAATTGAAATAACATCTCTTTAAATGAATGATTGCCTATCTTTGTGTTCCATTATCGTATATATTACGTTTTGATGAGTTATGGTATTGTTGTTATGTACTTGTGCAAATACATACGTTGTATATTTCCAATTTCAATTTCTTCTTTCAATTATGCTATAACCAATAATGTTCATAACCCAATTTAAATAAGAAGAAAAATACATATATGTATAGATATGGTTTTCACAATGTAATCACGTATGTATACATAAGTGGTTTAATGTTATTATAGGATTAAATAAATATTTGAAATCTGCAAATTGAAATAACATCTCTTTAAATGAATGATTGCCTATCTTTGTGTTCCATTATCGTATATATTACATTTTGATGAGTTATGGTATTGTTGTTATGTACTTATGCAAATACATACGACCGTTGTTATATTTGTATATGTTATATACAATTGCATACTTATTACTTATGTAATTGTAACGACCCGTACTTTTATCTATTTTAAATTATTATATTTAATATGATGATTGAATAATAATGGTTAGAAATAAATTTTTTTAATGTTTATGTAATTTATTGAATTTGAATTTGGATAAAATTTTGAAATAACCAATTTCGATGATTTGAGCATTAATCAGTATTGAAATGGAATTCTATATATTGAATGGGTTATAATCAATAGTTGGAATTGAATAATGAATATTGAATAACTGTAAAATTATCACGACCCACTTTTCCGTACAGTTCGAACCGACACTTTACCACACTTGTCCAGTCCAAATTAAACAGAAAACCGGATAGTAAGAAAAAGAAAGTAGAAAGAAAATAGAAAGAAGATAGAAAGAAAACCAAACAACATAGAATCACAGCAGAAACGAATAATCTATAATATAGAACAAATCTTTATATAAACAAAACTGTAACTTATACATATACAGATATAAATCAGAGTATACTTACCTATTCAGCATGGACAGTTTTAACACCCTGCCCTCACAATTGCTGATAAACACAACTATAATGCAAGGGAAAAATAATCATCTACATGAATACGTATCTGGGCCTCCAGCTTCTTTCCTTGAAGTTCCAATCTTCCAACTAAACCTGGAAATATGCTCGGTCAGACCCGAGCATATAGGAAAAACCACTACCGAATCAGTATGGTAAAACCAGCGTGAGAATTTAAATCACAAGGAATTTTATTCATTATAACTTTCAAAAATCCTTTTAAAATCAAAGATATCTTGTAAGACCTCGTCACATATAAACACAATGGGTTTTTCCCTTATGATAAGTAAAACCTTTTATAGAAAATCCAATGATATTATAATAGTGTCTATGTACAAATACTTATTCAAATAGCAGAAATTGTTGCATTAATTAAATTCCAGCATACTGTGCTCTACAACCAAAACCGTAAAGGCACGCATTGGAGAATGGATTCCATACAAATGACTAGGCACTGGGGTACCACCTATCATAGTACACATCTAGAAAAATGTACCGAGGACCACGTCAGGATCCCCTGCAACACAAGACCGGTCTACCCCTAACCTGGACATAACCGAATATGCTATCACCCCGGATGTTCCCACCCTTTCCGAGTTCCTTCCATGCACCATAGTAATAATACCCGAAGGTATCTAGAAAGGTGATAAACATACCTTAATTGGGTGCGACCCACTCAGCCTTGCTACATCTTCCCTGATTTTCAGTCATTCCCGGTTGATGAGGCTTGAGGCTATGTTTATCTTTTTAAGGACTTTATACTTAGAATGCTCATTGTCCTCCAGTGACAATGTACTGATAGCATTCATCCATACAAGTCCGTTCTGGGTTTGAACGAAACCGAAGTCATTATTCCTACTGCATTCGTTTTGGAATCATCCCCAGGATTAGTAGCGATTAGCCCTTGCACTTCAATGCTCCATCTTCGATTCCATGCTCTTGCTTCATTTAGAAAGCGTATTCGTTGGATCGAAGTGGTGTTCGGATAACTTATCCTATCCCGGTCTCTCCGAAACAACGTTCGGTATTTCCGGTAAACTCAACCCCGGTTCTTTAGGAAATAAACAAGCGAAAATAAGATCGGAGATCATCTCCTAACCATTAGTGGACGGATTTCCTTATAATCGTCCTAGTAGAACGAAACGAGTTTATATGTACAGTATAGCACCTGGAACGGTAACTGTACCATATAATTCCAGTGTTTCTCCTAGATATTTCCAAAGTTATGTTTTTGGGTCCAGATTTGATAGTCGGTTATTTAACTATCAATAAACAATCATTCAACCAAAGATTCATTTTCCATTGAAATCACTAAGCCTTATTTAATTTAAATTTCAATAAATTAAATCTCATTATCAAAAAGTATATACTTATCTCACAGGAATAAGTATATTCACAAACCATTTTCTCCAATAATATTTGAAAACCTTTTTAAATAAATATGGAAAGTACTCTGTGGTATCAACCATGGATTCGTAGCTCGATGAATACATCTTTATCGTAGAGAAATCCAAACTTAACCGTAGGCAATCTCTGGCTCCAGATTACGCTAAGAAAGTATACTATTACTTCCCGAAAACTTTATTTAACTCTCTCAAAATAATACTTATAAAGTTTCTATATAAATTTTCCAAGTTTAATTTAGGAAAATTACTCTTTTATAAAAGGTTTACTATATATATATATTATTTTTAAACATTATTAATATTTTAACAATTTATCTTGAAATAAAATACTTTAATGCTAATCAATCCTTAAGTAATACTTTAACAAAACACTATAAAATAATTTAATTTTTTAATTAAATATACTTTAAACAACTTAAACAATTAAATGGCTTTGAAACAATAATTAAATAATTTTTAAATAATTTTTAAGAATAATAAAATAATTAACTTTGAATCATTATCAAAATATTTATTAATTAACTTTAAAATATCATTAATAAATAATAATTATCCTTTCAATAACTTTGATAAAAAATCAAATTCCAATTTGAAAAAGAGGCTTATTAATTTCAATGGTACTTAATCAAGTTACCACTCGTTCCATAACAATTTAGAATAATAGATACTGATATTCACATCAATCTATTTTCAACAACTAAATCAACATCATATTGCCCAATACAATTATCAGGATAATAAATAGATGACCGTATAAATACGACAGCATAGCAGGGTTTTAATTCTGCTACTCAATGTCTAGAAACACATATATTCAGTAATAATGGCAGAATGGTAATTTATTCTGCCAATAGGGATCAAATAAATATAATTTGTGGAACGGTGTTTTATTTCGCTAAAACAGATGTCAAAACATCGTAATTGTTTAAATTTACTCATCGTTATTTTTATCTGGACAAATAACTTCAATAGACAGGTCAAATAAACTTAAACGATAATACTTGTTTTAAACCGGGTGACTAAATTTTTATCTGTTTAAATATACCATAATTTTTCAATTATTCAAACTTGACAACAATTCATATGACAACGTAGTGTTCGTCGATACGACCCCATCGCAATGAATTTCACATCAATCGGAATTCGTATGCATTAGTTATGACATTTTAAAGTTTACAATATATATATATATATAAATATATATATATATATATATAATTTAACATTTTATATTTAAAACTTGACCGTTTTAAAATACCATAAAATACGCGACGATATGAACCTGTCGCAAAAAGAATCGCGATAATAGGGTTTTGTATGGGCGAGTTATAGTATTTCAAAATTTACAAATATAAATAAATTTTAACATTTTAAATTAAAAAGAAACTTCCCCTTCGCCTATCTGGGCCGAGCCCACACCTATTTTTTTCTTTCTCTTATATTATACTGGCCGAAGCCCATAGTTTTACTCTTACCACAAAAAAAAAACACAACCCGTTTACCCCCTTCTCTTCTTCCTCTCCCATTCTTCTTTTACCTTTCTCCCTCCAGTACCCCATTCTCACAACCGAAACCACACAAACCCAAAACCACTACTTCCATTTCCGAACGAACTCGATATATTCCTATCTCACGCTCATACATGACTCCAAAACCAAACCCAAGCATCACGATACCCTCATCCCCCTCTCACTCGCTCGTTCCAAGCAAGGACGAAAAATGTGCACGCACAAGGTACGCATGCACGTACACAGTAGACCCACGCCACCATTTCACAAATCGAACCCACCTGCACACTCGCCTTCCCATGCTCGACCATCTCCACGCCTTGGTTCCATCGCCGACCACCCCTGGCCAAAAACGAGTGCTGCAACCATTCGAAAATCCTACAGACACCCATAAAATACCCTCATCCAATCACCATACCAACATCCACGCCTGCCGTCGCCACTGACGAAACCGCCACCGCTGCACTACCTCTGGGCCCCTCGCGACCCAACCCGATGCTCCCCTTTTTCCACTAGCGATGAGAAACTGAGCGCACCCTAAACATGTCCCTAAACCCTAAAACCACCACCCTACCTCAAATCAAGGCCTAAATCAAAATTCTGCCACAGTGGAATCCTCGACCATGTTGCCACGCTTCACCACGACCAAACCGCTCCTTTCCTCGATGACGATATCGACTGAAATTAATTTTTTATTAGATTTTGATCATCTCAGGATTTCACAGAAACTATGTTTTTAAAAATCAGGATTTTTGCACTGAAAATCTTATCTTTATACGGGAATCACAATGGCATACTCGACTTAATGTTTTAAACCTATCGAATTTTGTCAAAACTTAGGTTGTCTGCTGTATTTTTGAAATTTCTCACAATGTACAAAATGAACGAGCTTCAAACTATTTTTAGTGCGATCTAGACTCCAAAACAAACCTTTCATTAGTTGGCATCATCGGCCAATTCAAATCAGATTGAGAGAAAAAGATTTTTGAACTTGAATGACAATGGTTTTTCCACCTTTGTAAATATGACAGCATTATAAAACCATTTCTAGGTTTTCTAAATTTAATTCTCTCCTTAAACTGCTTTAATCTTTAAAACTTAAGTTGAACTTAGCTTATGATATGCAAATCTTGATATCTTGCTTTTGCCTTTGAATTTGAAAGAACAGTGCTTCTCCCTTTTTTTTATAGTTCCTTTGCTTGCAGAGTATGTTACAATGTTTACAGGCTTTCAAAAAATGAAGCTACACAAGCACTTATATATATATACACAAGAATGTAAGGGTGTATACGTACAAGATTATGGCTCAAAAGAATTTGATATGATGTAAAATGTTTTGATGGATTGATTTGAATTTTGTGACTTGATTTGATATTTTATTTTGAGGTTGAAAAGAAGTTAAAACAATTGTTTTGGCCTTTACTGTTTTTGACCAAGAAAATGCTTATGTATTCATATGTATGTTTATATTTTTCTTGAAATGTTGTTTTACTTTATGACCAGATGTGTTCATACGTATATTTTTATTTGACTTGCTTTCACTTTTTACTTTAACTTGCTTTTAAACATGCTTTCATATATCCAAGTGGTTTTAAAAAGCACAATTTAAGTCTTCATATCCATATCTATTTTTATATTTAAAAATACATTACTCATAACACTAAAACTTTGCTATCCCATTTTTTAAATACCATCTTGTTAACACGTTATTTTCTTTTTATTATATTTTAAAAATGTACAATTCAAAACAAATGAAATTTTTTGCTATACTATCTCTATAAAAATAACTTTTTACTAAAACATGATTTTGTAAAAGATTCCTTATTAAATGATTTTATTTAATTTCCCTTTCAATCCCATCATATTATACTTTCAAATATATTTCCTTTTAAAATGATTTAAAATGATTTTATAATTTTTCTCATTTCTATCATATATATTTCTTCTCCACTTTCCATTATATATATTATTTTTAATATACCATTTATATTTGTTCATAAATACTATAATTTGCTTTCTAAACTTATATATATAATATATATACATTCTTCTTAACTAATGTGTGTGTGTGTGTGTATATATAAGAAAATCAAATTTTAAACTCTTTCTAATTATTATACACCATATCGTCCACAAGCCATAATCATTTCTATTTATAATATTCTTTTTTATTCTTTTTTATTTGCTATGAATTGTTTTCCAAATTATATATATAAATTATGTTGTTCTGAATATATATATACACATATAAGAAATTCTAATTAAATCAATTTCCTATTTTATAAATAAAAATCTAGAAATTCAAAATATTATCTTGGTTTTAAAAACGATATATTATTACTAATTGTTATTTAACAGGGATTTATTCTGATTAAAATTCTGTATTATTGAATATTAAAAATAAATATTCAAAACTTAAGACGACAAAAATTCCGCGTCATTACATTCCACCCCCTTTAAAAGAATTTTGTCTTCGAAATTGCCGTAACCAGGCTAGTAAACATAACTAATCGAATTTTCATTACGAATTAATAAAGAACCATATCACACAAGTTCAATCATATATATTTATCCCAAAATATCAGTCATACAGAGTATTGACTAAGATACTTTTACAACTACAGTCACCGCATACATATACCCATATCCAGGAGATATCTATAACCACTAGCCAGTTATACATACCTATATACCCATACCAAAACATCTACTAAGATACTTCATTACTTTACAACCCAAATGCACATCCATGACGTCCACTAATCCATACTAATATGGCTTAGTAGGGTACACATCCCAAGAGAACTAACCTAAACCCAAACTAATACTCACAATGGACTCTCCCCATCGGAGTCCTTCACTTTCGATCCTTCCATCTCCATACATTCAACATCATTGTCCGGAATCCATACAAACTCCAGGCTTGGTTCCCTCCGAAGGTTATCCCCATCTGCAAGTGGCTCATTATCAATCTTGCCCATTTCCCAGAAGACAACATCATCATTTTCCGATTCGGGCTCTTCTTCTGCTTCAAATTCCTCTTCAACTCCTCGAATTCCTCCTCAACTTACATCTTGGACTCCTCTTCATATAACGATGGCTGCTCAATAGGTTCATAATCTCTCTAGCCACTCCTTTGCTGAAATACTGCAAATCTTCATCCGCTCTCTTTGGACGACTCTACAAGTCCTCTATAATAAATTAACACAACCTAAATGGGAATCTCATTCTTAGGTTTTCAAGAGCTTCATATATGCTAAGTAATAAACCCTCTTTTTAAATTACTATCACTTAAAAACTTTACCTAAATAATACCAAATCATTTTTCCTCAAAAATTTGTTTAAAACAATTCTTCCGAAATCACTGGAGTTTTTAATCATCAAATATCTCCTTTTATAAATCAATTATTATAAAATTAGCTTTTAAATATGAAAAATCTTCCTAAAATATTTGTCTAAAATATTCCAAATTTCTTTAGTAAACAAAATTTACTTAAAATTTTAAAATTTCCAAGGCTTCTATCTACAAGACCCAGATTCTAAGGAAATACTCAAGTCAGAAGGTCAGGCAATAGAGGGTACTCAAAACTAGATGGATATGACCACTCAAATCCTAGATGATATTTAAAAAATATTATCATCACTTATCAAACACACCTCAAAATATTATATATTTTGAAAATCACTTCCTTTTATATATAAAATATATTATGGGTAAAATTATCTCATTTACCCTCTTAAAACAATATTGTGTCCATTGGCCTTGTTCAAGTGTTTAGAGATCCCTATCAATAACGTTAGCTACTCGTATTGACCAGAATCCATATGCCACTCAACCGATCAATTAACACAATATAAAACATTTTATATCACTAACAAATACGCACTCTCGTACACACACACACATACACTCAAACTCATTCTAGGGTACTATTGACCCTATCTCTGACGAGTAATCACACCAAAGCTTAGGTATTCGATCAACCTAAGCTCTGATACCACGATGTCATGATCTAATTTTCCGTACAGTTCGAACTGACACTTTACCACACTTGTCCAGTCCAAATTGAATGGAAAGGCGGATAGTAAGGGAAAGAAAATAGAAAGAAGATAGAAAGAAAACCAAACAACACAGAATCTCACAGTGAAAACGAATAATCTATAATATAGAACAAATCTTTACATAAACAAAACTGTAACTTATAAATATACAGACATAGGAGAGTATACTAACCTATTCAGCATGGACAGTTATGACACCCTACCTTCACAATTGCTGATAAACGCAACTATAATGCAACAGAAAAATGATCATCTACGTGACTACATCTCTGGGCCTCCAGCTCCTTTCCTTAAAGTTCCAATCTTCCAGCTAAACCTGGAAATATGCTCGGTCTGACCCGAGAATATAGGAAAAACCATGCCCGAGTCAGTCTGGTAAAACCATCGTGAGAATTTAAATCACAAGGAATTTTATTCATGATAACTTTCAAAAATCCTTTTAAAATCAAAAGTATCTCGTAAGACCTCGTCACACATAAACACGACCGGTTTTTCCCTAACGATAACCAAAACCTTTTATAGAAAATCGAATGATATTATAATAGTGTCTATGTACAAATACTTATTCCAATAGCCGAAATTGTTACATTAATTAAATTCCAGCATACTAGGCTCTACAACCAAAACCGTAAAGGCACGTATTGGAGAATGGATTCCATACAAACGACTAGGCACTGGGGTACAACCTATCATAGTACACATCTAGAAAAATGTACCGAGGACCATACCGGGATCCCCTACAACACAAGACCGGTCTACGTCTAACCTGGATAGAACCGAATATGTTATTACCTCAGGAGTTCTCACCCTTTCCGAGTTCCTTCCATGCACCATAGTAATAATATCCGAAGGTATCTAGAAAGGTGATAAACATACCCTAATTGGGTGCGACCCACTTAGCCTTGCTGCATCACCTTTGATTTTCAGTCATTCTCGGTTGATAAGGCTTGAGGCTACGATTACCTTTTTAAGGAATTTATACTTGGAATGCTCATTGTCCTCCAATGACAATGTACTGATAGCATTCATCCATACAAGTCAGTTCTGGGTCTGAACGAAACCGAAGTTACTATTCCTACTACATCCGTTTTGGAATCATCCCCAGGATTAGTAGCGATTAGCCCTTGCACTTCAATGCTCCATCTTCGATTCCATGCTCTTGTCTTCATTTCAAAAACGTATTCGTTGGATCGAAGTGGTGTTCGGATAACTTATTCGATCCCGGTCTCTCCGAAACAACATTCGTTATTTTTGGTAAACTCAACCCCGGTTCTTTAGGAAATAAATAGATGAAAATAAGATCGGAGATCAGCTCCTAACTTTTAGGGGACAGATTTCCTTATAATCGTCATAGTAGAACGAAACGAGTTTATACGTACAGTGTAACGATCCGAATTTTCGCGTTCGAAAATCGACATCCATACTTTACATCGTACTCGAATGTCATAGATTCGACCGTTCAAATCCGATTCGCCGGAGCTTATAACACCATTAAGTATAACAACACAGCGGAAGAAAAAGAATAATACAGATATACAACATCTGATACAATATCTAGATACAATGATGATACAATGAATATCAATATACATCAGAGATGATACAACAAATAGCAGCGGAAAAGAAAAATAGATAACATCAGCAACAGATAGAATATTTCCAATAGAATGCTCCAATCCATAGCTAGCGAAATGAAAGGTCAGTCGTCCAAGGACAGACTAGCTCCAGATAATCTACTCAACCTGAATATCTGAAAAACCCAACTCTAGACTGCCCGTGTGGAAAATGGTGGGCACCCAAAGTTTAGGAAGGGAACAATAAACTCCGGATCAGTCATGGGACTGGTGTGAGCAACAAAAACAGTTTATCTTTAAAAACAAATAGCAGAGAATTTTAAAAGTCAATTCGCAATGCTTTTGGAAAATGAAACTACCATAAGACCTCCCGCCACACACACAATGCAAACGCAGAATTGGAGGAGATTTCTTCTTATGATAGTCAAAGATGCTTACTACGCAAAATCAAATCATTTTTGATATTATTATTAGTGCATAGTATATAAAACATTTCGAAAGTATAATATCAATCTTAGCCAGCATAGACATTTCGAACTATGCCTACTATAGCTACCATCCAAACAGTGGGGCGCCACCATAAGTGAATGATAGGTTCTACAACTAAAACCGTACAAGGCTCGTATTGTTTCTTTGGATTTCCAACAAATGGTCAGGCTAAGGAACTTCCTATCCACGATGGGTACGTCCCTGGAATAGACGACCCGAGAAATAACCTAACATTACGGTTAGATCTCTGCCAACACAAGGCTGGGTTACCTCTGCAAAAATAGGTAACTACAGACACGCGTATGCCATCCCCCGATCGTCACCGATCTTCCCGAGGATCCTCGATTTCCAACAAACCACAAAGTAATAAATTTGCAGCAACCACAGAGGTTAAGTATCTGGGCTCCATACCATGATACCACCTTTATCCAGAAGGAATGACATACACTAAGGGGCGCTACTCCCTAGAACCTTGCCGCATCCTTCCTGTTTTGACCATTTCCGGGGTGTGAGGCTCGACGAAGTCTCGTCCACAAAGCTACGCTTTGTCACAAAGCCATGCTTCGGGTCAAACAAATGATCAACCTATGATCACAAAGATATAAGATCAAATAAATGATCATATCGCAAATGATCAAACACTGATCATCACACAGCAACACTCAGCATGTCACATTACCAAATTGGGATATATCGCTGATAAATTTCAACTACATAACCTCTGAGCTCGTACGTCTCAGAGAAGGGTGTTAAGCTAAGAGAATAAATTCTCCGCCACCAAACAGAAATGTATTTGAAAGAAATCGTCTTTATATCTCAAAGTGTAATGTCAGACATGTATCCATACAAGTCTGTTCCGGGTTCGAACAGAACCGAAGGCACTTCTCACGAAGCCCTTGCAATTCCGGATAACTCTCAATCACGTCCGGACTTCCCGTCACAAAAGAGTGATGTAAATCTCTATACCAGCGCGACTCAGTGCAGAGACATTCGACAGGTTGTCCTTTCATTTTTCGAAAAATATCCGGTCTTCAACACCGGTCTTCAAATGCTATCCATATACGACGTATCACTATTCGGAATGAGTTATACAACCCAAAGGTCCTTTCCCGGCTAACCCGAATAGTGAGCGAAATATTTAAAAACATACGGATATTGGGATTTCAATTAAGTCACAACTTAAACCCAAACTTTCTTTTCAAATGGTTTAACAAATTACCATTTTAATCTTTTTAAACAAAAAGATTCAATTCATAAAGTTCACTTAATTTCACAAAGACTCATTCATAGATTTTCCAAATCGGTTTCCATTTCAATTTAATTAACTCGTTAAATCTTTAAATCAAAGATTTAACTAATAGTTTTCAAAACAATTTCATTTCGAATGGTTTAAACAAAACATCATTTTAAATCTGTTAAAAATAGACAGATTTAATTCATAGCTTTCAAAAAGAATTCATTCATAACTTGGAAAAATCATTTTTCAATTCAATCTTGAAATTCCTTTAATTAAACTGGAATTTCATTTCTTATCTGAAAGCTTTTATCATTTGAAAACAAACAGTTTCATTTCAGAAAATCTGATTCATCCGTACGAGTTGAAATCCTTGGTTTAAATTCAAATTCCTAATTAATACTTTAAAATGGTTTAATTCATACAAACACATTTATATCATCTTTTATCCCTAGTTTCCAAATCATAGATTTAATTTCAAACTTGAATTCAAATTTAAATCTAATTATTTAAATTTTCAAAACTCGATTAAGTTATTCAAAATAACTTTTATCTTTGAAATTCCATTTCAAAAGCTTTTCACTTTAAACCCGAATTTCCAATTTCAAAATTAATTGAAATTAAAATTTCAATTTCAAAAATATTAACTTTAAATTATCTGTGACTTAATCGATTTCCACGTGAAATCCATATTTGTGTGTGTAAAAGTGTAGTCCAGGGGTTTCACACACAATAGTGCAACATCAATCATCACAGATATATCGATAAGCGATATAATCGATAACGCTTATCTTCATTCACAGATCACAGATATAATAAACTTATCGGTCACAAAGATTCACAATTATAATTCGATGTGGGTTTCGGATAACCAACTGGAATCCGACTCCCTGTCGCATCGAAATTCAAGTGCCGTTTTTCAGGTCAATGGGTTTGCATATTCATATAACAATATATACATCACAGATAAGTAAATTATAGATCATAACATAATCCGGATATATCACAAAGTATCACAATCAGGGATATCAAACAATCAAATCAATAGAATCCAAATATTCACAAGTGAATTTATTAACCAACTAATTAATTTAAATCAGATGTATCAAATTGTTAATCTGGGTTAATTATCGTAATTTGATTGCCAAATTATTTGAAAATCTTTCTTTCAAAATTTTTTTTTAGTTAACCCTTAATCATTAATAATCATTCTTAATTAAATGAATTAATTGATCTTTAATTATTAAATTAATCTTAATTAATTGCCATTATTAAATAATCCTTTGATTTATTAACAAATAATTAATTCACATTTTAAATTATCATTTAATTAATTACATTCAGTAATTATTCATTCATTACTTCTCTAAGTAATTAACTTTTCAAAACTATCAAATGATTTTTCTGAATCAATTAACTTAAGAAATTTAATTTGAACAATTCGATTAACTCCATAAATTACACCGAATATTAAATTTCACAATTATTGTTATTAAGTAATTATACTTGATAGTTCCACAATTGATTCTTATTAAATTAATCAAAATCTAAATTTGTTGTTAAAATTTATCATATTAATTAATTTTTCAAATAAAATCTTAGTTGATAATCTTTATTAAATTTCTTATATTACCTTTCCAAAGAAATTTCTTATATTTAATTTTAACATCTGATTTAAGATTAGTTCCAGATTTTACTTTTAAATTCAACTTGTTTAAATTTCATTTTCAATTTCAATTCTATTTTAAATTCAAATTCCCCATACCTTTAATTTCTTTTATTTTATTAAAAGAAATGAAATTTAAAACTTTTTATTTATCTTCAAAATTGAATTCTATTTCAAACTGGAATCTTTATTTACATTTTGTTTTAACTCCAGTTTTAAACCTTGATTAAAATTTAAATTTAATTTAAAACAGAAAAACAGTTCAGGTATCAAAACCTGGACCAAAACTCTAACCCGAGCCACCCTGCAATTTACTTCGAGAAAAACAGGGTATTTCCCGAGCCAGGGCGCAATTTACCCGAGTACGAACTCGAGTAGAATTGGGCATTGCCAAAACTAAAAAAAAAAACAGTCCTACCCGAGACTCCTATCTTTTACTTCGTGAAATTTATCAATTTACCCGAGCCCATAACCCAGTTTTCACGAGATTTCTCGAAACGAACTTCTCCTTCCCCAATCATACGAACTGATGCCAGTTCAATCCTTGTGCACGTGCACAACTGGGATCGTCACCTCCGGCAGAACTGCTGGTCGCCAACACGTCCACGATGATGCTCTCGAATCTCTCGAACACTCAAAGGCTCGAACAAATCATGATTTCAAATTCTCGTCCCCAATCCCAAAACTGGAACGAACAGAACCCTCAAACAAACGCCTCGTCTCGCCTCCTCCGATCATCAGAGACCATGAATTTTGGTCCATGACTTCTTCGACATGTGACGCTTCTAATGGCGCCGGTGACGTGAAGTCCGATCGCCTATCGATGGCGCAGCTCCGACGTTTTTACTTTGAACGAAAATGGGTTCTTAAACCCTAGTTTCATCTCGTATTCAAAATCTATGCAATGGAAAAATAATTCGATAATTTTCTCATCATCAACGAAGCTCAAACAAGCTTAAATCCAAATTTCAATGTTTAAAAATTCCTTGGTTACCAGAAATCTATAAAAAGGCATTTCCAGTTCACCTATGAACTGCTCCTAGTATCCTTAACTAAATATTCCTATTTTTGTTTTAAAATTCCTCTTTTCGAATGCAATTTCAAGTTATACAATTGAATCGATGAATTAAGATTTTCAAGTTTTTCCTATATTCATACTTTTACTGGAAAAAAAACAATTTACAGAAACAATATTTCATTATCAAGCTTCAAACAATTCCAGAATGTCATATCTTAGAGAATCAAATCGATTCAGGCATTCATCATAACATATAATGGATTAAAGACGAATTTGCTCACCTTGAAAATGGCAGAGAAGAAGAACAGAGGACTAGATGGATGAACTGGAAATTGAATTTGTTGTTTTCCAGGTTTTGAAAATTGCTTCAGATTTTAAGACGTTGTTTGTCATTTCTTAGCTTTGATTTCCTTAGCTCAGTCGAATCTATGCTTGCTGAGACCTTCTTTAAATCCCTGAGTTGCATTGATTTGTATTGTTTTAAAGTTGAGATGGTATTCATTTTAGATTTCTTTTCAGTTTCGAAACAGCAGAGGAGAAGGCTGATATGAATGAGGTTGGTATATAAAAAGAAGTAGTTGTACAAAGTGATGTCTTTGTTTATTCAATAAGTATGGCTGAGGTGATACTTGACCATGCTGAAGATGCTTTGATAGGCTAGAGGTATGTTTCATTTATTACCTTATGTACATATTACTTTGTTTATTCCCTTGCCTTGCATTTCTTTGTTTTCGGCTGGAGATGATGTTATGGTGGCTTCATTTCTTTGTTTGTATATTACTTTGCATTCCAATTTAATATGTTGTTTACTTTAAAATGTATATATATATATATATATATATTCACACATATATACCATATTTACTATATTTTAATCACAAATGATTTATACAGAATATACTTGGATATCGGGGAAACTCGCAATAAATAAATCGATTAATTTCACTTTAAACCATTTGTTTTACTATTTTTATTCAGAATGGAATAAATTAACAATTTTAAATTCAAAAACTCAATTAATTATTAATTTAAATACTTATAAAATTTGGGGTCGTTACAAATTTCCCCCCTTAAAAGAATTTCGTCCTCGAAATTCACAGGCACGAAACAACACGGATAGATAAAATCGATCTCCTATAATTCCTCAAACGCAAGATACAGATTCCGAATTCAAGTCGGAATATCTCAGAATACATACCAATTTGTCCTTCTTCGGACTTTGGTGTTCACAGAAATTACAATAGAATTTCAAAATTTTGGTTTCAAACGAAATCGTTTTAATTGATTCAATTCAAATTTAGCTTCATATTCTATTAATCAATTTACCTCAAATTAAAATTTCCAATTTATTTAAATTCCTAACTTCAAATTTCAAATTCATTTAAAATTTTAATTCCAATTTCTTATTCATTAAGGTTTAAATCAAAAAGCTGATAAGGAATCGATGAAATACGAGGTAAGGATTTTCTACAACTTCTTCTTGTAGCTGATACGAAGAAATGAAAAGAATTTGGAAACGAATCAAAGAAAATTGATAGAGAAAGATTGTTTCCACTGTTGCAGGGTATTGACCATTTATAGTCGTATTTCCTGTCCCCTATCTCGTCTTCTTCTTGCACTCATACTCATATCAGTGGATAGCAAGAGAATTTACTGAGACGTTCAGACGGATATCTTAAGGATTACTCATTCTAGAGTTTACTTCACTCTATCTCTAATGAGCTACTTAACGTGTTATACTCCTAAGCTAAAGTTCAACCTTAGCTCTGATACCAAATGTAACGATCCGAATTTTCGCGTTCGAAAATCAACATCCATACTTTACATCGTACTCGAATGTCATAGATTCGACCGTTCAAATCCGATTCGCCGGAGCTTATAACACCATTAAGTATAACAACACAGCGGAAGAAAAAGAATAATACAGATATACAACATCTGATACAATATCTAGATACAATGATGATACAATGAATATCAATATACATCAGAGATGATACAACAAATAGCAGCGGAAAAGAAAAATAGATAACATCAGCAACAGATAGAATATTTCCAATAGAATGCTCCAATCCATAGCTAGCGAAAAGAAAGGTCAGTCGTCCAAGGACTGACTAGCTCCAGATAATCTACTCAACCTGAATATCAGAAAAACCCAACTCTAGACTGCCCGTGTGGAAAATGGTGGGCACCCAGAGTTTAGGAAGGGAACAATAAACTCCGGATCAGTCATGGGACTGGTGTGAGCAACAAAAACAGTTTATCTTTAAAAACAAATAGCAGAGAATTTTAAAAGTCAATTCGCAATGCTTTTGGAAAATGAAACTACCATAAGACCTCCCGCCACACACACAATGCAAACGCAGAATTGGAGGAGATTTCTTCTTATGATAGTCAAAGATGCTTACTACGCAAAATCAAATCATTTTTGATATTATTATTAGTGCATAGTGTAGAAAACATTTCGAAAGTATAATATCAATCTTAGCCAGCATAGACATTTCGAACTATGCCTACTATAGCTACCATCCAAACAGTGGGGCGCCACCACAAGTGAATGATAGGTTCTACAACTAAAACCGTACAAAGCTCGTATTGTTTCTTTGGATTTCCAACAAATGGTCAGGCTAAGGAACTTCCTATCCACGATGGGTACGTCCTTGGAATAGACGACCCGAGAAATAACCTAACATTACGGTTAGATCTCTGCCAACACAAGGCCGGGTTACCTCTGCAAAAATAGGTAACTACTGACACGCGTATGCCATCCCCCGATCGTCACCGATCTTCCCGAGGATCCTAGATTTCCAACAAACCACAAAGTAATAAATTTGCAGCAACCACAGAGGTTAAGTATCTGGGCTCCATACCATGATACCACCTTTATCCAGAAGGAATGACATACACTAAGGGGCGCTACTCGCTAGAACCTTGCCGCATCCTTCCTGTTTTGACCATTTCCGGGGTGTGAGGCTCGACGAAGTCTCGTCCACAAAGCTACGCTTTGTCACAAAGCCATGCTTCGGGTCAAACAAATGATCAACCTATGATCACAAAGATATAAGATCAAATAAATGATCATATCGCAAATGATCAAACACTGATCATCACACAGCAACACTCAGCATGTCACATTACCAAATTGGGATATATCGCTGATAAATTTCAACTACATAACCTCTGAGCTCGTACGTCTCAGAGAAGGGTGTTAAGCTAAGAGAATAAATTCTCCGCCACCAAACAGAAATGTATTTGAAAGAAATCGGCTTTATATCTCAAAGTGTAATGTTAGACATGTATCCATATAAGTCTGTTCCGGGTTCGAACAGAACCGAAGGCACTTCTCACGAAGCCCTTGCAATTCCGGATAACTCTCAATCACGTCCGGACTTCCCGTCACAAAAGAGTGATGTAAATCTCTATACCGGCGCGACTTAGTGCAGAGACATTCGACAGGTTGTCCTTTCATTTTTCGAAAAATATCCGGTCTTCAACACCGGTCTTCAAATGCTATCCATATACGACGTATCACTATTCGGAATGAGTTATACGACCCAAAGGTCCTTTCCCGGCTAACCCGAATAGTGAGCGAAATATTTAAAAACATACGGATATTGGGATTTCAATTAAGTCACAACTTAAACCCAAACTTTCTTTTCAAATGGTTTAACAAATTACCATTTTAATCTTTTTAAACAAAAAGATTCAATTCATAAAGTTCACTTAATTTCACAAAGACTCATTCATAGATTTTCCAAATCGGTTTCCATTTCAATTTAATTAACTCGTTAAATCTTTAAATCAAAGATTTAACTAATAGTTTTCAAAACAATTTCATTTCGAATGGTTTAAACAAAACATCATTTTAAATCTGTTAAAAATAGACAGATTTAATTCATAGCTTTCAAAAAGAATTCATTCATAACTTGGAAAAACCATTTTTCAATTCAATCTTGAAATTCCTTTAATTAAACTGGAATTTCATTTCTTATCTGAAAGCTTTTATCATTTGAAAACAAACAGTTTCATTTCAGAAAATCTGATTCATCCGTACGAGTTGAAATCCTTGGTTTAAATTCAAATTCCTAATTAATACTTTAAAATGGTTTAATTCATACAAACACATTTATATCATCTTTTATCCCTAGTTTCCAAATCATAGATTTAATTTCAAACTTGAATTCAAATTTAAATCTAATTATTTAAATTTTTAAAACTCGATTAAGTTATTCAAAATAACTTTTATCTTTGAAATTCCATTTCAAAAGCTTTTCACTTTAAACCCGAATTTCCAATTTCAAAATTAATTGAAATTAAAATTTCAATTTCAAAAATATTAACTTTAAATTATCTGTGACTTAATCGATTTCCACGTGAAATCCATATTTGTGTGTGTAAAAGTGTAGTCCAGGGGTTTCACACACAATAGTGCAACATCAATCATCACAGATATATCGATAAGCGATATAATCGATAACGCTTATCTTCATTCACAGATCACAGATATAATAAACTTATCGGTCACAAAGATTCACAATTATAATTCGATGTGGGTTTCGGATAACCAACTGGAATCCGACTCCCTGTCGCATCGAAATTCAAGTGCCGTTTTTTGGGTCAATGGGTTTGCATATTCATATAACAATATATACATCACAGATAAGTAAATTACAGATCATAACATAATCCGGATATATCACAAAGTATCACAATCAGGGATATCAAACAATCAAATCAATAGAATCCAAATATTCACAAGTAAATTTATTAACCAACTAATTAATTTAAATCAGATGTATCAAATTGTTAATCTGGGTTAATTATCGTAATTTGATTGCCAAATTATTTGAAAATCTTTCTTTCAATTTTTTTTAGTTAACCCTTAATCATTAACTAATCATTCTTAATTAAATGAATTAATTGATCTTTAATTATTAAATTAATCTTAATTAATTGCCATTATTAAATAATCCTTTGATTTATTAACAAATAATTAATTCACATTTTAAATTATCATTTAATTAATTACATTCAGTAATTATTCATTCATTACTTCTCTAAGTAATTAACTTTTCAAAACTATCAAATGATTTTTCTGAATCAATTAACTTAAGAAATTTAATTTGAACAATTCGATTAACTCCATAAATTACACCGAATATTAAATTTCACAATTATTGTTATTAAGTAATTATACTTGATAGTTCCACAATTGATTCTTATTAAATTAATCAAAATCTAAATTTGTTGTTAAAATTTATCATATTAATTAATTTTTCAAATAAAATCTTAGTTGATAATCTTTATTAAATTTCTTATATTACCTTTCCAAAGAAATTTCTTATATTTAATTTTAACATCTGATTTAAGATTAGTTCCAGATTTTACTTTTAAATTCAACGTGTTTAAATTTCATTTTCAATTTCAATTCTATTTTAAATTCAAATTCCCCATACCTTTAATTTCTTTTATTTTATTAAAACAAATGAAATTTAAAACTTTTTATTTATCTTCAAAACTGAATTCTATTTCAAACTAGAATCTTTATTTACATTTTGTTTTAACTCCAGTTTTAAACCTTGATTAAAATTTAAATTTAATTTAAAACAGAAAAACAGTTCAGGTATCAAAACCTGGACCAAAACTCTAACCCGAGCCACCCTGCAATTTACTTCGAGAAAAACAGGGTATTTCCCGAGCCACGGCGCAATTTACCCGAATACGAACTCGAGTAGAACTGGGCATTGTCAAAACTAAAAAAACAGTCCTACCCGAGACTCCTATCTTTTACTTCGTGAAATTTATCAATTTACCCGAGCCCATAACCCAGTTTTCACGAGATTTCTCGAAATGAACTTCTCCTTCCCCAATCATACGAACTGATGCCAGTTCAATCCTTGTGCACGTGCACAACTGGGATCGTCACCTCCGGCAGAACTGCTGGTCGCCAACACGTCCACGATGATGCTCTCGAATCTCTCGAACACTCAAAGGCTCGAACAAATCATGATTTCAAATTCTCGTCCCCAATCCCAAAACTGGAACGAACAGAACCCTCAAACAAACGCCCCGTCTCGCCTCCTCCGATCATCAGAGACCACGAATTTTGGTCCACGACTTCGTCGACATGTGACGCTTCTAATGGCGCCGGTGACGTGAAGTCCGGTCGCCTATCGATGGCGCAGCTCCGACGTTTTTACTTTGAACGAAAATGGGTTCTTAAACCCTAGTTTCATCTCGTATTCAAAATCTATGCAATGGAAAAATAATTCGATAATTTTCTCATCATCAACGAAGCTCAAACAAGCTTAAATCCAAATTTCAATTTTTAAAAATTCCTCGGTTACCAGAAATATATAAAAAGGCATTTCCAGTTCACCTATGAACTGCTCCTAGTATCCTTAACTAAAAATTCCTATTTTTGTTTTAAAATTCCTCTTTTCGAATGCAATTTCAAGTTATACAATTGAATCGATGAATTAAGATTTTCAAGTTTTTCCTATATTCATACTTTTACTGAAAAAAAAACAATTTACAGAAACAATATTTCATTATCAAGCTTCAAACAATTCCAGAATGTCATATCTTAGAGAATCAAATCGATTCAGGCATTCATCATAACATATAATGGATTAAAGATGAATTTGCTCACCTTGAAAATGGCAGAGAAGAAGAACAGAGGACTAGATGGATGAACTGGAAATTGAATTTGTTGTTTTCCAGGTTTTGAAAATTGCTTCAGATTTTAAGACGTTGTTTGTCATTTCTTAGCTTTGATTTCCTTAGCTCAGTCGAATCTATGCTTGCTGAGACCTTAAATCCCTGAGTTGCATTGATTTGTATTGTTTTAAAGTTGAGATGGTATTCATTTTAGATTTCTTTTCAGTTTCGAAACAGCAGAGGAGAAGGCTGATATGAATGAGGTTGGTATATAAAAAGAAGTAGTTGTACAAAGTGATGTCTTTGTTTATTCAATAAGTATGGCTGAGGAGATACTTGACCATGCTGAAGATGCTTTGATAGGCAAGAGGTATGTTTCATTTATTACCTTATGTACATATTACTTTGTTTATTCCCTTGCCTTGCATTTCTTTGTTTTCGGCTGGAGATGATGTTATGGTGGCTTCATTTCTTTGTTTGTATATTACTTTGCATTCCAATTTAATATGTTGTTTACTTAAAAATGTGTATATATATATATATTCACACATATATACCATATTTACTATATTTTAATCACAAATGATTTATACAGAATATACTTGGATATCGGGGAAACTCGCAATAAATAAATCGATTAATTTCACTTTAAACCATTTGTTTTACTATTTTTATTCAGAATGGAATAAATTAACAATTTTAAATTCAAAAACTCAATTAATTATTAATTTAAATACTTATAAAATTTGGGGTCGTTACATACAGTATAGCACCTCGAATGGTAACTGTACCATATAATTCCCGTGTTTCTCCTAGATATTTCCAAAGTTATGTTTTTGGATCCAAATTTGATAATCGGTTATTTAACTATCAATAAACAATCATTCAACCAAAGATTCATTTTCCACTGAAATCACTAAGTCTTATTTAATTTAAATTTCAATAAACTAAATGTCATTATCAAAAAGTATATACTTATCTCACAGGAATAAGTATATTCATAAACCATTTTCTCCAATAATATTTGAAAACCTTTTTAAATAAATACAGAAAGTACTCTTCGGTAAAAACCATGGATTCGCAGCTCGATGAATACGCCTCTATCCCAAAGAAATCCAAACTTAACTGTAGGCAATCTCTACCTCCTGATTACGCCATGAAAGTATACCATTACTTTCTGGATAATTTATTTAATAACTATCTCAAAATAATACTTATAAAGTTTCTATATAAATTTTCCAAGTTTAATTTAGGAAAATTTCTCTTTTATAAAAGGTTTACTATATATATATATATTATTTTTAAACATTATTAATATTTAAACAATTTATCTTGAAATAAAATACTTTAATGCTAATTAATCCTTAGGTAATAATTTACTTTAACAAAACACTATAAAATAATTTAAAATTTTAATCAAATATACTTTAAACAACTTAAATAATTAAATAGCTTTGAAACAATAATTAAATACTTTTCAAATAATTTTTAAGAATAATAAAATAATTAACTTTGAATCATTATCAAAATATTTATTAATTAGCTTTATAATATCATTAATAAATAATAATTATCCTTTCAATAACTTTGATAAAAAAACCAAATTTCAATTTGGAAAAGAGGCTTATTAATTTCAATGGCACTTAATCAAGTTACCATTTGTTCCATAACAATCCAGAATAACAGATACTGATATTTACATCAATCTATTATCAACAATTAATTCAACATCATATTGCCCAATACAATTATCTGGATAATAAATAGACGTCCGTATAAATATAACAGCATAACAGGGTTTTAATTCTGCTAATCAATGTCCAGAAACACATATATTCAGTAATAATGGTAGAATGATGATTTATTCTGCCAACAAGGATTAAATAAATATAATTAGCGGAAGGGTGTTTTATTCTGCTAAAACAGATGTCAAAAACATCGTAATTGATTAAATTTACTCATCGTTATTTTTATCTGGATAAATAACTTCAATAGACAGGTCATATAAATTTAAACGATGATATTTGTTTTAAAACCGGATGACTAAATTTTTATCCGTTTAAATATACCATAATTTTTCACTTATTCAAACTCGACAATAATTCATATGACAACATAGTGTTCGTCGATACGACCCCATCGCAACGAATTTCGCTTCAATCGGAATTCGTATGCTTTAGTTATGACATTTCAAAGTTTACAAAAAATATATATAATTTAACATTTTATACTTAAAACTCGACCATTTTAAAATACCATAATTTATCACTAAGTCAAATCTAACACATGGCATCGAAATACATGATGATACGAACCCATTGCAAAAAAATTCGCGATAATCGGGTTTCGTATGGGCGAGTTATAGTATTTAAAAATTTACAAATATAAATAAATTGTAACATTTTAAATTAAAAAGAAACTTCCCCTTCACCTATCTGGGATGAGCCCACATGTGACATCCTAGAATTTTTGGCAATATCAATTTAATAATCTGTATTGAAATTAAATTGATTTGATAATTTTTGTTAATAAAATTTAAATTGATTTAATAATCTTCTTTTAAATAAATATTTAACTGATAATTTATCTTTTAAAAGCTAATAAATTGTTTTCTATTTATAATGTATATATATATTTGTATATATTATAAATAGGTAAGCTTTGTTTTAAATTTAATAAATAAAGGCATGTTTTCTAATTTTAATATTTTTGGTAATTGGAAATTTGATTTAATTTAATATTAAATAAATAACCATATGATTTTAAAATACTCAAGATAAAAGTTATTTGTTTAAAATGATTTTAGCCTAAGTTTAAATTTAAACAAGAAAGGTTGATTTTAAAATATTGTTTAATAAATATGATATATTTATCCATTTAATAATAATAGGAATTTATAATCTCTTTTATAAATTATTTAAATTTTGACAAATTATTATTTTCAATATAACATTATTAATGTATTGTTTTATATATAAATATAAATAGACTTTAAAATAGAAGTGTTATTTTCAATTTTAATATGTTGTTATATATGTATATATATAACTTGATTTTAAAAATTAGATTGTAGAATTTTTTTGAATTTAAAAGCTTTGAAATTAAAAAGAGTAAATATTTAAAATGTTGGATTTTAAAGATATTTGTATAAGCTTTTATTTGTATATATATATACATAGCTTTATTTTATTTTCTCTAAAAAGTAATTCATAGATATAAACAATAAATATATATATATAGAGAAATAAAAGACAATAAATATTTAAGTTAGAAATGGAACATAATAATAGAGTAGGTAAATTCTAACATCTTGTTAAATATAGACACTTAGTTATATTGCAAAGCTTAAGACTAAAACAAGGCAAGAAAATGAACACTTGAAGTTCTGGAAAACACATGTTTGCAAGGCTGTAGACATAAGGGAAGATGTATTCATGTTGTACAGGACATGAGTATGTACACATAAAAAGAAAACTATATAAGTACATACGAAATAAGATAAAGAAAGATAAGTATGTAGACATGGAGACAATTATATAATGTTAAACATCTCTAGTACACCAAGTAAAATCTTATCAGCCTCCATAGTAGAAAAAATCTCCGACCAATATTAATAAAAGCTTGTACCAGTCCAATAATATCATCCTGTAAACATTTATCTATATATCAATCTCTTCTTCTTTTCGTTCATTCAAAAAAACTTAGCATTCCAGAAAAGTATCTTACTACTGAAGCTTTATTCAACTCAACTTAAACAACAATTCAACTTATAACAAACATGAAGATCAGTTAGCAACTTTCAAGTAATTTTCCAGTTTTAAAGCTTTCAAAAGCCTGTTTCAAAATGAAAGCTTTCCAAAACAGTAGTGTGCTCTGTTCTTCCTTTTCTAAAAAACAGGTGAGTAACATTACTTTAAAAAGGCTTAAGTTTTTGAATTATTTGGTTGCATGCAAGTTTTCTGAAATGAATATGTATTGTGTATATATATATAAATGAAATACTGCTGAGTACATATGGATGTATGATTTCATGTCTGTTTTATCTGAGCACTCTCTGTTTTATAATTTCCAGGTTCTAGATCTAATCATAAATCAATTTCTCTTGAACCAATCTGTGTTAAGACCTAAGTCTTAAACAAAGTATGTTTGTTACATCATTGATTTAAGTTAAAAATTTGTTTAAGTTAAAAATAATTTGTATGTTCTCTGGAAAAATATAAAACAACAGTGCAAACTTAAACAAGTTAAAATTCAATTACCATGTTTCAAGTATTCAGGTATATGAATCAAATACTTAAACTAAATCATGATTTTTAAAAGCAAAATCACAATTTCTAGTGTTAGAATTTGGGAGCAGTACTATATTGTCTGTATTTTGCTTTTGGGGTTATCTCTGATGATCTCTGTGATCGGATGAGTTGAGTTTCCTCCTGGAGGTGGAGGAGTGATCAGTGAAGTTGGGAAAATTAACTGGAAGATGATTAGAGAGCTGAGGAGGTGGTGGTTTGAAGGCTGGAACCCTAGTTTTAACTAGGTGGAGTGAATCGATCACCACGGCTTGTAGGAGTGATCAAGTTCAACGAGATTTTGGGTGATGTTAGCTGGAGCGTTGACGAAGAGGTAGTCGGAGTTTCAGACCTTCTGATGGTCGAGGTTGCGAAGGCGAGGCAGTTTTCCAGGTTTTGGTTGAAGGAGGTTCCAGTGTTCCAGGTTGGGATTTAACTCTCGAATTCGATTTCGAGTATGGGGTGTGGTTCTGGTAATCGTTATTGGTTGCAGAGGGGTTTTCTGATGTGTGGAGATCATCGTTGATGGTCGGAGTCGACTGCGAAGCTGGTGCATGTGCACAGTTCTGTTTTGTGTTAGGAGCTTTGGATGGAAGTTGTCTCGAGTAATTCTCGAGTCGATTGAGTGTTTTACTCGAAGTCGAGTGCGGTTGGACTTGAAGTGATTTGAGGGGGGGTCTCGAGTCATTTATTTGTGTTACAGGTTTTGTATAAAACCTGTCTGTTAAAAATTAAAATGATTTAAAATTTGGAAATAAAGATTTAAACAAAGTTTAAATCAAAAGTTTTAATCTGGATTCAAACTTAATTTGTATCCTAGTTTTAAAATAAAATGAGGTTTTTAAATTTAAATGTTTTAACAACTTTGAATGTTAGAGTAAAACGGTAATGATTTGAATTTAAAGGGATTTGGTTTAAACACTTTTAACATTTCTTTTATAAGATGTAAATATTTCCTTAACATAAGATTTTTAAGGTTTTAAATTGTGTTTTAAACTTTGGTAAGTTAAAGTGGTATTCATTTTAAATCTTAAATTTAAAATGAAATTTAAAAAGTAAGTTTAAAAGTAAATTGTTTTAAATGTTTGTTAATGATAATTTAATCATTCATAAGAATAAAGCTTTAACTTAAAGATAAATAGAATTTAATGATTTGGACTCATTAAATTATTAAGATAATTAAAAATGGATAAATAATTAATTTAATTAATTAATGATATGGATGTTTAAATTAGTAATTTTGAGTTTTAAACCAATTAATTAAGTTTTAAGGTAATTAATTAGGAATAATTAATTTGCAATTTAGGGATCATTAATTGGATAAAGAGTAGATTTTAATTAATGATTGAATAATAATTAATCAAGTAATTAAAGATTAATTAAGTTACAGTTAAAACTTAAATTAATTAAATAATGAGAGATTAATTAATTGGTTATTAAGAATAAATTAATTTGTAGTAATATTGATTAATCTAAGTTTAATTTCTTAAGAAAAGAAATTAAGAATTTTTAATAATTAATGAAGGCAATTAACTAGGATTTATTAAATTATTAATTAATGTGATTAGTTTTAATAATTAATTAGATTTATTAATTAAAGATAAATATTTGTGACAATGTTTAAGTGTAATTATTTAATGAAAGTAATTAAGGAATTAATTACTTAATGTAATTAATTGAGTTTAATGTGATTAGTTTAAGTTAATTAATTAAGTTTAATTAATTTAAGATAATTACTGGATGATTTGATAGGTAATTACTTAATGTAATTAATGAAGGATACTTACGTAGTGAAGTAATTAATGGTAATTACTGGATGTAATTAGTTGAAGAGGATTTAAATATGAAAGTAATTGCGATTAAATTACTTTGTGTAATTAATCAAGGGATTAATTATGATAATTAATTAAGGAGTAATTAATTTATTTAATGAAGTAATTAAGGGTACTTAATTACTGAATGGGATTTAATCAAGAGTGATTAATAATTATGGTTTAATTAAGGATTAATTACTTAATGTAATTAATTTATATAGAATAACCAATTAAACATTTAATTAGGGATTATTAATTTATATAATTAATGATATAATTAAGGATTGATTAATTAAGATTAATTAATCAATAATAAGTGATTAAAGAGTAATTAATTAATGTAATTAATTGAGGATTAATGTAATTAATTATAGTTAATTAATTAATAGAGTAATTAAAGATTAATTACTGTATTTGGTTAAGGATAATTAATTTGTGAAATTAATTTAAAGGATAATTACTTGAATGTAATTAAAGATAATTAATCAAGGGTGATTAATTAAGATGGAAATTAGAGAATGATTAATTAATTGATTTGTAATTAATTAATGATTATGTAAGCAAGATTTATAATGATGAAGTAATTAATTTAATTTACTTTAAAAAATTAATTAGGGATAAGGTAATTAATTTAATTCATTTTAAATTAATTATAAATGGTGTGATTATTAATCCTTGCTTATGTATGATGGATGATATTGATTTCCTTGAGTGGTTTGAAATCTCAGATATGAGATAAATAATGCTATGTGATATGGATGCTTTGGTTGAAATGTGATGATAAAGTGAATTATCTATTTGTGATGATAATGTGAATTACCTATCTGTGATATTGTGAATTATCTATCTGAGTATATATAGATAATAGAATTGAATTGTTTTAACTTTAAAACAACTTGGCCTTAAAGATACATTTTGGATTTCGATGAGACCGGGATTGGGTTTCCAGATTTGGATAACCGAAAACCACATCGATCCAAATTAACGATAGGTCGTGAATCTCAAGTGAAGACGAAGATTCAGAGTGCAAGGGTTATTGTCGTTAACTCTGAGGGTGATTCCAAAATGAGTGTAACGAGATAATGCCTTCGGTTTCGTTCGAACCCGAAACGAACTTGTATAGATTGAATGCTTTCAGAACATTGTCAGGTGGACGATGAGCATTCTAAGTGATGTGTTCTGATAAGGTAAACGTAGCCTCAAGCCTCATCAACCGGGAATGGCTAAAACAGGGGAGGTGCAGCAAGGCTTCGTGGGTAGCACCCACTTGAGAGCGAGATATACCACTGTCTAGATGTCCCTTTTTTTCGGCTATGTGGGCAGTTGTGAGCTCCAACTGCTAGGGTTGTCTTGTTCGGAACTGTTCAGTAAGGAATGGTTCCGTTCTTGTGTTGCAGGGGGTCGGGAGTGATCCTCGGTACTCTGATCTAGGCCAGGTACTGTGACGGGCGGTACCCAGTAGCCCTGCCATTGTTGGAAACCCATTTTCCCTACGAGACCCTACAGTTTTGATTGTATTACCCACATTGTGGCTAGTATGCTGGAATTTAATCATGTAACAAATTTCAGCTATTTTCTATTTACTTGAAAACCCTAGACACTATTATAATATCACCGGATTTCCTATAAAATGTTTTGGTTAGCGTAAGGTAAAAACTTACCCATGTTTATGTGTGGGAAGTCTTACGTGATTCCTTTGTTTTCAAAGGCTTTTCAAAGTTAAGAAACTTTAACCTGTTACTCACACTAGACCCATGTCTGACCCGGAGTTTATCTTCTATTTTTTTTAAACTCTCGGGTACTCAAATTTTTATGAGTAGCCAAGGGATTCGGGTTAGCTTTGACGAATTTTGGAGGAGCAATGGAGCAGGAGGCTTCAGCGTTATAGATATGTATAGTGTTCCGCTGTGTTGGTATCTGTGTGTTGTATTTGAGTTGTATCGAGTTGTATTAACTAGACAGGTGTTTATAACTATCTAGTATGTGATGTATTATCTGTGTAACTCTGATTGATGTTGTATATTATGTAATATTTATGTGATTAATATAATTTATTCGTTCCGCTGTTGAGATTCTGATGTTGTTTATTCTTTCTTCTCTATCTTTTCTCTTTTCTATCCCTTTCTTTCTTCAAGATGATACAACTTTCTGGTGATAGAAACTTGGGTCGTCTCATTTGGTATAAGAGCGGTAGGTTGAGTAAATACCTAGGCTCTGGAGTGGTGTCTATCTTGAGAGAGCGTATTTCTAATTTTGATATATATATATATATATATATATTTATTACTACCTATTTGTTGGGTTACCCGTTCGGGTTTTCCAATATAAGATATAAAGGTAGATAGGGTAGTGGTGTGTGTAGCACGATTACCAATGTTTGGAGTTTGTTGAGGTTGGAAGTGTATCTGCTAAGACTGTAGACCCAATACCGTCTCGAGTAAATTTTTGTTGTGGTATAAGGATTTCACCAATCTCTGAAGGGAACCTATTTGGATTCGGAGTCCATTTTTGAAGTGCAAGTTTGGATGAGTAGAATTTAGATTCTGACAGTTGAGTAGAAGCTAGTGATGGTACCTTAGTAACTCGGGAAGTAGTAGTTGTGTAACGAGATGCAGTGGCTATGGGTTGTTTTCGAAGATGTTTCTCAAGGAGCTTTAGATAAGGAAGTGTGTCTGCATCGGTGTTGAGGTTGAGTTTAGCTGGGTGTTTGTGTTGGCTTTGAGGTCTGAGTTTCTCGAGGAGTTTGGATTAGGAAGTCTTTAGCTTCAGTGGCAGCGTCGCAGCTCAGATTGTTCTGTGTGTAGGCAAGGAGGTCATATGTCAGCAGTTTTCTAGAGGTGAAGTTCAGTAGCAGCAGCTATGTGGATCCATTTCTTCGATGGATTGGCTAGATAGGCTTAAGCTGTTCTGATTGGTAAAGAGGGAACAGTTTTCTTTGGATATTGGATTGGGTTGATCGCAAAAGTGACTTGCGATAGTTGAGTGTTCTCTTGGTTTGTATGAGATCTTTCGGGATTTCTGAGTCTTCTCTTTATGGATCTGTTAAACCATATTTCTAGGATGTGTGGTCCAGTTTGTGCTCGTGTGTATCATCAGCATTTCATCTACTCTAGATCAGAGTTGTGCAGCGGAAGCAGTTTGGGAGTGCATCTGTTTTATCTTTTCGGATAGGAAAGTAAGTTCAGTCTTCTGATGTTTGAGAGTAGAGTTTGTGTTCTTGGATTGATTGTGAGTGGATCATTTTGATGAGTTGTTTGTGAGGCATCAACGAAGGTTGAGCTGATCAGTAGAGATGAAGGCAGCCCAGGATCGTCAGATGAGTTTTGTGGATAAGAGACGGAGGAATTTGGATTTTGAAGTCGGGAATTTGATTTTGAGTAAGTTTTCTTCGATCAAAGGAGCTTTATAATTTGATAAGATTGGGAAGCTAGCTCCGAGATATTTTGGATTTTCTCTATGTTTTGGTGAGGTTAAGTGTTTGATCTTCTGGGGTGATTGTCAGTTTAGATAACTGGAATTCGATGTATTTCACGTATCTCTGAGGGAGCACGTGTATAATCCTTCTCTGATTTTGGAACCAACAGTCCAGGAAGGTTTAGTTGTTGAGTCAGACTTGTCTGTAGTCTGATATCCTATCTAGTTTTGTAGATCTAGAGGAGTAGGAGCTCTGTAGCTTAGTAGTATTGATTGTTTGGATTCTGTAGAGCGAGTATCCCGATATTTATACCTGGGAAACTCGAGAGAAGTCTATGCAGAATTTTGTCTGGATAGCTAGATTTGTTAGATTGGATGAGTTGGTTGCTATGGTTGTTAGCATATGATTTATAATATATGCTTGTGTTTTAAAATTTAATCATTAATTAGATTATTAAATTACCTTTGTTTTAAATTTCGGGGACGAAATTCTTTTAAGGGGGGACGAAATGGGGTATCATACCCTAAACTTGTATTCATGACAAGTCAATGACACACGAATTCACCAATGCACAAAAATTGATAAAACTTATCAATGGAAATCACGAAAATTGGTGAAGCACAAATTCCAGAAATCAACACACGAAATCCAACAATCACAAAAAGGGAGGGGGAGGCCTATCACACGAACCGGAGCATGAAAGCTCACCAACATATGTATCACACGAACGAGAAGCTATCTCATGGAAGCTATCCATTAATTTTTGACACACGAACGGCCCGAAGACCATGGGGCGCTACCCCACGTATGTGATGTTGAAACATCACACAAACGCGGTTTAGTCTCCCTCATAGACAAATAGACATCGCACAATTGCTAGTCTAAATCACAAAAATGATCGTCATGATCATCAAGAAGTGTCAATTACACTAAGCTAGTAAATATATGAGTTTAGCTTCATGTCCCATAACCACTAGCTTAACTTAAATATTTACGAACAAACTGTAGATCTTCACTAGGAAATTGTCACAAGAGGTTCAATCGAACAAGTCCAAGAGTTAACCGACGAAGCAAACGCAAGCGTTTCATACCACTTGTTTTACTAATCCGTTTAATTCGATTTCTCATCCGAGTGATTAATAATTATGGTTTAATTAAGGATTAATTACTTAATGTAATTAATTTAAATAGAATAACCAATTAAACATGTAATTAGGGATTATTAATTTATATAATTAATGATATAATTAAGGATTGATTAATTAAGATTAATTAATCAATAATAAGTGATTAAAGAGTAATTAATTAATGTAATTAATTGAGGATTAATGTAATTAATTATAGTTAATTAATTAATAGAGTAATTAAAGATTAATTATTGTATTTGGTTAAGGATAATTAATTTGTGAAATTAATTTAAAGGATAATTACTTGAATGTAATTAAAGATAATTAATCAAGGGTGATTAATTAAGATGGAAATTAGAGAATGATTAATTAATTGATTTGTAATTAATTAATGATTATGTAAGCAAGATTTATAATGATGAAGTAATTAATTTAATTTACTTTAAATTAATTAGGGATAAGGTAATTAATTTAATTCATTTTAAATTAATTATAAATGGTGTGATTATTAATCCTTGCTTATGTATGAGGGATGATATTGATTTCCTTGAGTGGTTTGAAATCTCAGATATGAGATAAATAATGCTATGTGATATGGATGCTTTGGTTGAAATGTGATGATAAAGTGAATTATCTATTTGTGATGATAATGTGAATTACCTATCTGTGATATTGTGAATTATCTATCTGAGTATATATAGATAATAGAATTGAATTGTTTTAACTTTAAAACAACTTGGCCTTAAAGATACATTTTGGATTTCGATGAGACCGGGATCGGGTTTCCAGATTTGGATAATCGAAAACCACATCGATCCAAATTAACGATAGGTCGTGAATCTCAAGTGAAGACGAAGATTCAGAGTGCAAGGGTTATTGTCGTTAACTCTGAGGGTGATTCCAAAATGAGTGTAACGAGATAATGCCTTCGGTTTCGTTCGAACCCGAAATGAACTTGTATAGATTGAATGCTTTCAGAACATTGTCAGGTGGACGATGAGCATTATAAGTGATGTGTTATGATAAGGTAAACGTAGCCTCAAGCCTCATCAACCGGGAATGGCTAAAACAGGGGAGGTGCAGCAAGGCTTCGTAGGTAGCACCCACTTGAGAGCGAGATATACCACTGTCTAGATGTCCCTTTTTTTCGGCTATGTGGGCAGTTGTGAGCTCCAACTGCTGGGGTTGTCTTGTTCGGAACTGTTCAGTAAGGAATGGTTCCGTTCTTGTGTTGCAGGGGGTCGGGAGTGATCCTCGGTACTCTGATCTAGGCCAGGTACTGTGACGGGCGGTACCCAGTAGCCCTGCCATTGTTGGAAACCCATTTTCCCTACGAGACCCTACGGTTTTGATTGTATTACCCACATTGTGGCTAGTATGCTGGAATTTAATCATGTAACAAATTTTAGCTATTTTCTATTTACTTGAAAACCCTAGACACTATTATAATATCACCGGATTTCCTATAAAATGTTTTGGTTAGCGTAAGGTAAAAACTTACCCATGTTTATGTGTGGGAAGTCTTACGTGATTCCTTTGTTTTCAAAGGCTTTTCAAAGTTAAGCAACTTTAACCTGTTACTCACACCAGACCCATGTCTGACCCGGAGTTTATCTTCTGTTTTTTTTAAACTCTCGGGTACTCAAATTTTTATGAGTAGCCAAGGGATTCGGGTTAGCTTTGACGAATTTTGGAGGAGCAATGGAGCAGGAGGCTTCAGCGTTATAGATATGTATAGTGTTCCGCTGTGTTGGTATCTGTGTGTTGTATTTGAGTTGTATCGAGTTGTATTAACTAGACATGTGTTTATAACTATCTAGTATGTGATGTATTATCTGTGTAACTCTGATTGATGTTGTATATTATATAATATTTATGTGATTAATATAATTTATTCGTTCCGCTGTTGAGATTCTGATGTTGTTTCTTCTTTCTTCTCTATCTTTTCTCTTTTCTATCCCTTTCTTTCTTCAAGATGATACAACTTTCTGGTGATAGAAAGTTGGGTCGTCTCATTTGGTATCAGAGCGGTAGGTTGAGTAAATACCTAGGCTCTGGAGTGGTGTCTATCTTGAGAGAGCGTATTTCTAATTTTGATATATATATATATATATATATATATTTATTACTACCTATTTGTTGGGTTACCCGTTCGGGTTTTCCAATATAAGATATAAAGGTAGATAGGGTAGTGGTGTGTGTAACACGATTACCAATGTTTGGAGTTTGTTGAGGTTGGAAGTGTATCTGCTAAGACTGTAGACCCAATACTGTCTCGAGTAAATTTTTGTTGTGGTATAAGGATTTCACCAATCTCTGAAGGGAACCTGTTTGGATTCGGAGTCCATTTTTAAAATGCAAGTTTGGATGAGTAGAATTTAGATTCTGACAGTTGAGTAGAAGCTAGTGATGGTACCTTAGTAACTCGGGAAGTAGTAGTTGTGTAACGAGATGCAGTGGCTATGGGTTGTTTTCGAAGATGTTTCTCAAGGAGCTTTAGATAAGGAAGTGTGTCTGCATCGGTGTTGAGGCTGAGTTCAGCTGGGTGTTTGTGTTGGCTTTGAGGTCTGAGTTTCTCAAGGAGTTTGGATTAGGAAGTCTTTAGCTTCAGTGGCAGCGTCGCAGCTCAGATTGTTCTGTGTGCAGGCAAGGAGGTCATATGTCAGCAGTTTTCTAGAGGTGAAGTTCAGTAGCAGCAGCTATGGGGATCCATTTCTTCGATGGATTGGATAGATAGGCTTAAGCTGTTCTGATTGGTAAAGAGGGAACAGTTTTCTTTGGATATTGGATTGGGTTGATCGCAAAAGTGACTTGCGATAGTTGAGTGTTCTCTTGGTTTGTAAGGGACCTTTCGGGATTTCTGAGTCTTCTCTTTATGGATCTGTTAAACCATATTTGTGGGATGTGTGGTCCAGTTTGTGCTCGTGTGTATCATCAGCATTTCATCTACTCTAGATTAGAGTTGTGCAGCGGAAGCAGTTTGGGAGTGCATCTGTTTTATCTTTTCGGATAGGAAAGTAAGTTCAGTCTTCTGATGTTTGAGAGTAGAGTTTGTGTTCTTGGATTGATTGTGAGTGGATCATTTTGATGAGTTGTTTGTGAGGCATCAACGAAGGTTGAGCTGATCAGTAGAGATGAAGGCAGCCCAGGATCGTCAGATGAGTTTTGTAGATAAGTGACGGAGGAATTTGGATTTCGAAGTCGGGAATTTGATTTTGAGTAAGTTTTCTCCGATCAAAGGAGCTTTATAATTTGATAAGATTGGGAAGCTAGCTCCGAGATATTTTGGATTTTCTCTATGTTTTGGTGAGGTTAAGTGTTTGATCTTCTGGGGTGAATTGTCAGTTTAGATAACTGGAATTCGATGTATTTCACGTATCTCTGAGGGAGCACGTGTATAATCCATCTCTGATTTTGGAACCAACAGTCCAGGAAGGTTTAGTTGTTGAGTCAGACTTGTCTGTAGTCTGATATCCTATCTAGTTTTGTAGATCTAGAGGAGTAGGAGCTCTGTAGCTTAGTAGTATTGATTGTTTGGATTCTGTAGAGCGAGTATCCCGATATTTATACCTGGGAAACTCGAGAGAAGTCTATCCAGAATTTTGTCTGGATAGCTAGATTTGTTAGATTGGATGAGTTGGTTGCTATGGTTGTTAGCATATGATTGATAATATATGCTTGTGTTTTAAAATTTAATCATTAATTAGATTATTAAATTACCTTTGTTTTAAATTTCGGGGATGAAATTCTTTTAAGGGGGGACGAAATGGGGTATCATACCCTAAACTTGTATTCATGACAAGTCAATGACACACGAATTCACCAATGCACAAAAATTGATAAAACTTATCAATGGAAATCACGAAAATTGGTGAAGCACAAATTCCAGAAATCAACACACGAAATCCAGAAATCACAAAAAGGGGGGGGAGGCCTATCACACGAACCGGAGCATGAAAGCTCACCAACATATGTATCACACGAACGAGAAGCTATCTCATGGAAGCTATCCATTAATTTTTGACACACGAACTGCCCGAAGACCATGGGGCGCTACCCCACATATGTGATGTTGAAACATCACACAAACGCGGTTTAGTCTCCCTCGTAGACAAATAGACATCGCACAATTGCTAGTCTAAATCACAAAAATGATCGTCATGATCATCAAGAAGTGTCAATTACACTAAGCTAGTAAATATATGAGTTTAGCTTCATGTCCCATAACCACTAGCTTAACTTAAATATTTATGAACAAACTGTAGATCTTCACTAGGAAATTGTCACAAGAGGTTCAATCGAACAAGTCCAAGAGTTAACCGACGAAGCAAACGCAAGCGTTTCATACCACTTGTTTTACTAATCCGTTTAATTCGATTTCTCATCCGAGGGATTAATAATTATGGTTTAATTAAGGATTAATTACTTAATGTAATTAATTTTAATAGAATAACCAATTAAACATGTAATTAGGGATTATTAATTTATATAATTAATGATATAATTAAGGATTGATTAATTAAGATTAATTAATCAATAATAAGTGATTAAAGAGTAATTAATTAATGTAATTAATTGAGGATTAATGTAATTAATTATAGTTAATTAATTAATAGAGTAATTAAAGATTAATTGCTGTATTTGGTTAAGGATAATTAATTTGTGAAATTAATTTAAAGGATAATTACTTGAATGTAATTAAAGATAATTAATCAAGGGTGATTAATTAAGATGGAAATTAGAGAATGATTAATTAATTGATTTGTAATTAATTAATGATTATGTAAGCAAGATTTATAATGATGAAGTAATTAATTTAATTTACTTTAAATTAATTAGGGATAAGGTAATTAATTTAATTCATTTTAAATTAATTATAAATGGTGTGATTATTAATCCTTGCTTATGTATGATGGATGATATTGATTTCCTTGAGTGGTTTGAAATCTCAGATATGAGATAAATAATGCTATGTGATATGGATGCTTTGGTTGAAATGTGATGATAAAGTGAATTATCTATTTGTGATGATAATGTGAATTACCTATCTGTGATATTGTGAATTATCTATCTGAGTATATATAGATAATAGAATTGAATTGTTTTAACTTTAAAACAACTTGGCCTTAAAGATACATTTTGGATTTCGATGAGACCGGGATCGGGTTTCCAGATTTGGATAACCGAAAACCACATCGATCCAAATTAACGATAGGTCGTGAATCTCAAGTGAAGACGAAGATTCAGAGTGCAAGGGTTATTGTCGTTAACTCTGAGGGTGATTCCAAAATGAGTGTAACGAGATAATGCCTTCGGTTTCGTTCGAACCCGAAACGAACTTGTATAGATTGAATGCTTTCAGAACATTGTCAGGTGGACGATGAGCATTCTAAGTGATGTGTTATGATAAGGTAAACGTAGCCTCAAGCCTCATCAACCGGGAATGGCTAAAACAGGGGAGGTGCAGCAAGGCTTCGTAGGTAGCACCCACTTGAGAGCGAGATATACCACTGTCTAGATGTCCCTTTTTTTCGGCTATGTGGGCAGTTGTGAGCTCCCACTGCTGGGGTTGTCTTGTTCGGAACTGTTCAGTAAGGAATGGTTCCGTTCTTGTGTTGCAGGGGGTCGGGAGTGATCCTCGGTACTCTGATCTAGGCCAGGTACTGTGACGGGCGGTACCCAGTAGCCCTGCCATTGTTGGAAACCCATTTTCCCTATGAGACCCTACGGTTTTGATTGTATTACCCACATTGTGGCTAGTATGCTGGAATTTAATCATGTAACAAATTTCAGCTATTTTCTATTTACTTGAAAACCCTAGACACTATTATTATATCACCGGATTTCCTATAAAATGTTTTGGTTAGCGTAAGGTAAAAACTTACCCATGTTTATGTGTGGGAAGTCTTACGTGATTCCTTTGTTTTCAAAGGCTTTTCAAAGTTAAGCAACTTTAACCTATTACTCACACCAGACCCATGTCTGACCCGGAGTTTATCTTCTGTTTTTTTTAAACTCTTGGGTACTCAAATTTTTATGAGTAGCCAAGGGATTCGGGTTAGCTTTGACGAATTTTGGAGGAGCAATGGAGCAGGAGGCTTCAGCGTTATAGATATGTATAGTGTTCCGCTGTGTTGGTATCTGTGTGTTGTATCCAGTTGTATTAACTAGACATGTGTTTATAACTATCTAGTATGTGATGTATTATCTGTGTAACTCTGATTGATGTTGTATATTATATAATATTTATGTGATTAATATAATTTATTCGTTCCGCTGTTGAGATTCTGATGTTGTTTCTTCTTTCTTCTCTATCTTTTCTCTTTTCTATCCCTTTCTTTCTTCAAGATGATACAACTTTCTGGTGATAGAAAGTTGGGTCGTCTCATTTGGTATCAGAGCGGTAGGTTGAGTAAATACCTAGGCTCTGGAGTGGTGTCTATCTTGAGAGAGCGTATTTCTAATTTTGATATATATATATATATATATTTATTACTACCTATTTGTTGGGTTACCCATTCGGGTTTTCCAATATAAGATATAAAGGTAGATAGGGTAGTGGTGTGTGTAGCACGATTACCAATGTTTGGAGTTTGTTGAGGTTGGAAGTGTATCTGCTAAGACTGTAGACCCAATACTGTCTCGAGTAAATTTTTGTTGTGGTATAAGGATTTCACCAATCTCTGAAGGGAACCTGTTTGGATTCGGAGTCCATTTTTGAAGTGCAAGTTTGGATGAGTAGAATTTAGATTCTGACAGTTGAGTAGAAGCTAGTGATGGTACCTTAGTAACTCGGGAAGTAGTAGTTGTGTAACGAGATGCAGTGGCTATGGGTTGTTTTCGAAGATGTTTCTCAAGGAGCTTTAGATAAGGAAGTGTGTCTGCATCGGTGTTGAGGCTGAGTTCAGCTGGGTGTTTGTGTTGGCTTTGAGGTCTGAGTTTCTCAAGGAGTTTGGATTAGGAAGTCTTTAGCTTCAGTGGCAGCGTCGCAGCTCAGATTGTTCTGTGTGCAGGCAAGGAGGTCATCTGTCAGCAGTTTTCTAGAGGTGAAGTTCAGTAGCAGCAGCTATGTGGATCCATTTCTTCGATGGATTGGCTAGATAGGCTTAAGCTGTTCTGATTGGTAAAGAGGGAACAGTTTTCTTTGGATATTGGATTGGGTTGATCGCAAAAGTGACTTGCGATAGTTGAGTGTTCTCTTGGTTTGTAAGAGACCTTTCGGGATTTCTGAGTCTTCTCTTTATGGATCTGTTAAACCATATTTGTGGGATGTGTGGTCCAGTTTGTGCTCGTGTGTATCATCAGCATTTCATCTACTCTAGATCAGAGTTGTGCAGCGGAAGCAGTTTGGGAGTGCATCTGTTTTATCTTTTCGGATAGGAAAGTAAGTTCAGTCTTCTGATGTTTGAGAATAGAGTTTGTGTTCTTGGATTGATTGTGAGTGGATCATTTTGATGAGTTGTTTGTGAGGCATCAACGAAGGTTGAGCTGATCAGTAGAGATGAAGGCAGCCCAGGATCGTCAGATGAGTTTTGTGGATAAGAGACGGAGGAATTTGGATTTCGAAGTCGGGAATTTGATTTTGAGTAAGTTTTCTCCGATCAAAGGAGCTTTATAATTTGATAAGATTGGGAAGCTAGCTCCGAGATATTTTGGATTTTCTCTATGTTTTGGTGAGGTTAAGTGTTTGATCTTCTGGGGTGAATTGTCAGTTTGGATAACTGGAATTCGATGTATTTCACGTATCTCTGAGGGAGCACGTGTATAATCCATCTCTGATTTTGGAACCAGCAGTCCAGGAAGGTTTAGTTGTTGAGTCAGACTTGTCTGTAGTCTGATATCCTATCTAGTTTTGTAGATCTAGAGGAGTAGGAGCTCTGTAGCTTAGTAGTATTTATTGTTTGGATTCTGTAGAGCGAGTATGCCGATATTTATACCTGGGAAACTCGAGAGAAGTCTATCCAGAATTTTGTCTGGATAGCTAGATTTGTTAGATTGGATGAGTTGGTTGCTATGGTTGTTAGCATATGATTGATAATATATGCTTGTGTTTTAAAATTTAATCATTAATTAGATTATTAAATTACCTTTGTTTTAAATTTCGGAGATGAAATTCTTTTAAGGGGGGAGGAATGTGACATCCCGGAATTTTTGGCAATATCAATTTAATAATCTGTATTGAAATTAAATTGATTTGATAATTTTTGTTAATAAAATTTAAATTGATTTAATAATCTTCTTTTAAATAAATATTTAACTGATAATTTATCTTTTAAAAGCTAATAAATTATTTTCTATTTATAATGTATATATATGTGTATATATTGTAAATAGGTAAGCTTTGTTTTAAATTTAATAAATAAAGGCATGTTTTCTAATTTTAATATTTTTGGTAATTTGGAAATTTGATTTAATTTAATATTAAATAAATAACCATATGATTTTAAAATACTCAAGATAAAAATTATTTGTTTAAAATGATTTTAGCCTAAGTTTAAATTTAAACAAGAAAGGTTTGTTTTAAAATATTTTTTAATAAATATGATATATTTATCCATTTAATAATAATAGGAATTTATAATCTCTTTTATAAATTATTTAAATTTTGACAAATTATTATTTTCAATATAACATTATTAATGTATTGTTTTATATATAAATATAAATAGACTTTAAAATAGAAGTGTTATTTTCAATTTTAATATGTTGTTATATATGTATATATATAACTTGATTTTAAAAATTGGATTTTAGAATTTATTTTGAATTTAAAAGATTTGAAATTAAAAAGAGTAAATATTTAAAATGTTGGATTTTGAAGATATTTGTATAAGCTTTTATTTGTATATATATATATACATAGCTTTATTTTATTTTCTCTAAAAAGTAATTCATAGATATAAACAATAAATATATATATATATATATATAGAGAAATAAAAGACAATAAGTATTTAAGTTAGAAATGGAACATAATAATAGAGTAGGTAAATTCTAACATCTTGTTAAATATAGACACTTAGTTATATTGCAAAGCTTAAGACTAAAACAAGGCAAGAAAATGAACACTTGAAGTTCTAGAAAACACATGTTTGCAAGGCTGTAGACATAAGGGAAGAGGTATTCATGTTGTACAGGACATGAGTATGTACACATAAAAAGAAAACTATATAAGTACATACGAAATAAGATAAAGAAAGATAAGTATGTAGACATGGAGACAATTACTTAATGTTAAACATCTCTAGTACACCAAGTAAAATCTTATCAGCCTCCATAGTAGAAAAAATCTCCAACCAATATTAATAAAAGCTTGTACTAGTCCAATAATATCATCATGTAAACATTTATCTATATATCATCTCTTCTTCTTTTCGTTCATTCAAAAAAACTTAGCATTCCAGAAAAGTATCTTACTACTGAAGCTTTATTCAACTCAACTTAAACAACAATTCAACTTATAACAAACATGAAGATCAATTAGCAACTTTCAAGCAATTTTCCAGTTTTAAAGCTTTCAAAAGCCTGTTTCAAAATGAAAGCTTTTCAAAACAGTAGTGTGCTCTGTTCTTCCTTTTCTAAAAAACAGGTGAGTAACATTACTTTAAAAAGGCTTAAGTTTTTGAATTATTTGGTTGCATGCAAGTTTTCTGAAATGAATATGTATTGTGTATATATATATATATATATATATAAAAATGAAATACTGCTGAGTACATATGGATGTATGATTTCATGTCTGTTTTATCTGAGCACTCTCTGTTTTATAATTTCCAGGTTCTAGATCTAATCATAAATCAATTTCTCTTGAACCAATCTGTGTCAAGACCTAAGTCTTGAACAAAGTATGTTTGTTACATCATTGATTTAAGTTAAAAATTTGTTTAAGTTAAAAATAATTTGTATGTTCTCTGAAAAAATATAAAACAACAGTGCAAACTTAAACAAGTTAAAATTCAATTACCATGTTTCAAGTATTCAGGTATATGAATCAAATACTTAAACTAAATCATGATTTTTAAAAGCAAAATCACAATTTCTAGTGTTAGAATTTGGGAGCAGTACTATATTGTCTGTATTTTTCTTTTGGGGTTATCTTTGATGATCTCTGTGATCGGATGGGTTGAGTTTCCTCCTGGAGGTGGAGGAGTGATCAATGAAGTTGGGAAAATTAACTGGAAGATGATTAGAGAGCTGTGGAGGTGGTGGTTTGAAGGCCGGAACCCTAGTTTTTAGTAGGTGGAGTGAATCGATCACCACTGCTTGTAGGAGTGATCGAGTTCAACGAGATTTTGGGTGATGTTAGCTGGAGCGTTGACGAAGAGGTAGCCGAAGTTTCAGACCTTCTGATGGTCGAGGTTGCGAAGGCGAGGCAGTTTTCCAGGTTTTGGTTGAAGGAGGTTCCAATGTTCCAGGTTGGGATTTAACTCTCGAATTCGATTTCGAGTATGGGGTGTGGTTCTGGTAATCGTTATTGGTTGCAGAGGGGTTTTCTGATGTGTGGAGATCATCGTTGATGGTTGGAGTCGACTGCGAAGCTGGTGCATGTGCACAGTTCTGTTTTGTGTCAGGAGCTTTGGATGGAAGTTGTCTCGAGTAATTCTCGAGTCGATTGAGTGTTTTACTCGAAGTCGAGTGGGGTTGGACTCGAAGTGATTTGAGGGGGGGGGGTCTCGAGTCATTTATTTGTGTTACAGGTTTTGTATAAAACCTGTCTGTTAAAAATTAAAATGATTTAAAATTTGGAAATAAAGATTTAAACAAAGTTTAAATCAAAAGTTTTAATCTGGATTCAAACTTAATTTGTATCATAGTTTTAAAATAAAATAAGGTTTTTAAATTTAAATGTTTTAACAACTTTGAATGTTAGAGTAAAATTGTAATGATTTGAATTTAAAGGGATTTGGTTTAAACACTTTTAACATTTCTTTTATAAGATGTAAATATTTCCTTAACATAAAATTTTTAAGGTTTTAAATTGTGTTTTAAACTTTGGTAAGTTAAAGTGGTATTCATTTTCAATCTTAAATTTAAAATGAAATTTAAAAAGTAAGTTTAAAAGTAAATTGTTTTAAATGTTTGTTAATGATAATTTAATCATTCATAAGAATAAAGCTTTAACTTAAAGATAAATAGAATTTAATGATTTGGACTCATTAAATTATTAAGATAATTAAAAATGGATAATTAATTAATTTAATTAATTAATGATATGGATGATTAAATTAGTAATTTTGAGTTTTAAACTAATTAATTAAGTTTTAAGTTAATTAATTCGGAATAATTAATTTGCAATTTAGGGATCATTAATTGGATAAAGATTAGATTTTAATTAATGATTGAATATTAATTAATCAAGTAATTAAAGATTAATTAAGTTACAGTTAAAACTTAAATTAATTAAACAATTAGAGATTAATTAATTGGTTATTAAGAATAAATTAATTTGTAGTAATATTGATTAATCTAAGTTTAATTTCTTAAGAAAAGAAATTAAGAATTTTTAATAGTTAATGAAGGTAATTAACTAGGATTTATTAAATTATTAATTAATGTGATTAGTTTTAATAATTAATTAGATTTATTAATTAAAGATAAATATTTGTGAAAATGTTTAAGTGTAATTATTTAATGAAAGTAATTAAGGAATTAATTACTTAATGTAATTAATTGAGTTTAATGTGATTAGTTTAAGTTAATTAATTAAGTTTAATTAATTTAAGATAATTACTGGATGATTTGATAGGTAATTACTTAATGTAATTAATGAAGGATAATTACGTAGTGAAGTAATTAATGGTAATGACTGGATGTAATTAGTTGAAGAGGATTTAAATATGGAAGTAATTGGGATTAAATTACTTTGTGTAATTAACCAAGGGATTAATTATGATAATTAATTGAGGAGTAATTAATTTATTTAATGAAGTAATTAAGGGTAGTTAATTACTGAATGGGATTTAATCAAGAGTGATTAATAATTATGGTTTAATTAAGGATTAATTACTTAATGTAATTAATTTAAATAGAATAACCAATTAAAAATGTAATTAGGGATCATTAATTTATATAATCAATGATATAATTAAGGATTGATTAATTAAGATTAATTAATCAATAATAAGTGATTAAAGAGTAATTAATTAATGTAATTAATTGAGGATTAATGTAATTAATTATAGTTAATTAATTAATAGAGTAATTAAAGATTAATTACTGTATTTGGTTAAGGATAATTAATTTGTGAAATTAATTTAAAGGATAATTACTTGAATGTAATTAAAGATAATTAATCAAGGGTGATTAATTAAGATGGAAATTAGAGAATGATTAATTAATTGATTTGTAATTAATTAATGATTATGTAAGCAAGATTTATAATGATGAAGTAATTAATTTAATTTACTTTAAATTAATTAGGGATAAGGTAATTAATTTAATTCATTTTAAATTAATTATAAATGGTGTGATTATTAATCCTTGCTTATGTATGATGGATGATATTGATTTCCTTGAGTGGTTTGAAATCTCAGATATGAGATAAATAATGCTATGTGATATGGATGCTTTGGTTGAAATGTGATGATAAAGTGAATTATCTATTTGTGATGATAATGTGAATTACCTATCTGTGATATTGTGAATTATCTATCTGAGTATATATAGATAATAGAATTGAATTGTTTTAACTTTAAACCAACTTGGCCTTAAAGATACATTTTGGATTTCGATGAGACCGGGATCAGGTTTCCAGATTTGGATAACCGAAAACCACATCGATCCAAATTAACGACAGGTCGTGAATCTCAAGTGAAGATGAAGATTCAGAGTGCAAGGGTTATTGTCGTTAACTCTGAGGGTGATTCCAAAATGAGTGTAATGAGATAATGCCTTCGGTTTCGTTCGAACCCGGAACGAACTTGTATGGATTGAATGCTTTCAGAACATTGTTAGGTGGACGATGAGCATTCTAAGTGATGTGTTCTGATAAGGTAAACGTAGCCTCAAGCCTCATCAACTGGGAATGGCTAAAACAGGGGAGGTGCAGCAAGGCTTCGTGGGTAGCACCCACTTGAGAGCGAGATATACCCTGTCTAGATGTCCCTTTTTTTCCGGCTGTGTGGGCAGTTGTGAGCTCCAACTGCTGGGGTTTTCTTGTTCGGAACTGTTCAGTAAGGAATGGTTCCGGTCTTTTGTTGTAGGGGGTCGGGAGTGATCCTAGGTACTCTGATCTAGGCCAGGTACTGTGACGGGCGGTACCCCAGTAGCCCTGCCATTGTTGGAAACCCATTTTCCCTACGAGATCCTACGGTTTTGATTGTATTACCCACATTGTGGCTAGTATGCTGGAATTTAATCATGTAACAATTTCAGCTATTTTCTATTTACTTGAAAACCCTAGACACTATTATAATGTCACCGGATTTCCTATAAAATGTTTTGGTTAGCGTAAGGTAAAAACTTACCCATGTTTATGTGTGAGAAGTCTGACGTGATACCTTTGTTTTCAAAGGCTTTTCAAAGTTAAGAAACTTTAACCTGTTACTCACACCAGACCATGTCTGACCCGGAGTTTATCTTCTGTTTTTTTTAAACTCTCGGGTACTCAAATTTTTATGAGTAGCCAAGGGATTCCGGTTAGCTTTGACGAATTTTGGAGGAGCAATGGAGCAGGAGGCTTCAGCGTTATAGATATGTATAGAGTTCCGCTGTGTTGGTATCTGTGTGTTGTATTTGAGTTGTATCGAGTTGTATTAACTAGACAGGTGTTTATAACTGTCTAGTATGTGATGTATTATCTGTGTAACTCTGATTGATGTTGTATATTATGTAATATTTATGTGATTAATATAATTTATTCGTTCCGCTGTTGAGATTCTGATGTTGTTTCTTCTTTCTTCTCTATCTTTTCTCTTTTCTATCCCTTTCTTTCTTCAAGATGATACAACTTTCTGGTGATAGAAAGTTGGGTCGTCTCACCACACCCATTTTTTCTTTTTTTTCTTTCTCTTATACTATACGGGCTGAAGCCTATAGTTTTACTCCTAGCACACAAAAAAAACAACCCGTTTACCCCCTTCTCTTCTTCCTCTCCCATTCTTCTTTTCCCTTTCTCCCTCCAGTACCCCACTCTCACAACCGAAACCACACAAACCCAAAACCACTACTTCCATTTTCGAACGAACTCGCTATATTCCTATCTCACACTCATATACGACTCCAAAACCAAACCCAAGCATGTGACGCCCCACCTCTATACCCACGCTAGCCAAGAACACTACGGAGTAATGTCGTCGACTAACACGGAGAATAAGGCTGTTGAGGAGTGACCATCCATGTAACTTCTATGTGGGAGCACCGATATGTCAGATAGTATGGTGTAGAATAAAAGACATGGTCTGAACATGTAATAACCATAATGACATACTACTTTAAGTATATAATTGAAAATCAACAAGAGATTAATCAATATCACAAGAATCTTCTCAAAGATAAAATGGGGTATCGTACCCTAAACTTGTATTCATGACAAGTCAATGACACACGAATTCACCAATGCACAAAAATTGATAAAACTTATCAATGGAAATCACGAAAATTGGTGAAGCACAAATTCCAGAAATCAACACACGAAATCCAGAAATCACAAAAAGGGGGGGGGAGGCCTATCACACGAACGGGAGCATGAAAGCTCACCAACATATGTATCACACGAACGAGAAGCTATCTCATGGAAGCTATCCATTAATTTTTGACACACGAACGGCCCGAAGACCATGGGGCGCTACCCCACATATGTGATGTTGAAACATCACACAAACGCGGTTTAGTCTCCCTCGTAGACAAATAGACATCGCACAATTGCTAGTCTAAATCACAAAAATGATCGTCATGATCATCAAGAAGTGTCAATTACACTAAGCTAGTAAATATATGAGTTTAGCTTCATGTCCCATAACCACTAGCTTAACTTAAATATTTACGAACAAACTGTAGATCTTCACTAGGAAATTGTCACAAGAGGTTCAATCGAACAAGTCCAAGAGTTAACCGACGAAGCAAACGCAAGCGTTTCATACCACTTGTTTTACTAATCCGTTTAATTCGATTTCTCATCCGAGTGAAGTAAAGGCTTGTATATACTAATAGATTGGAAAACAGTTTTATAAACGAGTTTGATATTGAAAATAGAGTTTAAATAATCTTTGATAAAGAGTTTGAATATTTACTACTAGTATAGAAAACCTTTATAATTTTAAAGTGACAAATCACAAAAACGATTGTAGAAACAATCAATCATCAAAATTCACATTCGAAGACGTGAATCAAATCCAATTAAACCGATAAAGAATCCATTGAAATGGATATTCAAAAATCACTAAAAAGGAGTCATCAAAGTCATAATAAATGATAACAACAAATATGATCATCACAAATCGATTCAAATTGGAAATTCAATCCCAAAAGGCAAAGTGGGCTGAAACAACAAATTCAGTTGACTGAAAAGAGATTTTCAGTTGACTGAATTCTGCCTGGAAACTTTCTGTTTCCAGGTTCAGTCTACTGAACAGAGATTTCAGTCGACTGAATCTTGCTTGGGAACTTTCTGTTTCCAGGTTCAATCGACTGAACAGAGATTTCAATCGACTGAATCATGCTTGGAAACTTTCGGGTTCCAGATTCAGTCGACTGAACAGAGATTTCAGTCGACTAAATCATGCCTGGGCTGTTTTTCAGCCTATCCAAATGAAGAGCAAACTCTTCCGAAATGCAACCGAATGAACATTGGCGCTAAGGGTTTATGCCAATCGACAACCCGGCCCTATATGCTCCTCGATGCATCACCAAAAGCATGATCAAACATTCATAAAAGGATTTTCACACAAATTTGTCTTAAAAACCCAAAAATTGGAATATTCACAAAACCAATCCAAATCAAGAGCAAATGCACATGAAGAGGTGTTAGGAATTCATACCAAACAACCAAAGATAATTATAGTCATAGATGTGAGATAAAAATCTCACCTTTAAACCCAAAACAAATGAAGAAGAAGCTATAGAGCAATGGCAAGAGCAATCACACTTCAATTCCAACTCAACAACCTTGAATCTAGGCTAAAAAGAGAAACATTTCCTAAGTTTGGTTTAGGAATTTCTGAAATTGATAAGAGAATGAGTTGGAGAAGAAGAAGAGGAGGCTTACCAAAGCTTCTTCTATTAGTTTGGAGCAAGAACTTGATTTGCAAAATAAAACTAGGGTTTGGAGTGTTAATTTCCCATTCCTCTCTCAATTGTTGTGAAAGCTTGAGTATTAGGAAAAAGAAGTAAGGTAATGAAGAGAGGAGGGGTGAAGCTTGGGTCTAATGAGCTGAAACAAGACCAAAGCCCTAAGTGGAAAAGTAGCAAAATTCTACTATCTCCAAACATATCAAAGTTTATACCTAAAAAGATCGCAAACGTCATTTTGAACTCAATGGAGGTGGTCTCGAGTCCTAATTTTACCATATGCAAAAAGTAGCTTTTCGGACTAGGATCTGATTAACGATTAAAATATTTAAATATAAAATCGATAAATATGCGGGTTGTTACAGACTCCCCTCCTTAAAGAAATTGCATCCTCGCAATATACAAGATGGAAATAAAAAGTAACAACCATAAAAGCATATTAACACAAAAAGGAAATTTGAAATAATAAGTTCACCTTAAAGAGCATGAGAAAGTAAGTACGGATGTGTATGCTCGATGAATTCTCTAGATTCCCAAAAGCAATCCTTAGGATTTGAGGACCATTGAACTTTAACAAGCGGAACATCTTTATTTCGAAGTCGTTTGACCTCCGAAGCAATAATTCGAATAGGATGCTGCTCATAAGTTAAATTCGGCGAAACTTCAATTTCTTCCACAATACCAGGCTCAAGAATAGAATCGGAATCCCGAAGGCACTTCCGTAATTGAGAAACGTGAAACACGTCATGCATGGCAGAAAACTGAGCCGGTAATGAAAGGCGATAAGCCATGGAACCAATACGTTCAGTGATAGGAAATGGCCCAATATATCGAGGCGCTAACTTTCCCAATCGACTGAAACGTACAACACCCTTCATAGGGGAAACACGAATAAATACAAGATCTCCAACAGAAAATTCTAATTTCCTTCTTCGGTTATCGGCATAGGATTTTTGTCTACTCTGGGCTTCTTTCATCCTATGTCGAATAAGTTCAATCTTTTCTGTGGAATCTCGAATAAAATCTGGACCTAAAACCAGCTTCTCACCGGCCTCAAGCCAACAAGAAGGAGATCAGCATGGCCTTCCATAGAGTGCCTCGAAAGGTGCCATACCAATACTAGATTGGAAGCTGTTATTATAGGAAAATTCAACAAGTGAAATATGATCTTCCCAACTTCCACCGAAATCAAGCACACAAGAACGAAGAAGATCTTCAAGAGTTTGATTCACACGCTCAGTTTGTCCATCGGTCTGGGGGTGATAAGCGGTGCTAAAATTAAGCTTCATTCCCAAAGCTTTTTGAAGACTCTTCCAGAATCCACTAGTAAACAATGGATCATGATCACTAACAATGGAAGTAGGGACTCCATGTAATTTAACAATTTCTTTGATAAAGAGTTTGGCCAGAAGAGGAACGGTTCGGTTCGACCGAACGGGAATAAAATGGGCGGATTTAGTAAGTCTATCAACGATCACCCATAAGCTATCATGACCCGAACGAGAACGGGGAAGGCCATCAATAAAATCCATGGAAATTTGATCCCACTTCCAAATTGTAATTTCCAATGGTTGCAATAACCCACCGGGCCTTTGATGTTCGGCCTTGACAAGTTGGCAAGTCATGCAACACTTAACAAAGTTAGCAATATCAAATTTCATTCCCTCCCAATAATAAAGTCGCTTCATATCCGCGTACATTTTACTACTACCGGGATGAATGGAATATTTGGAACGATGAGAATCTTCTAGAATATCTTTACGAAGATCACTAATATTTGGTACGATAAGTCTACCAAATTTTCGAATGCCGCCACGAGAATTAATATCAAAGTCTTTCAAACCTTCAATATCAACTTTATCCTTAAGATTTTGGCCAAGAAGAGCCAATTCAGGATCTAGCCTTTGAGCTTCAAGAATGCGGTCTAAAAGAGAAGGATGAGCCTCAAGGCTACATAAAACAAGAGATGAACATAATCGGAAACACGATCTCGAATTTCACAAGTGGATAAAACCTTGAGATCATTCCATTCGGATATCATCATAGAAACAACCGCTTGTTGCTTGCGACTAAGTGCATCGGCAACTCGATTTCCCTTTCCGGGAGTATAAAGAATACCAAGATCATAAGAGGCAAGGAATTCGAGCCAACACTGTTGACGCAAATTAAGTTCCTTTTGAGAAAATAAATATTTCAAGGACTTATGATCAGTATAAAGTACAAATTTCTCTCCCAAAAGATAATGTCGCCAAATTCGAAGGGCGAAAACGATAGCCGCTAGTTCTAAATCATGTGTGGCATATCTAGTCTCAGCCGGCTTCAATTGCCTAGAAGCATAAGCAATAACACGTTCTTTTTGCATAAGAACGGCACCCAAACCAACGTGACTAGCATTGGTATAAACAACAAAATCTTGATTCCCTTCGGGAATAACAAGAATAGGAGCATCGAAAAGGAGTTCTATTAATTTTTGAAAAGAAGTTTCACATTTGTCCGACCAAATGTATTTAACACCTTTCTTTGTCAAGCCAGTGAGAGGCATGGCAATTTTAGAAAAGTCCTTGATAAAACGACGGTAATAACCCGCCAATCCAAGGAAGCTACGGATTTCCGTGACACTCTCCGGTCTCTTCCAATTTTGAATCGCTTCAATCTTTGAAGGATCCACTGATATTCCGGATTCGGAAATAATATGACCGAGAAACTTCACACTAGATTGCCAAAAGTGGCATTTAGAAAATTTTGCTTTTAATTGATTACTCCTAAGAGTTTCCAATATAATCCGAAGATGCTTTTCATGCTCCTCCTCGGTTTTAGAATACACAAGAATATCATCAATAAAGATGAGAACAAATCGATCGAGAAAATCTTTAAAAACTCGATTCATAAGGTCAACGAAATAAGCCGGAGCATTCGTTAAACCAAATGGCATAACTAGCCATTCATATGATCCATAGCGAGTACGGAACGAAGTCAAAGGAATACTATCCTCTGCAATACGAAGCTGATGAAAACCGGTAGCCAAGTCCAATTGTGAAAAGACTCTAGCACCGCTAAGTTGATCAAATAGATCATCAATCCGAGGTAAAGGATATTTATTCTTAATAGTAAGATCATTAAGCTTGCGGTAGTCGACGCAAAGCCTAAGTGTACCATCGGACTTCTTCACGAAAATTGCTGAAGCTCTCCAAGGCGAGGAACTAGAGCAAATAAATTGCTTCGTCTCTAATTCGGATAATTGTTTGCGCATCTCTTCATTCTCCTTATTGGACATGCCATAAGGAGGACGAGTAATAGGTTGAGTTCCAGGTATAAGATTAATTCTGAACTCAATTGCTCGCTTAGGTGGCAATCCTAAAACGGGCTCAAATAGGTCGGAAAATTCACGAACGACGTGAATACGAGAAATGACAACTTCCTCATCATCATTATCATCATCACGAGGATTTAAAGAATATAAAGATGCAGCCAAAGTGGAATCCGAACCTTTAAGAATAATAGAAATCTGCTTTACAGATTGCGGATGTCAGAGATAAATAGTTCGCTCAGGACATAAGATATGAGCTTCATAACGGTTAAGCCAATCCATACCCAAAATCATTCCAAAGCCTAAGTAACGCATAACATGCAAATCGGCTCGGAAAGAAAAATCACACAAAATAATCTCCACGTCTTCACAAAGCAAACTAAGAGTTGCGGATCCACCATCCGGATTCGCAATTCTTAAAGAAGTCATTAGAGCAACAACACTTAATGAAAAAGTATCGACAAGTTCCTTTGATATAAAAGAATGGGATGCACCCGTATCAAAGAGAACTCTAATAGGTTGATCACGAAATATAATAATGCCATCAAGGACAGAATGAGACATACCTTGACCATGAGATGTGTTGCCAGGGGCTTGAGCAACGTTTAACTTTCCCTCCTTGCCTTGAAGCCTAGGGCATAGATGCATATAATGATATGGACTTTTACAATAGCGACAAGAACGGGGCTTTGAACACTTGTTCGCAAAATGGCCCCTAGCACCACAGTTGAAGCATTTCCCATCACTAGGGGAAAGTGTCTTTGCAGCAGGAGTTGCTTGCTTACCCTTTTTGTTGGGATAAGGACCTTTGAACTTGTTAGGCCTTTTCTTGTTGTTGAAGTTTGGTTTGGAACCCACCACTTCAACATCACTTTCCCTATCCGCCTCTTCAAGACGAAGAGCGATATCAATGAGTTGGTCAAAAGGAACTTCTAATTTTAGAAGTAATGGCTTCTTGAGATTTTTGTTTAAGCCATAGACAAATCTTTGGTTCTTCTTCAATGGGGTGTTGATGTATTCAACCCCATATTTAGACAGTGACTCGAAGGATGCGACATAATATGTCACAGAGGATTCACCTTGAACAAGGTCTATGAAACGTCGAGCCAATGTCACTTTCTTTGCTTCTGGTATGAATTTTAATTCAAAGCGTTCCCGGAATTGCTCCCAGGTGAGATCCGCTTCATTAATTTCAGAAATAAGAAGTTCGTACCAGTCCAATGCTCTTTCTTGGATCATACTGGAGGCCACCTGAACACGGTGAAGATCGATAAGATTCATGCGAGAAAAGATTCGATCGCATGATCTTAACCAAGCCTGGACTTCAATAATAGTTTCGGAACCTTTGAATGGTTTCCCACCCAAGTTGGTATAATCGTTGCACAAGCGTGCAAATCCAGACTTAGGGTGAGTAGGTTCCTGATTAGGACCAGCTGCTTGAGCATTCTTTACTAAATCAAGAAGCTGTTGAGCAGTCATAAAAACTCCATCCTGGGGAGTAACAGTAGATGGTCCGGCTCTGGGACGGCCTGGTCTAGACATTCTCTCCTTAAGAAAGAGAGAAGAAGAAAAGTTATTCTCCAAATAAATATCAAGCAAATCTTGATAGATAAAACAAGGATACATAAAGGAAATAGGATGAATCGGTACGAAGACTCGAATTAAATCCTAAGGCACGACTCCTAAATTGGACTTAGGACGATGATCCTTGTTAAGTTATTCTACATTGTTCCGAAGTTTGGCTTTGATACCAAGCTATGACGACCCACCTCTATACCCACGCTAGCCAAGAACACTACGGAGTAATGCCGTCGACTAACACGGAGAATAAGGCTGTTGTGGAGTGACCATCCATGTAACTTCTTTATGCGAGCACCGATATGTCAAATAGTATAGCATGCATTTCATTTAAGGAGGAAATCCGACATACCGATACAAACTCAAAGCTATCACACAGTGGCTATATATAATCTTTGGAAACAAATATAGAAATAAACATAATACAAATCAGTCATAGACATCCATATCACAAAGGCGGAAAAAGATATGAATATATATATATAACACATGAAAGTGTACATCAGAGTAGTGGTCTAAAAGATCCATGATAATACAAAATAATAGCTACAAGCTACACAAAAAAATAAGTATACATCACGGAGTCTATGTCTCAAACGTATACAACAACAACTACTAAACTAAGTAGTTAGCCAAAACTCAGAGTAATCCCAGAAAAGAAGTCAAGCAGAAGCACCTGTAACATCTCGGTCTGACCCGAGTATTATTTATAAGAAAATAATAAACGGATCAGTCTAGCTATAAATATCAGATAAAGTGATATAGAATATAAGATATGACAAAAACGTATGATAACCATAAAGCCATTCGGTGATAAGTATATAATTGAAAATCAACAAGAGATTAATCAATATCACAAGAATCTTCTCAAAGATAAAATGGGGTATCATACCCTAAACTTGTATTCATGACAAGTCAATGACACACGAATTCACCAATGCACAAAAATTGATAAAACTTATCAATGGAAATCACGAAAATTGGTGAAGCACAAATTCCAGAAATCAACACACGAAATCCAAAAATCACAAAAAGGGGGGGAGGCCTATCACACGAACGGAAGCATGAAAGCTCACCAACATATGTATCACACGAACGAGAAGCTATCTCATGGAAGCTATCCATTAACTTTTGACACACGAACGGCCCGAAGACCATGGGGCGCTACCCCACATATGTGATGTTGAAACATCACACAAACGGGGTTTAGTCTCCCTCGTAGACAAAGAGACATCGCACAATTGCTAGTCTAAATCACAAAAATGATCGTCATGATCATCAAGAAGTGTCAATTACACTAAGCTAGTAAATATATGAGTTTAGCTTCATGTCCCATAACCACTAGCTTAACTTAAATATTTATGAACAAACTGTAGATCTTCACTAGGAAATTGTCACAAGAGGTTCAATCGAACAAGTCCAAGAGTTAACCGACGAAGCAAACGCAAGCGTTTCATACCACTTGTTTTACTAAGCCGTTTAATTCGATTTCTCATCCGAGTGAAGTAAAGGCTTGTATATACTAATAAATTGGAAAACGGTTTTATAAACGAGTTTGATATTGAAAATAGAGTTTAAATAATCTTTGATAAAGAGTTTGAATATTTACTACTAGTATAGAAAACCTTTATAATTTTAAAGTGACAAATCACAAAAACGATTGTAGAAACAATCAATCATCAAAATTCACATTCGAAGACGGGAATCAAATCCAATTAAACCGATAAAGAATCCATTGAAATGGATATTCAAAAATCACTAAAAAGGAGTCATCAAAGTCATAATAAATGATAACAACAAATAGGATCATCACAAATCGATTCAAATTGGAAATTTAATCCTAAAAGGCAAAGTGGGCTGAAACAACAAATTCAGTTGACTGAACAGAGATTTTCAGTTGACTGAATTCTGCTTGGAAACTTTCTATTTCCAGGTTCAGTCGACTGAATAGAGATTTCAGTCGACTAAATCTTGCCTGGGAACTTTCTGTTTCCAGGTTCAGTCGACTGAACAGAGATTTCAGTCGACTGAATCATGCCTGGAAACTTCGGGTTCCGGATTCAGTCGATTGAACAGAGATTTCAATCGACTGAATCATGCCTGGGCTGTTTTTCAGCCTATCCAAATGAAGAGCAAACTCTTCCGAAATGCAACCGAACGAACATTGGCGCTAAGGGTTTATGCCAATCGACAACCCGGCTCTATATGCTCCTCGATGCATCACCAAAAGCATGATCAAACATTCATAAAAGGATTTTCACACAAATTTGTCTTAAAAACCCAAAAATTGGAATATTCACAAAACCAATCCAAATCAAGAGCAAATGCACATGAAGAGGTGTTTAGAATTCATACCAAACAACCAAAGATAATTATAGTCATAGATGTGAGATAAAAATCTCACCTTTAAACCCAAAACAAATGAAGAAGAAGCTATAGAGCAATGGCAAGTGCAATCACACTTCAATTCCAACTCAACAACCTTGAATCTAGGCTAAAAAGAGAAACATTTCCTAAGTTTGGTTTAGGAATTTCTGAAATTGATAAGAGAATGAGTTGGAGAAGAAGAGGAGGAGGCTTACCAAAGCTTCTTCTATTAGTTTGGAGCAAGAACTTGATTTGCAAAATAAAACTAGGGTTTGGAGTTTTAATTTCCCATTCCTCTCTCCATTGTTGTGAAAGCTTGAGTATTAGGAAAAAGAAGTAAGGTAATGAAGAGAGGAGGGGTGAAGCTTGGGTCTAATGAGCTGAAACAAGACCAAAGCCCTAAGTGGAAAAGTAGCAAAATTCTACTATCTCCAAACATATCAAAGTTTATACCTAAAAAGATCGCAAACGTCATTTTGAACTCAATGGAGGTGGTCTCGAGTCCTAATTTGACCATATGCAAAAAGTAGCTTTTCGGACTAGGATCCGATTAACGATTAAAATATTTAAATATAAAATCGATAAATATGCGGGTTGTTACAAAGCATCACGATACCTTCCTCCCCCTCTTACTCGCTCGTTCCAGGCAAGGACGAAAAACAAGCACGTACACAGTAGACCCACGCCGCCATTTCACAAATCGAACCCACCAGCCCACTCGCCTTCCCATGCTCGACCATCTCCACGCCTTGGTTCCACCGCCCACCACCCCTGGCCAAAAACGAGTGCTGCCACCATTCGAAAATCCTAGAGGCACCCATAAAATCCCCTCGTCCAATCACCATACCAACATCCAACGCCTGCCTTCACCACTGACGAAACCGCCACCCCCGCACTACCTTTGGCCCCCTCGTGACCCTACCCGATGCTTCCCTTTTTCCACCAGCGACGAGAAACCGAGCCCACCCTAAACATGTCCCTAAACCCTAAAACCACCACCCTACCTCAAATCAAGGCCTAAATCAAAATTCCGCCATGGTGGAATCCTCGACAATGTTGCCACGCTTTACCATGACCAAGCCGCTCCTTTTCCCGATGATGATATCGTTCGAAATTAATTTTTTTATTATATTTTGATCACCTTAGGATTTCACAGAAACTATGCTATTAAAAATCAGGATTTTTGCACTAAAAATCTTATCTTTATACGGCAATCACAACGGCATACTCTATTCGATGTTTTAAACCTATCAAATTTGTCAAAACTTGGGTCGTCTGCTGTATTTTTGAAATTTCTCACAATATAAAAAATGATCGAACTTTAAACTATTTTTAGTGCGATCTAGACTTGAAAACAAACCTTTCATCGGTTGGCATCATCAGCCAATTCAAATCAGATTGAGAGAAAAAGATTTTTGAACTTGAATGACAATGGTTTTTCCACCTTTGTAAACATGACAGCATTATAAAACCATTTACAGGTTTCCTAAAATTGAATTCTCACCTTAAACGTTGCTTTGATCTTTGAAACTTCAGTTGAACTTAGCTTATGATTTGCAAATCTTGATATCTTGCTTTTGCCTTTGAATTTGAAAGAACAGTGCTTCTCCCTTTTTTTTTACAGTTCCTTTGTTTGCAGAGTATGTTACAGTGTTTACTTGTTTACAGGCTTTCGAAAAATGAAGCTACACACAAACTTATATATATATATATTTATATAAGAATGTAAGGGTGTATACGTACAAGATTATGGCTCAAAAGAATTTGATATGCTATAAAAGGTTTTGATGGATTGATTTGAATTTTGTGACTTGAGTTGATATTTTATTTGAGGTTGAAAAGAAGTTAAAACAATTGTTTTGGCCTTTACTATTTTTGACCAGGCAAATGCTTATGTATTTATATTTATGTTTATATTTTTCTTGAAATGTTGTTTTACTTTATGACCAGATGTGTTCATACATATATATTTTTATTTGACTTGCTTTCACTTTTTACTTTAACTTGCTTTTAAACATGCTTTCATATATATTTTTGAAAACAATTTGCAAGTGGTTTTGAAATACACAATTTAAGTCTTCATATCCATATCTATTTATATATTTAAAAATACATTACTCAAAACACTAAAACTTTGCTATCCTATTTTTTAAATACCATCTTGTTAACACTTTTTATTTTATTTTTATTATATTTTAAAAATGCACAATTCAAAACAAATGAATTTTTTTGCTATACTATCTCTATAAAAATAACCTTTTTACTAAAACATGATTTTGTAAAAGATTCCTTCTTAAAATGATTTAAAAATGATTTTATTTAATTTCCCTTTCATTCCCATCATATTATACTTTCAAATATATATCCTTTTAAAATGGTTTAAAATGATTTTATAATTTTTCTCATTTCTATCATATATATTTCTTCTCCACTTTCCAATATATATATTATTTTTAATATACCATTTATATTTGTTCATAAATACTATAATTTCCTTTTTGAACTTATATATATACACATTCTTCTTAACTAATGTGTATATACATATATATAAGAAAATCAAATTTTAAATTCTTTCTAATTATAATACACTATATCATCCATAAGCCATAATCATTTCTATTTATAATATTCCTTTTTATTCATTTTATTTGCTATGAATTGTTTTCCAAATTATATATATAAATTCTGTTGTTCTAAATATATATATATATATATAGTCACACACATATAAGAAATTCCAATTAAATCAATTTCTTATTTTATAAATAAAAATCTGGAAATTCAAAATATTACCTTGGTTTTAAAAACGATATATTATTACTAAGTGTTATTTAATAGGGATTTATTCTGATTAAAATACAGTATTATTCAATATTAAAAATAAATATTCAAAACTTAAGACTACAAAAATTCCGGGTCATTACATTCCTCCCTCCTTAAAAGAATTTCGTCCCCGAAATTGCCGTAACCAGGCTAGTAAACATAACTAACCGAATTTTCATTACGAATTAATAAACAACCATATCAGACAAGTTCAATCATATATATTTATCCCAAAATATCAGTCATACAGAGTATCAACTAATATACTTTTACAACTACAGTTACCACATACATATACCCATATCTAGGAGATATCTATAACCACTAGCCAATTATACATACCTATATACCCATACCAAAACATCTACTAAGACACTTCATTACTTTACAACCCAAACGCACATCCATGACGTCTACTAATCTATACTAATATGGCTTAATAGGGTACACATCCCAGGAGAACTAACCCAAACCCAAATTAACACTCACAGTGGACTCTCCCCATCGGAGTCCTCCACTTTCGGTCCTTCCATCTTCATAAATTCAACATAATTGTACGGAATCCATGCAAACTCCGGGCTTGGTTCTCTCCAATGGTTATCCCCATCTGCAAGTGGCTCATTATCAATCTCGCCCATGTCCCAGATGACAGCGTCATCATTTTCTGATTCGGGCTCTTCTTCTACTTCAACTCCTCGAATTCCTCCTCAACTTCCATCTCAGACTCCTCTTCATATAGCGATGGCTGCTCAATAGGTTCATAATCTCTCTAGCCACTCCTTTGCTGAAATACTGCCAAATCTTCATCCGCTCTCCTCGGACGACACTACGAGTCCTCTATAATAAATTAACACAACCTAAATGGGAATCTCATTCTTAGGTTTTCAGGAGCTTCACATATGCTAAGTAATAAACCTTATTTTTAAATTACTATCACTTAAAAACTTTACCTAAATAATACCAAATCATTTTTCCTCAAAAATTTGTTTAAAACATTTCTTCCGAAATCACTGGAGTTTCTAATCCTCAAATATCTCTTTTTATAAATCAATTATTATAAAATTAGCTTTTAAATATGAAAAATCTTCCTAAAATATTCCAAATTTCTTTAGTAAACAAAATTTACTCAAGATTTTAAATTTTCCAAGGCTTTTATCTATAAGACCCAGATTCTGAGGAAATACTCAAGTCAGAAGGTCAGGAAATAGAGTGTACTTAAAACTAGATGGATATGACCACTCAAATCCTAGATGACAATTATAAAATATTATCACCACTTATCAAACACACCTCAAAATATTATATATTTTGAAAATCATTTCCTTTTTATATAAAATATATTCCGGGTAAAATTATTTCATTTACCCTCTTAAAACAATATTGTGTCCGTTGGCCTTGTTCAAGTGTTTAGAGACCCTATCAATAACATTAGCTACTCGTATTGACCAGATCCCATATGCCACTCAACCGATCAATTAACACAATATAAAACATTTTATACCACTAATAAATACGCACTCTCGTATATATGTGTGTGTATATATATTATACATACACACAAACTCATTCTAAGGTACTACTGACTCTATCTCTAACGAGTAATCCCACCAAAGCATAGGTATTTGCTCAACCTAAGCTCCGATACCACGATGTCACGACTCACTTTTCCGTACAGTTCGAACTAACACTTTACCATACTTGTCCAGTCCAAATTGAACAGAAAGGCGGATAGTAAGAAAAAAAAGTAGAAAGAAGAAAGAAGATAGAAAGAAAACCAAACAACACAGAAACTCACAGCGAAAATGAATAATCTATAATATAGAACAAATCTTTACATAAACAAAACTGTAATTTATACAAATACAGACATAAATCAGAGTATACTAACCTATTTAGCATGGACAGTTTAACACCCTGCCCTCACAATTGCTGATAAACACAACTATAATGCAATGGAAAAATAATCATCTACGTGAATACATATCTGGGCCTCCAGCTCCTTTCCTTGAAGTTCCAATCTTCCAGCTAAACCTGGAAATATGCTCGGTCTGACCCGAGCATATAGGAAAAACCACGCCCGGGTCAGTATGGTAAAACCAGCGTGAGAATTTAAATCACAAGGAATTTTATTCATTATAACTTTCAAAAATCCTTTTAAAATCAAAGGTATCTTATAAAACCCCGTCACACATAAACACGATGGGTTTTTCCCTTCAAATGTATTATTTTCAAACATTATTAATATTTAGACAATTTATCTTCAAATAAAATACTTTAATGCTAATCAATCCTTAAGTAATAATTTACTTTAACAAAACACTATAAAATAACTTAAATTTTTAATTAAATATACTTTAAACAACTTAAATAATTAAATAGCTTTGAAACAATAATTAAATACTTTTTAAATAATTTTTAAGAATAAAATAATAATTAACTTTGAATCATTATCAAAATATTTATTAATTAACTTTAAAATATCATTAATAAATAATAATTATCCTTTCAATAACTTTGATAAAAAAATCAACTTCCAATTTTGAAAAGAGGCTTATTAATTTCAATGGTACTTAATCAAGTTAACATTTGTGTCATAACAATCTAGAATAACTGAAAATAATATTCACATCAATCTATTTTCAACAATTAATTCAACATCATATTGCCCAATACAATTATCAGGATAACAAATAGATGTCCATATAAATACGACAGCATAACAGGGTTTTAATTCTGCTAACCAATGTCTAGAAACACATATATTCAGTAATAATGGCAGAATGGTGATTTATTTTGCCAACAAGGATCAAATAAATATAATTAGTAGAACGGTATTTTATTCCGCTAAAACAGATGTCAAAACATCGTACTTGCTTAAATTTACTCATCATTATTTTTATCTGGACAAATAACTTCAATAGACAGGTCGTATAAATTTAAACGACGATATTTGTTTTAAACTAGGTGACTAAATTTTTATCCGTTTAAATATACCATAATTTTTCACTTATTCAAACTCGACAACAATTCATATGACAATGTAGTGTTCGTCGATACGACTCCATCGCAACGAATTTCGCTTCAATCGGAATTCGTATTCATTAGTTATGACATTTTAAAGTTTACAATATATATATATATATATATATATATATATATATATATATATATATATATATATATATAATTTAACATTTTATATTTAAAACTAGACCGTTTTAAAATACCATAAATTATCACTAAGTCAAATCTAACAACAAACTTCATGGCATCAAAATATTCAATGATACAAACCCATCGCAAAAAGAATCGTGAGAATCGGGTTTCGTATGGGCGAGTTACAGTATTTAAAAATTTACAAATATAAATAAATTTTAACATTTTAAATTAAAAAGAAACTTCCCCTTCACCTATCTGGGCCGAGCCCACACCCATTTTTTTTCCTTTTTTTTTCTTTCTCTTATATTATACGGGCCGAACCCCATAGTTTTACTCCTACCACAAAAAAAAACATCCCATTTACCCCCTTCTCTTCTTCCTCTCCCACTCTTCTTTTCCCTTTCTCCCTCCAATACTCCATTCTCATAACCGAAACCACACAAACCCAAAACCACTACTTCCATTTTCGATCAAACTCGCTATATTCCTATCTCACACTCATACACGACTCCAAAACCAAACCCAAGCATCATGATACCCTTATCCCCCTCTCTCTCGTTCGTTCCAGGCAAGGACGAAAAATGTGCATGCACAAGGCACGCGTGCACATACACAGTAGACCCATGCCACCATTTCACAAATCGAACCCACCCGCACACTCGCCTTCCCACGCTCGACCATCTCCACTCCTTGGTTCCCCCGTCGACCACCCTTTGCCAAAAACGAGTGCTGCCACAATTCGAAAATCCTATAGGCACCCATAAAATCCCTTCGTCCAATCACCATACCAACATCTAGCACCTCCCGTCACCACGGACGAAACCGCCACACCCTGCACTACCTTTGGGCCCCTCGCGACCCAACCCGATGCCCCCCTTTTCCACCAGCAATGAGAAAACGAGCCCAACCTAAACATGTCCCTAAACCCTAAAACCACCACCCTACCTCAAATCAAGGCCTGAATCAAAATTCCACCATGGTGGAATCCTCGACCATGTTGCCACGCTTCACCATGACCAAACCGCTCCTTTCCTTGACGACAATATCGACCGAAATTAATTTTTTATTAGATTTTGATCATCTCAGGATTTCAAAGAAACCATGCTATTAAAAATCAGGATTTTTGAACTAAAAATCTTATCTTTATACGACAATCACAACGGCATACTCGATTCGATGTTTTAAACCTATCGAATTTTGTCAAAACTTAGGTTGTCTGTTGTATTTTTGAAATTTCTCACAATATACAAAATGAACGAGCTTCAAACTATTTTTAGTGCGGTCTAGACTGGAAAACAAACCTTTCATCAATTGGCATAATCGGCCAATTCAAATCAGATTGAGAGAAAAAGATTTTTGAACTTGAATGACAATGGTTTTTCCACCTTTGTAAATACGACAGCATTATAAAACCATTTCCAGGTTTTCTAAAATTGAATTCTTACCTTAAACATTGCTTTGATCTTTGAAACTTAAGTTGAACTTAGCTTATGATTTGCAAATCTTGATATCTTGCTTTTGCCCTTGAATTTGAAAGAACAGTGCTTCTCCCTTTTCTTTTCTTTTGTTTTTTTACAGTTCCTTTGTTTGTAGAGTATGTTACAGTGTTTATTTGTTTACAGGCTTTCGAAAAATGAAGCTACACACAAACTTATATATATATACAAGAATGTAAGGGTGTATACGTACAAGATTAGGGCTCAAAAGAATTTGATATGCTGTAAAATGTTTTGATGGATTGATTTGAATTTTGTGACTTGAGTTGATATTTTATTTTGAGGTTGAGAATAAGTTAAAACAATTGTTTTGGTCTTTATTGTTTTTGACCAGGCAAATGCTTATGTATTTATTTGTATGTTTATATTTTTCTTGAAATGTTGCTTTACTTTATGACCAGATGTGTTCATACATATATGTTGTAACAACCCGCATATTTATCGATTTTATATTTTTATATTTAAAATCGTTAATCGGATGTTAGTCCGAAAAGCTACTTTTTGCATACGGTCAAATTAGGACTCGAGACCACTCCCATTGAGTTCGAAATGTCGTTTGCAATCTTTTTAAGTGTAAACTTCGATATGTTTGGAGCTAGTCAAAAATTCGACCATTTTCACTTTGGGTTTGGGTTTGGTTCAGCCCTATGTTTTAACTTAACACTCCAAACTGAAACCCCCTCTTCATTCACTCCCTCCTCCTCTTCATTTCAGTTCTAAAGAGATTAATGGTGAGTGGAATGGGAAATTAAAACTCTAAAACCCTAGTTTCCATCTACAAATCAAGTTCTAGCTCCAAATCAATAGAAGAAGCTTTGGTAAGTCTCCTCTTCTTCTTCCCCAACTCACTCTCTTATCAATTTCAGAAATTCCTAAACCTAATTTAGGAAATGTTTCTCTTTTTAGCTTAGAATCAAGCTTGTTGAGTTGGGATTGAAAAGAGATTGTCATTGCCATTGCTCTATAGCTCCTTCATACTTGTGCTTGTGTATAAAGGTGAGATTTTTATCTCACATCTAAGTCAATAATTATCTTCGATTGTTAGGTATGAATTCCTAACACTTATCCTTGTGCAATTCTTTAGTCGTTGTTGCTCGACCGATCGTTATCGATGTCGTTTGGCCATTTTTTGGCCTAGGTTCAGGGAATGCCCTGAATAACAGTTTCAGCCGTCTGAACGTATGGTTCAGACGTCTGAATGGAATACTGGGAATTTTCTTCTCCCAGCATTCAGACGTCTGAGTCAAAATTTCAGACGTCTGAATTGGTTCGTTTTGGACCAGAAAAGAAATAGGCTAAAAAGTGCCTATTTCAGACGTCTGAAGTCTAGGATTCAGACGTCTGAATTCTGTTCTGGAAAATAGTTTATTTTCCAGATTCAGACGTCTGAATTCTTGATCTCAGACGTCTGAATCGGCTGTGTTTTGCCTAGTTGTTTTTTTTAGCTTGAATATCCAACTCTAATCAAATCGGGTTGATTCCCTTTTTGTTGTTATCATTTATTATCGGCCACTTTGTTAAGTCGCCCACCTATTTTTCCTTAGGTCGCTGGACAACTTGCCTTCACTAAGTCATACCGTGACGGGGCGCTGCCCCGCACCCCGCCGTGGGCGCTGCCCCCTGGACCCCCGCGACCTGACCGGGCAGGTCGAACCCCGTATTACTCTGCGTAGGCAATCATATCCGAAAGCCATTTAACCGAACTTCTTACTTTGATGGTTTTGAGAATTGATTTCTTTGGATTTTATTCACGTCTTCGAATGTGATCTTTTATAATTGATTGTTTCTACAATCACTTTTATGACTTGTCACTTTAAAGATATATGAAGGTTTCAATACTAATAGTAAATATCAAAACTCTTTCATCAAAGCGATTTCAACACTATTTTAAATATCAAAAGTTCGTTTTCTCAAACCGATTTTCAATCTACTAGTATATACAAGCCTTTACTTCACTCGAATGAGAAATCGACTTAAACGACTTAGTAAAACGGGTGGTATGAAACGCTTGCGTTCACTTCGTCGGTTAGCTCTTGGACTTGTTCGATTGAACCCTTTTTGTGACAATTTCCTAGTGAAGATTTACAGCTTGTTCGTAAATATTTAAGTTAAGCAAGTGGTTATGGGACATGAAGCTAAACTCATATATTTACTGGCTTGGTGTGATTGACACTTCCTTATGATCATGACGATCATTTTTGTGATTTAGACTAGCGATTGAGCGATGTCTCTTTGTCTACGTGGGAGACTATACCCCGATCATGTGATGTTTCGCCATCACATTTCCTATGGTCTTCGGGCCATTCATGTGTAAAAATTTAATGGATAGCTTCCATGAGATAACTTCTCGTCATGTGTTTACGCGTAGGTGAGCTTCATGCTCCCATTCATGTGTTAGGCCTCCCCCCTTTATGTGTTTTCTGGATTTCTGATGATGATTTCTGGAATTTTGTGCTTCACCAATTTTCATGATTTTCATTGATATGATATCAGTTTTTGTGCATTGGTGAATTCATGTGTTATTGACTTGTTATGAATACAAGTTTAGGGTATGATACCCTATTTTATCTTTGAGAAGATTCTTGTGATATTGATTAATCTTTTGTTGATTATCATTTACATACTTATAGTAGTATGTCGCTATGGTTATTACATATTCATGTCATGCCTTTTACTGTATACCATATCATCTGATATTTATAGTTAGACTGATCCGTTTATTATTTTCTTCATAAATAATACTCGGGTCAGACCGAGATGTTACAGGTGCTTCTGCTTGACTTCTCTTCAGGATATTTCTGACTTTTGGCTAACTACTTAGATTAGTAGTTTTTGGATGTACACCTTTGAGATATAGACTCTATGTTGTGTACTTATTCTTTTGTATAGCACGTGATGCTATTCTTTTGTATTATCGTGGATCTTTCTGACCACTACTCTGATGTACACTTTCATGTGTTATATATTTATTCATATCTTCTTCCGCCTTTGTGATATGGATGTCTGTGACTGATTTATGTTATGTTTATTTCTATATTTGTTTCCGAAGATTATATATAGCCACTGTGTGATAGCTTTGAGTTTGTATCGGTATGTCGGATTTCCTCCTTAAATGATATGCATTCTATATTATCTGACATATCGGTACTCGCACAAAGAAGTTACATGGATGGTCGCTCCTCAACAGCCTTATTCTCCGCGCTAGTTGACAGCATTACTCCGTAGTGTTCTTGGTTAGCGTGGGTATAGAGGTGGGGCGTCACATATGTTTTTATTTGACTTGCTTTCGCCTTTTACTTTAACTTGCTTTTAAACATGCTTTCATATATATTTTTGAAAACAATTTGCAAGTGGTTTTGAAATACACAATTTAAGTCTTCATATCCATATCTATTTTTATATTTAAAAATACATTACTCAAAACACTAAAACTTTGCTATCCCATTTTTTAAATACCATCTTGTCAACACTTTTTTTATCTTTTTATTATATTTTAAAAATGTACAATTCAAAACAAATGAAATTTTTTGCTATACTTTCTTTATAAAAATAACCTTTTTACTAAAACATGATTTTGTAAAAGATTCCTTATTAAAATGATTTAAAAATCATTTTATTTAATTTCCCTTTCATTCCCATCATATTATACTTTCAAATATATTTCCTTTTAAAATGGTTTAAAATGATTTTATAATTTTTCTCATTTCTATCATATATATTTCTTCTCCACTTTCCAATATATATATATATATATTTATATTTAATATACCATTTATATTTGTTCATAAATACTATAATTTCCTTTCTAAACATATATATATATATAATATATATATATACATTCTTCTTAACTAATGTGTGTGTGTGTGTAAATATATATAAGAAAATCAAATTTTAAACTCTTTCTAATTATAATACACTATATCGTCCATAAGCCATAATCATTTCTATTTGGAATATTCATTTTTATTCATTTTTATTTGCTGTGAATTGTTTTCCAAATTTTATATATATATAAATTCTATTGTTCTGAATATATATAGACACATATAAGAAATTCCAATTAAAACAGTTTCCTATTTTATAAATAAAAATATGGAAATTCAAAATATTATCTTAGTTTTATAAATGATATATTTTTACTAATTGTTATTTAACAGGGATTTATTCTGATTAAAATACCGTATTATTGAATATTAAAAATAAATATTCAAAACTTAAGAAAATTCTGGGTCGTTACAAAAATGAAAGTAGTTTTATTATTTGAATTCGTTTTAAGATTAAATTTTGTAAGTTAAATAACTTATATTGAAATATGGTGATTCATTGGATAATTAAATTGTTTAATGTAATATTGGAAATTATTTAAATAATTGAATTTTAAATTTAATATGAATGAAAATGATATCGAAAATTGATTTAAATTATATTTAAATATGAATGAAGATTGTTAACTTTTAAAATTGAATTTAAAGCGATTAAATTAAATTTTGTAAATTACTTGTTTTAATTGACGAGTGAAAATAGCCATTTTTTTCACTGTCTCAGATTTCGACGAAACCAGTTTCATCGGACCCGTAATAGCAAATTATTGTAGGATTTCAAGTTTCGTAGCAATCGGACTTATCGTTTGGCCATGCGAGCTTGAAACGCGTAGATATTAATTTAAGGAATTCGATTAAAATTAGTTGATTTTTAAAAGCTATCTTCTGAATATGATCAAACTAGGCCTCTAGACTAGTTCCATTGTTCGGAATGAGGGTAAAACATTAAGAATATCAGGCGGCACGCTTCGTTTGGAGTTCGAGAATTGCGGGCGTTAGTAGCTAAATATTTTCGAATTAAATAATATATATATTTGCTTTCCTTCTTCCATCATCTCGTACAAAGCACACCACGCCTTACTTGTCTTTCCCCATACTTTATCCCCTCTCTTTCCCTGTAACGATCCCGAATTTTAATCAATTTTAAATTGATAATTAAATTTATTTTGATTTAAAATTGTGAAATTAAGTGATAAATTGATTTGAGTTTATCCAAATCCAAATAAAACAAAGATCTGCATAGTCAAATGGAAATAGAAAAAATGATATGCATAAGCTTTTAGAATACAAAGTAATATAAACAATTTACATTCAACTATATAAAAGACAAGTATGAACAAAATAAAGAAATAAAAATACATTCAAGTGTTCAAGACAGCAAATATATGTATATTCATGTACAATTCAATTAGAAGTATGAAGACAAAGTTAAAAAGAAAGAAAACATATTTAAGTATGAAACAAGGCAATATAAAACAAGACAAAAGAAATTTATACAAGTATCTTTAGTACCCTTAAATTAGAAACAAAACTGCATATGCATTTGAAATAACATCTTATCAGCCGAGTAAAATAATGCGAGGCTAGAACAAGAACAAAGCAAACAAAGATAAGAAAACGTCTTTAGTCAAACAAGCAAGACATCAGCCACCATACCATATCAATGCAGCAATTAATGCAAGCATGGTATAAGAAACATAACATGTGTATATGCAGGATGTACTAAACAGATTTAAAAAGCTAGAAATGATATTTGTAAATATAAAAGGACCAAGGCATTAAATGCCATATCTCTAGCAAAATCGAAATCACCTCAGCCACCTTGCTAAAGAAAAAAATCTCTGATAAATTTTGTACTAGAGTATACAACCTGTATAATATTTTCCCTACATATATTTTCTTGTTCCTGTTCGTTTTCAAAATCTAGCTTTCCAGAAAAAAAAATAAACAAAGACAAGTATTTTTTCACTAAGGCTAAAACTCAACTGCTACCACTTAATCTTCTCAACCAAGCTAGTAAGAAGATCAAAGGGAGGGTCAAGCTGACAGTTTTTCAAAACTAAGTGTTCTCTGTTCTAAAGCTTGTTTCAGGTGAGTAACATTTAATTTCAAAAGCTTAAGTATGAATATGAATATATAGGTGTGCATGCTGTTGAACTTGTTCTCTGTTCTTTATATTCAAGTCCAGTTTTTGATTTAAATTCTCCATCTCTCGATCTAGTCATTGTTAGGATTCAAGTTACAAATAAAACTTGTTTGTTTGATCATGGGTTGGAGTTTAAAATTATATTTAAGTTAAAAATAAATTCAAACATGCTCTGGGAAGTAAATAGAACAGTAAAGCTTGAGTTTTGTAAAAACTCAAACTTTATAATTTCTTAGTTCAGGTATATAAACTAAAACCTTGTACTAAATCATGAATTTTAAAGTTAAAATCACATTTTTTGGTAATGGATTGAAGGAGCAGTTTAAGGTTGATCAGATTGGGTTTTTGGGGTTTCCCTGATGATCTACTCGATCGGGATACTCGTGGTTCTTTCTGGAGATGCGATGATGATCAGAGAATTAAGAAAAAATACCAGAACTATGATCAAGTGAGGGTGGCGTTGGGGTTTGATCTGGGAAGTTGGTAACCCTAGTTTTTCTGTTGATTTGAAATTTGATCGTCGCGACTTCTAGAGATGATCGAGTTCGACGAGGTTTAGAGTGATGGAAGCTGAGTGGTAGTCGAACGCGTGGCCAGAGTAGTTAGTGTTCTGGTGGTCGAAGCAGGGAGCATAAGGAGATGACAGGTTGATGGTGGTTCTAGCTCATGTTTCCAGGTTGCGGTTTCAAACTCGATTTTGGTTTCGTGGTGACGACGTGGTTCTGGTGGTCGGGGAAGGGTTTGTGGATGGTGGTCGACTTGTTCGACGTGGCGATGTTGACCGGAGGCGAACGGCAGTGTTGTGCACGTGCACGAATGGGGATGTGTATTTGTGTTCTAGAATGGTAGGGGAAGAAGGTGATGTGCTCGAAGTTGTCTTCGAGGAATTAGGGTGTTGGCTCGTGATTGGGATCGGGGAAGTTTGTGTATACACCGGGTCTAAACTGTTTCCAGGTTTGAATTTAAACCTGTTCTGTCTTTAGAAAAAAAATATTAATTTTAAATTATAAAGCAAAGTTTAAATTAAGTTTATAAACCAAAATTTGAATACGAATTCAAGTTAGTTGAATCTTAGTTTGTGAATAAATAAAGTTGTTTAAAATTTAAACTTAACTGAAAAGGAAAAAAAAAGGGAAGTGCATGCGAGAGGAAGAGAGATGACTAAAGAAAGGATGGAGGCAAACTCGAGTAACACTCGAGTGATACCTGGGTAGATCTCGGGTGTTGTGAATGGGGTTTAAGTCAACAAATTTTTGAGTTAATAAAGTTAAACAAGTTTAAATATCTTGAATCTGAAGGGAATCTGATTTCAAAGTCTTTTAAATTTCTTTCATTTCAGAAGTATTAGTTTAACTCGTAAAGATGTTAAATATTAATTATTAATTAAGGAGAAATGTGATAACCCGGATTTTTCAGACATCTATTAATTGATAATTAGCTGGATTGAATTAATAAAATACTGATTTATAAGTGAACAAATGAAAAAGTGATAATATAAAGATATCTAAATGGATTTGAGCTATAATAATATTGAATTATGAATATTTGGAAATGATATATCTTATAGTAAATTAACAAATTTGAAATAGACATGTACTAATTATGATTTGTATATAAAGATATAAACATAGATTAATAAAAATAAATATAAAGACATGAATGAATGTAAAATAAATTAGAGATATTAAATAAAAAAATATATTTAAAACATATTAATACATTATAATTACAAATGTAAGCTTAGGAATTCATGTAATTACAAGTGTAAGTTATTTCAACAAGTGTCATTCTTTTCTTTTTATTTTTTTTAAATAATAAATAAAAGATTAGCTAGGCTATATATATTTCTCCATCCCTCTCTTTCATTTTCCTTTTTATCTCTTGATATTCAAAACATAAGAAAAAAAAGAGGGCCTGTAAGAAATAAGCAAACCAGAAAAATATCAAACAACAACTTTTCAAATATTACAAATCTGAAGCAAAGATTTCAACTCAGTTTAAACAACAATCAAGTACAAATCAGATTCAAGTTTTTCAAGTAAGCAAGCAAATTTAAAGACCAGTTTCAATTTCAAATCAGCAGCTTCTAAATCAAGTTCCAGGAATAGCTTTTCTCTGTTCGAACATTTTAAGGTGAGTAAATCTACCTCTTGAAAAAATTAATTCTACTTTATAATTGAATGCATGCGAGATTTGATTATAGAAATGTCTCAAATATTACTTGCATGAGTGAAAGTATGTGATGCCTGGGTATACAAGTGATATTTATGTGAGTAAGATATTTTATAAAACTAAGTCTGTTTTAACCTGAAAATTTTATAGATGAAATGATATGAAGTGTTTTGCACAATTGTTAAGTATGATTAGGTATATATGTTTATGCATGCATGCCTGTATAGATATATATGAATATTTGTTCAAGAATAAACCCCTGTCTCTGCTTTTAAACCTGGGTATTCTCTGTTATTTTTAAGGTGAGTAAACTAACCCAATTTAACTTAAAACTGTGATATGTCTGGACGTTAATACTTGTTGTCATTAAGAAAAAAATGTTGTATTGGAGGAAAATATATCTGCATACATATATGTACATGAGGATTGAGGGTGCATATCAGTATACAGGAAAATATAAACCTTTGTTCATCATTTCCAGGTTTTAAAACCTGTTCTAAAAACAAAATCTCTGCTTCTAAATAATTTTAGCTAGAAATGTTTAAACAAAAAGGGTATAAAACAACAGGATATTAATTTTAGAAATAATTTTAAGTAATTATATCAAGTGATCATTTTAAGATATGAATTTACAGAAGAAAAACAATTCAAGGTAGAAAATCAATTATCTGGAAATTATGCTTTGATTTTGCGATTTAATTCGTAGTTGAAATTGATGAATTTTAATCATGGTTTCAAGATTTTTAACATTAGGATCATAGAGAATTTCTGAAATGAACGGGTTTGGGATATTCGCCGATTTCCGGCGATCAACGATGAATGAGGTGTCGTGGTTGATCATGGTAGAAGCGGGTAGGAAGGAGATCACAGGAAAAATGGTGGTGAATTTTCTTGTTGGTCGAGGCAGTGGGAATTTGGTGGTGTAGGGTTTTGGGCTGTTGAAGTGGTCGACGTTAAAAGGGGTTCGTACGGTGGCTATGGAGGATCGGAGTGGTTCGCATTTGTGGGGATGCAAGCTGGAAGATGTGACGAAGCATCGGTAAAGTGGATAGGTGATCTCGAGGTCGGAGGCGATGGGAGTAGGGGTTTTCCGGCCATGAATGTTTCCAGTTGATCGAGATTTTGCTCGATTCTGTTTTGTTGGATTTTCATGAAATCTGGGTTTGGATTCGTGATCGAGGTGGTTCGAGTGGTCAGTGAGGATGGCCGCGACGATCATCAGAAGTCGGTGGCGATTGTGCACGTATACGTGCACGTTGGTATCGATCTAGTGTGCTGTGGGTTTAGCGATTGGAGAAGATGAAGGCGACTCCGGATTTGTCTCGTGTGGGTTGCGTGACGACTCGAAGCAGGGAGAACGCGAGTGTCTCTGTGTTTGGTCGGGGAGAGTACGAGATTAACTCGAAGCTAGATTGGGAAAAATCGTGGTTGGCTCGAGTAATTTAAGCATACCAGATTTTAAAAGAAAGTATACAAGCTTTTCAAATGTTTCCAGGTTTTAAAATCTAAAAAGAAAATCATTACCAGGTTAAAAGTTTAAAGCTTGAACAAGATTTTAATCAAGTTAAAAATTAAAAGTAAAGTGTTTAAACAAGTTTTAAAACTAAAAAAAAAAAGTTATTAAGTGTTTTAGTTTCAAAGGTATGTTACCAAGTTGAAAAGTATAAAAATATGAATATGGTTTCAAAGAAATGATAAACAAGTTTCAAAGATTTAAAATGTTTAAAAATTGTTGTTTAAAAGTAAGTATATATAGTTTAATTATGTAATTAATTTCTAAATGATTTCAAATAATGATATAATAAGGTTTAGAGGGTAATTACTTAGTGTAAGTAATTAATAGATAGTTAATTACTAAATGGAATTAATTAATGATGAGATTAATTAAAGATAATTACTTAGAGTATGTAATTAAGGGGTAGTTAATAATGGAACATTAACTAGTGATTAAGAAGTAATTAATTTAGGAAATTAAATTAAGTTAATTAATTAATGTAATTAATTAAGTAAATTACTTATTGTAAGTAATTAATTTATAATTACTAAATGTAATTAATTAAAAGTGGATAATAATTAAGGTAAGTATTTACAAGATGGTTAATTATTGTTTATGATTAATTAAGATAGATAATTAAAGATGATTAATTAATTGGTTTGTAATTAATTAATGTTGAGTAAAAATAAATTCAAGTGATTAAAGATTTAAATTTAATTTAATTAGAGACAATTTAAATAATTTTAAATTGTGTGATTAATTAATCTTGCTTATGGATGATTAATGGTATGAAATGTTTGGATTGATTAATATCTCTAGTATGATAAGTGTGATGTTCTGCGATATGAAATGCTTTGTTAACTGTGATAAATGTGGGTTATCTATCTGTGATGAAATGTTGTATTCTGAATTTTTAAACAACTCGGCTTAAAGAATGGCATTGAATTCGAAGAGACCGGGATCGGGTTTGCTACATTACAGCATGATAGGGGGTTCTCGCTTCGCGGTTTGGTGGCGAACGGGAGACTCTTACCCCTACATGTCCCATTGAGGGGTTGGTTGCGAGTCGAGAGGCTGGCCGTAAAAGCAAATTCGAGGTACCAATGTAAGCCACGGTGGGGCTGGGATGGTTGAAAAGCCTACCAGTTGAGGCCGCTGTCGATGGTTGAAAAGCCTAGACCATTACATTTGGTATCAGAGCTGAAGGTTAAGCGAGAACCTTGGCTCTGTTAGGATTACTCGTTAAGGATAGGGTCAATGGTACCTTAGAATGAGTTGAGTGTATATATATATGAGGGCGTACTTGTTATTTTCTTATATAAAGATTTTAAAATGGTTTTAAAACTAAATGATTAAGCAAAATAAAATGTTTTAGGAGAGTAAAACATTTAGGCAAGTATGACTTGTAAATTGAAGTGGGTTTTAAATTGAGAAATTTTAAATCTAAGTCCAGAAAACTTGAAATAGTTTTAACGAAATTTGTTTTGAATTAAAAACCAAAGGTGGTTTAAAAATTTAAGGTATAACTTGGTGTGTAAAGAAAATGTATATATATACATAATATTAAAGATGATTTGAAATAAACACTTGGTGTTGAGTTTTAAATTGGAATGTGATGTGAAACCCAAAGTAAAGTAAGTTTTTAAACTTAAAAGGGGAAAGACTATTAATCTGGAGTTTAAAATTTAAATGGGAATTATGAGTAATCTCAAAATGGGTTTGAGATCTGGAAATTTAAAATGGATACTGTAAATTGGTGTTAGGATAAATTTGGTTGTTTATTTATCCTGATATTATTCTATTGTTATAAATAATCAATGAAATTGAGAATTGGTTTTGAAAATTGAAAATGGATAATAAATTAGAATCTGAAGATTAAATTGTTTTTGAATTCTTATTTGAACTTCGTAATAAGTTAAGTAAAGATAATTTTAAAATGGAATTGTGGAATTTGGATTCAGAATTAAATGGTTTAAAAATTTAAGTTGTTAAATTAAAAATAAAGGTTGATTTAATTTAAAAAGTAAAGGATGATTTGATTTAAAGGATTAAATCAACATTTTAAAATATTTAACTCGAATTTATATAATTCGAGATGGTTTTAAGTTGAGATTTGAATAAAATTCGTTCAAATTGAAATTGATTTGTAATAATTTGGAATTGTGATTAAAGTTAAATAAGTTTAAAAATCAAATGGAATTTGATTTGAATTGATAAGGAATTGAGGTTAATTCAATTTGAATTGGGGTTAAAGCAATTTCAATAGAAATTGAAGTTATTTAAATTGGAATTGAGTCAATTTAAATGGAAATGGAATTTAAATTGAATTGATGGGAAATTAATTGGAAATGGAGATTGGGAAATTAAACAGTTTGGCTCTGGATTATTTTCAAAAATAAATTGTTTTAATACAAATATATTTTTCCAAACTATTTACTATATAATCTTTCTTCTTAAACCCCAAACTATCTTATACTTATTGTACAATTATTTTGGAACTATTTTGAAACTGACTTATAAACTAATTACTATTTTTCAGTTACTTATATCTAATCACTATTTTAAAAACTATTTTGCAATTATCTAACTATTTTATACCTACTTAACTATTTTACAGCTATTTTACAAACTAATAACTATTTTTCAACTACTTATATATTTTAAACTTTTCAAGCTATTTTTAAATTTAAATAGGTCAGAGTTCAAACTATTTATAATTGAAGTAATAACTCAATTGGTAATGAAGCAATTGAGAATAAGTGAACGGAATTAAAGGAAATGTGAATAGAAAAGAGAATTGATTTGGCTAATAACCAATAAAGATAAATACGTAGGATGTACGTATATTATTCTATTCGCATAGTGATTTGATCCAGATTCGAACACAGAATTTCGAGATAGTATTATCGATCCGAGTTGGGATTTTTCGCTCGATTTTCGACGGCGAACCTGGATATGGATTTTTGATTGATTCTGGATATTCTCTATCATAGTTGTGACTATGCAAGGAGAATGACGGTTTCTGATCAAGAAACCAGATCTGAGTCCGCACTAGGAAGTCGGGTGGACGATACTAGTTCGGAAGTGAAATTGTGTGATCGATTGAGCGATCAGATTGATATTGTGTACGGATGATATGTGTACATCGTACGGATTTGAATGAAATTGATATTGAAGATTTGTGGATAAGAAATCTAAAATGGTTTTTGAAAAGAAATATGGTTAATAACTTTATAAAAGATTTATCAAATGTGAATATTTGATTTAGAATAAAATAAAGTTATATATCCTTGTTATATAAGGTAAATCTTCCCTTGTTGAATCTATTGCTAAAAGAAAAAGGTTTTGAAATATTTGAAGTATAAAAGAGGTTTTATACAAAGTTTGAAATGATCCAAAGATTTTCAAAGTTATATATATCTATATCTATATATATATAAAGGATCTTATGAGAATGATTTTGGAAAAGGTTTTGGAAACCTATGGATTTTGGAAAGGGCTTTTGATTTTTGGGAAAATCAATTTTGGATTTTGGAAAGCCTAGTTTGAGAAGTATCGATTTTGATAATCGATTTTGTGTAAAGGAGATTTTGATAAATCATAAAGGATATGATTTGAAGATACTATAAATGTATAGTATAAAATGTTTTGAGTATAGCTTTGAGGAAAAAGGCGCTTCCTTGAAATGAACTTCTCAGGAGTGCCACTGGGTGGTACTGCCTTGAAACCCAAGGGGGGATTCTAAAGTTAATCCTGTGAGGAGTCCGGAATAAACTAGTTCCTGAGGATTATTTGTGTAGCGAAAGTCGAGGGGCTGGTGCCCACAGAGGCATTTGGGTTATACTGTGACGACAGTTTAACTCGATGTCACTGCGATCTACTGCAGACCATAGCGAAAGTCATGTGTGCCGCTGAGAGCCAACTGTCTACGTTTGATTTTAAATCGGTAGACTGTGACACTATGGTAACATAGCGAAAGTCGTTTGTGCCGCTGAGAGCCAACAGTCTGCGTTTGATTTTATATCGGTAGACTGCGACCTATGTGGGAGAAGTTTCATTTGACAGCGAAATCGTGTGTGCCGCTGAGAGCCAACAGTTACATGGACTTTTGCTGCGATGGCAACGTAACCCTGGAATGTAACTGCGATCTGTTGTGGGTTCCATGCTGTTATCAGTTACATGGACTTTTGCTGCGATGGCAACATAACCCGTGATGTAACTGTGACCATGGATGGGGGTGATGATTTCCAGAGCATTCTCACCAAAGATATTTCCTCGATTTCAAAAATGTTTTCGATATTTTCAATAAAAATTATTTTTCAAATATTTTCACTGGGTGTTGAAAACGGGTTTACCGAGTACTTATAGATTTTCAGTCTTACGCCTGATCAACGTATGACCGAATTTCTGTGAGAACGAGGATGGACTTGTTGAAACATCGAGTTATAAAAGTATTTTTGTAAAAACTATCTTATAAAATTATATAGATTTTAAAAGTGTTTTAAAAATGATCAAAGAATAATTTATCTGATTTTAAGTATAGAATAAATTCTGGTTTCGTTCCTTTTCGGGGACGAAAAGATTTAAAGGGGGGAGGAATGTGATAACCCGGATTTTTCGGACATCTATTAATTGATAATTAGCTGGATTGAATTAATAAAATACTGATTTATAAGTGAACAAATGAAAAAGTGATAATATAAAGATATCTAAATGGATTTGAGCTATAATAATATTGAATTATGAATATTTGGAAATGATATATCTTATAGTAAATTAACAAATTTGAAATAGACATGTACTAATTATGATTTGTATATAAAGATATAAACATAGATTAATAAAAATAAATATAAAGACATGAATGAATGTAAAATAAATTAGAGATATTAAATAAAAAAATATATTTAAAACATATTAATACATTATAATTACAAATGTAAGCTTAGGAATTCATGTAATTACAAGTGTAAGTTATTTCAACAAGTGTCATTCTTTCTTTTTATTTTTTTTAAATAATAAATAAAAGATTAGCTAGGCTATATATATTTCTCCATCCCTCTCTTTCATTTTCCTTTTTATCTCTTGATATTCAAAACATAAGAAAAAAAAAGAGGGCCTGTAAGAAATAAGCAAACCAGAAAAATATCAAACAACAACTTTTCAAATATTACAAATCTGAAGCAAAGATTTCAACTCAGTTTAAACAACAATCAAGTACAAATCAGATTCAAGTTTTTCAAGTAAGCAAGCAAATTTAAAGACCAGTTTCAATTTCAAATCAGCAGCTTCTAAATCAAGTTCCAGGAATAGCTTTTCTCTGTTCGAACATTTTAAGGTGAGTAAATCTACCTCTTGAAAAAATTAATTCTACTTTATAATTGAATGCATGCGAGATTTGATTATAGAAATGTCTCAAATATTACTTGCATGAGTGAAAGTATGTGATGCCTGGGTATACAAGTGATATTTATGTGAGTAAGATATTTTATAAAACTAAGTCTGTTTTAACCTGAAAATTTTATAGATGAAATGATATGAAGTGTTTTGCACAATTGTTAAGTATGATTAGGTATATATGTTTATGCATGCATGCCTGTATAGATATATATGAATATTTGTTCAAGAATAAACCCCTGTCTCTGCTTTTAAACCTGGGTGTTCTCTGTTATTTTTAAGGTGAGTAAACTAACCCAATTTAACTTAAAACTGTGATATGTCTGGACGTTAATACTTGTTGTCATTAAGAAAAAAATGTTGTATTGGAGGAAAATATATCTGCATACATATATGTACATGAGGATTGAGGGTGCATATCAGTATACAGGAAAATATAAACCTTTGTTCATCATTTCCAGGTTTTAAAACCTGTTCTAAAAACAAAATCTCTGCTTCTAAATAATTTTAGCTAGAAATGTTTAAACAAAAAGGGTATAAAACAACAGGATATTAATTTTAGAAATAATTTTAAGTAATTATATCAAGTGATCATTTTAAGATATGAATTTACAGAAGAAAAACAATTCAAGGTAGAAAATCAATTATCTGGAAATTATGCTTTGATTTTGCGATTTAATTCGTAGTTGAAATTGATGAATTTTAATCATGGTTTCAAGATTTTTAACATTAGGATCATAGAGAATTTCTGAAATGAACGGGTTTGGGATATTCGCCGATTTCCGGCGATCAACGATGAATGAGGTGTCGTGGTTGATCATGGTAGAAGCGGGTAGGAAGGAGATCACAGGAAAAATGGTGGTGAATTTTGTTGTTGGTCGAGGCAGTGGGAATTTGGTGGTGTAGGGTTTTGGGCTGTTGAAGTGGTCGACGTTAAAAGGGGTTCGTACGGTGGCTATGGAGGATCGGAGTGGTTCGCATTTGTGGGGATGCAAGCTGGAAGATGTGACGAAGCATCGGTAAAGTGGATAGGTGATCTCGAGGTCGGAGGCGATGGGAGTAGGGGTTTTCCGGCCATGAATGTTTCCAGTTGATCGAGATTTTGCTCGATTCTGTTTTGTTGGATTTTCATGAAATCTGGGTTTGGATTCGTGATCGAGGTGGTTCGAGTGGTCAGTGAGGATGGCCGCGACGATCATCAGAAGTCGGTGGCGATTGTGCACGTATACGTGCACGTTGGTATCGATCTAGTGTGCTGTGGGTTTAGCGATTGGAGAAGATGAAGGCGACTCCGGATTTGTCTCGTGTGGGTTGCGTGACGACTCGAAGCAGGGAGAACGCGAGTGGCTGTGTGTTTGGTCGGGGAGAGTACGAGATTAACTCGAAGCTAGATTGGGAAAAATCGTGGTTGGCTCGAGTAATTTAAGCATACCAGATTTTAAAAGAAAGTATACAAGCTTTTCAAATGTTTCCAGGTTTTAAAATCTAAAAAGAAAATCATTACCAGGTTAAAAGTTTAAAGCTTGAACAAGATTTTAATCAAGTTAAAAATTAAAAGTAAAGTGTTTAAACAAGTTTTAAAACTAAAAAAAAAGTTATTAAGTGTTTTAGTTTCAAAGGTATGTTACCAAGTTGAAAAGTATAAAAATATGAATATGGTTTCAAAGAAATGATAAACAAGTTTCAAAGATTTAAAATGTTTAAAAATTGTTGTTTAAAAGTAAGTATATATAGTTTAATTATGTAATTAATTTCTAAATGATTTCAAATAATGATATAATAAGGTTTAGAGGGTAATTACTTAGTGTAAGTAATTAAGAGATAGTTAATTACTAAATGGAATTAATTAATGATGAGATTAATTAAAGATAATTACTTAGAGTATGTAATTAAGGGGTAGTTAATAATGGAACATTAACTAGTGATTAAGAAGTAATTAATTTAGGAAATTAAATTAAGTTAATTAATTAATGTAATTAATTAAGTAAATTACTTATTGTAAGTAATTAATTTATAATTACTAAATGTAATTAATTAAAAGTGGATAATAATTAAGGTAAGTATTTACAAGATGGTTAATTATTGTTTATGATTAATTAAGATAGATAATTAAAGATGATTAATTAATTGGTTTGTAATTAATTAATGTTGAGTAAAAATAAATTCAAGTGATTAAAGATTTAAATTTAATTTAATTAGAGACAATTTAAATAATTTTAAATTGTGTGATTAATTAATCTTGCTTATGGATGATTAATGGTATGAAATGTTTGGATTGATTAATATCTCTAGTATGATAAGTGTGATGTTCTGCGATATGAAATGCTTTGTTAACTGTGATAAATGTGGGTTATCTATCTGTGATGAAATGTTGTATTCTGAATTTTTAAACAACTCGGCTTAAAGAATGGCATTGAATTCGAAGAGACCGGGGTCGGGTATCAGCAATATCCGGAACCACTTCGATTAGTAATCTATAATTCTTTATAGATGTGATTATGGAATCTAATAGGCTAGAATGGGATAAATTTAAGTAAACCGGACCATTTAAAACTAAGTAACAGTACTTAGTATTGTTTTGTGGAATAAGTGTTGACTATAACTAGTTAAGAACTCGTACTAAGGTACGAGTTACCCTGGGTTGCAAATAAGTTTATAACTTGGCATTTCAAATTATATGGGTTTACTCACGCTGGTTTCCAGCCTGACCCGGGTGTTACTTTGATGTAATGCTCGGGTCAGACCGAGTATTACAGATTTCAGGTAAGGACGTTCTGGAGCTTAGGAGGCGAGCTGGATGGCAGGAACGTATGGAGTGTATTCCGCTGAGCATATTACTGTTATTTATCTGAGACATGTTAAATTCTAACTGTCTAGTATAATTGAAAATGGGTGTAACTCTGATGTAGTGAATGTAATTAACAAATACAATTTTCTTTGTATAACTGATATTATTATTTGATATTGTATTTTGATCCGTTGCGAATGTGAGAATCCGTGTCTTGTTCTATTCTTTCTTCTATCTCTTTTCTTTTTCTTCTAACTATCTGGAATTTTCGGGTTCGAAATTTCCGGGTCGTTACAAGAAATTACTTAGTTATTGCAAACCAATTAAAAATAATTAATTGAGGATTAATTATTAACTAAGGGTTAATTAATGATTAATTAAAGAATAGTGTGTTAAATGTTTTGTAATTAATTGATTATTAATTTACCATGACCAGTAAAATTTTCATAGAACTTAATCTGATTTAAACCCATCAGATAATTAAATTGACCCTATCTATGGATGTTTGGTTCTATTGGATGACTTGATTGTTTGATATCCCTGATATATGATGCTTTGTGATACATCCTGATTTATGTTTTGATCTGTAATTTACTTATCTGTGATTTCTGTTTCTGTGATATATTACTATGTGAATATGAAACCCTTGGCCCGTAAACGACATTTGAATTTCGATGCGACAGGGAGTCAGATTCCAGTTGGTTATCCGAAACCCACATCGAATTGTAATAGTGAATCTTTGTGACTGATAAATTTATTTTATCTATGAATATGTGGATGAAGATAAGCGTTGGGGATTATACCGCTTATCGATATTGATATATCTATGATGATTGATATTGTGCACTATTGTGTGTAAAACCCTTGGACCACACTCTTACACACACAAATATGGATCTCACGTGGAAATCGCAGATAATGTAAATTTGATGTTTTTGAAATTGAAATTTTAATTTCAATTGATTTTGAAATTGGAAATTTGGGCAAAGTGAAAAGCTTTTGAAATGGAATTTCAAAAATAAAAGTTATTTCGAATAACTTAATCGAGTTTTGAAAATTTAAATAATTTGATTTAAATTTGGATTCAAGTTTGAAATTGAATTCTATGATTTGAAACTAGGGATTAAAAGATGTTGTACAAGTTATATATGGGTTAAACCATTTTAAAGGTATTGATTTGGGAATTTGAATTTAATTCAAGGGTTTTAACTCGGGTAAATATAACTAGATTTTTCTGAAATGGAACTATTTGTTTTCAAATAGTAAAAGCTTTCACATAAGTAATGAACTTCCAATTTGTGTTGAAAGAATTTCAAGTTTGAAATGGAATTGAAATGTTTTGAAAACTATGAAATGAGTCTTTGATTTCAAAGACCGGGTGAGTTAATCCAACTTGAAATAGAATTGTTTTGAAAGGCTATGAATGAATCTTTGGAAACTAGTTTTGAAAGCTATAAATTAAATCTTGACTTAAAGATTTAACGAGTTGGAATGGGAATCGATTTGAAAATCTATGAATGAATCTTTGTGAATGGGGTTAACTTTGTGAAATAAATCTTTTTGTTTAAAAGATTAAAAGTGTGGAAATTGTTTAAACCAGTGAAGGTTTTTGAATTGAATCTTTTTGTTTAAAAGATTGGAAATGGTAATTTGTTTTACCATTCGAATGAAAAGTTTTTAGCTTTAAGCTGTGATTTAACTGAGATCCCAGTATCCATATGATTTTTAATTACGCTCGTTATTCGGTTTAGCCGGGAGAGGACCTTTGTGTCATATCTCCCATTCCGAATAGTGATACGACGATATGGATCGCATTTGCTATATTACAGCATGATAGGGGGTTCTCGCTTCGCGGTTTGGTGGCGAACGGGAGACTCTTACCCCTACATGTCCCTGAGAGGGATGGGTTGGTTAGGCAGATGCCATGACAGTCGAGAGGCTGGCCGTAAAAGTAAATGCGAGGTGCCAATGTAAGCCACGGTGGGACTGGGATGGTTGCAAAGCCTACCGGTGGCTGCTGTCTGTGGATCGTTACATGTGGTATCAGAGCTAAGGTTGAACTTTAGCTCAGGAGTGTAACACGTTAAGTAGCTCATTAGAGATAGGGTGAAGTATACCCTAGAATGAGTATTCCTCAGATATCCGTTCGAATGCCTCAGTAAATTCTCTTGCTATCCATTGATAGTGAGTATGAGTGTAAGAAGAGGATGAGATAGGGGACAGGGGAATCCGACTATAAAAGGTCGATACTCTGTAACAACAAGGAAGCAATCTTTTCTCTATCAATCTCTTTGGTTCAGCATCTCTTTCTCAATTCTTCGATAGTTTCTGGTAGATCCAGAAAGAAGATTCGATATATTAATATGGGACATAAACTCCGAATAAGCCAAAATTGTTGGTTTGGATGAATTGGTTGTTTTGTTTGCTATGGTTGATAGGTATACTTTAGTTTTAAACTGAAAGTTTTGAAATTGTATCCATATATCTATCTATCCTTTGGGTCCGGATATATCCTACGAATGGTTAGTTATCCCTTTGAACTAACCGATGCTATTGTATATTTCGTAGATCTGGATAACCCGAGTAACTTGTGAAGTGTTAAATAGATTCGATCTTGTATCTATTTTTGATATTCTGATTTGGTAAGCCAAATGTAGAATAGATATTCAGTTTGATTCAATGAAATATTTTTCATCTATCTTTGTGTCTCCCTGGCAAATTTCGAGGACGAAATTCTTTTAATGGGGGAAGTCTGTAACGATCCCGAATTTTAATCAATTTTAAATTGATAATTAAATTTATTTTGATTTAAAATTGTGAAATTAAGTGATAAATTGATTTGAGTTTATCCAAATCCAAATAAAACAAAGATCTGCATAGTCAAATGGAAATAGAAAAAATGATATGCATAAGCTTTTAGAATACAAAGTAATATAAACAATTTACATTCAACTATATAAAAGACAAGTATGAACAAAATAAAGAAATAAAAATACATTCAAGTGTTCAAGACAGCAAATATATGTATATTCATGTACAATTCAATTAGAAGTATGAAGACAAAGTTAAAAAGAAAGAAAACATATTTAAGTATGAAACAAGGCAATATAAAACAAGACAAAAGAAATTTATACAAGTATCTTTAGTACCCTTAAATTAGAAACAAAACTGCATATGCATTTGAAATAACATCTTATCAGCTGAGTAAAATAATGCGAGGCTAGAACAAGAACAAAGCAAACAAAGATAAGAAAATGTCTTTAGTCAAACAAGCAAGACATCAGCCACCATACCATATCAATGCAGCAATTAATGCAAGCATGGTATAAGAAACATAACATGTGTATATGCAGGATGTACTAAACAAATTTAAAAAGCTAGAAATGATATTTGTAAATATAAAAGGACCAAGGCATTAAATGCCATATCTCTAGCAAAATCGAAATCACCTTAGCCACCTTGCTAAAGAAAAAAATCTCTGATAAATTTTGTACTAGAGTATACAACCTGTATAATATTTTCCCTACATATATTTTCTTATTCCTGTTCGTTTTCAAAATCTAGCTTTCCAGAAAAAAAAATAAACAAAGACAAGTATTTTTTCACTAAGGCTAAAACTCAACTGCTACCACTTAATCTTCTCAACCAAGCTAGTAAGAAGATCAAAGGGAGGGTCAAGCTGACAGTTTTTCAAAACTAAGTGTTCTCTGTTCTAAAGCTTGTTTCAGGTGAGTAACATTTAATTTCAAAAGCTTAAGTATGAATATGAATATATAGGTGTGCATGCTGTTGAACTTGTTCTCTGTTCTTTATATTCAAGTCCAGTTTTTGATTTAAATTCTCCATCTCTCAATCTAGTCATTGTTAGGATTCAAGTTACAAATAAAACTTGTTTGTTTGATCATGGGTTGGAGTTTAAAATTATATTTAAGTTAAAAATAAATTCAAACATGCTCTGGGAAGTAAATAGAACAGTAAAGCTTGAGTTTTGTAAAAACTCAAACTTTATAATTTCTTAGTTCAGGTATATAAACTAAAACCTTGTACTAAATCATGAATTTTAAAGTTAAAATCACATTTTTTAGTAATGGATTGAAGGAGCATTTTAAGGTTGATCAGATTTGGTTTTTGGGGTTTCCCTGATGATCTATTCGATCGGGATACTCGTGGTTCTTTCTGGAGATGCGATGATGATTGGAGAATTAAGAAAAAATACCAGAACTATGATCAAGTGAGGGTGGCGTTGGGGTTTGATCTGGGAAGTTGGTAACCCTAGTTTTTCTGTTGATTTGAAATTTGATCGTCGCGACTTCTAGAGATGATCGAGTTCGACGAGGTTTAGAGTGATGGAAGCTGAGTGGTAGTCGAACGCGTGGCCAGAGTAGTTAGTGTTCTGGTGGTCGAAGCAGGGAGCATAAGGAGATGACAGGTTGATGGTGGTTCTAGCTCATGTTTCCAGGTTGCGGTTTCAAACTCGATTTTGGTTTCGTGGTGACGACGTGGTTCTGGTGGTCGGGGAAGGGTTTGTGGATGGTGGTCGACTTGTTCGACGTGGCGATGTTGACCGGAGGCGAACGGCAGTGTTGTGCACGTGCACGAATGGGGATGTGTATTTGTGTTCTAGAATGGTAGGGGAAGAAGGTGATGTGCTCGAAGTTGTCTTCGAGGAATTAGGGTGTTGGCTCGTGATTGGGATCGGGGAAGTTTGTGTATACACCGGGTCTAAACTGTTTCCAGGTTTGAATTTAAACCTGTTCTGTCTTTAGAAAAAAATATTAATTTTAAATTATAAAGCAAAGTTTAAATTAAGTTTATAAACCAAAATTTGAATACGAATTCAAGTTAGTTAAATCTTAGTTTGTGAATAAATAAAGTTGTTTAAAATTTAAACTTAACTGAAAAGGAAAAAAAGGGGAAGTGCATGCGAGAGGAAGAGAGATGACTCGGGAAAGGATGGAGGCAAACTCGAGTAACACTCGAGTGATACCTGGGTAGATCTCGGGTGTTGTGAATGGGGTTTAAGTCAACAAATTTTTGAGTTAATAAAGTTAAACAAGTTTAAATATCTTGAATCTGAAGGGAATCTGATTTCAAAGTCTTTTAAATTTCTTTCATTTCAGAAGTATTAGTTTAACTCGTAAAGATGTTAAATATTAATTATTAATTAAGGAGAAATTACTTAGTTATTGCAAACCAATTAAAAATAATTAATTGAGGATTAATTATTAACTAAGGGTTAATTAATGATTAATTAAAGAATAGTGTGTTAAATGTTTTGTAATTAATTGATTATTAATTTACCATGACCAGTAAAATTTTCATAGAACTTAATCTGATTTAAATCCATCAGATAATTAAATTGACCCTATCTATGGATGTTTGGTTCTATTGGATGACTTGATTGTTTGATATCCCTGATATATGATGCTTTGTGATACATCCTGATTTATGTTGTGATCTGTAATTTACTTATCTGTGATTTCTGTTTCTGTGATATATTACTATGTGAATATGAAACCCTTGGCCCGTAAACGACATTTGAATTTCGATGCGACAGGGAGTCGGATTCCAGTTGGTTATCCGAAACCCACATCGAATTGTAATAGTGAATCTTTGTGACTGATAAATTTATTTTATCTATGAATATGTGGATGAAGATAAGCGTTGGGGATTATACCGCTTATCGATATTGATATATCTATGATGATTGATATTGTGCACTATTGTGTGTAAAACCCTTGGACCACACTCTTACACACACAAATATGGATCTCACGTGGAAATCGCAGATAACGTAAATTTGATGTTTTTGAAATTGAAATTTTAATTTCAATTGATTTTGAAATTGGAAATTTGGGTAAAGTGAAAAGCTTTTGAAATGGAATTTCAAAAATAAAAGTTATTTCGAATAACTTAATCGAGTTTTGAAAATTTAAATAATTTGATTTAAATTTGGATTCAAGTTTGAAATTGAATTCTATGATTTGAAACTAGGGATTAAAAGATGTTGTACAAGTTATATATGGGTTAAACCATTTTAAAGGTATTGATTTGGGAATTTGAATTTAATTCAAGGGTTTTAACTCGGGTAAATATAACTGGATTTTTATGAAATGGAACTATTTGTTTTCAAATACTAAAAGCTTTCACATAAGTAATGAACTTCCAATTTGTGTTGAAAGAATTTCAAGTTTGAAATGGAATTGAAATGTTTTGAAAACTATGAAATGAGTCTTTGATTTCAAAGACCGGGTGAGTTAATCCAACTTGAAATAGAATTGTTTTGAAAGGCTATGAATGAATCTTTGGAAACTAGTTTGAAAGCTATAAATTAAATCTTGACTTAAAGATTTAACGAGTTGAAATGGGAATCGATTTGAAAATCTATGAATGAATCTTTGTGAATGGGGTTAACTTTGTGAAATAAATCTTTTTGTTTAAAAGATTAAAAGTGTGGAAATTGTTTAAACCAGTGAAGGTTTTTGAATTGAATCTTTTTGTTTAAAAGATTGGAAATGGTAATTTGTTTTACCATTCGAATGAAAAGTTTTTAGCTTTAAGCTGTGATTTAACTGAGATCCCAGTATCCATATGATTTTTAATTACGCTCGTTATTCGGTTTAGCCGGGAGAGGACCTTTGTGTCATATCTCCCATTCCGAATAGTGATACGACGATATGGATAGCATTTGAAGACCGGTGGTGAAGACCGGGTATTTGCGAGAGCGATATGATGACCTATCGATTTTCTCTGCATCATGGCTCCGGTATAGAGATTCCCTAAGTGATGGGAAGTCCGATCGAGATTGTGAATACCCGGAATTGCAAGGGCTTCTTCGGAAGTGCCTTCGGTTCTGTTCGAACCCGGAATAGACTTGTATGGATGTGTGTCTGACGTTACACTTTGAGATGTAAAGCTGGTTTCTATCAAATACATTTCTGTTGGTGGCGGAGAATTTATTCTCTTAGCTTAACACCCTTCTCTGAGACGTACGAGCTCAGAGGTTATGTAGTTGATGGTTACTAGTGATACATTCCCAATTTGGTAATGTGGCATACGAAGTGCTGATGATCATTTGTGGATCAAAGCGTGGCTTTGTGAAAAAGCGTGGCTTTGTGAAAAAGCGTTGCTTTGTGAAAAAGCGTAGCGTATGTGGACGAGACTTCGTCGAGCCTCACAACCCGGTAATGGTCGAAACAGGAATGTTGCGACAAAGGTTTGTAGGGGTAGCGCCCCTAGGGTATGTCATTTCCTTCTGGATAAAGGGTGGTATCATGGTATGGAGCCCAGATACTTACTCATGTGGATACACTTTATTTATTATGTGTGATGTTGGTTATCGAGCGCTCGGATAAAGGTCGGTAACGACCGGGGGATGACATAGCTCGTGTGTTAGTTACCTAGTTACAGCTGTACAGCGTGAGGTAGCGTCAGTGTGTTAGTTACCTAGTTACAGCTGTACAGCGTGAGGTGGCGTCGGCCTTTTGTTTGCAGAGATCCGGTTAGGATCCGGGGCGTCTTTCCAGAGGCGTTTCTATTTCGGTAAGGAAGTTCCTTAGCCTGATCATTTGTTGGAAATCCAAAGAAACAATACGAACCCTGTACGGTTTTAGTTGTATTACCTGCTATGGAATGTGGCGGTAACCTGCTATTGAACATGGTAGCTATAGTAGGCATACGATGAAATGTTGTATGCTGGCTAAGATAAATATTATATTTTCGAAATGTTTTCCACTATGCACTAGTAATAATATCAAAAGAGTTTTCTTTTGCGTAGTAAGCATGTTTGACTATCATAAGAAGAAATCTCCTCCAATTCTGCGATTGCATTGTGTGTGTGGTGGGAGGTCTTATGGTAGTTTCATTTTCGAAAAGCATTGCGGATTTCAATGTTAAAAGCCCTTTGTGTTTGTTTTAAAGATAAACTGTTTTTGTTGCTCACACCAGTCCCATGACTGATCCGGAGTTTATTGTTCCCTTCCTAAACTCTGGGTGCCCACTATTTTCCACACGGGCAGTCTAGAGTTGGGTTTTTCAGATATTCAGGTTTAGTGGATTATCTGGGGCTAGTTCAGTTCTTGGAGTTCATGGATTTACGTTGCTTTTCTTGGAGACATTCTATCCGCTGCTGGTGTTATCTATTTTCTTTCCGCTGCCATTTGTTGTATCATATCTCTGATGTATATAGATATTCATTGTATCATCATTGTATCTGGATATTGTATTAGATGTTGTATATCTATATTCTTTTTCTTTCTTCCGCTGTGTTGTTATACTTACTGTGTTATAAGCTCCGGCGAATCGGATTTGAACGGTCGAATCTACGACATTCTAGTACAAGGTGAAGTACGGATGTTGATTTTCGAACGTGAAAAATCCGGATCGTTACATTCCCTCTCGTTCACAGCAAATCGAAACAACAACAAAAAACTAACCATCGTGAATTGTCTGAGGGAGAAGGTCGAGCGACCTGGAGTAGCGCGCTTTGAGTATGTCGGCGATGGCGATGGGGAGGAGCGACGGCAATAAGCGGAGTTGCATGTTTTAGTGTATCGTGGTGGCATCGCGCGTGAGCTGGGGGGAGGGGGTTGATGGCATGCGGTTGGCGGCGTCGTGGCAGAGGTAGCAACGATCGTTCATTAAAAAAAAAGGGAACGGGAAACACGATTTGGAGGAAGGAGATGGAGGCGGCCTGGGTTTCTGCCTGTTGAGATTCGTGTTCGAGGTTTAAAGTAAGGTTAATTTTTTAATTAGTTTTAATTATTTTTATTTTAGTTAATTAAAATTTTAAATATATCGCTAATATTAATAAATTCGTAACTTTTGTGTACGAGGTCCGATTTGAATGAAACAAGAGGCGTTGGAATCGTATCAACGTCATCTACAGCTTAGCATTGAAGTGGTATTTATTTGTAGCTGAAATATTTTTAGTTTCAAATAAAAGGTGAGTGTTTTATAATGCTCATGACATACTAAATTGTTTTTGTGTTCGTTAAATTGATAATCGTGAAGTTATTTATTTTATTGATTATTGTTTGGTAAAAATTTAACTGACATGAAAATTGATATAGAATTTATATATTAGAAATTTTGAATCAACAGTTAAATTGAAATTAGAATTAAACTGCTAGTAAAATTCCCGATTATTGAGAATTGGTTAATTGTTGTGAATTATTGATTGTTTGGATGATTGATTGTGATGGATGCCAATTGGTTGAAATATTGGATGATTGGATGTTTATTTATTTTATATATATCCTGTATCACCCTATAAATTAACTAACAGTATATAAAACTGTTAATTGAATTATTTCGAATAAATTAAGAAATAGGTTGAAATGATATAGGCCTATGACATTTATTTTGGATTGAAATGATATATATCCATCCTTGAGTTAAATTGAAATAATTGATTCACTTGGCTATAGGATAGAAAATTATATATGGACACCGGATTAGTTAAATTAAATGATTTTAAGTGTGACGCCCCACCTCTATACCCACGCTAACCAAGAACACTACGATGTAGTGCTGTCAACTAGCACGGAGAATAAGGCTGTTGAGGAGCGACCATCCATGTAATTGCTTATCACACGGTGGCTATAAAATAATCTTCGGAAACAAACATAGAAATAAACATAACACAAATCAGTCACAGACATCCATATCACAAAGGCGGAAGAAGATATGAATATATAACTAACACATGAAAGTGTACATCAGAGTAGTGGTCAAAAAGATCCACAATAATACAAAAGAATAGCAACACGTGCTATACCAAAAGAATACAACTATGCGTCCATATCTCAAGTGTATACAACAAAAACTGCTAAACTAAATAGTTATCCAAAAGTCAGAGTAGCAAATCCCGGGAGGAAGTCAAGCAGAAGCACCTGTAACATCTCGGTCTGACCCGAGTATTATTTAAGAAAATAATAAACGGATTAGTCTAGCTATAAATATCAGATGACATGATATAAAATAAAAGATATGGCATAAACATAAAATATCCATACTGACATACTACTATAAGTATGCAAATGATGATCAACAGGAGATCAACCGATGAGAAATGATCAATATCACAAGAATCTTCTCAAAGATCCAAAGAGGGCATCATACCCTAAACTTGTACTCATAACAAGTCAATGACATAAAAAAATCTCAGAAATCAAAGCAAGAAATCCAGAAATCATAAAAAGAGAAAGAGGCCTATCACATGATGGTTCGAAGACCATGGGGAGCTACCCCATATGTGTGAGTCGGAATCACACAGATTGAGGTCTAGACTAACCAAAAAGCAAAAAGGTATGTGAGTGGAATCACACAAGTGGTGTCTAGTCTAACCTCGCAAACAAAAAGGTATGTGTGAGTGGAATCACACAAGTGGTGTCTAGACTACCTCGCAGGAAAATAGATATGTGTGAGTCAGAATCACACCAATGAGGACTAGTCTAACCTTGCAAACAAAGAGACACCGCACAATTGCTAGTCTAAATCATAAGAATGATCGTCATGATCAACAGGAAGTGTCAATCACACCAAGCTAGTAAAAATATGAGTTTAGCTTCATGTCCCATAACCACTTGCTTAACTTAAATATTTATGAGCAAGCGGTAAATCTTCACTAGGAAATTGTCACAAAAAGGGTTCAATCGAACAAGTCCAAGAGCTAACCGACGAAGTGAACGCAAGCGTTTCATACCACTCGTTTTACTAAGTCGTTTAAGTCGATTTCTCATCCGAGTGAAGTAAAGGCTTGTAAATACTAGTAGATTGGAAAACGGTTTGAGAAAAAGAGCTTTGTAATAAAATAGAGTTGAAATCGTTTTGATGAAAGAGCTTTGATATTTACTACTAGTATTGAAACCTTCATATCTTTAAAGTGACAAGTCACAAAACGATTGTTGAAATAAATCGAATCACATCAATTCACGTTCAAAGACATGAGTAAAGTCCAAAGAAATCAATCCCAAAACCATCATAGTAGAAATTCTGTTGAATGTTTTTCAGATAAGATCCCCTACGAAGAGGGGTACGGGGTTCGACCTGCCCGGTCAGGTCGCGGGGGTCCAGGGGGCAGCGCCCCGTCAAAATGGTACGACCTAAGTGTAGACAAGCGGCCTACGACCTAAAGCAAAATGAGGTCTGACGACCTAAGGGTTCACGCGACTTAAGGACAGTCGACTTAACAACTTGCGACTTAAGGACAGTCGACTGAAAAAACTTGCGACTTAATGGGGCATAGGTCGGAGACGACCTACGACTTAAGGTCAAGCGACCTAGTGAAATAGCAGGGGAAATATTAGGTCGGAGACGACCTACGACTTAAGGTTCCACGACCTAACCCATACGAGCGACTCAAGGTCATACGACCTAACAGTTGCGAGCTAGCGGAGTTGGCATGGCCGAGCGACTTAGTAGAAGCAGCAACCTACGACTTAAAAGCCAACGACCTACGACTTAAGGTTCCACGACCTACGACTTAAGAGCCATACGACCTACGACTTAAGAGCCATACGACCTACGACTTAAGAGCCATACGACCTAAGACTTAAGCCTTAAACGACTCAAGGAGTTAACTCGCGAACGACCTAACTCTTTAACTCACGAACGACCTAAGCCTTTAACTCGTGAACGACCTAAGAAGGTGGTGACTTTTCAACGCGCGTGAGCTAGCAGCCTGGACGACTTAACCTGGGCAGAACGACCTAAGGGCTGGAACTCACCAACAATGCTAAAAATTGGAGTTTTTCGCCAATTTAGTCCAAACCAAATGCAAACGAGCATGCTAAAGTGATGAGGAATCATTCCCAACAGTCCAATGACGATTATAGGCAAGATGTGAGATCAAAACTCTCACCTTTTCCACGAAATCGATGAAGATGAGACTTGAGAGCAAAGCAAGAACACCAACAAGCTTGAATCAATGTTCTTCACATGAATTTAATGTTGAATCTCGGATTTGCAATAGAATTTAAGTTTGGAGTTTTAATTTCCACTTCCCACCACCATTTTTGATGAAGCTTGAATGTTATTTGATGAAGTGATGAAGAGGAGAGGGGGTTGGGCTGAGTTAGTGTGTGTTCAGCCCCAAACCAAAGTCCTAAGCCAAAAAGTGTCGAAAATTTCACTATCTCCAAACATATCAAAGTTTACACTCAAAAAGATCGCAAACATCATTTTGAACTCAATGGAAGTGGTCTCGAGTCCTAATTTGACCGTATGCAAAAAGTAGCTTTTCGGACTAACATCCGACTAACGATAAAATATTTAAATATAAAATCGATAGATATGCGGGTTGTTACATTAAGATTTTGATTTGAAATTATTTAGATTGATTTTGATTTTTAAGAAATAAAATCGAATTTATGGAAATGGAATCATTTTTGAACTCGAGCTCGAAATATTAAAAATGAACTTGTCAACGGGGATTGTTTAAAGAATCGAGTTTGAAATTTTGAAGTTATAATTGAGAAACCATTTGGACGATGGAAATTGATTGGTTAAAGTTATTTGAACTTTTACTCGAACTTTGAAATAAATCCAAGTAAAAGTAATTTAAATGGATATTTCGAAATTTGAGCTCGAGACTGAATTATTTTAAAAGATTAAATCTTAAATTGAATATTGAAGTTAAACTTAATTTAAGTGATTTAAATCGATATTCTGAAATCGAACTCGAATTTATATAAATTGAAATGGTTTAAAATTGAGAATTGAATTGAAATTGATTCAAATTGGAATTGACATTGAAATTAATTGGAATTGAAATCGAGATTGAATAAATTTGAAATCAAAATTGATTTGAATGACAATCAAAATTGATTGAATGTTAATTGAAATTGTTTGGAATTGAATTGAAATTTAGTCGATTTGAATTGAAATGAGATTGAAAATGATTTGAAATGGAATAACTGAATTTGAATCAGTTTGATTAGAATTTGGACTTACGTCCAGATTGGTTAAAATGGGTAGTGACAGTTTGATTTGAAAATAAATTATTTTAATATAAACTGTTTAAAATCTATATTTATAAATATTCAAATTATTTTGATTTTTCAAACTATTTCATTTTATAGAACATTTTAAATACTTAAATCATTTTATATCAAACTATTTTAACTATTTTAATCTATTTAAAATCTCCAAACTATTTTCTAAAAATTCAAACTGGTATGGAATATTTATATTTAAATCATGGATTTAAATGCGAATGAGGTTAAAATGAAGTTATAACCTAAATTGAAATCCGAAACAATTTTGCAAGCGAAATCGAGATACTAAGGTCAAAATGATTTTGAAGTGAAATAGTATATTTTGAGTATATATAATGATTTTGAAATGAATTTGATTTTGAAGCGAATAGGATATTTTGATATCAAGTAGGAATTGTTTTCGAAATATAAAAGTATCACCGGTGTGTAAAACGATGTTTGGTTGTTAAAGAGACCGAGACCTCTTATTGGCATAATTTATGTCAATATTGGAACAACTTTGAAAACTGTGTATGCGGAGGAGACTCCAGAACAAAGTGGTTGGACTTGCCGTCGTTTGTTGGATTTAAAGAAAGAGAACAATGATGGTGTAACGACCCGTAAATTTAACTGGTTTTAATAACGTTATTAATTGAAATTTTGCGAAATTTTAAAACGATAAAATTTTGAAATATAAATTTGATATTTGGAATGCGTCTAGTTAAACATAGCAACTGGTAAATTTTCGTCCGAAAATACGGAAGTTTATTTCGCGCGTAAATTTACTTCAATTTAATCAGTTAAAAAGCGATGAAAATAAAACGTTTTCGAAACCTAAATATTTTTACATAGAAAAATTCTAAATCATCTTCTGAGCAAGACGTCATTTTTCGTTTTTCGAAATTCGGACTTCTTTAGCTCCGTCGATCTTATTTTTCTGCGTTTTTCTTGCATTTTCCGCCAGTAGAAAAATTCGAATTTTTATAATTCGATCGTACCACTAATATCTGTATACTGTTTTGATCGTCACGTCGTACTAATCTCAACAGTGTATTCATATCTGTTTTTCGGTGTCCGTTGCGTGATGAAAATCGCGAAACAGATATCCATATTGGTTACGAAGTTTCAACTCTCTGCCTCCTCTGTCTTTTCAATTTTCCACTGTGTAAAACCAATAGCCATGGGCTTTTAATATTCCCAGAAATTCAGTGTTAGGCTTTTGTTATTCCCAGTGTTGTTTGCCGTTTCATTTATGGTTACGTTGGTTTCTTAACACAAATAGTAAAATGAAATGTATAGTTCAGATCTGTGAACTTTGTGTGACTCATCTTTCTTCCTTTCTTCCTTCCCCTCTCTACCTCTCTCGGCTTCTTTCCCCTCTCCCCTCAACCACCCCAAGCCGATCCCCCTTAACCTCGCGCTCGGCCTCCAAGCACCGATCTTCTTTGCCAAACCCTTCCCCGACCTCAGCCGCGCGTCCGCCTTCCCGCTGGCATGACGAGCACCATCCAAACGACCGCCACCATTTCTTGATGTGCCACCCTTGCCTGCCCAAAGATTTGCTATTCCCACCAGCAGCAGCTTTCACTTTCACCCAGATGAGCAGTAGTTTGTATATAAAGGCAAGTGTGTTGTTTCCTTTGCTTTTGGTTTATCCATATACTTGTTTTCTTTTACAGTGGTTTCTAAAAGTTATATATATTGTTGCTTACGTTTTATGTATAAGTTTAAGATTTGTTTTTTTTACATTGGTTTTATATAGAGGTGAAGTTTGTTTACCTGTACGTTCAAGTATATATGTTCATATATATTTTCTTTGCACCATTTTGGAGTCTGCAAACTTATATTTATGTTTATATGATTGTTTATATGGATACCGATAAGTTAGTAGTATATATATGTTGCGTATAGTTTCATGCATAAATTCCGTTGCTATTTCAACCTTCTCTTATATAAAAGTGAGTTTATATATATAAGTGTAAGTATATATTATTGGGTATAAAATCATAGTTATGTGTTCATTTTGGCAGCTGCTATACATATATTGTAGTTTATACTACTTAAGTGATGCTGGTTTGTATAAAGTTAGTCAGTATATATGTATTAGTTAATATATCCATCTTTATATTTTTCCTGTGTCATGTACACTATGCTATTGCATATATTAAGATTTGTAACTGCATATATTTTAAAATCTTAATGCTGCTTTGTTTTTCTGTTAGTTTCACATATGCAAATTTACAGTATATATTATTTACAACTATCATATGTATATAATATTGAGATTTATAAAGTGAATATGGGACAGTTGATCTTATATAGAGTTTAAATTATATATATATATATATTTGTTTTTGTATATGCGGTTTAATTCAAAGCAATGATTTCTAAATACATATACATAGTCAAATTTAAAATGTGTTTGAATTTAAAATATGATTTCTATATATATGGTTATACATAGTTGTGCATATATAAGATCACCGATATTAATTACTTTCATCGTCTCAACTTTGATTTGATTTCATCTATTCCTTGTTTGCATGTTTATTTTTTTCTGAACAGCAGTTAGACTTCATGTTCACGATATCATATCTCACTCATGTTTTATCGGAATGGGTTGATTCTATTTTTTAAAAAGAGTCGAAGTTACCTAGTTTATGCATGTCAAATTCCAGCAAAATCCGACATCGTTTGATTAGTGGTCGAGGATCTGGAAGTTAGACCCAGGCAGTTGTTCTTTTGTACTTGAAATTATTTTACACTGCTGCAAACACGACCTGAGTTCATGTTTGACGCATCGTATCTCTTCCATCTTACGTCGGAATACAGTGATTCCCTTTTTGTTTAAAAGATAAAGTTTTCTACTTTTTGTATATGAAATTTTAGCTTCATACGAGGTGGTTCAGTCCTTTGTTTCTTACCTGAAAGTCAGACCCAGAGGGGTTTTCAGACCTGAACATTTGACAGTCGCAACATGGCCTGAGTCTATGTTCGTGACATCGTAACTTTTCTGGTCTCTTGTCCAAATCAAGTGATTCTTTTGCAGTTTGAAATACAAGTTTTGATCTTTATTCATACCAAATTTCAGACCATTTCGATCTCGGTAGCACATATAATTATATTGTTAAATTTTGACGCAAGACATGTTTTTTTATTTGTTGATATGTTGAATGTTTCGATTTGATTTCGGCAATTCCTATTTAACAGCTTTGCTCGTCGATTCGTGCCAATCCAGTTTATTTCAGAAGTCGTGCTTGCAATTTGTAACTCAACTTCGTTGTCTATTCTCGCTCCCTAGCCTCAAAAGGTGAGAAATCACTCACGATTAATGTTCATTTATTTATTAATTTGATTTCAATTGAAACGACAATTGAAATATGCTGCTGCTAGTTATTTACGGTGTTAAATATATGTTATTACATGTATCAGTTCACCTGTGACATCTGACACCATTATCTGTTAATTATTTATGCGATGATAATACAGTTTGGCTGAAAATTGATTGATTGTTGATGTTTATATTAGACGTTAAATTGCTAATGCTAAAGTGATAAATAGTATGCAATTGAATTTGGTATAGGATAGTTAAATTTGTATAATATGACCCCTTTAAATGTTTAAATAAATTGACACGTAGAAATAGTGTTAACTACACCTTGAACCATTTAATGTATGTTGTATAAATTGATATAGTATGAAATTGAACAGTGGATATCAAGTGAAAAACCGTATAAATATTTGTGTAATAATATTTAATCTACATGAAATGATAGTGTAGATTCTAAAAATGATTATATTAATTTGCATAAACAACAATGTGAATTAATACGATTATTTCAGGATTATTTGAATTGATTATTGGATTGATATTGGTTGTTGTTATTGCTTGTTTATTTACTTTGACACCATCCCAGTTATCACACTGCAAGTTCCCTTTGCTATGCTTTGATTTGAATTGAATTGGAATCGGTTTGAAATGATAAATACCCAAAATTTAACTTTGACTTAGGGTAGAGAATTAAATAAAACCCGATTGGTCAATAATTTGATTTAAAAATAAAATGAAGATTTTATTTGAATAAATAATATGGTTTTGAAATGAAGTTGGAATTTGAATTTTAATGAAAGGAAATGTTAATATTTAATAATCTGAATCAAAATAGTAACATAGTAGATGATGAAGGAACGTTGTTTTAAAATTAATTATTTAATTAATTAAATTTGGGATTATTAATAATTAAGTTTTGAAATTTGTTAATAATTAAGTTTTGAAATTATTTAATAATTAAATAAGATTTAATTATTTAATAATTAAATAAAATTGAATTCTTTAATAAGTGAAATTGAACTTCTTGAATAAGTGAAATTAAGTTTCCTTAATAATTGAGTTTTGAAATTTGTAACTAAGAAAATGAATAAGTGAAATTGAATTTCTTTAACAAGAAATAAAAATGTGTTTATTGAAATTAACGTAAGACTTGGAATGTAAAGAATTGGATTTGATGAATTTAATTTAATGCAATTTGTAAGTTTTGATATAATGAAGTTGAACTTAAGTAATTGATTTAATGAATTGGAAATTAAATAGAAATTATTTTGAATGACAAATTTACTTAACGAATATTAAATGAAATCGATAAATGAACTTAAATTGATTTGAATGTAGATTAAATCATTTTAAATGATTTCGGAATGAAACTTATATACTAATTTAAATGGATATTGGAATGGTTTTAAATAAAAATTGAAATTTAATTATAAGATTTTGAAATTATGAATTTGGAAGTTTTGAAACGTAAATTTTGGAAATTGGTTTTGAAAGACAAATGAAATGTTGATTTACATATTCTAATTGAAATTGTAATTGATTTGGTTTTGAAATTTATTAAACGACCAATCGGTGTAATAATCACGGAAGTTATTAAAGAGACCGGAATCGGTTAGGGACATACTCACTGTCTAAACCGAAAACCACTTTAATAACTATACGCGGAGTGTGATCCAGAATGAAGTGGTTGGAATGATGTACGTGATGACTGAAGAAAGAGAACGATAATGGATAGCCTTGACACTTGTGTCAAATTGGAAATGACTAAAACAGGAGCCATGCAGGGCCAAATGGGGGTTAGCTACCTCGAGCGAACACACTTCTTCGAAAACTACTCATTACTTGTTGTCGATTGGTGCACCCTTGATTTTGGGAGTGTTGTTTCACGGTGTTGCGATCGCTGCGGCGATGCGTTCTCACCAGTCCGGATCAGGCAAACGGTAGTTTCACTACCTTGGGTATTGCCTCATGTGCCTTGTCATACTTGGATCCCTATATACGCGACCACTACGATTTGTTTTATGTTATACCTATGGAGTACTCCCTGATATCCCACTAGTTTACGGTGGAGTTTACAATGCTGTATAGTCTATAACGCTTATATAAAATGTGTTAAGGGGGATAATGGTAACGCCTTAACACTATTTTGATATCTTATATTACTGATAGGCATTATCTACTTATCGTACACTACTACATAGTAGATAGTTTAACGGATCCTTAAAGGATGGTTATTCCAAACATCCTTTGAGTTACTTGTATTTCAGTTGCTATTTCACTTGAGTTGGATTTATTGATATAAGAATGTTAATCCTGACTCGAGTGTTTTGTGTTTTCTTTACGCTCGGGTCAGACTGAGTGTACCAGTATTCGAGACTCACCTTTGGAGTTGGAGCTTCGCTTGGAGATCCAGCTATCTATCCAGCTTTCAGATATCCAGTTGATTCCAGTGATTTTATTCTGAAATCTGTATTTGATTATTGTATTCGAGACATCTGTTGTACCTTATTTAACTCTGATATGTATATAGTAGCTTCATGAACTACTATCTTTTATTTCCGCTGCACTTATTACTCTGTGTCTGTGATCTGTGATTATTTATTTGCTGTATATGTTCAGTTTTTCCAAATTTAATTAACAATTCGGTATTTTGAATTATTCAAGTTCGACATGTGCGGATGTGAATAGTCCAAAATAGCGGGTCGTTAAAGATGGACAGACCCCGACACTTGTGCCAATTTGAAATGACTAAAACAGGATGGCTTGACAGGGCCAAGTGGGCTAATTAACCCTTGCGGACATGCGTTCTTCGATTTTCTTGGACTTGGTCCATATTATTTGTAACGACCTAGAATTTGGGTTATTTGAAATTGAAATATTTAATTGATTTTTAAATATTTAAAAGTTAATTTTTTATATTTAATAACTTGAATTTCAAATATAACGATTTATTGGATAATTTAATTGTTGAATTTAAAAATTTAAAAATCGTTTAAATAATCTAAATCTTGGATTTTATTTGGATTAAAATTATTTAAAGTCTTATTTAATTTCTATTAATAAGAAGGAAGATAATAAAATTTTTAAATTGGATTTATAAGTGATTTACTCGATTTTAAAAATAACTCTTTTTAATTAACGAGTAAAAATAGCCTTCTGGGGCACAGTCTCGGATTTCAATGAAACTAGTGTCATTAGGTCCATAATAATGAACTATAATATGCCGCCAAATTTCGTAGCGATCAGATGCACCATTTGGTCGTACAAATTAGAAGCGCGTTGAATTTAATATCGGAAATTTAATATAATAATTGGGTTCAAAAAGCTACCTTCTGCATACGATCGAATTATGACTCAAAACTTATTCCATTGCGTTCGAAATAGGGGTATAACATTAGGAACGCTAGGTGGTACACCTCAATTGGAGTATGTAAATTTTAGCTAGATATTTTGAATTTTTAAATAATATATTTTTATCATTTAACTTTTCACAGCCCGTTCCATCAGCCACCCTACCTACCTGTACAAACCACCCTATACGCTGCCCTCTTCCTTCCCCCTCTTATTTAAACGCGCATTAACACAGATAAAAAAAGGCTTGAACTCAAAAATCAAAATTTTAAAATCTACTTGATGGAAAAATCTGAAACAAGTTTCAAATTTCTTCATTCGAAGAGCTCTATCCACTAATAGTTTATTGAGGGTTGCGGCTTCATTTCCTGATGATCCACAATGGACGTTTGCAAGCATAAAATAAGGTTCGACCTAGCCTTCAATTCAGGGCGAATTTGGAGGAGGCAAGTGTGGATTCAAGTTTGGCGAGACGTGGCGCATCGGTAGCCGGAGTTTGGAGGCATGCGATCTCGGTTTGGAAGTCACGACATTTGGGTTCGCGTATAGAGGGCTGGGTCACGTTTCAGCTGGATGGCGCATGCGTGTCGTGGCGAGATTGAACGAGCTCGACAAGGGGAGCTCGTATGTGGTTTTGGTTCGGCGAATGGTGAGGTGGTTGATCGTGTCAGTGATATGCCGTGCACGAGATACTGGTTACAGGCAAATGAGGGAAAAACAGAAGAGAGAGGAGGAAGAAGAAGAAAGGAGGGGGGAAAGGAAGTTTGGGCCGGGTCTGTTTGGTGGGCCTTGGGCCGGTTGCATTTGGGTGACAGCATTTTATATTTCTTTTATTTTATTTGTTTAAATTAGTATACTAAGTTTAAAGTAGATATCTCATTCATATTAAACCCGATTGTCACGTGGATTTTTGCGTTAGGATCATATCAACGAGAGCTTCGTAATGAAACTAGTTTGGATAGATTTGGAGCAAGTGGGAAATTTGGATTAAAAGTGTATGTTAGTTCAATTTTAATTCAAAAATGGAGCTTTTTCGCGAATTAAAAATCAAGGCGAGTAAATCTCACTCATTTGGATTGCTGAATTTAATTTAAAATATTAAAAATTATTTATTGGTTGATTGGATGAATTGAAAATAATGTATTAGTTAGATGTTATATTATTTATACTAGTATATATAATATTAGTAGTTGGGTATATTTCCCGCCGATTGGAGCGGATGAGACACTATGCACCCTACATAATAGCGGATGACCCTATATTACCGCGATATTCCGCCTCGAAGCAGGATTGGTATTTTATGTTAATAATATCTGTGGATGTAGGGAAACAGGTTGGAGGGATCCAACTGGATTCCTAAAAAAAATATTGATTGTTTCATATATAGTGTTATATGATGTGATTGAATAATCTGTTATGGATTGTTGTGTGATTTGATATATCGGATGCGATAGTAGCACTGGCCCTAAATTTTGGTATTTTAAATACCATAAATAATATTTTTGAATCTTAAAAAGAAATTCAAAGGTTATTTTTTGGAAATAAAAATATGTATATGGAAATTGGAATATCGAATAAGGAATGGTTTGGATTAAATAAAAGATTTGATTTTGGAAATATTCTAAACTATTTCGTAAGAAGTTTTCAAAAATAAATATATTTTTGAATATATTTAAACAAGCAAATTGAAATAAGGGATTTTAATAATATTTCTTATATTATAATTAGAAGTTGAAATCGAGTTTTTGAAGAGATTTGGAATATAATTGGATTTATTGAAAAGAGATTTCCAGTCGGGATTTTAAATATAAATTGAATAAAATGGGCTTTTGAAATATGGATCTGCTATTAATAGATAAAACAAGAATGAGTTATGAATTTATAATCGATATTTATAAATGAAGTGAAATAGTTATAAATGGATAAATTTTGGGAGGATATGTCGCAGTATGGATTTAAAACGAGATATGAGAATTTGGTTTAGGAAAAATAGATAATTCTATTTTTGGAAACTGGAAATGGTTATGGAATTTGAATTGTAAGTCGAGGTGTATAAATCAAGAGAGATTATAAATTGAAATCGGTTATATCGGAATTTTAAATAGATTCTTGGAATCAAGAAGTAAAATTTGTTTAAAAAGAGATTATTTATTAAACAGTGTTGTTTAAAAATTGTTATTTGTATTTAAAATATTTTGGAAAAGTTAACTATTCGAATAGATTTAATTTATTATAAATAACCCTTGTAAGTCAATAAATATTATTTATAATAAATTGGGAATTAGTTTCCATTTTTTATTTGGGAAGTATTTTGATCTTTTAAATAATTACTCAAATGCTTTTTTGGAAAATAATTATTTCCTTAATAATACTTATTATTATTATTATATATATATATATAAAATTTAAAAGTAGGTGATTGATTTTTTTTATAAATACTTTCGAGATTTGTGACCAGATTTTATTGAATATATGTGATTTTATAAGAGAAATCTTATAACGAAATTTTGGAAACTTAAAGGAAATTTCTGAAATGTTAGAAATAAGAACTTTGAGAGCGAATCTGAATTCATAAAGAAGTTATAAATGGTTAGACAAGATTATAAGTGAGTATAATCGATTTTGGAAATTTTAAAAGGAATTAATATAAATTTCGGAGATTTATGAGATAAGTTATGAACTATTTCCTAAGTTTGATATTAAAATGATCTTAGGAAATATGCTATAAACATTTTCTTAAATATTGAAGGAGGATTTTATAGATATTTTAAGAGTGAAATGATTAGTATAGAAATATTTTTCTAAGTGTTATAAATTGAATTCGAAAATATTTCGACGTATTGATATGGTTTGAAAATATCTCGTTAAGGATATAAGGATTTGAAATTGTTTTCAAACATTGGAATACTGAAAGAGATTTGAATATATATCCATGTAAAGATATTTGAAATGAATGTTTTAAAAAGATTTAATAAAATACGGACCTAGTGACTATTTAGGTATGTAATTTGATAGTTAAATAACCAACTATCAAATATGGCCAAATTCTTTAATTGCTTCGAAGAGACCGAGATCAGATTTAATTATCTGAAAACCACTTCAATTCGATTTGTGCGCTACGGATTGTGTTATCACGAAGACAATGAAGACGGTGATTTTGGAGATTCGGTTTGTTCAAACCCAAAACCACTTGTATGGATGAATGCTATCATTTACATTATGGTCTGGAAGGCAGTGTTAGCATTTCAAGTATGAATGCTATTCAAAAGGTAAAACGTAGCCTCAAGCCTCATCAACTGGGAATGACTAAAGCAGGGGAAATGCAGCAGGGTTAAGTGGGTTGCACCTAAGTAGGGTATGTTATCACTTTTCTAGATACCCTCGGATATATTATAATTATGGATATGGTTGTGAATGGAAAAGAGAGCGCTCGATAGGGTGGGAACACCCGGGGTGATAACATATTCGGTACTATCCAGCAAGGGGTAGGCCGGTCCTGTGTTGGCAGGGATCGTTGGATACGATCTCAGTACATTTTTCTAGAGGTGTACTATGGCGGGTGGTACCCCAGTAGCCCTGTCATTGTATGGAATCCAATATCCACTACAAGCCTGTACGGTTTTAGATATGCCCAACTATGTTGAAACGTGAGATGCAAGCATTTCAGCTATTTTATAGTTTATTTTCTATAGACACTATTTATATATCAGATGATTTTGATATAAAATGTTTTGGTTATCGTAAGGTAAAAACCCGTCGTATTTATAAGTGGCGTGGTCTTACGAGATACTTTTGTTTTCAAAGGATTTTGATAACAGTAGTAATTCAAATTGATTGTGTTTTCTCGCACTGGTTTTCAAGACCGACTCGGTTTTTTATTACAATGCTTGGGTCAGACCAAGTATTACAGATTCAGGATAGGATGCTATGGAGCTCAGGAGACTAGCTGGAGGATTTCAGACGTATTTCACGTACTTGGTTATTTCCGCCGTGTGTAATAAATAGTATATTCAGTATTGGTGAGGACAAGTTATTATAATTGTCCAGATTGATTTGTTGACTGATGTACTCTGATAATTGTATGTATATTAACAGTTACAGCTTCTTTGTATAAAGATCTGTATTTATCTATTATATATTGTTCCACTGCGAATTGCGAGATTCTGTGTATTGTTGTTTCTATTTTCTTCTATCCCTTTATTCTTCACCCCTAAAGATTCGTATTTCCATTCAATTTGAGTTGGACACGTGTAATTTATTGTCGACTCAAAGGGTACGGAGATACAGGCCTTTACATTTGGTATCAGAGCTGAAGGTTAACCGAGAACCTTGGCTTTGGTAGGGTAACTCATTAAGGATAGGGTCAATAGCACCCTAGAATGAGTTTGAGTGTGTGCGTGTGTGAGCGCGTATTTGTTAGTGATATAAGAATTGTTTTATATTGTGTTGATTGGTCTATCGAGTGGCTTATGGATTCTGGTCAATACGAGTAATTAACGTTATTGATAGGGGTCTCTAAACACTTAATCAAAGCAACTCGACATGGTGTTGTTTTGACACTTGGTAAATGAAATAATATTACCTTAATTATATTTATATATATATAAAGGAATGGTTTTCATAAATTATTATGGTATATATGGCATGCTTGGTTGTTAGAGAATGATAATATTTGATTATTATCATTTGTTGATTGTTGTTTGTGATCAAATAAAGGTTGATATAATAATACAAGTAAGAATAACAATTAAGGAACGACTTCATATAACCAAAGTGAGTATATAAATATATGATTTATAAATGTGATTTATAAATTAAAAGGAAATTCAGAAGTATATTATAAATATGATTTATATAAAGGATTTTAAAGCTGGGAACTTGGAAATTTAAAATTCCATTTGTTTTGGAAATGATTTTTTTCAAAGTTGAAAAGTAATAATAGAATTATTTGGAAATATTTTTGAATAGAAATATTTAAAAGGAATAAAATCACCAAACTCACTCCGGTCGTTGGAAAATAATTCGGTGATGACTGCAGCATCATCGACGTTCATTTTCGGGTTTCCAAGAGAGGAATTGCTACCATTAGAATTTTGTTTTGGAAAAACTAGTTTTGAATTTTAAAATCCAAAAGAATGATTTTATATACCAAGGGATTTTGTGTATATATATATGATTTCAAAAATGATTTGAAATACTTAAGAGCAAGGTGTTTAAACTCTAGGATTTTCAATTAAATGTTTTATTGAAAATATGAGGAAATAAGTTTGATAACTTATAAAATTTGAAAATTTGTAAGTTAAAGCAACATTTAAAATTGTTGCATGTGAATGTTAAGGAAAGTAAATTTGGAATTGAACTATAGAATTAAAATTAACTTAAGTTAAGTATAAAATGAATTATGGAAAGGAATTTAGCCTAAGTTAGGTTAAATAAATAATTTTTGGTAATGAATTAAGGAATAAATTAATTGAATAAATTAGTGAGTTGAATATGGTTGAAATATTAAAATCGAAACAAATGGATTGAGTCAAATGGAATTGAAATTGGGTTTGAGTTAAAATGGATATAGACTTAAGTGGTGAAGTGATAATAAACATAAGAACTTTTGTATGAAATGTTTATAATAGACTTAAGAAAATTTGATGGTGTAATTCTTAAGAGATAATTAGTATTGAAAAATATACTAAGAAATAAGTGAATGTTGATAATTGAATGTAGATCAATTGAATGTGAATAAAGCAATGTGAGTAGTTGAATGTAAATAAGGTAAAGGTGAATAAAAGGAATTTGGTGTAGCTAAAAATCGATCAAAATAAATACGTAAGTTGTATGTATTATTTTATTCGCATAACGGTTTGATCCAGATTCGAGCATAGAATTTCGAGATAATTTATATTGATTCGAGTTAGGATTTTCATTCGATTCTCGATAGTGAACACTGGATATGGATATTTGATTGATTCTGAAATTCTCTATCATAGTATATGACTATGAAAGGAGAATGACGGTTTCTAATCAAGGAACCGGATTTGAGTATGCACTAGAGTGGTCGTGTGAACGATACCAGTTCAGAAGTGAAATGGTGTGATCGAGTGAGTGATCATATTTGATATTGCGTACGGATGATATATGTACATCATACGGTTTTAGTAAAAAAAATGTGGAAATTGAAATTGCAAATTAATATGGTTATAAACTATATGTTTAGATATCACTGGTATATAAGATGCAGGCATATAAAAGCGAGAACAAATTTGATGTCTTTGATATTATAAGAAATTTTGGTTGCCCGACTAAAAGGTACATGTTTTAATTATTGTTTGAATTTGATGGTTTTATGATTGAGCCACTTGGCTTTTGTTTTCTTTTGATGGTGTGGACCCGTCGTGGCGATTTGTAGATGTTCTGATCTAGCCGCGCAAAGGAGACGCTGGCGAAACTTTTCAAAAATTTAAAGAGTTAGAATTTTGGAAGAAAATTTGATAACTAAAAACTGATTGTGAAGTTATGACCTAAAATGTTTGAATGGATAATATTAGTTGGAACCTATGGATGAGTTTGGAAATTTAGTAAAAGTAATAACAAGGTTTCAACAAATTGGTTTTGGGAAAGTTAATGGGTTTTGGGCCATTCTTCTTACCTTGGCAATTTCGGGGACGAAATTCTTTTAAGGGGGAAGAATGTAACTGTGACGACCCGAAATTTTGGGCCTTTGGAATTGAAATATTTTTTTTTTAAATATTTAAAAGTTAATTTTCAACTTGAATTTCAAATATCACTATTTATTTGATAATTAAATTATTGAATTAAACAATTGAAAATTGGGTAAAATGTTGAATCCGGAGTTTTAAGCTTGTTAAAAATGATTTGATGGCTTATAAAATTTATATTTATAATATTGGAGATAGAAGAAGTGTTAAATTCGAGTTTGAAAATGTTTTGCTCAGTTTTGAAAATATATCGTTTAAATTGATATTTAAAAATAGCCTTCCGAGGCACAGTCTCGGAATTCGACGAAACTAGTTCCATTGGATCCGTAATATTGTGTTATTATCGGATTTCAAATTTCGGAGCATTTGGAGTTGTCGTGTGATCGTACGATAGATAAACGCGCTGAAATTTATATCGAAAATTGAATATAATAACCGAGTCCAAAAAGCTATCTTCTCCATACGATCGAATTAGGACTCGGAACCTTTTCCATTATGTTCGGAATAGGGGTTCAACATTATGAACGCCTAGCGGCACGTCTTGATAGGAGGTCGAGATTTTGAGTACATTTATCGAGACGGTTTGAATTTAATTTCAATAAATTATTTTCTTTAATTTGACTAGGCTGTCACTTCTTTTCTTTCAGCTGCTTTTCTGTCATCCATCAAGCCACCCTACTGCATATTCCCTTCTGATCACGCAACCTTCTTTTCGAAATTACGTTGTTTTTTTCTAATCACATCGTTCCCATTTTCAATATCTCGTTCCCCTCTTTCTTTTATACTCGAATAGCAGAAGAAATAAGGCAGAACGAAATCGAGCAGAACCACACACTTATATCTCTCTACTTCTCTTCAAATTCAAAGTGAAACCTAGAAAAAAATCGAATCACACCTGTTAAATCGCGAGTGGGGGAAGGCGGTTGTAACGATCTGGATTTTCGCGTTCGAAAATCGACATCCATACTTTACATCGTACTCGAATGCCATAGATTCGACCGTTCAAATCCGATTCGTCGGAGCTTATAACACCATTAAGTATAACAACACAGCGGAATAAAGAAAAAGAATATAGATATACAACATCAGATACAACAGAGTGATACAATGAATATCAATATACATCAGAGATATGATACAAAAAATAGCAGCGGAAAAGAAAAGATAAAATCAGCAGCGGATAGAATATCCCCAATAGAATGCTCCAAGATAAGCAACGTCAATCCATGAACTCCAAAAACTGACTAGCTCCAGATAATCTACCAAACCTGAATATCTGAGAAAACCCAACTCTAGACTGCCCGTGTGGAAAATAGTGGGCACCCAGAGTTTAGGAAGGGAACAATAAACTCCGGATCAGTCATGGGACTGGTGTGAGCAACAAAAACGGTTTATCTTTAAACAAACACAAAAGGCTTTTAACATTGAAATCCGCAATGCTTTTCGAAAATGAAACTACCATAAGGCCTCCCGCCACACACACAATGCAATCGCAGAATTGGAGGAGATTTCTCCTTATGATAGTCAAACATGCTTACTACGCAAAAGAAAACTCTTTTGATATTATTACTAGTGCATAGTGTCAAAAACCATTTCGAAAATATAATATTAATCTTAGCCAGCATACAACCATTGTTGTATGCCTACTATAGCTACTACGTTCAATAGCAGGTTACCGCCACATTCCATAGCAGGTAATACAACTAAAACCGTACAGGGCTCGTATTGTTTTGTTTGGATTTCCAACAAATGGTCAGGCTAAGGAACTTCCTATTCCACGAAAGAAACGCCTCTGGCGGGACGTTCCGAGAACCAACTGTTCTCTGCCAAACAAGGCCGGCAACCCCTTTTCCCAAGGGATAAAAGAAACCTCAGATATGCCACCCCCGGTCCTTTGGGACCTTTATCCGAGCGCTCGATAACCAACATCACACATCATAAAGAAAGTGTATCCACATGAGTAAGTATCTGGGCTCCATACCATGATACTACCCTTTTCCAGAAGGAATGGTCATACCCTAGGGGAGCTACCCCTGAAAACCTTGCCGCACAATTCCTGTTTCGACCATTACCGGGTTGTGAGGCTCGACGAAGTCTCGTCCACAAAGCTACGCTTTTTCAAAAAGCTACGCTTTGGGTCAACAGATGATCAACCTATGATCACAAAGATAAATGATCAAACAAAAGATCATATCACAAATGATCAAACATTGATCATCACACAGCAACACTCAGCATGCCACATTACCAAATTGGGATATATCGCTGATAAATTTCAACTACATAACCTCTGAGCTCGTACGTCTCAGAGAAGGGTGTTAAGCTAAGAGAATAAATTCTCCGCCACCAACAGAAATGTATTTGAAAGAAATCGGCTTTATATCTCAAAGTGTAATGTCAGACATACAATCCATACAAGTCTGTTCCGGGATCGAACAGAACCGAAGGCACTTCTCACGAAGCCCTTGCAAATCCGGATAATTTCCAATCACGTCCGGACTTCCCATCACAAAAAGAGTGATATAAATCTCTATACCGGAGCAACTCGGTGCAGAGACATTCGACAGGTTGTCCTTTCATTTTCGAAAAATATCCGGTCTTCACCACCGGTCTTCAAATGCCATCCATATACGACGTATCACAAATTCGGAATGGGTTATACGACCCAAAGGTCCTTTCCCGGCTAACCCGAATAGTGAGCGCAATTAAAAAACATATGGATATGGGATTTCAATTAAGTCACAACTTAACAATTCCAAACTTTCTTTCAAATGGTTTAAACCAATTACCATTTCAAATCTTTTAAACAAAAAGATTCATTTACAGATTTTTCCAAATCAATTCTCATTTCAATTTGATTAACTCGTTAAATCTTTAAATCAAAGATTTAACTTATAGCTTTCAAAACAATTTCATTTCTAATGGGTTAAACAAAACATCATTTTAAATCTGTTAAAAATAAACAGATTTAATTCATAGCTTTCAAAAAAGAATTCATTCATAGCCTTTTAAAACATTTCAATTTCATTTTGAATTTGAAACCTTTCAACACAAACTGGAAGTTCACTTCTTATATGAAAGCTGTTATTATTTGAAAACAAATAGTTTTCGTTTAAGAAAAATCCAATTATATTTACATGAGTTAAAACCCTTTTATTTTATTCACATTCCAAAATCAATACTTTTTAAAATGGTTTAACTCATATATAACATGTATAAAATCTCTAATCCCTATTTTCAAATCATAGAGTTCAATTTCAAATCTTGAATTTAAGTTTAAATCAAATTATTTAAACTTCAAAACTTAATCAGGTTATTCGAAAATAAGTTTCATCTTTGAAATTCCATTTCAAAAGCTTTTCACATTTAAACCGAAATTTCTAATTTCAAAATCAATTGAAATTTAAAATTTCAATTTCAAAACATCAAATTTAAATTATCTGTGACTTAACCGACTTCCACGTGAAATCCATATTTGTGTGTGTATGGTGTAGTCCAGGGGTTATACACAGTAGTGCAACATCAATCAATCATCACAGATCAAAATACAGAATATAGTTGATAAACGATATAAACTATATCGCTTATCGTTCATGCACAGACCATAGATATATAAATATCACATATAATAAATTACATCACAGATAATTTATCACAGATCACAACATAAATCAGGGTGTATCACAAAGCATCATATATCAGGGAATATCAACAATCAAATCATCTAATAGAATCCAAACATTCATAAGTTAGATTAGTTAATTGTCTGATTAATTCAAATCAGATTAATAAATTACTAATCCTGGTTAATTACAAATCATTTGATTAATTCTTTCTTTACTCATTAATTAACCATTTATAATTTATAAATCAACCTTTAATTTCTTAATTAATAAATTTCCAATTCATTAATCTCTAATTATTAGTAAATCAATCATAATCATTAATTAATTAAATTACTTAATTATTCTTGAATTAATCATTTAATTAATCTTTATCCTTAATTAATTAAATTAATTAATTATACTTAATTCCCTAATTAACTTAATTAACTCCAAGATAATAAAACATCTTTAACTTAAGATAAACATTACCTTAATTACCATTTACATCTTAAAACCCCTTTATCTTTATAATTATCTTAAAACAAATTTTAGATTAAATAAATTTTAAAAACTCCTTAACAAATTACCCGGATGCTATAATTAACTATCCTTAATTATTTTAATTAACTTAGGATAACCCAAAGGTTTTACAATTAATTTGTCAAATCGCTTCTTATTAAAGTATTCAATATACTTATATTTGACACTTTGTCTAATAATGGCTATGAGAACTTACCCATTTCAACTTGTTTTAGAAACTGGATACAATTCTCTTTATTTTAAAACCTTAAATTTAAGCCCACATAATCATCTAAGAAAATACCCGATCCACATATCAAAACACTCGGTCAAATCTCGAGTTAACCCAAAAACCCACAGTCTTCAAGTTAAACACAAAAACATCTTCAAGTTAATCACAGTAAGTCCATCTTCCACTGTTCCTCTTCCATACCCAGCTCCACCGTATCCGCGTGCACCGTGCACGATGATCAATCCACTGTTGATCAACTCTGAAGCCCTTCGCGAGTTGCCCCAGCCTTCCTCGATCCCGCTGACCACCCATCACCGTTAATTAGGCCGGAAATCAAAATCGAGTCACTCAGCCCAACCTATCACCCATCCTGCTTATCAAATCCTCCTTCGCGCCGCCACTGGTGCCCACCGGAGAATCCATAGCTCCGTCAAATCCTTCGCCTTGCCCTCCTACTTCTTTTCCCTAACCACCGATAGCCCCCAAATCAACCACGACGTCGCAAATTTCCCGATCTCGACATCGGCTTGACAAGCTCCTTAAACCCTACTATGACCCCACGCCACCGCCACGGTGAACGAAAATTACACCTACCATTTTTTTCAAACTCGTCTTCACCCAGGCTAACTACAATCGAGACCCCGATCCCAAAGACTATACTGATCATCAGATGTTGCTCGAAGTCAAAATTCCGACCAACATCCACTATCTCATAATTTACCAACTTAAAATTTATGATTTAAATCTTAAAAATCCTAGATTTTGATGGTGATTCAGAATATATATATGAAACATGAAACTTTTGAAATCAAAATTTGACTAAATCTGAGTTTTACTGTAAGATTTCAATTCCCAGAAGCATACATGCTTATTTAACTTTAAATTCAAATTTTAAATTTTATCTTGTGTTTTAATAAACATAACTCATTCTAAACACCTAAGCCTAACAAAATCCAGATTGAGATAAATTAGGATTTGCTAAAAATTTAATCTCTGTACCTTTAAACAGAGAAGAATACTGATGCATCAATACATATATACAGTTTACATATTTGTATGTAAGTTTATTTGATTTCTTTCCAACTCACTTTACTCTGAAAACAAAAACAGGAAGAACAAGCTCATATAGCAATTTCCAGAATCACAAAGCAACCTACAGAATGAATTTCTTCCCCATGCAACAACACTAAAGTTTTGTTGACTGAATACTCAGTTTTCAATTTAAAACAAAACAAGTTTACTCACAATCAACACATATAAATAGATTAAAGGTTTAAATTAAAAGTTTGCTCACCTTGAAATATGGCAGAGAAGAATAGAGCTTCTTCTATTTGAACCTTTAAAACTGATAAATGCCTTGTTGAGATGAAGTTGTAAATTATACTTAAGTTTTAAAAGTTAAAAGCTTGCTACATCTCTGGTTTGCTTCAGACATTTTTTTTTCTTTCTTAGCTTCGAAGGAATAAGACTGAGATGGAGAGGCTTGGTGTATAAAAATTGGGTTACAGGGTGATGATAATATTGGTACAATGTAAGTGATATTTGTATTGGTTTTGTACAACAATACAGGGATATTTCAAACGAATGGGGGCTGAAGTTGATCTTGCATTAAATGAAAGTATGTAGCATTTATTACCATGGTCTTTTATGTCTTCTTTGCTTCCAGGTTACATTTTTTTCTATTTGCTTTTGTCAATGTCATACTTCGGCTGTACAAGTATATTTTTATTTTGTAGTGGCTGATGTAAGTATGTTGTATACTAGAGATGATTTGTTGTTGATGGCTAAAGATATTTGTCTTATTTTATTTGCTAGGCTGGTAGTAGTTTCCAGGTTAATAGCTTGCTTTCACTCCTCTTTTCAATTATATATGTTTATATGTATTGTTTAGTTCATGCGTTGTATTCTATTTTTCTTGTTTCTGGGATGGTACTAATTTGTTAAACTTGTTAAATATTTTACTTAATGTTCTTTATTCACCTGTTTTGATTACATGGTTTGAACTTGTGAAATCTTCATTTATAGTTATACTTGTAGTGTATTTTGTTTGGTCATATACTTTGAAATTTAAATGAGGTTCATTTATTATTATATTGTTAGATTTTATTATTTTGTTGTTATATATTTATCTCTATATTATAACTCATTTATTGTTATATTTAAACTCAAATTCAGTATATATACAATATTTTTAATTTAAATGATTTATCCAAAATTTATTCGACGATCGGGGAAACTCGCATCACTTAAATCGATTTATTTCACAAATTTTATTCAAAAATTCTTTAAATTATCAATTTAAATTTATATAAAATTCGGGGTCGTTACAGCGGTGCTATACGCACGCAGGGGCACGAGGCATCACGAAGGGGCGGCACGAGCTTGATTTCACATGAAGGCATGGAGGAATCGAATCTCGATTTGATGGCGGAGGCGACCTATGCGAGTTGTCACATAATTGGAGGGCGCGTGGCATAGGGCTGGCGGCTCTGGAACTTGTTCGACCTGAAGGGGGAAGGCGCGCGGGAAAGGGGATTGCTCGAGTAAGTGACGCGAGTCGTTCGTGGTCGCGGGGTTGCGTGGGGCTCGAGCAGCAGTTGGTGGCACGGAGGAGGCTGCGTATTGGGTTGTTCAGGTGGATTGGGTTTATGGTAATCTTTTTGTCTAAGTTTTATTTTTTTATTTACTTTTCTTTCACCAAAATCGAATTTTAGTGGAAAAATTATAAACAGCAAGTTTAAGTTAAAAAAAAATAAAAAAAAATAAAACTTATAGTAAGTTGTCTGTTTAAAAAAAACGTATATAATTTACAGTAAGATATAAAGTCTCTATCTTAATGTGGCAAATAGGTTTATAAACAGTAAATATAGGTATATATATAATTTTGGGAAAATACAGGAATCTGAATTTTTACAATGAAAATATATATATGAATATATACAGTAAACAGAAAATTAATTTTTATTTACTGAAAAATATATAGGGTTGAAACAGGAATTTTATAACATTTTGATTTGAATAGTTTATATTAAAAAAAAATTGGACCTTTGGTTTATATAGATTATTTTATAAATATATATATGTAGTTCTAAAATTGAAAGAAATATATATATAAATATACATGTTTTAGCCTACTCTTCTTGTAGAAAAATATTCAGGTGATAAATTTGTTTGTTTTAAATTAAATAAATAAGTAGTAATTAATTTTTCGATCAATTCAAATAATTAATAAAACTATAAAATGTTTATAGAAGGTCGTAAATCGTGAGGAAAATCAGTCGGGATGGATCGGATTGCAAATAAATTTGAAGGTGAGTTAATCTCACTCATCTGGTTTTACTTTAAATTTAAATAGTCAAATTTAAATATTTGGTGAATGATTGGATTGACTTGATATGATTGTATATATAGTAGTATATATCAATATATATATATATATTGCAATATGTATATATTGGAGTTGATATTCCCGCATTATATAGTGGATGAGACCCTATGCGCCGCATAATATCGGATGATAATATTTTAAACCCATATATCACGATATTCCACCTCGAAGTGGAATTGGTATTGTGCTAACGTCTGTGGATGCAGGGAAACAGGTTGGAGGGATCTAACTGGATTCCTCAAAATATGTAATGTTTGTTTAAATATTCCGTGTCCGATTATTGACATCCTGTGATGATTGTATTGATGTTTGAAATATTGGATGATATGGCTGGATTGAATATTTCAGTATAATGAGTTATAAAATCTATGGAATTGAATTTTTGAAAAGAAATAAAAGAATCAAAATTTAAGTAAAATAATTCAAGTGAATTGGAATAAAACTAATAATGAATTGGAAATAAAATAAAAATAAAGTGATTTGGAATTTTAACAAATGTGAAAAAGGAAAATTTAAATTCACAGGGGAGTAATAAATTTTAAACTAAAGTGACATTATTGTAAAGAAATAAGAATTTATTTTTAATTTAAGGATTAAATCTAATTAAAGGAGAAATAAGAAATTTTGGAAATCTGAAATTGGTATTTTAGTTAAAAAGGTTTTAACGCATAATGAAGGAATAAAAGCTGAAAGTTAATGTATCTTGAAATAAATGAAGTAAATAAGAAAATTTATTTCAAATGAAGCAAATTTGAAATCAATTGTAAATTGATTTAAGTGTTTAAAATTAATATTTAAAAGAGAAGTGGGATTGTGGAATGTATAAACTAGATTTATAAAGTGAAGTAAAATATCAGTGGATATTTTAAATATAAATTCAAGGTGGAAATTTATTAAGGAATGTGAATTTGTTTAAAAATAAATAGTGATTTATTTTTAAGATGTGAAAGGAAAGTATATTTCCTCTGAATAGCCAAGTACGTTTTCAAGGCAAACATTTTAAGTATAAGCTAAAGGTTTAAAGTTGTTTAAAAATATGTTTTAGAAAATCTATTATTTTTAAATGTATAAATTTAAAGCAATTATTTCTCAAATTTATTTAGTAGTAATTATTTAAAGATGACTTGGTGTTATGTTCTAAAAGTTAAAAATCTAGTTTATATTTTATTAAGTAGCTTTATTTTAAATATTCATTAAGTATATATTTTTGAATGAAGTATTAAAGTAGTTATAATTTAAATGTTTGTTTAAAGTATATTTTATAATATAATGTTTTAAATTATTTTAAAAATCTAAAGTGGTTTACTTGGTGATTTCAGTGGAAATAGAAAATATTTGGGAATTTATTTTCGAAAAGGGAAGAGGGTTTAAATTGTTTCCAAATGGGTTAAAAATGGAAATTTATCTTGTGAAGATATTTTGGAGTAAATAAATAATTTGGAAAATTATTTATTGTTTGATGGATGTTAATTGATATTTAAATAACCGACTATCAATATTGGCCAAATGCGCTGATCGTTTCGAAGAGACCGGGATCAAGATTAATTTCTCGAAAACCACTTCGATCCGGTTTGTACGTTTTCGTGGGGAAAACGAGTTTGGCATCGAAGATGGAATAGTGCCTTCAGTTCTGTTCGGACCCGGGACAGACTTGTATGGATGAATGCTTTCGGAACATCGTCAGCGGATGATGGGCATTCTAAGGGATATGTTCTATAAAGGTAACGCTTAGCCTCAAGCCTCATCAACCGGGAATGACTGAAAATCAGGGGTTATGCAGCAAGGCTTCGTGGGTAGCCCCCAGTTGAGAGTAAGGTCATCCCTGCCTAGATGTCCCTTTTTATTTCGGCTTAGTGGTGCGATTGCTGATCACAACCGTGGGGTGATCTTATTTGGAATTATCCAGTAAGGGATGATTCCGGCCTTGTGTTGCAGGGGAGTGGGCGTACTCCTCGGTACTGTGATCTAGGCCACGTACTGTGATAGGTGGTACCCCAGTGCCTAGTCATTCGTTGGAAATCCATTCTCCCTACGTGCCTTTACGGATTTTGTTTGTAGAACCCACTTTTGTGGCTAGTATGCTGGAATTTAATCATGTAACAATTTCAGCTATTTTAATAAGTATTTGTATATAGACACTATTATAATATCAGAGGATTTTATAAAAAGTGTTTTAGCTATCGTAAGGTAAAAACCCGACATGTTTATTTGTGGCGTGGTCTTACGAGATGCTTTTATTTTCAAAGGATTTTTGAAACTTTAATAATCAATTTGAGTGTGATTTTCTCACGCTGGTATTCCAGACTGACTCGGGTATTGTTTTATATGATGCTCGGGTCAGACCGACACTACTACAAAACAGGCCATTTGCATCGGTTGTTTACCCCCCTTTTGCATCAGTTCAACAACCGATGCATATGCAACCGATGCAACAAGCTTAACACTTTTGCATCAGTTCTGAAACCGATGCAAAACGGTCCTTTTTGCATCGGTTGTTACTAACAACTGATGCAAAATATCATGGTTGGTTGCTTGGACACTGCCCCCATGTTGCATCGGTTGTAATGAAAACCGATGCAACTAATCCCTCTATTGTATCGGTTTTTTATAACAACCGATGCAAACTAATCCCTCTATTGCATCAGCTATTTATACCTGATGCAAAAAAGCCATTCTCAGAAACCATTATTACAATACTCAAATAGACTATATATATATTATTGATTATAACAAACAATTATTGCATGCAATATTACTATCATTCAAAATTAAATTTGATGGCAAATACATAATCAGATTTAATAATTCTACAAAAGAATGAAAAACATAAATAAATTCTATAGAAAAATAAAATTAGAGGCATGAAACAGAAAAGTTACAACTGATATACTTGTCTAGAATCAATCAACCAAAGATGACTGAACTGTATGAAGGTAGTATCAATGTTGGCCAAGGAATTAGCAAGTATTGTAGATGAGGGTATTCCACAAGCTGTTTCTTGTATTGCTGTCTATAAATGAACGAACAGATGGCTCCCTTCCAAGATAATCTCTTATAATTTCATTTGGGTCTTTAGCTCCTCCTGGTGCCAACACCTGCATATGTATAGTTTAGTTGTTAGCCACTCCCAAAGAACTGAATGAAGAAGAAAACTGCCAATACATTACAAATCAAAATGTGCATACATGTGTATGAATGTGTACAAGTTCTTTACATACCAGCAGAGATAAAATACAAGCACTTATTTTAAAGTGAAGTGCTACAATATTGGTTCTTGGAAACTGCAGTTCCAAGGCATATCACTAAACATCGTAACTTTATAACTGTTCCCTATCTTTGAGTTGTTTCAAACCTTTCAATGCATTCTACCCCCAACAAATACAAATATGATGCAACTGATTACATATACATAACCTCGAAGTGATAGGAAAGGACATTACCTTATTCCTAAACTGCAAGCCAGCATTCTAATTTAGAAAAAAATCTTCAAACTTTGAAGCATAAACATCGGCAGCAAGAACCTGTAAGATTCTCTGAGGAATGAGCTCTGCTAAACATTAAATATAAAATACCTTACATGAAAAAACATACTTCACTATAAATGTTAGTATAGCAAACGGCTTCATAGCCAACTACGTAGCGAGGAAAACACAAAGCTGGGTTGGTTCCTTCTAATAAAGGTATCCCCAACATCACCTAAAAAATTAACCAAGATCAAAAGTTAAATCAAACAAAACAAAAACCCAAAAAATGAAATGAAAAATGTGCAAGAAAGGATATAAGGATTTAATAATGCTACGTTTACTTTCTATTCTAAACACTCCATTTATTATCCATACATGCATTGAAGAGAACACTATATTCTAATGCAAACCATGCAAAAGAAAAGATTTTCAAAATGTTTACTATTATATTAAATAAGAACATGTAAAATAAGCATACCTGAAGGAAGCCTTTCCTATCAGTTCAGCCAATGAGTTAAATTCAATTTGGATTCAGCTTCCAACATCTGAAGGAAGTCTTTCCACTATAGTCTGGCCTCTAGTCTTCTTTTTCGAAATCTGATTTACATCAATGTCTTCAGATTTCCATTGCTGTTTCAAGATTTCCATCGATTTGCAATAGTAGTGCATGCAATTGAGTTGCTTGCATTACCAACATAAGTGTTTTCCAAAGGTGGCTCAATATGCTCTCCCATTGCATTAGACCCGTTGAATGCATATGTGGATTCTTCGAGTCTTTTTTGATTGAGTGAAATCTTCTTGTTCATTGTCTTCTTTATACTTTTGATTATTTTCTGTAGGTAAAACAGAATTTTGAGCATGTCAGAGAACTATTATCAATAATTGAATTTCAAGCTATAAGAAAAACTACCATTATAAACAATCAGTTCGATTAGTCATTGAATTCCATAATGGATTAAGTAGACTATCTTATGAAAATAGAATTGTGGTGACTATGAATAAAAGTTCCCGAAACTAGATTCCCAAATTAAAGGAGCACTATTTCTCCTAGATATAACCTCCCGCGTTAATTTTGGACCTAACCTAAGAAAAAATGATATAACGCAGAACTTTGTTATTGATAACAAAGGAACTGATACACTACACGGATACAATAGAGCAATTTTTGAACCACCAAAAAACTACACTAGCATAAATGATATCGCCTAACACACATTTACCTTTTGTTAGCTAAACATCACGGAATTGAATTCAAGCATCTTTTATTGCATTTAGCAGTGTAATTTTATTTCATGTTTTTGCCTTGAGAAGGATAGAGGAATATGGAGCTACATTGTACACATCATCCCCAAATGGTATGCCTTTACGAACAATATCCTCAAGCGCTCCAAGATTTGTATCTACCTGCAATGATATAATGATATTTCCATATCAGCTCCATGCATGTGACATAGAACTATGCAGGCTAATAGTAGATAATATTTCAGTATACACATGACATTTCAGTTGGGCAATTGAAAATTCAATAACACGAAATAGTTGACCATATATTTTATTTCTAATCTTTGTGAAGCTTACTTTTATTTATTCTGAATTTGCTGCTATATTAATAGGGTGAGCATGAATGATCACCTGAAGTATTTATCAACTGAGAGTTGCAGTTGCACTCTTTGTACAAGCTTCTGCACTCATAGCATGAGATCCTACAAAACTCAAGCTTCCATGTGGTCCAACTCTATCAAGCAGAAGAGTTCATTAAATTAAACTAAACTACTGCAAGTACAAATTCAAAAGAGATCAAAAATGATTATCATAGAAAAGGAAATGTGCAGTTTAGTTATTCATCAACTAATTGTCAATCATGTAAACAGGATCAAAGGCACATAAATCGTAAAAATTTCTTACGAAGATCAAAGGCACATAAAGGGTATTTGGAAAAATTGGGAATCAGGTTTCTCACCGCCTGTTAGCACCAAAATTGGTCACTAACCTCGTAGAGAAAGATTGTGTAGAGATATAAGTGATGAAAGTAAATTAAACAGAGAAGACAATGCTAATTTAAATGCAGGAAGTAAGAACACCAAATTTATAGTGGTTCAGCGTAATTGCCTACGTCCACTTTGTTCAACTTTATTGATTTCCTTTATGGTTGATTACAAATACAATTTGTGAATCAAATGCTTGAGTGAAGTTGTTAAGTAGAGAAGATGAGTCTTGAAAATGGCAGAGTCTCCCCGGTGTTTTCTCTCCAAAAAAGGATCCCTTTCACTGTGACCCTGCCCCTCTATTTATAGGCAAATATGGGCTGGACTTCCCAAATGGGCTGGATGGCCGAACACTCCAGCCCCAGTACAGTGGTTGCTGCATGCCGAACCATGTATGTCGAACACCCTAATGCCGAACGAACCTTTCTATGCCGAACGGTATGCTTGAAGTGTGGGAAGTGCAGGATGGTTGTTAGTCGAAGCCGAACGTGCCCTTGTCTGATGCTCTTGACCGAATAATGCTTTCAGACCGAACGATGCATTCTGGCCGAATGCTAGTGTCATGTTGAAAGTTATTTACACCGAACGTTTTCTGGATGCCGAGCAGTCCTTCATGCCGAGTTCCAGCTGATGCCGAGTACTACGCCGAGTACTCCTGTATGCCGAGCAGTCCTTTACGCCGAGCTCCAGCTGGTGCCGAGTACTACGCCGAGTACTCCTGGATGCCGAGCAGTCCTTCATGCCGAGTTCCAGCTGATGCCGAGTACTACGCCGAGTACTCCTGTATGCCGAGCAGTCCTTTACGCCGAGCTCCAGCTGATGCCGAGTACTACGCCGAGTACTCCTGAATGCCGAGCAGTCCTTCATGCCGAGTTCCAGCTGATGCCGAGTACTCCTGGATGCCGAGCAGTCCTTTACGCCGAGCTCCAACTGGTGCCGAGTACTACGCCGAGTACTCCTGGATGCCGAGCAGTCCTTCATGCCGAGTTCCAGCTGATGCCGAGTACTACGCCGAGTACTCCTGGATGCCGAGCAGTCCTTCAAGCCGAGTAGTGGCCAATGCCGAGCACTCAGTTGCCTGGTCAAATCTCCAGAAAACACTTGCCCCCCAAAGTGTATTGCGTGGCCGAACGCGATGCGCTTTGAATCTGGTTCAATTTTTTCGTCTCGTCTCAAACCCTTGGCTAACCTCGAGCGGAGATGCCGCCTTTGTGAATTCCAGCGACTCAGGTGTGTGCCGAGCGTGTTCCAAATGCCGAACGAGACATTCGTAACCGAACGATGCTTCCTTGCCGAACGATACTTCAGTGCCGAACCATTATGTGTCGATGCCGAACGACATGACCTTGACCGGTTCCACCGGATATGGCCTTTTCGACTTCCCTTTCTGTCTATAAAAGTCGAGGCCTTCTTCCTCCTTCTCTTTTCACGCTCACTTCTCCTATCTTGTTTTCGAGAGACTCACTTGTTACCGGCCTACAAAGATTTAACAACTCTTCCTAACCCACTCGGCGCTGATCAAAATCGCGGTCCTCAACCCCAAACTTCTTCAAGTCATGATCTATTACATAGGTAACAATCCCTCTACTAAATCCTTAAAGGGGTTTCGACACGAGACACAGGTGATGTGTGGATTTTTAGGGCCATATGATGCGGAGGAAGGTTGGAGTTGGTTAGAATGCCGAACAGGATGGTTCGGTGTGGATGGAGGAAGGAAAGAAAAAAAGAAAAGGGAATGAAGTTACTGTGGAGGACGGTGTGTTTAAGCCAAATAGGATGTCGGGTATGTTCCCGGCCGAACGAGATTTTGGCCGGGCGATGCTTTTCCGAACAGTCACACATGCCGAACAACATAAATGCCGAATCACCACATATGTCGACCAATACAACTGCCAAACACCATATATGCCGAACGATATAACCGCCTAGGCCGAACAATATATGTGCCGAACAATATAACTGCCGAACACTACATACGCCGAACACCAAAAATGCCGACCAATATAACTGCCTAGGCCGAACAATATACGTGCTGACCTATACTTAGGATGAACAATACAATTGCCGAACAACATTTAAATGCCGAACAGTATAAATGTCAAACTACACTTAGGCCGGTTATTTTATAAATCATATGTCTTCTGAATCTGGAACTGTAATCACCACCAGGCGGGCTCTTTGAGACGGTCAGCGATGACGGTCTTCGAAGGCAACGATTCGAAGCTCATTTTTATATCTTCGAAATCTTTAGATTCTTATTGCTTGTACACAATTGCTTGCACTAGTTCACACACCACGTGGGGGGAAAACTCGTGTTGCTAATTCTAACGTTCAACGTTTTTTAAGTATAGTTCTCTCAAGCACTTAGCCAGGTTCGTTATTTATTTGGGATGTCGAGAAAATCTAGCTCCGCCACTATATTCGACAGGCCTGGGCCGTCATCAAGGCAAGGAGCCGTTGATACTTCTAATCCGTCGACTTCTCCTGCTCATAACTTGGCACCTGATGCTCTGGAGGCAACAGTCTTACAAGGCAATCCGATCGAGTCACAAGCCTCAAAGATCAACGAAGCTGCTCTGCAACGGATATGCTCCATTCACGGGATTCCTTTTGCCGACGTGTTAGTTCCTTCGAGACACGATCGTCCTCATCTGCCCCCAATCGGGTACACTACCTGCAACAAGTTCATGTGTTGGATGGGCAGCGTGCCTCCGTTCAATTTATTTCTCCGGGATGTTCTGCAGTACATAGACATAGCTCCGTCGCAGCTGCACCCGAACGGCCATGCATTTCTATATGGGACTTACTTACTTTTCATGGCCGTCTTCTCCAGACCTCCAACCGCCGGTGATATCAGATATATTTACATGTTCAAGAGACGGAAATACAGTCCTTCTTTTATGTTCCTCGAGCCATACCACAAATGCCAGATCTTGACAGGGGCCTGTAGCAAATTCACCCTGTACAAACAGGAATGGTTCTATGTGCGCTGCCCTTCTGGTTTCGCTAGGAGATGGGTTGAAGGCAGTAAGTCTCTCTGTCGAGTCACTATTCGTATTTGATCGGAGTCATGCTTTTCCTAACTCTTCATTTCATCTTTTCAGGTATCAACCCGCGCCCGGAAGGCCGAGGATATTCTGAGGCTATCGATGCCATTAGAGCTCTTCCTGCCGAGGATCGAGACATCCGAGTTATCATTTCAAATGAATCACTGTCGGGGTTCGGCTTGCTGGCTCCTGGTCGTCGGATCAGCCTTCCAGAAGGTGTTACCATTCCCAAACCTCGATCCGGTAAAGGGAAAAAACTTGCCGGATCGTCGTCGCGCCGCGCTCCCGACACGCACGAAGAAGGCGAGCGCAAAGAGGAAGATGCCCCTGAAACTCAGGGTGAGAATGCGGGTCCCGCTCAGAATCCGGCAGTCGAAGTTCATGACATTGAGACGTCGTCCTCCCCTTCGAAGGGAAAGAAGAAGTTAAAATATAAAGTTCAGAAGGAGAAAGTTGGTGGTACTTCAAAAGTCACACTTATTCCGCCTGAGAAAGAGGCTTCCTCACAGCATCTGGAAAGTTCTCTGAGGGGTCTGTCCAACCTGTCCATCCCCGATGATTTACTTAATTACGGGTTCGATGATCCTGAAGCTCTCAAATTCTCTTTGCCCGCTAGAGGCAATGTAGGAGTTCAACTCCCGGCTCAAGGAGACAACACTCCGATTAGCAAAGATAAACGAACGGGTCCGTCGGGGGGAACACTAGGACACACACGCACATGCGCATTCCATAATATACTTCAAGTCTTTTTAACTCGTGAATTCTCCTTAACTCGTTGTTATCTCCATTCTTTGCAGGTAATATGGGCCGCTCTCACGGACTTGATCGCCTTCAGGGGTCTTCTATATTCCATCACTCTGGACGGGATTCCGGTTCAGGCAGACGCAGGGACCGAGGCGAGTATGAAGATAGGGATAATCGTCCCCGAGAGTCGTCTCACCGCAAGAAGGCACATTCCAAATCTTCCCAATCCCGTGATCTTCCTCCTCCAACTAATCCGGATAGAGAGAAGTCTTTACAGAAGGGTTATCACTCTGATGTTCCTCGAGAACAACATTCTAGTTCATCAAGTACAAGGCAAGTTCGAGAGCAACGTAAAAGAACGGAGTTTTCAAAGCCTCCTCCTCCTACTCCTGCGGTGGACCCAACTGTTGCGGAAAAGATGGTCGATCTTAAGGCCAAGTTTCCAAAAATTTGCTTCGATGGTCTGAAGTTCCTCCCGGCCATTCATCATATTCCCGGGCATGTGAAGCAGAGTGCCATTGCCTGCAATAACGACGTCTATGTTCAACATGACGCGTTTGTGCACTTGGTGGAGAAGGTCTCAGAAGTATCTGTTGAGCGTCAACACGAGATTGACCGTCTTAATCTGGAGGCTGACAGCGATAAGAAAATCATCAAACTCCAAGACGAAGAGCTTACTTCGTATAAGTCAAAGCTAGAAGCCGCTGAACAAAGCGCAAAAAATACTGCTGAGGCAGTCACTCGTTTAGAGGCGGCTCACAAAAAAGAGCTTGACGAAGCAGTCCAGCGCAGCGGTGCCCTCGCCCTAGAAAAAGACTCTGTCCAAAAGGAAAGGGACGCACTCGCCACCCAAGTCAAAGAGCTGAAAGAATTACTCTCCAAGGAGAAGGAGGATAAGGTAGCTACTCAAGAAGAATCACAACGATACTGTGACGAGATCGTTGCTACCCGACTCCTGAAAACAAAGCTCGATGACGAACTCACTGGGGTTGAGAAAATGAAGGATGAGGCCCGTGAGGAGGGCAAAAGAGAGGTTGCGGAGGAGATTGATTCTCGCCTCGAGGCGGCCGCGGAAGCCGGCAGGGAAGAGGTCAAAAACATGTTTGACCCGTTAATTGCTGAATATGGAGCCCGCGTCCTTATGCACCGCGACTTAACATTCTTGGGCGAAGGCTACCTTGAATCCCTAGCTGAGGCCTGGGAAACTTTGATAAGGATTAGGAAGATCGAGTCAGGCTCCGAAGAGGTCGATGAGGAGGCCCTGGTGAAGGAGTTCCTTAGGGGAAATGAGCCATCGGACTTATCCACAGCATTGGCACTTTACAGCAAAGGCTCTCCCCTTCCAAAAGAGAAAGATGGTGAAGCTGGCCCGTCTGGGGTTAATATTACTGCTCTTCATACTGCTGCTCAATCTGCTACCCAATCGGCCAATCTGCCGACACTTGATCCATTTGAGCAGCATGTGGGTTATGACCCCGAAGACCCCGGGCTCAGTGCTCATGTGCTATCACCTATCCTGGAGGGTGAAACCCCACGCGCCACCGATAGCCAACCGAGACCTGGTAGGAAATTCTTCTTTCTCTAGAAGTTGAAAGATCCCGTCATTTTTCAGCAATGGTTATTCGTTCTAACGCCCATTCTTTATATTTTCATGTAGGTTGTTCTGACGCCGAGCCAACTCCGAGGAGCGATGACGCCAAGGAGGAAGCAGAGAAAACAAGTGATGTTGCTCATGCGGGAGTAACTCCCGGTCCAGACGCTCAAGTGATCGGGGCGCTAGATGATGACAAGCTTGATACTTCGTCTCCTGCCGAAGGAAGCGATGGAATTGAAATCACTGGCGCCTCTGAGCATACTTCAGAGATGAGCATGAAGGACCGTCTCGCCGACGAGGAGAAGAAAAAAGTCAAAGTCAAAGTTGAGTCTGAAATACTGGAACTCACTGACCCGCGGAACAGACCTTTGAAAATCATTCTCCCGGGCAGGTCCAAACCACTAGATGTTCCGTCTCCTACTCCCGACTCCGTTTCTCTAGCAAGCAAAAAGTCCAAGAAAAAGCGTGAGGGAGAGGAGTCGTCGGAAACAACGAAGGAAGACAAGAAGAAGAAGTCGAAGAAATAATCGATACACTCGTTCAATGAGTTTTTTGCTTAAGTCTTGTAATTACTTTTATCTTCCACAACTTGTAGTTTGTATAGAGAGGTCTGAATTTTGTAGGAGTGATCATGTATCCCCATTTTGGACCTATTGAATAAAGTTTTTAGCTTCTTTTTCGCTTGAGTGATTCTCTTGTCTTTCCTTAGTTTGCTGACTAATTGTAGCCATAACTCAAGTTCTTATGAGTTGCATTATCTCCCGGTCCATTCTTGTGCTGTTCAAACATTTTTGGACATGGCGTACCTCTCGTCCCATATCTTTCGAGTACTTGGTCTTCTTGCTGACTCTGTGCTCCGGGGACTTGGACGCTTGAAACAGTTTATACTCTAGTCCGCGCTCCGGGGAATTAGAGTACTCCGCTCCGCACTTCGGGGATCCGGAGATTTGAAATCGTTTATACTCTAGTCCGCGCTCCGGGGACTTAGAGTACTCCGATCCGCGCTCTGGGGATTCGGAGATTTGGAATCGTTTATATTCTAGTCCGCGCTCTGGGGACTTAGAGTACTACGATCCGCGCTCTGGGGATTCAGAGATTTGGAATCGTTTATACTCTAGTCTGCGCTCTGGGGACTTAGAGTACTCCAATCCGCGCTCTGGGGATTCGGAGATTTGGAGTCGTTTATACTCTAGTCCGCGCTCTGGGGACTTAGAGTACTCCGATCCGCGCTCTGGGGATTCGGAGATTTGGAATCGTTTATACTCTAGTCCGCGCTCTAGGGACTTAGAGTACTCCGATCCGCGCTCTGGGGATTCGGAGATTTGGAATCGTTTAAACTCTAGTCCGCGCTCTGGGGACTTAGAGTACTCCGATCCGCGCTCTGGGGATTCGGAGATTTGGAATCGTTTATACTCTAGTCCGCGCTCTGGGGACTTAGAGTACTCCGATCCGCGCTCTGGGGATTCGGAGATTTGGAATCATTTATACTCTAGTCCGCGCTCTGGGGACTTAGAGTACTCCGATCCGCGCTCTGGGGATTCGGAGATTTGGAATCGTTTATACTCTAGTCCGCGCTCTGGGGACTTAGAGTACTCCGATCCGCGCTTTGGGGATTCGGAGATTTGGAATCATTTATACTCTAGTCCGCGCTCTGGGGACTTAGAGTACTCCGATCCGCGCTCTGGGGATTCGGAGATTTGGAATCGTTTATACTCTAGTCCACGCTCTGGGGACTTAGAGTACTCCGATCCGCGCTCTGGGGATTCGGAGATTTGGAATCGTTTATACTCTAGTCCGCGCTCTGGGGACTTAGAGTACTCCGATCCGCGCTCTGGGATTCGGAGATTTGAAATCGTTTATATCTAGTCCGCGCTCTGGGGACTTAGAGTACTCCGATCCGCGCTCTGGGGATTCGGAGATTTGGAACTGTTTATACTCTAGTCCGCGCTCTGGGGACTTAGAGTACTCCGATCCGCGCTCTGGGGATTCGGAGATTTGGAATCGTTTATACTCTAGTCCGCGCTCTGGGGACTTAGAGTACTCCGATCCGCGCTCTGGGGATTTGGAGATTTGGAATCGTTTATACTCTAGTCCGCGCTCTGGGGACTTAGAGTACTCCGATCCGCGCTCTAGGGATTCGGAGATTTGGAATCGTTTATACCCTAGTTCGCGCTCTGGGGACTTAGAGTACTCCGATCCGCGCTCTGGGGATTCGGAGATTTGGAATCGTTCGTACGAGTCTGTATGTCGTTTATACTCTAGTCCGCGCTCTGGGGACTTAGAGTACTCCGCTCCGCACTCTAGGGATTCGGAGATTTGAAATTTGTTTACACGGGTCTGTGTGTCGTACAGAATTACGTAATTTGTCATCCAACTATAAGATATAGAAACTTCATAGAGAATACGGCTTCAAGCCTTTATTAATGAAAATCAACTAAACTGCCCGATTACAACTTTTGAAAGGAAACTTAGTTATGACTGAATGGAAATAACAGTGCCTAAAACAAGAAGGAAAACATGCTAAATGTAATAGTGCCGCAAATGTTCACTGTTCCATGCTCGGGGGAGTGTCGCGCCATCAACGGTCGCTAGCTTGAATGTTCCTTCTCCAAGCTTCCATTCAATGGCGTACGGACCTTCCCAGTTGGGATTCATGCGTGATGGTACCGGGAAGACTCGTTTCAGAACGAGATCACCCACATCAAAGGTTCTTGGGCGGACTCTGCCGTCGTAGTAACGCTTGACTCGATGTCTGTGCGCTGCCGCCCTTAATTCAGCTTCTTCACGCTTTTCGTCGACGCAGTCTAGTGGTTCCAGCAAGAGGTTTTGGTTCGTCTTGGGATCATAGTATGTCACTCGGTGCGATGGAACTTCAAGCTCCACGGGTATAACGGCTTTAGAGCCGTATGCCAAGGCGAACGGAGTGTGGCCGGTCGCGGACTTGTGGGTAGTTCTATACGCCCATAATGCTGTCGGGAGTTCATCTACCCACTTGCCTCCAACCTTCTCCAGACGCTTTTTCAATATGGACTTGATTATTTTGTTAACGGCCTCGACTTGTCCGTTAGCTTTTGGGTGTGCAACGGCGGCGAACTTTTTCTCGATGCCGTACTTTAAACAGAACTCTTTGAACTCTCTACTTTCAAATTGCGTCCCGTTATCCGTGATGATGGTGCGTGGAAGGCCAAAGCGGCATATAATGTTTCGTACAACGAAGTTAATGACCTTCTTTGAGGTGATCGTGGCCAAAGGCTCTACCTCAGCCCATTTCGTGAAATAGTCGACTGCAACTATCGCGTATTTCGCACCACCTTTGGATATAGGTAAAGAGCCGATTATGTCGATCCCCCGGATTGCAAACGGCCAGGGACTAACCATTTGTGTGAGTTCCGTTGATGGAGCTCTCGGGATTTTCGCATATCTTTGACACTTGTCACACTTTCTCGCGTAGTCTACGGCGTCCCGGTTTATGGTTGGCCAATAATACCCATAGCGGAGGATCTTCTTTGCCAGTGTTTGCCCCCCAGTATGGTCGCCACATTCCCCTTCATGAACTTCTCTTAAGACCCGCTTTGTCTCATCATGAGCGATACATCGTAACAACGGGACTGAGAATCCCTTTCGATACATTAACCCATCCTGCATCACGTATCGCGCGGCCTTTCGAAGAACCTGGCGTCTTTCGCTTCTTTCTTCTGGTAAAGCCCCGGTCGTTAGGTACAGTTTGAATGGGGTTATCCACGAGTCCTTCTCGATTTCTGTTTCCAACACACGATCGACTTTCATCTCGTCTATGCTCGGGGCATGCAAGACTTCGACGGGATACAATCCCATTTGTTGCGCATCGTCGGTACTCGCGAACTTAGCCAATAAGTCGGCTTCTTTGTTCTGTTCGCGGGGGATATGTGAGATGTCATAACGCTCAAGATTTGATAGTAGTTCTTGGACCTGAATGAGGTACGGAGCAAGCTTTCGTCCCTTTGCTTGGTAGTCTCCCCGTACTTGGTAAACCATCAATTGCGAGTCACAAAAGATTTCGACTGGTTCGATCCCGAGTTCCCTAATGAGCTTCAAGCCAGCGATCAGTGCTTCATATTCGGCTTCGTTATTTGTAGCCGGGAAATCGAGCTTCAAGGCATAACAGATCGATCGGTTTTCCGAAGTTACAAGAACTACGCCCGCGCCGGAGCAACGGTCGTTTGATGCACCGTCAGTGTATAATTTCCATCGAACGGGGGGAATGATGTCGTGATCGTCCGGTTTGATGGGTATGGTAAATTCAGCGATGAAGTCTGCTAACGCTTGCCCTCGAATGGCTCTCCATGGTAAGTACGCGATATCGAATTGGCTCAACTCGATGTTCCATCTTAGCAATCTTCCAGAAGTTTCCGGCCGTTGGAGTACCTGCCTCAGGGGTTGATCGGAATAAACACCGATTGAATGTGCTTAAAAGTACGGGCGAAGCTTTCGTGATGCAATCACCAAGCAATAAGCCAATTTCTCTATTTTAGGGTAATTCCTCTCGGCCCCTGTTAAACGTTTGCTAACATAATACACCGGCTTTTGGACTCGATCCTCCTCTCGTACCAAAGCCGCACTTATCGCATGTGGGGATACAACCAAGTATACGTACAACATCTCATGGTCAACTGGTTTTGATAGCATTGGTGGGCTCTCCAGATGCCTCACCAAATTCCGGAATGCTTCCTCACAGCTAGACGTCCATTCAAAATTTCTCTTTCCTTTTTTTATTATGTCAAAGAACGGGATGCACTTGTCAGTTGCCTTAGATATAAATCGACTCAGCGCAGCTACTTTTCCGTTCAAGCTCTGTACCTGCTTTATAGTCCTGGGCGCTTGTACATCTCGGATAGCTTGGATCTTTTCTGGGTTGGCTTCGATTCCCCTAGCGTTGACGATGAATCCCAAAAACTTCCCTGATGCAACGCCGAAAGAACACTTCAACGGGTTGATCTTCATGCCATAAAACCTGAGTATGTCGAACATTTCAGCCAAGTCTTGAATGTGGTCGTTTCACCGTCGTGACTTCACGAGCATGTCATCCACATAGACTTCCATGGTTTTACCCAGCTGATCCTTGAACATTCGATTCACCAGACGTTGGTAAGTTGCTCCAGCATTCTTCAATCCAAAGGACATCACTACATAGCAATACAGTCTGACATTTGTAACGAAGCTGGTGTGTTCTTGGTCCGGAATATGCATTGGGATTTGGTTGTATCATGAGTACGCATCCATGAATGACAGTAACTCGTGTCCTGCGGTGGAATTGACCAACTGATCGATCCTAGGCAACAGGAAACTGTCCTTAGGGCATGCTTTGTTCAAGTCGGAATAATCTACGCAAGTCCTCCATTTCCCATTCGCCTTCTTTACTAGCACGGGGTTGGATACCCATTCAGGGTAGAGGGCGTCGCGGACGAACCCATTTGCTTTGAGTTTGTCCACCTCCTCTCCAAGAGCGGCGGATCTCTCCGGATCCATTCCTCTCCTTTTTTGCTTGACTGGGACGTATTTCGGGTATATGTTCAACATATGACTCGTGATGGCGGGAGAAATCGCACACATATCAGAATGCGTCCAGGCGAAAACATCAAGGTTCGCCCGGAGGAAGTCGCTAAGGTCTTCAGTCATTGCGGGGCCTAGCTGTGATCCGATCTTCAGTATTCGCGAAGGGTCATCACGGCTAACTGAAATGTCAATCGTTAATTCAGCCGGTGACGCCTTCTCTTCCCTGGGTTTCTCATCGTCGTCTCTCGGATCTATATCTCCGTAGATCCGAGAACTATGGCCGAGCCAGGGCTCGGGCACTACTTGTCAATTATCCGCATTGAGGATGCGGACGGGATTGTCCGCAACCTTTCCTTTCTCCCTCCGGTGGGCCTCTCGGAGCTCCGCCACATAACAGGAACGACCAACTGCTTGGTCGCCGTGAACAATGCCTACTCCTTTGTCAGTCGGGAACTTCAAAGTTAAACACCACGGGGCTAACGCTGCCCTAAACTCTGCCAGGGCCGGCCGACCCAAGAAAACGTTATACGGAGAGTCCACATCCAAAATAACAAAGGGTAGAATTCGCACTCTCCGACGCTCGCCTTGTCCCAGTTCAACTGGTAACTCGACATATCCCACTGCATCAGTTGCAGCGCCGTTAAAGCCGTGAATACGAGCTTTGGATGGTTTCAAGTCTTTTGTTTCTAGCTTCATTTGATCGTAGGCCTTCTTGAAGATGATGTTGACTGAACTTCCAGAATCAATCAGAATTCTTTTTACATATGATGGTCTGATCGTTGTAGATATGACCATGGGGTCGATGGTCGGAGCCTCTACCTGATCAGCGTCTCTGCTTCTGAACACAATATCGTCTGTCATTATGCGCTGCTGCTTAGCAGGGGCTCCGTCCTCCACGTTCGAACAACACTCAAAATCTGCATGCTTCAAGGAACTTGCATATCGCTCCATCTCCTGCCAATTCTTATCCACGGGGTGAGGCCCGTTGATAATTGTATTTATGACCAGTCTACCAACGGTCCGGGCAGGCTCCTCAGGATGACGCGGAGCTGGTGCACGACCTGGGTTGGACGTTCCCTGCCCTCCTTCCTGTGGATCCTTTACAAATTCTTGCAACTTCTTCTGTCTGATCAACTTCTCGATAGCGTCATGCAGGTGTCTGCACTCTTCCGTGTTGTCCCCATAAGTTTCATGGAAGCGGCAATATTTCCCGGTCCGCTTCTGTTCCTCGGTTGATTCTTTCGGACGTGGCTTTCGGTATTGAAAAGTATTACAGGTGGATAGGTAAATGTTTTCAAGTGGGGCGTTTAGCGGAGTGTACTCGCTGTAGCTTGGAATTCTCGACTTCCACTTTCCTGCTTCTTTTCTTTTCCCTTGACTCCTTCCTCCAGACTCCTTGGGTTGCCCAGGCTTGTTCTGGACATTGACTTGGACCTTTCCCGAGCTGTCTCTAGATTGCTTCACAGCAATGTTGCTCTTTATTGACTCTTGGACAGGTCCTGGCGCCTTATCTCGTCGTACCCACCTAGCTTCCTCTCTTCTTATGAACTGGTGTGCCTTAGAGTAGAAACGCTCTAGCATAGTTGGAGGTTTTCCTGCCAGCCAGTCTCCAAACTCAGAGTCTGGATCCACACCTCTCATTACAGCCATCAGAATTGCATGGTCATTGGGATTACTGACTTCAGTTGCTGCTACGTGGAATCTTTGCAAATATTCCTTCAACGATTCCCCAGGATTTTGGATTACACTTGATAGAGACATCACGTCCTTTGGGCGCGTAGTGTGTATCCTGAACTGCTCAATAAACTTCTTTGCCAACTCCTCGAAATTTGATACGGATCGCGGAGGAAGTCGGGTGAACCACATAGTAGCGATCCCAGATAGAGTAATCGGAAAGCACCTACACTTGGTGGCATCATTCGCTCTGGCTGAATCCATCATCCATTCGTACCTCATGACATATTGTCTAGGGTCAGTCTTTCCTTCATATGCGGGAATAGTAGGCATACTAAACTTCCTGGGGTACGCCGCCTGCAACACAACATCCGTGAACGGAGTATGACTTCTTGACACTCCCCAATCATCATTCGATAACCCCTGATTTTCCTTCATCAACTGCCTGATCATGGCTGTCAGATCTAGTGTCTGTATGGAAGGCGGAAGGTTGGAGTCTGTTCTACGCGCCTGTCCATGCTGATGCCTCCTCTCCTAGCGATCTGCCAATCGTGCGTCTTGAGGTTCGACATCGTTAGCATTTTGATGATCTGGGCCTCTATCTTCCATCTGTATCCCGGTCCTGAAGCTTCCAGCTCTTGCTTGGTCGCGGTCTCCAGCTGTTCGAACAGCAGCATCTGCTCGCGCAACATCAGTCTTACGGCGTTTGCGCCTGGGAGGTTCATCAGAGGAAGTAGAGTTGTCAGATGAGGAGTAAGCAGCGGGATTGCCCCCGGCATTCTGTTGTTGCTGTTGAGTAAGTTGTGCCATCAGGTTGGCATTGGCTTGCATCTGCTCTCCTAGTTGTCTCCTACTTTGCCTGAGCTCTCTCATCAAGTCGTTGAACTCTATTCTGGTGACAACTGGAGTTTGGTTCTGAGTGGCAACTCCTGTATTTGGAATTGCTGGTTGATTGCTAGGCCCTGCTTGTTGCACGCTAGCAGTCTCGTGGGCATCCGCATTATGAGAAGCTGACCTGGTACGTAGTCTTGCCATTGTAGAGTTATTGGTATGAACTCTGAGAAGAATCAACGGATGTCCTATCATTGAGTCGGATCTTCTTTGGGGGATTTGTTCAATCCAGTAGCTTCAAAGCAGATCCTTGAGGTCTGAGAATTCAATTCTCAGTGAAAGCACCAAAGTGTTAGCACCAAAATTGGTCACTAACCTCGTAGAGAAAGATTGTGTAGAGATATAAGTGATGAAAGTAAATTAAACAGAGAAGACAATGCTAATTTAAATGCAGGAAGTAAGAACACCAAATTTATAATGGTTCAGCGTAATTGTCTACGTCCACTTTGTTCAACTTTATTGATTTCCTTTATGGTTGATTACAAATACAATTCGTGAATCAAATGCTTGAGTGAAGTTGTTAAGTAGAGAAGATGAGTCTTGAAAATGGCAGAGTCTCCCCGGTGTTTTCTCTCCAAAACAGGATCCCTTTCACTATGACCCTCCCCCTCTATTTATAGGCAAATATGGGCTGGACTTCCCAAATGGGCTGGATGGCCGAACACTCCAGCCCCAGTACAGTGGTTGCTGCATGCCGAACCATGTATGCCGAACACCCTAATGCCGAACGAACCTTTCTATGCCGAACGGTATGCTTGAAGTGTGGGAAGTGCAGGATGGTTGTTAGTCGAAGCCGAACGTGCCCTTGTCCGATGCTCTTGACCGAATAATGCTTTCAGACTGAACGATGCATTCTGGCCGAATGCTAGTGTCATGTTGAAAGTTATTTACACCGAACGTTTTCTGGATGCCGAGCAGTCCTTCATGCCGAGTTCCAGCTGATGTCGAGTACTACGCCGAGTACTCCTGTATGCCGAGCAGTCCTTTACGCCGAGCTCCAGCTGGTGCCGAGTACTACGCCGAGTACTCCTGGATGCCGAGCAGTCCTTCATGCCGAGTTCCAGCTGATGCCGAGTACTACGCCGAGTACTCCTGTATGCCGAGCAGTCCTTTACGCCGAGCTCCAGCTGATGCCGAGTACTACGCCGAGTACTCCTGGATGCCGAGCAGTCCTTCATGCCGAGTTCCAGCTGATGCCGAGTACTCCTGGATGCCGAGCAGTCCTTTACGCCGAGCTCCAGCTGGTGCCGAGTACTACGCCGAGTACTCCTGGATGCCGAGCAGTCCTTCATGCCGAGTTCCAGCTGATGCCGAGTACTACGCCGAGTACTCCTGGATGTCGAGCAGTCCTTCAGGCCGAGTAGTGGCCAATGCCGAGCACTCAGTTGCCTGGTCAAATCTCCAGGAAACACCGCCCGATCCTTAACTAATTGGGAATTCCTGAAGATCGACTCATATATGCTCTGGTCTACGCCATGTCACCTTGCTAGTTCCCGATCATATTTGTTCCTCTCTCGTATTTTTCTTTGCATTATGATATCATGCTGGCAGGTGTAACTAGATCTGGATGTGGAATATCAGTTAGCCTTCTGCTCATAGAGATAATTTCACGATCAAAGATGAATTCAAGTACTTATCTGAAGTTTAACGTCTTTAAGCACCTAGGAGTCTTGCTGGTAGTGTATCTTCACTCTTCGAATTCACTTGAGAACTTTGCTCGCTTCTCAAATTACATGTCTGAGATTAATTTACATACAATCAAAGAATAATTACAATCAAGTTCATAACGAGCAAGCTCTAGGTCATAATTTGTTTGCTTCTCCGCCTAGGAGCTCGAAGCTGCATAAGAAATACACTCAAATTACTTTCTAGCACGTATCTCTGCATTTAGAAGGAAGATTGGAGGAATAAATTGAACTCGGCTGAAGCTTCTGCTTTGCGTTGGATTTTTAGTAGCCCCGCCATTTGATTTCTTAGCAAGTAACACTAAACTGGGCTTCATTGAATGCTCTGTTCGGTTTATATACAAGATGTTTATGGATGGTTCCTGATAGCGGTTCCAAATCATGTAAACAACGATTTCCAAATCGCGAGTTCCTAATTCACCGAGACCAACTACACGTGACCAACCCACCAGCAACTGAAATCCCCAAATCAAATTCAACGCATCAAATCCCCTAGAATCCGCAACTGAATTTGAGAATTGCTTACGAGAGCCGATTTTGATTTGGCTTTGAGATTTGCTTTTGAATTCGAATCGAGACATGAGTTTATAAATTGACATTAGATTTCATTTGATTTGAAGTCGTTCAATTGAACGAATATAAAGTTCCTTTTATTTTCTTCTTAACGGGTTACGAGGGAAGTGGAGGGATAAATGAAAGCTAAGCGGGAAATGAAAAGTTAAGGGGAGGGAAAATGAAAGTTGGAGTAGCAAACCGATGGAAAATGAATGCAAACTAATGTAGTTGCATCGGTTGAATTTAAAACCGATGCGACTAAAACTATTTGTACGTACAAATTGCATCGGTTATTGGTGACAACCGATGCAAATTTGATTTTTTATTACCTATTGCTTTTCACATACCAATTTCATCGGTTATTAAGATGGAACTTATGCAAATAGTTCTATTTGCATCAGTTTTTACTTCAACTAATGCAAATGAGGCGAAGCAATATGCACTTTTTGTACTAGTGCGAGTATTATAGGATACAGGGTATGATGTTGTGGAACTCAGAGATGAGCTGGATGGCGAGACGTATCTCCCGTACTTATTTATATATATTCCGCTATGTTGATTGCTGTACTCTGTTATATTGAGGACATGATATGATTATTGTCCAGTTGTATGTAAGTGCACTCTGATGTATACTCTGATGATGTATTGTATAAACAAATATAGTTTTAATTTTTGTAAAGATCTGATATTGTTTATTATATTTTATTCCGCTGTGATGGTTAGATTCTGATGTTGTTTCTACTTTCTTCTTCTACCTCTTTCTTCTTCAACCCAAATGGTTCGTATTTCCGTTCTTCTTGAGTTCATTAATGGAGATTAATGTCAATTCAAGAGGTACGGAATTGCGGGTCGTTTCAGTAATGATCCAAAATTTTGGTTATTTGAAATTGAAATATTTAATTGATTTTTAAATATTTAAAAGTTAATTTTTTAGATTTAATAACTTGATTTCAAATATAACGATTTATTGTATAATTTAATTGTTGAATTTAATAATTTAAAAATCGTTTAAATAATTTAAATCTTGGATTTTATTTGGATTAAAATGATTTAAAGTCTTATTTAATTTCTATTAATAAGAAGTAAGATGATAAATTTTTTAAATTGGATTTATAAGTGATTTACTCGATTTTAAAAATAACTTGTTTTAATTAACGAGTAAAAATAGCCTTCCGGGGCACAGTCTCGGATTTCGACGAAACTAGTGTCATTGGGTCCGTAATAATGAATTATAATACACCGTCAAATTTCGTAGCGATCAGATGCACCATTTGGTCATACAAAATAGAAACACGTTGAACTTAATAACAGAAATTTAATATAATAATTAGGTTCAAAAAGCTATCTTCTGCATACGATCGAATTGGGGCTCGAAACTTGTTCCATTCCATTCGGAATAGGGGTACAACATTAGGAACGTCAGGCGATACACCTCGATTGGGGTCTGTAAATTTTAGCTAGATATTTTGAATTTTTAAATAATATATTTTTATCATTTAACTTTCACAGCCCGTTCCATCAGCCACCCTACCTACCTGTGCAAGCCACCCTATACGAGGCCCTCTTGTAACGATTCAGATTTTTCATCGTTCGATTTTGAATATTTAAATGGTTTTAAAAATTGAATTTGGGATTTATAATTTAGTTAGAAATATTTTAAAACCGAAATTTCAAGCGATTTCGTAAATTTTTGAAACCGTTAATTTAATCGACACGTTAAAATAGCGATTCGGGACACAGTCTTGGAGTTCAACGAAACTAATTCCATTGGATCCATAATAGTGTATTATTATCGAATTTAAAATTTCATAGTGTTTGGATTTATCGTTTGGTCGTATGGGATAGAAACGCGTAGGAATTAATATCGAAATTTAATATAATAATAAGGTCCAAAAAGCTATCTTCTCCATACGATCGAATTAGGACTCGAAACCTTTTCCATGGCGTTCGGAATAGGGGTATAACATTATAAACGCTTAGTCCATTTGATGTATTGAATTGTTGTACTCTGATAGTGCTATGTATATTAACAGTACAGTTCTTGTTTTTAAAATCTGTTATTACATACATTATATTTTGTTCCGCTGCAATTGTGAGATTCTGTGTTGTTATTTATTTTCTTCTACCTTTTTATTTTTCACCCCTAATAAACTGGTATTTCCGGCACTCGACTACTCGGCATTCTATACAATGGATGTGTTAATGTCGATTTTCGAGGGTCGAAAACCCTGGTCCGTTACAGTTAGTATCAGAGCTAAAGGTTAAGCGAGAACCTTGGCTCTGGTGGGGATTACTCATTAGAGATAGAGTCAGTAGTACTCTAGAATGAGTTTGAGTGTATTTCTAAATATGAGTGCGTATTTCTTAGTGAGTATGAAATCTTTAATATTATGTTGGTTGATTTATTGAGTGGCTTATGAATTCTGGTCAACACAGTCTGTACAACTATATCGATAGGGGTTTCTAAACACTTGAATAGGGTAAATCGACACAGTATTGTTTTGGGATAGGGTAAATGAAATAATTTTACCCAAATTATATTTTGACATAAAAGAAATAATTTCTGAAATTATTATACGTAATTGGAGTGTTTGTATGATAATATTATAATCAATATAAAATTGGAAATGGTTTATATAACCAAATGAAGATTTGTATATGTATTAATTATACAAATGGGTTATAATTAAAATTGGATTCAAACCAGAATCTAAAAATTTAAATCCCAGGAAGTTTGGAATTTTTTTTTTCAAAGTGGTGTGGAAAAATAATAATAAGAGTATTATTTTTGGAAATATTTTCGAAAGGAAATTTGTTTTAAAATGGATTTTGGAAGAGAGATAGCACTAAACTCACTTCAATCGTAGGAAAATAATTCCGGTGATGACTGTAGCATCATCAGTATTCATTTTTGAGTTTCTAGGTGACGGATTGCTACCATAGCAATTTGATAGGGAGATTTTTGTGAAAAACAAATGCTGTTTTAGAAATTCTGAGGGAATTGTTTTGGATAAAAATCAAGTTGATTTTTGAAAGTTGAAGGAAATGGTTTGTTAAAAACAGAGTTATATATATATATATATATAATTTCAAATGGTTTGAAATAAGTACCGGGTGTTGAATTCTGGAATTTCTAATCAAAATGAGAAGTGAAATCAGAAGAGGATAGGATTTGAAATAAAACTTGAAAGAGGTGAACTTCAAGATGAAGTTAAAATTTTAACTTATGTAAATTAACTAAATTGAATTCGTAAAAGAAAATTTGAAGGAATTGGAATTTAACTTAAGTAAAGGTTAAAGAAAATAAATTAAATGAAGTGGTTATAATAAATAAGATGAAATGAAAAGAACGTAATGAATTAACTATGTATAAAGTGCATATGAATGTGTAAGTAAATGAAATAAATAAGTATAAGTAAGGGAGTGTAAAGGCCTGCAAATCCATACCTCTTGAGTCGACCATAATTCACATCAGTTCAACTCAATTTGAAGGGAAAATGCGAATCTGTAGGGTGAAGAAGAAGAAAGAGGTAGAAGAAAAATAAAACAACAACACATAATCTCACAATGGCAGCGGAACAAAATATATTATATAACAACAGATTTTAAATACAAGAACCGTGTTGTTAATATACATACCATATTCAGAGTACAATATACGACAATCAATCTGGACAATTTAATAACTAGTCCTCACACAGCAGAAATACAAATCTACGGAAATACGTCTTGTCATCTAGCTGGTCTCCTGAGCTCCATAGCATCCTATCCTGAATCTGTAATACTCGGTCTGACCCGAGCATTATAATAAAATAACACCCGAGTCAGTCTGGAAACCAGCATGGGAAAAACATACTCATATTGAATTATTAGAATTATCAAAATACTTTGAAAGCAAAGGTATCTCGTAAGACCGCGTCATGCATAAACACGATGGGTTTTTCCTTTACAATAACTAAAACAATTTTTATCAAAATCATCTGATATTATAATAGTGTCAAAGTACAAATACTTATTCAAATAGCTGAAATTGTTACATTAATTAAATTCCAGCATACTGGGCTCTACAAACAAAACCGTAAGCTCGTATTGGAAATGGATTCCAACGAATGACTGGGCCACTGGGATACCTCCCATCACAGTTCACCTCTAGAACAATGTACAAAGGACCGTCGCCGGGATCCCCTAACCTGGATATATTGAATATGTTATCACCCCGGGTGTTCCCACCCTTACTATCGAGCGATCCTTCTTTCATGCACAACCATATCCATAATATAAAGGTTTCCGAGGACATCTGGAAAATTGATAACATACCCTACTTGGGCGCGACCCACTTAGCCTTGCTGCATCTCCCATGTTTTAGTCATTCCTGGTTGATGAGGTTCGAGGCAAAGCGTTACCTTTCAATAACAATTTTACTTAGAATGCTCATCGTCCTCCAATGACGATGTTCTGATAGCATTCGTCCATCCAAGTTGTCCTGGGTCTAGACAAACCGAATCACCGTCTTCAACATCTTCATGGTATTCATTCGTTACTTTCAAACTGAATCGAAGTGGTTTTGGATAATTAAATCCGATCCCGGTCTCTTCGAAATGATTAACGAAATTGGCCAATATTGATAGTCGGTTATTTAACTATCAATAAAACATCCATAAGAAGTCACTAGGCCTAATTTTATAAATCTCCAAAATATTTATACCAAAACATCTTCACCAAGATATATATTCAATCTCTTCAATATTTCTATATTTGAAACAATTTCAACACTTGTATCCATGACAGGATATTTCACCATTTTCAATACTTAGAAATATTTCCAACTTCCATTTTTATAACACTTAGAAAATATTTCTATTCCAAATTATTTCCCACTAACATGTTTTCCAAAACCTTCCTTCCAATACTTAGGAAAATATTTATACGTATAATTTCCAAAATTATTTTAAGATTAAACTTGGCAATATTTCATAACTTATCTCATAAGTCTCGGGAATTTTAATAAATTCTTCCTACGATTCCCAAACCGATTATACTTACTTATAATCCCAACCAACCATTTATAACTCCTTTAAATGAATTCAAAATCTTCCCGAAGTTACCGCATCTAGACATCGGAAATTTTCTTAAGTCTTTGACATTCTGTTTATAAGATTTCTCTTATAAAATCTCATCCTTTAATAAACCCCGTCTACACATTTCGAGAGAATTTATAAATAAATTTGCAATCATTTCAAACTATATATATATAACGATTATTTTCTTTAAAGAATAGTAATTTATTTAAAATATGATTAAGTTATTATTTAAAATATTGAAAATACTTTTATAACATCAATAACTCATTTTTAGATGAACAAATAAATTTCCAAAGCTGAATTTAAAAGTTAGAATTTTTATTAAATAAATACTTAATATATGAAAATCTACTTACCAAAGTATTTCAATCTCAACTAGTTTAAAAATCCATAGTTTTTAAATAATAAAATTTTCCTTCTAAAACAAACTTACTTCCTGAAATTTTAAAATATATTTTTAAAATCTAAATAACCAATTCAACATATAATTTCCTTTCGATTTCCATCACATCGCTTCCTTTCCGATTTCCTTAACCATTTTCACTTTTCAAAATAGTAATCCACTATTATCCTCACCCTATTTCCATATTCTAATATAATTTCACCAATGAATTTTATATTTCCAATTTATCATCCTAATATCATTTTTATTGTTTATAAACATCGTTTATAAATTTTTATAACTCCTTTTAGTTTTTTTCCTGTTTATAAAAACAATCTTATTTATAAAATTCCATTTTTATAAATCCATTCCTATATAATCTCATTTAAAACTTCCAATCTATTTTAATATCGACTTCAACTCCTTTCTATACATTCCGAATATCATTTATAAAATCTTTTTATAAAATTCATTTAAAAACATCCCCATTTTATAATTCGAAATAGTTATGTATAACCAAAAATCAAATATATTTTTAACTCAATTTCTTTAAAATAACCCCATTTTCAATATAAATATTTTTATATCAAAAATTCCCTTTATCCCTTTAATTTTAAAAATATATTTATGGTATTTAATTTATCAAAATCCAGGCCAGTGCTACAATAGCATCCAATAAATTCCAAACACCACAATAATCTATATAGATTATTCTACACAATCCATATATCACAATATATGAAATTAAATTTAACATTTTTGAGGAATCCAGTTGGACCCCTTCAACCTATTTTCCCGCATACACAGATGTTAATACGACAAAAAAATACCAATCCCACTTCGAGGGGGATATCGTGGTATATAAGGTCATCCGCTATTTTACGGGGCGCATAGGGTCTCATCCGCTATAATGTGTTGGAATATCTCTCCAAATACTAATATATATATATATATATATATATATATAGACACACACACACACCATTATATATATAATATATCATTCATCAGATAATAATTATTAAATCAACCAGGCATCTAATAATTAATTTTAACTATTTTCAAAATTTATCTGAAAATCCAAATGAGTGAGAATTTTCTCACCTCGATTTTATTTCTAGACTATTTCCCCATCTCGACTTGTTTCCACGATTATTAGATCTCATATAAATGAATTACGAATTTATTAATATTTGAAATAATTTAAAACTATTATTAACATACTTAATTTAAATTTAAATTAAAACAACAAAAGTTATCACCTGTCAGGCTCAAGCAAACGACCCATGAACTCACTTCCTCTATGCCTGCATCTCCACCGAACTCTCCTCTTCGATCTGCACCAGACTGCATAGCGACTTCATATAATAGTCGTTCCTCCCCTTCTAAATCACTACTCGACTTCAGCTAACACCATCTTCGACGCAGATCAAACCCTAGTCGTATGCCGCTCAACCATCGCCTGAGCCGTCCCCGACTTTCGCCTGGTTGGTCATCGCAGCTTCACCCAAAATCGAGCGGACTTCGAGCTCTACTCGCCTCTCTCAGGCGAACTCCACGTGCCTACATCCAAGGCCGAACGAGCTTCCTTGCCTCGCGACCCCACAACCATCGCGAGGAGCTCCAACACTAACATGGCGCCACTTGATCGAGACCGCCTGCCCCCTTTCTTTTCCCAACGCGATTTACTTGATCGCAACCTCCCCTTTGGCGCACGCTCTGCCTCTAACGACCATGAGCCCCGATCCTCTTCCAGACTCGATCGAACGCGAGTCGTTCGCGTTCGTTTATATTTTTTTTTCGAAGAACGAATTTTGATTTCGTTCAAAACTGAATAGAGGGGAAAAGGATACCGCGTTCTTCCTTTCTTTCTTTTTTTATACAGGGTTCGATTTGCTTTCTGGAAGAAGAGAAAGGAAATACGCAATTTTTAACAAAGGAAGATGGCGGTTTTGATTGACTTTGAATTGAACTGATTTGAGGGGAAAAGGACGTGATTAAATGACATGAAGGTGGCGTGTATAGAAAGGAAAAGTAGCTGACTAACCAATTTATAAATTAATAATTTCCAAAATATCTCGATTCTCGAAATCCTAAAATCTCGAACCCCTATCGAGGCGTGTCGCTAGGCGTTCATATTGTTATACCCCCATTCCGAATGCAATGGAAAATGTTTCGAGTCCTAATTCGATCGTATGGAGAAGATAGCGTTTTGGACCCAATTATTATATTGAATTTTCGATATAAATTTCAGCACGTTTCTATTCCATACTATCAAACGATAACCCCAAACACCACAAAATTTGAAATCCAATAATAATACACTATTACGGATCCAATGGAACTGGTTTTATCGAATTCCGAGACTGTGCCCCGGATCGCTTTTTTTTAAATTGTCGATTAAATCGATGATTATCTATTTTTACGAAATCGCTTAAAATTTTCAGTTTTAAATTCTCATTAACTAAATTATAGTTCAAATAGACTTTATATAGACATTAGAAATCATTTCTGTCCTATATTCAACTCCAATTCAATTGTTTAATTGATTTCTAATTATTAACTCAACAATTAAATTTATAAATTGAATCATTATATTTGGAATTTTAAATTCCTTTTAAAGATTTCAATTAGAATCTTCATATCTAAAAATCAATTTATATTCCAAATTCAGTATTTTAAAAGCACTTAAATATTCAAAATCAAACGACCAAAATCCAAGTTGTTACATTCCTTCCCACTTAAAAGAATTTCGTCCCCGAAATTGCTAAGGCAGGAAAATGCTCCAAACTCCATTAACCTTTTCAAAACCCACTTAGTGAAAATTTGATATTCACATTTTCTAAACCCTTTAGTTCCAACCTAACAATTAGTCCTCAATTTTTATTCCAAAATCCTTTATTCCAATTACAATTCGAAATCAAATCGCCGTTAACAAAAATTATTTCCAAAATTTACAAAATTTTTCTAACACCTAAAATTTCTGAATTTTTTTGGCAAAGTCTCCTTTGTACGGAGAGCCTTTTGCAATAAGACAAGAGAGATAAATATATATACATCGACCCACACGGTCAGAAAACAAAAAATATATATCAATATTTATATTTTGCGATATTTAATTCGAGAATGTACCTTATTTTAGCATTTTTAAGCAAGCAAGTTTTACTTCATAAGCAATTACGCAACCCGAATCTAGCCCGACAGCCTCCGGGTACCCGTACTTACACAATTTAAACACATAAGTACCAAAACATCAAATTTAATAACATTTCACTTATTTAAACAATTACAACACATGAATAACAATAACCAATCACGTTAAACATGTATTATAAGCAATTATAAGGTTCTTACATTAATCTGATTACTTTCAATCAATCCATATATCTTTTCATTCAATTTAAATGATTTACAACTCAATTTTCTTACATTCACTTTATTTTTTTATACTAGATAACTCATACCCATTCCCAATTGATTTAAAAATCAATTTATTTCAGTTCTATTAATTCATAGAATTTTATTTTCTTCGTTCGCGCCAAATGCCAATTTTTTTCCTATGCATTTTCGATGATATTCATTTAATAGAATAATCATTTAAGCTTATAGCTACTTTAATTTGATTCCAAATAAATTTATATTTTTTATTCTATTTTAGATTTGTTCACAATCAATTCACTTACATCCCATTCATATCCACATTACATTCAAATCCACCTTACTTAGCTTGAAATCATTCCATGCTAATTTATTAAATAGCCATTTCATAAATTTATTTCAGCCAAGCTTCCCTTAAAATATTAACTCAAGTTAATTTATTTGCTTCAATCATTTCAATCAGACAACTTAAGTTCATTTCCATTTGCAAATAAATTCCCTTTCAATTTAATTTGATTCTTATCCAATCAAATCCCTTTTCATTTACTTAATTAATTTAATTAGTTCCTTTATTTATTCCACTTCAATTTCAAGTCCATATTCAAATTCATTCTCGAATTCATTTCAATGGTATTCAAGGCTATATTCAATTTATTCATATTAAAATTGGATTTATTTGTAACTCAAGTCATTTATTTCAATCCAATTTCATTTTAGTCGATCACACTTCCAATTATATTTAACTCACTTACAATTTAAGTCGAATTTTATTTATAACTCCAGTTTCATTTCCAAATTCCACTTTTAATTGACAATCCAAATTTATTCAACCATGTTAAATTCCACTCTCATATTCCATTCACTAATTAATTCATCTAATCAATTCACTTCCAATTTATATCTCAATATCTGATTTTTTTATCTCTAAAATCATTTCTTTCAGGTTACTTGAGTTCAAATTCATTTTAAATCCAAGTTTGGATTTTTATTTCTTCACCAAAATCTCAAACTATTTTTATTTTGGATTTTTCTACTCCATTTTTCTAATTTGGTGAGTTACACAACTTATTTTTCACTTTTCCATTAATTTTATACTCGAGTACATTCACATTTTATTTTTAGCTCGGGATTATACATCTATTTATAGCCTAAGTATATTTTTATTCCATTAATTTCAGTTTGTATAAACTATATAACTTATTTATTCACCATTCCAACAATTTCGACTTAAATTTTATTCTATTTAAAATTTATAACTTATAGTTATATAATCATTTACCACTCACAATTTTTATTCACTTCAATTCGATATTATTACTAATCCAATCTAATTTAATTTAATTTAAATTTCATTTCCAAAAGTTCAAACTATATTCGAGTTATTCATACATAAATTAAATTGCACTCCAAACAAATTTACTTTTAATTCATTCAATTTGATCAAGTAGGAATTTAATTCCAATTTCAAATCACAATCGATTAAGTGTTCTAAAATTTAATTTGTTCAACTTAACTTAAGTTGAATTCCATTCAATTTTATATCTCAATCCAATTTTATTGTCAATTCAATTCAACTCTAGCTCAATTTTTACTTAGCTTAAGTTAAATTTCATTTATTTTAACTTTCTCAAGTTAAAATTTTATTCCGAAATTCAAATTCCACACTTTTCTCTCTTCCTTAAAATTATTCTCAATTTTATAAGTTCATACTTATTTCCTAAGGTTTTCTAAAACATTTTAAATAAGGATTCCGAAATTCAAATTCCACACTTTTCTCTCTTCCTTAAAATTATTCTCAATTTTATAAGTTCATACTTATTTCCTAAGGTTTTCTAAAACATTTTAAATAAGGATTCCGAAATTCAAACACCCGTTATTTATTTCAGATCATTTTTAAATCACAAATATCCCAAATCACACTTTTTAAATTTAAACCTACCCTGGTTTTTATCCAAAACAAATTCCCTTGGAATTTCTAAACAATGTTTGTTTTCCAACAAAAATATCCAAATCAATTATTTCGGTAGCAATCCATCACTTAGAAACTCAAAAATTAATACTGATGATGCCGTCGCCATCATTAGAATCATTTTCCAGCGGCTGAAGTGAGTTCAGTGCTTCATCACTTTCAAAATCCATTTAAAACCATTTTTCTATTCAAAAATATCCCAAAATAATAATACTATTATTTATCTTCAAACACTTTGGAAAATACTTCTAAAAATCTCCAGGACTTAGTTTTCCAAATTCTGGTTTGAACCCATATTTAGTTTTTAACTCATTTATATAATTTTACTTATACAATTTCAATTTTGCTATATTTAACCATTTTATTTTTTTTAAATTTATTTTGATTATAGAATAACAACCAAACATTCAAAAAAATTATTCTCTTTTATATCAAAATATAATTTGGGTAAAATTATTTCATTTACCCTCTTCAAAATCATACTATGTCAGTTTATTGTGTTCAAGTGTTTAGAAACTCCTATCGATTTAGTGGCATCCCACTATTCGAACAGAATTTATATACCACTCAACCAATAAGCCAACATAATATAAAACCATTTATATTCACTAAAAAATATGTGCTCATATCTATTAGTACACTCAACTCATTCTAGAGTACTACTGACTCTATCAGTAATGAGTAATTCCCACCAGAGCCATGGTTCTCGCTTAACCTTCAGCTCTGATACCAAATGTAAAGGCCTGCAAATCCGTACCTCTTGAGTAGACCATAATTCACATCAGTTCAACTCAAATTGAACGGAAAATAAGAACCTTTAGGGTGAAGAATAAGAAAGAGGTAGAAGAAAAATAAAACAACAACACAAAATCTCATAATCGCAGTGGAACAAAATATATTATATAACAACATATTTTAAATACAAGAACTGTGGTGTTAATATACTGTAATGACCCAAGATTTTAGGAATCTATTCTGAAAAATATAAATGAATTCAAAATAATTTTTGAATTAATTTTGAAAGGGGAGTGATATAGCTTGATAGTGTATCAGTATGTGTGTACATGTGTGCACAGGAAATGCACATGAACAAAAGCTAAAATCCCTGAACTCTAAGAATAAATACATATTGATATGTATGGAAATATATATATATATATAAATTAAATCCTTAAAAGCTGAATGCATAAGTAAATATGCATATATGGATGCTACTGAATATTTTTGAGTGTACATGTGCATGTGTGTGTCAATACAGTATGATGTATAAATATATATATATAGGTGTACTAATTATTTCAGTAAGACTTATATAAATATATATATGTGTTAATAAAATACTAGAGTTCAAATTAGTAAGATAAAATATACAGACATATTTTAGTATATAGGAAGAAAGAAAGAAAAACTGAATATATAAAAAGGAGTAGTCCTCTTGTAAATAAATAAAGAAGGTACATACCATTTACATGAAAGCTAAAAATAGGAAAAATAAGACAAACAAGGAAATGTTTGCTATAGGCAAAATTAGGAAGAGTATTTGATAAATAATAAAATCAAGTCACATTTTTGGCATGATTGTAGACAAAGGAAAAAGTATTTTCTGAAAAGCAAAAATTCTGAAAAGAATGTAACCACTTTTCTCTTCACCTAAATTAAGCCGGGAAGGGTAGAACTTTGGGTTTAAATAAAATGCAGATAACATGATTTTTCTGGTGGGCAAAAATGGCTTTAGCCAATACCCAAAACCCTAAGGAAGACCCTGTATATATACATGTATATGCAGCAGCCTCCTCTCCTTCTCAGAAAAGAACTTTGAGAAAGAAAAAAGAAACAACACCATAGAAATCATAAGGTAAGGAAAGGAAGAGAGCTTGAGGCTAAAGGCAGAAGTTCATCAATTAATTAAGGAAGCAAAGAAGAGAGATAGGTGAGAAAACTCACTCAAAAATCTAAGGCAATAAGTCCTAATGTAGGCAGCCAGCTATAAGTAATTTTCTTAAAAATATACTTTCATATGAGAATGCTTATCTGTGATTTTAAAACTGAAAATGTTTTGATTCTCTTTGGTTGATCACTTGTTTTATTATAAGAAAGCTTTATGTGTTGTTAGTATACATATATGTTTTATAAATCCAGATCTATGATATGTTAATGTTTAGGAACATAAACAAATACCCAGAAAATAAAATGTTGAAAATAGGCAAGTAGTATTGGTTTTGGCTCAACCCAGAAAGATGTAAATAATGTTGAGCTGCAATATACTTATGTATAAGTGCTGAGGCTTGAGACAAAAAGGAATTAGGGGTGCAATAGGGTTGCCTATGTGCTGATGCTCCTGATTCAATGAATATATATATATATGTTCATATGCATAGCAAACAAAATTTTGTGATTCAGTAAAACCAGGCCATTCTGAGTTTAACTCAAGCACAAATGTTTGCAAAAAGGAAAAACTCTCTCAAAAGCCATAAGCCAATGTTAGTTGCCTACACCCTTTTTAAAATACCAGAATGTATACATATACACACAGAACCTTATTTATTTAGTCACCAATGGTTGTTTGCTTGCTTGTCTCTGTATGGTTTTGAATAATATGAGATGCCATGATATGGATGTTTTAGTTAGTGAAATGGATCACTGAATGGTTTAGTCATGAAAAATCAAAAGAGTTATTATTAACTTAAACCTGATTAGGAAATTTGGGGTCAAGAACACTGCAGGAATGACTTGTGTTCTTGAGTAGCACAAGTTGACACATGGCTTGTTTAAGTCCTGAGATCTTTGTGTAATGGAGTGAATTAGTTCATTACAGTGTGTCCATTGATTCATAAATATTGCAGGTGAGACCAGGATAGATAATTATACCAAGGGAATAATATTTGAGATAATGAGAAAACTAGAGTTTTTCCCAGAATTGAAATATGAGGATTGAATAAATGATTTAACTCATATTGGTTATTTTCCTGTTTGGTATGAATGATTGTTTGATTATGTCTGAATTGTATGCTTGAATGTATATGTCATATTGATATATGTAGTCTCTGGAAAGGAAAATTAAAGTGTGCACATGCACAATGACACAGAGCATGCACACAAGTATGATCTGATTCCAAAGGGCAGAACTTTATGTATATGTATTTAATCTGATTTTAACCTAATTAACTAGTTGCTTTTGTGAATTTTCTCATACCAGACATGTGTCTGACCCTAGTGTGCTAATGGCATCTGGGGTGTCTCATTTAAAAATGAGGCAGTTTCAAATGCTTTTTCAAGGATTGCAGCAACTAAGTAGGAGTAGGAGCAAGGCTTTGAGAAGAGGATTATAGCATGCTAAACTTAGTTAGATAAGAGCCAAAATGATAAAATCCACATGTATTAATGATTTAAATTGTTACTTGTATTAAGTGTTGAATATGGGATGGATATTTTGTTAAGTATTTTATTAAGAGATTGACTTGTATCTGGAACTTATGAATCTGGTTAATATCTGATATTAAAGAAGTTAATCAAAATATTGTAAGTGGATTTAGTAAGAACACCATGTTGAAGACTGAATGATTACATTTTATAAATGTATTAGTCAATTTTGAGTCTTTATAAAGGATTTAAGTTTTGGGAAATTTGGATAGTTGATTCTCAGAAAAATTAAATGGTTTTGTCTTTCAAACATGGTAAGTGTATACAAAAGATAATAGGCATAGGTTGAATGTTTTTATGACTGCAAGGTTCCCATAATCTAACTTGTTTCATACAAATGTTTCATGTCTTATTTTTAAAGAAAGGAAGGATCTGTAATAAGGGAATTGAAAGCCAGATCCAAATAGTTGCAATTATATATACACATAAACATGTTTTGTGCAAATATTAATACACCCTTTTCCTTTGTATCTGTAATAGGAATCTGAATTTTTATTCAGATTTTAACCAAGTGCATTTTAAATTCCAGACAGATTTTATAAGAAGAAAATCAAACATGAATGAAATTTTTATTGCATATAACACTGTACTATGTGTGGATTGATTAAATTCAATCAATCCAATCTCCTCTTGTTTTCCAGAACTCTGATTTAAACAAGAGAGGCATATACATCCTCACATGTATGTGCTTATCTTTGTGAAAGTACTGATATATTTATATTGGTTAATTGTTTTGATCCTGGATGTATTTTGGTTTATTGGAAAAAGAAAATGACCCTGGAAAATATAATTGTAATAAATGGTCAATCAATATATCATCTCTGATAGTTCTAAGGAAGTTTAAATCGAACTTAAAAGTGTAAATGAATGTAGGTGGACATCCAGACACATATAAATTGAATGTGCATATGCATGTACATAGAAATCGAATTTAGACGACAGTCTAAATAATTTAGACGTCTGAGATTAAACTTAGACGACAGTCTAAATAATTTAGACGTCTAAGGTTAAATATAGACGTCTGTCACAAAATAATTAGATGTCTGAATTCAGTTCAAAATGTCTTTTTCTCTCTGTTTCAATTTTTGATCTATGAGCCGTCTGTCATAATTAGATAGACGTCTGTAATTAAGTTTAGACGCCTGTCATAAGAATTTAGACGTCTGAACTGCTGATTTTGTCTAATTTGCCTATTTAGAAAAGAAATAAGTGGCTATGTCAATAGCTTGTATGGCATTTTGATTTCTACGTGATTTAAATTCCCTTTGATGGAAAAAAAAATCCTTATGAAATTAGGGTAGAAATAGGAGGGTCATTTCAGTTGGTATCAGAGCTATGTTATTCAACATAGTAGAAGTAAAGATCAAGTTCTTAGATAGAAATAAAATTTAAAGGAACTATATATATATCAATGTTTTCAGTGTGAAAAAATAAACCACTGAAATAATAAAATTACCAATCAAACTAACCAGCTATGTAAATTATTATTAGCAAACTATGGTAGGGAGACCACCAAATCAGGGAGCAGGATCTTCCCATGCACCCCCAATGGTCAATCTGCAAGACTTGGTGAGAGCATTTAGGGATGGGGCAGGACAAAGGCAAGAAAATCCCTATGAAGAACTCTCAAAATTACTTAAGACATATACTCATTTAGGAGGCAAAAGCTTTGAAGGGACAGAGAGTATCATGGAAATTCAAACATGGTTGAGAACATTGGAAAGAATTTTCAATGACATGCAACTTGATGATCAAAGAAAGAGGCAAGTGGCTTCAAGATAGCTAAAAGGAGTAGCTTTAGGCTGGTGGGAAGTTATTATTGCAGGAAGAAATGAGAATGAAATCACTTGGAATCAATTCAAAGAGATGTTGGAAGCAAGGTTTGTACCAGCATCAGCAAAGACTACCTTGCTAGAAGAATTTATTAGACTTAGACAAGGAACCATGACTGTCACAGAATACACTCAAAAGTTTGAGGGGCTTTCCACATATGGAGCAATGCTTGTGGCAGATGAGGCATCCAAAAATGATAGGTACATAAAAGGGTTGAACCCAGGACTTAGCAGAGCCATGTTACCCTATGCAGACAGGACTTTTGACCATGTGATAGACTTAGCTTTGAGGTTGGAACAGCATGACAAGGAAAGGGAGAAGTTCAGAAATTTTAAGAGCAATAATACCAAGAAGAGTAAGGGGAGGTATCACCCTTATGATAAGAAGAAGGAAGAGGCCAGTAACAAAGGCACTGGAGATGTCAAAGCTAAGGAAACCAAGAAGAAAATTGTGTGCCATCAGTGTGGAAAAGAAGGACATATCAAACCAAGATGTCCAGAATTGAAAGGAGGAGCTTTCAAGTGCTATCTATGTGGGAAAGAGGGGCATATGAAGAGGAATTGTCCTGAGTACAAACAGCAAGGAAAATTGGCAAATTTGGAAGGAAAAGGCAAAGCCACAGTGGAGAGTAACACTGAAAACCATAGCCAAGTGGAAGGTACATTACTTATTTGTACCATGCCCATAGCAGTAGTATATGATACTGGGGCAACTCACTCTTTAATTTCTTATGAACTAGTTAAAATGCTAAAACTGAATTGCATATTGGTTGAAACCCCATTGCATATACAAAGTCCACTGGGGAGTTCTAGTGTTTTAAATATGATTTGTGTGGATGTGGAATTAAACATAGGAGGAAATGTTTTTATTTCCAATTTATATGTTTTGAATTACCCAAATATAGGTGTTATTTTGGGGGTAGACTGGTTAAGGCAATTTAAAGCCATAATTAATTTAGACTCATCCACCATATCATTGCAAAATTCTAGAGGTCAGAGAATCACAGTTTTATGTGAAGTAGCTAAGGAAGGAAAACTATATCACTTAGTTGACTCAGAAAAAAAATTCTATTGAACTAACCATTGAAGAAATTCCCATAGTCAATGAATATTTGGATGTGTTTGGTGAGGTCAAGGGTGTTCCACACCATAGACCAGTAGAGTTCCAGATCAATCTAGTTCCAGGAGCAAGCCCAGTGATTAAAAAGCCAACTAGAATGGGGCCAAATGAACTAAAGGAATTAAAGAAACAATTAGAAGAACTGGAAGAAAAGGGTTTTATAAGACCAAGTAATTCTTGCTGGGGAGCACCAGTGGTATTTGTTAAGAAACAAGATGGCTCCTTAAGACTCTGTATAGATTATAGAGAATTAAACAAGGTAACTATTAAAAATAAATACCCATTGCCAAGAATAGATGATCTTTTTGATCAATTAGCAGGGGCAAAAGTATTTTCTAGACTAGACTTGGCATCTGGTTTTCATCAAATGAAGGTGGAAGAATCAAGCATCAAGTACACTGCCTTTAACACTAGGTATGGGTTGTATGAATTTTTGGTTATGCCATTTGGTTTGACCAATGCACCATCATACTTTGTAGATTTAATGAACAGAACCTTTAGAGATTATTTAGACAAGTTTGTGCTTATTTTTATTGATGACATTTTGATTTATTCCAAAACAGTGGAAGAACATAAGCATCATTTGCACCTGGTTTTGTCTAGGTTAAGGGAAAAAGATTTAAAGGCAAAATTTTCAAAATGTGTATTTTGGAAAGAGGAAGTACATTTCCTTGGCCATGTTATATCTGCTCAAGGAATTTCTGTGAACCCCAATAAAGTAGTGGCTATTCAAGCATGGAAGAGGCCAAGCACTGTGAGTGAAGTAAGGTCATTTATGGGGATGGCAGGGTATTATAGGAGGTTTATAAAAGATTTTTCAAAAATCTCTACACCACTCACTAACCTAACCAGGAAGAACCAAGCTTTTGTTTGGTCAGAAAAATGTGAGAAGTCTTTTGAACAGTTGAAGGAGGCATTGGTGAATGCTCCAATTTTAAAGGTACCATATGGAAATGAAGAACTAGTGGTATACACTGATGCTAGTGGATTTGGCTTGGGTGCAGTGTTGATGCAACGAGGCTAAGTCATTGCATATGCATCCAGACAACTTAAACCCCATGAAGTAAGGTATGCCACACATGATCTCGAATTAGCAGCTGTGATCTATGCTTTAAAACTTTGGAGGCATTATTTGTTAGGCACAAAGTTTGAACTGTACACTGACCACAAGTCTCTGAAATATTTATTTTCACAAAAAGATTTGAACATGAGGCAACATAGATGGGTGGAGTTCTTAGCTGCCTATGACTTTGACATACTCTATACACCAGGCAAAGCAAACAAAGTTGCAGATGCTCTAAGTAGACAGCATGCTAAATTGGCTATGATGATGATAGAAGAATTTAAAGATTTGTCTTTGCTAACTGAGTTAGAAATTGGGGAGAATGGTTGTGTGCACATGGATGAGCAGATGCATGGTGCACAAGAATATAAAGGGAAGTTAAGCTTAATGACACTCCAACCAGATTTAATTCTGAAGGTAGGAAAGATGCAAGAACAAGATGCCAACTTGTTAGAGAAGAAAGTGCTCCTCTCAAGAGGGGAGGAAGTGATGAATCACCATATTGATAAAAATGGTTATATGAGATACCAAAATAGGATGTGTGTACCAGAGGACACAGAATTGAAGAAAGAGATATTGAATGAATATCACAGAAGTAAATACTCCATACACCCAGGCAACACAAAAATGTACCAAAATTTGAAAAGAGACTTCTGGTGGAAGGGGATGAAATCTGATGTAGCTAAATACATTGCCAAATGTATGACTTGCCAACAAGTCAAGGCTGAAACCCAAAGGCCATCAGGGTTGATGCAGTCTCTTAGTGTACCACAGTGGAAGTGGGAAGATATATCTATGGACTTCATAGATGGACTGCCTAGATCTAAGAGAGGTAATACAAGTATATGGATGATAGTTGATAGGCTAACCAAGGTAGCACACTTCATCCCAGTCAAGTCAGAAAGAACAGCACCAAAATTAGCTCAAATTTTTATAAAGGAAGTGGTAAAGTTACATGGCATTCCCAAAACCATTGTGAGTGATAGGGATACCATCTTCACTTCAAAATTCTGGAGAAGCTTTCAAGAAGCAATGGGAAGTGAACTATGTTTAAGTACTGCCTTCCATCCTCAATCAGATGGGCAGACTGAGGTAGTAAACAAAGTTTTGGAGGACATGTTGAGGGCATGTATACTGGATTTTGGAGGCAACTGGGAAGATTATCTTCATCTAGTTGAATTTACATACAACAACAGCTACCAAAGTACCATAGGAATGGCTCCATTTGAAGCCTTATATGGTAAACCCTGTTTGTCACCTGTTTGTTGGGTAGAAGCAGGAGAAAGGTCTATTTTAGGACCTGAGTACATACAAGAAACTAAGGAGAAAATTGAGTTGATAAGAAGAAGAATGGCAGCAGCTCAAGATAGGCAAAAGAAATTTGCAGACATGAGAAGAAGGCAGGTAGAATATGAAGTGGGAAATTTTGTTTTCATCAAAATCTCACCTATGAAAAATGTGCTGAGGTTTGGAAAACAAGGCAAATTAACCCCAAGATATATTGGACCATACAAAATTCTGGAGAGAATTGGTCCCTTGGCATATAAGTTGGAATTACCAGAAAACATGCAAGGTATACATGATGTTTTTCATGTATCACAATTGAGAAGGTGGGTCCATGACAAGGCAGAAATTCTTGAGACCCCAACCCAAGTGCAGATAAATCCTAATTTGATTTATGAAAAGGATCCAGTGGGAATTTTGGCAAAAGATGTGAAGAAGTTGAGAAATAAATCTCTGAAACTTATGAAGGTACAGTGGAGTCTTGATCCTAGTGATTGCATATGGGAATTAGAAGATAAAGTTAGGATAAATTATCCTAAGCTATTTTCAGATTAAAGGTAATTCTGATTTTTGATTGTTTTCTTTTGTTAGATGCATATGTTTTTAGTTATCATAGAACTAAAAATTTATTTGGTTGAGAATGTATTTGTTCTCTAAATTAAGTTTAAAATTTATTTTAAGCTTAGGAAAATTGTGGGACACAATTTCTAAAAGGAGGGATGTATGTAATGACCCAAGATTTTAGGAATCTATTCTGAAAAATATAAATGAATTCAAAATAATTTTTGAATTAATTTTGAAAGGGGAGTGATATAGCTTGATAGTGTATCAGTATGTGTGTACATGTGTGCACAGGAAATGCACATGAACAAAAGCTAAAATCCCTGAACTCTAAGAATAAATACATATTGATATGTATGGAAATATATATATATATAAATTAAATCCTTAAAAGCTGAATGCATAAGTAAATATGCATATATGGATGCTACTGAATATTTTTTAGTGTACATGTGCATGTGTGTGTCAATACAGTATGATGTATAAATATATATATATATAGGTGTACTAATTATTTCAGTAAGACTTATATAAATATATATATGTGTTAATAAAATACTAGAGTTCAAATTAGTAAGATAAAATATACAGACATATTTTAGTATATAGGAAGAAAGAAAGAAAAACTGAATATATAAAAAGGAGTAGTCCTCTTGTAAATAAATAAAGAAGGTACATACCATTTACATGAAAGCTAAAAATAGGAAAAATAAGACAACCAAGGAAATGTTTGCTATAGGAAAAATTAGGAAGAGTATTTGATAAATAATAAAATCAAGTCACATTTTTGGCATGATTGTAGACAAAGGAAAAAGTATTTTCTGAAAAGCAAAAATTCTGAAAAGAATGTAACCACTTTTCTCTTCACCTAAATTAAGCCGGGAAGGGTAGAACTTTGGGTTTAAATAAAATGCAGATAACATGATTTTTCTGGTGGGCAAAAATGGCTTTAGCCAATACCCAAAACCCTAAGGAAGACCCTGTATATATACATGTATATGCAGCAGCCTCCTCTCCTTCTCAAAAAAGAACTTTGAGAAAAAAAAAAGAAACAACACCATAGAAATCATAAGGTAAGGAAAGGAAGAGAGCTTGAGGCTAAAGGCAGAAGTTCATCAATTAATTAAGGAAGCAAAGAAGAGAGCTAGGTGAGAAAACTCACTCAAAAATCTAAGGCAATAAGTCCTAATGTAGGCAGCCAGCTATAAGTAATTTTCATAAAAATATACTTTCATACGAGAATGCTTATCTGTGATTTTAAAACTGAAAATGTTTTGATTCTCTTTGGTTGATCACTTGTTTTATTATAAGAAAGCTTTATGTGTTGTTAGTATACATATATGTTTATAAATCCAGATCTATGATATGTTAATGTTTAGGAACATAAACAAATACCCAGAAAATAAAATGTTGAAAATAGGCAAGTAGTATTGGTTTTGGCTCAACCCAGAAAGATGTAAATAATGTTGAGCTGCAATATACTTATGTATAAGTGCTGAGGCTTGAGACAAAAAGGAATTAGGGGTGCAATAGGGTTGCCTATGTGCTGATGCTCCTGATTCAATGAAAATATATATATATGTTCATATGCATAGCAAACAAAATTTTGTGATTCAGTAAAACCAGGTCATTCTGAGTTTAACTCAAGCACAAATGTTTGCAAAAAGGAAAAACTCTCTCAAAAGCCATAAGCCAATGTTAGTTGCCTACATCCTTTTTAAAATACCAGAATGTATACATATACACACAGAACCTTATTTATTTAGTCACCAATGGTTGTTTGCTTGCTTGTCTCTGTATGGTTTTGAATAATATGAGATGCCATGATATGGATGTTTTAGTTAGTGAAATGGATCACTGAATGGTTTAGTCATGAAAAATCAAAAGAGTTATTATTAACTTAAACCTGATTAGGAAATTTGGGGTCAAGAACACTGCAGGAATGACTTGTGTTCTTGAGTAGCACAAGTTGACACATGGCTTGTTTAAGTCCTGAGATCTTTGTGTAATGGAGTGAATTAGTTCATTACAGTGTGTCCATTGATTCATAAATATTGCAGGTGAGACCAGGATAGATAATTATACCAAGGGAATAATATTTGAGATGATGAGAAAACTAGAGTTTTTCCCAGAATTGAAATATGAGGATTGAATAAATGATTTAACTCATATTGGTTATTTTCCTGTTTGGTATGAATGATTGTTTGATTATGTCTGAATTGTATGCTTGAATGTATATGTCATATTGATATATGTAGTCTCTGGAAAGGAAAATTAAAGTGTGCACATGCACAATGACACAGAGCATGCACACAAGTATGATCTGATTCCAAAGGGCAGAACTTTATGTATATGTATTTAATCTGATTTTAACCTAATTAACTAGTTGCTTTTGTGAATTTTCTCATACCAGACATGTGTCTGACCCTAGTGTGCTAATGGCATCTGGGGTGTCTCATTTAAAAATGAGGCAGTTTCAAATGCTTTTTCAGGGATTGCAGCAACTAAGTAGGAGTAGGAGCAAGGCTTTGAGAAGAGGATTATAGCATGCTAAACTTAGTTAGATAAGAGACAAAATGATAAAATCCGCATGTATTAATGATTTAAATTGTTACTTGTATTAAGTGTTGAATATGGGATGGATATTTTGTTAAGTATTTTATTAAGAGATTGACTTGTATCTGGAATTTATGAATCTGGTTAATATCTGATATTAAAGAAGTTAATCAAAATATTGTAAGTGGATTTAGTAAGAACACCATGTTGAAGACTGAATGATTACATTTTATAAATGTATTAGTCAATTTTGAGTCTTTATAAAGGATTTAAGTTTTGGGAAATCTGGATAGTTGATTCTCAGAAAAATTAAATGGTTTTGTCTTTCAAACATGGTAAGTGTATACAAAAGATAATAGGCATAGGTTGAATGTTTTTATGACTGCAAGGTTCCCATAATCTAACTTGTTTCATACAAATGTTTCATGTCTTATTTTTAAAGAAAGGAAGGATCTGTAATAAGGGAGTTGAAAGCCAGATCCAAATAGTTGCAGTTATATATACACATAAACATGTTTTGTGCAAATATTAATACACCCTTTTCCTTTGTATCTGTAATAGGAATCTGAATTTTTATTCAGATTTTAACCAAGTACATTTTAAATTCCAGACAGATTTTATAAGAAGAAAATCAAACATGAAAGAAATTTTTATTACATATAACACTGTACTATGTGTGGATTGATTAAATTCAATCAATCCAATCTCCTCTTGTTTTCCAGAACTCTGATTTAAACAAGAGAGGCATATACATCCTCACATGTATGTGCTTATCTTTGTGAAAGTACTGATATATTTATATTGGTTAATTGTTTTGATCCTGGATGTATTTTGGTTTATTGGAAAAAGAAAATGACCCTGGAAAATATAATTGTAATAAATGGTCAATCTATATATCATCTCTGATAGTTCTAAGGAAGTTTAAATCGAACTTAAAAGTGTAAATGAATGTAGGTGGACATCCAGACACATATAAATTGAATGTGCATATGCATGTACATAGAAATGGAATTTAGACGACATTCTAAATAATTTAGACGTCTGAGATTAAACTTAGACGACAGTCTAAATAATTTAGACGTCTAAGGTTAAATATAGACGTCTGTCACAAAATAATTAGATGTCTGAATTCAGTTCAAAATGTCTTTTTCTCTCTGTTTCAATTTTTGATCTATGAGCCGTCTGTCATAATTAGATAGACGTCTGTAATTAAGTTTAGACGCCTGTCATAAGAATTTAGACGTCTGAACTGCTGATTTTGTCTAATTTGCCTATTTAGAAAAGAAATAAGTGGCTATGTCAATAGCTTGTATGGCATTTTGATTTCTATGTGATTTAAATTCCCTTTGATGGAAAAAAAATCCTTATGAAATTAGGGTAGAAATAGGAGGGTCATTTCATATACATACCATATTCAGAGTACAATATACGACAATCAATATGGACAATTTAATAACTTGTCCTCACACAGCGAAAATAAAAATCTATGGAAATACGTCTTGTCATCCAGCTCTTCTCCTGAGCTCCATAGCATCCTATCCTGAATCTATAATACTCGGTCTGACTCAAGCATTAAAATAAAATAACACCTGAGTCAGTCTGGAAAACCAGCGTGAGAAAAACACACTCAAATTGAATTATTAGAGTTATCAAAATCTTTTGAAAGCAAAGGTATCTCGTAAGACCGCGTCACACATAAACACGACGGGTTTTCCCTTACGATAACCAAAACAATTTTTATCAAAATCATATGATATTATAATAGTGTCTAAGTACAAATACTTATTCAAATAGCTGAAATTGTTACATTAATTAATTTCCAGCTTACTAGGCTCTACAAACAAAACCATAAGCTCGTATTGGAGAATGGATTCCAACGAAGGACTGGGCCACTGGGATACCGCCCATCACAGTACACCTCTAGAATAATGTACCGAGGACCATCGTCGAGATCCCCTGCTACACAAAACTGGCCTACCCCTAACCTGGATAGACCAAATATGTTATCACCCCGGGTGTTCCCACCCTTACTATCGAGCGCTCCTTCTTTCATGCACAACAATATCCATAATATAATGGTTTCCGAGGACATCTAGAAAAGTGATAACATACCCTACCTGGGTGCGACCCACTTAGCCTTGCTGCATCTCCCTTGTTTTTGTCATTCCCGGTTGATGAGGTTCGAGGCTAAGCCTTACCTTTCAAGAACAATTTTACTTAGAATGCTCATCGTCCTCCAATGACGATGTTCTGATAGCATTCGTCCATACAAGTTGTCCTGGGTCTGGACAAACCGAATCACCGTCTTCAACATCTTCAAGGTATTCATTCGTTACGTTCAAACCGAATCGAAGTGGTTTTCGAATAATTAAATCCGATCTCGGTCTCTTCGAAACGATTAACAAAATTGGCCAATATTGATAGTCGGTTATTTAACTATCAATAAAACATCCATATGGAGTCACTAGGCCCAATTTTAAAAATCTCCAAAATATTTATTCCAAAACATCTTCACCAAGATATATATTCAATCTCTTTAATATTTCTATATTTGAACCAATTTCAACACTTGTATCCATGAAAGGATATTTCACCATTTTCAATACTTAGAATTATTTCCAATTTCCATTTTTATAACACTTAGAAAATATTTCTATTCCAAATCATTTCCCACTAAAAATGTTTTCCAAAACTTTCTTCCAATACTTAAGAATATATTTATACGTATAATTTCCAAAATCATTTTATGATTAAACTTGGCAATATTTCATAACTTATCTCATAAGTCTCCGGAATTTTAATAAATTCTTCCTATGATTCCCAAACCGATTATACTTATATATAATCCCAACCAACCATTTATAACTCCTTTAAATGAATTCAAAATCTTCCCGAAGTTATTGCATCTAGACATCAGAAATTTTCTTAACTCTCTAACATTCCATTTATAAGATTTCTCTTATAAAATCTCATCTTTTAATAAACCCCGTCTACACATCTCGAGAGAATTTATAAATAAATTTGCAATCATTTCAAACTATATATATATATATAACGAGTATTTTCTTTAAAGAATAGTAATTTATTTAAAATATGATTAAGTTATTATTTAAAATATTGAAAACACTTTTATAACATCAATAACTCATTTTTAGATGAACAAATAAATTTCCAAAGCTGAATTTAAAAGTTAGAATTTTTATTAAATAAATACTTAATATATGAATATCTACTTACCAAATTATTTCAATCTTTAACTAGTTTAAAATTCCATAGTTTAAAAAAAATAAAATTTTCCTTTTAAAACAAACTTACTTCTTGAAATTTTAAAATATATTTTTAATATCTCAATAACCAATTCAACTTATAATTTCCTCTCGATTTCTATCACATCGCTTCCATTCCGATTTCCTTAACCATTTTCACTTTTCAAAATAGTAATCCACTATTTTCCTCACCCTATTTACATATTCTAATATAGTTTCACCTATGAATTTTTTATTTCCAATATATCATCCTGATATCGATTTCCTTTGTTTATAAACATTGTTTATAAATTTTTATAACCCTTTTGAATTTTTTTCTTGTTTATAAAAACAATCTTATTTATAAAATTCCATTTTTATAAATCCATTCCTTTATAATCTCATTTAAAATTTCCAATCTATTTTAATATCAACTTCAACTCCTTTCTATACTTTCCGAATATCATTTATAAAATCTTTTTATAAAATTCATTTAAAAAAAAACCCCATTTTATAATTCGAAATAGTTAAGTATAACCAAAAATCAAATATATTTCTAACTCAATTTCTTTAAAATAACCCCATTTTCAATATAAATATTTTTATATCAAAAATTCCCTTTATCCCTTAAATTTAAAAAAATATTTATGGTATTTAAATTATCAAAATCCAGGCCAGTGCTATAATAGCATCCAATAAATTCCAAACACCACAATAATCTATATAGATTATTCTACACAATCCATATATCACAATATATGAAATTAAATTTAACATTTTTCAGGAATCCAGTTGGATCCTTCCATCCTGTTTCCCTGCATCCATGGATGTTAATACGACAAAAAAATACCAATCCCACTTCGAGGGGGATATAGCGGTATATAGGGTCATCCACTATTTTACGGGGCGCATAGGGTCTCATCCGCTATAATGTGCGGGAATATCACTCCAAATACTAATATATATATATATATATACCATTATATATATAATATATCATTCATCAGATAATAATTATTAAATCAACCAGGCATCCAATAATTAATTTTAACTATTTGTAAAATTTATCTGAAATCCAAATGAGTGAGAAAATTCTCACCTCAATTTTATTTGAAGACCTTTTCCCCACCTCGACTTGTTTCCTAGATTATTAGATCTCATATAAATGAATTACGAATTTATTAATATTTTAAATAATTTAAAACTATCATTAACATACTTAATTTAAATTTAAATTAAAACAGCAAAACCTATCACCTGCCAGGCTCAAGCAAACGACCCATGAACTCGCTTCCTCAATGCCTGCATCTCCACCCAACTCTCCTCTTAGATCTGCACCAGACTGCACAGCGACTTCATAACGCAGTCGTTTCTCCCCTTCTAAATCACTACTCGACTTCAGCTAACACCATCTTCGACGCAGAACAAACCCTAGCCGTACGCCGCTCAACCATCGCTTGAGCCTCCCCCGACTTCCGCCTAGTTGGTCATCGTAGCTTCATCGAAATTCGAATGGACTTAGAGCTCTAGTCACCTCTCTTAGGCGAACTCCATGCGCCTACATCCAAGGCCGAACGAGCTTCCTTGCCTCGCGAACCCACAACCATCGCGAGGAGCTCCAACACTAACATGGCGCTACTTGATCGGGCCCGCCTGCCCCCTTTATTTTCCCAGCACGATTTACTTGATCGCAACCTCCCCTTTGGTGCATGCTCTGCCTCCAACGACCATGAGCCATGATCCTCTTCCAGACTCGATCGAACGCGAGTCATTCGCGTTCGTTTATATTTCTTTTCGAAGAACGAATTTTGATTTCATTCAAAACTGAATGGGGAGGAAAAGGATACCATGTTCTTCCTTTTTTTTTATATAGAGCCCAATTTGCTTCCTAGAAGAAGAGAAAGGAAATACGCGACTTTTAACAAAGGAAGATGGCGGTTTTGAATGACTTCGAATTGAACTGATTTGAGGGGAAAAGGATGTGATTAAATGACAAGAAGGTGGCATGTATAGAAAGGAAAAGTAGCTGACTAGCCAATTTATAAATTAATAATTTACAAAATATCTCGATTCTCGAAATCCTAAAATCTCGAACCCCTATCGAGGCATGCCGCTAGGCGTTCATAATATTATACCCCCATTCCGAATGCAATGGAAAATGTTTCAAGTCCTAATTCGATCGTATGGAGAAGATAGCGTTTTGGACCCAATTATTATATTGAATTTTCGATATAAATTTCAGCACGTTTCTATTTCGTACTATCAAACGATAACCCCAAACACCACGAAATTTGAAATCCAATAATAATACACTATTATGGATCCAATGTAACTAGTTTCGTCGAATTCCAAGACTGTGCCCCGGTTCGCTTTTTTTTAAATTGTCGATTAAATCGACGATTTTCTATTTTTATGAAATCGCTTAAAATTTTCAGTTTTAAATTCTCATTAACTAAATTATAGTTCAAATAGACTTTATATCGACATTAGAAATCGTTTCAGTTTCATATTCAACTCCAATTCAATTATTTAATTGATTTCTAATTATTAACTCAACAATTAAATTTATAAATTGAATGATTATATTTGGAATTTTAAATTCCTTTTAAAGTTTTCAATTAGAATCTTCATATCTAAAAATCAATTTATATTCCAAATTCAGTATTTTAAAACCACTTAGATATTCAAAATCAAATGACCAAAATCCGGGTCGTTACAGGGAGTGTGGAAAAATTTGAAATTTGAATTAAATTCTTACTTGAGTAAATTGAATAAATTAAAAATAAAATCGTTTGGAATGAAATTAATTTGAGTAGGAATGAATTTGAATTTGGTTCGGAAATATTGGTTAAAGGGAATTAAAATTAAAATTAAATTAAATTGAATGGGATTTGAAACCATATTAAATGGGATTAAATGTATAAATGTGAAGTGTAAATGACCATATAGTTGTAAGCTATAAAATTTTAAATGGAGTAAAAATTTAAGTGGAAATTGTTGAAATGGTGAATAATAAATTTGAAGAGCTTACGAGAAATTGAAATTTATGGAATAAGTATATGTTTAAGCTACAAAGTAGTGTAAATCTTGAGTAAACAATGAATGTGAATATACTCGAGTATGAAAATGATAGAAGTGTGAGAAAATAAGTTGTGTTACTTATAAAATTGAAAAGTGAATAGAAAAACCAAAATAAAAATAATTGAATGTTCTAGTAAAGAAATAAAAATCTGGATTATAAATTTGAACTCAAGTGGATTAAATAAAATGATTTTTGAAATAAAAATCAGATATTGAATTATAAATTGGAAGTGAACTAATTAGATAAATTAATTAGTTAATCAAATATGGAAATAGGATTTAACTTGATTAAATAAAATGGATTGTGGACTGAAACTGAAGTTAAATATGGAACTTGAATAATAAATAAAATTCGGCGTATATATAAGCTGATTAAATATATGTTTATTTTACTCAAATAAAATGGAATTGGATTTAAATAAAAATGCCTCGAGTTATAATTTAATTCAATGTGAGTGGAAATAAATTAAATATGGCCTTGAACATTATTTTAAATGAATTCAAGAATGAATTTGAGTTTGAAATCAAAATTTGAAGTAGGATAAATGAAAGCACTAATTAAATTAATTAGTAAGAATGGAATGGGATTTGATTGAATAAAAATCAAATCAAAAATTTGAACTGGAATTTGATGGCAAGGGAAACAAACTTAAGTATATGCTCGAATAAATTGAAATAAACAAATTAACTTAAGTTAATAGTTTGGATGGAAGTTTGGCTCGAGTAAATTGTGAAATGGTTATTAAATAAATAGTGTAACAACCCGCATATTTGTCGATTTTATATTTAAATACTTTATTTAAATATTCCATCGTTCATCGGATTGAAGTCCGAAAAGCTCCTTTTTGCAAACAGTCGAATTGGGACTCGAGACCACCCCCATTGAGTCCAAAATTACGTTTGCGATCTTTTTGAGTGTAAACTTCGATATGTTTGGAGTAAGTCGAATTTTGCTACTTTTTCTATTGGGTTTTGAGTTTGGGTTCAGCCCACTAGCCAACTTAATACCCCAAACTGAAACCCCCCTCTTCATTCACTCCCTCTTCCTCCACTTTTCAGTTCTAAGAAGATTAATGGAGGAGAAGAAAAAGAATTAAAACTCCAAGCCCTAGTTTCTCTTGCAATCTCAAATTCTTACTCCAAATTCAAAGAGAACCCATTGGTAAGCTTCATCTCTTTCTTCTCCAACTCTTTCTCTTTCCAATTTCAGTTTATTTCCTAAACCTAAATTTGGGAAATGCTTGTTTTGATCTTAGTTGGAGCTTCTTGTGTTGAGAGTGAAGAGTAATTGCTCTTGACATTGCTTCAAAGCTTCTTCTTCATTTGTTTGGGTTCAAAGGTGAGATTTTTATCTCACATCTAAGTCTTTAATTATCTTCGATTGTTAGGTATGAATTCCTAACACTTATTCTTGTGCAATTGATTTTGGTTTGGATTGATTTGGTGTATATTCCAATTTTTGGTGTTTTGAAATCAAAATCTATGAAAATCCTTTTATGGATATTTGGAAATTGGTATTTGAGGCGTGTCGAAGAGCCGTTAAGGCTGGGTTGTCGCTTGGCGTAAATCCTTAGTCGTTGTCGCTCGATCGATCGCTTCCGGTATTCATTTGGCCATTTTTGGTCTTGGTTCAGGGAATGCCCTGAACCCCAGTTTCAGACGTCTGAATCCGTATTTCAGACGTCTGAATATTAGTGGGGAAATTTTTATTCCCAGATTCAGACGTCTGAATCTTTGGCTCCAGACGTCTGAATTGTCTCGATATCAAACAGAAAGAAAATAGGCTTAAATTGCCTATTTCAGACGTCTGAAATATTTCGTTCAGACGTCTGAATCTGTGTTCTGGAAAATATTTAATTTTCCAGATTCAGACGTCTGAACCAATTATTCCAGACGTCTGAATCTGCAGTCTTTTGCCTATTTCCCTATTGTGCTTGAATTTCCAACTCTAATCAACTCGTGTTGATTCCCTTTTTGTTGTTATCATTTATTATCGGCTACTTTGTTAAGTCGCCCACCTTTTTAAACTTAGGTCGCTTGTCTTCACTAAGTCGTACCGTTTTGACGGGGCGCTGCCCCGCACCCCGCCGTGGGCGCTGCCCCCTGGACCCCCGTATAACTCTGCGTAGGCAATCTTATCCGAAAACCATTCAACGGAACTTCTTACTTTGATGGTTTTGGGAATTGATTTCTTTGGATTTTATTCACGTCTTCGAATGTGAACTTTTATAATTGATTGTTTCTACAATCACTTCTATGACTTGTCACTTTAAAAATATAAAGGTTTCAATACTAGTAGTAAATATCAAAACTCTATCATCAAAACGATTTCAACTCTATTTTCAATATCAAACTCGTTTATAAAACTGTTTTCCAATCTACTAGCATATACAAACCTTTACCTCATTCGTATGAGAAAATATAATTAAACGGCTTAGCAAAACAAGTGGTATGAAACGCTTGCGTTTACTTCGTCGGTTAATTTATGGACTTGTTCGATTGAATCTCTTGTGACAATTTTCTAGTGCAGATCTACAATTTGTTCGTAAATATTTGAGTTAAGAAAGTGGTTATGGGACATGAAGCTAAACTCTTATATTTACTAGCTTAGTGTAATCGACACTTCCTTATGATCATGATGATCATTCTTGTGATTTAGACTAGCGATTGAGCGACGTCTCTTTGTTTGCGAGGTTAGACTAGACACCATTTGTGTGATTTCGATTCACACATATCTCTATATCTTCAAGGTTAGTCTATACCTCATTGGTGTGATTTCGATTCACACATATTGAAACTCTTGTGACAATTTCCTAGTGCAGATCTACAATCTGTTCGTAAATATTTGAGTTAAGCAAGTGGTTATGGGACATGAAGCTAAACTCTTATATTTACTAGCTTAGTGTAATCGACACTTCTTTATGATCGATGATGATCATTTTATGGTTTAGACTAGCAATGTGCGATGTCTCTTTGTCCATGTGAAGGACTGTACTTCATTTTATTGAGCTTCGACTCAATCAGGAGGAGCTTCGGCTCAAAGTCCGCAATGGGGGACTATACCCAGTCAGGAGGAGTTTCGGCTCATCAGGAGGAGCTTCGGCTCAAAGTCCGCAATGGGGGACTATACCCAGTCAGGAGGAGCTTCGGCTCATCAGGAGGAGCTTCGGCTCAAAGTCCGCAATGGGGGACTATACCCAGTCAGGAGGAGCTTCGGCTCATCAGGAGGAGCTTCGGCCCAAAGTCCGCAATGGGGGACTATACCCAGTCAGGAGGAGCTCCGGCTCATTTTCATAGGATTGGCCATCCTCTTTTCTTGTGATTTCTGGATTTCTCGTTGTGATTTCTGGAATTTTATGTTTCACCACCTTTTTAGTTGGCATTGATATGTATGTCATTTATTGTGGCTTGGTGAATTAAATAAAGAATATGACATTCTTTTTATGCTATAAGATTCTTGAGATTTTGTATGACTTTCGTGATTTTATAATGTATACTTATCACAGTATGATTTTATTGTTATCATACGTTTTATTATCATATCTCATATTCTATCTCATTTTATCTGATAATTATAGCTAGACTGATCCGTTTATTATTTTCTTCTTAAATAATACTCGGGTCAGACTGAGATTTTACAGGTGCTTCCTCATGACTTCCTATCTGGAACCATCATCTGACTTTTGGCTAACTACTCTAGTTTAGTAGTTTTTGTTGTATGCATTTGAGATTAGACTCTATGTTGTGTACTTATTCTTTTGTGTAGCACGTGATGCTACTCTTTTGTATTATCGTGGATCTTTCTGACCACTACTCTGATGTACACTTTCATGTGTTGTATATTTATTCATATCTTCTTCCGCCTTTGTGATATGGATGTCTGTGACTGATTTATGTTATGTTTATTTCTGTATTTGTTTCCGAAGATTATATATAGCCACTGTGTGATAGCTTTGTGTTTGTATTGGTATGTCGGATTTCCTCTTTAAAAGATATGCATTCTATTCTATCTGACATATCGGTGCTCGCACAAAGAAGTTACACGGACGGTCGCTCCTCAACAGCCTTATTCTCCGCGCTAGTTGACAGCATTACTCCGTAGTGTTCTTGGCTAGCGTGGGTATAGAGGTGGGGCGTCACAGCTTGGTATCAGAGCCAAACTTCGGAACAATGTAGAATTATCTAGCAAGGATCGTGTCCTAAGTCTTTCTTAGGAGTTGTGCCTTAGGATTTTATTCGGGTCTTCGTACCGTTCTATCCTATTTTCATTTTATGATTCCTTGTTTATTCAATCAAGATTGTTTGATATTCATTCTGAGAATAACTTTTTCTTCTTCTTTCTTTCTTAAAGAAGAGAAATGGTTAGATCTGGCCGTCCCAGCGCCGGTCAATCCAGTGCTACTCCTCAGGAGGGAGCATTTATGTCTGCCCAGCAGCTTCTAGATCTTGTTAAGAATGCTCAAGCTATCGGACCCGTTCCAGAGCCAACTCATCCTATATCTGGATTTGTACGCTTGTGTAGAGACTATACCGATTTGGGTGGAAGGCCATTCAAGGGATCCGAGAGTGTTATTGAAATTCAAGCTTGGCTTAGATCATGCGATCGCATCTTTTCTCGCATGAATCTTGTTGATCTCCACCGAGTCCAAGTGGCTTCTAGCATGCTCCAAGAAAGAGCATTGGATTGGTATGAGCTTCTTACTTCTGAAATCGTTGAAGCGGATCTCACTTGGGGGAAATTCCGAGAGAGATTTGAATTGAAATTTGTGCCGGAGGCTGAAAAAGTAACTTTGGCCCGGCGTTTTATCGACCTTGTTCAAGGTGAATCTTCTGTGACGGACTACGTCGCATCTTTCGAATCTCTGTCCAAATATAGGGTTGAATACATCAACACCCCGTTGAAGAAGAACCAGAGATTTATCTATGGCTTGAATAAGAATCTTAAGAAGCCATTACTCCTGAAACTCGAGGTTTCATTTGATCAGCTTATTGATATCGCTCTTCGTCTCGAAGAAGCAGATAAAGAGAGTGATGTTGAAGTTGGGAGTGCCAAACCGAACTTCAACAACAACAACCAGAAGAGGCATCCTTTTATTAAATTCGAAAGTCCTAATCCAAACAAGAGGGTGAAACAAGTGACTTCTATAGCAAAGACTCCCATCCCTAATCGTGGAGAATGCTACAATTGTGGCTCTAAGGACCATCATATAAATAAGTGTCCAAGGCCTATTTCTTGCCGCTATTGTAAAAGTGCGGATCATTATATATCTTCGTGTCCCAAACGTCTCAGCAAGAGAGAAGGAAAGCTGCAAGTCCCTAGCAACTCTTCTCTTGGTCAAGGTATCCATTCTATCCTTGATAATATTTGTTTTATGATTATCTTATTCGAGTTCTTTTTGATATGGGTTTCATCTCATTATTTTTATATCAAAAGAACTTTGTGATTCTTTTTCTTTAGACATTTCTGGGCTTGAGGATTTCTTTGAGGGTTGCGAACCCGGATTGGCGGATCCGCAACACTCAATTTGCTTTTTATTGATGTTGAAATTATTTTATGTGATTTTTCTTTCCGAGCCGATTTTTTTACTTATGCTTTGGAATTGACTTTTGTAAGGATTGGCTTAATTACTATGAAGCCATATCCTTTGTCCCGTGTGGGATATTCATCTTCGACATTTTCAATCTGTTAAACAGATTTCTGTTTTTCCTTTGTGATTTTGATTCCAATTTGAGGGCATCATTTTATTCTTGTAGTTTGAGAATTTCCGGTATTTTGAGTTTGTCTTAGGATTATCTCCTAAGCAATCTTTTGGTAGGTGTTAAGGCCTTTTTAGTTCGACCTTGCCACCGATTTTATTTGCTACGAATTGCGGAAGTTAGCATTCCACTTACCGCATTCCAAACTCGTTATGATTCTTATGAATGACTTATTATGTCATTCATTTTGTCAAGCTTATTTCATCCATTTTATTAATTGAGTATTCTACGATCTCGATGACTCCATTCTTGTATATATTGATTTTGGATGAAAACAACAATTTAAAAATTTTCAAATCTTTTTCATAAGATTTATTTATAAGTACAATTGGATTTTTGTTCTTTAAGCAAACAAAGAATATTCTTAAAAGTTTTTAAGAAACATGTTTATTATCTTGAAGATGATTTTGTGATTGCGTTCGAAATAGGGGTATAACATTATGAACGCCTAGCGGCACGCCTCGATAGGAGATCGAGATTTTGGGCTTCGATTTCGAGACGGTTCAAATTTAAATATAATATATATATATATATATATATTGTTGGACTAGTCAATATAGTTCTCAGCTGTTGTTTTTCTTTTACCTTCAAATCACAATAGCTCATTTGCTACACGCAACCCATCACACCCCTCACCTTTCAAATTCACGTCTCCCCTCCTTTTCAATCTGTATGCTCGAATAAAGAAGGCTCCCTCTCGTTCCTTCTATGAGCACAAATCAATTCAAAAACCCAAAACAAGAAGAAAAAAAAGGGGAATGGCAGACGAAATAAAGGCGAGTGTTCCTCTACAATTCAAAATCTAAGATCCCTCATTTCCTTTCAAATTCGAATCAGTTTTTTTATAAAGGGAAAATCATTCGAACTCAATCAACTCGAATTCGAATCGAAAACGAAGTTCCTTCTCTCTCGCATTCAACATCAGGTCGACCTCTGAATCACGAGTTCGAGCATCGAGCGCGAGTGAATCACGATTGGAAGATTGTAAGGGAGGAGAGTCGACCGAAGGTCGCAAAGCGACTTGAATGAGTAGCCGCGTCATTCGAGCACGATAGTTTGGCGAAGTGTGGGTCGCGATCTCGTTCAGGCATAGGGTCAGTGGGACTAGTTTTGTTCGAGTGACGGGCGACGTAGGTTCGAGCAAGTGGGGAGGCACTATGGCTGTGGGTTGCGGGCTCGTGGACTTCGAGGTCGCGAGTAGGCAAATAGGCAGTGAGGTATTTTCTATTTATTAAATTATATATATATAAGATTTTAAGCTCTCAGTGAGATATAAAAGAAATTCTGTTTATAAAAAAAGAATCTGGAGTTTAAAAAAATCGACATTTTGGGCTAGTAGAAAATCTGATCAGAAGTTTATGGATATTTCTTATATACTTATTGAAAAAAAATAGGTCTGACTATAGAAATAATTTCTGGTCATAATTGTATATATACTTATTCAAAATATATATATAAAAGAATATGCATATACACATTTTAGACTTACTAGATTATTTTAAAAATAATGGATTATGGGATTAACTTGTTTTATTAACTTATTTAATTATTTTAGTTACTAAAAATTTATTCTAAAGAAAATTAGTTTAAATTAAATTATTAAATGCTAATAGATTGTTCGATTAGCTCAAATATTATAAACCATACAATGTTTGTTACAAGGTCCAAAATGGGAAGAAAATAGTCGAGATGGAAATGGGTTGCAAACAAAAGTTAAAGGTGAGTTAATCTCACTCAAATTGGATTGTTGGTAATTTTAAATAGTTAAAAATTTAAATTATTGGTTGATTGATTAAATTGATTTTTATTATCAAACTAGATGTGATATTATATATAGTAGTATATATATCTTGGAGTGATTGATATTCCCGCATTATAGCGGATGAGACCCAATGCGCCCCGCATAATAACGGATGACCCTTTATACCGCGATATCCCATCTCGAAGTGGGATTGGTATTTTATATTGTGCTAACATCTGTGGATGTAGGGAAATAGGTTGGAGGGATCCAACTGGATTCCTCAAAATGTTGAATTATTTCATATTCAGTGATGTGATTTATTTGATAATTTGTGATAGATTATATTGATTATATTGGAAATTGAAATAATGAATGCTATGATTGGTTGAATATATTTTGGTACTTTAAGATGTCAAAATAATAAAGATTGGATTTTTGAAGAAAAATAAAAAGGGAAATTTTTAAGTAAAATAATTATAGTGAATTTGGATAAATTGAAGAAGTGAATTGGAGAAGAATAAAAAGTTTGATTTTGAAACCCTATTAAATAAATTCCGAATATGGGAAAAATGGAGATTTTGTATAAATGGGAATAAAAGAATTTGACGGCTTAAGTGATATTGTTTAAAGATAAAATAATTTATTTTAAAATTCAAGTTTACAATGAGTTGGGAAAAATAAAAGGGGAATTTCGAATAAAGGGTGAAATGGATATTTTCAGTTTTAAATAAGGTTTTAAATCATAATAAATGGGTGAATATGGAATTAATGGATTCGGATTAGATTTGGGTAAATCATTTTTTTTAAATGGAATTAATTAAGAGAATCGATTGGGAAATCGATTAAGTGTTTTGGAAACTGTGATTTAAAGGAAAATGAGGGTATGGAAATCTATAAACTGGGTTTATAAATAAAGTGAAATATTCATCAGTGGATAAATTTGAAAGTATAAATTCACGGTGGGAATTTATAAGGAGATGGTAATTTGTTTTAAAATTAAAAGGGTGGTTTTATTTTTAAAAGTGTGGAAAAGAAATTTACGGGATTGGGACGTAAATTAAATTGGGATAAATCAAAAAGGATTTATAAATGATGAGACGGGTTATATTGGAATTGGAAGTGAATTTTCCTGTAAAGGCAAGTATATTCTCAAAGAAAGATTTCTAAGTAAATTAAAAGTTTTAAAGTTGTTTTTAAATGAATGTTTTAGAGAAATTATTATTTAATCGTTTTAACATTTTTTTAAGTAGATATTTATTAAGATAATTATAGAAGTGATTATTTTAAAGGTTTAACTAGTATTATGATTTAAAAGATAGTTACTAAATATTTATTCTTATATAAATAATTTTTATTTAAAAAGTAGTTTTGGCTTAAGTTTTTACTTTGAAATTATTATTGAATTTCATAACTATTGTTGTGAATAAAGTGACTTAAGTAGTTTCATTTAAAATGTTTTGGAGTATATATTTTTGGATAAAGTGATTTAAATTATTTAAAAATCTAAAGTATTAAGACTTGGTGATTTTTAGGGGAAAATAAAACAATTGGTGAATGATTGTTTGAATTGGTAGTTAAATAACAGACTATCAATATTGGCCAATGCCCTGAACATTTCGAAGAGACCGGGATCGGATTTAATTATCCGAAAACCACTTCGATCCGGTTTGGACATTTGCAAATGAAGACCGTGAAGGTGACGAAGACGGTGATTCGGTTTGTCCAGACCCAGGGCAACTTGTATGGATGAATGCTATCAGACCATTGTCATTGGAGGACGATGAGCATTCTAAGTGAATGTGTGCTAAAAAGGTAACGCATAGCCTCAAGCCTCATCAACCGGGAATGGCTAAAACAGGGTAGGTGCAACAAGGCTAAGTGGCTAGCAACCAATTAGGGTAAGGTCATCCCTGTCTAGATGTCCCTTTTTGATTTTGGCTTAGTGGCGGTTGCTGATCCCAACCGCGGGGTGATCATATTCGGACTATCCAGTAAGGGGTAGCTCCGGTCTTGTGTTGCAGGGGATCGCGTGTGATCCTCGGTACTCTGATCTAGGCCAGGTACTGTGACGGGCGGTACCCCAGTAGCCCTACCATTTTATGGAATTCAATCTCCAATAAGCGCTTGTACGGTTTTGATTGTGCCCAACTATGCTGAAACGTGAGATGCAAGTATTTCAGCTAGATTCTATTTTACTTTCTATAGACACTATTATAATATCAGACGGATTTGATATAAAATGTTTTGGTTATCGTAAGGTAAAAACCTGGCATATTTATTCATGGCGTGGTCTTACGAGATACCTTTGATTTCAAAGGATTTTGAAAACTTTAATAATTCAATTGGGTGTGTTTTCTCACGCTGGTTTTCCAGACTGACTCGGGTGTTATTTTATTATAATGCTCGGGTCAGACCGAGTAATTACAGATACATGATAAGATGCTGAGGAGCTCAAGTGACGAGTTGGATGACGAGGCGTATTTCCGTAGATTTGTATATTCCGCTGTGTAAGGACAAGTTACTAAACTGTCCAGATTTGATGTGATGATTGTTTACTCTGATGATTGTAAGTATTATGTAGTTACAGACTCTTTTGTATAAAAATACGTTGTTATATATTATATTTTATTCCGATGCGATTGTGAGATTCTGTGTTGGTGTTTTTTCTCTCTTCTTCTTCTACCTCTTTCTTCTTTATCCCTAATGACCTGGTATTTCCGGCACTTGAATATTCGGCATTCGATATAGTGGGCGTATTGATGTCGATTTTCGAGGTCGAAAATCCCCCGGGTTGTTACAATTTGTTCGTAAGGTAATTTGGTAGATTCAATTATTTTAAATAAAAGTATGAAATTCATAAATGTATAACTTTTTATACGAGGTCCAAAGTCATGAAAACGAGTCAAGTTGGGTTCGTAGCTGTGAAATCTACGCAGTGGGATTTTAAATTAAATTGAACAATGTTCAATTTAATTTTAAAACTGGAATGGATTGCAAATTAAATCAAGGTGAGTAAATCTCACTCATTTGGATCACTAGAATTTATTTTAAATAGTTAAAATAAATTATTGAATATTGGTTGAATTTATAAATTATTATATGTTGGATTATATATATAGTAGTATATATATTAGTAGTTGGATTGATATTCTCGCACATTATAGCGGATGAGACCCTATGCTCCCCGCATAATAGCGGATAACCCTATACACCGCGATATCCCCCTCGAAGTGGGATTGGTATTTTATATGGTCTAACATCTATGGATGCAGGAAAAACAGGTTGGAGGGATCCAACTGGATTCCTCAAATATATAGTGTTTTTCATATATATAAAATATATGATGTGATTGAATAATCTACTAGGTTATTGTGTGTTTTTAAAAGTTATAATATCATGGGAATTAACTTGGGTATATTAAATGCTACAAGTATTATTTTGAATTTTTAACGAATTAAAAGGATATTTTTAATATAAAGATACGTCTATCGAAATTTGGATTATGTAAAAGAGATTGATTTGAATAAGCAATGATGGATTTTTGATCGTATTAAATAACGGGGGAAAAATATTTTAAATAGAGATTTTAAAATAAATTATATAAAGGGATTTTTGAGACTGGATTTTAAAGTGATATTTGGGAAATATGGAAAGAAGTTGAAAACCGATATTAAAATTAAATTGGCAAAAATAAATGGAATTTATAAGAAATTGAATTTATAAAACGGAATTTATAAATGTGGTTATTTTTAGTGGAACTCAAAGGAGTTATAAAAATTATAAACGATGTTGATAAATAAAGGAAAGTGATATCAGATAATAAATTTGGGATATAAATTTACAGGGATAATTTATATTTGAATATGGAAATAGGGTGAGAAAAAGATAGTGGATACTATTTTTGAAGTGAAAATGGTTAGGGAGATCGAAAGGGAAGTGATGTGGTGGAAATTGAGAGGGATTTATAAATTTAAAATTTGGTTATTGAGATTTAATTTTTTATTTATTTATTTATAAGCTAAGTTTTATTTTAAAAGGAAAATTTTGTTTATTAAATATGAAATATAAAGTTAGTTAGTATTGAATACTGCAGAAGTGAATTTTTCAAATACTTAATATTTATTCCAAATAATCCCAAAATTTTAAACCTGCTTTGAAAAGTGATGTTATAAAAAGTGTTTCAATATTTTAAATAATTATTTGAATATGTCTTAAAAGTAAATTATTATTATTTTCTTTTAAATACTTATTTTTATTTACATATGTATGTATATATATATATATAAAGTTTTTGAAATGGTTTAAATTTATTTATAAATCTTCTCGAGAGTTGGAAATGGTTATTTAATAAATGTGATTTATTAGAGAAATCTAAAAACGAAAATTGGGAAAAAGTAAGGAAATTTTCAAAGTAGTTAAATTAAAGTGAACTTCGAAAAAGGAAATAGAATTCATAAAAGAAGTAGAAAGGGAAATTTGAATTATAAGTAAGTATAAATGGCTTTGGAAATATTAAAGGGAATTAATTAGGGAATTCCGGAATTTAGAGGATTCGTTATAAACTAGTCAAGAAATTTACAAATAGAATTGTAAATGATTTCGAGAAATAGGAAGTAAGGAAATAGATGGAATACTTCCTAAGTGTGAATATAAAGGAAGTGGGAAAAATATTCTTAATATTGGAATGGGTGGAAATATTCCGTTGAGAATATAAGAATTTGAAACTGTTTTCAAATGTTGAAGTACTGAACGTATATCTTTGTAAAGATATTTTGAAATGAGTAATTTGGAAGAAATTACAAATAATGGCCTAGTGATTGCTTATGGATGTTATATTGATAGTTAAATAACCGACTATCAATTTTGACCAATTTCGTTAATCGTTTCAAAGAGACCGGGATCAGATTTAATTATCCGAAAACCACTTCGATCCGGTTTGAACATTATGAATGAATACCGTGAAGATATTAAAGATGGTGATTCGGTTTGTCTAGACCCAGGACAACTTGTATGGATGAATGCTATCAGAACATTGTCATTGGAGGACGATGAGCATTCTAAGTGAAATTATTCTTGAAAGGTAATCGTAGAATCTAGCCTCATCAACCGAAATGGCTGAAAACTAGGGGGTATGCAGTAAGGCTAAGTGGGTCATACCCAATTAGGTTATGTTATCACCTTTCTAGATAACCTCGGATATATTATATTATATGGATACGGTGCATGCGAAAAAGATCTCGATGGTAAGGGTGGGAACACCCGGGGTGATAACATATTCGGTTCTATCTAGGTTAGGGATAGGGCCGTTCTTGTGTTGCAGGGCATCCCGGCGAGGTCCTCTGTACATGCTTTTAGAAGTGTACTGTGATAGGTGGTACCCGAGGGCCTAGTCATTGTATGGAATCCAATCTCCAATAAGCGCCATACGGTTTTGATTGCGCCCAAGTATGCTGAAACGTGAGATGCAAGCATTTCAGCTATTTTCTATTTACTTGGGTTAGACACTATTATAATATCAGACGGAATTAATAAAAATGTTTTGGTTATCATAAGGTAAAAACCCGTCGTGTTTATGTGTGACGTGGTCTTACAAGATACCTTTGTTTTCAAAGGGTTTTGAAAAAAAGTTAAAAAATAATAATTGAAATTGAGTGTGTTTTCTTACACTGGTTTTCCAGACTAACTCGGGTGTTATTTTATTATAATACTCAGGTCAGACCGAGTATTACAGATTCAAGATAAGATGCTATGGAGCTCAGGAAACGAGCTGGAAGAGTTCAGACGTATATCACGTACTTGGTTTATTCCACTGTGTGAGGAAAAGTTATTATAATTGTCCATTTGATGTATTGAATTGTTGTACTCTGATAATGGTATGTATATTAATAGTACAGTTCTTGTATTTAAAATATGTTATTACATACATTATATTTTGTTCCGTTGCAATTGTGAGATTCTGTGTTGTTGTTTATTTTCTTCTACCTTTTTATTCTTCACCCCTAATGAACTGTTATTTCCGGCACTCGACTACTCGGCATTCTATACATTGGACGTACTAATGTCGATTTTCGAGGGCCAAAAACCTCGGTTCATTACACCTCTTCCTTCCCCCTCTTATTTAAACGCGCCTTAACATGGAGAAAAAAAGGCATGAATTCAAAAATAAAAATTTTAAAATCTACTTGATGGAAAAATCTGAAACAAGTTTTAAATTTCTTCATTCGAAGAGCTCTATCCACTGATAGTTGTATTGAGGGTTGCTGCTTCATTTCTTGATGATCGGCAGTGGACGTTTGCAAGCATAAACTAGGTTTCGTCCTAGCCTTCGATTCAGTGCGAATTTGGAGGAGGCAAGTTTGGATTCAGGTTGGGCGAGACGTGGCGCATCGGTTGCCGGAGTTTGGAGGCTTGCGATCTCGGCTTGGAAGTCGCGGCATTTGGGTTCGCGTATAGGGGGCTGGGTCGCGTTTCAACTGGGTGGCGCTTGCATGTCGTGGTGGGGTGAGATTGAATGATCTCGACAAGGGGAGTTCGTATGTGGTTTCGGTTCGGCGAATAGTGAGGTGGTTGATCGTGTCAGTGATACACCATGCACGAAATATTGATTACATGCGAATGAGGGAAAAACAGAACAGAGAGGAGGAAGAAGAAGAAAGGATGGGGAAAGGAAGTTTGGGCCGAGTCTATTTGATGGGCCTAAGGCCGGTTGCATTTGGGTGAGAGCATTTTATATTTCTTTTATTTTATTTGTTTAAATTAGTATGCTAAGTTTAAAGTAGATGTCTCATTCATATTAAACCCGATCGTCATGCGGATTTTTGCATTAGGATCGTATCGACGAGGGCTTCGTAATGAAATTGGTTTGGATGGATTCGGAGCAAGTGGGAAATTTGGATTAAATTTGGACGTTAGTTCAATTTTAATTCAAAAACGGAATTGGCGAATTAAAAATCAAGGCGAGTAAATCTCACTCATTTGGATTGCTGGATTTAATTTAGAATATTAAAAATTATTTATTGATTGATTGGATGAATTGATAATAATTTATCAGTTGGATGTTATATTATTTATAATAGTATATATATATATATATTAGTAGTTGGGTATATTTCCCGTCGATTGTAGCGGATGAGACACTATGCGCCCCGCATAATAGCGGATGACTCTATATTACCGCGATATTCCATCTCGAAGCGGGATTGGTATTTTATGTTACATAACATCTGTGGATGCAGGGAAATAGGTTGGAGGGATCCAACTGGATTCCTCAAAAAAAATTATTGATTGTTTCATATATAGTGTTATATGATGTGATTGAATAATCTTTTATGGATTATTATGCGATTTGATATATCGGATGCGATAGTAACACTGGCCCTAAATTTTGGTATTTTAAATACCATAAATAATATTTTCGAATGTTAAAAATAAATTCAAAGGTGATTTTTTGGAAATAAAAATATTTATATGGAAATTGGAATATTGAATAAGGAATGGTTTGGATTAAATAAAAGATTTGATTTTGGAAATATACTTAACTATTTTGTTAGAAGTTTTCAAAAATAAATATATTTTTGAATATATATATACAAGGAAATTGAAACAAGGGATTTTAATAATATTTCTGAAATTATAATTAGAAGTTGAAATCGAGTTTTTAAAGGGATTTGGAATATAATTAGATTTATTGAAAAGAGATTTACAACCGGGATTTTAAATAGAAATTGAATTAAGGGCTTTTGAAATATGGATCTGTTATTAATATATAAAACAAGAATGAGTTATGAATTTATAATCGATATTTATAAATGAAGTGAAATAGTTATAAATGGATAAAATTTGGGAGGATATGTCGCAGTATGGATTTAAAACGAGATATGAGAATTTGGTTTAGGAAAAATAGATAATTCTATTTTTGGAAATTGGAAATGGTTATGGAATTTGAATTGTAAATCGAGGTGTATAAATCGAGAGAGATTATAAATTGAAATCGGTTATATCGGAATTTTAAAAATTGGTTCTTGGAATCAAGAAGTAAAATTTGTTTAAAAAGAGATTATTTGTTAAACAGTGTTGTTTTAAAACTGTTATTTGTATTTAAAATATTTTGGAAAATTTAGCTATTCGAATAGATTTAATTTATTATAAATAACCCTTGTAAGTCAATAAATATTATTTATAATGAATTGGGAATCAGTTTCCATTGTTTATTTGGGAAGTATTTTGATCTTTTAAATAGTTACTTAAACGCCTTTTTGGAAAATAATCATTTCCTTAAAAATACTTATTATTATTATTATTATTATATATAGAATTTAAAAGTAGGTGATTGAATTTTATAAATACTTTTGAGATTTGTGACCATATTTTTTTGAACAGATGTGATTTTATAAGAGAAATCTTATAACGGAATTTTGGAAACTTAAGGAAATTTCCGAAATGTTAGAAACAAGAACTTCGAGAATGAATCTGAATTCATAAAGAAGTTATAAATGGTTAGACGAGATTATAAGCAAGTATAATCGATTTTGGAAATTTTAAAAGGAATTAATATAAATTCCGAAGATTTATGAGATAAGTTATGAAATATTTCCTAAGTTTGATATTAAAATGATATTGGGAAAATATGCTATAAATATTTTGTTAAGTATTGGACGGAGGATTTTGTAAATACTTTAAGAGTGAAATGATTGGTATAGAAATATTTTTCTAAGTGTTATAAATTGAATTCGGAAATATTTCTAAGTGTTGATATGGTTTGAAAATATCTCGTTAAGAATATAAGGATTTGAAATTGTTTTCAAACGTTGGAATATTGAAAGAGATTTGAATATATATCCATGTGAAGATATTTGAAATGAATGTTTTGAAAATATTTAATAAAATTTGGGCCTAGTGACTGTTTAGGTATGTAATTTGATAGTTAAATAACCGACTATCAAATGAGGCCAAATTTGCTAAACGTTTCGAAGAGACCGGGATCAAATTTAATTATCCAAAAACCACTTCAATCCGATTTGTGCATTACGAATTGTGATATCATGAAGATAATGAAGACGATGATTTTGGAGATTCAGTTTGTTCAGACCCAGAAAATTTTGTATGGATGAATGTTATCATTTGCATCATGGTCTAGAAGGCAGTGTTAGCATTCCAAGTATGAATGCTATTCAAAAAGTAAAACGTAGCCTCAAGCCTCATCAACCGGAAATGACTAAAACAGAGGAGATGCAGTAGGGCTAAGTGGGTTGCACCCAAGTAGGGTATGTTATCACTTTTCTAGATACTCTCAGATATATTATAATTATGGATATCGTTTTGCATGGAAAAGAGAGTGCTCGATAGGGTGGGAACACATGGGGTGATAACATATTCGATACTATCCGGCAAGGGGTAGGCCAGTCCTATGTTGGCAAGTATCTTTAGGTACGATCTCGATACATTTTTCTAAAGGTGTACCATGGCGGGTGGTACCCTAGTAGCCCTGTCATTGTATGGAATCCAATATCCACTACGAGCCTGTACGGTTTTAGATGTGCCCAACTATGCTGAAACGTGAGATGCAAGCATTTCAGCTATTTTATAGTTTATTTTCTATAGACACTATTATAATATCGGATAATTTTGATATAAAATGTTTTGGTTATCGTAAGGTAAAAACCCGTCGTATTTATGTGTGGCGTGGTCTTACGAGATACTTTTATTTTCAAAGGATTTTGATCACAATAGTAATTCAAATTGAGTGTGTTTTCTCACGCTGGTTTTCCAGACTCACTCGGGTGTTATTTTATTACAATGCTCGGGTCAGACCGAGTATTACAAATTCAGGTTAGGATGTTATGGAGCTCAGTAGATGAGTTGGAGGATATCAGACGTATTTTACGTACTTGGTTATTTCCGCCGTGTGTAATAAACTGTATATTCAATATTGGTGCGGACAAGTTATTATAACTGTCCAGACTGATTTGTTGACTGATGTACACTGATAATTGTATGTATATTAACAGTCATAGCTTCCTTGTATAAAGATCTGTATTTATCTATTATATATTGTTCTGCTGTGAATTGTGAGATTCTGTGTATTGTTGTTTCTATTTTCTTCTATCCCTTTTCTTCTTCACCCCTAAAGATTCGTATTTCCGTTCAATTTGAGTTGGACACGTGTGATTTATTATAGATACAATGGGTACGGAGATACGAGCCTTTACATTATTACTCTTGTTGTAACAACCCGCATATTTGACGATTATGTATTTGAATATCTTATTTAAGTATTTTAATCGTTAATCGGATTTTAGTCCGAAAAGCTACTTTTTGCATACGGTCAAATTAGGACTCGAGACCACCCCCATTGAGTTCAAAATGCCGTTTGCAATCTTTTTGAGTATAAACTTCGATATGTTTGGAGCTAGCTAAAAATTTGACCTTTTTCACTTTGGGTTTGGGTTCAGCCCACTAGGCATCCTTATACCCCAAACTGAACCATCCCTCCCCATTCACTCTCACTTCCTCCTCTTTTCAGTTCTAAAGAAAAAATGGTAGGAGAGATGGGAAATTAAAACTCCAAACCCTAGTTCCTCTTTCAATCTCAAATTCTTGCTCCAAAATCAAAGAGAACCCATTGGTAAGCATCTCCTTCTTCTTCTCCAACTCATTCTCTTAGCAATTTCAGAAATTCCTAAACCTAACTTAGGAAGTGTTTCTCTTTTTAGCCTTGATTCAAGGTTGTTGAGTTGGAATTGAAGTGCAATTGCTCTCGCCATTTGCTCTATAGCTTCTTCTTCTTCATTGTTTTGGGTTTAAAGGTGAGATTTTTATCTCACATCTATGACTATAACCATCTTTGATGTTGGGTATGAATTCCTAACACTATTTCATGATTAATTGCTTTTGGTTTGAATTGATTTGGCGAACATTTCAATTTTTGATGTTTTGAAGTCAAAACTTTGCATCTCCTTGCTTTGAATTGTGAACATGTTTTTGGTTGTGAATCGAAGAACCTATAGGGCCGAATCATCGATTGACAAAAGCCCCGAATTCCATTGCTCGACCGGGTGAAAGGAGTGGGAGATTGCCCTCCCACTTGGCTGAAAAACAGGTTTAGCTCATCACTAGACGTCTGCAGGTAAGCTCAGACGTCTGGGGTCTGTTTCAGGAAGTTCCCGAAACTTCCTGCAGACGTCTGAGTATTTACCTCAGACGTCTGGGGTATGTGACCTGCTCTGTTTGACATGTTTCGCCCTTAGGTCGTTTGACCTGTTTTGCCTTAGGTCGTACGCCGCTTGGCTTCCCTAGGTCGCTTGTCTTCTCTAGGTCGAACACCGTAGCAGGGGCGTTGCCCCCGCACCCCCACCTAGGGGGGTTGCCACCCCCTGGACCCCCCCTCCATAGGGGATCTTATCTGAAAAACATTCAACAGAACTTCTTCCCACTTTGATGCATTTTGGGGATTGATTTCTTTGGACTTTACTCACGTCTTCGAACGTGAATTTATGTGATTCTATTTGTTTCAACAATCGTTTTGTGACTTGTCACTCTAAAGATATGAAGGTTTTAATACTAGTAGTAAATATCAAAACCCTTTCATCAAAACGTTTTCAACTCTATTTTTAATACCAAACTCGTTTATCAAACCGTTTTCTAATCTACTAGTATATACAAGCCTTTACTTCACTCGGATGAGAAATCGAATTAAACGACTTAGTAAAACGAGTGGTATGAAACGCTCGCGTTCACTTTGTCGGTTAGCTCTTGGACTTGTTCGATTGAACTCTTTTGTGACAATTTTCTAGTGAAGACCTACAAGTTGTTCGTAAATATTTAAGTTAAGCAAGTAGTTATGGGACATGAAGCTAAACTCATATATTTACTAGCTTGGTGTGATTGACACTTCTTGATGATCGATGATGATCGTTTTATGGTTTAGACTAGCAATGTGCGATGTCTCTTTGTCCATGTGAAGGACTGTACCTCATTTTATTGAGCTTCGTCTCATTTCTTTGTGGGCTAGCAACCCATGTACTTTTATGTGTTTCGCTTCATCTGATGTACCGTTTGTACTACATCGATGTCTCGACTTTCTGGTTCATTGGACGTACCGTTTTCACTGCGTCAATGTTCCGAATTGTTTTGTATTTCGATTCATCTGATGTACCGTTTGTACTACATCGATGTCTCGACTTTCTGGTTCATTGGACGTACCGTTTGCACTGCGTCAATGTTCCAAATTGTTTTGTATTTCGATTCATCTGATGTACCGTTTGTACTACATCGATGTCTCGACTTTCTGGTTCATTGGACGTACCGTTTGCACTGCGTCAATGTTCCGAATTGTTTTGTATTTCGCTTCATCTGATTTACCGTTTGTACTACATCGATGTCTCGACTTTTTGGTTCATTGGACGTACCGTTTGCACTGCGTCAATGCTCCGAATTGTTTTGTGTTTCGATTCATCTGATGTACCGTTTGTACTACATCGATGTCTCGACTTTCTGGATCATTGGACGTACCGTTTGCACTGCGTCAGTGTTCCAAATTGTTTGTGATACACGTGTTTGTGAGTTTTCATGCTCCCGCTTGGGATTGGCCATCCTTTTCTTGTGATTTCTGGATTTCTAATTATTGATTTCTGGGATTTATGTTTCACCACCTTTTTAGTTGGCATTGATATGTATGTCATTTATTGTGGCTTGGTGAATTAAATTAAGAATATGACATTCTTTTAATCTTTGAGAAGATTCTTGTGATATTGATTAATCTCTGGATTGGTTTTCGATTAGATACTTATCACAGTATGACTTTATGGTTATCATACGTTTTTGTTATATCTCTTATTCTATATCACTTTATCTGATATTTATAGCTAGACTGATCCGTTTATTATTTTCTTCTTAAATAATACTTGGGTCAGACTGAGATTTTGCAGGTGCTTCCTCATGACTTCTTATCTGGAGCCATCTTCTGACTTTTGGCTAACTACTCTAGTTTAGTAGTTTTTGTTGTATACATTTGAGATTTAGACTCCTTGATGTATACATATTCTTTTGCCTTACACTTGTATCTATTCTTTTGTGTTATTGTGGATATTATTTGACCACTACTCTGATGTACACTTTCATGTGTTATATTCATATCTATTTCCGCCTTTGTGATATGAATTGTCAGTGACTGATTTATGTTATGTTTATTTCTATATTTGTTTCCGAAGTCCATATAGCCACTGTGTAGTAGCTTTGAGTTTGTATCGGTATGTCGGATTTCCTCTTGAGATGAAAAGTTATATTTTTATCTAGCATATCGGTACTCACACAAAGCAATTATACAGATGGTCGCTCCTCAACAGCCTTATTCTCCGTGCTAGTTGACGGCATTACCTCGTAGTGTCCTTGGCTAGCGTGGGTATAGAGGTGGGGCGTCACACTTGTTGTTGGTTTCGATTGGTGCACCTAGATTGTGGAATAGCTTCCCTTGACTCGATATGGGACGGATGGACATGGTGGGCGGTCGTGGCTACGATGTGTTAGCACCAGCCCTGCGACCCGAACTGGTAGTATCCTACCTAGCTTAGGCATTGCCTCACGTGCCTTGTCATACTGCTATCCCTATACGAGACCACTACGATTTTGGTTTAGTGTTGTCGTATCACGACGCATCCCTATCCCCCGATGTGCTACTGGGGCGTTATATGCAAACTGTACACCAATGCTTAAAAACACGTTAAAGGGGATTAATGTAGAGCCTTAACGCTAAAAAAAATATTTATTTTACTGACTAGACATTATATATGTAGCGTATTCTACTATATATAATATTTTGACGGATCCTTAAGAGATGGAAAATCCCGTAACATCTCTTGAGTTATTGCACGCACATTATACACTGGATAGAAGATGTGAAATCCCGTAAACATATCTGACGCTATTACACTCATGTTATGTGATATCGATTTGACTCATATAAGAATATTTTAGTCCTGACTCGAGTGTTTTGTTTTTTATTACGCTCAGGTCAGCCTTGAGTATTTCAGTGCATTAAAGATCATTTTCTGGAGGACGAATACGAAGATTTGGTATATTATTACTATTATTATTCCCTGCATCATGTTGTTCTGCTGCATTATTTATTTATCCCTGTTGCATATATAACTCTGATAGTTGTTGTATAAATTATAATCAAATGTATTATATAAACAACTTCATGGACTGTTTATTTGATTATTATATTTTATCATTCCGCTGCGAGATTCTGTGTTTTTTTATTCTTCTTTTCTTATTTTTCTTAATTAACCCCAATGATTATCTATGTTTTGGATTTTTTAAGTTGAACATGTGTGGATTATTATCGATTCAAACCTTCTGAAATGTGGGGCGTCACAGTAATCACCTACTGATTCATTCTATTACCCATATACGTTATGTTATGCATTCATGATGCTAAGTGATATTGTTTTTCACCAAGGATACATATATCTTTATGGATGATCACTTCTTTATGATTGTGCTGCCTCAATTATGGAATGTTTCTTATATTATTATAGGATAATGCGACGTTGTAATTATCTCAAAATAACAAGCTATGCAACTCACTTTGATGTTATGGTCTGATATATGATATATGAATACGTTGTATCCCCTTAATGACATTGGGATATAAACAACATTTAGGGGGTAAAGTCATTAATGAGGTCGAGATTAATGAATGCAATAATAATATTGATCGGTAGGAGGTGAACTACCAGACATGCTAGTAATTATCCAAGCTGGACTGATTTGGGGTGCCATCTTGAATCGTGGTTACCTGGTCCCACTATCACTATAGTCCAAACAATATGCTACATGAACACAATAGCAAGGTGAGGCGCAAGTGTTGTAGTGATAGATGATGGAAATTAGGTGATATTTGAAGCATGACCGGGAGCGCCAGAGAGGATGAGAGAAGAAGATTGTGCAACAAAGAGATCGTGTGGGGGCATCTACAACATTATTTGAGGGATATATTGATGAAACAAACCATGATACCTTGGTTCCTATGTAACGTCTAGTAAAGACTAGTCGAATAGGGTTGAAATGGAACATGTGCCTTGGGGTTGATCCAGTATAAATAAATTGAGTAGGATTCACTAGAAACGTACACCTTCACTTGTATTGTACAATGTGAGATCAATAGTATAAAGATGCAACTCATAAATGCGAATAAAAGTGATTATTTAGTTGATTAGAGTTGCAGCTATCATTCATTATATAAAGCCACGACCTGTGTGTTAAAACCTGTATGCATGATAAAATGTGGGTTAGGTATTAGATTAGCAAGTGCATGACCTATTTCAGATTATATGCATATCACACTCACACTATTTATGCATTGTGCCAAGTAACACTCATGGCTAGTTTCTAGCCTGACTTAGAGTTTATTATTTTTTTTTTAAAACCTCGAGCCAAGCTGAGGTTGTTTTATAGGTTACGACACTTTGATTGTGTTTCTTTGTGGGCCACGATATGGTGATGGAGTAGATGACAATGGAAACTCTTTGTTTCTCTTATAGAGTAGTTTCATATGATGTGATGATGGGTATAAGTATAGTGATTCAGTTGTACATAACGGTTATGGTGTACCTTTGTTATTTAGTCATATACCCAGTCTTGAGATATATGTAATGAGATATTGTATCAGATTTTCATTATCTTTTATTGGCTTCCGATACTGTCATCTTTATTTTTATATGTCTTTAATACAAACTCTTGTACATTGCATTTTATCGAGAAATGATATATATTATTTATCAAAGATTGATGTTATGAAACGTATCCATGTTGTTATCCATAAAATATTCTCAAGAGTGAAAGTATGAAAGGAGCAAAAGCATTGATAAGGATCAGAAGACATTAGAAGTAGTCTCTGCAAACACTAAATAAAGCTTTCGACAAGAAGACGATAGCGCCGGCAACACCTTTAGAAGAGGTCAAAAGGATACTTCAACAGTGTTTTGGATAAGCAAAGAGCTTTCGACAAAGTCAATAGGCACCTTTTGAAGGCGATGGCTAACAGGTTAATAACTTCCGAAGTGGTCGAAAGGTATCTATCGAGAGCAATGAACATCACACTTTCTACATTTACGCCAAACCATCTGAAAAGATTGGTTTCACTTTCATTTACCTCCATCGGAAAAATGTTCAACCAACTCAACCTTTTCGAAAGCATATATTAACCTTCCGAATTGGTTAAAGCCATCCTCATTAATGAAGGAAGAAATATACGAGTTTAGCATAACGTCCTCAAGTATATTAAAGCGTAAGGTTCCGCATCAGTCAAATATGGCGCTTTCGAATGGTCACTTGCAGCTAGTCTCTTAACAGTGCTTCGACTCATTTGAAACCCACAAAGTATATGTTTCGACAGTGTCGGAGGCCAATTCCCATGCTAACTTACATAGCACATAAATATCAAAGAGAGGAACGCATCTATATACCTTTTGAAGAAGTCGAAAGTAATCGAGTAATACCTTTCGATGAAGTCAGAAGCGATAGAACATTATACTTTTCGACGAAGCCGAAAGGAATGAAGCAAAATAGAACGAAGCCCAATCTTCACCGGCAGCAGAAGGTCTGCCACATAGCCCATTCGACCAAGTCGAAAGCTATGATTCATGTTAGGCGCACAAAAGAGGGGAAGCAAAACTTTCGACCGTGTCAAAAGAAAGCGGTCGCAAGATGCTAACCCGCACCTATAAATAAGACCCTAGGGGTCTGTTTTAAGGGATCTGATTTCTTTCACTTCTCATTTGTATTTTCTAAAAGTTGGTAAACCCTAATTTCAAAATTGAATTAGGGATTTGACCAATTTGTACAACTTTGTTCAATAAAATAGATATTATAATAATCTTGATTATACAGCTACTTTGGGATTTTATTTACACACCATTATGAACATCCGAATTTAACCTGGACGAAAGGTTCCCTTTTGACCAAATTAAAACCTGCTCCATTCAACCAGTTTTCCCAAAACTGTTAGATCTCAGTCTTAAACCACCTTGATCGCTTCCAAAGGTAGATCCGATGGAGTCAAAAACTATTTGAATAAGCTTGAAAGGCATTATAAAAGAGAGTCGAACGTTTTGACCACGTCGAAAGGTCATAAAAGAAGGAATTTCATCTATTACATCATATTCGAAAGGAAAACTTAAAAGAGTCAACAAGGATAAACTTTTTCCATTTGTTCAAAAGGAGGTTTCGAAGGAATCACTTGTACTTCAAACTGCACATTAAGGTGTTGATAATTTTTCTTATAAACATTTTTGGCGCTAGAATGAGGGCTCGAACCTCCGCTCCCCAATCACTTTCATCACAAGATTAATTGCATAGAGTTCTTTATTCAAAAGAAGAAAATGGTTAGAGCAAGGAATAATAATGACAACCCAAATGAAGAAGCTGCATCACAATCAACCTTGGAAGATAACATAGTCCCAAACTTCAACTTAGAGAGTATGGAAATTAGGCAACCTTCAACCCTAATAAGATTAGAAAACAATGAGATTAAAGTCCAGAATCTACAGCAACAAATGATAGCAGTGCAAGAACTTCTTGAAAGAGCTCCGTCTCAAGAATGATTAAGGATTATGGAAGGAGAAGATGAAGCGCAATCTCCAAATGAGGTAAAAGATGAAGAGTTAAACCAAGAAAGTCAAGCTAAAGGGTCCCCCAAGCAATCAAATAGTCCAATCCAAAGAAACGGTAAAGGTTGCTACGAAAACGAAGCCAACCAAGAAGACATCTTATAACAAATGGATATGCGTAAGGAAAAAGGAATTCCTGATCTAGAGAAATATGTTATCCTGCAAAAGACTCCTTTTTCGGAGGAAATAATGGCAATTAGTCTCCCTCCTCCTATTCAAATTCCTTCACTAAAATATGATGGAACTACTGATCCCAGATGATCACCTTGCAGCTTTTGAAAACTGGATGAACTTATATAATGCTCCTGGGCCAAACTTTTCCCAACTACTTTTCAAGGAGCAGCTATCAAATGGTACAAGAATCATCAAGTGGAAACCGTTTTTTCATGGGAACAGTTTTCTTATGATTTCGTGACACAATTTTCTATATTCAGAGATTTAACCATGGATTTAGCTTGTTGGCTACAATAAAAAAACCAGGAGAATTGCTTGGCGGATATTTGAATAGATTCAGTATAGAAGCATTAAAGGTAGAAAGTACAACTGATAGAGAAAAACTTATGGTAGTTCGATCAGGATTGATTGAACAAACACCCTTCTGGAAAAACCTTTATGTTAATGGATGCAAATATTTACAAAATTTCTATCTCCGAGCTGAAAAGTTTATGCAAATGGATGAAATGCATCATGCTATGAGAAAATTTCATCGAGAATGTAGAGAAGAAAAATCCGACTCTAAGCATCTCGACTAGAGACCAAGGAAAAGCGGAAACCAGAAAAGGAGTCGAAAAGAGATTCCTGAATCCAATTATGGTGTCCTAAACAAGTCCATCTCTCACATAATCACCATGGTAAAGGACAATGAAAATTTTCCTATTCCTTATAAGATCCGGAACTTTCCTGAACCAAGTAAAGGAGGTAGTTACTGTGATTACCATAAAGCAAACAGACATGAAACAGATAAATGCTGCATTTTAGCAGAAGCGATTCAAGGCATGATTAGGTCAGGATTCCTAAATGAGTTCATCAAAAAAACTTAAAGAAACTTCTTGCTCAAGCTAAGAAGAAAGCAGTTTAGCAACCTCAAAATGCGGACCTGTATCAAATCATGAAGTCTTGCAGCATTAGTTCAACCATGAATACTCTCCTTTCATAACTTTTTAATTTCTAAAAATTCTTTTATAAATACCCTAAAATAATTTCTAAAACTTCTTTAAAACATTTCTTGTTTAAACAACTTCTTAATTAACCTTAAATCAAATCAGCTTCCTTTAATAAGAAAATCCATTTTATAAATCTCCCTTATTTATGAAATCTTCTTTGCTTAAAAATTCAAATCCATATACCCAAAGCACTTTATAAATTTCCAAATTCCTTTAGATATCTTGTTCAAAATGCAATAACTTTGATACCATTTCACAAAGAAAATGAAATATTTATGTTTACAATATCAAACGGAGCTTAGCGACCGCAATGTTGCTTTTAATTTGGTTTTACTTATCCAGTCTAACAGAGCATCACATAACAACATGTATATAAGAGATCAACACATAACAATCAATCAACTTAATTAAATGTTTAAGTTAATTGTAATAGCAAAATGGTGTTTTATTCTGCTAATATATGTCATTTAGTTTTTCTAATCATATGGGGTTACTTAAAGGTGAGTGACACAGACTTCCCTTGGTTTAAAAACAAACTTGAAAAGAAAACAGTTTAAAATAAAACCGATTACTTAAATTCAAAGTAGTTTTAAAATAAATTAAAAACCCTTGTAAATGAGAGTCAAATGCTCGTTAAATAGTAATTAAACTCTAATTAAAAGTAATTAAACCATATTAAAACATAATTAACTTTAATCAAAGATTAATTAAATAAAACCCTTTTTTAAAATAATAATTAATTAATAATTATCTAAAATAAATAAATAATTAATCCTTAATTAGTAATTAAATAATAATTAACTTTAATTAAGTAGCAAATCATGATTAACTTAATTGATTAACATTTAAGTTTAAAAACCATTATTAACAAATAATTAAATACTAATTACCTTTATTAATTAATTAATCAATCAAATAATCATTAAATAAATAATTAATTAATTAAATAATTGTTCTTTGATTACTATATTAAAGTTAGAAAACATTTCAAAAAAGATTTATGAGTGAAAACAAGTTTGAATTAGAAAACTAGTTAAATTTCCGAACTGCGCGTATAAGCGACTATCGCTATACGGACCTGTAATTTTCAAAACTTGAAATTTTGATTTTTTAACTTTTAAAACTTCCCTTTTGAACTCTTTTCTTCATCAAAACATGAAAATAAACTTTTGAAACAAAAATCAAAGTTTTAAACTTGAAAATTTTCACTTTGACACGAAAATCAAACTTTCGACAAAAAGCGGATTTCTACGTTTGTTTTGGTTAGCGAATCACTACCTTTGTGTCATGAACCAACATACAACAAATACAACATTCACATATAATATCACATCATAGCACTATTGCACCATCATAAAAAAAATTATTACTTTACAATACTAACTAAATTTTCCAATATTTAAGGTATAATTTTTATCGCCTACTCAAACTTGGCATAAGCAATCAACACCAAATCAACATATATGCATGTATATACAACATATAACATTACTACATACTTAAGCAACATTTAACTCATAAATTTTACAACTTTTAAAAAGTTAGTAACTTGAGTTTAAAACATGAACTTTACTCACCAAACTTTCACTAAATCAAACTTGCTCCCGACCTAACTCACTTGCTCCTAGCTCAACAAAGTGAAGATGTGGACCCTTGGAAGGCTAAATGGGCTCGACCATGCACGTGTTTGGGCTCAGCCATAGCTATAACAAGGCTCGACCTAGGTGAATATGGGTTTTGTTTAGTAGAGAATAGATTTGGAAGTGAAATGGAGGAGTTTCGTTATATTATTAAACTATTTTCTCTATCTTTTCTCTTAAGAATTTGGAGATGGAAGCCATTGAAATACATAAATATAAGAAGAGGGTTTTGACATAAGAATGTAATGAACACATAGAAGAGGATGTAAGAATGAGAGGGGTATTTATAGGCTTAGGAATTTATAAAATATGTAAAGTGACTTAATAAAATAATACATACATGGATGCATGCACCCATAACTCCCCTCTCCCTCACATATACATGTTCCCCCCTCCTAGGCCATGTTGTAGGGTACTTAAGGTATGATATAGGATTTGTATATATATATATATAATTGTGTTTATGTGTATATATACCTTTTATAAAATAATTGTCACATTCATTTTTATGCTAAATTAAATATGTGTTAGCATGTAAATAAGAGTGTTTTATTATTACTAATTCTATCATATATGTGTGTGCATGATGCACCAAGTGTGCACAACGTTCCTAATGACTTTCGGGTGTCGAAAAGTTGAAATTTTGAAAAACGTTCTTTGGTCACATTTTCTATTTTTATTTGAACTATCTATATTGGTAAACACATTTTGAAAACCATTATAATCATCATTATTAAATAATTAAAATAGGTTTATTTGCTAATAAGATCCATTTATTGATTATATAAAATATATATAAATAACCTATTTAAAAGTGGCAAAATTCTAGGTCATTACAAATCTGTTTTACCATCATTTGTTATTATTTAAAAGAGTTATATTTTAATTATAAAACCTATTATTTGAATATTTAAAATTTATAAATATTCGCAAATCAAGGCGGTAAAATTCCGAGTCGTTACACTCTTTCCCCTTAAAAGAATTTCGTCCCCGAAATTGTACCACAACCCTAATTCCCATAAACGCTTAAACTATTCATCGATCCATGTGATGTACATAGATCATTCTTATATAAAATCTGATTTGATCATTCACTCACACACGACTTCACTTTTGAACTAGTATCGCTCAGCCGACTTCCTAGTGCGGACTTTGATTAGGCCTCTTAATTAGAAACATCTTTTCTCTTTTCATAGCCATAAACTATGGTAGACAACTTTTGGCTCCACATAAGAACCCTCACCAATGCTCGCCGTCAAAAATCAAATGAAAAATCTTTATTTGGAATGGTATAAAATACCTCCAGTCATATACTTCAATCTAGGATTGAGAACTATGTGAAAAGGAGAAATGATCTTCATACAAACCACATACCAATCTAATGATTCTTACTATCTAACTACTTTCTGCCCTCCCATCGTGCTGTCTAAGAATCCATTTTTAAATTTATCAACTTATGTTATATTCTTCTACATCCTAAGAGTTTATACAAATATCTTCTTTTTAATTCTATTTAATTTTAACTATTAGATGCAAGCCAAAAATAATTTGGGTCTTGAAACTAAGTCGACCCAACCCGTTTACCTTAATTTGTCTAGTAAGTATCTAAGAAGAGGAGGAAGCTGGTATCCAAACTCCACCCTAGATTCTACTTTTTCTTAGACACTACTAAGGTAAAAATGTCTATTAGCCGACCAAATAACATCAAATGGTTTTTCACATCCTAAATGTTAAAATCAAAAGATATAGTTTAAATAAATAAAGTTTATTAGATCTCTTTATTAAATTTAACATAATTAAAACTTCATTTGTTAACTCGCCTTTTTAATCAAAATATCTTTTCATTTTGAAAACTCTTCCTTTTAAGGAATCCAAGAACACAATGCCCGTGTTTTATTTCAAAAACCTTTTGAAGCATACATACAGCTCGAATAACTCCAAAACGATGTCAAGGAACTAGGTGCTACCAAATAGTACCATAAACCCCTTTACTAACAAGGGCATACTCAAGAGAAGTGTTTACCATTTGAACATATCTCTTACCCGTTTTTAGTCATTTTCAAGACACTCGGACTAGTTAATAAAAATATTTCATCTTTTTCCAAATTTCTTCTTGAAATAATACTATTTATAGGAAAACGGTTTTTAACAAAATCAACCACTTGCTTTGGATCCATTCAGATTTCAACTCGTCCCAATTATACAATGACAAATAGGATAATTTACCAAGTGCACTATCCTTTCTTCCTAAGCAAACATTCGATTGTCACTTAGAAGATTATTCTAATCATCACAAAACAGATCAAAATTTATTCCCAAACTGTCCAAAGAAAACCTTACTCTCAACTTTATTTCAAAATATTTTAAAATATCCTTAAGAAAGATTACTGCTATTTTCCAAAATCATTTGGAATTTATCAAAGCCACTGGAGTTTAACATCCTCAAAACCCTTTTCATTTTTAAAACACATTTAATAGTTCTGATTTTTAAATCATCTCTCTTAATTCATCTTATAAAACTATATGAAGATTTTCTTTTAATAAACATCTTTATCAAAATTCAATTTTTAACCCTACATATCATCGAATTCCTTATAGTCAAATTGTGAACTTAATTCACAAGGTGTTCGATTTAATGTTCCTACAAATTCTATCTACCTAACCCATGATTGAAAAAAAAGAAATCTACTATTGAATCTAACAATAGTCAATGCTCAAAACTAGATGAGCATGACTAATTAAACCCTAAATGCTAATAATTTAAATATTATTAACTCCTAACCCACTCTCATCATAGATAACTACATAAATTTTGAAAATCATCCCCTTTTATATATAGAAAATATATTCCTTGTTAAAATTATTTCATTTACCAAATTTAAAACAATATTAAGTCAATTTAACTTGTTCAAGTGTTTAGGAAATCCTTATCACTAACGTTGATCAAGTGCATCGACCAGAATTCTTAAGCCACTCAATAGGTTAAACAACACAATATAAAATATTTTTATTCACTAAAAAATATGCACTCATATATATATTATACTCATACTAATTATAAGGCACTACTGACCCTATCTATAATGAGTTTACCCCAAAAAAGCGTAGGTGTTCGCTCAACCTAAACTCAGATACCAAATGTAACGAACTGCCTTTCTTACTAAAAAAATGACACTTAATACATCCTCGGTGTTCATGTGTCAACCATTTAGTCGTTTGAAAGATGGGTCATTAAGGGTGAAAGAAAGACAAATAGAATAGAAGAAACTAATAACATGAAATCTCACAACGCAACGGAATAACATATATTAATCAACATAATTCTTTACAAAGTCATTTCCAAAATGATACATCAGAGTCATACTAATACAATTCTACCATTCGACAGTTATAATAGCTTATCCCTACCTAACTAATACAAGATACATATAATACAGCGGAAACAAGATAATAACTAGCTATCGATGAACCATCCTGCTCCAAGCTCCTCCAAAATGCATCCGTGGGAAAACCTGAACTACTTTGCTGCCCATAAAAATTTGAGCACCAAAGGGTTTTAGGAAAAGAAAATAAAAATCCGGGTCAGGCTTGGGTCTGGTGTGAGTAAAATCAAACGATTGAATTATCATGTTTAAAACCCCTTTTAAAATCAAATGTATCTCATAAGACTGCTCCGCACATAAACACGAAAAGGTTTTTACCTTACGACAACCAAACCATTTTATATGAAATTCTCTGATATTATAATAGTGTCTAAGATACAAATACTTATTAGTAATAGCCGAAATTGTTACATTAATTAAATTCTAGCATAATAGGTATACAACTTAAACCGTAAAGGCATGTACTAAAGAATGGATTCCATACAATGACTGGGCCATTGAGGTACTGCCCGTCACAGTGCATCTCTAGATAAAATAACACCGAGGACCTTGTTGGGATCCCATTCCAACAAATATTTATCCTACCACTTGACTAGTAGTACCGAATTGAATCACCCCTTCATTATGGGCCCCGAAGCATACAAATGAGAGATAATATTGACTCTATATAGGAATGATCATATCCTAATGGGAGCGACCCACTTAGCCCTGTTGCATCTCCCATGTTTTAGTCATTCCCAGTCGATGAGGCTTGAGGCTACGTTTTACCTTTTATATCGAACTTCCCACTTGGAATGCTAACACTGCCCTCCAGGAAGCAATGCAATGCCATCATTCATCCATACGAGTTGTCTAGAAGATGGACAAACCGAAGGCACTACTTCTACTACATCCATTTTGGAATCACCCTCAGTATTAGTAGTAAGCAGTCCTTGCACTTGAAAGAGCTTCGTCTTCAATTCCATTATTTCAAGATATCTTCACTTTGAAATGCTTGAGTTGGATCGAAGTGGTTTTCAGATTACATATCTGATCCTAGTCTCTTCAAAATAACATTTGATAGGTTCCAGTAAACTCAACCCCGTTTCTTTAGGAAATAAATAGTCAAAGATAAGAGTGGAGATTACCTCCTAACCATTAGTGGACAGATTTCCTTATCGTTTGTCCTAGGAGAACGAAACGAGATTTATACGCAAATTACAGCGTCATCGGAGATGACTATGCCATATAACTTACGTGTTTCTTGTAGATATTTCCAAAGTTACGTTTTGGGTCCATATTTGATAGTCGGTTATTTAATTATCAAATAAACAAACAACAACCAATTCCATTTCAGATTTATTTATCCACAGCTGCCATTAAGCCTCAAAACAAATCTTTATTTAATAAATCTCTTTTCAAAACGTTTGTTTAAAACATTCATATACTTATCTCTCTGACATAAGCATACTCACAAAACATTTGCGAATAACTCCTTACTTCCAAATCATGTTAAAAAGGATTAAACAAATGTTGTTTAAATTGGGGGTATGAACAACCCTAAACACTAACCCTCAGAGTTAAGTGTGGAACGGGTGTTCCATACCACCATTTTTAAAAGTTCAATTTAGAGAAACCCAGATCTCAAATTCATTTTATACTTCTTTCGATAAATCCTTTTCAATCAAATCTAATTCATTCATTGTAACGACCTAGAATTTTGGGTTATTTAAATTTTTTTATTTAATTGATATTAAATATTGGAAAGTAAAATTTTATCGATTTAATAGGTTGAATTTCAAATATAATGATTTATTGATAATTTAATTGTTGAAAAATAAATTGAATTCATGAAAATAATTTCTATTTATAAGAATGAAGATAATAAATTTTTTATATCGAATTTAAAAGTGATTCACTCGATTTTTAAAATAACTCGTTTAAATTAACATATAAAAATAGCCTTACGGGACACAGTCTCAGATTTCGACAAAACCAGTTCCATTGGATCCGTAATAGTGTATTTTTATTGGATTTCAAATTTCGTAGCGTTTGGAGTTATCGTCTGGTCGTACGGGATAGAAAAACGTTAAAATTAATATTGAAAATTTAATATAATAATTGGGTCCAAAAGGCTACATTCTCCATACGACCGAATTAGGAGTTGAAACTTGTTCCATTGCATTCAAGATAGGGGTGTAACATTATGAACGCCTGGCGACATGCCTCGATCGGGGTTCGAAATTAATAGTTGGATATTTGTGAATTTTAAATAATTTATTTTCGTCGATTTGACTAGCGGCTTACTTTCTTTATCACTTCAGCCCACATTCTTTCCTGTTAAGCCACCCTATATGATACGTACCTCCTATCTTTTTTTGGGTATTAAAGTCATCTCCAAGCACTGAGAAAGAAAAAAATATGATCATCAAAAATTCAAAAATATATATCTCTTAATCTACTAAATTAAAAAATACCAAACTTGCTTTAAAATTCACGTTTTGGGCAAGAGCTTCGATTGGGTATGCTATTTGTAAGGTTCGGCTATGGTTTGTAGTCAACGTCAGTGAAGGGCGAAAGGATATTATAACTAGGGTTCGAGTTATTGTTTGAATTAGTGCTTGATTCGATCCATGGGGCTTTGATTCGAGCTTGTCGTGGAAAATAGCATCTGGGCACTGATATTTGTAAGGATCGATTAGTTTTTGGGGGGGGTGCGACCATGGCTACACTGGCAGAGACCCATCAGGTCGCGTTCGCCTAGATGGGTGTGGCTGCTCCATTGAGGTGCTAGGCGGGTAGGGATCGATGCAAGGAAGCCGTAGGCGAAGTCGAAACTTTAGTTTGTGGAGCGGAACTCGGTATCATCATTCTCGTGCACAGCCATGGATACTTCTTCGTGTACAGGCAATGCAAAGGAAGAAGAAAGGGGAAGGAGAAAACAGTAGTGGGCCGGCCTTGGTGAGATAGTGGCTAATGAAAAAAAATGATTAAATTAAATGAGTATAAGTTGTTTTAATAAATTCAATTCTTATAAAATTCATACCTCATTCTTTTTTGGTCCAAATCCAACGCAGTCAGTCGTGTTGGGTTCGTATTGATGAGATCTTTGCTATGGAATCAAATTTGTTGAATTTAGAGCTTATAGAATTTTCAGTTAAATTCGAACGTGTTCGAATTTAATCGAAACTAGAATGCGAAAGCGACAACGAAATTGAATTTATAACGCTCACAAGTACTAGAATATTTTTATGCTAGTTAAATTAAAAATTATGAAGTGAGATAAATTTGTTGATCATTGTTTGATAAATTTAATTGTCATTCGAATTAACTGTTAAAAATTAAAATCGACAGTTAAATTTGAAATTAGAATTTAATTGCTAGTAAAATACCTGATATTGATAACTATGGGATTGTTGTGAATTATCGGCTGATTTGGATATTTATTTTGAATGATGCATTTGATTGACTGTTTGAATGATTTGGACGTTTATTTATTTTGATATATCTTGCTATCATCCTGTATATTATTTACAGTATATAAAACTGTAAATTGAATTAGTTCGAATAAATTAAGAAACAGGTTGAAATGATATATACTTATGACACTGTGATTTGGATTGAAATGATATATATCCATCCCTGAAATTAAATTGAAATAACTGATCACTGGGCCATAGGATAGAAAATTATATACGAACACCAGATCGGTTAAATTAAATGATTTTAAAATTTTTGATATGAAATTTATTTAAATGATTTGATTTTAAGAAAATAAAAATCGAGTTTATGGAAATCAAACTATTTCAAAATTGAGCTCGGAAGTGAATTGAATTTGAGGATTTGGATTTCAAATTGAGTATTGAAGTAAATTGGTATAAGTGTTTTGAATCGATGTTTTGAAAATGGAACTCGAAATTGATAAAAATCGAAATGGTTTAGAATTTGAAATTGAAATTATTTTGGAATTATAACTGAAATTAATTTTGAAATTGGAACTGAAATCAATTTGAAATTGACATCAAAATTAATTTGGAATCGAAGTAAAATTCTACTTGAAATCGGAATTGAATCAATTAAATCGAAGTGAAAATTCAAAAGTGATTTGAATTTGAAAATTTTGAAATTGAATCAGTTTGACTTTGAAACTATTTTCACATAAATTATTTTGATATAAACTATTTAAATCTATCTTTTAAATATTCACATTATTTTGGATTTTCCAAACGGTTTTGCTATATATACCATCTTAATATTTAAACTATTTTTAACTATTTTAACCATTTAAACTATTTTTAACTATTTTAACCATTTCAACTATCTTTAACTATTTTAATTATTTAAACTATTTTAAAATTATTTAAACTATTTTCTAAAAATTCAAATTGGTCAAAGGAGTGTTTATATTTAAATCATGGATTTAAATACGAATTGGGTTAAATGAAGTTATAACCTAAATTGAAATTCGAAATGATTTTGGAAGCGAAATCGAGATATTAAGGCAAAAATGATTTTGAACTGAAATAGTATATTTTAAGTAAATATGATGATTTCGAAATAGATTTGATTTTAAAGCGAATATGATATTTTGATATCAAGTATGAACTGTTTCTGTAATGTAAAAGTACTAACCAGTGTGTAAAATGACGTTCGGTTGTTAAAGAGACCGAGGCCGGATATGGGCATACTCTATGTCGATGCCAGAACCACTTTAACAACTGTGTACATGGAGTGATGATCCAGAACGAAGTGGTTGGATTTGCCATCGTTGCTAGATTTGAAGAAAGAGAATGATGATGGATTAGCCTGGCAGTTGTGCCAATTTGAAATGACTAAAACGGGAGCCGTACCGGCTAAGTGGGTTAGCTACCCTGAGCGAATGCATTTCTTCGTATTACCATCATTTATATTGTGATTGATTGGTGCGCACCCTCTAATTTTATGGGAGTGTTGGACGCGGTGGGTGATCATGGCTATGATGTGTTACCACCAGTCGAGAAGGGTAAACTGGTAGCATCCTACCTTGGGTATCGACTAATGTGCCTTGTCATACTTTTATCCCTATACAAGACCTATACGATTTTGGTTTAGTGTTGTCGTATCACGGCGCATCCCTATCCACCGATGGTTTACTGGTGTTTTATATGCAAACTGTACGACAATGCTTAAAAACGCGTTAAGGGGGATCAATGTAAAGCCTTAACACTAAGAAAAATATTTATTTTATTGATTAGACGTTATATATGTTGCGTATTCTACTATATATAAATATTTTGACAGATCCTTGAGAGATGGAAAATCCCATAACATCTCTTGAGTTATTGCACACACGTTATATACTAGATAGGAGATGTGAAATTCCATAAACATCTCTAGCACTATTACACTCATGTTATATGCGATATTGATTTGACTTACATAAGGATATTTTAGTCCTGACTCGAGTGTTTTGTCATTTCATTACGCTCGGGTCAGCCTTGAGTTTTCAGCTTATTGAAGATTTATTCTGGTGGATGAAGACGAAGATTTGGTATATTATTACTACTATTATTCCCAGCATCATGTTGTTCTGCTGCATTATATTTTGTTCTGTTGTATATGTATAACTTTGATACATGTTGTATAAATTATAATCAAATGTATAGTAAACAGATTCATGAGCTGTTTATTTGATTATTATATTTTATCATTCCACTGCGACATTCTGTGTTATTTTCTTCTTCTTTTCTTATTTTTCTTAATTAACCCCATTGATTATCTATGTTTCAGATTGTTTAAGTCAGACATGTGTGGATTATTGTCGATTTGAACCTTCCGAAATGTAGGTCATCACAGCTGGTATCAGAGCCTTGGTTTAGCGATAACCTTGGCTTTGATGGGGTAACTCATTAGAGATATGGTCAGTAGTACCCTAGAATGAGTTTGATTGTATTAATATATATGAGCGCGTATTTGTTAGTGAATATAAAATGTTTTATATTATGTTGGTTGATTTGTTGAGTGGCTTATGGATTCTGGTCAATACGAGTAATTAACATTATTGATATGGATCTCTAAACACTTGAATAGAACATGTGACGACTGCCCATGACCCCTGCACTGAACCTAGAGATAGTGCACTGTAAAGTGTGCCAGACAGCCATGGACGATTGTCAAGGTAAATTAAAACAGCAGAATCTATCGTATTACTCACAGCGCATGGACAAAATACAATAGAATATATATATAGTGAAGCTTCACAGAATAGAATCTCATCAATAAAACTGCATAATAGTTGAATACAAACATCTGAATATTCAATACATCAAGCCTCACTACATAACACTCAGAGAAAATACAAGCAGCGGAACATCCAGTACATATAGTAAGAAAACAATATGCAATCCTCCAGCTCGTCTTCGTCATCAGCATCGTGGAAAGCAAGAACAACACATGTCACCTGCTACCTAGTCTGCCCGTCCCAAAATGGACGAACAGCCCAAGGCAATAAGAGTTAAAACATAAAGCCTTGAGTCAGACAACAGTCTTAGTGAGCGTAAATTAACTAACAACATACCAAAAGAGCATAAAGGAAAGGGAATAGGAATACAACCCTCCCACTCCACCTCTTTCTACAGTGATAGCCCCCAGACACACACTAAGCAGAGCAAACATAGCAAAGCATACAATTAAAGTAAAGCAATTATCACTCGAGTCAAGGACGATGTTTTCCAAGCACAAACCCCCAAGGCCTAAACCAAGATCAGATAAGCACCCAGAAAATACCGCTCTTGAGACCGAATGACGATACAACCAAACATCCATGACTCTGGCTATCACTGTTATCGTTGCTTCGATATCATCGTTAATTGAATGACCGGCTCATTCTTTCATCCGTCCGTCAAGGGCTAATGGAAACCCCGGTTCTAGACATAACTCCGCACGTCGTCGAAACCCGTGCCTAGGACTATCGAATCTGCCCAGAGTACTCGACTACCAATCAGTAGCCTTCAGGGACTATCGAATCTGCCCAACGTACTCTTGCTTTGAGCATGCTAGAACCTTCAACAACGATGAGATCTCAGCCTTCTAGTCATCCTCCTCGACGACTATTTCCATACTAGCTCAAGCGCCTCTCGAGCAAACCATTATCCTCAAACTCGAACCATTTCACCGAGTTGTCAACATGCTTGGAATGATCCCGTCTGGATTAGACCAAGACTATCTCATACTATGCTTCGCCTCATCATCATCATCATCATAGCAAAGCCTCATCTCAACATCATCATCATCAAATCTATCCATATGAGCTTCATCATCTGCTACATATGCCACGAGCAGCTTTCCAAATTCAAGAGCCTTTCACTTAGCTTTTGAATCATCTTCGACCATCTTGTCTAAATCAAATCATCAATCAACTAATTCATAGCAATCAATCAAGTCAAACATTAATCCAAGTAATCAAGCATTCAAATATGATCTAATGAACAATTATAACAATAATGGCAATTTCGTAAATAAAAGAGTCTAAATCTAACAAGCATGAAAACATGAGTAATATCTCTATAATCTTGATGAATGAACTTGCATAGGTTAACATGTAGTAAAATGGATGTCAAATCATCATGAATAATGGATCTATACTTAAGTTTACAAAAATGCATGAAAATCACTACTTTACACAAAATCAAGCCAACGATCCGATATACTCCTTTGGATCCGTGTGAGAGATAATCACCACTCACCAAATCACCTAAACACCTCAAAAACAACCCACTTCAGATCTGGACAGCGAAGGATCTAACTCGATCTATCACAAATCCGCTTCAAACGATGAAATCTCTCTTTGATGGATGTAGATCTTCAATCTACGCTCTTGAATCTTCAATTCGATCTTCGATTTGGATGGAAGGAAGCACAAGATTAAAGTGGAGAAAAGAAGTGAAGAAGTGTAGAACTCGAGCTCTCAAAATGGCAGCACTTCGTCGCTTCAAAATCCGGATCCCAAAAATGAAGTAGAACCCTCCTATTTATAGGCTGATTTCCCTTAGGTCGTTCGCTCTTAGGTCGTCCACGACCTAAAAACCCCACGACCTAAAAACCCACGACCTAACAATTCCAGCCTACGACCTAACACATGCGCATCCACGCGACCTAACGCATAAGCGCTTCTACGACCTAACGACCTAACTGCACATGCGCTTCCACGCGACCTACGACCTAACCCAGATGCAGCTTAGCTCTTACGCGACCTAACATACACAGAAGCTCACGACCTAACTAACTTAGCTAGGAAACGACTTAACATCTTAGGTCGTCTAACGACATAACTACTCCACTACTGAACTTAGGTCGCTCACGACCTAACTACGCTAACTCGCTAACTCTTATACTGTTAGCTCTTAAGTCGCTAACTAATAGGTCGCTAACCACTAGGTCGCTCACCACTAGGTCGCTCACCACTAGGTCGCTAAATACTGTAGGTTACTAACCCTTAGGTCGCTAACTCCTAGGTTGTAGTCTTCCCTTAAGTCGCTCAAACCTTAGGTCGTCTACTCCTTAACTCGCCAACTTCCTTAGGTCGCTCCAAACTCTCATACGACCTAAACCACTACGACCTAAACCAAAATCCTTAGGTCGCCAAATTCTATAGGTCGCTCCTATCTCTTAGGTCGTTCACTCGACCTAACCTACCCCACGACCTAAACCATCACACGACTTACCCTCCAGACAACCTAAGCTCTAGTCGACCTAAACTCTGGACGACTTAACAATACTAACAGTCTGATAATACTGTTTTACGATGTTTCGATCCGTAAAAATACGGGTCGTTACATTCTCCCCCCCTTAGGAATTTGGCCCCCGAAATTCCAAACAACCAGAGCAATCAAAGACTATCCTGCATGCCTACCATCCATAGCAATCAACAAACCATGCATCCAATTACTAGCCTAGCATGCAGAATTCTAAGACTAGAACAAGTTACAATGTCGTTAGATGACACGACACCTTAGGGCCATACCTTGAAGAGTTCAGGATGAGCTGCCTTCATCCTCTCTTCCACCTCCCATGTACAGTCGTTATCATCATCACTCCATTGTATATTGAGCAACCTAACTACCTTCCTCCTAAGCTGTTTCGTGTCGGTTTCCACTACACGAAGCGGCTTACGAGGTCTCTTATCGACTGGATCAACCTCAAAATCTTCACAGCTATCAATAGAAACCACTGTATTCGAGTCATGCACATACTTCCGTAGATACGATACATGAAAAACATTGTGCACACCCGACATCTTCTCTGGTAACTCCAATCTGTAGGCGAGCTTTCCAATTCGCTCGATGATCGGGAATGGTCCAACAAATCTCGGAGTCAATTTTCCTTTCTTCCCGAATCGAATAACATTCTTCAGTGGAGTAATCTTCACAAAAACCATATCACCTACGTCGAATTCCAAATCCTTACGACGCTTATCGGCATAACTTTTCTGTCGGTCTTGGGCTGCCTTCATTCGTTGCCGAATGATCTCTATGCAATCCGAAGTCTGTCGAATCATCTCTGGCCCAAGTATCAGCTTTTCTCCTGTCTCTAACCAACATGTCGGAGAGTTACACGGTCTTCCATACAATGCCTCATACGGTGCCATACCAATGCTTGACTGGTAACTGTTATTATATGAAAATTCCACCAAATGAAGGTGATCTTCCCATGATCCTCCGAAATCTAAAACACAAGCTCTGAGGAGATCTTCCAAAACTCGGTTGACTCTCTCGGTCTGACCATCTGTTTGGGGATGATAAGTTGTACTCAAACACAACTCGGTTCCCAAAACTTCCTGAAAGCTCTTCCAAAATCCACTAGTGAACAATGGATCTCGATCGCTCACTATACTCTTCGGAATACCATGGAATCGAACTATCCACTTAACATACAACTCAGCCAACTTTGATGCAGTCCTAGTCGATCGAACAGGAACGAATCATGCACTCTTAGTCAGACGATCTACAATGACCCAAATCCCTTCATTTCCCGTTCTTGTTCTAGGTAACCCATCGATAAAATCCATCGATATTTGCTCCCACTTCCATGTAGGAACTTCTAATGGCTGAAGCAATCCACTGGGCTTTTTCTGCTCGGCTTTTACCAACTGGCAGTTCATGCATTTGGAAATAAAATTTCCAACATCTTTCTTCATACCTTCCCAGTAATAGGTTCTCTTCATATCCCGATACATCTTATTTCCACCTGGATGAATTGTCAGCTTCGAGTGATGACTTTCCTTCAGAACTTCACTTCTCAATTCATCTATATCGGGAACAACTAGTCGTCCTTGCTTCCGAAGCCAACCCTCTCGATCGACCTCGAATCCTTTATCCTTTTCTGGATCCAATCCAGATTCCAAATCACGGATAATCTTGACAAGCTTACCGTCTCGCTTTTGGCTCTCGCCAATTCTTTCCACAAGAGTCGGTCTTATCGATAAGTTTGCCAACATCTCAGGTTCCAATTCACATCTGGGCCTGAAGTCAAATCCAGCTAAATACTCGAGATTCTTCCATTCTGAAAACATGGCTCCTAATCCTGCATGTCTTCGACTTAACGCATCTGCCACCGCGTTACCCTTTCCCGCAGTATAAGCTATACCAAAATCATATGATGCTAAAAACTCTAGCCATTGTTGCTGCCGAAGATTCAAATCCTTTTAGGAGAAAAGATACTTCAACGACTTATGATCTGTAAACAACTCGAATCGAACTCCCAATAGATAATGTCTCCACATCTTCAGAGCAAATACAATCGCCGCTAACTCCAAATCATGAGTCGGATAATTCCTTTCATGCGGCTTCAGTTGTCGACTTGCATACGCAACAACTTTATCCCTCTGCATCAGTACTGCTCCAAGTCCAATACCACAAGCGTCGGTGTAAACCACCATCTCATCATTCCCACTTGGAATAGTCAAAACAGGAGCACTTGTCAGTCGCTCTTTCAGGATTCTGAAAGCTTGCTCACACTTACCATCCCATCTGAACACTTGGTTCTTTTTCGTCAATCCTGTTAATGGTGCAGCTACCTTGGAAAAGTCTTTGATAAATCGACGATAATATCCTGCTAATTCAAGAAAACTTCTCACATCAGATGCATTCTTAGGTCTAACCCAATCCTGGACTGCTGCCACCTTGGCGGGATAAACCGCTATTCCATTTCCAGAGATAACATGGCCTAAGAACCTCACTTCACTCTTCCAAAAGTGACACTTCGAAAACTTAGCCTTCAGCTGATGTTTCCGCAAGATTTCCAAAACAATACGCAAGTGCGTCTTGTGCTCTTCTTCAGTTCTGGAATAAATCAGAATATCATCCACGAACACTAGTACGAACTTGCTCAACTGATCTCTGAACACTCTATTCATAAGATCCACAAAATATGCTGGCGCATTAGTCAATCCAAACGGCATTACTAGCCACTCAAAGAAACCGGATGGTGTCCTGAAAGCAGTCTTCGGCACACTATCCTTAGCCACTCTTAACTGGTGAAATCCCGTTGCCAAATCCATCTGAGAAAACACCTTAGCTTCGTGAAGCTGATCAAACAAGTCATCGATTCTCGGCAATGGATACTTGTTCTTCTTAGTCACCTTATTCAGCTCACGATAATCCACACACAACCTCAACGATCCATCCGCTTTGGTTGCGAACACAACTGGTGCACCCCATTCGGACACACTACGCCGAATGAATCCTTTCTGTAAAAGGTCATCAACCTGCACCTTCAACTCCTGCTGTTCCCTAGGCGCCATCCGCCTAAGAGGCATCACAACAGGTCTGGCTCCTTCAACTAGATCTATACGAAACTCGATCTCTCTATGCGGCGGTAACCCTTTGACCTCGTCAAAAAAATCCTCAAATCCATTAGCGATTGGCAACGATGACAGTCCATCCCGTGGAACAACCAGCGAATACATGAAGCTCATGAAGACGCCTTCTTCATGCTTACATCGTATCACAATCTTTCGCCCCTCCACATTCTCGACTGTCACCTCCAACCTTTCACAATCAACCTTTGCCGCATACTCCCTAAGCCAGTCCATACCCAAAATAATTCCGAACCCCGCAAAGTTCAGAACAAAACAATCACTAACAAAAGAGCAATCATGACTCGATACAATCAGACCACGACATAACATACTCAAACAAGACGAACCCCCAACTGGATTAGTCACAACCAATGGCCTATCAACAATATCCGGTTCTAAACCTAACCGGCCTACAAGTTCATTACAAACAAACGAATGCGACGCCCCAGTATCAAATAGCACTCTAATTGGAACACCACATAGGAAAAGAGTAGCTTGAACCACTACACTCTTTCCTTTCTCTTCAGCGGTAGGAGCTTTCGAAGATGATGGAACAGCTCCCAAAGCATAAGCTTGCACAATCTGCTTGTCCTTCCGTGGTTCTGGACAATTCCTCTTAACATGCCCCAGCTTGTCACAGTTGTGGCACTTCACCGGCACCTTCGGATTCTTGCAATCCCTGGAGAAATGGCCCTTCTGCTGACAATTGTAGCAGGTCACTTCACCCTTCGGCTTCTTCTAGCCATCCCTACCCTTTTGCTGCTGCTGCTGCTTCCTCTTCTTGTTTCCACCCTACTGTGGTTTAGTTTCTTCGTTGGTCACAGCAACAACAGACCTTTCCTTAGGAAACAGATTCTCGTGCCTGAGAGCTTTCTCTACTAGCTTCTCAAATGGATCGTCCAAATGATCCACCAACTGCCTCCCAAGAGAACTGTCCAAGCCTGTCACAAACTTCTTATTCTTCTGGTATGCAGATTCAATATACGATCGGGCATACTTGGACAAAGCTTCAAACTCAGAAACATACTCAAGAACTGGTCTTCCACCTTGCTTGAGCTCCACAAACTTCTTAAACAGAATAGACTTCTGAGCCGTAGAAATGAACTTAGCTTCAAATCTGACTTGGAATTGCTCCCAAGTAATTTCTTCCTCTGGAGTATCAATGGTGATAGAGTTCCACCAATCAGAAGCTCTCCCTTGAAGCTGTCTTGATGCTAACTTCCTCTTAGTCGCATCCTCAATTCCCAAATCACTAAAGATCCTTCTACAAGCATCTATCCACCTCTGGACTTCAATGGTTGACTCCGTTTCCAAGAAAACCTTTCCTCCAAGAGCAGTATAATCTTTACACAGCTTAGCAAAATCCACCGGTCTTGGAGTTTGAACTTGAACTCCAACATCTACTGATGGCCCCGGAGCTGGCATTCTTCTCATGATCGAGGTCATCATAGCCTCGAACATAGCAACATAATCAGCAGCCCCCTCAACAGCACGACCTTCCCTAGAAGCTGGTCTCCCTCTTCGACTCATTCTCAATATCTATAAAAAGGAATGATTAGCACACCTTGAGAAACAACTGCATAAGGGATTCAAATCATTCTAAGCTACTATATTATATATAGTAATCATCCATCAAAATACAATTACGTCTCTCATACGTAGTTACATCAGCGAGCGTTGGGTAAAATCGATTAACCAATGCTCTGATACCAAATGTGACGACCGCCCATGACCCCTGCACTGAACCTAGAGATAGTGCGCTGTAAAGTGTGCCAGACAGCCATGGACGATTGTCAAGGTAAATTAAAACAGCAGAATCTATCGTATTACTCACAACGCATGGACAAAATACAATAGAATATATATATAGTGAAGCTTCACAGAATAGAATCTCATCAATAAAACTTCATAATAGTTGAATACAAACATCTGAATAGTCAATACATCAAGCCTCACTACATAACACTCAGAGAAAATACAAGCAGCGGAACATCCAGTACATATAATAAGAAAACAATATGCAATCCTCCAGCTCGTCTTCGTCATCAGCATCGTGGAAAGCAAGAACAACACCTGTCACCTGCTACCTAGTCTGCCCGTCCCAAAATGGACGAACAGCCCAAGGCAATAAGAGTTAAAACATAAAGCCTTGAGTCAGACAACAGTCTTAGTGAGCGGTAAATTAACTAACAACATACCAAAAGAGCATAAAGGAAAGGGAATAGGAATACAACCCTCCCACTCCACCTCTTTCTACAGTGATAGCCCCCAGACACACACTAAGCAGAGCAAACATAGCAAAGCATACAATTAAAGTAAAGCAATTATCACTCGAGTCAAGGACGATGTTTTCCAAGCACAAACCCCCAAGGCCTAAACCAAGATCAGATAAGCACCCAGAAAATACCGCTCTTGAGACCGAATGACGATACAACCAAACATCCATGACTCTGGCTATCACTGTTATCGTTGCTTCGATATCATCGTTAATTGAATGACCGGCTCATTCTTTCATCCGTCCGTCAAGGGCTAATGGAAACCCCGGTTCTAGACATAACTCCGCACGTCGTCGAAACCCGTGCCTAGGACTATCGAATCTGCCCAGAGTACTCGACTACCAATCAGTAGCCTTCAGGGACTATCGAATCTGCCCAACATACTCTTGCTTTGAGCATGCTAGAACCTTCAACAACGATGAGATCTTAGCCTTCTAGTCATCCTCCTCGACGACTATTTCCATACTAGCTCAAGCGCCTCTCGAGCAAACCATTATCCTCAAACTCGAACCATTTCACCGAGTTGTCAACATACTTGGAATGATCCCGTCTGGATTAGACCAAGACTATCTCATACTATGCTTCGCCTCATCATCATCATCATAGCAAAGCCTCATCTCAACATCATCATCATCAAATCTATCCATATGAGCTTCATCATCCGCTACATATGCCACGAGCAGCTTTCCCAATTCAAGAGCCTTTCACTTAGCTTTTGAATCATCTTCGACCATATTGTCTAAATCAAATCATCAATCAACTAATTCATAGCAATCAATTAAGTCAAACATTAATCCAAGTAATCAAGCATTCAAATATGATCTAATGAACAATTATAACAATAATGGCAATTTCGTAAATAAAAGAGTCTAAATCTAACAAGCATGAAAACATGAGTAATATCTCTATAATCTTGATGAATGAACTTGCATAGGTTAGCATGTAGTAAAATGGATGTCAAATCATCATGAACAATGGATCTATACTTAAGTTTACAAAAATGCATGAAAGTCACTACTTTACACAAAATCAAGCCAACGATCCGATATACTCCTTTGGATCCGTGTGAGAGATAATCACCACTCACCAAATCACCTAAACACCTCAAAAACAACCCACTTCAGATCTGGACAGCGAAGGATCTAACTCGATCTATCACAAATCCACTTCAAACGATGAAATCTCTCTTTGATGGATGTAGATCTTCAATCTAAGCTCTTGAATCTTCAATTCGATCTTCGATTTGGATGGAAGGAAGCACACGATTAAAGTGGAGAAATGAAGTAAAGAAGTGTAGAACTCGAGCTCTCAAAATGGCAGCACTTCGTCGCTTCAAAATCCGGATCCCAAAAATGAAGTAGAACCCTCCTATTTATAGGCTGATTTCCCTTAGGTCGTTCGCTCTTAGGTCGTCCACGACCTAAAAACCCCACGACCTAAAAACCCACGGCTTAACAATTCCAGCCTATGACCTAACACATGCGCATCCACGCGAGCTAACGCATAAGCGCTTCTACGACCTAACGACCTAACTGCACATGCGCTTTCACGCGACCTACGACCTAACCCAGATGCAGCTTAGCTCTTACGCGACCTAACATGTAACGACCCGTATTTTTACGGATCGACAAGTTCGTCAAAATCTGGAATTTTTGCATTTTTAAGTCATTTCAGATTTTTAGGGAGATTTGTCTAAGTCCTAGGTCGTGGACGACCTAAGAGCTAAGTCGTCACCGAGTTAAGGACTTCGGCGAGTTAGTGTTAGGTCGTGGGTTAGTTGGAGCGACCTATAGAATTGTGCAACCTAGGAAAGTAATTAGGTCGGCAGGGCGAGTTAACGACCTAAAGACTGACCGACTTAAGGATATGGCGACTCAAGGGTAGGCAGACCTAGTGGTTCCGGGTTAGCGACTTAGTAATTAAGTTGTTAGGTCGGTTGGGACGACCTATAGAAGTTAGCAACCTATAGGAGTTAGCGACCTATAGGGTTGAGCGACTTAAGAGGGTTAGCGTGTCAGTGTAGTTAGGTCGGCAACGACCTAAGTAGTAGTGAGCGACTTAAGGAGTTAAGTCGTAAGTCTGGGTAGAGTTAGGTCGCATCCCAGTTGTTCGCGACTTATGTTAGGTCGCGTGGAGGCTTAAGGAATTAGGTCGTAACCTGTTAAGTCGTAGGTCGCTGGGTTTCGTCTAAGTGTTAGGTCGTAACCTGTTAAGTCGTAGGTCGCTGGGTTTCGTCTAAGTGTTAGGTCGAAGTATGTGTTAAGTCGTAGGTCGACTTAATAGTTAGGTCGTATGCGCAGAAGTGTTAGATCGTAGGAGTTGAGGCGCGCGTATCTGTTAGGTCGGAGTTGTTGGCTAAGGGTTAGGTCGGAGGCTCTGTTAAGTCGTGGGGGTTTTTAGGTCGTAGGTCGGCATAATGTTAGGTCGGCAACGACTTAAGGAGATAGCCGAGTTACGACTCAGGCAGTTTTCAGCTATAAATAGGAGGGGTTGTTCTCACTTTTTGGGATCCGGATTTTGAAGCGACGAAGTGCTGCCATTTTGAGAGCTCGACTTCTACACTTCTTCACTTCTTTTCTCCACTCTAATCTAGTGCTTCCATCCATCCAAATCGAAGATCAAGATTGAAGATTCAAGAGCTTAGATTGAAGATCTTCATCTTTTCAAGAGAGATTTCTTCGTTTGAAGTGAGATCTTGTCGGATCTAGCTTAGTTCTTCGCTGTCCAGATCTGAAGTTGTTATCTTTTGGATTGTTTAGGTGATTTGGTGAGTGGTGATTATCTCTCACACGGATCCAAAGGAGTATATCGGATTGTTGGCTCGATTTGGTGTTAAAATAGAGATTTCCATGCATTTTCTTCATCCTATGTGTAGATCCATATAGATCCATTGTTCATGATGATGTTACATCCATTTTATCATATGTTAACCTATGCAAGTTCATTCATCAAGTTTGTAGAGATATAATCCATGTTTTCATGCTTATTGGACTTTCAACTCTTTAATTACGAAAATGCCATTATTGTTATAATTGTCTACTTAGATCATTTTTGAATGCTTGATTGCTTGGATTGATGTTTGATTTGATTGATTGTTATGAACTAGATGATTGATGATTAGATTTAGACCGAAGACGATTCAAAAGCTAAGGGAAAGGCTCTTGAATTGGAAAAGCTGCTCGTGGCATATGTAGCGGGATGATGAAGCTCTTATGCATAGATTCGATGATGTGATGATGAGATGAGGCTTTGCGAGGATGTAATGAAGCGAGGCAATCATATGATGAAGACTTGGTCTAATCCAGACGGGATCATTCCAAGCATGTTGATAACTCGGTGATATGATTCGAGTTGAAGATAATGAATGGATATGAGAATAGTCGTCGAGGAGGATGACTAGGAGGCTTGGATAGCATCGTTGTTGAAGGTTCTAGCATGCTCTAAGCAAGAGTACGTTTGGGAAGATTCGATAGTCCCAACGGCCAACTGTTGATGGTCGAGTACTCTGGGCAGATTCGATAGTCCTAGGCACGGGCTGCGACGACGTGCGGGAGTTATGTCTAGAACCGGGGTTTCCATTAGCCCTTGACGGACGGCTGAAAGAATGTGCCGGTCATTCAATTAACGGTGATATCGAAGCAATGATAACAGTGATAGCCAGAGTCATGGATGTTTGGTTGTATCGTCATTCGGACTCAAGAGCGGTATTTTCTGGGTGCTTATCTGATTTAGGCCTTGGTACTTGGAAAACATCGCCCTTGACTCGAGTGATAGTAGTTTTACTTTAAATTGTATGCTCTGCTATGTTGCTTCTGCTTAGTGTGTGTCTGGGGGCTATCACTGTAGAATGAGGTTGGAGTGGGAGGGTTGTATTCCTATTCCTTTTCCTTTATGCTCTTTTGGTATGTTGTTAGTTAATTTACTGCTCACTAAGACTGTTGTCTGACTCAAGGCTTTATGTTTTAAATTCTTATTGCCTTGGGCTGTTCGTCCATTTTTGGGACGGGCAGACTAGGTAGCAGGTGACAGGTGCTGTTCTCTTCTCACGATGCTGATATCGAAGACGAGCTTGAGGGTTGCATATTATCTTCTTATTATATGTACTGGATATTCCGCTGTTTTGTATTCTCTGAGAGATATGTAGTGAGGCTGGATGTATTAACTATGTGGATGCTTGTATTCAACTATTATGGAGTTTTATATGATGTCATTTTGTTCTGTAAAGCTTCACTATACATATGTTCTATTGTATTTTGTCCATGCGCTGTGAGTAATACGATAGATTCTGTTGTTTTAAATCTTACCTTGACAATCGTCCATGGTCGCCTGGCACACTTTACAGCGCTCTATCTCTAGATTCGGTGCAGGGGTCATGGGCGGTCGTCACATTTGGTATCAGAGCATTGGTTAATCGATTTTACCCAACGCTCGCCGTCATAACTACGTATGAGAGACGTAATTGTATTTTGATGGATGAATACTATATATAATATAGTAACTTAGTAGAGTTGAGTCCTTCATGCAGTTGTTTCTCTAGATGTTCTAATCATTCCTTTTTATAGATATTGAGAATGAGTCGAAGAGGGAGACCAGCTGCTAGGGAAGGCCGTGCTACTGAAGAGACTGCTGATTATGCAGCCATGTTCGAAGCTATGATGACTTCGATCATGAGAAGGATACCAGTTCCGGGAGCGGCAGTTGATGTTGGAGTTCAAGTCCAAGCTCCGAAACCAGTGGATTTTGCTAAGTTGTGCAAGGATTATACTGCTCTTGGAGGGAAGGTTTTCTTGGGAACAGAATCAACTATCGAAGTCCAGAGATGGATAGATGCTTGTAGAAGGATCTTTGGTGATTTGGGAATTGAAGATGCAACTAAGAGGAAGTTGGCATCAAGGCAGCTTCAAGGGAGAGCTTCTGATTGGTGGAACTCTATTACCATCACTACTCAAGAAGAAGAGATTACTTGGGAGCAATTCCAAGTCAGATTTGAAGCTAAGTTCATTTCTACAGCTCAGAAGTCTGTTCTGTTCAAGAAGTTTGTGGAGCTCAAGCAGGGTGGAAGATCTGTTCTTGAGTATGTTTCTGAGTTTGAAGCTTTGTCCAAGTATGCCCGGTCATATATTGAGTCTGCTTATCAGAAGAACGAGAAGTTTGTGACCGGCTTGGATAGTTATCTTGGGAGACAGTTGGTGGATCATTTGGACGATTCATTTGAGAAGCTTGTGGAGAAAGCTCTTAGGCATGAGAGTCTGTTTCCTAAGGAAGGATCTGTTGTTGCTGTGACCAAGGGAGAGTCTAAACCACAGCAGGGTGGGAACCAGAAGAGGAAGCAGCAGCAGTAGAAGGGCAAGGATGGCCAGAAGAAGCCGAAAGGTGAGGTGACTTGCTACAACTGTCAGCAGAAAGGCCATCTATCCAGGGATTGCAAGAATCCGAAAGCGCCAGCGAAGTGCCACAACTGTGACAAGCCGGGACATTTCAGGAAGAATTGTCCAGAACCAAGGAAGGACAGGCAGATTGTGCAAGCCTATGCTTTGGGAGCTGTTCCGTCGTCTTCGAAAGCTCCTACTACTGAAGAGAAGGGAAAGAGTGTGGTTGTTCAAGGTACTCTTTTCCTATGTGGTGTTCCAGTTAGAGTTTTGTTTGATACTGGAGCGTCGCATTCATTTGTTTGTAATGAACTAGTAGGCCGGTTAGGTTTGGAACCGGATATTGTTGATAGGCCATTGGTTGTGACTAATCCAGTTGGGGGTTCGTCTTGTTTGTGTATGTTATGTCGTGGTCTAGTTGTATCGAGTCATGGTTGCTCTTTTGTTTGTGATTGTTTTGTTCTGAACTTTGCGGGGTTCGGAATTATTTTGGGTATGGACTGGCTTAGGAAGTATGCGGCTAAGGTTGATTGTGAGAGGCTGGAGGTGACAGTCGAGAATGTGGAAGGGCGAAAGATTGTGATACGATGTAAGCATGAAGAAGGCGTCTTCATGAGCTTCATGTATTCGCTAGTTATTCCACGGGATGGACTGTCATCAGTGCCGATCGCTAATAGATTCGAGGATGTCTTTGACGAAGTCAAAGGGTTGCCGCCGCATAGAGAGATCGAGTTTCGTATAGATCTAGTTGAAGGAGCCAGACCTGTTGTGATGCCTCTTAGGCGGATGGCGCCTAGGGAACAACAGGAGTTGAGGGTGCAAGTTGATGATCTTTTGCAGAAAGGATTCATTCGGCGTAGTGTGTCCGAGTGGGGTGCACCAGTTGTGTTCGCAACCAAGGCAGATGGATCATTGAGATTGTGTGTCGATTATCGTGAGCTGAACAAGGTGACAAAGAAGAACAAGTATCCATTGCCAAGGATAGACGACTTGTTTGATCAGCTTCACGAAGCTAAGGTGTTTTCTCAGATGGATTTGGCAACGGGATTTCACCAGTTGAGAGTGGCTAAGGATAGTGTGCCGAAGACTGCTTTTAGGACACCATCCGGTTTCTTTGAGTGGCTGGTAATGCCGTTTGGATTGACTAATGCGCCAGCATATTTTGTGGATCTTATGAATAGAGTGTTCAGAGATCAGTTGAACAAGTTCGTACTTGTGTTCGTGGATGATATTCTGATTTATTCCAGAACGGAGGAAGAGCACAAGACGCACTTGCGTATCGTTTTGGAGATCTTGCGAAAACATCAGCTGAAGGCTAAGTTTTCGAAGTGTCACTTCTGGAAGAGTGAAGTGAGGTTCTTAGGCCATGTGATTTCTGGAAGTGGAATAGCGGTTGATCCCGCTAAAGTGGCAGCGATCCAGGATTGGGTTAGACCTAAGAATGCATCAGATGTGAGAAGTTTTCTTGGATTAGCAGGATATTATCGACGGTTTATCAAAGACTTCTCCAAGATAGCTGCACCATTAACAGGATTGACGAAGAAGAACCAAGGGTTCAGTTGGGATGCTAAGTGTGAGCAAGCTTTCGGAATCCTGAAAGAGAGACTGACGAGTGCTCCTGTTTTGACTATTCCAAGTGGGAATGATGAGATGGTGGTTTACACCGATGCATGTGGTACTGGACTTGGAGCAGTGCTGATGCAGAAGGATAAAGTTGTTGCGTATGCCAGTCGACAACTGAAGCCGCATGAAAGGAATTACCCAACTCATGATTTGGAATTGGCGGCGATTGTATTTGCTCTGAAGATGTGGAGACATTATCTGTTGGGAGTTCGATTCGAGTTGTTTACGGATCATAAGTCGTTGAAGTATCTTTTCTCCCAGAAGGATTTGAATCTTCGGCAGCAACGTTGGCTAGAGTTTTTGGCATCGTATAACTTTGGTATAGCTTATACTCCGGGAAAAGGTAACGCAGTGGCTGATGCGTTAAGTCGGAGACATGCAGGATTGGGAGCCATGTTTTCAGAATGGAAGAATCTCGAGTATTTAGCTGGATTTGACTTCAGGCCTAGATGTGAATTGGAACCTGAGATGTTGGCAAACTTATCGATAAGACCCACTCTTGTGGAAAGGATTGGCGAGGGCCAAAAGCGAGATGATAAGCTTGTCAAGATTATCCGTGAATTGGAATCTGGATTGGATCCAGAAAAGGATAAAGGATTCGAGGTCGATCGAGAGGGTTGGCTTCGGAAGCAAGGACGACTAGTTGTTCCCGATATAGATGAATTGAGGAGTGAAGTTCTAAAGGAAAGTCATCACTCGAAGTTGACAATTCATCCAGGTGGAAATAAGATGTATCGGGATATGAAGAGAACCTACTATTGGGAAGGTATGAAGAAGGATGTTGGAAATTTCATTTCCAAGTGTATGAACTGCCAGTTGGTAAAGGCTGAACAGAAGAAGCCAAGTGGATTGCTTCAGCCCTTAGAGGTTCCTACATGGAAGTGGGAACAAGTGTCGATGGATTTTATTGATGGATTGCCTAGAACCAGAACGGGAAATGAAGGGATTTGGGTCATTGTAGATCGTCTGACTAAGAGTGCACGATTCATTCCTGTTCGATCGACTAGGACTGCATCAAAGTTGGCTGAGTTGTATATTAAGTGGATAGTTCGATTCCATGGTATTCCGAAGAGCATAGTGAGCGATCGAGACCCATTGTTCACTAGTGTATTTTGGAAGAGCTTCCAGGAAGTTTTGGGAACCGAGTTGTGTTTGAGTACAGCTTATCATCCCCAAACAGATGGTCAGACCGAGAGAGTCAACCTAGTTTTGGAAGATCTCCTCAGAGCTTGTGTTTTGGATTTCGGAGGATCATGGGAAGATCACCTTCATTTGGTGGAGTTTGCCTACAACAACAGTTACCAGTCAAGCATTGGTATGGCACCGTATGAGGCGTTGTATGGAAGACCGTGTAACTCTCCGACATGTTGGTTGGAAACTGGAGAAAAGCTGATACTTGGGCCAGAGATGATTCGTCAGACCTCAGATTGCATAGAGATCATTCGGCAACGAATGAAGGCAGCCCAAGACCGTTAGAAGAGTTATGCCGATAAGCGTCGAAAGGATTTGGAATTCGACGTAGGGGATATGGTTTTTGTGAAGATTTCTCCACTGAAGAATGTTATTAGATTCGGGAAGAAAGGAAAATTGACTCCGAGATTTGTTGGACCATTCCCGATCATCGAGCGAATTGGAAAGCTCGCCTACAGATTGGAGTTACCGGAGAAGATGTCGGGTGTGCACAATGTTTTTCATGTATCGTATCTACGGAAGTATGTGCACGACTCGAGTACAGTGGTTTCTGCTGATAGCTGTGAAGATTTCGAAGTTGATCCAGTTGATAGAAGACCTCGTAAGCCGCTTCGTATTGTGGATACTGACACGAAACAGCTTAGGAGGAAGATAGTTAAGTTGCTCAAGATACAATGGAGTGATGATGATAACGACTGTACGTGGGAGGTGGAAGAGAGGATGAAAGCAGCTCATCCTGAACTCTTCAAGGTATGGCCCTAAGGTGTCGTGTCATCTCGCGATATTGTAACTTGTTCTAATTTTAGAATTCTGTACGCTAAGTTAGAATTGGATGCATGGTTTGTTGATTGCTATGGATGGTAGGCGTACAGAATAGTTTTTGATTGCTTGGAATTTCGGGGGCGAAATTCCTAAGGGGGAGAGAATGTAACGACCCGTATTTTTACGGATCGACAAGTTCGTCAAAATCTGGAATTTTTGCATTTTTAAGTCATTTCAGATTTTTAGGGAGATTTGTCTAAGTCCTAGGTCGTGGACGACCTAAGAGCTAAGTCGTGACCGAGTTAAGGACTTCGGCGAGTTAGTGTTAGGTCGTGGGTTAGTTGGAGCGACCTATAGAATTGTGCAACCTAGGAAAGTAATTAGGTCGGCAGGGCGAGTTAACGACCTAAAGACTGACCGACTTAAGGATATGGCGACTCAAGGGTAGGCAGACCTAGTGGTTCCGGGTTAGCGACTTAGTAATTAAGTTGTTAGGTCGGTTGGGACGACCTATAGAAGTTAGCAACCTATAGGAGTTAGCGACCTATAGGGTTGAGCGACTTAAGAGGGTTAGCGTGTCAGTGTAGTTAGGTCGGCAACGACCTAAGTAGTAGTGAGCGACTTAAGGAGTTAAGTCGTAAGTCTGGGTAGAGTTAGGTCGCATCCCAGTTGTTCGCGACTTATGTTAGGTCGCGTGGAGGCTTAAGGAATTAGGTCGTAACCTGTTAAGTCGTAGGTCGCTGGGTTTCGTCTAAGTGTTAGGTCGTAACCTGTTAAGTCGTAGGTCGCTGGGTTTCGTCTAAGTGTTAGGTCGAAGTATGTGTTAAGTCGTAGGTCGACTTAATAGTTAGGTCGTATGCGCAGAAGTGTTAGATCGTAGGAGTTGAGGCGCGCGTATCTGTTAGGTCGGAGTTGTTGGCTAAGGGTTAGGTCGGAGGCTCTGTTAAGTCGTGGGGGTTTTTAGGTCGTAGGTCGGCATAATGTTAGGTCGGCAACGACTTAAGGAGATAGCCGAGTTACGACTCAGGCAGTTTTCAGCTATAAATAGGAGGGGTTGTTCTCACTTTTTGGGATCCGGATTTTGAAGCGACGAAGTGCTGCCATTTTGAGAGCTCGACTTCTACACTTCTTCACTTCTTTTCTCCACTCTAATCTAGTGCTTCCATCCATCCAAATCGAAGATCAAGATTGAAGATTCAAGAGCTTAGATTGAAGATCTTCATCTTTTCAAGAGAGATTTCTTCGTTTGAAGTGAGATCTTGTCGGATCTAGCTTAGTTCTTCGCTGTCCAGATCTGAAGTTGTTATCTTTTGGATTGTTTAGGTGATTTGGTGAGTGGTGATTATCTCTCACACGGATCCAAAGGAGTATATCGGATTGTTGGCTCGATTTGGTGTTAAAATAGAGATTTCCATGCATTTTCTTCATCCTATGTGTAGATCCATATAGATCCATTGTTCATGATGATGTTACATCCATTTTATCATATGTTAACCTATGCAAGTTCATTCATCAAGTTTGTAGAGATATAATCCATGTTTTCATGCTTATTGGACTTTCAACTCTTTAATTACGAAAATGCCATTATTGTTATAATTGTCTACTTAGATCATTTTTGAATGCTTGATTGCTTGGATTGATGTTTGATTTGATTGATTGTTATGAACTAGATGATTGATGATTAGATTTAGACCGAAGACGATTCAAAAGCTAAGGGAAAGGCTCTTGAATTGGAAAAGCTGCTCGTGGCATATGTAGCGGGATGATGAAGCTCTTATGCATAGATTCGATGATGTGATGATGAGATGAGGCTTTGCGAGGATGTAATGAAGCGAGGCAATCATATGATGAAGACTTGGTCTAATCCAGACGGGATCATTCCAAGCATGTTGATAACTCGGTGATATGATTCGAGTTGAAGATAATGAATGGATATGAGAATAGTCGTCGAGGAGGATGACTAGGAGGCTTGGATAGCATCGTTGTTGAAGGTTCTAGCATGCTCTAAGCAAGAGTACGTTTGGGCAGATTCGATAGTCCCAACGGCCAACTGTTGATGGTCGAGTACTCTGGGCAGATTCGATAGTCCTAGGCACGGGCTGCGACGACGTGCGGGAGTTATGTCTAGAACCGGGGTTTCCATTAGCCCTTGACGGACGGCTGAAAGAATGTGCCGGTCATTCAATTAACGGTGATATCGAAGCAATGATAACAGTGATAGCCAGAGTCATGGATGTTTGGTTGTATCGTCATTCGGACTCAAGAGCGGTATTTTCTGGGTGCTTATCTGATTTAGGCCTTGGTACTTGGAAAACATCGCCCTTGACTCGAGTGATAGTAGTTTTACTTTAAATTGTATGCTCTGCTATGTTGCTTCTGCTTAGTGTGTGTCTGGGGGCTATCACTGTAGAATGAGGTTGGAGTGGGAGGGTTGTATTCCTATTCCTTTTCCTTTATGCTCTTTTGGTATGTTGTTAGTTAATTTACTGCTCACTAAGACTGTTGTCTGACTCAATGCTTTATGTTTTAAATTCTTATTGCCTTGGGCTGTTCGTCCATTTTTGGGACGGGCAGACTAGGTAGCAGGTGACAGGTGCTGTTCTCTTCTCACGATGCTGATATCGAAGACGAGCTTGAGGGTTGCATATTATCTTCTTATTATATGTACTGGATATTCCGCTGTTTTGTATTCTCTGAGAGATATGTAGTGAGGCTGGATGTATTAACTATGTGGATGCTTGTATTCAACTATTATGGAGTTTTATATGATGTCATTTTGTTCTGTAAAGCTTCACTATACATATGTTCTATTGTATTTTGTCCATGCGCTGTGAGTAATACGATAGATTCTGTTGTTTTAAATCTTACCTTGACAATCGTCCATGGTCGCCTAGCACACTTTACAGCGCTCTATCTCTAGATTCGGTGCAGGGGTCATGGGCGGTCGTCACATAACATACACAGAAGCTCACGACCTAACTAACTTAGCTAGGAAACGACTTAAAATCTTACGTCGTCTAACGACCTAACTACTCCACTACTGAACTTAGGTCGCTCACGACCTAACTACGCTAACTCGCTAACTCTTATACCGTTAGCTCTTAAGTCGCTAACTAATAGGTCGCTTACCACTAAGTCGCTCACCACTAGGTCGCTCACTACTAGGTCGCTAAATACTGTAGGTTACTAACCCTTAGGTCGCTAACTCCTAGGTTGTAGTCTTCCCTTAAGTGGCTCAAACCTTAGGTCGTCTACTCCTTAACTCGCCAACTTCCTTAGGTCGCTCCAAACTCTCATACGACCTAAACCACTACGACCTAAACCAAAATCCTTAGGTCGCCAAATTCTATAGGTCGCTCCTATCTCTTAGGTCGTTCACTCGACCTAACCTACCCCACGACCTAAACCATCACACGACTTACCCTCTAGACAACCTAAGCTCTAGTCGACCTAAACTCTAGACGACTTAACAATACTAACAGTCTGATAATACTGTTTTACGATGTTTTGATCCGTACAAATACGGGTTGTTACAGAACAATTCGACATAGTATTGTTTTGAAATTGGTAAATGAAATAATTTTACCCTGATTATATTTTATATATAAAGGAATAATTTTCAGAAATTATTATGGTATATATAGTGTATTTGGTTGTTAGGAATGATATTATTGATTATTATCATTAATTGGCTGTTGTGCCTTAATAAAAGATGTTTATTATAAAATAAACAACGATAAAAACCATTATGAAATGTTTTGAGGAAGTAAAATTTTGAAAATATAATTTATAAATGTGACTTATAAATTAAAATGGATTTAAATTGAGAAGTTTTGAATCTAAGTCCCAGAGATTTTGAAATGTGTTCCAAAGTGTTTTGGAAAAATAATAATGATAGTATTCTTTTGGAAGTATATTTGAATAAAAATATTTAAAATGGTTTTTAAAAGAGATAAAAGCATTGAACTCACTTCGGTGGTTGGAAAATAATTATGATGATGATCGTGGCATCATCGGTGTAACGATCCTGAATTTTTGACATTTGAAACTTGAATATTTAATTGAGTTTAAATATTCGAATGTTAGTTTAATTTGAAATTCAAATATCAGAGTGAATTTGGCAATTTAATTATTGAATTTAATCGTTAAATCTGGGTAAAAATTTGAATCTTTAATTTTAAGCTGATTAAAAATAATCTGAAGGCTTAGAAAATTCATATTGATTATACTGAAGATAATAAAACTTTTAGAATTGAATTTGAAACTATTTTGTTCCGTTTTGAAATTTTATTGTTTAAATCAATAATTAAAAATAGCTTTCCGAGGCACAGTCTCAGAATTCGACGAAACCTGTTCCATTGGATCCGTAATATTGTATTATTATGAGATTTCAATTTTCGTAGTGTTTGGAGTTGTTGTGTGAGCATACGATAGGTAAACGCGCTGAAAATTTTATCGAAATTTAATTTAATAACTGGTCCAAAATCTATCTTCTCCATACGATCGAATTTAGATTCGAAACCTCTTTCATTGTGTTTGGAATAGGCGTATAACATTATAAACGCCTAGCGGCACACTTCGATAGGATATCGAAATTTTGAGTTGCAAATTTAGAGACAATTTGAATTTGAATTTAAATTCATATATATTTAAAAATCCTAGTCAACACAGCTGAGATTCCCTTTCTTTAACCTGCCTTCTTTCAACATCAGTACTTTTTGCCTTTTCTACAGCAGGCATTTAATACAAGAAATCGCATTTTACCTCAGTGTAAAAATCAAATCAAAGCCGACTATCTTCTGCTCGAATTCAAAAATCATGTGGCCTCTGTCTATTTACTCCCTTCGTTCCGTAATACATTATAATCCAAATCGACCTGAGAAAAATGGCGGCCTCTAAAACAAATCGCATATCCTTCTTCCTTTGTTTTCATTTACGAAAATTTTGAACTAAATCGAAAAAAAGGGCAGCCGAACTCTTTCAAAAAAAAAAATCAAAGTCGTTCACAAAATCCCTAAACAAATTCAAATGAGATCGAATCGTTCGTTGGAACGGAAGAGGAGATCATCGAGGGGAGGTCGGTGGACAAAGTCGCGATGCGAATCGCGAGTCGAGGGTCGCGTGGGTTCTCGAGTCCAGCAGGGTGGCGGCGCGTTGTTCGATGGCGAACGTGGCGAGCAGGCGATGGTCGTTGGCAGAATTTCCTTCGAAGGCGATCAAGGAAGAAAAATGGGGGGCGCGCGAGGATGGTTCATGGCCGCGAGCACAAGGACGAGGCATGATTGCTAGCGTCGGCGTTGGTTTGAGGTATTCGATTTTATTTTTATTTTTTACAAATTTTTATTTTTTTAAATAAAATATACAGAGGAAGATAAATAGTGAAACAAGAGATAATGTATACATATTTTTATTTGTAAAACAATGAATATAAATATATGGAGATAAGTTTTTTTAGAAATGGAAAACTTTTAAAATGCTTGGTTTATATAAAAAAAAATCAGATTTTTATCTATATATATATATTTTATAAGTATATATATATATATATATGAAGTTTCAAAAGAAAATAGATATACACATTTTATAATCATTGGTTAGTTTAAAATTATCAAATGGGAATTTAATTGTTCGATTTATTTTGAATATTAATGAAATTTTATATAATTGTTTATACAAGGTCTAGAAATCGAGAAAACAAACCGGAATGTAAAATGGATTGCATGCAAAATAAAAGGTGAGATCTTCTCACTCAAACTAAAATTTGAATTGCAGTTATTGATTGTCTGTTTGGATTGTGATAATATATATAGTAGTATATAGAAATATATATATATATATATTGGAATATATATATATATATATATATATTTGAGTTGTTGATTTCCCGCATTATATAGCGGATGAGATCCTATGCGTCGCATAATAGCGGATGATATTTTATAAATCCCATATACCGCGATATTCCACCTCGAAGTGGAATTGGTATTGTGCTAACGTCTGTGGATGTAGGGAAATAGGTTGGAGGGATCCAACTGGATTCCTCAAATTATGTAAATTTGTTTCATATATTGTGATGTGATTGTTTATAATTTGTGTGTGATTATATTTGTGATTGGAATTGTTGAAGGCTATAATTTAGCCGAATATATTTTTGGTATCGTTGGATACCGGAAATAAATAAATTTGAATTTTGGAAATTAAAGTAGAAAACTTTAAGTAAATTTATTTTAGAGAATTGAATAAATTTAAAAAGGAGGAATTTTAAAAAAGTATAAAAGTTGATTTTTGTAATCCTATCGAATTATTTCCAGAATATGGGAAAAGATATTAATAAATGAGTTTGAGTAATATTGTTTAAAAGTTGAAGAATTTATTGAAAATAGAATTTTAAATAATTTGAAAAGAATAAAGGGATTTATTTAAAAGGTGATGAATTTCTAGAAATCAATTTGTAAAATTGATTTGATATTTGAAAATGAATCATCTTAGAAAATCGATATGAAAATTTATTTGGTGTTGAATGAAAATGAATTCTGTGTTGAAATAATTTAGGAATCAATTTATAAAATGATTTGGTATTTGGTAATAAATGGAAGAATCAATTTGATTTTGTGTTGAAATAAATTTAGAAATCAAATTCGGAATTTAATTTGGTGATGGAAAATAAATCATTGGGAAATCAATTTGAAATTGATTTAGTGTTTGAAAAATAAATTTGGTAATCAATTGAAAGTTGATTTGGAGTTGAAAATAAATATTTGAGAAATCGATTTGAAAATCGCATAAAAAGTGAATATTTTGGAATGTAAATTCAAAATGGGAATTTATAAAGGAAAGGGAAATTTGTTTTAAAAATAAACACTGATTTATTTTTAAAGTGTGGAAATAAATTTACAGATTTGGATGTAAATTTAAAATAAATCGATAAGGATTTATTTAAGTGGTTTAAATGGACCATTTTGAAGTGAAAGTGTATTCTCACTATAAAGCCGAGTATATTTCCAAAGTAGTTTTAAATTATAAATGAAGAAATTCTGAAATTGGATTTTAAGGAACATTTTGGAGATAAAGTATTTGAGCTGGTAGATTTCCAGTGGAAATGAATAAATATTTGGAAATATATTCCGCGTAAGGAAATTGATAAATTATTTATTTTCAAAAGTTGAAAGGTGAAAAGTGATTTGAAATTTGTTTTCAAGGTGTTGAAGTGTGGAAAAATATATATCTTGTGAAGATATTTTGAAATTAAATAATTTGGGAAATTTTTTAAATTCTGATGATTGTTGTGAATGTTGTTGATAGTTAAATCACCGACTATCAATATTGCCTTTGAAATAGCACTTGAATCTATTTTTAAAACAAACGCTTATTATTCAGTGTAGCCGGAAAAGGATCTTTGTGTCAGATAACCCATTCCGAATAATGATACGACGTGTATGGATAGCATTTGAAAACCGGTGGTGAAGACCGGATACTTTCGAAAACGAAAGGATTACCATCGAGTGTCTCTGCATCGGTTGGTTCCCAGTATAGAGATTTTATCACCATTTGTGATGAGAAGTCCGGACGTGATTAGAAATTATCCGGAATTGTAAGGGCTTCTTTCGAAGTGCCTTCGGTTCTGTTCGAACCCGGAACAGACTTGTATGGTTGTATGTCTGACACTACACTTTGAGATATAAAGCTGATTTCTTTTAAATACATTTCTGTTTGGTGGCGGAGATTTATTCTCTTAGCTTAACGCCCTTCTCTAAGACGTATGAGCTCAAAGGTTATGTAGTTGAAGGTTATCAGTGATATACTCCCAATTTGGTAGTGTGGCATGCTAAGTGTTGCTGTGTGTTGATGATCATTTGTTGATCATTTGTGATCAAAGCATGGCTTTCGTGTAAAGCGTAGCTTTGTGGACGAGACCTCATCGGACCTCACACCCTGGAAATGGTCAAAACAGGAAAGATGCGGCAAGGTTATGAGGGTCACTCCCTTTAGGGTATGTCATTTCCTTCTGGAAAAAGGTGATATTATGGTATGGAGCCCAGATATTTACCTGTGTGGTTGCTCCAATCTCATTTACTGTGTGATTGTTGCTTTCTGATCGAGGCGCCTCGGATAAAGGTCCCAAAGGACCGGGGGGTGGCATACTCGAGTAGTAGTTACCTAGTTACAGAGGTAACCCGGCCTTGTGTTGGTAGAGAGCCAGGTTGGTTCTCGGGACGTCCCGCCAGAGGCGTACCCATGTGGCAGTAGGAAGTTCCTTAGCCTGACCATTTGTTGGAAAATCCAAAGAAACAATAGAGCTTTGTACGGTTCTACTTGTATAACCTGCTATGGAATGTGGCGGTACCTGCTATTGAACATAGTAGCTATAGTAGGCATACAATAATGGTTGTATGCTGGCTAAGATTATTATTATACTTTCGAAATGTTTTCCACACTAGACATTAATAATAATATCAACTGATCTTACGTAGTAAGCATCTTTGACCATCATAAGGAGAAATCTCCTCCAATTCTGCGTTTGCATTGTGTGTATGGCGGGAGGCCTTATGGTAGTTTCATTTTCCAAAAGCATTGCGAATTTCTTTTATTTTCTTTGTGAAAATAACTGTTTTACGATCTCACACCAGTCACCATGACTGACTCGGAGTTTATTGTTCCCTTTCTAAACTCTGGGTGCCCATAATTTTCCATATGGGCAGCCTAGAGTTAAGTTATCAGGATATTCTGGATATTCTGGAGCTTTGGAGGCAAGCTGGATGGCGAGACGTACACTCGTACTTATTTATTTATTCCGCTGTGTATTCTGTATGGGGACAAGTTTATATAACTGTCCATTGTTGTATTGAGTTGTATATTGACTCTCATTGTTGTATTGTATAAACTGATATAGTTCTTTGTTTAAAAGACTAGTGATTTTCTATTATATATTGTTCCGCTGCGAATGTGAGATTCTGATATTGTTTCTGTTTCTGTTCTCTTTTTCTTCTGTCTTCTTCTACCTCTTCTTTTTAACCCTAATGATTCGGTTTTCCGGCATTCGATTGTGCGGCATTTGATACAGTGGACGTATTGATGTCGACTTTCGAGCGTCGAAAGATCGTGTTGTTACAATCGGTGTTCAATTTCGAGTTTCTAAGTGATGGATTGCTACCATAATAATTTACTAATAGATCTTGATTTGATAAACAAGTTTTTGATTTTAACAAATATAAAGTTTTGATTTGATATAAAAGTGAGATATTTGTGTGTTTGTGTGTGTGTATATGATTCCAAATTGATTTAAAATTAAACCAGGTGTTTAGATTCTGAAATTTGCTATCTAAGTGTTGTGAAATAAATAAAGATAAGTTTTGAACTTATAAATTTGAGAAATGATATAGATAAGAAAAGAAATTGTGAAATTGAGATAAGAGATTAAATTTAACTTAAGAAAAGTTAAGTGAAGTGATTGTGGTAGTAGAATAAATTAGTGAAGTGAACAAATTAAGTGAATTGAATTGAACTAATAAAGTGAAATTTGGAAATTTATCCTAAGTGGGGCTAAATAAAATAAATTTTTGGAAATGGAATTTATTGAGATTTGAAATAATTAATGAAATAGGCTGATTAAGCTAACTAATTTAATTAGTGAGTAAATATGGCTTGGGATAAGGTTGATAAAATTCAATATTTAAAATTGGGAGATAAATTGAGTTAAATGGAATTGAATTTGAATTCAAATAAAAGTGGATATAAAATTTAAGTGGTAAAGTGGTATTGAAAAATATACTAAGAAATTAGCAATGTGAATAATGCAAGGTGGATGATAATTGTGAATAATTGAATGGAAATGAAGTAAATGTAAACAAAGGAATTTGGTATAGCTAAGAACCAATAGAAATAAATATGTAAGTTGTACGTATATTATTTTATCCGCATAACGATTTGATCCAGTTTTGAGCACAGAATTTCGAGATAATTTATATCAATCCGAGTTAAGATTTTTCACTCGATTCTCGACGGCGAACCCTGGATATGGATTTTTGATTTGATTCTGGAATTCTCTACTATAGTATATGGCTATGCAAGGAGAATAATGAGTTCTGATTAAGGAACCAAATCTGAGTTTGCATTAGAGAGTCGTGTGAACGATACTAGTTCTGAAGTGAAATTATGTAATCGAGTGAGCGATCAGCTTTGATATTGCATACGGATGATATATGTACGTCGTATGGGCTTAAGTAAAGCAAATATTTGAAATTGAAACTGTAAAATATAAAATGATTTTAAATTATATGATTGGATATCATTGATAAATATGATGCAGGTATTTAAAATCAAGAAAATTTTGGATTGCTCGACAAAAAGGTACATGTTTATTTTGTCATTTGATTTGATGGTTTTATGATTGAGCCACTTGGCTTTTGTTTTCTTTTGTTGGTTTGGGGCTCGTAGTGGCGTTTTGTATTTGTTTCGAACTAGCCACGGAAACTAGACGATGGCGAAATTTTCCGAAAATTTAAGGAGTTAGAAAATTTTGGAATTTTTTTAATAACAGAAATTTTATTTTGGATTATAACTTGAAATGATTGAGTAAATAATATTATTTGGAATCTATGGATGAATATGGAAATTAGTAAAAATGAAAATGTGGTTTCAAAAAATTGATTTTGGGAAGTTGTTTCAACTAATTTGTTTTGGGAAAGTTAATGGGTTTTAGGCAATTCTTCTTACCTTGGCAATTCGGGGATGAAATTCTTTTAAGGGGGGAGGAATGTAACGACCCAAAATTTTGTGCTATTTAAAATTGTTTATTTAATTGATTTTAAATATTGGAAAGTAAAATTTTATTGATTTAATAGGTTGAATTTCAAATATAATGATTTATTAATAATTTAATTGTAAAAGTACCAACAAGTGTGTAAAACGACGTTTGGTTGTTAAAGAGACCAGGGCGGGATATGGGCATACTCTCTGTCGATAACGGAACCACTTTAACAACTGTGTACATGAAGTGATGATCCAAAACGAAGTGGTTGGATTTGGCGTCGTTGCTAAATTTGAAGAAAGAGAACAATGATGGATTAGCTTGGCACTTGTGCCAATTTGAAATTACTAAAATAGGAGCCGTACCGGCCAAGTGGATTAGCTACCCCGAGCGGACGCTCTTCTTCATATTACCATCATTTACATTGTGATTGATTGGTGTGCACCCTCCGATTTTATGGGAGTGTTGGACGCGGTGGGTGATCATGGCTATGATGCGTTACAACCAACCGGGAAGGCTAAACTGGTAGTATCCTACCTTGGGCATTGCCTAACGTGCCTTGTTATACAATTATCCCTATACGAGACCCATAGGATTTTTGTTTAGTGTTGTCGTAGCACAGCAAATCCCTATCCACCGATGGTTTGCTGGTGTTTTATATGCAAACTGTACGACAATGCTTAAAAACGCGTTAAGGGGGATCAATGTAAAGCCTTAACGCTAAGAAAAATATTTATTTTATTGATTAGACATTATATATGTAGCGTATTCTACCACATATAAATATTTTGATGGATCCTTAAGAGATGGAAAATCCTGTAACATCTCTTGAGTTATTGCACACACGTTATATACTGGATAGGAGATGTGATATTCCGTAAACATCTCTGATGCTATTACACTCATGTTATATGCGATATTGATTTGACTTACTTAAGGATATTTTAGTCTTGACTCGAGTGTTTTGTCATTTCATTACGCTCGGGTCAGCCCTAAGTTTTCAGCTTATTGAAGATTTATTCTGGAGGACGAAGACGAAGATTTAGTATATTATTACTAATATTATTCCCAGCATCATGTTGTTCTGTTGCATTATATTTTGTTCTGTTGTACATGTATAACACTGATAAATGTTGTATAAATTATAATCAAATGTATAGTAAACAGCTTCATGAACTGTTTATTTGATTATTATATTTTGTCATTCCGCTACGAGATTCTGTGTTGCTTTCTTCATCTTTTCTTATTTTTCTTAATTAACCCCATTGATTATCTATGTTCCGGATTGTTTAAGTCGGACATGTTTGGATTATTTTCGACTTAAACCTTCCGAAATGTGGGACGTCATATTCATGAAATATCTTTTACTTGAAATTCAAACCCATTTCAAAATACTTTCCAACTTTCCAAATTTATTTATAAAACCTTTCTATAAATATTCAAAATCATTTCTAATAATCGCTTTTATAAATTTCCAAACTTTATACATAAATTCCTTATAAATATCCAAACCTTTTTATATACTCCCTTTATGAATATCTAAATAATTTTCTAAAAATTCTTTTATAAATAACCTAAAATCATTTATAAAACTTCTTTATAAACCTTTCATATTTAAACAACTTCTTAGATAACCTTAAATCAAATCAGCTTCCTTTAATACACAAATTCATTGTATATATCTCCCTTATTTATTCTTTGCTTAAAAACTCAAATCCATTACCCAAAACACTTTATAAATTTCCAAATTCCTTTAAATATCTTGTTCAAAATGCAATAACTTTGAAACAATTTCAAAAAGAAAATGAAATATTTATGTTTACAAAATCAAACGGAGGCTTAGAGATCACAACGTGCTTTTAATTTGGTTTTACTTATCCAGTCTAACATGACATCACATAACAACAGGTATATAAAGGATCAACACATAACAATCAATCAAATTAAGTAAATATCTAAGTTAATTGTAATAGCAGAATGGTGTTTTGTTCTACTAATAGATGTCATTTAGTTTTCCTAATCATATGGGGTTACTTAATGGTGAGCGACACAGAAATCCCTTGGTTTAAAAACAAACTTAAAAAAATAGTTTAAAATGAAATCAATTACTTAAATTCAAAGAGGTTTTAAAGTAAATTAAAAACCCCTATAAATAAGAATTAGATCCTTGTTAAACCGTAATTAAAATCTATTTAAAGGTAATTAAACCTTAATTAAACCATATTAAAACATAATTGAATTTAATCAAAGAATAATTAAATAAAACCCCTTTTTAAAATAATAATTAATTAATAATTATCTTAAATAAACAAATAATAAATAAATAATTAATCCTTAATTATCAATTAAATAATAATTAACTTTATTAAGTAGCAAATTATGATTAACTTAATTTATTAACACTTAAGTTTAAAAACCATTATTAACAAACGATTAAGTACTAATTACCATTATTAATTTATTAAATCAACTAAAAATTCATTAAATAAATAAGTAAATAGATAATTAAATAATTGTTCTCTAATTACTAAATTAAAGTTCAAAAAAAAATTTCCAAAAAGATTTCTAAGTGAAAATAAGTTTGGATTAGAAAACTAGTTAAATTTTCCGAACTGCGCTTATAGCGACTATCGCTATACGCATCCGTAATTCTCAAAACTTGAAATTTGATTTTCTAACTTTTAAAACTTCCCTTTTGAACTCTTTTCGTTTTTAAAACATGAAAATAAACTTTTGAAACCAAAATCAAAGTTTAAACTTGAAAAATTTTCAGTTTGAAACAAACATCAAACTTTCGACAAAAAGCGGATTTCTACGCCGCTTTTGGTTAGCGAATCACTACCTTTGTGTCATGAACTCACATACAACAAATACAAAATTCATACATAGTATCACATCATAACATTATAGCACCATCATAAGTAATACATCACAGTAGTAGTACTAACTAACTTTTCCAATATTCAACGTATAATTTTTATTGTCTAGTCAAACTTCGGCATAAGCAATCAACACCAAATCAACATATATGCATGCATACAAACATATAACATTACTACATACTTAAGTAACATTTTAGCTCATAAATTTTATAACTTTTAAAAAGTTAGTAACTTGAGTTCAAAACATGAATTTTACTCACCAAAATTCCACTCAAACTAAACTTGCTCTCGACCTAGCTCAACAAAGTGAAGATGTGGACCCTTGGAAGGCTAAATGGGTTTGGCGATGCATGTGTTTGGGCTTGGCCATGGCTAGAACAAGGCTCAGCCTAGCTAGTTTTTGGTGGATATGGGTTTTGTTTAGTAGAGAATGGATTTGGAAGTGAAATGGAGGAGTTTAGTTAAATTTTTACACTATTTTCTCTATCTTTTCTATTGGGAATTTGGAGATGGAAGCCATTGAAATACATGAGGATAAGAAGGGGGTTTTGACATGAGAATTTAAATGAACACAAAGAAAAGGATGTAGGAATGAGATGGGTATTTATAGGCTTAACAATTTATTAAAAAATGTAAAGTGACTTAATAAAATAATACATACATGCATGCATGCACCCATACCTCACCTCTCTCTCACATATACATCTTACACCCCCTGTCCTAGGCCATGTTGTAGGGTACTTAAGGTATGGCATAGGATTTATATATATTTATATATATATATATATATATAAGTGTGTTTATGTGTATATATATGTCTTTTATAACATAATTTTTCACATCCATTTTTATGCTTAATTAAATATATGTTATTATGTAAATAAGAGTGTTTTATTATTATTAATACTATCATATATATGTGTGCATGATGCACCAAGTGTCCACAACGTTCCAGATGACTTTCGGGTGTCGAAAAGTTAAAATTTTGAAAAACATCCTTCGGTCACATTTTCTATTTTTATTTGAACTATCTATATTGGTAAACAAATTTTGAAAACTATTTTATCATCATTATTAACTAATTAAAATAGGTTTATTTGCTAATAAAATCCATTTATTGATTATATAAAATATATTTAAATAGCCTATTTCAAAGTGGAAAAATCTTGGGTCGTTATGAATCTATTTTACCATCATTTGTTATTATTTAAAAGAGTTATATTTAATTATAAAACTTATTATTTGAATATTTAAAATTTATAAATATTCGCAAATAAAGTCGGTAAAATTCGGGGTCGTTACACTGTTCTTGCCAAATATAATTTTATTATGTTTAAAATGTATTTCTCTAAATAAAATATATTTTAATAATTAGTTATTCATTTTTTTATTAAAATCTTTTTTAATAGTAAAATAAATTAAATTTAAATCAAAATTTAATATATCTGTTTACTAAAACACAAGTTATTCTCGACTATTTTTATGTTAATGAAAAAAGCTCAGGTTGAAAGATATTATATATATATATATGTATGTATGCATGTATGTATATGTGTATGTTACGTATGTATGTATATGTATTCTATATAATAATAAATACATTGAATATGTTTCATTTTAAACATATATATTTAAAATTAATAATGTATAGAGCTTCAGTTGTATATATATATATATATATATATATATATATATAAACACACACACGCATACACATACATACATATATATATAATTAATGCTCAGTCAATTTAAAGATATTTTATAAATTTGAATTTTCATATTAACTTTGATCTAAAATTTAATTAAATCCGAATATATTTACCTATTCAAATTAAGATATTTTTGATTAATTTACATTAAAACCAAGACTTAGTCAAATTACACAAGATATTTTACAAAGTCAAATTTTAATACTTTATTAAATATTAACTTCAAAATTATAATAGTATGTGTATATATATCTTATATTAAATAATTTTAAATAAGGCAAATATTATATATATATATATATTATAAATATAGTACATATAAATCCTAATATTGACACAAGTATATATTTTATTAGTTATATTATTATATTATGCTCATATATCACATCTACATGTCAACATATTTATATCCAAATATATTAGATGTATTCATTAATATAGATTAAACATATTTAATTAATAAGGTTAATTGGTTAAAACATAGAATATTTAATAATAAAATATTATTTCATTAATAAATATACTTGATCTAATGTTAACTAGTAGATCTCATAGGCATACTAAGATCCAATTAGGAAAATTTTGAAGTCTACATTTTTCACCCACTACTAACCGGGACAGATCCAATAATTGTATTAGAACCCAAATGGATTATGTGATCAAATTAGTCAAAAATAGGGCCGAATAAGTTTTACTTATTTGTCTAATAGGTGATTAGAATAATAATGTCTAAGCTTAGGGCAATAATCAAGTATTCTCCCTCCATGGACTTAGTCGAAAGGCTGGCCCAGATGTAAGGCCCAGAGCTTTTGGGCCTTGGGGATAATTTTAAGTTTGAAAGTATAAAATCTATTTTAAATTTAAATCTAGATTTAAAATATGAATGGAAATTTTTATGAATATTGTAAAATAAATTTAAAACTTTTCAAAATCAATTTGAGAAAGAAATTAATAATATACAAAAAATTATATTTAATTAATATGATTAATGAAAAAATAATTAATATATATATTAACATATATAACTATAAAAATTATAGTATTATTCTTAAAATTATTTAGGGTAAATTAAACAATTAAAGGTTAATTAAATTAGATATAATATATATATATATATATATATAAAACTATAAAAGTTATAGTTAATTATGCATCTTAAATAGTTTGGGATGAATAAAATAAGATTTCTAAAATTTTAAATAAAATTCAGTTACAGTTTATTAAATTAATAAATAAAATTAATTAAATATGATTTAGTCAATAAGATGTACACAAATATTAAATAAGTTAATTAAATTATAATAGTTATAAATGGATTAAACTTATATAATCATATGCGTATAAATAATATATTAGTGGAACTTTAAGAAACTCAAATAGGTTTTTAGAGTACCAACATACATATAGTATGTATACCATTATTTCAGATGTGTCCAACACTTGAATTATGAAGATATTTTTTATTAAACATGTTACTCCTTAAATCGATATCACTCAATATACACACACCAAAGATTATGAATTTTAATACGGTTGCCCTTTATATCCATATATTGATATATTACTTGCATACTCTCTAGTTGTTTGGCAACCTCAAGCTAGAGCGGTTAGGTTTAGTGCTATTAATATAATGCCTAGATGAAATGTATATACATGCATGTATGTATTTGTAACAATCCTGGTTTGGAGATTACCTTTCAATATTGAATTATAATGATAATTATAATTTAATATTGTAAATTAATCTAAAATTGGAGAAATTAAATTGTTTATTTGGATTAAACAATGAATTTTGGAATTTAAAATGAGAAAATGAAATTCCAAGCTTTATTTTATTTTGTTTGGAGTGATAATAAATGAAATATGGGCTTTAAATAATGAAAATGATTTCATTTTAGAGAAAATGCAATAATTATATTAATTATTGCCCATTTGCTTCTTTTAATAATTTTTAAAAGAAGTATGTAATTTTAAAAGGTGGTTTATTGAAATAAAAGGTGGAAATTGGTTTAAAAAATAAGTTTTGGCTATAAATTATGTTTGGAAATGGTTTGAAATATTTTTCTAAGTGAGAAAATATTTTTTTTGGAATTTTAGAAGTTAAAAAACAAAGTTTTATTCATTTATTTGAGTAAATTGTGTATTTTTGTTAAATTAAGGATTTTAATAATAAAAATGTTTTAAAAATGTAAATTAATCTTTTTATATGATAGAAAATGTTTTATTTGCATGTATACAAGTTTTCACATTTTCCTTGTGTGTAAATATGAAGAAAATGAATTTTATTTGTGTGTATATGTGATATGCACACATATTTTAGCTAAGTGTTGATTTTAACCTTAAGCCACCTTATTTTCTTTTTAATTTGGGTACAATTCAGCCTATTACCTCACTAAGCCTGGTTAGAAGGAGAAAAAGGAGTTGCTGTATGTTCATTTGCATACCTCCTTCTTCTTCCTTCAGTTGAAAAGAAAAATACAGTAAACAAATTTCTCAAATTGCAAAACCAAGCTCAAATCTTCAATTAAACTCACCAAATTCAAATCTTTTTGCAAGCTAGTGATAAATCAAAGGTAATCCCCTCCAAACTACTGAATTTCATCACCAAATTCTTATTACAGTAAGAAGTTTTCTAATTTTTACTGTATCTTGTTTTGCATGTTCTTCATTTGCTTTCTACAGGTTCTAAAGGCTTTTAATCTAGCTAAAAGCTTCTTCTTTTAATCAAAAATCCAAGCTTTTGCAACAAATCAGCAAGATGAGTTGTATAAACTCAAAAACTAGCCAAAACAAAAGTGCTAGTGCTTGAATTTGTAAAAATTTTTTTGCCTCTGTTTGCAATTTCCTATGGTGAATATTTTGCTTGTTTATAGTTTCTGTTGCATCTTTGAATCCTTATATCTTGTGATTCCGACAATGAAATGCTACCAGATTTCTTACATTTGGTAGCTTGCATGTTGAACTCCATCTCCGTAAATTTTGGTTGAATATTATGGTCTTTTGATATGCTAAAATCTTGTTGGAAAATCAGTCCACGAGTAGGAAATCAACTGAAACAAAGTACGTAAATTGGGTCGACTGCCTCACCTTCCTAGGTCAACCTAGAGGTCGACCCAGAGGCTTCCTAGGGAAGCCCAGGTTGACCACCTGGTCGACCAGGGAAAAGACAAAAATCTTGCCTTGCCTCCCCCCTTGTTTTGATGTTTTCTAGCCTCTTTTGCTTGTTTTTCTTGCTATAATTCTTGATGGTTTTAATCGTTTTTGATGGTCATGATGTCTATCAATAGACTAGCAAAATTTTGGAGATTTTAAAATTTAGTTTTGAATTATTTTGTATTTAATTTGAATTTGAATTTTGAATATCGGTATGGGTGAATTTCCTTGTTTTTATTCGTTTTCGAGCACGGTTTTCTCCAAATCTTTTTGAAATGATTTTTAAAATTAATGGGCATTTCAAAATAATTATTATATAATATTTTAAAGTATTTTCAAGTATAAAATCTTATTATTCTCTATAATAAGGGAAATTTTCAAATAGCGTTTTCAAATTGATTCCGAAAATTTGTTTTCAAAGCTTGTTTTTCAAAGTAAATTATTTTATATATAAATTACACATTTTTGCACATTTCTAGCGAATGAGAAGGAGGATTAAATGGTTTGGTAAAACACATGGTATGGGACACGTGCATTTATCTTATCGATTAATTCCCAACTTGTCCGTTTGATCGTTTTGACCTTCGGGTCGAGTTTACCGATGAGATGAAGTAAACATTTTACTGATTTGAGTGTGAAATTTACTAGCGATTAGTAAACCGTTTAGTGCGAACGTGTGGTATGGGACACACATTAACACTGTTCGGGTTCCTATCCAAAAATTTGTGACACATTTGTCTAAGAGACGTATTAGCCAGTACTGGACCTTCGAGTCATTTGTCCTTCAGGACGTTTGTCTAAGAGACATATTTGTCCATTGCGACGTATTTGTCCTTCGTCCTTCGAGATGTTTGTCTAAGAGACGTATTTATTTGTCCTTTGGGACGTTTGTCTAAGAGACGTGGTGCCTTATTTTAAGAGAACAGTACTTGATGGGCTTCGGCCATAAGAACGTGCTATATCTTTGAGATGATTTCAATGATGTTTGTGATTTCCCAAGTGTATCGCCTTTTTATTATTGGCTATTTGAGCCATTTGGGATATTATATATATATATATGGCGATTACCATATGGGAATTTGAACCCTTATGAGTTCATCTTTGAGATTTAAGTTGCCTACACTAACGTTTTATTGAGATTGCTGATATGGCGTATATTTGAGATTTTAATCTCCTATTTGGAGATATATTCGCCTTGTGGCGCATTTGGAGATTGTGATTTCTTTGAGTTGCTTTTGAGATTGCCGTTATGGCGGGTTTGAGATTTCTCCTTTTTAGGAGCTATAATTTCCCTAAATCATTATTGATGATTTGTGATATGCCGATGATACGAGGCTTTCCACATTTAGCATTTTATGAATTGTTTTATCTCTTTCGAGATTGTATGAATGTGTAGTGATACCATATTATCACTTGATGTAACCATACACTTTAAATTGTCCCTTCTCACTTGAGAATATTATCACTTTTTCCTTATGCTCATATTATCGCTTATCCTTGTAAACTAATTTATTTAGTTAGACCGACCCATGCATTTTATACTCGTTTCAGACCGAGGTGTTTCAGGTCAGGTACATTTGGACTTAGTCTATTCTGCTTATGCATGGACTCTATTTTGCTAGCTCTTTTTGTTATAGCTTTTTGTGCAGTTCTTTTTGCTTGCTACTCTGATATGTATATTCTTTTGACTCGCGTGTATATTGTGGTCGTTATACCACTTGACATGTATCATTTTGTATACTCTGTGATGTATCTGTATATGTATATATATATGTGATGATCTGCTGTTCTGTGATGTGTTTTGCATTCGAGTTGTTGTATTTTGTTTTGATAGATCCTATAGCCACCTATGGCTTTGTGTTAAGTATTTATTGAATATGTCGATCCACTTGAGTTAGAAAAAAATATGGCATTTATCGACGTATTCAATAGATATTTTAAGACAAGGCTATAGATGGTCGCTCCTAACCAGCCCTATTCTCCGCAGTAGTAGACAGTATTACCCAGTAATACTCTTTGTTAATGTAGGTCTCGGGGTAGGGCATCACAGCTTGGTATTAGAGCTGAGTTCAGAACAAAATATGATAAGCATAGAATAGAAGCACATAATACGGTACATCTAAGTGTAATACAAGTGTTACGAATTCCTGAATCATCGTGCCTTCGACCTTTTCTTGTCCTTTGGGGTAGATAGAAGTTTGGGAATACGTCTAGGAATGTATTTTTATTCCATAGTATTCCTTATTGAATTAATGATATCTACCATGTGAATGATCTTTATCTTATCTTAACTTTCAGCTAATGGCTGGTAGAGACAGCGGACGACGCTCGGATGCTGGGCAATCCAGTGGCTTACATCCGGATGGCGTTTATATGTGTGCCGATCATTTCATGGAGTTATTTAGGAGCACTCATCCTCCAGTTCCTACTCCATTGTCTCCTCAGCGCAAGGTTGTCTTTGCATGCATGTGCAGCGATTTCTCTCATCTCGGAGGAAAGCCGTTCAAAGGCTCCGAGTCCGTTCTAGAGGTCCAAGCTTGGATTCGCACGTGCGAGCGCATCTTCTCTCGCATGGATCTTTCTGACCATCATAGAGTTCTTGTGGCATCCAACATGCTACAAGAGTGTGCTCTTGACTGGTATGAGCTTCTCATAGCCGAGCTCGATGAGTCTACTCTTTCTTGGACTCAATTTCAGGAACGATTCGAGCTCAAGTTCGTTCCTGAATCTGAGAAAGCTTTATTGGCCCGTCGCTTCCTCAAGTTGAAGCAAGGAAAGTCCTCCGTCTCTGATTATGTTTCATCATTCGAGGCCTTATCTAAGTATGGTCTTGAATACATCAGCACTCCCAATAAGAAGAATCTGAAGTTTGTCTCTAGTATTAAGAAGTATCTCAAGAAGTCTTTGATGCTCCAGTTCAAGCTTTCTTTCAAGGAGTTGGTTGATTCAACGCTACATCTCGAAGCCGTCAGGAAGGAGTGAGATAGTGGTGATGAGGCTGAGGTTCGCAAGAACCCTAATAAGAAGAAGTTCCCAATTCATAAGTCGAAGTCTTTTCCTCAGAAGAAGAAGAAGTTTGTTGGTCCTAGTTCTCAGCCTAGTGGAGCACCTCCTACTCGGAAGGGGTGTTTCAACTATGGCTCATCTGACCATATGATCCGTGATTGCCCTAAGCCTATTATTTGCCGCTATTGTAAGAAGGAGGGTTATCGAGTTGCCACTTGTCCTATTTCTCAGAATAATACCCAGTTTGGAAAACTGAATGTAGTGGATGCTTCTGAATGGTCTTCTCAGCACAGAGGTACATCTCCTTCTATCCTTGAAGGTTCTATTTTATTCCATGATCGTTCTATTTGAGTTCTCTTCGATATGGGTGCGTCGCATTCATTCGTATTGAAAGAGCTCGTTGATGCTATTTCTTTGGATGTTTCATGCCTTGTTACTTCATTGAGGATTGCGAATACTATCGGGGAATCCGCAACCCTTAGCATGCTTTGTGATGATGTTGAGATTGTTTTATGTGGCTTTTCTTTCTGTGTGAATCTGCACTTATTTCTTATTTGGGTTTTGATATGATTTTGGGTATGGACTGGCTAGTGCGATACGATGCCAGGATTATTTGTTCTGAGAGAGTTTTATATCTTCGACATCCAGATTCGTCTACTCAGCTATCACTTGTTCTTCGGAATGTGGATAATTCTAAAGTGGCTTTATATTCTCTGGACTCACGAGATGATGATGATATATCTCGTATACCTTTTGTTTGTGATTTCTCTAAGGTATATGAGCCTCTTTCGGGTTTTCCACCCAAGCAGGCGATTGAGTTCCACATTGATCTCATGCAAGGCGCACAGGCAGTTAGTCGTCCTCCCACGAGGATGTCTACAAAGGAAAATAAGGAACTCAAGAAGCAGCTTTTAGAGCTTGAGTCCAAGTAGTTGATTCAGTCTAGTTTTTCACCATGGGGGTGCCGCGTTCGTCTTTGTGAGGAAGTCCGATCGAACTCTTAGGCTTTACATCGACTATCGCAAGCTTAATGAATTGACCATCAAGAATAGGTATCCGTTGCCTAGGATCGACAATATGTTCGATCAATTGAGTGGCGCTAAGGTCTTCTCTCAGCTCGACCTTGCCGCTGGTTTTCATTAGCTATGAATTGCGGAGGATAGCATTCCTCTTACACCTTTCCACACTCGATATGGATCTTACGAGTGGCTCGTTATGCCGTTCGGTCTGACGAACGCTCCTGCTTTCTTTGTCAATCCTATGAATCGAGTATTCCAGGAATATCTCGATAAGTTCGTCCTTGTGTTCATCGATGGCATCCTTGTCTATTTGAAATCTAAAGCCGAGCATGCTAATCACTTGAGAATTGCCTTGAGTAGTCTTCGTCATCATCGGCTTAAAGCCAAATTCTCCAAGTGCCATTTCTGGGAGAAAAAGGTTAAGTTCTTAGGCCACGTTATTTCTTCCGAGGGCATTTCGGTCTATCCTTCGAAGATCGAAGCCATCCAGAATTGAAAGAGGCCTGAGAATGTTCATGAGATTCGCGGCTTCCTTGTATTGGCAGGTTACTACCGCCGACTCATTAAGAATTTTTTTCGCATTGTGCTTTCTCTCACCAGCCTTACTCGGAAAGGCGTTCGATTTATTTGGTTCGACAAGTGTGAAGCTTCTTTTCAGCAGTTGAAGGAGCTTCTCACTAATGCTCCCATTCTAGTGGTTCCCAAAGGGAATCATGATCTTGTTGTCTACACTGATGCTAGTAGATGTAGCCTCAGTGTCGTGCTTATGCAGAAGGATCAGGTAGCTGCTTAAGCTTTTAGGCAACTGCAACCGAATGAAGTTCGCTCTATGCCACTCATGACCTTGAGTTAGTCGCCATTGTCTTGGCCTTGAAGATTTGGCGACATTATCTATTAGGTAAGCACTTCATTCTATACACCAATCACAAGTCCTTAAAATATCTGTTCACTCAGAAGGAGCTCAATATGAGGCAACAGCGTTGGCTAGAGTTCCTTGCTTCCTACGACTTCGATATCCAATATACCCCTGGGAAAGGTAATCGTGTTGTTGATGCGCTTAGTCATAAACATTCGGCTGTTGTTTCTATGATGCTAGCCGAGTGGAATGTTCTTGAAACCTTATCCCTTTGTGATATTCGTGATCGAGCTCCATCTTCTGATTCTTCTATTTTATTATTCAGTTTGGAAGCTCGACCCAGCTTATTGGATCGTATTTCCGATGCTCAGTGATGTGATCTCGATCTAGTGCACCTTATCCAGATTTGTGATTCCGAGTCCCGTAATGAGGAGTTGCGGGATTGCAACATTGATTCTCATGGGTGTCTTCGTAAGAAGAACCGTCTTGTTGTGCCTTCTGATTCTACACTTAGGTGTGACATTCTTGATGATTGTCACCATTCTAAGTATATGATTTACCCCGGCAGTAGTAAGATATATGTCGATATGCATTTCCTTTATTATTAGGAAGACATGAAGCGTGATGTGGCGAGTTATGTGAGTAATTGCATGACCTGTCAACTTATCAAAGCCGAGTATCAGCACCCTTCTGGTCTCCTTCAGCGTTTACAGGTCCCATTATGGAAATGGGATCAAATTTTGATGGATTTCATTGATGGCCTACTTCGTTCGAGATCGAGCCATTCTAGCATTTGGGTTATTTTTTATCGCCTCACCAAGTCTGCTTATTTCATTCCTATTAAGTCTAATAGGAGTGCTTCTCATCTGGCCAAGTTATATATCAAGGAAATTGTGAGACTTCACGGTGTTCCCAGTTTGATTGTTTATGATCGTGATCTGCTATTCACGAGTCATTTCTGTAGAGTCTTCAGCAAGCTTTGGGAAAAAAGCTTAACTTCAACACAACATATCATCCACGGTCTGATGGACAGACTGAACGGGTGAATCATATTCTTAAGGATCTTCTTCGTGCTTGCATTCTAGATTTCGGTGGTAGTTGGGAGGATCACCTACCTCTTGTAGAATTCTCCTACAATAATAGTTTCCAGTCTAGTATCGGTATGGCTCCTTTCGAAGCGTTATACGGAAGGCCATGTCAATCACCTTCATGTTGGTTGGAATCTAGAGAGAATGTAACAACCCAAAATTTAACCCGTAATAATTAATTCGTTAATTAATTAAATAGTAAAATAACTTTGTGAAATTATCAGAATTGTGCCACGGGAGTTGCACCATTGTGTCTGCGGTAATTTTCTGGTCAATTTCCATATATAGAACGTAAGAACCAAGCTAATATGAACGAGATATGAATTAAACAAAACAATATATATATATATATGGCTAGGTCGACCAGCCGGTCGACTTGGACAAGAGGGCGGTCGACCCGCCTGCCCTTCTAGGGCGAACGAATGAACGTTCGTTCGAATGATGAGCACGTATTTAGTCGATTTTGCACGTCATTTGCATTCTTTATTTCAATCTGGTTCTTCCATTCATGCATCTGATGGCTCCTATTCAACCTATGACGTGGTTGTATCCTATTCAATCCCCAAATCTAATGGTCTCAGATCCACTTCTACCCATATAAATAAAACCCTAGGCCTAACACCTTTTCTCATTCTAAGATTTTCTCCAATTAGGTTCACCTATTCAGGACGGACCCTAAGCGGAATAATTTTCCAAGGAGGAAATCGTTTTAAATAAAAATATTTAACAACCCCAAGTGGATCCGAGAAGGCTTAAAGGGAAAAGCTAAGGACCAGAGGTGAGTGATCGTAATCATTTTAAATTTCTTTAAGTAATTTAAAATAATAGGGTTTCCAATAGTTATAGTTTTACTACGATTTTTGGAGTAACCTTTTTAGTAATTTATTTATAGTTTTTAGAATTATTTTCAGTCTGTTTCTTCTAGCTATTCTTTTCAATTAATTTCAGTTTATTTCTAGCTTTTCCATTTATTTACAGTTTATTTATAGTATTTTAGTTTATTTACTGTTATTTAGGCGTTATTTACATCTTCTTCTTACGCCTTGGATTTCCTACTATTTTCAATTTTCTTTTATTCCTTCTTCTTCTTCGCGTATGGATTAGAATAGAATTAATGCGAAATTGGATTAAATTATAAGAAATCTGAAATAATGGAATATAAGATGTAAATTATAAAAACCGTAATATAAATGGAATTGGACTGAAATTATGCCTAATTATGATATTAATTGGACTGAATTAAGAAGATTGGCCTAGTTATAACCTAGAATTATAAATAAAAAGAATAAAAGAAGAAAGAAGCTTATTTTCACACTTAGACCTTGGGTTAAGTAATAATCATGATTATAACGTAAGTTATAAATTGATAAACTATGGAAACTATGGTGCTTATTTTAAAATCTAGGATAAATTAATAAGCAATAATAGCAATTGATAAAAATAAAGGCTTATTTAGATAATTTATCTAAGTTAATAAGCAAAGGTAAGAGTATGACCTATACCAAAAAGCATTACCCTAATATTTCTATGGTTACGGTGTTTCACATAACCTTGAAGTGAGACGAGGTGCTTCACATAACCCTGAAGTGAGGCGAGAGGTATGCTTATTCTTATAGTGGTAGTAAACGGTCAATCTATGGTAGTTCAAATCAAGGGGATTTGAACAAGGGGCGCAACTAGATTTTTGTTTGATAGGGACCAGTACCAATAGTATTTCCCCTATTTTTCTATGGACACGGTGTTTCACATAACCCTAAAGTGAGACGAGGTGCTTCACATAATCCTGAAGTGAGGCGAGGGGCACGCTTATGCTGTCTAGGGTAAATAAAAGGTCAAAAGAGGGAACAACAGGAACGCGAGCTTAGTGGTGGTCACGCGTGCGACTTTCGGTGATGGCTCATAAATCGTTATGATTTCCAAGCGCTTAGTAAGTGTGTCTTTCATAGACACCAAAGTCTACTGTGTAGGGAAACGTCCAGTCCACATTAGATTCTATGGAGTAGCAGGCCGATCAATCGGTAGAATTAGGACTTCAGCCTAATCAAAGCAACTATCAAGAACAAGTGCAAATAATCAAACTTAACCTATCTTATTAATTGAGTACTAGTTAATTCGTATTATTTCCAGCTTAATCTCTTCTATTTCCTTTGTTTCCTTTTATATACTATAACTATTAAAGAGTCTATTACTTTTACTTTGCTTAAAGATTCTAGTAGTTACTATCATTCACCAGACTTTTAGTCTGACGCGCTCCTCTATTTTCCCGTTTTCCCCCATAGGCAATCAAGGGAAAGGGCAATAGATTGCAGTTGCTCGGAGGTTTCTTAAAGAAGATTTTGCTATGTATTTCCCTACTTTTATTTCCATTTTTCTTTCTTTGTACTGGCACTTAAGAGGGATATTTATAGTCTGATTTTTGTTGAGACTACGAGTTTTCATTTCATGAGACATATTGGGTTTTGAGACATGTATGCTATATTTGGTATTTGACTTATGAAGCAATTATGAAGTTTTTGTTTTGAATAAGTTATTATTTTAGTTTCCGCTATTTTTACCAATTTTTGTCTTGTGAATCCTACTCTCTGTTAGTTTCAGTTATACCTACAATGCACCACGCCTTTTAATACGTCCTTTTGGGTATATTAAGGGGTGTGGGGTGTCTCACTTAGTATCTGAGCCTAAGGTTATAGGATCCCTAAAAATTTATTTTTAAAAGTAAAGTATTTTCCAAAATAACTTCTTTTAAAAAGTATTTTTCAGAAAAGAACTATTAGAAATAGTTTTTAAATATAAAAGAGTTTTTATAAAAATCCCCTCCAAGTCTAGTAAAATCTTCTTTCGATTCTTTCGAGCCTAAATTCTCTTTTCTTTGCATAGAATGGTTGACTGGTTCCGTAGAGCTACGATACCAGAGGTGCAAGGGCAAGTGCCCAATATAACACCAGTAGGTGGAAATCCCTTTAATTCACCCACATCATCCCCCTTTTCTTAGCCATGCAAGGACTTTGCTAGTATAGGAGGTAGAACGTTTTCTGGCATGAAGGATTCTGAGGAGACGCAGGTTAGTTTTGAGAATATGGAGCAAAGGTTTAGACGGTTAGGTTTGGAGGACCAATAGAGTGTTCAACCTATATCTTGGCAGCTGGAAGAAGATCTTAAGGGGGTTCCTACAAGCTCTAAGAAGTCATGGTGGAAGGGCAAGAAGGATAAAAGGAAAAGGGAAGCCCTCAAAAGGGAATCAAGAAAAAAGTGAAGTGCCATAGTTGCATAATGATTGGTCATTACGCAAGAGACTGCAAGATAGAGAAGATGAGGGGAGGTGTTATAGTTGTTGGCAACCCGATCACTGGAGTAGGAGTTGCCCCCAGCAGACGGGGCAGGGTGCAGGTGTACAAGTAGCACAGATCCAGACTTTGGATATGGCGCCTTCCAGCAGCAGACCAAATCTAGGTAGGAAAATTTGATTTCTATTTCTGATTTTCCCATTGGGACTCTTTTCGATTCTGGAGGATCACACTCTTTTATCTCTAGTTCTCATATGGATTGTTTGCACATAGACATTTCTTTAGTAGTAGACCCCATCCTTGTTTCAAACCCCATAAGAGGACCGGCACCCTTGTCTATGGTTTGTAGGGGTTTGAAAATTTATATCCTAGGCGTAGAATTCTACTGCGACGCCTATGTTTTGGGATTCTCGGGGTATGGGATGATCTTGGGCATGGATTAGCTATCCACATATGGAGCTATATTAGACACCGAGAGGAGTCGTTAGATTAGAGACATACATCAGTAGGACTCTCCAGATTTCTTGCGACCCGCAAGGGTCAGTTATGTTGAGCTTCCGTTATTCCCTCGACTCATCATCATTAGAGTTAGATTCGGTTCATGTCGTCAGAGATTTTCCAGACTTCTTTGAGGAGTTTAAGGAACTACCCCCCTAAGAGAGATATTGACTTCAGGATTTATTTTGCTAGCCAGTAGCATTATCCGTAGGGCATATGGCGCCTAGGGAAAGGAAGGGATTGAGCAAGAAGATCTGTGAGCTTTTGAGAAAGGTATCATAAGAAGAAACATATCGGAATAAGGAGCACCAATCATCTTTGCTACCAAAGCATGTGGTTCTCTTCGACTTTGCATTGACTATAGAGAATTGAATAAGCTCACAAAGAAGAACCATTATCCACTCCCTAAGATAGATGATCTTTTCGACCAGTTAGTTGGCTCTTTAGTATTTTCTCAATTTGGTATGGCTATTAGATTTCATCAGCTTAGGGTAGCTGATGACAGCATTGCTAAGGCCACATTTAGGACACCCGACGGATTCTTTGAGTGGTTAGTTATGTCTTTTGGGCTAACCACTGTCCCAGCCTATTCTATAGATTTGATGAACAATGTTTTTAGAGATGTCCTAAAATAAAGTTCATGGTGGTATTCGTGGTCGACATTTTGGTGTTTTCCAAGAAGTATGGAAGAGCATGTTATTCATCTAAAGGAGGTTCTTCGTACGCTTCATGTTCATCAGCTGAAGACAGAGTTCTTGAAGTATCACTTTTGAAGTGCATTTATTGGGGCATAGAGAATGTCTACACATGGTAGGGATTTAAGAAATGATTTTGTACATTTAGGATCGGACTGTGGAAATCCAAAGAGAGGGAGGTGAAGATTGGGGGATGTATAATAGGTTCAGATGATAAGAAAAGATGAAAACCCATGTGTAGATAATTACAGAAATTATAATTGTTTCATATAAGTGGATTTAACAGTAGTACCTTGGAATAAATCTAACGAAAGACTTTAGTAAGGAAATGGGATTTCCAAGGTTTAAGAAAAGTACTCCTAGGTTAGTAAGGACAAAATCCACTTTATGTCAAGTCCAATAAAATGAAAATTTTGAAATTTAAAAAAAAAATGTAATTGTTAGAATTGAAAATTTTCATTGCTAATATTTTCTTTTAGGAAATAAATATGGGGTTTTTGAAGAATGGTATGAAATTTAAGTTGGTTTTTATATAATGAAAAATTGGAATTCTTTTTGAAGAATTATGGAATACACACACACACACACACACACACACACACACATATATATATATATAACTCACTAGTTTCTTTGTAAGTAAACAAAGATTTTAAATATAAAAACCTAGAGTGTATCAAGTATCGAAAACGTAGATTATAACTTTTATTGTTGTAATAAATGTTTTCGTGAAAAATAAGAGGAGCATAGGCTATAACACTATTGTTATAGTAAGTGACTCCTAAGAGAAATATTTTTACATAGGTATATGAGATTTTTTGTATTTTTTTAATTGAATCGATACACTAGTATTTTTTTGGGTTATAGTAACGGTATTTTACACAGCATCCGTTTTAACTCAAATAAAAATGTATTTTAAAAGGATAATTTCTAAGTATAGAAACAAAATGGTTTGTAAAGTACACTTATTATTTTTAATAAGTATAAGGAAGTGTTTTTGTAGTTATGGAAATATTAAAATAATTTTGAAGATGAGTTTTTCTGAAAGGAAAATGTGTAAGTTAAATATTAGAAAATATTTATCATGGAAGAATATAAATTAAACATACTTTAATCTATTGGAATGAAAAGAATGATGGTATGATTTTCTATGAAACCAATAAAATGTTTTGTGCAAGTTACAAGGAATACATGAAAGAGACATACAAGGTATGATAAGCACCATATTTTGTATAGCCTATCTCGAAAAATATAAAATAAGTTCCTTGTAATTTCACATAAACATGAAATTCTCTTTTAAAAGGTTCATAGAAGATTTTAGCTTTAATAATTTCTCATTTGAGATGTAGTTCCAATATTTTAAGGTATGAGACTGTAAGGTATAATAAGAAGATGTTTTGGAAACACATAAAATAGTTTAAAGATATTTTAAAAGAAAATGGTTTGGTGAAAAAGTAAATAAGTTTTTGGAAATGAAAAACTTAATAAAAGTAGAATTTGAAAATTCAAATTTTTATAGAAAACTGAAAAGGTCTTTAAAAGCAAATGAGGAATAAGTTTTGGACTTAGAATTTGAAAGTTTCTCCCTTTAAGTTGGGAAATAATGTTAAGTAACCAAGTATTTTTGAATTTAATAGAAACTCAAAAATAACACTTCTTAAAGAAAAAGATTTTGGGATTTGATGTTTTAAAAATTTGGAAACCTTAATTTTTAAAATGGAACTATAAACATCGAACCAAGCTCCTAAATGTGGAGTAGATAGGAATCATTTCCGAGGTGTAACTGAAAAGGGGTAAGGCTACAAAGGAGACAGTAGTAATTACTTTTGGAAGTACTAATAGAGTTTCCGTAGAGTGTATAGGACCTTAGTGAGAACCTAGGAATGTTGATTCATGTGAGCAGACTAAAGAAGAACAGTAAAATGGAATTAGTAAAATTGTAAGACACACATGGTTGAGAATGGATATTCCTGATTTTGGAAGGACTTGGGTAAAGCATCTTTCTTTAGTGGAATTCACATAAGATAGTTGTTCTCAAGATAGAATTAGAGTAGCACCTTTCGAAGCTCTTTATGAAAGACCGCGCAAGTTGCATTCGCGTTGGATAGGGTCTACAGAGGGATTGCCTTGGTTTCGACATAGTTAAGAAGACTTCGGAGAGGAATGGTTTGATTGGGAGAAAATTCGTATTTCGTATCCACATTCCTTTGATAATAAGTTTTTAGAATTTCCTATTTCCATCTTTAGTTTTGAATAGGTTCTTTCCTTTATTATCCTTTAGGGGGGTTGAACTTAGGATTTAACCTATGGGTGGTAGGATTTGATGTAAACATGTTAATAGAACATGTTTTGAATGATGTATGCTAGTGAATGCAAGTGTTTGCTAGTGGATGCTAATGGACGCATATAGGTACACTAGGCACTATTACTTTTAGGGATCGGCCTAACTATGGCACTAGAGCATATGCATATGGATGTGTGCACATTTGCATTTTATTTTATTCCATGGTTGCTATAAATGGATGATTATCATATGATTGTCGCATTTGGATGATGATTGTAGAACGCATATAGAACTAGCAGTTATCATTAGGGAATTTTAGCATTCATTTGGATACATGGCACGAACATGATTGCATAAAAGGAGGTCAACTGAATCAGTGGACCGACTAATCTTTTGCATTAGTTCGGGACATTTACACTACACTAATTGCATAAGTATCATAAATTGCACTAGAAAAACTTAAGGACAATAGATGAATCATCGATGATTGAGTAGTTGGTTGTAGAATTGGATGAAAACATTTAGTACATTCTTTTGTCTTTAGAGATTTCGGGGACGAAATCCCTTAAGGAGGGGAGAATGTAACAACCCGAAATTTAACTCGTAATAATTAATTCGTTAATTAATTAAATAATAAAATAACTTTGTGAAATTATCAGAATTGAGCCACAAGAATTACACCATAGTGTCCGTGGTAATTTTCCGGTCAGTTTCCATATATAGAACGTCAGAAACCAAGCTAATATGAACGAGATATGAATTAAACAAAACAATGAATATATATATATATATGGCCAGGTCGATCGGTCGGTCGACCTGGGCAAGGGGGCGGTCAACCCGCCTGCCCTTTTGGGGCGAACGAAAGTTCGTTCGAATGATGAGCACGAATTTAGCCGACTTTGCACGTCATTTGCATTCTTTATTTCAATCTACTTCTTCAATTCATTCATTCGATGGCTCCTATTCAGCCTATGACGTGGTTGCATCCTATTCAATCCCCAAATCCAATGGTCTAAGATCCACTTCTACCCCTATAAATAGAACCCTAGGCCTAACACTTTTTCTCATTCTAATATTTTCTCTAATTGGGTTCACCTATTTAGGAAGGACACTAAGCAGAATAATTTTCCAAGGAGGAAATCGTTTTAAATAAAAATATTTAACAACCCCAAGTGGATCCAGGAAGGCCTAAAGGGAAGAGCTGAGGACCAGAGGTGAGTGCTCGTAATTATTTTAAATTTCTTTAAGTAATTTAAAATAATAGGGTTTCCTATAGTTGTAGATTTACTATGATTTTTGGAGTAACCTTTTTAGTAATTTATTTATAGTTTTTAGAATTATTTTCAGTTTATTTCTTCTAGCTATTCTTTTCAATTAATTTTAGTTTATTTCTAGCTTTTCCATTTATTTACAGTATTTTAGTTTATTTACTATTATTTATGCGTTATTTACATCTTCTTCTTACGCCTTGGATTTCCTTTTATTTTCAGTTTTCTTTTATTCCTCCTTCTTCTTCTTCTTCGCGTATAGATTAGAATAGAATTAACGCGAAATTGGATTAAATTATAAGAAATCTAAAATAATGGAATATAAGATGTAAATTATAAAAACTGTAATATAAATGGAATTGGACTGAAATTATGCCTAACTATGATATTAATTGGACTGAATTAAGAAGATTGGCCTAGTTATAACCTAGAATTATAAATAAAAAGAATAAAAGAAGAAAGAAGATTATTTTCACACTTAGACCTTGGGATAAGTAATAATCATGATTATAACGTAAGTTATAAATGGATAAATTATGGAAACTATGGTAAACTATGGAAACTATGGTGCTTATTTTAAGACCTAGGATAAATTAATAAGCAATAATATCAATTGATAAAAATAAAGGCTTATTTAGATAATTTATCTAAGTTAATAAGAAAAGCTAAGAGTAGGACATGTACCAAATAGCATTCCCCTAATATTTCTATGGTTACGGTGTTTCACATAATCCTGAAGTGAGGCAAGGGGCATGCTTATGTTGTCTAGGGTAAATAAAATGTCAAAAGAAGGAACAACAGGAACGTGAGCTTAGTGGTGGTCACGTGTGAGGCTTCCGGTGATGGCTAATAAATCGTTATGAGTTCTAAGCGCTTAGTAAGTGTGTCTTTCGTAGACACCAAAGTCTATTATGCAGGGAAACGTCCAGTCCACAGTAGATTCTATGGAGTAGCAGGTCGATCAAATGGTAGATTTAGGACTTCAGCCTAATCAAAGCAGCTATCAAGGACAAGTGCAAACAATCAAAGGTAACCTATCTTATTAATTGAGTACTAGTTAATTCGTATTTATTTCCAGCTTTATCTCTCCTATTTTCTTTGTTTCCTTTTATATATACTAGAACTATTGAAGAGTCTATTACTTTTACTTTGCTTAAAGATTCTACTAGTTACTATCATTCACCAGACTTTTAGTCTGACCCACTCCTATATTTTTCCCCTTTTCCCTCCATCGGCAATCAAGGGAGAGGGCAGTAGATTGCAGTTGCTCGGAGGTTTCTTGTAGAAGATTCTGCTATATATTTCCCTACGTTTATTTCCGATTTTCTTTCTTTGTATTGGCACTTGAGAGCGATATTTATACTCTGATTTTTGTTGAGACCACGAGTTTTTATTTCATGAGACATATTGGGTTTTGAGACATGTATGTTGTATTTGGTATTTGACTTATGAAGCAATTATGAAGTTTTTGTTTTTCATAAGTTATTATTTTAGTTCCCGCTATTTTTTACCTATTTTTGTCTTGTGAATCTTAGTCTCTGTTTCAGTTATACCTACAACGCACCACGCCTTTTAATGTGTCCTTTTGGGTATATTAAGGGGTGTGGGGTGTTTCAGTGAAGATCCTGATATGGTTAAGGAATATAACATTGAGTTGCTGGTTATGACATAACCTAAGCCTACGTATTATTTACTTTAGGAAAACCATACAAAGACAGCACAAGCACATAAGTATCTACAATATCTTTAATAACCTCAAGGCTTTGTTTGGGAAGCAATCTTTTTCCACAAGGTACGAGATTGCTAAGAAATTTTTTCGTATGAACACGAGTAAGGGCATTCATGTGGAGGACAATGTCCTAATAATGAAGGGCTATATTGATAGACTTCTAGACCTAGGTGCTAAGATTGCCGACGAGCTGCAAATAGATTTGATTCTAGGTTCGCTGACTTCACAATTTAAGCCATTCATATATCACATCTATATGTCATCAAATTTATATCTAAATATATTAGATGTATTCATTAATATCATTAAACATATTTAATTAATTATATTAATTAGATGAAACATAAAATATCTAATAATAAAATATTATTTTATTAATAAATAGATTGGATCTATGTTAAAATGGTAAATCTCATAGGCCCATTAGGATCCAATTAGGGAATTTTTTTGAAGTTTACCTTTTCACCCACTACTAACTGGGACAGATCCAACAATGGTATCAGATCCTAAATGGGTTATACATTCAGATTAGTCAACAATCGGGCCAAATAATTAAACTTATCTGTTTAATAGGTGTTTATAATAGTAACTAGTGTGAACCCGTGCTTCGCACATGAAGTCACAAAATAATTGGAAATGAGTTTGGGTGTATAATGTTAAATTTTAAGTAGAAGATGTTCAAGATGATGACTTTTGGTATAATATTACAAATAAGAATTAATACTAAGTTGTCATTGTGTTTAAAAAAATTTCCATGAACAAATAACTGCATAAATATCTATGCAAATAGAATGAAATAAATGGTTTTAACATACTTTCTATATATTCTTGCAAAAATATTAGTTGAAACATCAAGATCTATTTCTTCGAATAGGATACATATCCATATCAAATTTAGGATTTGTCAGCCTACCATTCTTTAAATCCATCAATCCTTTCACATAGATATTCCAAAAGTTTAATCATGGCATATTTCCTGAAAATAATCATCATAAATTATGGAATATGGTTAGATATTAGATAATCACAATCTTTAATTTTTCCTTACACGTCAATAGTTGTTGAAGTCCTAAATAACTTGTTATTATATTAGTTCATGTAAAATTAAAATCATTGAAAATCAAACTTAAACGCTTCTAATAAAAAAGCACAACACTTTACAAAAAACAAAATATGTAAAAATTTGATTAATTGAAACAAACATAGATTATTAGAGCTATATGAATCCTAATTGAATGTTAAAATAATTTATAACCAATTGTGGTATTTAAATGTTGAAACAACAGATATGGAAGCAAAATAAGCACATTACGTTTATGCTAATTATTCGCTGAACATTGAAAAGACGAATAAGGAAATAAAGAATCTAGGGGTGACTTTAGTACTCAATACAAAATAAATCATACATAATAAATTGTTGATTATTTTTTCATTCATCACTTGAAGTCAAACCATACAAAATGCTATGTATAAATTTCGGTTACTGCTATTGTTATTTCAATTTGAAGTCGAATTTGACCATTCTTATCTCATATAGTGGTTTAATGGTTGAACTCGAGCGTAACATTTTCAATAAATAAAAAAATTAACAATTATTAAGATAATTATATGTAAACAACCAAACGTGTTTATTGTAACAATCAAAAGACATAGGAAAAAAATTCCAGTATCTCAAAACAGTAGGCAAGGACAATCTACCAACTTAAAACAATCCACCAATATAATATAAATGCCACAATTATTTTTCCTTAACTTTTATTTTAAAACTTTGAACTACTTCTTTTATTCTCAGCAATTGTTCTTATGATTTTATTTAATTTCTTATGAAAATTTGTATTCCATTCATTTCAAATATTTATTTTTTTCACTCAATAATTAATTTCCTTGAGGATACAAACCAATTTTCTATTATCCATATCCATTCATTTCATTTCATAATATTATTCAAGCACTCTCTATTTTTGTTATGTGACTGTAACGACCACGACTTTCTCTCCACAGAAAGTCGCATCGTTAATAAGAAAGAAAGGGATAGAAAATAGAAAAGAAGAGAAAGAAAGAAACAACACATCAGAATCTCACAAATTACTAAACTAAAAATCTTGGAATGACTCTCTAAAATCCTCATTTTCTAATTCGAATCTGGTTATGAAAATCAAACATGAATTTATGATCATCAAAATTTGACTAATATATGATTTCTACTGTAATTTATCATTTTTGAAAAGGTTACTTAATATAAATTTTTGAAACCATTTTTACAATTGATTTTATAGTCTTACAATCAAATTTTATTTAGAGATCGAAGCCTAAAAAGAATTAGAGAAAAAGAATTTGGATTTTGAATATATTTTTGAAACTTAAAATCAACAGCAGAGGCAAATTCGCCTGTTCCCAGACATGCATACTCAAATTGTACACATTGATATACATACAAGCATAATATATATTCATACAAACATTTCCACAACTAACTTCAGGTTTAAATCACATGCATTAGGTTATGTGATCAAATTCAAATGGGTTTACTCACTTTTTAAAACAGAGAACAGGATAGACATATACATTCATATTTATATGCACAGATATTCATATATATGCATTCATTCACATCATAACATATTCAACCCTATTTTACAGCAATTCATCACAATTAATTATCCTTGATTAATTATCCTTTAATTACATTCAAGTAATTAATCCTTAATTAATTATATAAATTAATTATTCCTACCATTATAGTAATTAACCTTTAATTACTTTATAAATTAATTAACTATAATTAATCATATTAATCTTTAATTAATTACATTAATTAATTACTCTATAATCACTTATTATTAATTAATTAATCTTAATTAATCAAACTTTAATTACATCATTAATTATATTAATTAATAATCCTTAATTACTCTTAATTAATTATCCTATTTAAATTAATTACAGAAATTAATTAACTATTAATCACTTACCTTTAATTAATTAACCTTAATTAATTATACTAAGTAATTATTCCTTAATTACTCCCATTAATTAACCTCAAATCATCAATTATGCTTAGCTCATTTTCTTTGAGACGCAACAATAATAGGACAATAAGAGGTGCTAAATTCAATCAATTAAAGATGCGGTTTATATAAAAAAAATTATGTATGTATGAAAGGACTAGTTGAACACGTAATGAAAATTAGTATAGTGCTCTTAATCCAAAATATTCCAATTCAATAAACATGAAAAGATATAAAATTGTAGATAAAAGCAATAAAAACCTAGTTAACCATATAAGCTTTAGCGACTTTTGTTCTTAGTGGCGCTATTAACCTATATAATATAACACGAATTACATTTTTTTAATTAGAAATAAGTACATAATAGTATAAAAATTAAAAAAATATCAGTAATCAACGTTCACCAACATATAATCAAATGCATGGATTGATCTTTGTAGGATAAAAACTCAAAAATCCCAATAGATCATTAATTTTCAAATGATTTTAAAAAAATGTAATATCATTAGAAGACATTGCAAATCCAATCGTTGGTAGAGTCATTCTATTGAGGATGAAAATGAGACATACAAATAAAAAATAGAAATGACGAATATTGATAAGAAAAATTATCTAGTTATAAATCAAATAAATAAACTGAAAGAGGAAAAATGACTAAAATCTTATACTAAAGTAAAAATGTAAGTGAATTTATCCTTTTAATAATTTTTTCATTATTAAGTAGAGAATGATAGAAAACTTTTTTTTAATGAAAAAACTATGTTTCATTTGAACTAAGAGAATGATAATACAGATGTGATGGAATATTAAACAAGAAATGAAATTAGTAATTGGAGTTTAAATTTAATTGGGGACTAAAGTTTAAAAAGGAATAGGTGAAAGGAATAATTGTAAAATGTTTCTTTAAATGATTAATAGTTGAGTATATAACTTCAAATTGAATTAGGAATCAAAGGATAAAAGGTCAAATATTGACGGTTTTATATATTTATATCTAAATTTTTGAAACTTATTCATGCCATAATGATTGTTCCTTAACTCTAAATTTTAAATGGACTAATGTTTTCTTTATTATGCTCGGTAATTATTTTTAATTAAATTTTGTTACTATTGTCTTTTGGAAGTTTTTATTCCAATTTTATCTTTTAACAAATAATTAATCTTTCCCTCTATAATTTAATTTTATGATCATATAAATCAAATTTTGGTTTTTCATAATTTTTACTTTCATTTCTTTTCATAATATTTTGCATATAAATTCTATTTCTTTGTTGCATAAAATAATCTCCAAATGATCAAGGTTCTGGTTTTACATATTATACATTAGAATCAACAACAATAGGATTTGTTTTGCAAAAAAATAGAAGTTTTTACCTTTATCAGTTAAAGTAAATGTGATTTCATATAATAATCTAGATAAGATGCTTATTGTAACAACCCGCATATCTATCGATTTTATATTTAAATATTTTATCGTTAGTCGGATGTTAGTCCGAAAAGCTACTTTTTGCATACGGTCAAATTAGGACTCGAGACCACTCCCATTGAGTTCAAAATGACGTTTGCGATCTTTTTGAGTGTAAACTTCGATATGTTTGGAGATAGTGAAATTTTCGACACTTTTTCCCGCCTTTGACTTTGGTTTGGACTGCACCCCTTTAGTTCAGCCCAACCCTCTTTCTCATTTGTTCAAACACTTCAAGCTTTGTCAAAAATGGTGGTGGGAAAGAGAAATTAAAACTCCCAACTCAAATTCTATTGCAAATCCGAGATTCAACATCAAATTCAAGTAGAAGATTGTGGATTCAAGCTTTGGATTGCTTCTCCTTGCTTTCAATCTTCATCTTCATCAATTTCGTGGAAAAGGTGAGATTTTTGATCTCACATCTTGCCTATATCTATCTTGGACTGTTGGGAATGATCCCCTATTGCATTTGCATCAACATTTGCATTTGGTTTGGATTGGATTGGCGAAAAACTTGAATTTTCAGCGTTTTGGTGATTTTTCTGGCCTTAAGTCGTTTCTGGCCATCCCTAGGTCGCCCACGAGTTAACTTCTTAGGTCGTTGCCGACCTATAATCTCCAGGCGAAGTCTTAGGTCGTTGCCGACCTATAATCCCCAGGCAAAATGCTAAGTCGTTCGCGAGTTAAACTTTAAACCTTAGGTCGTTGCCGACCTATAATCTCCAGGCGAAGTCTTAGGTCGTTGCCGACCTATAATCCCCAGGCAAAGTTAAGTCGTTCGCGAGTTAAACCTTAAGTCTTAGGTCGTTGCCGACCTATAATTCCCAGGCAAGATGTTAAGTCGTTCGCGAGTTAAACCTTAAGTCGTAGGTCGTCTCCGACCTAATATTTCCCCTGCTATTTCACTAGGTCGCTTGACCTTAAGTCGTAGGTCGTCTCCGACCTATGCCCCACTAAGTCACATCCCACTTAGGTCGTAGCTCGTAAGTCGTAGGTCGTCGCCGACCTTACACTTGGTCTTTTTGTTCGAGATTTCCTTAGGTCGTATGACCTATTTTTCCTTAGGTCGCTGGACCGCTTGCCTTCACTAGGTCGAACCCCGTATTACTCTGCGTAGGCAATCTCTTCTGAAAAACATTTATCAGAATTTCTACTTTGATGGTTTTGGGATTGACTTCTTTGGACTTTACTCACGTCTTCGAACGTGAATTGATTTGTTTCTACAATCGTTTTATGACTTGTCACTTTAAAGATATATGAAGGTTTCCATACTAATAGTAAATATCAAAACTCTTTCATCAAAGCGATTTCAACGCTATTTTAAATATCAAAGGTTCGTTTTCTCAAACCGATTTTCAATCTACTAGTATATACAAGACTTTACTTCACTCGAATGAGAAATCGACTTAAACGACTTAGTAAAACGAGTGGTATGAAACGCTTGCGTTCACTTCGTCGGTTAGCTCTTGGACTTGTTCGATTGAACCCTTTTTGTGACAATTTCCTAGTGGAGATTTACAGCTTGTTCGTAAATATTTAAGTTAAGCAAGTGGTTATGGGACATGAAGCTAAACTCATATATTTACTAGCTTGGTGTGATTGACACTTCCTTATGATCATGATGATCATTTTTGTGATTTAGACTAGCGATTGAGCGATGTCTCTTTGTCTACGTGGGAGACTATACCCCGATTATGTGATGTTTCGCCATCACATTTCCTACGGTCTTCGGGCCATTCCTGTGTGAAAATTTAATGGATAGCTTCCATGAGATAACTTCTCGTCATGTGTTTACGCGTAGGTGAGTTTTCATGCTCCCATTCATGTGTTAGGCCTCCCCCCTTTTTATGTGTTTTCTGGATTTCTGATGATGATTTCTGGAATTTTGTGCTTCACCAATTTTCATGATTTTCATTGATATGATATCAGTTTTTGTGCATTGGTGAATTCATGTGTTATTGACTTGTTATGAATACAAGTTTAGGGTATGATACCCTACCTTATCTTTGAGAAGATTCTTGTGATATTGATTAATCTTTTGTTGATTATCATTTACATACTTATAGTAGTATGTCGCTATGGTTATTACATGTTCATGTCATGCCTTTTACTGTATACCATATCATCTGATATTTATAGTTAGACTGATCCGTTTATTATTTTCTTATAAATAATACTCGGGTCAGACCGAGATGTTACAGGTGCTTCTGCTTGACTTCTCTTCAGGATTATTCTGACTTTTGGCTAACTACCTAGATTAGTAGTTTTTGGATGTACACCTTTGAGATATAGACTCTATGTTGTGTACTTATTCTTTTGTATAGCACATGATGCTATTCTTTTGTATTATCGTGGATCTTTCCGACCACTACTCTGATGTACACTTTCATGTGATATATATATTTATTCATATCTTCTTCCGCCTTTGTGATATGGATGTCTGTGACTGATTTATGTTATGCATACTTCTATATTTGTTTCCGAAGATTATATATAGCCACCGTGTGATAGCTTTGTGTTTGTATCGGTATGTCGGATTTCCTCCTTAAAAGATATGCATTCTATACTATCTGACATATCGGTTCTCGCACAAAGAAATTTCATGGATGGTCGCTCCTCAACAGCCTTATTCTCCGTGCTAATTGACAGCACTACCCCGTAGTGTTCTTGGTTAGCGTGGGTATAGAGGTGGGGCGTCACACTTATGCATGGATTCTTTGTAGACATTATGAAAATCAACATTACACCCTTAATAAAGAGTATTTTAATATAATATTGACTAACATAAAAATGCAAAACTACATACGATTGTATGCTATGAACAAATTAAAGATAGAAATGATGAGTATAGAAAAGAGTAAATATCTAAATAAAATCAAATAACTAAACTAACAAAAGAAATAAATGACTAATACCTTAAACTAAAGTGATATAGTAGAAGCTTTTATTATTTACTATCATTCTATCTTTGAATTAATATGAGATCATTTTAAAAAATTTACATGTTGATTGATGGAAATGATAGTAAAGATGCAATGGAAAATAAAAATATGATAACACATTTATTTACCTTAATAAAATGAATAAAATATATAGAGAAAGATAAAGAGCTGAGATATTTACATAAGAATATTAGAAAATCCAGAACAAAGAAAATCCGATTTTGATAAAAATATCTAGTTGAAAAGTTAGTGCCAAAAATATCACTTCGGTGATGATAGATTGAATGGGATGCACATAGATTTTACTTGAGAAAATTTGAGAATGAAATTATTTTGATTAGGATAGTAAAATCTTGATGAGAACGAGTAGTAGTAAATTAATCCAAATATCTGAATATAAAATGTGATCTTTGATTTTACAAAATAGGTTAATAGTGATAATATTGATTGTCGTGTAAATAAACCAGAAGGATCCAATGATAAAAAGTTTGCTCAAACTAAGGAGAAGTGAGCACATGATTTGAGATTGGCTGAGAAGAGAGAATACTAATGGTTTCATATTCTCTTATATATAATAGAATATATAGTATAAGAATAGTATTTTTGTTGGAGGTCTATATTGTAAAGAATGAGGCAAATTAAGGAGAGTGTAGTATTTTAGTTCTAAAATTCTAAGAAAATAGAAAGGAATCATGAGAGATCTGCTAATAAGGTATATAGTATAAGATGTCTAGGCTTGGGGCTAAATTATCAAGTATTCTCCCTCCTTAGGCTGACTCCAAATGGTTAGCCCAAAAGTAAGCATAAAGTTTTTGGGCCTTGGGCTAATTTTAAGTTTGAAAATATAAAATATATTTTAAATCTAAATCTAAATTTAAAATATAATAGGAAATTTCTATTAATGTTATAAATAAAATTTAGAATTGTTTTGAGAAAGTAATTAATAATATTCAAAAAATATATTTAATTAATAAGATTAACAAAAAAATAATTAATATATATATATATATATATATCAACATATATAATTATAAAAGTTATCATTTTTTCCTTAAACTTATATATGGTAAATTAAATAAAAAATTGGAAATTTATTAAAGTATTTAGTAAAAATGTTTACTTAAATAAGTAAAGGTTAATTAACTTAGATATATATTATGTAAATAAATAAAACTATAGAGGTTATGGTTAATTATGCATTTTAAATAGTTTAGGATGAATAAAAAAATTTCTAAAATTTTAATTGAAATTTAATTAATAGTCAATTAAATTAAAAATTAAAAATATTCTTATTTAATTAATAAGATATACATAAATATTATATAACTTAATTAAATTGTAATTGTTATAAATGGATTAAACATATATAATTATATAAGTATAAATAATATATTAGTGAAACTATAAGAAACTCAAATAGGATTTTAGAATAGCTACATGCATATATTATGTATACCGTGATTTCAGATATCTCCGACACTTGAATCATGAAGGTATTTCGTTATAAACACGTTACACCTTAAAACGATATCACTTAATATATATCAAAGATAATGAATTTTAATACAGTTACCATCTATTATTTATATATTGATAGATTACTTGCATGCGTGCTAGTTGTTTGTCAAACTTAAGCTAGAGCATTATGTGCAGTACTATTATAATAATGCCTAGACGAGGTATATATACATGCATGTATGTATTTGTTAAGCAAACTCAAGGTACTTGCATTATACTTAAGCAAGTGAGAAGTGATAGATAAGAGCAAATACTCTTGATTTGTTAAGCAAACTCAAGGTCAATGTCGAGAATAAAGCAAAGACCATGGTTATGAGTTATATATGATACAACTGATAAAAAGATATCCAATGCTTGCAGGGCTATGAATTATTGAGCAAACTCAAGGGTAGAGTCGCAAGGCAAATGAGTCCTAACACTAAATAGAGAAATAGACTGACTTATATATTTCTATTAGTGTTATGAGGAATATAATAGTCTAATGGAACCCTTATCAGAAAATTGAAATAAATACATTTAACCTTTTTATTATTATAAGAACGTTTTCTATAAAACTATACTAATCTACTTAATTAAATTTGTAGTATATTGACCAACATAATTTTGGTTTCCTAAAACAATAAGCTTACCGAATGTAATTGCACTGATTGGATAAGAGCAATAAAAATAGCACTCATCTACAAACAACTGTGGTTTTGATATATGAACCTTAAAAGGTAAACCTATCGAAGGTGAAGATCCTGATATAGCTAAGGTTTATAACATTAGGTTGCTATTTGTGACATAGCCTAAGCCTACATGCTATATACTATAAGCAAACCATGGAAAAGATAGCACGAGCACATTACTATCCACAAAATCTTCGATGACCTCAAAGCTTTGTTTAGGGAGCAATCCTGTTCCGTGAGGTATGGGATTGCTAAGAAATTTTTTCATAAGAGGATGAGTAAGGGCACTCTGTAGAGGACCATGTCATAACAATGAAGGGCTATATTGGTAGACTTCTTCACCTAAGTGATATGATTGCCAACGTGCTGCAAATATATTTGATTCTAGGCTTATTTACTTCACAGTTTGAGTCGTTTATATTGAATTTCAGTGTAAACCAATTGAATGTAAACACTGTCGAGCTACTCAATATGTTCGGTTAGTTGAAAGTTCATTCAAGGATCATGGTACAGTGCTTATTGTAAAGGTGAAGACTGTTGGAACTCAATTTGTCTCACGGTGGGTGAAATAGGTAATTTTAGAAAAAAAAATCCCTAATTGGATACCATTAGGTTAAATGAAATCTACATCCAATATTCGATCCAATATAATTGTTTAATAAAGTCATATTTTATTTATATATTTTTCTTTATTGAGTTATGGTAGCCAAGGATGAAGTAAGAAAAGAGAAAGAGAAAATTAATTTAGGATGAATGAGATAATAATGTTTTATGAAGATAATAGAAACCTTTCCTATAGGCCTTCTCTAATTTCCCTCTCTAATTTCCAATTAATTCTCAATTAAACCAAACTCTTCTCACTCCCTTGTTTATATCTTAGTTAATTAATCTACATTAATTAGGTATGATATATATGTAACGCTCCACCTTTATACCAATACTACCAAAGAGCGTTACTAGAGAATACCATCTATTAATATAGAGGATGAGGCTTGTTAGGAGCGACCGCACGTGAATATTCCTTTATGCTAACACCGGTACATATTCTTACCTCTTATTGTTATAAAATATACATAGTCGGTATTGGCACAAAGTAATAAACACATAGGCTGAACTAGGATAGAAGAATATATAACACATATAAGAGAACACAGAATCGTACATCATAGATTGCAGTAGAGAAAACATAAAAAATAATATAACCCAAAATCTAGGTCTACAATATAAAGTATCTGACCCACTACAAAATTATAAATAGATAAATGCACATGGGTATCCAAAATACAGACATCATACATGACAAAAATCCATATCAACGAGGAGATTAACCAAAAGTATATCCACTAGTCTGACAAAGAGCTATATAGATGACATTCTCTCTCAAATGCACTAGCCCAACATCCAAGCTTATCGTGTCCTTGAACCACTCAAGTCTCGGTCTGACCCAAGTATAATAGAAATAATAAACGGTTCAGATATTATCTAAATCAAAAGGGGTAAGAACGTGATATAATCCATAAAGATATGATATAGCCACTCCCACAATGTAAAGCATCGACTAGGCTGAATATATATACAAGCACATAGAAGCAAAATAAATTTCCATGGCATAATACACAGAAGAAAACATAAAATATAAAAGAGTCATGATGAAATACAAGCAACCAAACTTAACTAGTTGATAGGACGAAAACACTGTAAGACCTTATAGTGGTGAGCTCATGACTATGTGCAGGTGACGTACAAGCATACAAGGAATGAGGTCTATATGTAATTGACAAACACACAGTAAGTCCTTGGATGAACAAATAGTAAGTCCGTATATAATGGACGAATATATATTGAGTCCTTCTATAATGGACGAACACACAGTAAGTCCGTATTAAGTGGACAAACACACAGTAAGTCCATGGATGAACACCGAGTAAGCCCATATATAATGGACTAACACACGATAAGTCTTTTTATAATGAACAAACAAAAAGTAAGTCTGTATTTAGTGGACGAAAATGCAGTAAGTCCATGGATGAACACACGGTAAGTTCATTGTGCTTCCCCTTAAGTTGGATCGGGTATACACATAATAAGTTTTCTGCTGCCTCTATTGGGGATTTATGTTTCTACTTCTCTATTCCAAGGGGAGACTGACAAACACATAGTGATGCTCAAGGAGACTTACAAACAAAAAGTGGTGCTCCTACAGTCTTTTTGGTACTTGATCCTCGTGTCACCATGTCCCACCTTTTCACATTGATATGTGGCAACCTGAATGGATCGCAGTGCCATGATCTCATTTATGCCCTCTGTACTAAACTGTTGGCTCATGTGGCATCTGAGGGCAGTACGAACATAGGGTAGATACATAAACTAACAAAAGTCAAGCACACAGCAAGATAGCTAAACACACAGTAAGGCGGGTGATGCCATGGCTCGAGACGTGGCCTCCGCAGTCGAGGGTTAGAATAGACACCTATCCTCAAGGTCAAGAAGATTGTATCTCAACACATAATAAATAGTAAACACAAACTAAACTGATCACTAGCTGCTTCCACCCATAAGTGGCATATACCCGCAAATGGTAACCAAACGAACATCACGTGAGCGTCCCATACCACTCAGTGATAATCGAGCATTTACTAAGTGCTAGTAAACTCAACTCCACAACAAATGTATTTCTACATAATGAGTTAAGAGAATAACCGAAAAAGTATTACCAAAAGTCCTATACCACTTTGTATTATTAGTCCATTTATTTGTTATCCTCATCACATAGGAAAAAAAATTATTCTTTAAAGTAATTTTATAAATTATTTCATATGTTTAAAAAGAAGTTTTAAGGTCTAAATATTGAAAATTAAGCTTTTGAATTATATTTAGAATTAGTAAGCCTTTAAAATACTCCTTAGTAAATTTATTCCATAAAAAGTGCTTTTATAAACTATAAACATGTATTCTATTTTCATAACCCATTTTTAGATCTATAATAAATTTTAACAGTAATTTATAGAGATTTTAATCAAGTAGAAATAAGCTTTCAAATTTTATATAAATCGGTATATATATAGGATTTCATAAGAATAATCATTGAATATTCAAAATGAAATTCAATTTGGATTTACAGGGTATGGGGATGTCCTAAATTAACATTCAAGAACATTTAGAAACAATTAGATACATATAAAACAATTATATAAAATAACATAACATTCATACATTCTGGAGCATAATAGCAAGGATTAGGCCACTAGTGGATTGGTCGAGGAGACTTGTGAATGGATGGTCGTGAATTTCATAGCTGCTTCCAGCTTTAAATTCGACCACTAATCGTCTCCTCCGACTTTCTAACGACTTGAGTTGCTTTAACGAACTCAGACAATCCCAGACACTTGCATGCACCAATACACAAACATATATCATTCAAATTTCAATCAGACAACAGTCTATTTGCAGTTTCATACTTTTAACATATAATGAATTCAATTTCAGCCAAAGAACACAAATTCAAGCAATATAGAACATAAATAACTCAATATCAGTGCATGCTATGATTTAGATATAGATATGAGTCAGTTTAACTCATCTTAGCACCCTAAAGTTTGCTAATTATCACCTCTATGCTTCAAAGTGTTGCTACTCTAAAATTTCAACCTTCCTTCTTTAAACAACAAAAGATAGAATTAGAAACTATAAGAAAATGGAAAATTAAGGTCATAGGATGATGTGATTTGGTTTGAAAAGCCTACCTTAATTTTCCTATTATTTTTTTGAATTTATTGCTATTTTAAGTTTGGGAATTTTAGAGCTAGGGTTTAGTTGAGAAGGAGGAAAAGAAACCAAGTTTTCTTCTTTTTTATGTTTGTGCAGAGTATGTACATGCAGAGTCTGGATGAAAGAAGAAACTTCCCTCTTGATGTTAGGACCAAGTTGGGTTTGGGTTTGGACCAAAATCATTTTATTTAAAAGAAAACAAGTTATTCCTACTCTTTAACTTTATATATATGTATATGTATATGTATGTATATGTGTGTGTGTATAATGTAAATATTTTCAACATTTTAAAATCATACTTTAATTACGTTCTTTTTTATTTTGCAAACTTTAAATTATTTCTACATTTATGTCCTTTTATTTATTCTCTTTTTTTTTCTTTTTTTTCTTTAATTCATTAATCAAATTCATTCACTTTAAAACCAAATATTCATATTGTACACTTTTAACTACTAACAATTTTTTCTTTTAAATATTGTTCTTAACTTTTACTTCTTTTTATTACTAAAATTATAACCTTTATAAAAATGTCGATTTTACCACATATCTATTCTGAAATAAATTCATTTAAACTAAAAATATGATAAATGTTTCAATAACCGTTATTATAATTTTCATTCCTATATTTTTCCTATTACCTTTTCCAACTAAGAATTTTAATATTAACAAAAATTACATATTTTCTAAGTTTTTATTTTCTAATTTACTTTAAAATTTTATTAAATTTCTCAAAAGTAACTTCTTATATTATTTCTTATAAATCATCACTTTTATTTGAAACAATGACTTATGCATCGAAAAAAAATTTCTTAAACATTTAAAATTCCCAAATTCATCATTTAAAATCTACCTTATAATTAATATAAATTTAAATTATTTATTATGTTGTTTCTCAAATCAAGATTGTTAAAGACTTCTCTCATTAGGAAAATTACATCCTTTCAATTTCTCCTTAGAGAGAATCTATAATAGAAGTACTCAATTAACATTCGAACATAAAAGCGAACAAGGAAAAGAAGTATACTAGATTCGTGTGCTTAGGAAACTATTTCAGGATAGGTCCGCATCATTAGTTCTTTGGTCTCCCATGTACAATTCATTAGGTTATCCGACCACTGCACGTTAACAAGCGGAACCCCTTACTCCTCAATCATTTAGTCACTAAAATCACTATCTGGTTAGGTTTCTGTATATAAGTCATGTTCGGAGAGATGTCGAATTCTTTTATCTACTTAGGTTCTAGCACCGACTTTGAATCTCTCAAGCACTTATAGAGCTAAGAAATGCAAAATACGTTGTGAATTCTAGAGAAATGAGCAGGTAAAGCTAAATGACATGCCCCTTTGCCTATTCTCTATGTGATTGGATATAGCCCAATATATAGAGCAACTAATTTCCTCGATTGACTGAAGCGCAATACTCCTTTTAGAGGAGAAACTTTGAAAAGTACAAGATCTCCAACCGAAAACTTATAAATCTTTTCTCTTATGGTATGCAAAAGATTTTTACCTGACTTGCACTTCCTTCATTCTTTACCTGGTTAACTCTAACTTTTCTGAAGCCTTTTGAATTGAATTTGGATCCAAAATGAACTTATCTCCAGTCTCTAACCAATAAGAAGTTGATCGACATGGCCTATCATATAAAGCTTCGGAAGGAGCCATATCCATACTCGACTAGGAGTTGTTATTATAAGCAATTTTTTTCAAATAAGTACGATCTTCCCAACTACCACCAAAATAAAGAATGTAGGCACATAGAAGATCTTCCAAAATATGATCCACATGCTTCATCTAACCATCAGACTATGGATGATAAGCAGTGCTTATGTTGAGCTTTGTACCAAATGCTCCTTATAGGCTCTTCCTGAACCCACTGGTGAATAGCTGATCTCGATCTCATATTTATGGCACTGGGAACGCCATGCAGTCTAACTATCTCTATCACATATATTTTGGCTAACTATGGAGCTGTTTGATTTGATTTTACTAGAATAAAGTGAATCAATTTAGTGGGCTGATCAATAATCACACACAAGCTATCATGCCCACTCTTCGATTAAGGTAAACCATCAATGACATCCATGGACACCTGAAAATAAAATTACACGATCACTACTAAACCTACATTTCATGGGATAAATAAGTATGAACTAATGTAAATTGTAAATCCACCTTACCAGACCCATTTCCACAATGAAATTTCTAATGGCTGCAGGAATCCGCCGGGACTTTGATGCTAAGCTTTAACAAGTTGAAAAGTCAAGCAATTATTCAGATAATTACCAATATCTACCTTCATCCCTTCCTAATGGTAAAGACGTTTCATGTCAGCATACATCTTACAACCATTGGGAGGGATAATATATTTGAAGCAATGATGCTCATCCGTGATATCTCTATAGAGATTGTCAACATCTGGCACAAGGAGACTGCCACATCTCTGAATACAACCATGAGCATCAATCTTGAACTTAACTGGACCAATCTCCACATTTCTCTTCTCACACTTCTAAAAAGGATCAACAAGATTAGGATCTTGCCTCTAAGTAGTAGTTATCTAATCTTTAATGGAAGATCAGGCTTCTAAGCTACCTAAAACCATACACGAATCCATCTCTAAACTTGATATCATGTGAAGCAAGAAGCTCACGATCTTTCGATTTGGCAATCAACATCGAAACTACAGGCTAAAGCTTTCGGCTTAATGCATTAGCTACTCGATTACCTTTTCCTAGAGTGTACTGTGTTTCAAACTCATATGCTGCAAGAAACTCAAGCCATCGTTGTTGTCTCGTATTGGATTCTTTCTAAGTAAAGAGATACTTTAAAGATTTGTGGGATGTGTAAAGAACAAACCTCTCTCCCAACAATTAATGACTCCAAATTTAAAGTGCAAAGACGATGGCTACAAGCTCTAAATCATGAATGGCATATCTGGTCTCATTTGGTCTTAGTTTCCTTAAAGCATAAGCAACTGCTTTGTCTCTTTACATGTGCACTACACCCAACCCAAAACCACATGCATCGGTAAAAACTATGAAGTCATGGTTACCATCTAGGACTATAAGAATAGGTGCTTGAACAAGTAACTTCATCAACTTCTAAAAAAATGCCTCGGACCTTTCAGTCCAAGTGAACTTTACTCCTTTTCAAGTGAGATTAGTGAGAGGGAAGGCAATTTTGGAAAAGTCTTTAATGAAGTATCAGTAGTAACCAGCTAAGCCTAGAAAACTGCAAACCTCTGTGACATTTTTGGAATACTTCCAACTGTAAATAGCTTCTATTTTGGCTGGATCAACACAAATGCAGGCCTCATATAAAACATGGCCTAAAATCTTCACCTATCTCTGTTAGAAATGATATTTGAAAATTTTGGCTTTCAACTGATTCTGCCAAAGAGTCTCTTAAATAATTCTAAGGTGTTTCTCATGGTCAACTTCTGTTTTGGAGTAAACAAAAATATCGTTGATTAAGATAAGGAAAATTTTGTTAAAGTAATCCTGGATTATTCAATTCATTAAATCAACAATGTAGGCGGGCCTATTTTTTAATCCGAATGGCATCACCATCAACTCGTATGAACCATATCTCATTCAAAAAGCTGTTAGGGAAAATTGTCCTCTACCATTCAAAGTTGATGAAAACCAATTACTAGGTCGAGTTGAGAAAAGAATTTAGGACCATTAAGTTGGTCAAACATATCATCGATTCTAGGTAGGGGATATTTGTTTTTAATAGTGAGTTCATTTCGCTTTATGTAATAAATGAATACTAGGTGGAACCATCTGCCCGTTTTACAAATATAGCCTAGTCGCCCTGTGGAGAACTACTAGGCTGAAAAAATGTTTTGCTTCAAGTTCTAATAACTGCGTTTTCAATTCCTCATTTCTTTTTCCAACATCCTCGTAGAAGGATAACTAACTGGCTAAGCTCCAGCAATCAAATCAATTTTAAACTATATGGCTCTCTTATGTGGTAACCTAGAAATAAGTTCAAAGACATCGGGATAATCAAAGGCTATATGGGTTTTGGCTGTCTAAACTTCTTCTTAAGACGGATAATGAATAGAGATCCACTTTGAATTTAATCAACATTTCTATGCTTTATGATAATTGTATCTTTGCAATTGGGATGCTGAAGAGATACAAATATTTCGAGACAAAAGAGATGAGGCTCATATTTGTCTAGCCAGTCCATTCCCAATATCATTCTAAATCCTAGATATTGAATCCATGCAAATTACAAGGAAAAGTCAATCATGAAAATTCAATTCAACATTTTTACACATCATACCGAGAGTTGCAGATTCTCCTATAGGTTTTGCAATCCTCGGAGATGTTGCCATGGATATAACATCTAAAGACAAGGCATCAACAAGTTCTTTCGATATAACTGAGTGTGACGTACCCGTATCGAAAAGAACTCTAATAGGAAGATTTTTAAATACGAAAGTACCTTCTAATATAGCTGAAGTTTTCTCTCATGCTAAGAAGGAGCACTAGAGGACTCGATGACATGAACTTTCCAACCTTCTACTTTTCTTCAATTATGGACATAAAGAAAGCCGATGACATTCTTTCTTGCAATATCTATAACCATGGTATGGACTAGCTGAATGAGTTTGGGGACAATCTCTGGCATAGTGGCCTTTCTCGCCACAACTATAACATCCAACCTTACCTGCATTAGACCTTTCAAAATCTGAAGTCTTCTTCTTTATCTTATTCTAAAACTTAGGCTTTGACTTCTGAAATGGTAACTTTCTCTTCTAACCGATGTCTTTCTTCCTCTTAGAAGCTTCATCACTACCATCTCTTCCTGCTTTCTTAAGTCAAAGAGTTGTATCTACAACCTTCTCAATAGTGAATTTAAACTAAGGCAACATCATCTTACTAAAAGAATTGCACAATCCATACAAAATTTCTAATTCTTTTTCAATGGGGTGTTAATAAGATCTAACCCATACTTGGACAATGATTCAAATGTCGCCATGCATTCTGCAACCGAGATTTTCCTTGCTTGAGGTCTTTAAACTTCCTAGGTCGTCGCTTTCTTGGTGTTAGAATGAAATTTATGGTCGAAGCGGGTTTTAAATTATTCCCATGAGAGATCTACCTCCTCTACCTCAGCAATCAAAAGATCATTCCAATAAAATGCTCATTCGTGAAGCTAACTAGAGGAAACCTGGACTCTTTGTTGCTTTTTAATACCTATGTGAGTAAATATGCACTCGCATGTCTTAAGTCATGCTTGAACTCATATCACTCCTGTTGAGCCCTTAAATGTCCTTCCACTGAAACTTGTAAAATCACTATACATACGAGAAAAATCTATTCTTGGAGTAGACTGATTCAGAGCAAGGGCACCAGATGCTTGGATACTCCGCACTAACTCCATAAGTTGCTCGGTTGTCATAAATACTCCTACATTACCCAAGCTATTGGATGGACCAGTCTCTCCTCAAGGTCTACCATTAACCATCTCTCACTTCTGCATTAAAATGATATTCAATCTTTAGAAATCAAAAGTAGAATAATTTTATATATATTAAAATCACAATCCACAAATACCACCCAGACGACTACCCCCATAATTTTCTTATTTTCCTATTTGGACAAATAAATTCTAAATTTACTATTCACCCTAAAGGACATCGACCTAAGTCATTCTATACCAATATTCGTGTCTCGTGTATCCCATATTTCTCAAGACATGTTCTCATACCCATGTAATGCCCATCTTTATACCCATACCACCAAAGAGTATTACATGAGAATACATTTTGGTAATATAGGAAATGAGGTTTATCAGGGGCAACCACGTGAATTTTCCCTTGGGCTAACATCGGTAGTATTTTTACCTCTAAATATTATATCAATATACGGACCCAGTGTTAGCATAAAACAATAATCAGTGGCTAAAACAGGACATAACAATATATAATTATATAAGAGAACATAAAATCATATATCATAGATCACAGCAAGGAAAATATAATACATAACATACCAAATCGTGTCTCTACAAAACAAAGTATCTGACCCACTACAAAAATATACAAAGAGGTGCCCAAAATATACACATTATACATGACATGCATCCATATCAACGAGGAGACGAACAAAAAGAATATACGCTAGTCTAATAAAAAGGAACATAAATAACATGATTTCTAAAAAGCACTAGTCTAATATCCAAGGTCATCATGTCCTGAAACTTGTCAAGTCTTGGTCCAACCCGAGTATTATAGAAATAATAAAAAAACTAGACTATATCTAAATTAAAAAAGGTAACAACTTTTTATGATCCACAAAGATATGAAATCATCATTTCCATAACATAAAGCATCAAATAACATGAATAAGATATAAGCATAAATGAGGCTACATAAATCACTATGGCATAATACATCGAAGCAAACATAGGATTTAAAATAGTAATGGTGAAACACAAGCAACCAAAATTAACTAGTCGATAAAACGAACACAGTAAGTCCTTATAGTGGTGAGCTCATGACTATATGCAGGTGATATATAAGTAAACGAGTAATGCAATCTATATAAAATGGACAAACACTTGGTAAGTCCTTAGACAAACAAACATTAACTCCGTATATCATGGATGAACACATAGTAAGTGCAATGACCCGTATTTTAACAATAATGTATTTAAATAATTGATTTAAATATTGAATTGTTAATTAATTGACGGTCCGAAAAATATAATTTTTAACATATGATCGAATCAAGGCTTAAGACCACTTCTGTTAAGTTCACATTGATTTTGTGAATTATAATGAGTATAAGGATCGCTATATTTGGAGATCTGACTATCCGATGGCCAAAATGGTCTCGAAAAGCATGAAATTATTATCCTAGAGTGTTGTCTTGGATAGCGACAAAATTTACACAATTGGAATCGAAAAAATGGTGATGCATGTACACAAGTTTCGTTGTGATTGGACACAACGTTTGATCATGCGAGCTTGAAACGCATGATCGTTTTACTTGAGAATTCAAATAAAATAATAAAATAATAGTTAAATAAGAAAACACACATTTCTCTCTGCTAATCCCTTATCCAATTCACTGTCACATTGCCGTGAGAAAAATAGAAATGGCCGCCTCCCTTTACTTCTTTCAAAAATCAAAATCCAGCAAACTTCTCCACTAAAAAATACGAAACCAAGCCTGTCGAACTCGTATCGAGAAAAGCTTCAAGCCCATATTAACTTCGAATGGTGCAGCAGCGTCTAGTCAAGATCCACTTTTTCCTCGACGACTAGGGTTTGATTTCACCAGAGATTGAAGCGACGATATTCAAAATAGAGGGCACCATTGTTCTTCTCTGCACAAGAAACACCTCTTCACCAACTTTCATCGAACGCGGTTCATCCTAGCAAAATGCGACATTATAAAGTTGCATGCATGACTTACACATTGTGTTCCAAAATAAATGACCAGGCTTAGCTTCATGATTGGCGTTGCAAAGAAGGCGTGTAGATGGACATTTCGGTGAAGACGGCATCGAGAATTGTTAAGGGGATTAAGAGAAATCGAAGGCGAAAGTGCCCGTTTTAGGTTTGGATATATATACGGGTGCATGCCTTTACATTGAACTGGAGAAGATGGGTTAATCTCTGATGAAGGTGATTTTGGTAGTTAATTATTTAGTTAAGTTAAATTAATTATTTAAATAATCCATTATCTTATAAATTTCATATCTTTTGCATACGAGGTGTAAACATCACTTGGTGCTGTGTGGATGGACTAGCTGGAGGCGACGCTTTCTCAAATTTATAATTTGGACTTATTATTATTTATTCCACTATATGACACTATGGAGCCTTGACAGTGTTGACTTAATATTTATTAGAGATAGTTTATTGGCTGAGTTTATTCATCAGTTGTACAAACTCCATTATTGTTTTATATAACTGTATGAGCTTGTGTACTCTGATTATGTGGTTCATGTTGTTATTACTGTCTTACCTATTTTATATCTATGATGACTATTATATTTTATATAATGCACTGGGAGATATACGGCCGATTATGTGATTGTGTGATGATTTATGTTTTCCTCTTCTCTTCTATTCTATTCTCTTCTTTTCCATCCCTCTTTTTTACTTCCTTTTCTTTCCCTTAACAATCATTCTACATCAATCGAATGCTCCAGCAGTGCACTATCCGGCAATATGTGCATCGAAAATATATGGTGGTCGTCTCATTTGTTATCAGAGCTTAGTTTGCGTTGTTTAAACTAAATGATACCATGATCTAGTAGAGATATGGTAGGATTTCTCACCCTTTGGATCGAGAGAGAGAGAGAGAGAGAGAGAGTGTGTGTGTGTGTGTGTGTGTGTGTATGAGAGTGCATACTTGTTATATATATCGATTTTTAAAATTATATAGTAGTAATATATATAGTATATAATTTATATTGCACACACGAGCACTATTGATGTGGTTTTTTCTATATGAGAGACCGATCATTCTTATTGTAGAATAAGACTGATCTAGCATATGAGAAATGCTATTATTGACTCTATCTGTGGAGTAGAAGAGAGGACAGGATCGGGGACCACTTACCTTGATTTATAAAATACATTCGCAGAGATGGCGCGAATCAATATTCTGGAATGCCCAAATTTCTCTAAATGATTAGGTTTTCAAGTGCAAACGCCTAGAGTCAACTTTGCAGAGCTGTATAAAGACTATAAGAATCAAAGAGGCAGACCATTCCCTAAAACCGAGTCAGCTATTGAGGTGCAAGGTGGAATGAAAATTTGCAAAAGGATCTTCGATGACCTGGAGTTAGATGATTCAATGAGGTAGAAGTTGGCCTCTAGATAACTCTAAAGACGAATAATGAACGGTGGAGTGCCCTTATAGCTTCGATTTCCGAGGATCATTTTACTTAGGATTAGTTCATAGTTCGCATCAAAGAGAAATTTATATCGACTTTTCAAAAGTTACTGTTGTTTAGGAAGTTAACCCACTTAAAGTACGACAATATGTCTGTGTCGGAGTATGTGGCCGAATTCAATGTTCTGTCGAAGTACGGCCTCTCTTTCATTGATACTCCATTCAGAAAGAATGGAAAGTCAATTGTTATATTGAGTGATCATCTTGGAAAGCGACTAGTTGGTCATATTGACGAGAGCTTTGTGAAGTTGATCGAAAAAGCTTTATGATGTGAGAGAATGTACCCAGTGTTGAAGGATTGTCCCGAACAAGTTGAGTAGGGACAAACTATGGAATCATACACATTGATGTCGTTTTAATTTCGTCAAGTGCTCCATCGACGAAAGAGAAGGGAAATGGCATTACGATTTGAGGTATTCTTTCCACTTATGGCGTTTCCTTATGTATTTTATTTGATGTCGGGGTTTCTTATTCATTCATTTCTAGTGATTTTTTAAATAGATTGAGATTGAGACCTGAAATTGTTAACCGACCTTTAAATTATGACGAACCTTATTAGGGGCTCAGCCAGCCTAAACATGTCTAACATCCAATATTTATCATTGGAAATTAATACTGTGGATGACTACAGCATTTGTAGCGCTTAATTTCAGGTCTCAAAATAGGGGAATGTTACAACATGGTTTGGCTACACTTTGCCTTATCGAGTCATGGATGTTTGTCTGTTTGCTATGGAAAATGATTGGTTAAAGGAGTATATAGAATAGTGGTGTATTGTGGGAGGCCGTTAGTGATGAAAGGGACCGATGTTGCGCGGAAGGCAACATTTGGTTGCCCAACTGATAATGTGGTGATGGTTAGTTTTTTATATTCACTCGATATCACACATAATAAGTTGCCATATGTGCCTGTAGTTAGAGAGTGTTCGGACATAATCGATTAAGTAATCTGATTACGACCACATAGGATTGAGTTCCATATCGATTTTACTAGAAGTGCTTGACCATTATTTATGTCTTTGTGGCATATAATGCCCAAAGAGTAAAGGAGACTAAAGGTGTGAGCGGATGAACTATTGAGGCAATGGTTCATTCGTAGGAGCATATTTGAGTAGGATGCATCTATAATGTTTTCCACTTAGGCGGATGGCTCTTTGAGGTTGTATGATAATTGTCGTGAGCAAAGTGAGATAATGAACAAGTAGCCGCTCCTACTTATTGATCGCTTATTCAATCAGCTTTATAGCGCGAAGTTGTTTTTCCAATTGGAACTTGCGATATGGTTTCATCCACTGAGAGTGTCTAGTGAGAATGTGTCGAACACAACGTTCTGTATGTTACTTTGATTTTTGATTGGTTGGTTATGTCATTCGGGCTAATGCGTCGGCATACTTTGTTGATTTCTTAGACCGTGTTTCGAGAGGTCACTTGAATGATTCTATGCTTGTGGTTGTTGATGTAAATTTATCTACTCATGGATGAAAGTGGAGCATAAGGCACGATTGATGATTGTGTTGGAGGTCTTGAGAAAACACCGACTAATGATGAGAAGTTTCCTTGGATTGGCGAAATGTTATATACGTTTTATCAAGGACTATTAGTGACACCATTAATCGATCTGACGAGAAGAATCAGACATTTTATTAGAGACGCAAGGTGCAGACATGCGCTAATGAGTCTGATAGAGGGGTTGACGAGTGCACTGATGTTACTCATTCCGAGGAGGAATGCAGAGTTGATAGTATACACAATTATGGTACTTAACTAGAAGCGATATTCCTAGAGTGGACATTGCTTGAGTTTATTACTGGTTATGACACTAGAACTCGATGTGAGCTACTTCCAAAGATGTTGGCAAGTTTGGCTATCAGATCTACTTTGATTTAGTGGATCGGTACTAGTGAGAGGCATGAAGATAGACTAGCGGAGATCATGGCCAAATTAGAAGAACGAGTAGTGTCTATAGATGTAACAGCCCATAATTTTAACACTTTAATTAGGGATATTTAGTTAATTTTAAAATATTCAAATAATTGTTTTAAAAGATAAATAATTCATTTTAAATGATAAGAAATTTATTTCCAAGTTTTGATTACATAAATAAGTAGTTTGATTAAAAACTAAAAATATGATTGGAAATCAGATTTCGGATTTAAAATGGTTTAACGAATTGAAAATATTTTAAGTTGTAGAAACCTTGTTTGAATATGCACACACGTGCAAATACATGCCCATACATATAAATGTGTATCACAATTAGTCAAATCGAAGCCAAAAGAAATATCTAAACATATATACATATAAACTCCTTATGTATAAACAAATGCAACTTGAATATGCAAAGTGACGATCACTCAATCAAGAGTAGACAAGCACATGGAGAGGGAGTGGGTTCAACCGAAAGTCAAGGGGGTGGTTTAGCACATGGGTGATGGGAATTGTAATGATGATGTTGTGGATATTTTGGTAAAAAGTTTATAAATAACATCTTATACCCTCTCATTTCTTCACACTAAATTCTCAAGTTCTTCTCCTTCTTCATAAGCTTATTAATGGCTTCCATAACCTCCACTTCTTCTCCAAAATATTTCTCCACCATAGCGAAGCTCTACTAAAAATATATACAAAATATGCCACCTTAGTTTAAATTTCAAAGTAGTGATCTACATCCACTTCTCCATCTTAGTCGTGCTCCTCTAAGGCCACCACCACCTCGTCAAGCACCTTCACCTATTCAGTTATAGGCTGTGACCATCTGTAATGACCCCACCGCGATGCCCAGTTTAGTAAAGAACATTACAAGTAATGTCATCTACTAATCCGGAGAATACGGCTTGTTAAGGGCAATCGAATGTGAATATATCTTTATACTAACACTGACAGGTCATTTATACCTTTTCACTTAATATCTAAACTGAAATTTAACATGTACAGTATTAATACAAAGTAATAGACGCACCAATTTCTTGGAATCGGAACAATATATCATATAAACATCAGTCACAAATCATAGCGGAATAAAAATCTCGGCTTATACATATACAAATTTTGAGTTTACAAAATGAAATACTAAACTCAATTAATATACAAGTTATGGTTTTCTAATCTTAATCATACATTTCAATTTCAAAAAATATTCCTAAGTGATATAACTAAATATCAAAGGTCCAACTTCTGCTAGCCCAACCATACATAGGTCTACTCGTCATATAACCTGAAAGTCTCAGTCTGACCCGAGCAAAATAACACTCGGGTCAGACTATCTCTAAATATCCAATAGGGTGAGAATAAAATATAACAAAAGAATAAACAACATATAAGTAAATACAGCTGTCTAGGATATAATGAGTCAGTAAATTAATTTTACTCAGAATAGGGTTATAAATTTAAGTCACAAACACGAACTACTCACTAAACATAGAATAACAAATTAACTTAACATAGCATCCATCACAAGACATAAGAATATATATTTATTTCATGAACACAAGACACAAGAATATATATTTATTTCACGAACACAAGACACAAGAATATATATTTATTTCACGAACATAAGACCTAAGAATATATATTTATTTCATTAACACAAAATAGTTACATAATCCAAATATCCAGAATCCAAGAGATCTTACTCAAAACGATCATATGATCGTACACGGAATTGTAGCAAACAAACAAACAATTTGGTATCACACGAACCGATCTGATACCAGGGATCGTACACAAGACGGAAATCACAGGATCATAAGACAATCTCAAGGATAATAACCATGACCGAATCTTTCTGATTTATTTTAGATTATTACACTTGAAAAGAAATCCAGGAGTAACTTCTTAAGGATCTAGCAGCCACTTACCTCACACCAAAAGAGAGTAAACTCTAAAGTGCCAAATACTATCGCCTTCAATAATTACTACGATTTAATCAATACATCCTATACTGTATGGTGAAATCCAAGTATTTACTAAAAGCTAGTAAATATCACTTATTATGGATACCATTGGAAAACCTAAACTACATTCTCTTAAGGATCTAGCAACCACTTGTCGCACACCAGAAGAGAATACAACTCTAAAGTGTTAAGTACTTTCCTAAATACGATCGTAAGAATTTAACTAAGGCATCCCATACTACTTGGTGGAATTCGAGTATTCGCTAACGAGTTAGTAAATTCCACTCAAACATTATATTCAATGAGTTATACCATACTCAACGAAGCTTTATTCGAAAGCATTTAAACAATAGATAACTTTAAGTTGAATAATAGTACTTCCCAAATTATAGAATTGAGGTTCTCAAAACAATTTTTCTCTCTGATTTTTATTATTTAATAAACACTTATTACAATTTTTCACAAATTCACTTCTTATTTTACTTTAAATAAGTGTTCACTTGTTTATTAAAATATTCTATAAGCCTAAATTATTCCAAGATTCCACTTATATACACAAAGTTGTCTCAAATTTCCATATATTTATATTATTCACAGAACTATATTTTTAAACCATATTTAATTACTCTTCTAAATCTATATAAAAATATAACCATTTTATTTAAAACTAAATTAAGTTTATACTTTTTAAACTACATTTTCAAATTCAATGAATCCTATATTATTTATTTAATAAAACCATAATACTTATATTTAATCCATAATCACTTTTATGTAAAAATAGATTAGATTTGTATTTCCAATGTCGTATTTCCAAATCCATAAATATTTTACTAACCATGCTTAATATATAAAATAACTTGCTAAAAAAATAATTTTTAATATTTATTAACTTAATTTAGAAATAATTCTAAGATTAATAAATATAAATAATTCTCTTTCGTAAAATTACTTGTATACGAAGCTTATCAACTTATTTCATTTAACTCAAATTTAGGGTCTAAAGATCTACAGTTATGACCACTTAAATCTCATAATTTTACAAAACATAAAACATGAAAGTTGTAAATACAAGTCTATGCTTTCCAGAACATCAAGAATTATCGAATTTCGATAAATACTGAAAAATTTATGACTAAAACAATTCTTCGATTTTAACTTCATTATCGCTGTCCTTTTTTCTCGGGAAAGTGATACTAAAACGTATTTTTGATCATTAAACTATAAAATATAAAAAAAGAAAGTTGTAGCATAGAGTCTAAGCTTTTCAAAACATCAAGAATCATTGAGTTCTGATATGTAATGAAAAAGTTATTGCCATTTTAATTTTAGGTTTTAACTCAGAAAATCGACAAAGTGCAGCGTGCGTATGATTTTCAAACCCAATTTCGACCCCTTAAGCTGCCGAATTAAAAAGTGGTAATCACAACTTGTAGCTTATTGAAAGAACTTTCTTCCACAGAAAGACAGAGTCAATTTAGAGTTTTACACTAAGATATCGCTGTTTTACTACGGTAATTTCCACAATTTATTTTCCGCAAACAATCACCAAATTCAAGCAACCAATTTATAATCAAATTGAAAGCAATTTAATCAACAAACCTACAAATTCAATCCAAACAGCAATTAACAATTATTCTTATGGGTTAGAGATAGTAGTGTGAGTATTAACTCACCTTTAATGCTTCCTATAGCTTGCTAATCTTTGCCTAGGCTTTGCTACACCTTCAACTTCACCAGAATTGTCTAAAAACCCAAAAACAATAACCAATCAGCAAACAATTCTAATTAAAACGAGTTCAAAATCACTCTTTTATGTTTCTAAAAGGTAGAGATATGGTTTAAAATACTTACTTTTCATTATAGAACAAAAGCCTTTTGATTTGCACTAGATTGTAGTTGATTTAGATTCTAGGGTTTTGGAAAAGATGGAATTTTATTTTTTGGTTTGAGAAGAAGGAGAATGAGAGTGTACGTATAATGTGTCTTACCTTATTCTAATTTTCATGGGTCATGTGGGTATGGTTCTAAACCCAATAACAAGTGTTGCAAATTCTTTTGTTAAAGAAGTGTTACAAATTATTTTGGCTTTGTTATCACTTAAAACATACCCTTTAGCTTTAAACAAAATTATATAATTTACGGTATAATTTTCAAATTTTGACAATTAATAATATGCTAAAAATTATCATCTTAAATCAATATTAAAGAGTTTTGCATAAATTCGATGCAGCTCTAACGAAATACAAATTATTGTCATTTTAACGAAAGATGGAGTATAAAATTTGAAAAATCTAAATTTTAAATAATCTTAAATACCAAATATAAATAATTGGTTTAATTATATTTCAAATAGAATGTGAAATTCTCTTTTAAGAAGTGAGACTCATTTCTTAAATAAATTAATTCAATTATTCATAAAACTTGATTTAATTTGAAAAACCTCAATCATAAATTAATTATCCACAATTAAACTTAATTAATTAGGTGATCAACAACAGGGTTGTTACACTATCCCTATAGAGGCCGAGCTCCTTGGGCTTTGAATCGGGAAAGAAAAAGCATTAAAAGTTATGAAACAGATCCCTATATATTTGAGAACACTACTTCCATCTTATTTAAATTTATCTTAAATTTATTTATGATTTGTGATATGCAAGAGTTTAGATGCATAAATGATTTATTATTGGATAATTGGTTGATAATATGCTTGCTTGCTATGGAAATTATTCATGGTAAAATATACGTCAAATTTACACAAAAGAATCACTTTCTGTTATGAAATATAATAGTATATATAACATTGTTAACTTCTTTAAAAATGGATAAAGATGGTTTATAAATGTTTTGTAAACATTAAAACTCATTTCGGCAAAGTTTGAAAAAATTTTGAAAATAAAGTCAAAATAAGCTCGTTGTGTAACGGTAGTTCGCGATTTCATACTTTAAAAAGTAAATCCATGTATAGAATGGAATATGAGTCGGAATCCTTTAGAATAAGAATTTTTTGGATCCTTATAACTATAGTTTTCAAATGGAAAAGAAAATTCAAGATTCCACTTATAAAAGTTTGAAATATGTCTAAATCAAGTTTTCATAATCCCTGCGTTTTGGCAGTTCGAAAAATATTGCTTTCAACACTTTAAAACTGGATATTTTAAATCTTTAAAAATATGAAATAAATTCCATAAATATGTTAAGATGTTTTAAAGTGGATTTGACTTATAAAAATTGGCGTAAATATATATTGGAATAAGTTTTTTAATCTACAAAGCTTTAAAATCATTATTCACCAACAATTTAAGAACTGAATTTGGCAATTTTTCAATAATTGATTTAAATTTGGATTTCTCTTCTCAAATCTTTTGGAAATATTTTCCAGAAAACTATACTAGTATTTTAAAGGTTTAGAGTCAATCAAATAACTTCCGCCTTATGGGTGATAGAGAGGTAGTCTCTAGGCTGGAGTTTGGGAAACCAGTTATCTGCTCCCCCTAGCTATTCGGACTTACCCGACGAAAGGGATAGTTAATTTGTTTTACTTGAATCGCAATTTTCCAAAGATAAAAGAAAAGAGATTGGGATTTATTTTTTCCAAAAGTTAAACAAGATTTGAAATAGAATTTTGATGGCAAAGAGAACGGTCTAGTGAAACTTTGTATTAAATTCCAAGGAGGGAACCCACACTATCCGTGTGAATTTAAAAGTTGATTCCTCTATTATTTGATGAATAGTATAGGTTGAATACGGAAATTAGGATTGAGTATAATTTATCTAAAACCTATGAATTCTTTTTATAAGTGGTTTGGGTGTACAGTGAACGAAGTCTTAAATAAAATAATTTTTAACCCATTAAAGGATATGTTTTGAAATTAAGCAATCTCCATTAAGATTGAAATTAAACCAATAATAGAAGATGGAAATATTTTTCCTAAGTGATTTAAAGGAATGATTTGGTATTTCCAAAATTAAAAGGGGGTTAAATAAATCTGTATATACCAAGAAGAAATGATTTAAAATATATCTCTAAAGATATTTTATTGGACATAAAGATATTAATTGATTGAATGATGGTCACCAATCACCCATATACTTAACATCTTTTCTATCGATAATTGGTTTGGAGAGACTGGGATCGGATTTTGGATGTTCCTATCCGAAACCACTTCGAACCAATGTACGTATTCGAAAGTGAAGACATGCTGAAAATAATGATTTTGAAGACGAAGATCTTCATAATGTAGGGCTGCTTGCCGCTAGCTTCGTGATTCCCATATTATATACATATGTTGGTAGTAGTACCTTTATTTTGAAATCTTCAAAGCAAGGACTGCTCGCTACTAATGTTATAGGTAATTCCCAAGAGGATGTAGTAGGAGTACCTTCGGTTTGCCCTGTTAGACAACTTGTATGGACGAATGTTTGACATTGCATTTCTAAAACCACGTACATTTTCACAAATGTAAATCTGTTTGGTGGTGTAGGAGGTAACCTCTTTATACCCAACACCCTTCCCTTAAGTTTATGAACTCGGGGGTTGTACTTTTGTAGAAACCAATCAATGTGTCATCAGAGATTGAAATATGGCATTTAAAGTGGGATTTGTCATGTGAAAGGTAAAACGTTACCTATAGCCTCCCATATTGGTAATAACAAAAATTAGGTAGATGCGGTAGGGCTATGTGGGTCCAATCCATTAGGATATGATCATCACCTTTGTAGATTTCCATCCATACTTTGGGTTTGTTGTGTATTCTTTGGGATCCCACGAATAGGTAGGGAACAACCGGAGTGATGGGATTTGGATACTATCTAAGGTAGGTCGGTTCTTTGTTGGTAGAGGGCAGTAGGGCTGTGCCTCGGTACATTCCTCTAGAGTGTACTTTTGGAAAATAGTCCCTTGCGTTGTCGTTGTTAGAATACAATACTTGCCTTTGCGGACTTGATTGTATACCTAAATATGCTATCGAATTTAACAAATGTAACAATTCCGACCATTTTAATATATTACTTGAAAGGTATTTTCAAAGAATGTCATTAAAAATAATATCCTTGATTTTTCGTAGCAAATGTTTAGGTTATCATAAGGTAAAAACCTATCTGTGTTTATGCACGGCATGGTCTTATGAGATACCTTTTGTTTTCAAAAGTATATGTTCCTTCGATTTTTTTCACACCAGTTCCATAATTGAACCGGAGTTTATTTAGTTTCCCTTAAACTCTTAGGTGCCTTGATTTTAGGGCAGCCAAGTAGTCAGATCTAGCTTGGAGCATATTGGAAGGAGCATGGAGCAGAAGATTCCTCCATTGATAGTTATCTATTTCTATTTCTGTTGTATTGTGTATAAGTATATACCAGCACCTATGTGAGGTTAGGAAGTTATAACTGTCCCTGGCTGGGTTAGTACTTTCCATGACTCTGATGTATCACTTTGGGAGTGATTGTATGTCCTATCATCATGTATAATTATAAGTTTTTCAATATGATGTGAGAATCTGCTATTTCTATCTTCTATCTTTTTTCCTTTAACCCAAATCATCCGCTTCTCTGGCACTTGAATTTGCAGCATGTGAATACCATGGGTGTATTAATGTTGCTTTTTGAGGGTCAAAGAGACGGGTCGTCACATTTGGTATTAGAGCTTAGGTTGAGCAAACACCTAAGCCTTGATAGGATCGACTCATCAGAAATGGGGTTAGTAATGGCCTAGAATGAGTTTAGTCAATGAGAGTGCGTATTTGAAATTTTATCTAGAATAAATGTATTCGAGTTATTTTATACCCGTCCCTTAAGATAATTCATCTATATATTCTAAACTGATAAATTATTTAGTGATACAGTTGGAAAAGCCAACGTAGTAGCAGATGCACTAAGCAGAAATCATGTCGTTATAGCTTATTTAGTGATACAACCAACCTTGATTGATCGTATAAAGAAAAACCAGCTCAGGAATCCTTATATTTCTAGGATAGCCGAAGCTGTTAAGGAGAACATGATACTAGGGAGACGGCGGGATTCGAGGAGAATAATCAAGGAATTTTAAGAATGCATGGGAGAGTATGTGTTCTAAATGCCGATGGGATTCGGCGGGAAGTTCTAGTAGAATGTCACAAGGCTTACGTACATCCCAAAGTTACCAAAATGTATCGAGACATGAAGAAGACCTTTTGGTGGGAAAATATGAAGAGGGACATTTCCATTCAAGTTAGTAGATGTGCAAATTGACAACAAATCAAGAGCGATCAGCAAAAGACTGCAGGATTACTTTAACCTCTAGAGATTCCAAGTTTGAAGTGGGACCAGATATCAATGGATTTCATTGAAGGCTTACCTCGAACGAGGGAAGGAAATGAAGATGTTTAGATTATCACAGATCGATTAAGAAAAAGTGCACACTTTATTCTGGTAACGCCAACAAGGACTTCCTCAAGTCTTGCATAGTTTGGATGCTAAAATGATTGATTGTTGGATGATTGGTTGATAATATGCTTGTTTGGTATGGAAATTATTCATGGTAAAATACACGTCGAATTTACACAAAAGAATCACTTTCCTTTACGAATTATAATGGTATATATAGCATTGTTAACTTCTTTAAAAATGGATAAAACTGGTTTATAAATGTTTTATAAGCATTAAAACTCATTTCAGAAAAGTTTGAAAAAGATTTGAAAATAGAGTCAAAATAAGCGCATCGCGTAAAGGTTGTTTGCGATTTCACGCCTTAAAAGTTAAATCCATATGTAGAATGGAATATGAGGCGGAATCCTTTAGAATAAGAATTTCCCGGACCCCTATAACTATAGTTTTCAAATGGAAAAGAAAATTCAATATTTCATTTTGTAAAGTTTGAAATATGTTCAAATCAAGTTTTCAAAATCATTTCATTTTGGTAGTTCAAAAAATATTGGTTTCAACACTATAAAATGGATATTTTTAAATCATTAAAAATATGAAATAAACTCCATAAATATGTCAAAATGTTTTAAAAAAGATTTGAGTTATAAAAATGGACATGAATATATAATGGAATAAGTGTTTTGATCTACAAAGCTTTAAAATCATTATTCAACACCAATTTAATAACTGAATTTAGCAATTTTTGAATAAATGATTTAAACTTGGATTTCTCTTTTTGAATGTTTTGGAAATGTTTTCCAAATAACCATATAAGTATTTCAAAGGTTTAGAGTTGATCAAATAACTTGACCACCTTATGGGTGATAGAGAGGTAGTCTCTAGGCTGGAGTTTGGAAACCAGTTGCCTGCTCCACCTAGCTATCCGGACTGGCCCGACAGAGGGCATTGTTAATTAGATTTACTCGGACAGCTTTTTCCCTAAGAGAAAACAAAAAGAGATTGGGATTTTTTTTCAAAAGTTAAACAAGATTTAAGATAGAATTTTGATGGTAAAGAGGAAGTTCTAGTTAAACTCTCTATTAAATTCCGAGGAGGGAACCCATACCATTTGTGTGAATTTAAAAGGTGATTTCACCGTTATTGGATGTATAGTACAGATTGAATACGGAAATTGATATTGAGTATAATTAATCTAAAATCTATGAATCCTTTTTACTCGGTACTAATTGGTTTGGGCATATAGTAAATGATGCCTTTAATAACATCATTTTTAACCCATTAAAGAATATGTTTTGGAAATAAGCAATCTCCATTAAGATTGAAATTATACCAATAATAGAAGATGGAAATATTTTTCCTAAGCAATTTAAAGGAGATGATTTGGTATTTCTAAAGTTGAAAAGAGGTTTAATAAATCTGTATATACCAAGATGAAATGGTTTAAACTATATCTCTGAAGATATTTTATTGGATATAAAGAAATTAATTGATTGAATGATGATCACCAATCACCCACATATTTACCATCTTTCCTATCGATAATTGGTTTGGAGAGACCAGGATCAGATTTGGGTGATTCCTATCCAAAATCCACTTTGAACCAATATATGCATTCGAATGTGAAGACATGATGAAGAAAATGATTTTGAAGATCGAGATCTTCATAATGTCGGGCTGCTTGCCACTGCCCTCGTGATTTCCATATTATATACATAATGTGCCAGTAGTACATTCATTTTGAAATATTCAATGCAAGGACTGCTCACTGCTAATCCTAGCGGTAATTCCCAAATAGGATGTAGTAGGAGTACCTCAGTTTGTACTGTTTCTGGACAACTTAAATGGATAAATGTCTGACATTGCATTTCTAAGACCAAGTACATTTGTTTTTACAAACGTACATCTGTTTTGTGGTATAGGAGGTAACCGCTCTTATACTTAACACTCTTCTCCGAGGCATATAGACTCTGGGGTTATACTTTTATGGAAACAAATTAGTGTGTCGTCGGAAATGGCAATGTAGAATTCAAAGTAGAATTTTTCATGTAAAAGGTAAAACTTTACCTCAAGGCTCACACATCGGTAATGGCAAAAACCGGGTAAATGCGGCAGGGCTATATGAGTCATACCCATTAGGATATGATCATCACTTTTCTAGATTTCTCTCTATATTTTGAGTTTGTTATGCATGCTTTGGGATCCCACAAATAGGTCAAGAACGACAGGGGTGATGTATATTCAGTATTATCTATAGTAGAGGTAGGGCAGTTCTATGTTGGTAGACGGAAGTGATGTTGCACCTCGGTACATTTCTCTAGAGATGTACTGTCAAAAAGTAGTCCCTTACCTTGTCATTGTTGGAATCCAATATCCAATACTTGCCTTTACAAACTTGATTGTATACCTAAATATACTGTCGATTTTAACAAATGTAATAATTCTGGCTATTTTAATATGTTACTTGAAAGGCATTTTCAAAGATTGTCATTAAAAATAGTATCCTTGATTTTTTGTAGCAAATGTTTTAGTTATCATAAGGTAAAAACATGTCTGTGTTTGTATGCAACGTGATCTTATGAGATACCTTTTGTTTTATAAGTATCCATTCTTTTGAGTTTTCTCACACTAGTCCCATGACTGACTCGGAGTTTACTTCTTTTCCCTTAAACTCTTGGGTGCCTTAATTTTTCGGCAGCTAAGTAGTCAAGTCTTATTGGAGCATTTTGGGAAGAGCCTAGAGTAGAAGATACCTCTGTTGATGGTTATCTATTTTTATTTTCGCTGTATCATGTATAAGTATATACCAGCACCTATGTGGGGATATGCAGTTATAACTATCCCTAGCTGAGTTATTATTTGCCATGACTCTGATGTATCACTTTTGGAGTGATTGTATGTACTATCTTCATGTATAATTGTAAGTTGTTCAACATGATATGAGAATCCATTATTTCTATCTTCAATCTTTATTTTCCTTTACCCCTAATCATCAGCCTCTCCAACACTTGAATTTACGGCACGTGAATAATGTAGATGTATCAATGTTGATTTTCGAGGGTCAAAGAGATGGGTCATCACAGTCTAGGTGATGCAATGCAGACTTGACCGAGATGGATGGCTCTATAAGGATGAGATATTGTTTATTCTTGACTTCTTTGGATTGAGGAATGAGATACTATCAGAGTGTCATTATTCGAGATTAACTATACATCTCGATGACAATAGAATGCACCGAGACACGAGAGACATTTTATTAGGAAGGAATGAAGAAAGACATAGGACATTCATTTTAAGATGAATGAATTGTCAATGGGTAAATGTTGAACAGAAGAAGCCAAGTGGCTACTATAACCGCTTGGGATTCCCACATGGAAGTGGGAATAGGTATTAATGGACTTCATTGATGGAATGCCAAGGACTTGAGGAGAATATGCTAGCATTTGAGTCACAGTCGATAGATTGATGAAGAATGCTGGATTTATATTTGTTAAGTCCATTAGAATGGCATCCAAATTAGTCAGGCATATGTGGAATGGATCGTGTGATTTTATTACGTGCTAAGAGCATTATACGTGTCCAAAACCCGTTGTTCACTAGTGGGTTTTGGGAGAACTTACAAGTGCCGTTTGAAAATTTGGCACCAAATCAACTATATGATATTAGACTGAACTAGGAACTTCGAGACCTTGAAGGCCTATTTGTACCGATGGACGTGATACGAAATAGGTTAGGAGGAAGGCGGCGGAGTAGTAAAGGTTCAGTAGAGTGAAAGCGAAGGCGATTGCATATAGGAGATGGAGAAGAGCATGATGATCGCTTATCCATAGCTCTTTACGTGATGAGATTTCCATTTTATCAGCTTTTGTATTGGATATCATATTTGATGTTTTATACTAGATGATTTGGTATCCTGCATGTAGAATAAGCATGTATGTTACTTTTTGATGTTTGATCTTATGTGTGCCTATTTGATGTTTGATTGTTGGTACTTGATACGATTACTTATGCTTATATGGTTGTTAGGCATGCAGGATAGCTATGATTTGATATAGCACAATATTTGAGATGACTACCATATATATGATGTAGTATGCTTATTTACTGGATGATGTTACTATTGTACTTAATCATCTTTGCTGAGTACATATTCAGGTACATGGAAGCATGTGTTGGCTATTTGGATGCTACCCACTCATATTCGTATCAAATGGTATGCTCTTGCTATAAAAGAGGTATGTAATATCTATAGTGTTGGATTTGGTGATATATGTTTGGGTGTCCTTGAAAATAAGATGCATCATATATGAGATGCCTCGGATATGAGATGTATATATATCTATGTTGTATCAGGATTTTTCCTAGACCTAACCACGCAAAGGAGGTGCTGTCAAAATTTTCTATGACATAAGCCAAAATTGAGAGAGAAGTCAATGTATAGGATATTAGTGGTTATCGATAGTTGATAGAGTCGGCAATGGATGATATTCAGTTAACTTGCCTTCCAATAAGCGAGTTATCACTTTTTTCCATTATCTGTTTCTTTGGAAATAAGTGTGTAACTTAGGCGTTTGATTTAACTACATTGATTCTGGATTTGATAGTGTTTGTACTTAGGGAAGAGGATGATGGCTCCAGCTGATTCTGAGCCTATTCACTTTGTTGTGATCGCTTTCAACGATTGTTGTCATGAGTTGATAAGTGAGAATTCCTCTTGTATTGTTGCTTATATGAGGGTATCGGGTTGTGTTGCTCCATCCCTGGGATTTTGAGGATGAAATCCTTTTTAAGGAGGGGAGAATGTAATGACCCATATTTTTAACGATAATATATTTAAAAAATTGATTTAAATATTGAATCGTTAAATAAGTAACGGTCCCAAAAATATGATTTTTCGCATCCAATCGAATCAGGACTCGAGACCACTTCCATTGAGTTCGTACCAACGTTGCGAATTAAAATGAGTATAAGGATCTCCATAATTCAAGATCAGACAATCCGATGGCCAAAATGGTTTCGAAAAGCGCGAACATATCAACCCAGAGCATAGTCTTGGATAGCGATGAAATTTATACCATCGGGATCGAAAAAAAGGTGATGCACATAGACGAGTTTTGTCGCGATCGGACGTACCATTTGATCATGTGAGCTCAAAACACATGATCGTTTTACTTGAGAATTCAAATAAAATAAACAAAATATTAGTTAAATAAGTAAACCCTCATTTCTCACTCCTAACCCATTATCCAATTCACTGTTATGCTGCCATGAGAAAAATAGAAATTGCCGCCTCCCTTTACTTCTTCCAAGAATCAAAATCTGGCAAACCACTCCATGAAAAAATATGAAACCAAGCCTGTTGAACTCTTATCAAGAAAAGCTTCAAACCTATATCAACTTTGAATGATGCGGTGACGTTTGGTCGAGATCCACTTTTTGCTTGATGACTAAGGTTTGATTTCACCGAAGATTGAAGCTACGATATCCGGAACAGAGGGCGCCATTGTTCTTCTCTGCAGGAGAGACACCTTCTCACCAACTTTCATCGAAGGTGGTTTGTCCTAGCACAATGCAACACTACGAAGTCACAAGCGTGACCTACATGTCACATTCCAAAATAAACGATCGGGCTTAACTTCGTGGTGGGCGTTATGGGGAGAGCGTGTAGATGGATATTTTGGCGAAGACGGCATGGAGAATCATTGTGGCAATTGGGAGAAATCGAAGGCCAAAGTGCACATTTTTGGGTTTGGATACATGTACGGGTGAATGCATGTACATTGGAATGGGAAAGATTGTTTTAATCTTTGATGAAGGTGATTATGGTAGTTAATTATTTAGTTAAGTTAAATTAATTATTTAGAATAATTCAATATCTTATAAATGTCATATCTTTTGCATACGAGGTCTGTTTTAGACACCGTTTCTTGTGTTGCGCTCGTGATGGAGAGCTCTACGACTTCGAATTGTTTTGATCAGATTTGGTTGAGGTGAGTGATATTATATCTCACCATACTATGATTGTTAGTATAATATTAAAACGTCATTTTGAAATGACTTCTAATTTTAAAACGTGATTTCTGAAATATTTAAAACTGCACCCTATTTTATAAAAAGATTTAAAAGTTTTTAAAAATAGTTTTAGATTAAAAATCACATTTTTCACATTGACTACTACTTTGACGATATTGATAGATTTAAGCTATTATTGATATTTATCCCACATTTGTTACTTGGATGTATTATATTGTATTATTATAGATGTATGTAGCTATTATAGACATTTATTTGCATGCATGCTTGTTTGTTAGTTGGTTAAAAATGCAGTTCGAAGGCGATATAGGATTAGAAAATATCCCATAGGACAGGATTTTGTGCACAGAGTTTCGTGCACGCTGATTGATCGAAAGACAAAGGATGGACTTGGGTTATGCTTTGGATTTCGAAATAGATGCCAGACGTTTTCATTTGGTTTGTACTTGACCATTTTTGGTTAAGTACACTACCAAAGTGGTCGTTATCGACTACTCTGGAGTGGTCAATATCTACCACTATTGATGATAACTGATTTAGCTAATTTGACATAGATGATGGTGAGGCTTCAATGACATGATACAATGGTTCATTTGTTTGTCTTTCGATATTTAATTTAATGCTATGACTCTTTGACTAGCAGTTTTGGTGATGGAGTAAAGATGTGACGCTTCAATGAGATGACTTCATGACTCAACAATGAAAATTTCGTGATGGGAAGTGATGGCTTCAATGATGGATTGCTATACTTCAAGAGGCAGAGTAAGCGATGATGAGTTAGAGCGAGGGGACTGTTGGAGGCCGGTTATGGGATGCATGATGGCACTATGTGACTTATGATGGTTGTTTAGAGTAGTTCCCAACTACAATGTCTTCAAATGGGAGTTGTATAGACAGTTCCAAGGCGAGCTCTACAATGGATGACATGTGTAAAGGGATCGTTGATTGTAGGTTTCGATGTGTACTCGTAAACCAGGGGTATGTGAGGACACTCACTTAGGGTGTTGATGGTCCTTAGAACACATGATGTTTAGATCTGTTGTACCCTAGACTATCAGACGGGTAGTCTAGTTCCTGACAAACTGAGTGGCTTGGATTCGAGTACTGAGAGATCAAGATGTTGAGTAGTCCTTGACCTGATGATGGGGTCATATGAGTATCATACCAACGCACTGAGCGAGTGAACATGAGGATGGATGATGGATGTTATGTTTGCTTTGATTGTTTTATCACCTTAGGGATGTCACACGATGCAGATAGTACCAATGCCAATATCTAGACATCCTTAGTACTTTGATGTATAGTGCACCCATGACGACTGATGTATAGTAGCTTATATCTTATGTTATGTGCTAACCTTGTGGATGTAGGGACAGGTCAGGTATGATTCTCCATACCCTCTGTTCCATATACAATACCGACTTTTATAATGTTTGAGATTATTTATCGCTGACACCAAACTTTGTCTGACTCGAGGTTTTATGCTTCGCTTATTATTATCCCGGGTACTCTTAAATGAGTAGACTATATATGAGGTGTAAACATCACTTGGAGTTATGCAGATGGACTAGCTGGAGGTGACTCTTTCTCATATTTATATTTTGGACTTATTATTATTTATTCCACTGTATGACACTATGGAGCCTTGACAGTGTTGACTTACTATTTATTAGAGACAATTTATCGGTTGAGTTTATTTATCAGTTGTATAAACACCATTATTGTTTTATATAACTGTACGAGTCTCTGTGCTATGATTATGTGGTTCATATAATATTACTATATCGCATGTTTTATATCTATAATGATTATTATATTTTATCTGATGAACTGTGAGATATACGACAGGTTATGAGATTGTATGATGTTTTATTTCTTTCCCTTTTCCTCTATTCTCTTCTTTTCTATCATGCTTCTTTACTTCTTTTTCTTTCCATTGAAAATCGTCCTACATTGACAGGATGCTCCAGAAGCGCATTATTCGGTTATATGAGCATCGAAAATGTAGGGTGGTCGTCTTAGTAAGTCCTTTTATAATAGAAGAACACACAGTAAATCCTATTAAGTGGATGAACACAAATTAAGTTCGTGGACAAACACATAGCGTAACGATTGGTCGTTTCGACCCCCAAACATTGGCACAAATACAGCCAAGGTATTCGTGTGCTGAACACCCAAATGCCGAAAAGACAGAATGTTAGAGTGAAGAAAAAAAGAAGAAATAGAACGTGAAAGAAGAACATGATATCAGAATCTCACATGCAGAACAACAATGTATAATATCTCAAAAGATCTTTACCAAAAAGAGAACTTTAATATACATACAACAATTAGAGCGACCTAACCTATCATCGGCCTGGATAGTTATAACATTGTTTCATCACAAATGCTGATAGATACAATACAAGAAATGCAGTGGAAAATAATTACATGAATAGGGCTTGGAGGCATCCAACTCATCTTTTGAAGCTCCAAAGCGTCCAGCTAAATTTGGAAAATATACTTGGGGTTGACCGGAGCATTATAAGGAAATAACACACGGATCAGTTTGGTAAACCAACATGAGAAACACAAATCATATGGAATTTTATATTTCTAAAACCCTTCAAAAATAAACAGATACCTTTAGTTCTTTTGGATTACCACATCCTGATTAGATCACGAACAACTACATGTGTTCACGCATCTCAAACAGATCTCAAATCTCCATAAAAAATTTAGCATCTTGAACCAATCATGAACTTCTTCCAAAGCATAGAACATATATATGGTTTTGGAGTGGTTACAGTTTCGAGTGATCTCACATAAGTACACTCGCTTGCTTACCGGACTCTCCATAAACCAATCGATCAATTTTCGCTAAACTCAACTCCGGTTCTTTTGGAAATAAATACACAATACATTAGAGCGAAGATCACCTCCTGACCGGATGATGTCGGATTTCCTTATCATTTGTCCTCGAAGAGCCAAACGAGTTTATACGTACAGTATAGAATCACTGAAGATAACTGTACCATATAATTCTTGAGTTTCCTCTAGATATTTCCAGACTTATGTTTTGGTCAATTTCAACAATAAATGAGAATAATCGCATAAGGGAAACAAAGTCCCATATGCTTTCCATAAGAAAGTAACACATAAAGCAGGATCAACACACACAAGCACGATCAAGTTGTATAAACGACTTCGAATCCCTTTTTTAATTAATTGATTCTTTATTAATTAAAAGTCTCTTTTATTAGTAGAACTCCATTTTACTCAATAAACTTCTTTATAAACGAAAATTCACTTATTAATTAAACTTCACTTTTCATTAAAACTTCACTATCCATTTCTACAAATTTCAATACTCTTAAAAGTATATGTATACTTATCTTAATGGTATAAGTATATTCACAAATCAATAACAAGTTTTACTTACTTAAAACACAGTCAAAAAGGTTAAAAACAAATGTCACTCAAACATTATTACTATAAACCCCTTCTCGCTTTTACACTTTAAAACTTATACTTTTCTGTCTTTTTCCAAAGATTTCATACTTTTTATTATCTTAAAATTCCATTATTAAAGATCTAAGTATTTTTCAAAATTATTTAACTATTTTTTCCACTTTAAAATATAACTCAAGGGTTTAAAAACAAATATTACTAAAACACCGTTTACTACAAACCCAAACACTTCATACTTAATCATTATCTTTAAAACCATCTTTTAAAGATTATATTACTTTTCAACAGTATAATTAAACGAGTTAAAAATAATTGTTGCTTAACCATCATTACTGTAAACACAGAAACACTTTTATACTTGTCCTAAACTTTGAAATATGTCCATTTAAAGATCTGAGTACATCTTCGCTTTTTAAACAAGGCTATATACTTTTTAATTATTTTTACACAACCATTAATTATAGCATAAGTGTTATAATCTTAAAACCCTATTTTAAAATACTTATAATACGGTTTAAAACATTTATTCAAATATTACTTAAAAGATCTACTTTATAATTTATTTAAAAATCATAAAGCAAGTTTTATAATTTAAAACCAGTACTTAAACCATTCGTAAATGAATATAAAATCATATTCAAACTTCAAACTTCCTTTAAAAATACTTTAATACCATTTAAAAACTCCTTTAAAGTATTTTAGAAAAAATGTATGTAGTATCGAACCATTTTATATTTTATTAAAACAGAATTTTCAAATTGCATCTATAACAACCTTTTCACTATATAAACTTATGCAACATCATTTCACAATCTCTATAGTTTTCCAAACGAATTCTTTTAGGTCAAACATACTCGAATAGGTGTAAGAATAACCAAACATATACATTTTAATAATATATTCACATTTGTACCAATTTAACATATGTCAAATAAGGAGATTTCATAGTGCGTTTATAGTGACAATTTCGCTTCAACCATTCAAGCAAATTCAAATTTATCAAACAACAATATTAAACATATAATCAAGTACTCTGGGCCACGATACATGTTATAGAGGACTAAAAAAGAGATTATACTACATAAATTATTGTAACTTGCTTTAAAAAGCAAGGAGAGATCGAAAAATAATAACTTGCATTGTTATCTATTTTAATTTATATTTTGCACAACAAACAATTATATCACAACAATACACAAATCAACTGATGAGTAATCATTTAAACTCAAGCCAATCCAAGATGTAGATAATCCTGATGCGAGTGCAATGGTGAATACGACATTATGATTAGACCTCGTATGCACAAGATTTTGATTTTATAAGAAATTAGATTAATTAAATTAATTAATTAACAATAATTAACACTAATCACCTTTGTTAAGTTTTAAATCCTTCTTCCCACCCATCGTATCACTATGCATGAACATGGACATGCGTGAGAAACCAAAGCCGCTCCACCTCCCTCCTTCTTTCTCTCTCCACACTCGTCGAACCGACTTTGCCAGCAATTTTCTCTTCGCACGAGCTTTAACATGCACCCCTCCGCATGACATCCGATCCACCTAATCAAAATGCTATCCGAACCAGCCCCGTCATCCTTAAATTATCGCTATTCGTACTATGCGACTAGAGGTCAAGTGAATGATTTAGGAAGGTGCACTTCCACATGAGCATCACAATGGTGCACTCCGTTTCACTTGACTAGCCACTAATCGTCGCCAAAGGCTAACCCTAGTCGACGCCTACAAATGTCGATCATAGCCAACTACCATCGCTATAACGACCAGGATTTTTTGAATGGTTTATGGTTAAATACTGGAATTATATAAATTTTTGAATCGTGGATTTAATATAAATAAAAATAGTTTCAAAAGCTTATTTAAATTCTTTTTAAATAATAAATGGTTAGTGTAAACTTTAATTTATAATTAAAGTAATTGAATTTGTCTTAATAATTTATTCGTTTTAATTAACGTATGAAATTATCATTCCGGGGCACCATCTCAGATTTTGATGAAACTAGTGCCACCAGATCTAGAATAATGAATTATTATACACCGACGAGTTTTATGACGATCGACGTACTTTCTGGTCGTGCATGCTTGAAACGCGTAGCTTTTAAATCTAAAGAATAAAATATACTATTTTTTCTTATAAATACACTTAAAATTTAACCTAAATTAAGAACTTCATTTTAAACATGCCTATGAGAAAAGCTTAGCCGCCACCCCTTTTCTTCTCTTCTAACAATTTAACCAAGGGCAATAGGAAATGAAATCATTTGATTTTTGGTTCAATAGCTTCATATGGCCGAGAACATCATTTCTGTATGGTTAGTGTAACGACTCATAATTTTCGATAATTAAAATATTGAATTTAATAAGATTTTGTGATTTAATATTGGAAGAAATTAAAACTTATGATTTATTAATGAGAATAATAACTATAATGAAATTTAATAATGTTAATTTAAAGCAATTGATAATTATTTTAATGAAATTTCAATTTATTGAAATGATTGTAAACATAAAATTTGGTTATAAATTGCAAATAAGGAAATAAACCAAATGTTGAATTAATTGATGAAATAATATGTAATTAATTGTGATTGGATAAAGTTAGTGTTGTGTAAGTAGTTATAACATTTGTTTGTAGATAATAAACTTATAAATATGATTAAATTAAGTAAAAGTTGACAATTGTTAATTGTTACCCACTTATTTAATCGGTTGAATTAAATTGGAAATCAATTGCAATTAAATGTAATTAAATATTGCGTTAATATGGGTTGAGATGATAAATGTAAAATGTGAAGGTAATAAAATGTATAATAATGTCAATTATATTCATAAGGTAAAAATTGATTTAATAATAAGAGTGAAATCAAGATAAATGAATTTATTGGAATTTTAAATTATAATTAATGAACTTACAGTTGAAACTGAACACTGTAACTAGTGTAATATTTAACATTGAATTGATATGGAAATTTGTTTAAAAAGATTATAAATGTCTAGGTAATCAAAAATGATAAAATTTGTTAGTTATTAGATTTGAAATTAAGAAGTGATTTAATTAATTTAATAATAATCTATTTAATTAGCGTGAAAATAGCCATTTTGGCCACTGTCTCGGATTTTGACAAAACTAAATTCGTTGGATCCGCAACAGTGAATTATTGTAAGGTTTCAAGTTTCGTAGAGATCAGACTTGTTGTTTGATCGTACGGACTCGAAACGCGTAGAAATCAATTTAATTGAATTTAGTTTGAAATAAGCCGATTTTAAAGCTAACTTCTTTATACGATGGAATTAGGACTTGAAACCTGTTCCATTGAGTTTAAAAATATCAAAAACATCTATTTTGATATATGGGATGACCTACTTTTGTTTCGGAAGCAGAACGGGCTTTTTGGGTCGTTATTGTCGTTTCGAACTAATTTGATATGTTGTTCTTTCTTATCGGGCCTTGTCCATATAAAGAGTTTTGTTCTAACCCTAGCAGCCTTACTATTTCTTATTCTATACGTATACCAACCTCTGTCTGTTCCTTCTTCAGTGGCAGAAACAAATTCCAAATACAAACCCTAAATCCAATTTCAAATTCAAATCGAAAATCAAACTTCTCAAAACCCTATCATATTATATATCGTTGGGAAGCTCTCGACAAGTGCAACTCAAATCTGTTGTTCGTTTTTGCAATCGGATTTTGTTTTGTCCGGAATTGGTCAAGACATTCTAAGCCATCTGTTTGGTGGTTGATGATCGGCGATGGATCGACGAATCACGGGTACCATCACGTGGAGGGGACGAGTGGACGGCATCTGTGCCATTCGTTTGGTAAATTAATGGTTGGATTGACTACAAAAATTCAATTAGGGTTTGACACAAAATGGCGGTGGCTGGTTATACGGCAGCGTCGATCGATCTGGTGGATGATCGCAGGGGTCGTAGGCCATAGGGAAGGTCAGCGGTCGATTCGGTGATGATCCAGGCAGGTGCGGCGTTGAACTGGTGGCGGTAATGTCGAGCTTCGCGTGTACGATCGCGTGAGTACGGCAGCACTAAGGTTGGAGATGGAACGATGATGACGTGTAAAGGTTAGGGTGTGTTGTTTTTTGTCTTATTTTAATTTGATTTTAAATTTCAATCAGTCTAACATACATATCTTTTGCATACGGATTCAGATTCATGCGCGGTTTGTTCCGCTGGGATCGTATCAAAATTCCAGAAATTTTAGAACTAGTTTGGATGAATTTTGAGACTTTTCAATTTTAGGCCTTATTTTGGATTTTAAATCGATTTTAAATCAAAAGGTGAGTGTTTTAACCCACTCACAACTACTAATTTGTCTTATGTTGGTTTAAATAAATTTATGATGAGATTAGAAATTGATGGTTGATGTTTGGTATATTTAAATAGTCATTCTAGTTAAATATGACTTTTATTGCATTTAATTGTTATTTAATATTGAATTTAATTACCAATTGAATACCTGTTGATGATAATTAGTTAATTGATGTTATTTATTCATTGATTGAATGGTGATTGTGATGGATGTTTAATTGTTGATATTGGATGATCGAATGTTTTATTTATACTGTTATAACGCTGCAAGTTCCTTTAGTTATTGCTAGGAAAATCACTATGGGTTGAAATGATACATATCTGAACGATCTATAGATTAGGGAAAAATCGTTATGGGTTGAAATGATAAACTCGAGCAATTTTTTGGATTTTGAACTTTATTCGGGATTACGGGTTGAAATGATATATATCCGTAAATATAAAATATTTACAGATTGAAATGATAAATATCTGTATCACTTGACCATAGGGTCGAAAATTATATACGGATACCGGATTGGTTAAATTAAATGATTTTAAATCCTTAAAATTTGAATTTAGTTAAATGATATTTTGAAGAAAGTTTGACTTATATAAACTGAATTATTTTTGAAAATGCCAGTTTTAAATGTTGAAACTGGAATTGGTTTAAATTGAAATTTTAAAGTTAGATTGGAAGTATAAATGAAATTTATAGAAATTGAGTTATTTAAATATTTGAATATTTAAACTTCGAAATCTGCTAAATTTGAAATAGTTTAAATTTATAGTTCGAACATGGATTTGAAATCGATTTTGATTAAATGGTTTTAAATATGTGTTGAAATGAAAGAAATAGTTTAATTTGATATTAATTTCAAATTTATTATTTTAATATAAATTGTTTAAAGATATATTATTTTAAAAATCCTGATTATTAAGATTTCAAACTATTAAAACAATTTAATCTATTTTAAACTATTTTAATTTATTTTAATCTATTATAATCTATTTAATCCAATTTAATCTATTTTACCTATTTTAAACTAATTAATCCATTTTAATCTATTTTAAATTATTTAATCTATTTTAAATCTATTTAATCTATTTTAAATTTATTTAATCTATTTTAAATCTATTTAATATAATTTAAATCTATTTTAATTTTATTTAATCTATTTTAAATCAATTTAATATAATTTAAATCTATTTAATCTATTTAATCTATTTAAACTATTTTAATCTATTTTGAAGCTATTTTAGAGTATTTTAACTATTTAAAATTTTTATTTGAACTATGCTAAACTATTTAATCTATTTATAACTATCTAAACTATTTTCTAAATTTCAGACTGTGTAAACTGGAAGTGTTTATATTTAAATCTTCGATTTAAAACCGAATACGATTAAATGATGATATAACCTAAGTTGGGATTTAAATGACATATTTGAGGAATACAATGATTTGAAATTGAGGGTTTAACTTATTTTGGAAGTATGATTTCGAAAGTAAATATGATTTCAGAAGTGATAGGATTTCAAATGTGATATGTTTTCGAAAGTGAATATGATTTCGAAAGTGATTTTGAGAATATTGTATTTTGATATCAATTATGAATCGGTTTTGGAAATGTAAAAGAACCATCCGGTGTGAAATAAGCGATTGGTTGTTAAGGAGACTGGGATCGGATATTGTCATACTCTCTGCCAATACCGAAAACCACTTTGACAACTGTGTACATGGTGGAGATTCCAGAATGAAGTAGGATTGTTTGGCGAACGATTCTGTATGAGGTATTTACGTAGCCCTAACTCCCGTGAGTCAGCTTGATGTGGCTAAAACAGGAGCTATACCGGGCCAAGTGAGGTCGCTCCTCCTATCGGGCATATTTCTTTGATACTATATTATGACTTTGTGATTGATTTGGTGGCTACCCCTTGATTTTGATTATGGTAATGTGTTCCGAGGTGGGCGGTAGTAGCTGCTATGCATTACCACCAGTCCGCAAGTGCAAATGGTAGAATCCTACCCTGGCATTGCCTCGCGTGCTGTGTCACATGCCTTATCGCGCCTTCTACGAGTTTGGTTTGTACCGTACCTATGGAGTGCCCTCTGATAGCCCTCTAGTTTATGGAGGAATTACGGTACTTTATAGACTACATGAATATATAAAATGTGTTAAGGGGGATATTGGTAACGCCTTAATGCTATTTTAATACTTTACTTTATTGTAGACACTATTGTAATAGCGTATTGTACTATGTATGTAGACATTTTAACGGATCCTTGAGAGATGGAAATCTCGAACATCTCTTAAGTTATTGCAATCATGTTGACACTGGATAGAAGATGTCAAACCCGTAAACATCTCTGATGCCATTACACTCACATTTATTTACTATTGATTTAACTTACATAAGATCTTTTAGTTCTAACTCGAGTGTTTTATCTTTTCAATTCGCTCGGGTCAGTCTGAGCTTTTCGGTGTATCGAAGACTGCTTTTCTGGAGGACGAAGACGGAGATTTGTATAATATTATTATTTATTATATTTATCCCACTGCATTATTTATTATTATTACTATGTGTACTTTGATTCTATATTGTAAAAGTGTAATCAAATTTTATTTGTACAACAGCTTCATAAACTATTTATTTGATTATTATATTTTGTCATTCTGCTGTGAGATTCTGTGTTTTGTTTTTCCTTCTTTTCTCTTCTTTTCTTATTTACCCCATAACAATTCTCTCTTTTGAATGGTTTGAGTTTGACATGTGTGGTTAATTGTCGATTTAAACCATCCAAAAAGGTGGTTTGTTACATTTCGTATCAGAGCTTTGGTTTAGCGATAACTTAGCTTTGTGGGGATCTGACTCATTAGAAATAGGGTAGTAATACCTTAGAATGAGTCGTTGAGTGTGTATATATGAGAGAGCGTATTTGTTAGTGTTATAAATGTTTCTATATTGTGTTAATTTGTTCTGTTTAGTATTTATAAATTTTGGTCGATACATGGGACACTATGGCATAGATAGGGATTTCTAAACACTTAATAGGGCAGATCGACACAATATTGTTTTGAAATATAGGTAAATGAAATAATTTTTCCTAGTATTATATTTTGTATATAAAAGAATAATCTTTGTAAATGTATATAATGGTATATGATATGTTTGTTTGTTAGGAAGTTAAATTTTATAAATATTAGGTGTAAAATAGGATTTACAAGTAAAGTAAATATAAATTGGAAAATTGAGAACTAAAGTTCCGGGTTTTTGAAAATTTCTTTCAAAAGATTTTGGAATATGATATTAGTATTATTTGGAAGTATTTTCCGATATAAATATTTCAATATGATTTAGAAGAAATGTTTCAAAGGAATTTTGGAAGGAAATAAGTTCTGTACTCTCCTCTCTGTCGCTTGAAATGAATTCGGTGATGAGTGCACGCATTATCGACATTAATTTTCGAGTTTCAAAGTGGGAAGACCGCTGTAGTAGTTTACTACATATTTGTTTTGATAAACAAATCTTAATTTTAATTTCCAAATATGATTTGATATATATAAAAGATATGATTATATATATATTATTTTAAATTGATTGAAATGGAATCTGATATCCAATTCTTAAGTTTTTGTAAATTAGAGATTTTAATTATTGTAATGAATGAAATTTTGACTATATTAATAATTGGAAACTACTAAAAATGAAATATATAAGAAATTAGATACTAAGTGATTAATGGAATATATAAGAAAGTGGGTATTTGTGAATTTAAATCAAAAGGATATGAAAACTTAGAAGATGATAAAGGATGTAATTATTGAACATTTGTTAACTAAATTAAATAAGATAAATCTGTGTAACATTCAATTACATTTTAAAAGACATATATAACTCAGCAAAATATTCAAAGTTGAAATGTTAATAGAAACATGTAATATTATACAAGTAAAAACTTAAATAATGAAAGTGGTCAATAGAATTATTTCTATAAATAAGAATTCTGATGTTATAAAATGTGACGCCCTACCCTGAGACCCACATTAACAAAGAGTATTACTAGGTAATGTCGTCTACTAATGCGGAGAATAGGGTTGGTTAGGAGCGACCATCTATAGCCTTGTCTTAAATATCTATTGAATACGTCGACAAATGCTATATATATTTTCTATCTCAAGTGGATTGACATATCCAATAAATACTTAATACAAAGCCATAGGTGGCTATAGAATCTATCAGAACAAAATACAACAACTAAAATGCAATACACATCATAGAACAGTAGATCATCACATATATATATACACATACAAATACATCACAGAGTATACAAAATGATACATGTCAAGTGGTATAGCGACCATAATATACAAGCGAGTCAAAAGAATATACATAACAGTGTAGCAAACAAAAAGGACTACACAAAAAGCTTTAACAAAAAGAGCTAGCAAAATAGTCCATGCAGAAGCAGAATAGGCTAAGTCCAAACGTACCTAACCCGAAACACCTCGGTCTGACCCGAGTATAAATACACAGGTCAGTCTATCAAAACAAATCAGTTTACAAGGACAAGCAATAATATGAGCATAAGGATAAAGTGATAATATTCCCAATTGAGAATGGACAAATAAAGTGTATGGTTACTTCATGTGATGAATGGTATCACTACACAACATATAATCTCAAAAAAGATAAAATAACCCATAAAACACTAAAAGTAGCGAGCCTCATATCATCGGCATTTCATAAAACATCAATTATGGTTAGGGGAAAACCTAAACCCGCCATCTTGGCAAACCAAAACATGCACAAAGAGATTCCATCTCAAACGTGCCATAAGGAAAATATATCTCCAAACAGGAGAATAAAATCTCAAGTAAACGCCAAAGGAAATCTCATATATTGTCGCCAAAAGGCAAATCTCAATAACGCCAGTGTAGGCTATTCAAATCTCAAAAATAGAACTCCCAAGAGTTCAAATTCCCGAAAGGTAATCGCCACAAATATATATCAAATGGTTCAAAGGACCCATTCCGAAAAGGGGCGATACACTAGGGAAATTAGTCAAAGAAATCATCTCAAACGTTTAGCACGTGCATGTGGTCAAAGCCTTGCCAAGTACTGTTATCTCAAATAAGTACCTCGCCCGAAGGCAAAACATCACAATGATAAAAACGCCGCAATGGCAAATGTCTCGAAGAAAAATACGCCGCAATTGCAATGAACCGAAGGTCCGGTACTGGCACGCCGCAATGGCAAATGTGTCACAAACTCTCGGATAGGAGCTCGAACAGTGTTAACGTGTGTCCCATACCACACGTTTTCTCTAAACGGTTTACTAACTGCTAGTAAATTTCACATTCAAAGCAGTAAAAAGTTTACCACATCTCATCGGTAAACTCGACTCGAAGGTCAAAACGATCAAACGGACAAGTTGGGAATTAACTGATAAGATAAACACATGTGTCACATACCACGTGTTTTACCAAACCGTTTAATTCTCCTTCTCATTCGCTCAAATAGTGCAAAAACGTGTTATATATATATATTTATATATATAATAATTTACTTTGGAAAACGAGCTTTGAAAACCAATTTACGAAATCAATTTGAAAACCCTATTTGAAAATTTCTCTTATTATAGAGAATAATAGATTTTATACTTGAAAATACTTTAAAATATTATATAATAATTATTTTGAAATGCCCATTAATTTTAAAAATCATTTCAAAAAGGATTTTGAGAAAACCATGCTCGAAACGAACAAAAACAAGGAAATTCACCCAAACCAATATTCCAATTAAAATTCAAATTAAATTCAAATAATTCAAAATTGAATTTCAAAATCTCCAAAATGTGGCTAGTCTATTTACAGACATCATGGCCTATAATCATCATAAAAAACATGACGAATATAGTTGGAAAATGAAGCAAAAGAAAGTCGAAAACATCAAAACAAAAGAGGAGACAAGGCAAATTTTTGCCTTTGCCAGCTCGACCTAGGTGGGGTGGCAGTCGACTTAGCATACGAACTTTTTCCAGTTCGATTTCCAGGGTTTTTGTTCAACTTCCAAAGCAAATTTCAACATGCAAACGATAGTATTTTTCAACCAAAATTTACAGAGATGGAGTTCAACATGCAAGCTATCAAATGCAAGAAATCCGGCAGTATTTCATTGCCCGAATCAAAAGTTATAATATCTCAAAAATGCAACAGAAACTGATTATAAACAAGGAAAATTCAACTACTGGAAATAATGAACAGAAGCTAATTTTTTTCACAGTTTCAAGCTTTGGCACTTTTGTTTTTGCTAGATTATGAGCTTATACAACTCACCCTGCTGATAGATGATAAAAGCTCAGATTTTTAATGCAAAGAGGAAGCTTTTGGCAAGATTGGAGCTTTTATGAACCTGTAGGAAGCAAATATAGGACATGCAAACAATATACAGTAAAAATTAAAAAGAGTTTTACTATAACAAGAATTTTGTGATGAAATTGTATTATTTGGAGTTGTATACCTTTGATTTATCTGTAACTTGCAAAAAGACTTGAATTTTGGTGAGTTTAATTGAAGATTGAGCTTGATTTTGGATAAATTGGTAAAGTGGTTTACTGACTTTGTTTTTAGGCTGAAGGAGGAAGAAGATAATATGAAATGAACGTACAACCAATTCCTTTTTCCTCTTTTCTTAACCAGGCTAAGAATAAATGGGCTAATTGGGTTTGATAATTAAAAGAAATAAAATGGTTGAAGGTTTAAATCAACACTTAACAAATAAATTTGTACATATCACATATACACATAAATAAAAATGCATTTCTCTCAAGTTTTACACAAGAAAAATGTGAAAACTTGTATACATATAAAATAATTTTATAATATATGTAAATATAAAAGTGAATATGCTTTTGTATTTTTTTATTTAGTCCCACATTATGGGATATGTTCAATCTCATGCTCCAAGACCTATTTATAAAGGAGCCTATGTAATGTAATTGAATCAATCAATCTCTATGTAACTGATATTAATGTGAATAACATTTTCTTCTCTCTCCTCTTTTCTAATGGCTTGTTATTTTTTTTATTTTATAACACGTTATAAGCACGATCTCTACAAAAAAAATTATAGATCTACAATTGTGATAATATATGAAATCAAATCTATTCTTTTCTAGATCCAATTATAGACCTTAAACGGTAAGTCATTTTTCTGATCTGATTGATCTAATCTTCCAAATCATTTTTTCTTTTTCTTTTTTTTTAAATCTCATTCCATTTTAGTTCTACTTCTTTTGATCTAAATCAACTGTCTTATTTTTTAGATTTTATTATATTAGTCTTATAATTTAGATCTTATATAGATCTAAACTTTGAGATCTCATTCTTATTTTGTTAGTTATTATATTTTAGATCTATTTTTATGATCTTATTATATTGTAGATCTCAATATCATGCTTATTTTTATGTTTTTGAGTTCAATTATTTTGGAATGCAAGTTTGAACTTGACAAAATTTGATATTGTTGATTCAAGCAAATTTATTGAATTTGAATTTATTTAGTTTGGACATGGATTTGAGAAATCAAACATGGTTGGTAAACTGAGTTTTCATTTTGAAAACCTTTTGATTTGATTTAGATTTGAATGAAGGCTTTGAAAATTATTTTGATATATGATTTATATTTCCAGAAGAAATATTTTATTGTTTCTTAGAGAAACAAATATAAAGGTAAATGTACCTAGAAGATCGTATTAAGTTTAGATCTAACATTGATTTTGATTTAACACATCTGAAGTGAATCGAAACATTAATAAAAGCTTACATGATAAGCTTAATATCTTCCTATATTTCCTTAAAAAAGGAAAAAGAAATAAAAATTGAGAACCTGCAGTTTCTATAATGATAAAAGGTTGAATTTCCATAAATCAGTGAATTACAAGTTTCCTCAAAATAAAAAACCAGAAGTTTTAACTAAAACAAAAGGAGGATCGGAAAATTTAATCGTCAAACAGAAATCGGTTTCGACAACAACCTGAAGTTGTGCAAAGAAATTATTTTAATAGAAGTTGTATAACACAAAGTCCAAGACCGGAAGTCTTGAACTATGAAAAGACTTTCTGATAAAGTTTTTAAGTTCGAATTCTTATAAGTATTTTTTTTAATTTGTCAAAATGTACAAGTTTCCAAAAAAAAGGAGAAGTTTACACAAATTTTGAGAACCTGAAGTTCATAACAAATTAATGAACTTGGAGTTCATGAATTAGAAACCCGAAGCTCTATTGAAATTGTGTAAAATGATAAGGTTGTACTTCTTGAAGAAGTTAAAGGAAATTAATAAATCATCATATGAGATAATGATGTTGCATTCAAGAGTACAAAAATCTCCAAATGAGTTATACCTTACCTTATATCTTCATATTTACATTATATTAACCAAATATCCTGAAGATATTATGTCATATGATATTTCAAACATCACCGGATTGAAAGTCACTATTTAGTCTTGGAAAGGGATGTTTATTATTTGGTATAAATTCAAATAACATTTCAATTAATATGTTGTAGTCGGTTTAAATTAGTTTTTCCAATTATTTACTTTCAATTATGGAAAAGTATACATGATCAATTAACAGGTTTTGCGTAATGCAAAGTCTAATTTCATTTCAATGAGTAACTGTAATTTAATTATTCTCTTTGTTGCTTTCTCATTAATAAATCTATGATAACTCAAACTTGAAGTTTGATTAGTACTATAAAATAATTAGTAGATCTGGTTTTTTCTAATCATAAAAAAAATCCCAATGTTTTGACAAATTACTTCTATGTACATATGGCTAGCTATTTAGTTATAGAAATACATTTTAACATTCTCTATAATAGTTAATTTATATGCCATAATATTTATATACACGGATGTGTGTGTTTATTAATCTCTTAAAGAGATGTTTTAGAGATTTATTTATATTTATATTGCAAAATCCAATATCCCAGAAGAGATGTTATAGGAATTTTATTTTTGTTACATTGCAATTCCTTAAAAGGAAACACTATATTCCCTGAAGGAATTTCATATAAAAGTTTCGAAGTAATAACAATAATTTTCCCTAAAATAAGGAAATTGTATACCAATATTACACTCCAGAAGTAGTGGTTTTATCTTCACTTCTTACTTTCATTTGGTGCATCTGATTTTGTTACTGTATTTAAAGTTTGATATGTCATTTCAAAGATAGTTACAACAAAAATCTCCAGTGGGGATGTTTTATGTAAAAGTAATAATTATGTAATTTCTACAAAAGAAATATTGTACATTGATATGGCATTCCAATAGTACATATATATCTCTAGAAGAGATAAATTCACTCCATAAGTGGTGATAATAAAATATCCCTAAAAGAGACTAATGAATTAGGAAATGATAACATATCTCTAAAAGAGTTGTTTATATATTTGGTAATTTTAATAAACCAAATAAATACATAGAAATTTGATTACGAAAGATCCTAATTTAGTTTAGATTAGATCCTAAAAGTTTGAGAGCTATGCAACGTGTATCATATATTTCATTATAATTATATCAAACCTCCTAAGTAGGTAAGAAATTAAATTATCTCTAGAATATATTGTTCTATGTTCATATGTCTAATTATATCATAAAGGTCATGTTCCTAGTTATTATTTCATAAGAAATATTACACGCATAATCATTTCTTGAAGAAATATCTTTAAATATTCTCCTGAAGAGATGGTCTATATTTCATATCATAATTTTCATGCAAGCTATACATACGGTCTTGAGGAGATCTGTATCTGTAACATTCCAAATATCCAGAAGATACTCTTATTATTATTTATGCTGTAATTTTTATTTTGCAGAACTCTCAAAAGAGATGTGTAGAAATGTCTATATGCAATTACAAATTATTCTTTGATAAGTAATCATAATTAATGTTCAAAACTGATATTTGAGATATAATTGAGGAATAAAACTTAACAACTTGAAGTTGCGTGTATATTTTGTTCGAACCAGAAGTTCGATATGGTTCCAACCCAAATGTTTTGTACATTATCATGCGGTTTTGATGGATTCACGTTGACATTGATTTATAAATAGAAATTAATAGTTTGGATTCTTGTAATAGTTTGTTCTAAAAAATTACTAATACAAATGAGAAAGAATATGAAAATTTATAATATGTGTAATACTTGGACGCACGTATACATCCATATATGTAAATATTCAACTAACAACCTGAAGTTTGTTATAAGCTCATCTTATAGCTTATGTATAGATAATATTTAGTGATTTAAAATTCAATCAACATAAATGTTGAATGACCTGAAGTCATGTATGTATTCAAATGATCTACAAAATAAGTAAATTGCTCTAATTGGCTAAATCAATGAATGAGAATAAACTCTAATAAGAAATATCAATTGAATGCATTTTATCAACTGATAAAAGAATTATCCTCCTATTATTAATATGTATGGTGTATTTGCTAGTAGCAATATCATAATGGATCAAAATGAGAATCCAAAGATGATTATTATTTAATGGGACAATGTTTGTCAACATTGAGAGGGAGGATAAAGGGATACAAGCTCATTATGATCATCGGTGTTAAATATTTGTTAAAATATACAATGATGCAAAATATTAAGTAACTTGAATAAATTATCAATAATATCCCTAGTAGACTTTCTCCAATATTGATTTGAATCCCTGAAGGATCAAAATGTGTAAACCACATCTGAAATATGGTTGAAAAATCAGTTCAAAATATTTTTGGAGTAAGTAACAAAGATGCCAAATAAAGGAGGTGAGTATTCTTGAAGAAACACTTAAGGGTGCTCTGAAAGAGATCCATGACATGATTGTCAAATAACCCTAGAAGTGGTTTAGGTACCTAAAATATGATAAATAAAGAGATCTCAATAAATCATATCTAGAACTGACAATAAATAATCATTGATTATAAATTTATAAATAATAAAGCGCTTATGTTTATAAATTATGTTTATAAATCGATTAAAGATCTTGGATTAGAGAAAAACATGATTGGCCATCATGAAATTCTCCTAAATAAGAAATGTGGACCTGTAGTCCACAAAATAAAATTAGAAACATGTATATAAAGTGGAAAAAGCACACTAAAATTATTAAAGCACATATAGTATCAACAACATGTTAAGTGCCATGGGCATGTTGTTTTTAGAGATAATTGAATTGATCGAAGCAATGAAAGTGTTTGAAACACTTAAAATACCCTAAAGGTATAAATATTGTTTAAATCATAAGAAACAATGAAATTATACAAATTCTTAAAGAATATAAATAACTTTGGTGGTTATAAAGAAGGTAAAGAACAAGGAGCGTAGATTACAACTTCTTTTAAGTATTGTCGTAATGAAAATCTTGATATAATTCATGATGAGTAGATTACTTCCTATTTTTAAGTATTGTTGTAACGAAACTCTTAATATCCATTAAAGTGGAAGTTCCGATATGCAAATACTTATTAAAGTATACAAATTCTTTAAAGAATATATATAACTTTTGTAGTTATAAAGAATGCAAAAGACATGAAGTGTATATTACAACCTTCTTCTAAGGATTGTTGTAATGAAAATCTTGATATACTTCAAGATGAGTAGATTACTTCCTGCTTTTTAGTAATGTTGTAATGAAATTTTTAATATTCATGAAAGATGTATAGTTGCAATACGCAAAACCGATTTGAAGCACAAAAATGAAAGCACATGAAGTATTTTTCATAAAAGTAGCATACAAAATGCATAAAATGCAAATCATATTTGGAAGAAACAATGTTAGAAAATTTGATTGTGTCGAAGGAAACTATTAATAAATTGTATTATTAATGAGATTCATAATTATGGATCCAAAAGTATCTATAACCTATTTGAGTTATTGAAAGACGAATACGAATTCAAAGGAAAATTTTAAATCAGGGGGAGCATCCATAAGTATTTTATAATGCACTCTTTTTCCTTAACTAAGATTTTTCCCATTGGGTTTTTATTAGTAAGGTTTTAATGAAGCATTATCTTGATCCAGAAGTATCAACTCTCCAGTAACATTTGAAAATAAGTTATAATGTACTCCTTTTCCTTATTTAAGATTTTTCCACTAGGTTTTTCTTACTAAGGTTTTAACGAGGCATTATCTTGATCTAGAAAATCAAACGTCTTTTCAAGAAATAACATCTCAAATATGTTATTTAAGTTAAATTGTATTTTTATCCTTGACTAAGATTTTTCCCATAGGGTTTTTCTTAGTAAGGTTTTAACAAGGCATTAGTTTGATCCAGAAGTATCAAGCTTCATTTGAAGAAATAAGAAAATAAAATATGTCATTGCACTCTTTTTCCATCATTAAGGTTTTTCCCATTGAGTTTTTCTTAGTAAGGTTTTAATGAGGCATTATTTTGATCCCAAAGTATTAAACTCTTTTAAAGGAATATCATTGTATGATATCTATGATTTCAAGTTGCACTCTTTTTCTCGTTTAAGGTTTTTCCATTAGGTTTTCCTAACAGAGGTTTTTAACGAGGCAATAGACAATATTCATAACGACTGAATGGATGTATGAAAGTAAGATAATAATGAGGGGGAGCAATTGTCATGGACGTTTCAAAAGGAATAATTTCTAGCTATCATATGAGCATCCAAGATTTTGAAGACGCATATTCTAATATATGTAAATATAAAAGTGAATATGCTTTTGTGTTTTTCTATTTAGTCCCACATTATGGGATATGCTCAGTCTCATGCTCCAATACCTATATATAAAGGCGCCTATATACTGTAATTGAATCAATCAATCTCTATGTAACTGATATCAATGTGAATAACATTTTCTTCTCTCTCCTCTTTTCTAATGGCTTCTTATCTTTTTTTATTTTATAACAAATAAAACATTTTCTATCATATAAAAAGATTATCTTATATTTTTAAAACATTTTTATTATTAAAATCCTTTATTTAACAAAAATACACCATTTGCACCAATAAATGAATAACACATTTTTTTTACTTCTAAAATTCCACAAAATTTATTTTCTCACTTAGAAAAATATTTCAAACTATTTCAAAACATTATTTATAGCCGAAACTTATTTTTAAACCAATTTGCACCTTTTATTTCAATAAACCACCTTTTAAAATTACATATTTCTTTTTAAAATTATTAAAAGAAGCAAATGGGCAATAATTAATATAATTATTGCATTTTCTCTAAAATGAAATCATTTTCATTATTTAAAGCCCATATTCCATTTATTATCACTCCAAACAAAATAGAATAAAGCTTGGAATTTCATTTTCCCATTTTAAATTCCAAAATCCATTATTTACCCCAAATAAAAAATTTAATTTCTCCAATTTTAATTTAATTTACAATATTAAATTATAATTATCATTATAATTGAACATTGAAAGGTAATCTCCAAACCATGGTTGTTACAGACTCTCCCCTTAACAAAATTGCGTCCTCGCAATTCCTAGAGAAGAATTTTTATTCAACTATTTAATTTCATAATTAAAAAAGAAAAGAAAATAAGCTTGAGATAAAGAGATATTCTCACCATCGCTATGCGAAGAAAGAAAACCGGGATATGAACGCTCGATAAACTCTCTGGTTTCCCAAGTGCAGTCATTGGGATTAGTGGACCATTGAACTTTAACGAGCGACACGTCCTTGTGTCGAAGGCATCTCACCTCCGAAGAAAGTATGCGAATAGGCTGCTGCACAACAGATAGGTCCGGTGAGATCTCAAGCTCTTGCAAACCTGAAGAATCGATAACAAAATCCGACTCTCGCAGACACTTCCAAAGCTGGGAGACATGAAACATGTCATGAATGCCAGATAAATGAGCTGGAAGTTAAACTCTATAGGTCACAGGGCCTATGCATCAGTAATAGGAAATGGTCCTATAAAGCGAGGAGCCAATTTCCCAGTCGTACTGAAATGCATTACCCCTTTAAGAGGAGAAACACGAATGAAAATGAGATCATCAACAGAGAACTCAAGAGGCTTCCTACGGTTGTCCGCGTAGGATTTCTGGCGGCTCTGTGCCTCTTTCATTCTCTGACAAATAAGAATAATCTTCTTAGAAGAATCACGAATATAATCTGGGCCAAGAATAAGCTTCTCTCCAGATTCCAACCAACACGAAGGTAATCGACATGGCCTTCCGTATAAGGCTTCGAAAGGAGCCATAATGATACTAGACTGGAAACTATTATTGTAGGAGAATTCCACAAGAGGTAGATGATCCTCCCAATTACCATCAAAATCTAGAATGCAAGCACGGAGAAGATCGTCAAGAATACGGTTCACCCGTTCATTCTGTCCATTAGACTACGGATGATATGCTGTGCTGAAATTAAGCTTTGTTCCTAAAGCTTGCTGAAGACTCTGCCAGAAATGACTCGTGAAAAGCGGATCACGGTCACAAACAATCGAACTAGGAACACCAAGAAGTCTCATGATTTCCTTGATATATAACTTAGGCAAATGAGAAGCACTCCTATCAGACTTAATAGGAATGAAATGAGCTAATTTGGTGAGGCGATCAACAATAACCCAAATGCTAGAATGGCCCGATCTCGAACGAGGTAGGCCATCAATGAAATCCATCGAAATCTGATCCCATTTCCATAATGGAATCTCTAGAGGCTGAAGGAAACCAGAGAAGGGTGCTGATGCTTGGCTTTGATAAGTTGACAAGTCATGCAATTATTCATATAACTCGCCCCATCGCGCTTCATGCCTTCCTAATAATAAAGCTGATGCATATTGGCATACATCTTACTACTGCCGGGATGAATGGTATACTTAGAACGATGACAGTCGTTAAGAATGTGATGTCGTAGTGCAGAATTAGAAGGCACAACTAGATGGTTCTTCTTACGAAGACACCTATAAGAATCAATACTGAAATCCCGCAACTCCTCATCATGGGACTCAGACTCAAAAATGTGGATAAGGTGCACAAGATCGGGATCACGCCGCTGAGCATCGGTAAAATGATCCAATAAACTAGGTCGAGCTTCCAAACTGAATAATAGAATAGGAGAATCAGAAGATGGAGCTCGATCATGAATATCACAAAGGGATAAGGTCTCCAAAACATTCCACTCGGCTAGCATCATAGGAACAATATGCGAATGTTTGCGACTAAGCGGATCAGCAACACGATTACCCTTACCAGGGGTATACTGGATATCGAAGTCATATGAGGCAAGGAACTCGAGCCAACGCTGTCGCCTCATATTGAGCTCCATCTGAGTGAACAGATATTTCAAGAACTTGTGATCGGTATAGAGAATGAAGTACTCGCCTAATAGATAATGTCGCCAAATCTTCAGGGTGAAGACAATGGCGGCTAACTCGAGGTCATGAGTGGCATAGCGAACTTCATTCAGTCGCAGTTTCCTAGAAGCATAAGCAACTACCCGATCCTTCTGCATAAGCATGGTACCGAGGACACATCCACTAGCATCGATGTAGACAACAAGATCATGATTCCCTTCGAGAACCACTAGAATAGGAGCATTAGTGAGAAGCTCCTTCAACCGCTGAAACGAAGCTTCATGCTTGTCGGACCAAATAAATCGAACGCCTTTCCGAGTAAGGCTGGTGAGAGGAAGCAAAATGTAGGAAAAATCCTTAATGAATCGGCGGTAGTAACCCGCCAATCCAAGGAAGCTGTGAATCTAATGAACATTCTTAGGCCTCTTCTAATTCTGGATGGATTCGATCTTCGAAGGATCGACCAAAATGCCTTCGGAGGAAATAACGTGGCCTAAGACTTAACCTTATTCTCCCAGAAGTGGCACTTGGAGAATTTGGCTTTAAGCTGATGACGACGAAGAGTACTCAAGACAATTCTCAATTGATTATCATGCTCGGCTTCAGACTTTGAATAAACAAGGCCGTTGTCGATGAACACAAGGACAAACTTATCGAGATATTCTCGGAATACTCGATTCATAAGATCGAAAAAGAAACCAGGAGCGTTCGTCAAACTGAACGGCATAACGAGCCACTCATAAGATCCATATCGAGTGCGGAAAGCTGTAAGAGGTATGCTATCTTTCGCAATTCGTAGCTGATGAAAACCAGTGGCAAGGTCGAGTTGAGAGAAGACCTTAGCACCACTCAATTAATCGAACATATCGTTGATCCTAGTCAACGGATACCTATTCTTGATGGTCAACTCGTTAAGCTTGCGATAGTCGATGCAAAGCCTAAGAGTTCCATCGGACTTCTTCACGAAGATGACCGGGGCACCCCACGGTGAAAAACTGGACTGAATCAACTGCTTAGACTTAAGCTCTAAAAGCTGCTTCTTAAGTTCCTCATTTTCCTTTGTAGACATCCTCGTGGGAGGACGACTAACTGGCTGTGCACCTGGAATGAGATCAATGCGGAACTCGATCGCCCGCTTAGGTGGCAAACCTGAAACAGGCTCAAATACATTAGAGAAATAACAAACAACAGGTATATGAGATATATCATCATCATCAACATATCATGAGTCTAGAGAATATAAAGCCACTTCGGAATTTTTCACATTTCGAAGAACAGGTGATAGCAGAGCAGACGAATCTGGATGTCGAAGATATAAAACTCTCTTAGAACAAATAATCTTGGCATCGTATCACACTAGCCAGTCCATACCCAAAATCATATTAAAACCCAAATAAGAAATAACATGCAGATTCGCACAAACCCAATTCTGGATGGCTTCGATCTTCGAAGGATCGACCGAAATGCCCTCGGAAGAAATAACGTGGCCTAAGAACTTAACCTTATTCTCCCAGAAATGGCACTTGGAGAACTTGGCTTTAAGCCGATGATGACGAAGACTACTCAAGACAATTCTCAAGTGATTAGCATGCTCGGCTTTAGATTTCAAATAGACAAGGATGTCATCGATGAACACAAGGACGAACTTATCGAGATATTCCCGGAATACTCGATTCATAGGATTGACAAAGAAAGCAGGAGCGTTCGTCAGACCGAACAGCAAAACAAGCCACTCGTAAGATCCATATCGAGTGCGGAAAGGTGTAAGAGGAATGCTATCCTCCGCAATTCGTAGCTGATGAAAACCAGTGGCAAGGTCGAGTTGAGAGAAGAGCTTAGCGCCACTCAATTGATCGAACATATCGTCGATCCTAGGCAACGAATACCTATTCTTTATGGTCAACTCGTTAAGCTTGCGATAGTCGTTGTAAAGCCTAAGAGTTCCATCAGACTTCTTCACGAAGACGACCGCGGCATCCCCATGGTGAAAAACTAGACTGAATCAACTACTTGGACTCAATCTCTAAAAGCTGCTTCTTGAGTTCCTCATTTTCCTTTGTAGACATCCTCGTAGGAGGATGATTAACTGGCTGTGTGCCTTGAATGAGATCAATGTGGAACTCAATCGCCCGCTTGGGTGGCAAACCCGAAAGAGACTCATATACATTAGAGAAATCACAAACAACAGGTATACGAGATATATCATCATCATCTCGTGAGTCCAGAGAATATAAAGCCACTTCAGAATTATCCACATTCCGAAGAACAAGTGATAGCTGAGCAGACGAATCTGGATGTCGAAGATATAAAACTCTCTCAGAACTAATTATCCTGGCATCGTATCGCACTAGCCAGTCCATACCCAAAATCATATCAAAACCCCAATAACGTGCAGATTCACACAGAAAGAAAAGCCACATAAAACAATCTCAACATCATCACAAAGCATGCTAAGGGTTGCAGATTCCCCGATAGGATTCACAATCCTCAATGAAGTAACAAGGCATGAAACATCCAAAGAAATAACATCAACGAGCTCTTTCAATACGAATGAATGCGACGCACCCATATCGAAGAGAACTCAAATAGAACGATCATGGAATAAACTAGAGCCTTCAAGGATAGAAGGAGATGTACCTCTACGTTGAGAAGACCCTCCAGAAGCATCCACTACATTCAGCTTGCCAGACTGGGTATTACTAGAAGCAATGTGACAAGTGGCAAGACGGTGGCCTTCCTTCTTGCAATAACGACAGAAGAGAGGATTAGGACAATCACGAATCATGTAGTCAGGAGAACCACAATTGAAACACCCCTTCCGAGTAGAAGGTGTTCCACTAGGCTGAGAACTAGGATCAACAAACTTCTTCTTCTTCCGAGGAAAAGACTTCGGCTTATGAAATGGGAACTTCTTCTTATTAGGGTTCTTGCGAACCTCGGCCTCATCACTACTATCGCACTCCTTCTTGACAGCTTTGAGATGAAGCACCGAGTCAACCAAATCCTCTAAAGAAAGCTTAAGCTAGAGCATCAAAGACTTCTTCAAATACTTCTTAAGACCAAAGACAAACTTCAGATTCTTCTTATAGGGAGTGCTGATGTATTCAAGACCATACTTAGATAAGGCCTCGAATGATGAAACATAATCAAAGATGGAGGACTTCCCTTGCTTCAACTCAAGGAAGCGACGGGCCAATAAAGCTTTCTGAGATTCAGGAATGAACTTGAGCTCGAATCGTTCCCGAAACTAAGTCCAAGAAAGAGTAGACTCATCGAGCTCGGTTATGACAAGCTCGTACTAGTCAAGGGCATGCTCTTGTAACATGCTAGATGCTACGAGAACTCTATCGTGGTAAGAAAGATCCATGCGAGAGAAGATGCGCTCACACATACGAATCCAAGCTTGGACCTCTAGAACGGACTCGGAGCCTTTGAACGGCTTTCCTCCGAGATGAGAGAAATTACTGCACATGCACGCAAAGACAGACTTGCGTGGAGGAGACGATGGAGTAGGAGCTAGAGGCTGAGTGCTCCTAAATAACTCCATAAACTAATTGGTAGACATATAAACATCGTCCAGATGGGAGCCACTAGACTGCCCCGCATCCGAGCGTCGTCCTCTACCTCTTCCAGCCATTAGCTGAAAGTTACGATAAGATAAAGATTATTCATAGGGTAGATAGCATTAATTCAATAAGGAATACTATGGAATTAAAATGCATTCCTAGACGTATTCCCAAACTTCTATCTACCCAAAGGACAAGAAAAGGTCAAAGGCACGATGATTAAGGGATTCATAACACTTGTATTACGCTTAGATGTATCGTAATATGTGCTTCTGTTCTGTATTTATCATAATTTGTTCTGAACTTAGCTCTGATACCAAGCTGTGACGCCCCACCCTGAGGCCCACATTAACAAAGAGTGTTACTAGGTAATACCGTATGCTAATGCGGAGAATATGGCTGGTTAGGAGCGACCATCTATAGCCTTGTCTTAAATATCTATCGAATACATCGACAAATGCTATATATATTTTTCTATCTCAAGTGGATCGACGTATCCAATAAATACTTAATACAAACCCATAGGTGGCTATAGGATCTATCATAAAAAAATACAACAACTCAAATGCAAAACACATCACAGAACAGTAGATCATCACATATATATACACATACATATAAATCACAGAGTATACAAAATGATACATGTCAAGTGGTATAGCGACCACAATATACAAGCGAGTCAAAAGAATATACATAACAGAGTAGCAAATAAAAAGGACTACACAAAAAGCTATAACAAAAAGAGCTAGCAGAATAGCCCATGCGGAAGCAGAATAGGCTAAGTCCAAACGTACCTAACCTGAAACACTTCGGTTTAACCCGAGTATAAATACACGGGTCCGTCTAGCTAAACAAATCAGTTTACAAGGATAAGCGATAATATGAGCGTAAGGATAAAGTGATAATATTCCCAAGTGAGTAGGGACAATTAAAGTGTATGGTTACTTCATGTGATGAATGGTATCACTACACAACATATAATCTCAAAAAAGATAAAATAACCCATAAAACGCTAAAAGTAGCGAGCCTCATATCATCGGCATTTCATAAAACATCAATTATGGTTTAGGGGAAAACCTAAACCAGCCATCTTGGCAACCCAAAACATGCACAAAGAGATCCCATCTCAAACATGCCATAAGGAAAATATATCTCCAAAAAGGAGAATAAAATCTCAAGTAAACGCCAAAGGCAAATCTTAATAACGCCAGTGTAGGCTATTCAAATCTCAAAAATAGAACTCCCAAAAGTTCAAATTCCCGAAAGGTAATTGTCACAAATATATATCGAATGGTTCAAAGGACCAATTCCGGAAAGGGGTGATACACTAGGGAAAATAGTCAAAGAAATCATCTTAAAAGTTTAGCACGTGCATGTGGCCGAAGCCTTTCAAAGTACTATTATCTCAAATAGGTACCTCGCCCGAAGGCAAAACGTCACAATGACAAATACTCTACAATGTAAAATACGCCGCAATGGCAAACGTCTCGAAGACAAATACGCCGCAATAAACGAATAAAACATTATTTTCTCACTTAGAAAAATATTCAAACCATTACAAAACATTATTTATAGCTAAACCTTATTTTTAAACCAATTTTCACCTTTTATTTCAATAAACCACCTTTTAAAATTACATACTTCTTTTAAAAATTAATAAAAGAAGCAAGTGGGCAATAATTAACATAATTATTGCATTTTCTCTAAAATGAAATCATTTTCATTATTTAAAGCCCATATTCCATTTATTATCACTCTAAACAAAATAGAATAAAGCTTGGAATTTCATTTTCTCATTTTAAATTCCAAAATCCATTGTTTATTCCAAATAAACAATTTAACTTCTCCAATTTTAATTTAATTTACAATATTAAATTATAATTATCATTATAATTCAATATTGAAAGGTAATCTCCAAACCAGGGTTGTTACATAAAATGTTATAAACTTAAGTTAATAATTTGAAGTGCTACTAAATAAATTTAATAGAAAAAAGAACATGGTAAGTAAATGGTTTAAACTTAAGTTAATGATTGAAGCCATTTATAAGTAAAAGTGAATAGTAAAGATGAATCTTATATTAAGTAAATGGTTATAACTTTATATAAGGATGAAATGAATGTGAAAAAGAAATAAATATTGATGGTGAATTTAATTGTAAAAAGGCTTACATAATAATGGATAATCAAATAATCGAAATGGAAATAACTTATGTAAGCAATGAATGTAAAGTAATGAAAAGAAATTGGCATTGTATGAATAAATGGGAAGTGAATTTTTGTAAGTAATGAATATAAATTAATATAAATAAGCATTGTATAAACGAATGAAGAAAAAAAATGAACAGTAAATAATGTGAAAGAAGATTAACATGAATAAACCTAATTGATAATTGAAATTTTTGTTTGTTTTGGCTTATGGATGTTTGGAAAAGGATACTTCAATTGTATAAAGATGTATAAATAATCTATTAAGTTTTATCTAAGACTGTTGAGTGTATGGTATAGTTAGTAGTTTATTTATCATTTTATACGATTAAAATTTTCTGAACCCGAACAACCCATTTGTTTGGTTGTTATGGATGGATGGCTGATTACTTTGATTGCATACGATGATTGTATGGTTTTGTTTGCAAGTGACTATCGTTATGTTGTATTGATTTGTTTGTTATAAATTGAAACAACTTAAACATTTATCTTTTACATAAGTATTAACTTCTTTGGATTGTATAAGTGAAATAAAGGTTATGGAAGCAATAACTACTGCTTTTGGTTTCATAAATAAGCGTTGTTTGCCCGACAGATAGGTACGTTTTCGGATTATGGTTTCCTAGCGATATTATATTGTTTTCCCGGGGTTTGGGATATTTATTTTGGAATATGATATATATATGGTTATTATTGATATTATTATTTCTCCCCGACCTCTCCGTACAAAGGAGACTCTGCCAAAAAAATTCGTGAATTTTGGACTTAGATTTTTTTTTGTGAAAGTGGAAATGTTTTTCACAGTTTTATTGAACTTTAATATGAAGGATTTAATGGTTTATAAATTGATATATTTTATTTAAATTATTTAATTATGTAAATTAATTAATTGTAAATTGAATACTTTGAATAAGACTTATTAATTCCTTTTTTTCCTTTTTCGAGGACGAAAAGTTTTGAGTGGAGGAGAGTGTAACGACCCGTAATTTTTCGATAATTAAAATATTGAATTTAATAATGTTTTGTAATTTAATATTGGAAGAAATTAAAATTTATGATTTATTAATAAGAATAATAACTAGAATGAAATTTAATAATGTTAATTTAAAGCAATTGATAATTATTTTAATGAAATTTCAATTTATTGAAATGATTGTAAACATAAAATATGGTTATAAATTGCAAATAAGGAAATAAACCAAATGTTGAATTAATTGATGAAATAATATGTAATTAATTATAATTGGATAAAGTCAGTGTTTTGTAAGTAGATATAAAATTTGTTTGTAGATAATAAACTTATAAATGTAATTAAATTAAGTAAAAGTTGACAATTGTTAATTGTTACCCACTTATTTAATCTATTGAATTAAATTAGAAATCAATTGCAATTAATTGTGATTAAATATTGCATTAATATGAGTTAAGACGATAACTGTAAAATGTGAAGGTAATAAAATGTATAATTAATGAATTTACCGTTGAAACTGAAAACTGTAACTAGTGTAATATTTAACACTGAATTGATATGGAAATTTGTTTAAAAAGATTATAAATGTCTAGGTAATAAAAAACAATAAAATTTGTTAGTTATTAGATTTGAAATTAAAAAGTGATTTAATTAATTTAATAATAATTTATTTAATTAGCGTGAAAATAGCCATTTTGGCCACTGTCTTGGATTTTGATGAAACTAGTTTCGTCGAATCCGTAACAGTGAATTATTGTAAGGTTTCAAGTTTCATAGTGATTGAACTTGTCGTTTGATCGTATGGACTCGAAACACGTAGAAATCAATTTAATTGAATTCAATTTGAATTAAGCCGATTTTAAAGCTAACTTCTTTATACGATGGAAATAGGACTTGAAACCTGTTCCATTGAGTTTAAAAATATCAAAAACATCTATTTTGATATATGGGATGACCTACTTTCGTTTCGGAAGCAGAATGGGCTTTTCGGATCGTTATTGTCGTTTCGAACTAATTCGATATGTTATCCTTTCTTATCGGGCCTTGTCCATGTAAATAGTTTTGTTCTAACCCTAGCAGCCTTTCTATTTCTTATTTTGTACGTATATCAACTTCTGTCTGTTCCTTCTTCAATGGCAGAAACAAATTCCAAATACAAACCCTAAATCTAATTTCAAATTCAAATCGAAAATCAAACTTCTCAAAACCCTATCATATTATATATTGTTGGAAAGCTCTCGACAATCGCAACTCAAATCCGTTGTTCGTTTTTGCAATCGGATTTTGTTTTGTTCGAAATTGGGCAAGACATTCTCAGCCATCCATTTGGTGGTTGATGATCGGCGATGGATCGTCGAATCGCGGGTACCACCGCGTGGAGAAGAACAAGTGGAGGGCATCTGTGCCGTTCGTTTGGTCAATTAATGGTTGGATCGACCGCAAAAATTCGATTAGGGTTTGATACAAAATGGCAGCGGCTGGGTATACGGCAGTGTCGATCGACGTGGTGGATGATCGCAGGGGTCGTAGGCCAAAGGGAAGGTCGGTGGTCGATTCGGTGATGATCCAGGTAGGTGCGGCGTTGAACTGGCGGCGGCTGTGTCGAGCTTCTCGTGTTTGATGACATGAGTATTAAAGCGCTAGGGTTGGAGATGGAACGATGATGACGTGTAAAGGTTAGGGTGTGTTGTTTTTTGTCTTATTTTAATTTAATTTTAAATTTCAATCGTTCTAACTTACATATCTTTTACATATGAACTCGGATTCACGCGCGGTTTGTTCCGCTGGGATCGTATCGAAATGCTAGACATTTTGGAACTGGTTTAGATGAATTCTAAGACCGTTCAATTTTGGGCCTTATTTTGGATTTCAAATCGATTTTAAATCCAAAAGTGAGTGTTTTAACCCACTCACAACTACTAAATTGTCTTATGTTGGTTTAAATAAATTTATGATGAGATTAGAAATTGATTGGTTGATGTTGGTATAGTTAAATAGTCATTCCAGTTAAATACAACTTTTATTGCATTTAATCATTATTTAATTTAATATTGAATTTAATTACCAATTGAATACCTGTTGACGGTAATAAGTTAATTGATGTTATTTATTCATTGATTGAATGGTGATGTGATGGATGTTTGATTGTTGATATTGAATGACTGGATGTTTTATTTATATTGTTATAGCACTGCAAGTTCGCTTAGTTATTGCTAGGAAAATCACTATGGGTTGAAATGATACATACCCGAACGATCTATAGATTGGGGAAAAATTATTATGGGTTGAAATGATAAACCCGAGCGATTTTATGGATTTTGAACTTTATTCAGGATTGCGGGTTGAAATGATATATATCCGTAAATATAAAATATTTGCCGATTGAAATGATAAATATCCGTATCACTTGACCATAGGATAGAAAATTATATACGGACACCGGATTTGTTAAATTAAATGATTTTAAATCCTTAAATTTTGAATTAAGTTAAATGATATTTTGAAGAAAGTTTGATTTATATAAACTGAATTATTTTTGAAAATCTGAGTTTTAAATGTTGAAATTGGAATGAGTTTAAATTGAAATTTTAAAGTTATATTTGAAGTATAAATGAAATATATCGAAATTGAGTTATTTAAATATTTGAATATTTAAACTTCGAAATCTGCTAAATTTGAAATAGTTTAAATTTATAGTTCGAACATGGATTTGAAATCAATATTGATTAAATGGTTTTAAAGATGTGTTGAAATGAAAGAAATAGTTTAATTTGATATTAATTTCAAATTTATTATTTTAATATAAACTGTTTAAAGATATATTATTTTAAAAATCCTAATTATTAAGATTTCAAACTATTAAACTAATTTAATCTATTTTAAACTATTTTAGACTATTTAAATCAATTTAAACTATTTCAATTTATTTTAATCTATTATAATCTATTTAATCCAATTTAATCTATTTTACTTATTTTAAACAAATTAATCCTTTTTAATCTATTTTAAATTTATTTAATCTATTTTAAATCTATTTAATATTTTTTAAATTTATTCAATCTATTTTAAATATATCTAATATAATTTAAATTTATTTAATCTATTTTAAATTTATTTAATCTATTTAATATAATTTAAATCTATTTAAACTATTTTAATCTATTTTAAAGCTATTTTAGAGTATTTTAACTATTTATAAAATTTATTTTAACTATGCTAAACTATTTATAACTATCTAAACTATTTTCTAAATTTCAGACCGTGTAAAGTGAAAGTGTTTATATTTAAATCTTCGATTCAAAAGTGAATACGGTTAAATGATGTTATAACCTAAGTTGGGATTTAAATGACATATTTGAGGGATACAATGATTTTAAATTAAGGGTTTAACTTATTGTGAAAGTATGATTTCGAAAGTAAATATGATTTCGATAGTGATATGATTTCGAAAGTGATATGATTTCGAAAGTGATATGTTTTCGAAAGTGAATATGTTTTCGAAAGTGAATATGATTTGGAAAGTTATTTTGAGAATATGATATTTTGATATCAATTATGAATCGGTTTTGGAAATGTAAAAGAACCATCTGGTGTGAAATAAGCAATTAGTTACTAAAGAGACCGGGATCGGATATTGTTATACTCTCTGCCAATATCGAAAACCACTTTAACAACTATGTACATGGTGGAGATTCCAGAATGAAGTAGGATGGTTTGGCGAACGATTCTGCATGAGGTATTTACGTAGCGCTGACTCCCATGAGTCAGCTTGGTGTGACTAAAACAGGAGCTATACCGGGCCAAGTAAGGTCGCTCTTCCTATCGGGAACATTTCTTCGATACCATATTATGATTTTGTGATTGATTTGGTGGCCACCCTTCGATTTGGTTATTGGAGTGTGTTTCGAGGTGAGCGGTAGTAGCTACTAAGCATTACCACCAGTCCGGAAGTGCAAATGGTAGAATCCTACCCTGGCATTGCCTCGCGTGGCATGTCACATGCCTTATCGCGCCTTCTACGAGTTTGGTTTGTACCGTACCTATGGAGTGCCCTCTGATAGCCCTCCAGTTTACGGAGGAATTACGTTACTGTATAGACTACGGGAATATATAAATTGTGTTAAGGGGGATATGGGTAACGCCTTAACATTATTTAATACTTTACTTTACCGTAGACACTATTGTAATAGCATATTGTACTATGTATGAAGATAGTTTAATGGATCCTTAAGAGATGGAAATCCCAAACCTCACTTAAGTTATTGCACTCACGTTGACACTGGATAGGAGATGTCAAATCCCGTAAACATCTCCGACGTCGTTACACTCACATTTATTTACTGTTGACTTAACTTACATATCTTTTAGTTCTGACTCGAGTGTTTTGTCTTTTCAATTCGCTCGAGTCAGTTTGAGCTTTTTAATGTATCGAAGACTACTTTTCTAGAGGACGAAGACAGAGATTTGTATACTATTATTATTTATTATATTTATCCCACTGCATCATGTTGTTCCACTGCATTATTTATTTATTACTGCTGTATGTACTTTGATTTTGTATTGTAAAGGTGTAATCAAATGTTATTTGTAGAACAATTTCATGAATTGTTTATTTGATTATTATATTTTGTCATTCCGTTGTGAGATTCTGTGTTTTGTTTTCCTTCTTTTCTCTTCTTTTCTTATTTACCCCATAGCAATCCTCCCTTTTGAATGGTATGAGTTTGACATGTGTGGTTTATTTCCGATTTAAACCGTCCAAAAAGGTGGGTCGTTACACTTAGTTTAGTATGCGACGATGACTTAGTGTGCTCGACTTTGTAAACTGCGAGCTAGGGTTGAGGCGAGAAGGTGATAAATGAGGATTTAGGCAAATTGAAGGCCGTGGTTACATTGCACTTCGAGGAGCACCTTCCGACTCCAAAGAGACAGGCTCCAACCATCTCAGGGGCAGTGCGTCATTTTTGTTACAGTGAAGGGCTATTGATATTGCGATTTGACTCAAGGGGTTTCTACTGAAATGGAAGGTATGAACTTTATGGCGATTATTAGAGTTGTTTAGCATAGGCGAGGCAATCTATGGCGAAGGGAATCAAAGTCTGACCTAGGCATAGTTTATTTGGGGGAATTATCATGATTTTAAGGAAGCGGTTGGAGGTGTCGAAGGGGGTGCTGATAGGTCAAGCGTGGGGAGCGAAGTCCGATGGCGTGGTCGGTTTGGAGAATTGGCAAGTGGTTCGCCATATCATTGCAAAACGTGCACGAGAAAGGAGCGATATCATGGTGCATGAATGGGGAGAAGAAGATGATGAAGGAGTGGATTAATTTGGGTAAGTGATTAATTAACGGTAAATTAATTTATTAATTAATTTTTAGAATTTCAAATCTTATATAAATCGTATCTTGTTCATATGAGGTCCGATTGAGGCACCATTTGCGCTCGTAGCAGAATTCTCTACGTCTGAGATCGATTTAGGCTTGGGTGAGTTTATGCACCAATTGATTGTACAATTATTATGTATATAACTATTTTGTATTAAAATATAAATTGTATAACAAGCAATTCAAGTTATTACTTTTGGACTCAGCCTTGTTTTGTAAAAAAGTGACAATATTATTATGGAGTATAATCTTTTTTTTTATCATCTTTAACATGTATCATGGCCCAAACTGCTTGTTTACATGTTTGATATCATGTTGTGAATGTTTGGAATAATAGTCGTATTAAACGTGCTTTCAAATCCCTGATAATTGACATATCTTAAATTGGATAAATTGTGGTATATTGTGGAAATATATATATATATATATATATATATATGTATATATTTGGGCTACACACGTTTTGGTGTGTTTGACATAAAAGGATTGGTTTGGACATCTATGGAAATTGAAAATGGAAGTTGTAAATATTAAAAGCGAAAAGTTGCGATGGATACACTTTTAAATCGCTGTGATCAACGATTTTAAAGTTAATTTTGGAAGACATCTTAGGGCTTCTTTGTATTTGTAATAAGTACCATATGCGTACTTATTATCGGGAAAATATCAAGGTTTAAATATATTATTGGAAATCATTTATGGGTTTTTGAAGAGATGGTCTTAAAATTTTAAAACAGATTTTAATGATTTTTAAATAAATGTTTTTAAAATGTAACATAAGTATTTTAAAGTATATTTTTGGTATTTATATGGTTTTAAATTTTTTTAAAGATTTTATTTCAGAATAAAAAGGCTTTTATATTAAATACCTTAATAATGGTTTATGGTGTTTTATTAAATATGTTAGTTTTATAAATAAATAAGTATGTGTGTGTCTCTTTTTAAAGGTATTTAGTATATTCAGAAGTTTTAAAAGATTAAGTTTAATATTTTAAAAAAGAATATAAAAGTTTTTTGGATTATAACACTCACGTTATAATGGATTGTTTTATAAATTGATTAAAAGGGTATAGTACCTTGTTTAATAAATGGAGAAGTACTTAAAGCTTTAAACGAATGTTTCAAAATAAATAGCAAGTATAAAAGTCATTTTAGGTTTATAGTAATGATGTTGGCGCAGCATTTGTTTTAACTTATTTAACTATACTTTTGAAAAGTAATTGGATCTTTAAAATGGAGTTTTAAAGATAATGGAATAGTGAAGTGTTTTAGGGTTTGTTGTCAGCAATTTTCTAGTAAATTTTTAAAAAAAATCCTTGAATAATATTTTAAAGTTGTAAAATATTGTTAAATGATTTTTAGAAAATAATTAGATCTTCAATAATGAGATTTTAAAGTGAATAACAAGTATGAATTGGTTTTGGATTTGTTGTGGCAATGTGTTGGTAATATTCGCCTTTAACCCATTTTGATTATACGTATGAATGTAAACAGATCTTTGAAAAAGAATGTTTTAAAGATAATCATAAGTGAAATGGTTTTGGGCTTGTAGTGATGAAGTTTGAGTAACATTTGGCTTAAGCCATTTGAAATTGATTTATGAATATACTTATACGATTGAGATAAGTATATGAATACTTTTGAGAGTATTGAAACGTGTCTAAACGAATATGGAAGTTTAATTAAACAGTGAAGTTTAATTAATAAGTGGAGTTTTATTTATAAAGAGTTTATTGAGTAAAATGAGTTTTACGATTAAAGAGGTTTTGAATTAATATAAGATGGTTAATTAAAAAGGGGATTAGAAGTTATTTATATAACTTGATCATGCTTGTGTGTTTCGATCGTGATTTGTATGTTACTTGTTTATAGGTAGTATATGGGAATTCGTTTCCCGTATGCGATTATTCTCATTGTTATTTGATTTGACCAAATATACTCTAGAAATATTTAGAAGAAACAAGAGAATTATATGGTACAGTTATCTTCGGTGATGCTATACTGTACGTATAAACTCGTTTTGCTCTTCTAGGAAAAATGATAAGGAAATCTATAACGACCCGTAAATTTAACGTGTTTTAATAACGTTATTAATTGAAATTTTGCGAAATTTCAAACGATAAAATTTTGAAATAAAAATTTAATATTAGGAATACGTCTAGTTAAACATAGCAACTTGTAAATTTTTGTCCGAAAATATGAAAGTTTATTTCGCGCGTAAATTCACTTCAATTTAATCAGTTAAAAAGCGATGAAATTAAAATGTTTTCGGAACCTAAATATTTTTACAAAGAAAAATTCTAAACCATCTTCTGAGCAAGATGTCAGTTTGTCATTTTTCCAAATTCGGACATCTTTGGCTCCGTCGATCTTATTTTTCAGCGTTTTTCTTGCATTTTTCGTAGTAGAAAAATTCGAATTTTTATAATTCGATCAAATCACTAATACCCGTATGCCGTTTTGATCGTCCCAGCGTGCTGATCTCCACAGATAGTCATTGGTGTGTTTTAAAATTCGGTATTCGATGAAATCGATATAACGATTTATCCTACCGGTATCAAATTTCAACTGATTGGTTCCTTTGTGCCTTTTTAATTTCAACCGTACAAACCCAATAGCTATTTGCATTTAATTTTTCTAGAATTTGCGGTATGACTTTTCCATTCCCAGTGGTAATTACTTTTCTCTAGCTTCATTTATTGGTCTTCGAAATAATTATATCAGTTAGTTTACTATGCAATAAAACATGCTCTGTCACTTTACACTTTCTAGCTTCCCTTCCACCATTTTCCTCTCACATCTTTTGGCTGCACGTTCACTTCTCTCCCTTCTCTTTCTCATAGCCATGCTTTAAATGAAAAAAAAGAAAAAAAAAGTGTGATGTCCAAAATTTATGAACAGCACGTTCTACTCCCCTCATATTCTCCTTCACCCATACATTCCCTTCCTGCTCATGCAAAACCCATCACCCAAAGCAACACGTCCCTTTCCTCTAACTGCGAGCACTTTTTCCCCTTCGCCAGCTCGCCGCTGCAACCCATGCCTCCGCCCAACCACTTCCACATGGCAGCCGATTCCACTCAACGGCCTGCCAACCTAACAGTCGATCCCTATCTTCTCATCTCCTTCTTGCCATCTCTGCCCTTAGCTCCAACACCCTATGGCCGAACAAAGCCCATGCTTCCCGTGCCTTGCAGCCACCCTGATCTACGCCTCAGAACCCAGTCATCTTCGGGCAGCAGTACGTCAGTCGTGCCTCCCCTTTCCACCCTCCAGATCAACCGCTCCAACCCAAGACAACCACATCTACCCCTCCTTCCTCCCCTCCCCTCGACTTCCGCCCGAGCCACCCACACCTCTGATACTCCACCTTGCGACAACAGAACACCCAGTCATGCGGCACTTCCCTTCATCTCCTCCTTTGCCTAACTTCCATTCTATTTTATTTGCAGGTATATAAATTATAAATTGTTAAAGTATTGTTTTACTTTTGGTTTTTAAAACATAAACAGTTATATGTTTTGTTAAGTTACATATAGTTTATATTATAAGCCTGTTTTGTTTTGGTGTAAATTTGTTCAATTGTTTGAAAATAAGTCAAGTGCAGGGACTCTGTTACATATTTAAGTATATATAGGTGTGTGTATGGTTACAGCCGTGCCTACTTATATCTTATAATTATGTTTCAAATGTTTGTATTATATGTTTATTTGTATACGTATTAGTATATGTTGATAAAGTGTGGTTTAGGTGTCAGTCCATATATATAAGAGTTTGTATACGAATATATATAGTTATCTATAAGTTATGTGACTCTTGGTTTATATTTATAAGTTTATACAAGTTACCTTATATGTATTAGCTATTAGTTATATATACCTATTTATTTAAATTTAAGTGGTGTGAGTTTAGAATATGACTTCATATATGAAATTTGTTTTATATATATATATGCTCACTTATACCATTTTTGTCAATCCAATTCTAATTTGAATTCGTCTATTCCGTTTATCAGCTTTGTCGTCAAAATTCGCGTTCAATCGTGCTTCGTTTTGGAATTTGTGCTTGGATTTGTAATTCGATTTCATCGTCAAATCCTCTCTAGCCTCGAAAGGTGAGCACTCACTCACGATTAACGTTCTTTTATTTATTAAATTTGATTTCAATTGAAATATGCTGCTGTAGTTAATTACACTGTTATATATGCTATTACCTATATCAGTTCATCTGTGACATCTGACACCATTATCTGTTAATTATTTATGCGATGATAATATAGTTTGGCTGATAATTGATTGATTGTTGATGTTTATATTGGACATTAAATTGTTAATGTTAAAATGATAAATAGTATGCAATTGAAATTTATATAGGATAGTTAAATGTTAAATTTGATTAAATGACACTTGTATAATATGACCCATTTAACTGTCAAAATTTATTGACACGTAGGATTTGTTTAATTACATCTTGACCACTGAATGTATGTTGTTAAATTGATGATGGCTGAAATTGTAATAGATGACAAGTGAAAACCGTAATGTAATAATCTTTAATCTACATGAAATGATAGTGTAGATTCTAGAAATAATTATGTTAATTTGTACAAATAACAATGCGAATTAATACGGTTATTTCGGGATTATTTGAATTGATTATTGGATTGTTATTGTTTGTTGTTATTGGTTGTTTATTTACTTTGACACCATCCCAGTTACACCGCAAGTTCCCTTTGATATGTTTGATTTTAAATTGAATTGGAATCGGGTTGAAATGATAAATACCCAAATTAAACATTGTCCTAGGATAGAGAATTAAATAAAACCCGATTGGTCAATAATTTGATTTAAAAATAAATGAAGATTTTATTTGAATAAACAATATGGTTTTGAAATGAAGATTGAAATTTGAATTTTTAATGAAAGGAAAATGTTAATATTTAATAATCTGAAATAAAATATTAACAATGTAATTGATGAAAGAATGTTATTTAAATTTGAGAAATGATTGAATTAAGTTTGAAATTATAATTAAGTTTGAAATTGTTAAAGTTTGAAATGATTTAATAATTAAATTTGAAATTATAATTAAGTTTGAAATTATTAAACTTTGAAATTATTTAATAATTAAGTTTTGAATTATTTAATAATTAAATAAGATTGAATTATTTAATGATTAAATTGAATTGAATTCTTTAATAAGTGAAATTGGACTTTTGGATAAGTGAATTTACTTCGTAAATAATTGAAATTGAGTTTTCTTTATTAAGTAAGTTTTGGAAAATTATTTAAGAAAGTAAATAAGTGAAATTGAATTTCTTTAACAAGAAATGAAAATGTGATATTTTTGTAATTAATATAAGACTTGTAATCGAAAGAATTGATTTGATGAATTTAAGTTAATTCAAAATTGTAAGTTTTGATTTAATGAAGTTGAACTTAAGAAATTGATTTAATGAATTGGAAATTTAATAGAAATTGTTTGAATGATAAAGTAACTTAACGAATATTGAATGAAATCGATAAATGAATTTAAATTGATTTAAATGTTAAATCAAATCAATTTAAATGATTTCGGAATGAACTTATTTACGAACTTGAATCAATATTTGAATTGTTTTAAATAGAAATTGAAATTGAATTATAAGATTTTGAAATGGTAATTTGGAAGTTTTGAAACGTAAATTATGGAAATTGATTGGGAAAGACAAATGAATTGTTGGTTTACGAATTCTATTTGAAATTGAATTGTTTTGGTTTTGAAATAAATAAACGACCAATCGGTGTAATAATTACGAAAGTTATTAAAGAGACCGGAATCGGTTATGGACATACTCTCTGTCTAAACCGAAACCACTTTAATAACTATACGCGGAGTGTGATCCAGAATGAAGTGGTTGGAATGATGTACGTGATGACTGAAGAAAGAGAACGATAATGGATAGCCTTGACACTTGTGTCAAATTGGAAATGACTAAAACAGGAGCCGTGTCGGGCCAATGGAGGATTAGCTACCTCAAGTGGACACACTTCTTCGAACTACTCGTTACTTGTTGTCGATTGGTGCATCCTTGATTTTGGGAGTGTTGTTTCACGGTGTTGCGGGCGCTGCGGCATTGCGTTCTCACCAGTCCGGATCAGGCAAACGGTAGTATCACTACCTTGGGTATTGCCTCATGTGCCTTGTCATACTTGTATTCCCTTTTCGCGACCACTACGAATCTATTTTGTACCTTTAGTATATGGATTGCCCTCTGGTGACTTTCGGTTTTGGGGAAACTACGGTCTTGTATATGCTTTTGGGAATAAAAATGTGTTAAGGGTGGAATGGGCCATGACTTAACACTATTTTGATATCTTTATATTACTGATAGACATTATCTACTTATCGTACACTACTACATAGTAGATAGTTTAACGGATCCTTAAAGGATGGTTATTCCAAACATCCTTTAAGTTACTTGTATTTCAATTGCTATTTCACTTGAGTTGGATTTATTAATATAAGAATGTTAATCCTGACTTGAGTGTCTTGTGTTTTTGCTTTACGCTCGGGTCAGACTGAGTGTACCAGTATTCGAGACTCACCTTTGGAGTTGGAGCTTTGCTTGAAGATCCAGCCATCTATTCTGCTTTCAGTATTCGATGATTCCAGTGATGTATTCTGATTTGTATCTGATGTATCGTATTGCTCTTCCGTTGTATCTGGTTTAACTCTGATGTAACTTATACATTTATATAGTAGCTTCATGAACTACTATCTCTTTTATTTTCGCTGCAATTATTACTCTGTGTCTGTGATCTATGATTATTTTATTTACTGTATATGTTCAGTTTTGCCAAATTTAAATTAACAACGCGGTATTTTGAGCAATTCAATTCCGGCATGAGTGTCTACCTATACACTTATAATGGATGCGAATGGTCTAAATACCGGGTCGTTACAGTTGGTATCAGAGCTTTGGTAGCTCTAGGCAAAACTCAACATATAGGGTAAATGTATTTACAGAATCACTCTCATTCGAGTTTCAATCTCTTCCTTTTGACTCGATTCCTTTGAATTTTGGAACGTTCCCTACGTTTCCTAATTTCCTTCGTGTCCCTCACTATTCGTCTTCTTTCAATTCTGGAGCATCACATAACTCCACTTCGAATGACCCTTATAGTGAATCGGCGGTCTCGCCAAACTTCGAATGATTTGTAAAGGGGTGAAACTCCTTTATAATAGGCATCGATTTACCGGAGATTTCTGTATCCTCGGCTTACGATGCTATTTATTCCCTGCTATACCTAAATTCCATCTCTTGAGATCGAGTGTTGATTTACCTCAGAATTCAGCATCGATCTTATTCTTGAAGTTACGGACGACCCGGTTAAGGTTGCCCGTGAATTAAATAAACTCATCCATCTCCTGATTGTCGTAATTGAATTATTTATCTTCTGTTTCAAACTTATTTTCGAATCAAAATTCTCTTTGATTTGATTTCCATCAAAATTTGAATCGCTATACATGTTTTGAAATCTATATTTTGTATCGTCGAGCGAGGAAGTGTATTTGTAAATTTATATTTCAAATGTTTTAAAATATATTGTGTTGTTTGAGTTGTTGATGTTGATTTGGGTTTTCGATCGATTCGTCTGATCAACGCTATCGATAGGATTTCCAAAACACTTAAACAGAGCAAACTGACACAATATTGTTTCCAAATTTGATAAATAAAATAAAAGTTTTGTATGATTATATTATATATAAATATAAGTTTTCTAAAATTAAATTGTTAATGAATTTGTTGTCTGAAAATAATAATATTTGATTTTCATTTATTGTTTCGTAAACCATTTACTATTGCATAATATAAATAAATGAATTTATAAACTTGGTTATAAATTGATTGGAATTTGGAATGAATTTAATTCAAAAATTTGAGAATTTATTAGTTCCGGTAATTTCGAACTTTGGTTTTTAAAATTTTAAAGTATATATTATTGAAAGTATTTTCGAACAGAAATCGTTTTCAAAGAATTTTTAAAATGTTGAAATCAGTGCTCTTCTCTTTGTCGCTGGAAAATAATTTCGGTGATGGCGGCCGCATCATCGACATTCATTTTCGAGTTTCGAAGTGGAGAAACCATTCTGTAGCTTTGCTACGGTTTTGTTTTGAAAAATAAAATAATATATATATATTTTTTGATTTGAATTTCTTTAGTATATTTTGATTCAAATATATATAGGTATCTTATTTTAAAATTTAATTTGATTGATATAAATATATGATATATAACTCTAAATTGTTTAAAGTTAATCGGAAATTTAATTCTTAAATTTTGTTAAAGGATGATTTTAATTATAAATAAAACCAAAATTTGGAATAAATATTTAAACTTGAATAATTGAATTTGGAAAATTTTATTCAACTGCATTCTAATACAACTTACCTAAATCATTTAGAAGTTGAATAGGTAATTTGATAATATATAACATAAATTGAATTTATAAATAAAATTTGAGTGTTTAAAATAAATGTTATACACTAAATTTTGATTATAAAGATGTTAATAGAGTTAGATAAGATAATAAGTAAACTCAGTCAATAATGAAATAAATTTGTTTTGAAAGAATTAATAAATTGAAATTTGATCAACATATGAAAATACCTTGAATTTAAAAGAAATTAATAGATACAAATTAATTTAAATCAAAACTTTTATGGTTTAAATTAATTTATATGGATTAAATATATGTGATTAGATATATTAAGTAGAATAAATTTAACAATAATTTGGAATAAAGAAGAATTTAAAATTTCTGAAAATATGATTATAATAAAAGACTATTCAAATTTATGGTTTTAGAAATTGTAAACTGAAGATAATTGGATAATAAGATAATGAATTTAGAAATAGTTGAGATTGATTTTAGTGAAATCAAATGGATTAAATCAATTATTGAATATCAATTAATTTAAATTTGAATTATATGGTTTAAATTATTTGTTATTTTGTATTTCAAACCTGTTTTCTTTCTGGTTGTTTCTATTCTCCTACCTCGTTCCTTTTCAGGGACGAAAAGTTTTGAGTGGAGGAGAATGTAACGACCCGTAAATTTAACGTGTTTTAATAACGTTATTAATTGAAATTTGCGAAATTTCAAACGATAAAATTTTAAAATAAAAATTTAATATTAGGAATACGTCTAGTTAAACATAGCAACTGGTAAATTTTCGTCCGAAAATATGAAAGTTTATTTCGCGCGTAAATTCACTTCAATTTAATCAGTTAAAAAGCGATGAAAATAAAATGTTTTCGGAACCTAAATATTTTTACATAGAAAAATTCTAAACCATCTTCTGAGCAAGATGTCAGTTTGTCGTTTTTCCAAATTCGGACATCTTTGGCTCCGTCGATCTTATTTTTCAGCGTTTTTCTTGCATTTTTCGTAGTAGAAAAATTCGAATTTTTATAATTCGATCAAATCACTAATACCCGTATGCCGTTTTAATCGTCCCAGCGTGCTGATCTCCACAGATAGTCATTTGTGTGTTTTAAAATTCGGTATTCGACGAAATCGATATAACGATTTATCCTACCGGTATCAAATTTCAACTGATTGGTTCCTTTGTGCCTTTTTAATTTCAACCGTACAGACCCAATAGCTATTTGCATTTAATTTTTCTAGAATTTGCGGTATGACTTTTCCATTCCCAGTGGTAATTACTTTTCTCTAGCTTCATTTATTGGTCTTCGAAATAATTATATCAGTTAGTTTACTATGCAATAAAACATGCTCTGTCACTTTACACTTTCTAGCTTCCCTTCCACCATTTTCCTCTCACATCTTTTGGCTGCACGTTCACTTCTTTCCCTTCTCTTTCTCATAGCCATGCTTTAAATGAAAAAAAAAAGAAAAGAAAAGTGTGATGTCCAATATTTATGAACAGCACGTTCTACTCCCCTCATATTCTCCTTCACCCATACATTCCCTTCCTGCTCATGAAAAACCCATCACCCAAAGCAACACGTCCCTTTCCTCTAACTGCGAGCACTTTTTCCCCTTCGCCAGCTCGCCGCTGCAACCCATGCCTCCGCCCAACCACTTCCACATGGCAGCCGATTCCACTCAACGACCTGCCAACCTAACAGTCGATCCCTATCTTCTCATCTCCTTCTTGCCATCTCTGCCCTTAGCTCCAACACCCTATGGCCGAACAAAGCCCATGCTTCCCGTGCCTTGCAGCCACCCTGATCTACGCCTCAGAACCCAGTCATCTTCGGGCAGCAGTACGTCAGTCGTGCCTCCCCTTTCCACCCTCCAGATCAACCGCTCCAACCCAAGACAACCACATCTACCCCTCCTTCCTCCCCTCCCCTCGACTTCCGCCCGAGCCACCCATACCTCTGATACTCCACCTTGCGACAGCAGAACACCCAGTCATGCGGCACTTCCCTTCATCTCCTCCTTTGCCTAACTTCCATTCTATTTTATTTGCAGGTATATAAATTATAAATTGTTAAAGTATTGTTTTACTTTTGGTTTTTAAAACATAAACAGTTATATGTTTTGTTAAGTTACATATAGTTTATATTATAAGCCTGTTTTGTTTTGGTGTAAATTTGTTCAATTGTTTGAAAATAAGTCAAGTGCAGGGACTCTGTTACATATTTAAGTATATATAGGTGTGTGTATGGTTACAGCCGTGCCTACTTATATCTTATAATTATGTTTCAAATGTTTGTATTATATGTTTATTTGTATACGTATTAGTATATGTTGATAAAGTGTGGTTTAGGTGTCAGTCCATATATATAAGAGTTTGTATACGAATATATATAGTTATCTATAAGTTATGTGACTCTTGGTTTATATTTATAAGTTTATACAAGTTACCTTATATGTATTAGCTATTAGTTATATATACCTATTTATTTAAATTTAAGTGGTGTGAGTTTAGAATATGACTTCATATATGAAATTTGTTATATATATATATATATATATATGCTCACTTATACCATTTTCGTCAATCCAATTCTAATTTGAATTCGTCTATTCCTTTTATCAGCTTTGTCATCAAAATTCGCGTTCAATCGTGCTTCGTTTTGGAATTTGTGCTTGGATTCGTAATTCGATTTCATCGTCAAATCCTCTCTAGCCTCGAAAGGTGAGCACTCACTCACGATTAACGTTCTTTTATTTATTAAATTTGATTTCAATTGAAACGACAATTGAAATATGCTGCTATAGTTAATTACACTGTTATATATGCTATTACCTATATCAGTTCATCTGTGACATCTGACACCATTTTCTGTTAATTATTTATGCGATGATAATACAGTTTGGCTGATAATTGATTGATTGTTGATGTTTATATTGGATATTAAATTGTTAATGTTAAAATGATAAATAGTATGCAATTGAAATTTATATAGGATAGTTAAATGTTAAATTTGATTAAATGACATTTGTATAATATGACCCATTTAACTGTCAAAATTTATTGACACGTAGGATTTGTTTAATTACATCTTGAACCACTGAATGTATGTTGTTAAATTGATGATGGATGAAATTGTAATAGATGACAAGTGAAAACCGTAATGTAATAATCTTTAATCTACATGAAATGATAGTGTAGATTCTAGAAATAATTATGTTAATTCGTACAAATAACAATGCGAATTAATATGGTTATTTCGGGATTATTTGAATTGATTATTGGATTGTTATTGTTTGTTGTTATTGCTTGTTTATTTACTTTGACACCATCCCAGTTATCACACTGCAAGTTCCCTTTGATATGTTTGATTTTAAATTGAATTGGAATCGGGTTGAACTGATAAATACCCAAATTAAACTTTGTCCTAGGATAGAGAATTAAATAAAACCCGATTGGTCAATAATTTGATTTAAAAATAAATGAAGATTTTATTTGAATAAACAATATGGTTTTGAAATGAAGATTGAAATTTGAATTTTTAATGAAAGGAAAATGTTAATATTTAATAATCTGAAACAAAATATTAACAATGTAATTGATGAAAGAATGTTATTTAAATTTGAGAAATGATTGAATTAAGTTTGAAATTATAATTAAGTTTGAAATTGTTAAAGTTTGAAATGATTTAATAATTAAATTTGAAATTATAATTAAGTTTGAAATTATTAAACTTTGAAATTATTTAATAATTAAGTTTTGAATTATTTAATGATTAAATTGAATTGAATTCTTTAATAAGTGAAATTGGACTTTTGGATAAGTGAATTTACTTCGTAAATAATTGAAATTGAGTTTTCTTTATTAAGTAAGTTTTGGAAAATTATTTAAGAAAGTAAATAGGTGAAATTGAATTTCTTTAACAAGAAATGAAAATGTGATATTTTTGGAATTAATATAAGACTTGTAATTGAAAGAATTGATTTGACGAATTTAATTTAATTCAAAATTGTAAGTTTTGATTTAATGAAGTTGAACTTAAGAAATTGATTTAATGAATTGGAAATTTAATAGAAATTGTTTGAATGATAAAGTAACTTAACGAATATTGAATGAAATCGATAAATGAATTTAAATTGATTTAAATGTTAAATCAAATTAATTTAAATGATTTCGGAATGAACTTATTTACGAACTTGAATCAATATTTGAATTGTTTTAAATAGAAATTGAAATTGAATTATAAGATTTTGAAATGGTAATTTGGAAGTTTTGAAACGTAAATTATGGAAATTGATTGGGAAAGACAAATGAATTGTTGGTTTACGAATTCTATTTGAAATTGAATCGTTTTGGTTTTGAAATAAATAATCGACCAATCGGTGTAATAATTACGAAAGTTATTAAAGAGACCGGAATCGGTTATGGACATACTCTCTATCTAAACCGAAACCACTTTAATAACTATACGCGGAGTGTGATCCAGAATGAAGTGGTTGGAATGATGTACGTGATGACTGAAGAAAGAGAACGATAATGGATAGCCTTGACACTTGTGTCAAATTGGAAATGACTAAAACAGGAGCCGTGTCGGGCCAATGGAGGATTAGCTACCTCAAGTGGACACACTTCTTCGAACTACTCATTACTTGTTGTCGATTGGTGCACCCTTGATTTTGGGAGTGTTGTTTCACGGTGTTGCGGGCGCTGCGGCGTTGCGTTCTCACCAGTCCGGATCAGGCAAACGATAGTATCACTACCTTAGGTATTGCCTCATGTGCCTTGTCATACTTGTATTCCCTATTCGCGACCACTACGAATCTATTTTGTACCTTTAGTATATGGATTGCCCTCTGGTGACTTTCGGTTTTGGGGAAACTACGGTCTTGTATATGCTTTTGGGAATAAAAATGTGTTAAGGGTGGAATGGGCCATGACTTAACACTATTTTGATATCTTTATATTACTGATAGACATTATCTACTTATCGTACACTACTACATAGTAGATAGTTTAACGGATCCTTAAAGGATGGTTATTCCAAACATCCTTTAAGTTACTTGTATTTCAATTGCTATTTCACTTGAGTTGGATTTATTAATATAAGAATGTTAATCCTGACTCGAGTGTCTTGTGTTTTTGCTTTACACTCGGGTCAGACTGAGTGTACCAGTATTCGAGACTCACCTTTGGAGTTGGAGCTTTGCTTGAAGATCCAGCCATCTATTCTGCTTTCAGTATTCGATGATTCCAGTGATGTATTCTGATTTGTATCTGATGTATCGTATTACTCTTCCGTTGTATCTGGTTTAACTTTGATGTAACTTATACATTTATATAGTAGCTTCATGAACTACTATCTCTTTTATTTCCGCTGCAATTATTACTCTTTGTCTGTGATCTGTGATTATTTTATTTACTGTATATGTCCAGTTTTGCCAAATTTAAATTAACAACGCGGTATTTTGAGCAATTCAATTTCGGCATGAGTGTCTACTTATACACTTATAATGGATGCGAATGGTCCAAATACCGGGTCGTTACAAAATCCATGTGCTTAAACGGTTAGAAGGTGATCTCCGATCTTATGTATTGTCTATTTATTTCCCATAGAAATGGAGTTGGGATTACCAGAAAATCGATCGGTTGGTTTTGGAGCACCGAGCAAGTGGGGAAGTGTAATTATATGAGATGACTTGGAACCTTAACCACTCCAAAACCATATACGCGTTCAATGCTTTGGAAGAGGTTCGTGATTGGTTCGTAATTGGTTCAAGATGTTGGAGTCTATGTAGAGATTCAAGATCCGGTTAAGATGCTCGAACACATGTAGTTGTTCATGATCTATCCAAGATATGGGAATATATGTATGATTCCAAGAACTGTTGAGGTATGGGAATCCATGTGTGATTTCAAGATCTGTTGAGGAATCCATGTGTGATTCCAAGATCTGTTGAGATATGAGAATCCATGTGTGGTTCCGAGATCTGTTCGATTTGAAGCTCATGTGGAAGATCTATTCGAGTGGTGACTCGTGTGCTATAATGCCAGATGTAGCCTTACCAGCGGATATAACTAAAAACAGAGATGGGATGCATAGCCATAGGGTTAGCAACCCACGCGGGTGCATGCAACTTCATCCTAGAGTCACTTACACATATGGATGCGGGAGTGGTGCACTTGGCTAGTTTGGCCAGCTATGTATTTCCTATGATACATTCATTGGGGATGTATGTTGCTTCGAAAGGATATCTCTGATCCTTGTGTAGTAGATCAGAGTCAACATTTATCTAAGGAGATCTATGAGGAAATCCAACACAATTAGCGAACATGCCTTAGTGGTTATAATTGTATACCTATTATTGTTGTGATGTACACTTAAACGCATCGCAGTTATGTGATTATTTACATTTCACACCTTAGACATATTATATTATCACTAGATTTTATAATAGAAATGATTTAGTTATCGTATGGTAAAAACCCCATTCGTGTTTATTTACGGCATGGTTTTATGAGATACCCTTATTTTGAAGGGTTTTACAAATATAATAATCCAAATGATTTCAGTTTCTCACGCGGGTTTACCAGACTGATTCGGGTGTTATACTCTTATAATGCTCGGATCAGCTCGAATATGGTTCCAGATTTAGCTATGGATCATTGGAGTTCTTTGAGAGAAGCTAGATGATTTACTACTGTACTTATTTTCCACTGCATTACTTGTTTTATATCTATCAACATTTGTGAGGATAGGCAGTTATAATTTTCCAAGCTGATGATATGTTAGTTTACTCTAATTGTTGTATGTATACCAAAGTTTTATTTTTGGTAAAGACCTTTTGAGGTATTACATACTATCGTTCCGCTTGTGAGATTCTGATATTGTGTTCTTCTTTCTTGTGTTGTATCCTTTTAGTTTTATTTTGCCCTAACATTCTATCTTTCTAGCACTTAGGTGCTCAGCACATGAATACATGGATGTATTAGTGTCAACATTCAGGGGTCGAAAAGCCTGAACGTTACAATCGCACCCAATATCGCTTACACCAAATCGAAGCCATTGCCTATATGATCCCAACGAATCCAATATTGCCTCCTCTCGAGGCCTGTTGCTCCGAAAAGATTTCATTAAAGAGGAAGAAAGGGTGGTAGCTAGGGCTGTTATGGTAATGGTTATCGTTACCATTTTGTAAATACCGTTACTGTACCTTTTTACTGGTAAACTAAAATTGTTTACCATTACCAATTAACCGGTATACCAATGACTAGTATACCGATAAACAGGTAACCGTTACACTAGTAGTGGTAAATTACCGTTTATCTAGAAAAATAATAAGTTGATATATTTTTACACTGAATGATGATTCATTATATATCTCATTGGGTCACTTAATAAAGGACATAGAAAAGAAGTGTATTTATTATCATTTGAGTTGAATTATTGAAATAAATTGAACTATTTTCTTGCTTCTAAATGCCCATAATACAACATCTTACATGAATATCAATGTATTATGAATGGACTGGAAAATTACTGTTACAGCTGGTTTTGAAAAAATATTCAAATGTTTTACCGTAAAAATGGTAAATTTACTGTTGCCATACCGATTATGCTGGTATACCGACTTTACTTTAAAATGGTAACCGATTGAGTGGTAATGGTATGGTAATGGTATATTTACCGTTACCATAACAGCCCTAGTGGTAGCTATGTTTTGCTAAAGGAAAAAAAAGAGAAATGATGAAGAGAATAAGGGTTGGGTGGTATTTATATAGAAAATTATATTGTATTTTATTCTCTAAATTAAGTCGTCGAACATTCCGAGCTTGCACAATCACACTGGACGTTTGATCGCCATGAAACTCGTCGATGCACAACAACTCATTATTCTGGTCCAATAACACTAGTTTCTTTAAAATCCGAGACAATGCCCAGAATGATAATTTTACGTGTTGATTAAAAAGATTAATTATTAAAATAGTTTTAATCACTTTAATTAAAAATTAAAAATTTACCATTACCATTTATTATTTAAAAGAGTTAAATAAGCTTTTAAATCATTTTTATATCAATAAATCCAAGATTTTAAATATTTAAATAATTCTGATATTTAAATATAATGCGTTCAAAATTCTAGGTCATTACATTCTCCTCCCCTTAGAATATTTCATCCTCGAAATACTGACATTAGCAACAGAACAATAATCATACACCAATACCTAACAATATTGCAATCACTGGCAACCAAAGAAACAATCACATAACAGTAAGAAGAGTCATTTCCACAAACTCTCTACAAGCCAACACACATAGTATACAAATATATTAAAGTTCGTACGATATACATATTTTATCCGTACGCAATATTAAGTCTGATCACTAGCACGATCACTTAAATTTCACTTTCGAACTAGTATAGATCACTTAATCTCCCTAGTGTGGACTCTGATTAGGTTCCTTGATTAAAAAACTTTGTTTTCCTTACATAACCATATGATATGATAGAAAACTTTGGGATTATATCAAAAATCCGTATCAAGTGTTCGCTGTCAAGAACCAAGTGAAAAAAAATCCTAACTCGGACCGATGTGAATCACCTTGAAATCCATATACTCGAGTCCTAGATCAAGAACTGGTATGCGAATAAAATGATCTACATACAACTTACATACTTTATTCTAGTTGGTTTCTTAACCATGCCAATTATTTTTCATTTTAATTCACATTCATTTTCTATATAGTATTCCTCATTTAATAATAAAATCATTTAAGAATCATTTCATAAAAATTTACTTCAAGTTATTAAACATTATATAACTTAAGTTCATGCTCGTATAATACTCCACTACTTCCTAAGAGTATATACAAAAACATCCAATTCATTTTACTTAACAAGTATGTTCAACAATTTAAAACTTGTTTAAATCCTTACCATATTTTCTATTCAAGAGTTACAAAAACTCAACTTTATATTTTTACAAAAATCACTTAGCTTCGAACTCTATACCAACTCGAAGTTTCCGACTGTCCAAAATTGCCAAAAATTCCATTTTATTTCAACTAATGAAAACTACCAAACAACATATCATAATAAGACGCGGAACCAAACTACCCTAATGCATAGGATACATGACTCCATAAAATATCCTAATAGTAAATTTAAGAGCTAAACATCGAATTTTATTTCAATCATTCTTGAAATGATAATATATACTTACACCTCTTTTTATATGAAATCATACTTTCGGAATTAAAATCAAAATTTGTTTTACCAAAACAACTTAATAGCAAAACTACTATGGTAGCATTCCTCACTTTGAAACTCGAAAATAAACGCCGATGATGATGCAGTCATCATCATGATTATTTTTCAATGACAGAAATGAGTTTAGTACTTTCTTTCTCTTTTAAAATCCTTTTAAAATATTTCTATTCATTAATACTTTCAAATAATACTATTATTATTTTCTCTTTACAAACTTTGAAAAGCAATTCCCAAAAACACCGGGATTTAAGTTCTTAAATTCTCGGTTTAAATCCTTTTTATTTATAAACTATACTTTATAAACCATATTTATATAAAGTTACTTATATAAAATCATTTTACAAATATTTATCTTTGCTCATAATTAAAGAAATAACTTTTATTAAAATTCAATTTTAACCGAACGTTATTTTCAAATGCCTTGTAGTCAAACTATGAAATTTAATTCATAAGGTGTTCGTTCCAATGTCCCCGTAATCACTATCTACCCAACCCATGCAAGCAAAAGGAAAAACTGCTCATAAACTGGTCGAGCACAACTAATCAAACAATAAATAATAATAATTGAATATTATCATTTCCTGACCAACAAACACATCATAAATAACTATATCAATTTTTTTTAAAAATCATACTTTTATACATAAAATATAATCCTAGATAAAATTATTTCATTTACAAATTTCAAAAACAATACTTTGTTGGTTTGTCTTGTTTAGGTGTTTAGGGATCCCTATCAATAACGTTAACAACATGTATTGACCAGAATTCATAAACCACTCAAGTACCAATCAATACCATGCAAAATATTTTATAACAATAACAAATACGCGCTCTGTAACGACCCGATATTTTCAACCATTCGCATCCATTATAAGTGTATAGGTAGACACTCATGCCGGAATTGAATTGCTCAAAATACCGCGTTGTAAATAAAATTTGGTGAATCTCAGAATATACAGTAAATAAATATAATCACAGATCACAGACACAGAGTAAAATAATGCAGCGGAAGTAAAAGAAATAGTAGTTCATGAAGCTACTATGTAAATATATCAGAGTTACATAAGATACAGCAGGAGAAAATAAAGTACAACAGAAGTCTAAGGATGACAACCAAGTACAAGCTAGATAGAACAACATAACTGGAATAGGTAAGACTAGATAAGCATATAATCTCCAACGATTCCAATCTCCAGAAAGTGGAATCCAAATCTGTGAATAACTCAGGCTGACCCGAGCGTAAATAAAAAATACAAACACTCGAGTCAGGACATACATACTTATACAATGTAAACAAACTCAAGTGAACTGTAGTAAAAGTACAAGTAACTTAAAGGATGATTGGGACCGCCTATCCTCTAAGGATTCGTTAAACTATTTACTATATAGTAATATACGCTATATACAGTAGTGTCTAATCAGTAAAGTATAATCATATAGAAAATAGCTTTAAGGGGATGGTGAACCTTAACGCGGTCGGATCTTTAAACCAAAATCGTAGTAAAGCTCGCTATGGTAGGTGACACGGCACAACTAGGCAATGCCAGGGTAGATATACCAATTACGCATCCGGACTGGTGGTGACGCATAGCAGCCACTACCGCCAACCTCGAACAACACTCCCAAATCGAGGGTGCACACCAAATCAATCACAAGTAATAGAATGTTATCGAAGAAGTGTGTCCAATAAGAGGTGCTACCTCCTTGGTCCGTCAATCGCTCCTGTTTTAGCCACCTTATGCCAACTCACGGGAGTTGGGTCCACGTATATACCTTAGGATCGTCGCCACCATCCTACTTCATTCTGGAAACTCTACCGCGTACACAGTTGTCAAAGTGGTTTTCGGTATCGACAGAGAGTATGTCCATATCCGATCCCGGTCTCTTTAACAACCAATCGTTATTATAACCTGTGGTTATAATTTAAAACAGTTTATACTTTAAAATAGAATATCATTTCAAATCCAAATCTTTATCAAAATAAAGATTTAATAATTCCAAACCATTTCAAGATATTTAAAACATCATATCATCTCAAAAACTTCATTTCAAATCATTTCCATATCAAAATATCATATCTTTCCAAAACTTCATTTCAAATCATTTAATATATCAAAATATCATATCTTTCCAAAACTTCATTTCAAATCATTTAATGTATCAAAATATCATATCTTTCCAAAACTTCATTATCAAATCATCATTTGAGTTCAAATACAATTATTCAACTTTAAATACCTTTTTAAAATTCAAAGATATCATTCATTTATTATCATTTCAAGTCACCTTTTAAATAGTTTATATTTTAATCAAAATAATTCATCTAAATCATTTAAAAGTGTAATTATTATACTTTCAAGTCAAGTATTCAATTTTCAAAGTTTCAAACCATTTTGAGTTCATTTGCTAAGTCAAAACCCCTAATTATTAAAATTTCAGCCTTTCACAACATTTAGAAAAAGCTGTTATAAGTTATATTTGAAACATTTTAATTCAGCAAAGACAGCACTTAAAAACTGCTGTTATATCTCATTTCTAGTTGAAAAATTAGTTTTAAACAGCAAGGACGGCATTTCCATAAATGCTGCGGTAGCTCAGATTTCAAAACAAAGGTTTTATTTGATTTTAACAAAGACTGCAGACTACTACAGCATTTCCAGAGAATGCTATAATAGACCTGAGTTAAGTTTTTGCCTATTAGTTCAACTACAGCAACTGCAGCATTTCAGAAATGCTGTAGTAGCCCTTTTATTCAATTTTTAGTGTAATTCAAAACCATAGCATTTCTGAATGCTATTAAAAGTGATTTCCAGCTTTTTAGTGTATTTCCTGCAATTAAATAACTTCATTTTAAACTCTTTAAACATTTTAAAAATCATAATTTAACATTAAAAATGTTCATTAACATATCATTAAACATTTTGATTTTTATTAAACCAATTTCTTATAAATAAATCCAAATTTCAATAATTCCACTTATTAGTTCAAGTGTATAATTTCCTTTTCTTCACTTTCAACAAATAAAGTTAACACTTCAAATTTAAATTACCATTTCATAGATTTAACTAAATTTCCAATTTTATTTAATTAATTTAAACCTTTAATTAAAACCAAATTTACATTTCTCAGTCAAGCTATATTTTAAAATTACAATTTAAGCATTCATTTATTTGACCACTTAAATTCATAGAAAAATCAATAATACTTTAATAAATTGCTTAAATTAAAATTTAAATCAAATTATCATATTTACCATTTTCCAAATATAATTAAATTTCCATTTTTATTCATATAACTTAAATATCATTTTAACCAAAATTCCAAATTCCAAACTTAAGTTATATTTCAACAATCCAATATAACCATTCATTAGTTACATTTTAACTCATAGAAAAATCATAATTTCTTTATTTTAAAACATTTCAAAATCTATTTAAATCAAATTTCATAAATTTATATTTTTAAAATACTTAAAAATATCCAAAACACTTTATAAAATAACCACGAGCCAGTATATAGTTTTCTAACCTAGGTCAAGTGATACAGATATGTATCATTTCAATCCGCAGTTTAAAAAGAAAAAATCCGGGTTCTATCATTTCAAACCCGCAATCCCAAGTAAAATAAATGAATTTGAAAACCGCTCAGGCCTATCATTTCAGCCCATAACGATTTTCCCTTATTCTAAAGTCCGTTCGGGTATGTATCATTTCAACCCATAGTGATTTCTATACTAATAGGGAACTTGCAGTGTGACAAACTGATAAAAAATAATAAAATAGCATGATATAACAGTAACATATGATATAACAGGTGTAATAACATGTAACGACCCGTATTTTTACGGATCGAAACATCATAAAACAGTTGACATTAGGTTGCATTGTTGATAAGTTGTCCATAGTCTAAGTCCTAGGTCGTAGAGTTGTTAGGTCGGAGTAGACGACCTAAGAAAGTGGAGCGACCTAAGGATTTTGGGATAGGTCGTATAGGAGTTGGGTCGTATGGTGGCTTAGGTCGTGGGGTAGGTTAGGTCGGTTGGAGCGACCTATAGGAAGTTGGCGACCTAAGGTAGTGGACGACCTAAGAGATAGCGACCTAAGGTTTGAGCGACTTAAGGAAAGGCAGCGACCTATAGGAGTTAGCGACCTACGGAATGAAGCGGCTTAAGGGGTTAGCGACCTAGTAGTTAGCGGGTTAGCGTAGTTTGGTCGTTAGACGACCTAAGGAGTTAAGTCGTGAGCTTCTGTGTTGAGTTAGGTCGTAGGCGACCTAAGTTAGTTAGGTCGTGAGCTTCTGTGTGTGTTAGGTCGCGTGTGTGTTAGGTCGTAGAAGCGCGCATGTGTTAGGTCGTAGGTCGCGTGGATGCGCAGATCTGGGTTAGGTCGTAGGTCGTGGAGTTTCGTTAGGTCGCGGATGCGCATAGGCTTGGGTCTGTTGGGTCAAAGTTTTAGGTCGTAGAGTTTCTTAGGTCGTGGACGACCTAATAGCGAGCAAACGACCTAAGTTTTTCCAGCCTATAAATACACGTCCATTTCTTCATTTTTGGGATCCGGATTTTGAAGCGACGAAGTGCTGCCATTTTGAGAGCTCGACTTCTACACTTCTTCACTTCTTTTCTCCACTTTAATCTTGTGATTCCTTCCATCCAAATCGAAGATTCGAGAGCTTAGATTGAAGATCTACATCCATCGAAGAGAGATTTCATCATTTGAAGCAGATTTGTGATAGATCGAGTTAGATCCTTCGCTGTCCAGATCTGAAGTGGGTTGTTTTTTAGGTGTTTAGGTAATTTGGTGAGTGGTGATTATCTCTCACACGGATCCAAAGGAGTATATCGGATCGTTGGCTTGATTTTGTGTAAAGTAGTGATTTTCATGCATTTCCATAAACTTAAGTATAGATCCATTGTTCATGATGATTTGACATCCATTTTACTACATGTTAACCTATGCAAGTTCATTCATCAAGATTATAGAGATATTGCTCATGTTATCATGCTTGTTAGACTTTAAACTCTTTATTTACAAAATTGCCATTATTGTTATAATTGTTCATTAGATCATATTTGAATGCTTGATTACTTGGATTGATGTTTGATTTGATCGATTGCTATGAATTAGATGATTGATGATTTGATTTAGACAAGATGGTCGAAGATGATTCAAAAGTTAAGGGAAAGGCTCTTGAATTGGAAAAGCTGCTCGTGGCATATGTAGCGGATGATGAAGCTCATATGGATAGATTTGATGATGATGATGTTGAGATGAGGCTTTGCTATGATGATGATGAGGTGAAGCATAGTATGAGATAGTCTTGGTCTAATCCAGACGGGATCATTCCAAGCGTGTTGACAACTCGGTGAAATGGTTCGAGTTTGAGGATAATGGTTTGCTCGAGAGGCGCTTGAGCTAGTATGGAAATAGTCGTCGAGGTGTATGACTAGAAGGCTGAGATCTCATCGCTGTTTAAGGTTCTAGCATGCTCAAAGCAAGAGTACGTTGGGTAGATTCGATAGTCCCTGAAGGCTACTGATTGGTAGTCGAGTACTCTGGGAAGATTCGATAGTCCTAGGCACGTGCTGCGACGACGTGTGGAGTTATGTCTAGAACCGGGTTTCCATTAGCCCTTGACGGACGGATGAAAGAATGAGCCGGTCATTCAATTAACGATGATATCGAAGCAATGATAACAGTGATAGCCAGAGTCATGGATGTTTGGTTGTATCGTCATTCAGTCTCAAGAGCGGTATTTTCTGGGTGTTTATCTGATCTTGGTTTAGGCCTTGGGGGTTTGTACTTGGAAAGCATCACCCTTGACTCGAGTGATAATTGCTTTACTTTAAATTGTATGCTTTGCTATGTTTGCTTCTGCTTAGTGTGTGTCTGGGGGCTATCACTGTAGAAAGAGGTGGAGTGGGAGGGTTAGATTCCTATTCCTTTTTCCTTTATGCTTTTTTTTGGTATGTTGTTAGTTAATTTACCGCTCACTAAGACTGTTGTCTGACTCAAGGCTTTATGTTTTAACTCTTATTGCCTTGGGCTGTTCGTCCATTTTGGGACGGGCAGACTAGGTAGCAGGTGACAGGTGCTGTTCTTGCTTTCCACGATGCTGATGACGAAGACGAGCTGGAGGATTGCATATTGTTTTCTTACTATATGTACCGCTGCTTGTATATTCTCTGAGTATTATGTAGTGAGGCTTGATGTATTGACTATTCAGATGTTTGTATTCAACTATTATGAAGTTTTATTGATGAGATTCTATTCTGTGAAGCTTCACTATATATATATATTCTATTGTATTTTGTCCATGCGCTGTGAGTAATACGATAGATTCTGTTGTTTTAATTTACCTTGACAATCGTCCATGGCAGTTTGGCACACTTTACAGCGCACTATCTCTAGGTTCAGTGTAGGGGTCATGGGCGGTCGTCACATTTGGTATCAGAGCATTGGTTAATCGATTTTACCCAACGCTCGCTGACGTAACTACGTATGAGAGACGTAATTGTATTTTGTTGGATGATTACTATATATAATATAGTAGCTTAGAATGATTTGAATCCCTTATGCAGTTGTTTCTCAAGGTGTATTAATCATTCCTTTTTATAGATATTGAGGATGAGTCGAAGAGGGAGACAAGCTGCTAGGGAAGGCCGTGCTGTTGAGGGGACTGCTGATTATGTTGCTATGTTCGAGGCTATGATGACCTCGATCATGAGAAGAATGCCAGCTCCAGGGCCATCAGTAGATGTTGGAGTTCAAGTTCAAACTCCAAGACCGGTGGATTTTGCTAAGCTGTGTAAAGATTATACTGCTCTTGGAGGAAAGGTTTTCTTGGGAACGGAGTCAACCATTGAAGTCCAGAGGTGGATAGATGCTTGTAGAAGGATCTTTAGTGATTTGGGAATTGAGGATGCGACTAAGAGGAAGTTAGCATCAAGACAGCTACAAGGGAGAGCTTCTGATTAGGGGAACTCTATCACCATTGATACTCCAGAGGAAGGAATTACTTGGGAGCAATTCCAAGTCAGATTTGAAGCTAAGTTCATTTCTACGGCTCAGAAGTCTGTTCTGTTTAAGAAGTTTTTGGAGCTCAAACAAGGTGGAAGACCAGTTCTAGAGTATGTTTCTGAGTTTGAAGCTTTGTCCAAGTATGCCCGATCGTATATTGAATCTGCGTACCAGAAGAATGAGAAGTTTGTGACAGGCTTGGATAGTTATCTTGGGAGGCAGTTGGTGGATCAGTTGGACGATCCATTTGAGAAGCTAGTAGAGAAAGCTCTCAGGCACGAGAATCTGTTTCCTAAGGAAAGGTCTGTTGTTGCTGTGACCAAGGAAGAAACTAAACCACAGCAGGATGGAAACAAGAAGAGGAAGCAGCAGCAACAAAAGGGTAAGGATGGCCAGAAGAAGCCAAAGGGCGAAGTGACCTGCTACAATTGTTAGCAGAAGGGCCATTTCTCCAGGGATTGCAAGAATCCGAAGGTGCCGATGAAGTGTCACAACTGTGACAAGCTGGGGCATGTTAAGAGGAATTGTCCGGAACCGCGGAAGGACAAGCAGATTGTGCAAGCTTATGCTTTGGGAGCTGTTCCATCATCTTCGAAAGCTCCTACCGCTGAAGAGAAAGGAAAGAGTGTAGTGGTTCAAGGTACTCTTTTCCTATGTGGTGTTCCAGTTAGAGTGCTATTTGATACTGGGGCGTCGCATTCGTTTGTTTGTAATGAGCTTGTAGGCCGGTTAGGTTTAGAACCGGATATTGTTGATAGGCCATTGGTTGTGACTAATCCAGTTGGGGGTTCGTCTTGTTTGTGTATGTTATGCCGTGGTCTGATTGTATCGAGTCATGATTGCTCTTTTGTTTGTGATTGTTTTGTTCTGAACTTTGCGGGGTTCGGAATTATTTGGGTATGGACTGACTTAGGAAGTATGCGGCAAAGGTTGATTGGAATAGGTTGGAGGTGACAGTCGAGAATGTGGAGGGGCGAAAGATTGTGATACGATGTAAGCATGAAGAAGGCGTCTTCATGAGCTTCATGTATTCGCTGGTTGTTCCACGGGATGGACTGTCATCTGTGCCAATCGCTAATGGATTTGAGGATGTCTTTGACGAGGTCAAAGGGTTACCGCCGCATAGAGAGATCGAGTTTCGTATAAATCTAGTTGAAGGAGCCAGACCTATTGTGATGCCTCTTAGGCGGATGGCGCCTAGGTAACAGCAGGAGTTGAAGGTGCAGGTTGATGACCTTTTACAGAAAGGATTCATTCGGCGTAGTGTGTCCGAATGGGGTGCACCAGTTGTGTTCGCAACCAAAGCAGATGGATCGTTGAGGTTGTGTGTGGATTATCGTGAGCTGAATAAGGTGACTAAGAAGAACAAGTATCCATTGCCGAGAATAGATGACTTGTTTGATCAGCTTCACGAAGCTAAGGTGTTTTCTCAAATGGATTTGGCAACGGGATTTCACCAGTTAAGAGTGGCTAAGGATAGTGTGCTGAAGGCTGCTTTCAGGACACCATCCGGTTTCTTTGAGTGGCTGGTAATGTCGTTTGGATTGACTAATGCGCCAGCATATTTTGTGGATCTTATGAATAGAGTGTTCAGAGATCAGTTGAGCAAGTTCGTACTAGTGTTCGTGGATGATATTCTGATTTATTCCAGAACTGAAGAAGAGCACAAGACGCACTTGCGTATTGTTTTGGAAATCTTGCGGAAACATCAGCTGAAGGCTAAGTTTTCGAAGTGTCACTTCTGGAAGAGTGAAGTGAGGTTCTTAGGCCATGTTATCTCTGGAAATGGAATAGCGGTTGATCCCGCCAAGGTGGCAGCAATCCAGGATTGGGTCAGACCTAAGAATGCATCTGATGTGAAAAGTTTTCTTGGATTAGCAGGATATTATCGTCGATTTATCAAAGACTTTTCCAAGGTGGATGCACCGTTAACAGGATTGACGAAAAAGAACCAAGTGTTCAGATGGGATGATAAGTGTGAGCAAGCTTTCAGAATCCTGAAAGAGCGACTGACAAGTGCTCCTGTTTTGACTATTGCAAGTGGGAATGATGAGATGGTGGTTTACACCGACGCATGTGGTACAGGACTTGGAGCAGTGCTGATGCAGAGGGATAAAGTTATTGCGTATGCAAGTCGACAACTGAAGCCGCATGAAAGGAATTATCCGACTCATGATTTGGAGTTAGCGGCAATTGTTTTTGCTCTGAAGATGTGGAGACATTACCTATTGGGAGTTCGATTCGAGCTGTTTACGGATCATAAGTCGTTGAAGTATCTTTTCTCCCAAAAGGATTTGAATCTTCGGCAGCAACGATGGCTAGAGTTTTTGGCATCATATGATTTTAGTATAGCCTATACTCCGGGAAAGGGTAACGCAGTGGCAGATGCGTTAAGTCGAAGACATGCAGGATTGGGAGCCATGTTTTCAGAATGGAAGAGCCTCGAGTATTTAGCTGGATTTGACTTCAGGCCCAGATGTGAATTGGAACTTGAGATGTTGGCAAACTTATCGATAAGACCGACTCTTGTGGAAAGAATTGGCGAGAGCCAAAAGCGAGACGGTAAGCTTGTCATTATCCGTGATTTGGAATATGAATTGGATCCAGAAAAGGATAAAGGATTCGAGGTCGATCGAGAGGGTTGGCTTCGGAATCAAGGACGACTAGTTGTTCCCGATATAGATGAATTGAGAAATGAAGTTCTAAAGGAAAGTCATCACTCGAAGCTGACAATTCATCCAGGTGGAAATAAGATGTATCGGGATATGAAGAGAACCTATTACTGGGAAGGTATGAAGAAAGATGTTGGAAATTTTATTTCCAAATGCATGAACTGCCAGTTGGTAAAAGCCGAGCAGAAGAAGCCCAGTGGATTGCTTCAGCCATTAGAAGTTCCTACATGGAAGTGGGAGCAAATATCGATGGATTTTATCGATGGGTTATCTAGAACAAGAACGGGAAATGAAGGGATTTGGGTCATTGTAGATCGTCTGACTAAGAGTGCAAGATTCATTCATGTTTGATCGACTAGGACTGCATCAAAGTTGGCTGAGTTGTATGTTAAGTGGATAGTTCGATTCCATGGTATTCCGAAGAGTATGGTGAGCGATCGAGATCCATTGTTCACTAGTGGATTTTGGAAGAGCTTTCAGGAAGTTTTGGGAACCGAGTTGTGTTTGAGTACAGCTTATCATCCTCAAACAAATGGTCAGACCGAGAGAGTCAACCGAGTTTTGGAAGATCTCCTCAGAGCTTGTGTTTTAGATTTCGGAGGATCATGGGAAGATCACCTTCATTTGGTGGAATTTTCGTATAATAACAGTTACCAGTCAAGCATTGGTATGGCACCGTATGAGGCATTGTATGGGAGACCGTGTAACTCTCCGACATGTTGGTTAGAGACAGGAGAAAAGCTGATACTTAGGCCAGAGATGATTCGACAGACTTCGGATTGCATAGAGATCATTCGGCAATGAATGAAGGCAGCCTAAGACCGACAGAAAAGTTATGCCGATAAGCGTCGTAAGGATTTGGAATTCGACGTAGGTGATATGGTTTTTGTGAAGATTTCTCCACTGAAGAATGTTATTCGATTCGGGAAGAAAGGAAAATTGAATCCGAGATTTGTTGGACCATTCCCGATCATCGAGTGAATTGGAAAGATCGCCTACAGATTGGAGTTACCAGAGAAGATGTCGGATGTGCACAATGTTTTTCATGTATCGTATCTACGGAAGTATGTGCACGACTCGAATACAGTGGTTTCTGCTGATAGCTGTGAAGATTTCGAAGTTGATCCAGTCGATAAGAGACCTCGTAAGCCGCTTCGTGTTGTGGAAACCGACACAAAACAGCTTAGGAGGAAGGTAGTTAAGTTGCTCAAGATACAATGGAGTGATGATGATAACGACTATACATGGGAGGTGGAAGAGAGGATGAACGCAGCTCATCCTGAACTCTTCAAGGTATGGCCCTAAGGTGTCGTGTCATCTAACGACATTGTAACTTGTTCTAGTTTTAGAATTCTGCATGCTAAGCTAGAATTGGATGCATGGTTTGTTGATTGCTATGGATGGTAGGCATGCAGAATAGTCTTTGATTGCTCTGTTTGTTTGGAATTTCGGGGGCGAAATTCCTAAGGGGGAGAGAATGTAACGACCCGTATTTTTACGGATCGAAACATCGTAAAACAGTTGACATTAGGTTGCATTGTTGATAAGTTGTCCATAGTCTAAGTCCTAGGTCGTAGAGTTGTTAGGTTGGAGTAGACGACCTAAGAAAGTGGAGCAACCTAAGGATTTTGGGATAGGTCGTATAGGAGTTGGGTCGTATGGTGGCTTAGGTCGTGGGGTAGGTTAGGTCGGTTGGAGCGACCTATAGGAAGTTGGCGACCTAAGGTAGTGGACAACCTAAGAGATAGCGACCTAAGGTTTGAGCGACTTAAGGAAAGGCAGCGACCTATAGGAGTTAGCGACCTAAGGAATGAAGCGGCTTAAGGGGTTAGCAACCTAGTAGTTAGAGGGTTAGCGTAGTTAGGTCGTTAGACGACCTAAGGAGTTAAGTCGTGAGCTTCTTTGTTGAGTTAGGTCGTAGGCGACCTAAGTTAGTTAGGTCGTGAGCTTCTGTGTGTGTTAGGTCGCGTGTGTGTTAGGTCGTAGAAGCGCGCATGTGTTAGGTCGTAGGTCGCGTGGATGCGCAGATCTGGGTTAGGTCGTAGGTCGTGGAGTTTCGTTAGGTCGCGGATGCGCATAGGCTTGGGTCTGTTGGGTTGAAGTTTTAGGTCGTAGAGTTTCTTAGGTCGTGGACGACCTAATAGCGAGCAAACGACCTAAGTTTTTCCAGCCTATAAATACACGTCCATTTCTTCATTTTTAGGATCCGGATTTTGAAGCGACGAAGTGCTGCCATTTTGAGAGCTCGACTTCTACACTTCTTCACTTCTTTTCTCCACTTTAATCTTGTGATTCCTTCCATCCAAATCGAAGATTCAAGAGCTTAGATTGAAGATCTACATCCATCGAAGAGAGATTTCATCGTTTGAAGCGGATTTGTGACAGATCGAGTTAGATCCTCCGCTGTCCAGATCTGAAGTGGGTTGTTTTTGAGGTGTTTAGGTGATTTGGTGAGTGGTGATTATCTCTCACACGGATCCAAAGGAGTATATCAAATCGTTGGCTTGATTTTGTGTAAAGTAGTGATTTTCATGCATTTCCGTAAACTTAAGTATAGATCCATTGTTCATGATGATTTGACATCCATTTTACTACATGTTAACCTATGCAAGTTCATTCATCAAGATTATAGAGATATTGCTCATGTTATCATGCTTGTTAGACTTTAAACTCTTTATTTACAAAATTGCCATTATTGTTATAATTGTTCATTAGATCATATTTGAATGCTTGATTACTTGGATTGATGTTTGATTTGATCGATTGCTATGAATTAGATGATTGATGATTTGATTTAGACAAGATGGTCGAAGATGATTCAAAAGCTATGGGAAAGGCTCTTGAATTGGAAAAGCTGCTCGTGGCATATGTAGCGGATGATGAAGCTCATATGGATAGATTTGATGATGATGATGTTGAGATAAGGCTTTGCTATGATGATGATGAGGCGAAGCATAGTATGAGATAGTCTTGGTCTAATCCAGACGGGATCATTCCAAGCGTGTTGACAACTCGGTGAAATGGTTCGAGTTTGAGGATAATGGTTTGCTCGAGAGGCGCTTGAGCTAGTATGGAAATAGTCGTCGAGGTGGATGACTAGAAGGCTGAGATCTAATCGTTGTTGAAGGTTCTAGCATGCTCAAAGCAAGAGTACGTTGGGCAGATTCGATAGTCCCTGAAGGCTACTGAATGGTAGTCGAGTACTCTGGGCAGATTCGATAGTCCTAGGCACGTGCTGCGACGACGTGTGGAGTTATGTCTAGAACCGGGGTTTCCATTAGCCCTTGACGGACGGATGAAAGAATGAGCCGGTCATTCAATTAACGATGATATCGAAGCAATGATAACAGTGATAGCCAGAGTCATGGATGTTTGGTTGTATCGTCATTCGGTCTCAAGAGCGGTATTTTCTGGGTGCTTATCTGATCTTGGTTTAGGCCTTGGGGGTTTGTACTTGGAAAGCATCACCCTTGACTCGAGTGATAATTGCTTTACTTTAAATTGTATGCTTTGCTATGTTTGCTTCTGCTTAGTGTGTGTCTAGGGGCTATCACTGTAGAAAGAGGTGGAGTGGGAGGGTTGGATTCCTATTCCTTTTTCCTTTATGCTTTTTTTGGGTATGTTGTTAGTTAATTTACCGCTCACTAAGACTGTTGTCTGACTCAAGGCTTTATGTTTTAACTCTTATTGCCTTGGGCTGTTCGTCCATTTTGGGATGGGCAGACTAGGTAGCAGGTGACAGGTGCTGTTCTTGCTTTCCACGATGCTGATGACGAAGACGAGCTGGAGGATTGCATATTGTTTTCTTACTATATGTACTGGATGTTCTGCTGCTTGTATATTCTCTGAGTGTTATGTAGTGAGGCTTGATGTATTGACTATTCAGATGTTTGTATTCAACTATTATGAAGTTTTATTGATGAGATTCTATTCTGTGAAGCTTCACTATATATATATTCTATTGTATTTTGTCCATGCGCTGTGAGTAATACGATAGATTCTGTTGTTTTAATTTACCTTGACAATCGTCCATGGCTGTCTGGCACACTTTACAGCGCACTATCTCTAGGTTCAGTGTAGAGGTCATGGGCGGTCGTCACATAACAGGTGTGAACATCATATGATAATAATATAAGCATATATAACATGATGATATACATTACAGATTCAAATGGTGTCGGTTTATCAGTTATATAGGTACATATTGTTTGGTGAGAATAACTCACTTTTTTTGCTGGAGATATCAATTAGAATGACACAACGGATCCAGAAGGCACGACCTTTGATTTGAGTGGAGAGAAATAGCCAAGATATCATCTTGTAAACAACCCCAAAACAAGACAATATAACTTATGAATATTCAACCAAAATATATTAAAATAAATTGAAATTGAAAAGCAACAATGACAAGATAACTTGACCTTGCTACAACCATTCAAAAGCTCGACCAAGGGGGTTCATTTTCTCAGCCATGATGATGATGAGTGTGGGAGATACAAGGTTAACTTCCTCGAATACATAAGACAAAACAATACAAACAATATAAGTTTCAAAACAAATTACGCCTAAACAACATAAGGAATCAAAGCCCAAAACAACTTCAAATTGTTTGCACTTGTTCTTAACTTCACATGGATCAGCAAGGGATGGATTTAGCACATCCATGGCATGCACTAAGGTCTGGTTTGGGTCGTATAGGGGTCGGCCATGCATAGAGAACATGCTGCACTAGTTGGTGAGGCAAGAGGCTAACACTTCAAAGCAAAAGTATGGATTCAAGGCAACTAAAGGGCTCGGCCTAGGTCATGGAGGACATGGCTATCTCAGGTGGGGTCAGTAGGTGGTGTGCAAAGGTGTCTCAGGTCTAAAACAGGCTGGTGGTTGGTCGGTCTAGGTGGTGGAGAGAGGTGGTGGAAGGAGGATGTGCTTAGCTATGGGATCTAGGTGATGTTGCATCAAAACTATGGTGGTTCTTCATCACATAGGGGCTAGGCTATGGCATGGGAAGGGGCTGGAGGAGGTGTTGGTCAGACGGGATGGTGGTGGAGGTGGCCAAGGTGGTGGATGTGGTGTTGGCCGATCCAAAGAAGAGGAGGACAAGTGCAAAATCATGTGAAAACAAAGGAAAACATAGAAAAGAAGAAGGTTTTTTTTACCCAAAATCTTTGCAAATGATGATGGCCATGATTTTTGTGATTGAGAAGAGTTTGTATACGGAAATGAAAAGAAAAATAAGCAGCTGAAAGAAATGTTAAGGTCGGCCAAAGAAATTGAATGAAAAAGGTTGGAAAACGAAGAGACGGGAAAACAAAGAGCCTTAGGCAAACCAAGAGTCACAACTCTTCAAATTTCCATTATTAATTTAGAAATTTATAAATACATATAAAACTGATAAATAAAGATAAAAACTCAGTAAAGAAAATTAATATATAAAATAAATAATTAAATTTTAATTATATAGCATTTAAATTAAGAAAATGGCTAAAATTTGCAAACTAGGCTTTAAAATTTAGAAATAACCTCAATACACTTTGGAAACATTTAATTTAATTTGAATACCTGTAAAATGAATAAAATAAAGTAAAACACAGAAAATAAGAGTGAATGTATAAAATAAATAAATAAATTTTAATTATATATAATTACATTAAGAAAATAGCAAAGTAAATAGAATTTAGGCTTTAAAATTAGAAAATAAATTCAACAAGCTTTGGAAAAATTATTTAATCGCTTTAAAAATATTAAAAGATAAAAATATACATTAAATAACATATTAAAACAAAATATGTCATTAAAAATATAATTTACATGATTTAAAATAGACAATATTGCTAAATAAATCAGTTTATACACAATATTGAAATATACATAACTTTCACAATTTAACTCCGTTTCCAATGAAACGAAAAGCAATATTCAAGTTATTAAATCTATTTTCATAATAAAAGATAAAATTTAAAATTTTAAATAATTTAAAATTTGAAATTTAAAAGTCAAAGTTTTGAACAGTTTGACCAGAAATTCACTTTTCAGTAAAATATTCAATTTACACCATTTTGAAATTATAATTACTTAATAATCAACATTTGTATTTAAAAAAATGTAATGTTTGAAATAAACAAGTTTAAAATAATTTCAAAATAAAATAAAGTCAAATTTAAAATATATACAAAAATCTAGGGTTGTTACACGCTCTTATATATATAATACACTGAACTCATAATAAGGCATTCCATTACCCTATCTCTTTAACAGTTATGCCCCACAAAAGCCAAGATTCTCGCTTAACCTTCAGCTCCGATATCGAATGTAATGATCGGCCTATTGACCCTCGAACATTGACACTAAGTATATCATGGTATTCGTGTGCCAAACACCCAAGTGTCGGAAAGAAAGAACGTTGGGGTAAAAGAAAAAGAAAAGGAAAAGGAATAAGAAATAAGAACACAATTTCAGAATCTCATATGCAGAACGATAATATATAATATCTCAAAAGACCTTTATCAAAAGAAAAACTTTAATATACATACAACAATCAGAGCAAACTAACCTATCATCAACCAGGACAGTTATAATAGTTTGTCCACATAAATGCTGATATATACGATACAAGAAATGCAGCGGAATATAAATACGTGAATCGGTCTTGGAGGCATCTAGCTCGTCTCCTGAAGTTCCAAAGCGTCCAATTAAATCTAGAAAATATACTCAGGGTTGACCCGAGCATTATAAGGATAACCAAACCATTTCTATTATATGGATTTTTATATTTCTAAAATTCTTCAAAAATAAAGGTATCTCATTAAGACCATACCGCAAATAAACAAGGCTTTTTCTTTAATATAACCAAACCATTTCTATTAGAAAGTCCAACGATATTATAATAATGTCTAAGGTGTGAAATATAAATAATTAAGTAGTTATGATGCATGTGAGTGTACATCACAACAATAATACATGTACAATCAAAATCATTAAGACGCATTCTCTTATTTTGTAGGATTCCACAGACATGCCCTCGATACTTCGAGAATGGTTCTTCTGCACAAGGATCAGAGATATCCTCCCGAAGCATCATACATCCCTAGCTGATGTACATATATTATTGTCACTTGCTTCCAAAAGAAAGGAGGGATCCAAAAATAATAAATTGCATTGTTATCTATTTTAATTTATATTTTGTGCAACAAACAATTATATCACAATAATATACAAATCAACCGGTGAATAAACTCACTCAAAACCAAGCCAATCTAAGGTGTAGATAATCCCGATACAAGTGCAATGGCAAAGACAACAACTTGGTTGGATCTCATATGCACAAGATATTGATTTTATAAGAAATCAGATTAATTAAATTAACTAATTGACATTAAATAACACTAATCGCCTTCATTAAATTTAAATCCTTCTTCCATCCCTTCTGTATCATTGTGCAAGAACACAGACACACACAAGAAATCTATAGCCACTCCACCTCTCTCCTCCATTCTCCCTCCATACTCGATGAACCAAGGAACTGACTTCGCAAACAACTTTCTCTTCGTACAAACTTCGACCTGCACCCCTCCATGTCACATCCGATCCACTCAATCAAAATGCGACCCGAACCAGCCCCATCTTCCCTAAATTATCGCGATTCGTACCCTACGACTAGAGCTCAATCGAGTGATTTGGGGAGGGGCACTTCCACATGAGCATCACAACGGTGCACTCCGCATCACTCGACTCACAACAAATCGCCACTAAAGGCTAACCTAGACGGCGCCTACAAACGTCAATCATAGCCAACTACCATTGCACCCAACAGTGCTTACACCAAATCGAAGCCCTCACTCATACAATCCCAACGGATCCATAATTGGCTCCCCTCGAGGCCTGTAGCTCCGAAAAAGATTCATTAAAGGGGAAGAAGGGTGGCTGCTATGTTTTGCTGAAGGAATAAAAGAGAAGCGGTGAAGAGAATAAGGGTTAGGGTGGTATTTATATTAAAAATTATATTATATTTTATTATCTAACGTAAGTCGTCGAATGTTCCGAGCTCCACGATCACATGGGATGTCCGATCACCATGAAACTCGTCGGTGCACAACAACTCATTATTTTGGATCCAACGACACTGGTTTCATCAAAATCCAAGACAGTGACCCAAAATGGTAATTATCATTCTCACTCGTTGATTAAAAGGAATAATTTTTAAAACATGTTTAATCACTTTAATTATAAATTGAAAGTTTACCATTGTCATTTATTATTTAAAAGAGTTTAAATAAGCTTTTAAAATCCTTTTTATATCATTGAATCCAATATTTATATATTTAAATAATTCTGATTTTTAAATATAAAGTGTTCAAAATTCTGGGTCGTTACGCATAGTTACCCATATATAATAGGCGAACATACAGTAGGTCCTTCTATAATAAAGGAATACATGGTAAGTTCGTAATAAGTGAACAAACACACAATAATTCCGTTGTGCTAATAAGCACCTCTTAAGTTGGGTCGGACGAGCATACAATATGTCTTCTACTACCTCTATTGGGAATTTATAATGCTACAGCTCTATTCCAAGTGGAGACTGAAAACACACAGTAATACTCCTAGAGACTTAAAAACACACGATAATGCTCCTACAGTCGTTTTGGTACTCTATCCTTATGTCACTATGTCCCCTTTCACATCGATACGTAACAACCTCCACAGGGTTCCTACAATCTCGATTGTGCCCTCCGTACCAAACTATTGGTTCATGTGGCATTTGAGGGTAGTATAAACACATGGAAGGTACATAAAATAACAAAAGTCAACCACATATCAAGATAGCCGAACACACAATAAGGCGGGTGATGTCATAACTTAGTGCACAACCTCCATAGTCAACTCACTAGAGTGGAGAACTAGCCCAAAGGTCAAGCAGATCGCATCTCAACTCATAACAAACAATAAACACACAATAAACTAACCCCTAGGCGCTTTAGCCCAGAAGTGTCATGTACCAATAAATTGTAAACAAACCAACATCACATGAGTGTCCCATACCACTCACCGATACTCGAGATTTTACCAAGTGCTAGTAAACTCCACTCCACTATAAATGTATTTTACATACGAGTCAAAAGAATAATTGAAAAAGTATTACCAAAAGTTCCATACCAATTGGTATTACTGGTCCATTGATTTTCTACACTCATCACAAAGAAAAGAATTTTATTCTTGAAAAGTTATTTTATAAATTCCTTCATATGTTTATAGTTTATATGGTCTAAACATTGAAAATTAAGCTTTTGAAATATAACTAAAATTACTTAAGCCTTTAAAATACTATTTAGTAAATATATTCCATAAAAAGAGCTTTTATAAAATATGAACATGTATTCTTTTTTTATAAACCATTTTCAGATTTGTAATAAATTTTAACAATAATTTATAGAGATTTTAATCAAATAGAAATTAGCTTTCGAAGTTCGTATAAATTGATACACACACATACACATATATATACACACATCGATATATATATATAGGATTTCATAAGAGTAATTATTAAACATTCAAAATACATTTCAATTTGGACTTATAGGGCATAAGGATGTCCTAAATAACAATTCCAGTACGTTTAAAAATAATTAAAACAATTAAAACACCTATATAATATAAAACACAACATTCATACCTTCTTGGAGTTGAATAGCTACAAGATTAGACTACCGGTGGACTGGTCAAGGCGATCAGTGGACTGGTGTTCGTGAATTCTAGAGCTATTCTTATCTCAAGATTTTACTACCAATCATCTCCTTCGACTTTTTGGTGACCAGAGTTGCTTTCTGACTAACTCAAACCATCACAGACCCTTGCATGCACCAATACACAAACATATGTCATTCGAATTTCAAATGGATAGCATTCTGTTTGCAATTTCATATTGGCATACAATGAATACAATTTTAGTCAAAGAACAACAACTCAAGCAATATTGTAATGATTTGAAATTTCTAACACTTCGTATTTAAATATCTGAATTATTTAAATATTTGAATTCTGGTCTAAATGTGATTAAATTTTTTAATAACCTTGTTAACCACCTTCTAAGTAATAACTAATGATGGTAAACTTACCTTAGAAAAATGTTTACAAAAATATATACTTTGAAGAAATATCGTTAATGCGACCGAAGATCGTTTTAACGATAAACAGATTTTTACTTGATAGAAGTTGTTCAAATTTTTGTTCGTGCACTAAAACACTTAGAAAATCATTAATATAAAACAAAATATTTTTTCATTTATGGAAAATAAAATATTGATGATGTCATGCATGGTGTATTGGATTGATTTTTGTATGTGATGGTAAAAGGGTAATTAACTAAGGAATGAGGTGTTAAGTAAAAGGCATGCAGGGCACATGAAGAGGGGTTTTTTTGGCTGGCCAAAGGAGCCAAAAGATAGGGTTTATATGTGTTAGCACTTCATAAATTATAAAGCTTCAAAAGAATAAAAAGAATAAAAAATTATGGAAGTGGATTAACACTAATTCACTTTGTTCTTCACTAATCTTTCTCTAATTAGTTCTAATCTTAACCAAACTCCACCAAACTTTCATCAACATCTTTGAAAACCTTACGAAGCTTGGATCTAAAGTCAAAGTGGAAGAAAGATGAAGAAAATGGGGGATTCCATTTGGGCCGTAAGCATGGATGAAGGAGGGAGCTTTGCTTTGTAATACTGGAGATAAAGGTGGTGTCTTTATGCTTTTGGGCGATGGTAGGATGTGGTTCTTTATTCTTTAATGTTTGAGCTTGTTGTAGGCTTGGATTTGGTTGATTTATCTCACTATATTGTATGTCTATATGTATGTGTGTGCAAATATAAAGTTAAAGTGACATTAACGAATTAAAGTTATAAACTTGGATTCTCTTGCTTTTGAAAGCAAACGAAAACTTTATATTATGTAACATCACTCCTATTACCTTCCATGACATGTGGCCTGGCCTTGACCTGATGTTTAAATGGTTGTTTGGATTGTGTATTGAATTGAAGTATGTTTGAAAATGTTTGAAGTGAGAATAGTCGTCATAAGCGCACTTCGATATCCCTTAACTGCAACTTTTGTAAATGGAAGGTTTATGATCTTAAATTAGTATGGCTTAATTTTGTTGTTTTGTACAAACATTTTGGTGTATGGGCGGTAAGGAATTAGTTTGGAAGATTATATATGAAACAAAATTGTGAAAGCTAAAAGCGAAAAGGTCGCTATGGATGCACTTTAAAAATGCCTCGTATTCGGTGATTTTTGAAGTCAACTTTTAAAGACATCCTATGGGCTTCTTTTCATTTTTAATATGTACTATAATTTTAATTATTACTGGAGAAATATTGAAAATAAGTTTTAAATGGTGAATTAATTTTTTGTGTGTTGATAAAACATTTTTGTAATATTAACATATGTTGTAAAAGTTAAATTAGTCAAAATATGTGAAAATGTAATGAATTAAAATGAAAACATAGAATGTAAACACATGAATTAACTTAGTAAATTTAGATTAAATATTGTCTTGAACTATTGGGTAATGGGTTCAAGCCCAAACCCACATCTAGAATAAGAAGGAGACTTGTGAAAAAGAACTGTATGTTCCTTTTCTCTTTTCTCACTTCTAGCTCTCTCCTCTAAAACATCCAGTAAAGAAAAAAAAGGCTGCTCCTCTTTTATGCTCAATCTAGCCTCAAATTTTAGCAAAATCAAAGGAAAATCAAGGAGAAAATTAGTAAATCAAAACAATATCATGTAATCAAAACCAAAATCTCAAATCTAATTTCATCAATTCGCTGTTTGAAAAAGATTGTTTAGTAATTTCTGTTTTTCTTTGCTGCGTGTTTGTTTTCTTTCAACTACAGGTTAGTAACACTTCTCCAAACCGGAAAGACATCATCTTGCAACTCTATTTGCTTAAAACTTTTCTATGGTGAGTATCCAACTAACAACTTCTAGCTGAAAGTTAGTATGTCTGCTGAAAATGGCTTGAATCTGCTTACTGTAAACGAAAGTTTACTGCTTGAATATTTACTGTGAAAACTATTCTGGGTTGCTTCTTTTTGTGTTCATATCTCCTTGTTCTTGTTATGAATCCATTCCGTAATTTTTCCAGATAGTTATCCATGTGTTGTTGTTGATGCATGTCAAATTTCATCTTCTGAATCAACCTAGAAGTGCCTGAAACAATTACTCAAAAATTGAATCAAACGAGGCAGAAATGCCTGTAGAAAATACGACCATCAGGTCGACCTTAGGGTTGACCTAGGCTATCCATAGGTCGACCCTAGGGTCAACCTATGAAACATTAAGGTCGACCTACATGTCGACCTGAACATGTGCAAATGCCCAATTCGAATCTCTTCCTCTTGTGTTCTGATTTCTTGGTTTATCTGCTTATTCCAATAACTATTGTGATCGATTTTTGCACTGTTTTGAAGTGTTTTTGAAGGGCTTTGACCTATCAATAGGTAAGTCAACATTTTGGTTGATCCATACTCCGGATTGACATGTTTTTGGAGATGATTTCTTATGCTGATTTTCAGCATTTTCGGTGATTTTTGATGTTTTTAGGGTTTTCTAAAACAATTTCAAAATGATTTTTATAATAAAATGGCTTTTGAAATAAATATTTTACAATATTTATAAATTATTTTAAATCTATTAAAACTATATATTCCCTATAATAAAGAGAATTTCAAAGCCAAAAATTTGCAAAATGTTTTCAAAAATTGTTCTAAAACTAATTTTCTCAAAACAAATTATTTTCTATATAAATACACTATTTTTGCACTCTTCAAACGTATGAGATAGATAATTAAACGATTTAGTAAAACATGTGGTATGGGACACATGCATTTACTTTTTCGGTTAATTCTGGACTTGTTTGTTTGAAGCTTATTTTGCACCCTTTGAGAGGGCAATTTGTGATTTAAATGATTTTGTTTGCTAGTGTGGCATTGACTAACAGTTAGTAAACCGATAAGTGAGAACGTGAGGTACAGGACGCAAAGTTACCACATTTCATGTTCCTATCTGAGAGTTTGTGACACATTCATGAGTTATTGCCAGTACTTGGATTGTTGGTTCCTATATAAAGATGTTGGGCTAATCAATGACTGTTGGGTTCTATTTGAGACTGTTGGGTCTCCTATATATATAGTACTTGGCAGGTTGTTGGGCCACTTATTGGACTATTGGGTCCTTTGTACATTTATAGCTGTTGGGCTAGTTTCTGGATTGTTGGGTCCCATTCTTTTCATTATTGTTTTTCTAGATTTCTCTATGTCGAATTCTAGAATTTTAATGATTTATAAATGTTTTCAGCATAGTTACCTCTGTTGGATTATTTATATAGTCTGAGTGCTATCGTGTTGTTTATTATATGGTGATTACATTTTGGAGTTTTGAACTCTTAGTCGAGTTCTACATATTGTGATTTATAGTTTCCATTCTTTGGCATTTTTGAGATTTGTAATCTGCTATTTAGGAGTTATAATTGATGAGAGCCATTATATTGGCTTTTGTACATGCCGATGATATGAGGCAAATATTTGTGATTACTTGATATTGTTGTTGAATTTTCCTCTTTCGAGAAACTTCTATAAGAAATATTTTAGTGATATTACCTCATATTTAGTAGTTGACATATGTTAGTGCTTCTTCTCTTTTGAGAAGAGATGTTATCACTTATCCCTTTATTTCACCTTTCATATGCTACTTAGTTTATTTTAAGCTAGACTGACCCGTGTATTTTTATATACTCGGGTCATATCGAGTTATTTCAGGTTAGTCCTTGCTGTAGATTACCACTATGCTGCTTCTGCTTTGGATTATCCTCTAGTCACCTTTTGTTTAGTCTTGTTGATGTTTTGTAAACTCTGATATGTGCTTATTCATTTTGACTCGTTGTATATATTGTGGTCCTTGTACCACTATTGTTCTATCACTATGTAGTGTACTGTGATGTATCGGTGTATATGTATATATATGTTTGACTACTGCTCTGTGATATGTTGTATTTTCTTTTGTTATATTTTGTTCTGATAGATATGTTAGCCACCATAGTTTTGTATTAAACATATATTGAGTATGTCGATCCATTTGAAAAGGATAAAAGGAAAGAATAAAAGTAGAGCACCCAATTGACGTATTCAATACATGTTTAAGACAAATCTATGGATGGTCGCTCCTAACCAGCCCTATTCTCCGCATTAACAGACAGTATTACTCTGTAATGCCCTTTGTTAATGTGGGTCTCGAGATGGGGCATCACAGATAGTGTGAGACAAAAAGATCGGAAATCATTATAAGTACACGAGACTTGGTTTCCATATACGATCGTCTATTTTAAACTTGATAGTAGTCTAGTCGACTATCGAACTTGACCAAATAAACTTAGGAAATCTCTAAAAGCTTTGTGATTTCATATGATTTGAGAACCCCCATGGAGGAGCATTAGTATGAAATGTCTCTAGCTTCAAGAACATACATATATGAGAACCCACGGAGAAGACCCCTCTTTATATATTATTCGCTTACTTCTAAAAGAACTGAAATTAAGTTTCCCAAAAATTCATCGATTTAGTTTTGAAGAGATCGAGATCGGTAAGTGTTTTACTTATTGAGTACCACTTCAAAACTGATATATGGGTTTTATGTTTTAAAAGCGAAATGCTATAGAGTTGAACTACCTATCTTGAGGTTAAGTCCAAGGGAGAGGTCTTCCCTAGTATTCATGGGACGACTTATGCTGGAATCTATGTGGAGGTTCGAGATTTGTTATAGATGATCGAATCCATATAGAGATTCGTGATCCATTCGAGATGCTAGAATTCATTTGGGGATTCGTGTTCAGTTCTAGTGAGGAAGACTTATGCGAGAGATGTCGAATGTGACCTCGACATTAGTAAATGACTAAAGACATAGTAGGATGTACAATCTCGGGTTTGGCTAACCCATGAGGGTATATCTACTCCAAATCTAGAGTATGCTTATCGATATGTTGCGCACAGGAGTTGTTGATATTTGGTTCCATGTAGTTCACTTGCTCAAGCGATGGACCGGTTGTGTTTACCTTATAGTATATTCTTTCTAGAGGTATACAATGCTCAGAAGGTAGTTTCTGATCATTGTCATGGAGATTCACTTCAGTTTATTAGTGGCGTCTCCATGGAAAATCCATATGTGAATGCCCTAACGGTTCTGATTGTTTCCTCAATATTGTTACGGTGTGATCAATGTAAAGAGCATAGCTATTTTCTGATTTATATTCTTTACCCTAAACATTATCTATTATATCACCTTATGTACTTTTAGATGGTTGTTCTTTTGAGGGGATAACTGTTACGGTATTTCATGCGGTCTCAAAAGTACTATTATTTGTTGGCAGCATATTTCTTGAGTTTCTTGTACCAGACTTATGTCTGACACATGGTTTTTGTTTTCTCTAAATTTCTCGTGAGCTCTTTCGAGTAGTCTGAGAAAGGCAAGCTCGAGGAATCGAGTTGAATGTTTGACCTATCGTAGTATTCTTATTTCCACAGCATTATTACTATTGTATATATATCAGCATTTTTCTGGATAGGCTATTATAATTATCCATGCTGATGATAGTATTTAGAATTATAACTCTAAATGTTATGTGCCTTATAGTGATAGTCTGTAACGTCTTTTGATATTATATGTCATTGTTCCGCTATGAAATTCTGATATTATGTTCTCTTCTTTCTTATTTTGTTTTCTTTTTCTTTTGTTCCACCCTAACAATCTATCTTTTCGATACTTGGATGCTCAGTAAAAGAATACTATTGGTTTATTGGTGTCGACATTTGGGGGTCGAAAATGCAGGTGGTTACAAATATAGTACACAAACAACTCAAAATCAGTGCATGAAGTGATAAAGATATAGATATGATTTAATTTAGCTCACCTTAGAACCTTAAAGCTTGCTAATAATCGCCTCTAGCCTTCAAAGTGATGCTACTCTAAAATTTTAGCTTCTACTTCTTCAAACAGTAAAAGAGAGAACAAAAACTATAACAAAATGGAAAATTAAGGTCATAGGATGATGAGATTGGGTTGGAGAAGCCGCCCTAATTTACCTGTAATATTTTTGGAATTTATTACTATTTTAAATTTGAGAATTTCAAAGCTAGGGTTTAGTTGTGTAACGACCCGGATTTTTCGACGGTTAATTTTGAATATTTAAATGGTTTAAATATTGAATTTGGGATTTTGATTTAGTTAATAAGATTCTAGAACTAAGAATTTTAAGCGATTTTGGAACTTTCAAAATCGTCGGTTTAATCGACGAGTTAAAAATAGCGATCCAGGGCATAATCTCAGAATTCAACGAAACCAGTTCCATTGGATCTGTAATAGTGTATTATTATCAAATTTCAAATTCTTTAGCGTTTGGATTTATCGTTTGGCCGTACAGGATAGAAACGCGTTGAGATTTATATAGAAATTTAATATAATAATTGGGTTCAAAAAGCTATCTTTTCCATACGATCGAATTAGGACTCGAAACCTTTTCCATTTCGTTCAGAATAGGGGTATAACATTATAAACGCCTGGCGGCATGCCTCAATAGGAGTTCGAGATTTCCCTGTATGTATATATAATACGAGATGTTATATATATATATATATCTATGGAATCAAATCAAATCAAGTCAACCGCCTATTCACATTTAAATCACGTCTTTTTCCTTCTAAAACACGTGACCCCCTCACTTTTCTTTTAAATCACGCACGCATCCTCTTTTTCCTCAGAAAATCGAAACCGAAAAATTAAACTCCCCTCATCTTAATAAAAACGAAAAAATATAAAAATCATTCTCAAATTGCTGTGAATGGAATAGTTCTCAAAATCACTAAGTATCCATGGGAACACATAAGGGAGGTGAGGAGGCACTCGAGCATGAGGTCGAAGGCTGGTTGCGATAAGTTCACGCGCGTATGAGGAGGTGGAGTGCGACCGAGTTCGTGAGTTGTTGCGTGGGCATGAGGGGAAGGACGACAGTGGTCTAGCGCCAGTGCGATGGTGAGGGGGAACGATGTCGTTTTGAGTGCACGAATTAGGCTACTGGGTCCTTTACATGCACACATATGGAAGGGTGAATCAGGGGGTGGCGTACGCGAGCAAGGGGATGATGAGCGGTAGTGTGTAGTAGCAACTATGGGTAAGAGCCTGGGTGGATCGATGTTCGGCGTGAGGTGGTGTGCAGGTTGAGGATCTTCGGTGCTGCAAGGTCGACTTGGTGGATTTGCGAACTGTATATGCTGCAATTTGGTCTGAGGAGAAGGGTTCTGCTTTGATGGTAATTTGTTTTTAGTAGTGATTAAGAAAATTTAATTATTTAATTTATCCTAAAATCTTATAAATGCAAAATTTAAATTTATATGAGGTACAAAAATCATGAACTATAATTTGGGATAAATTGGAGATTTCTAGAGGCAGCCATTAATTAAAAATTGGAACGGATCGCAATTAAATATCAAGGTGAGAAAATTCTCACTCATTTGGATTACCAAAATTTAAATTTTAAATAGTTGAAACTAAATTTTGGATCTTTGTTGAATTTATAAATTTATTGTCTGTTGAATGATATAATATGTATAGTGGTATATATATTAGTATTTGGAGTGATATTCCCGCACATCATAGCGGATGAAACCCTATGCGCTTTGCATAATAGCAGATGACCATATATACCGCGATATCCCCCTTAAAATGGGATTGGTATTTTTATGTTGTATTAACATCTGTGGATGCAGGGAAAAAAGGTTGGAGGAATCCAACTGGATTCCTCAAATATATTGTTTATTTTTCATATTTAGTGATATATGATGTGTATAGATAATCTGTTATAGATTATTGTTGTAATTTGAATTATTGGATGCTATTGTAGCACTGGCCTGAATTTTGATATTTTAAATATTATAAATATATTTTTAAAATTTAAGGGATAAAAGGGACATTTTGATATAAAAATATTTATATTGAAATTGGGGTTATTTAAAGAAATTGAGTTAGAAAATATATTTGATTTTTGGTTATACTTCACTATTGCGAATTATTAAATGGGGTTTTAAAAATGAATTTTATAAAAGAATTTATAAATGATGTTTGGAAAATATAAAAAGGACTTGAAGTTGATATTAAAAATAGATTGGAAATTAGAAATGAGATTATTAAGAAATGGATTTATAAAATGGAATTTTAAAAATAAGATCGTTTTTATGAACAAGAAAAATTCAAGGAGTTATAAAAATTTATAAACGATGTTTATAAATAAAGGAAATCGATATCAGGATCATAAATTGGGAATATAAAATTCATAGGGTGAATTTATATTAGAATATGGAAATAGGGTGAGGAAAAAAGTGGATACTATTTTTGAAAGTGAAAATGGTTAAGGAAATCGGAATGGAAGCAATGTGATGGAAATCGAGAGGAATTTATAAGTTGAATTGGTTATTGAGATTTTAAAAATATATTTTAATATTTCAAGAAGTAATTTTGTTTTAAAAGGAAAATTTTATTATTTAAAAACTATGGAATTTTAAACTAGTTTAGATTGAAATACTTCGGTAAGTAGATTTTCAAATATTAAGTATTTATTTAATAACATTCTTACTTTTAAATTCAGCTTTGGAAATTTATTTGTTCATCTAAAAATGAGTTATTGATGTTATAAAAGCGTTTTCGATATTTTAATAATAACTTTAACATATTTTAAATAAATTACTATTCTTTAAAAAAATACTCGCTATATATATATATATATAGTTTTGAAATGATTAAAAATTTATTTATAAATTCTCTCGAGATGTGTAGACGGGGTTTATTAAAGGATAAGATTTTATAAGAGAAATCTTATAAATGGAATTTTAGAGACTTAAGAAGATTTCCGATGTTTAGATGCGATAACTTCGGAAAGATTTCGAATTCATTTAAGGGAGTTATAAATGGTTGGTTGGGATTCTAAATAAGTATAATCGGTTTGGAAATCATAGGAAGAATTTATTAAAGTTTCGGAGACTTATGAGATAAGTTATGAAAAATTTGCAAGTTTTAATCTTAAAATATTTTTGAATTTATATGTATAAATATTTTCCTAAGTATTAAAAGGAAGGTTTTGGAAAATATTTTTAGTGGGAAAAGATTTGGAATAGAAATATTTTCTAAGTGTTATAAAAAGGGAATTTGGAAATATTTCTAAGTATTGAAAATGGGGAATGTTCTGTTATGGATCCAAGTGTTGAAATTGTTTTCAAATATAGAGAGATTGAAAGAGATTGAATATATATCTTGGTGAAGAAGTTTTGAAATAAATATTTTGGAGATTATAAATAAGGCCTAGTGTCTACTTATGGATGTTTTATTGATAGTTAGATAACCGACTATCAATATTAGCCAATTTCTTTAATCGTTTCAAAGAGATCGGGATTAGATTTAATTATCCAAAAACCACTTCGATCTGGTTTGAATGTTACGAATGAATACCATGAAGATGATGAAGACGGTGATTCGATTTGTCCAGACCCAGGGCAACTTGTATGGACGAATGCTATCAGAACATCATCAATGGAGGACGATGAGCATTCTAAGAAGAATTATTTCTTGGAAGGTAACGCTTAGCCTCGAACCTCATCAACTGGGAATGACTAAAATAGGGGAGATGCAACAAGGCTAAGTGGGTCGCACCTAATTAGGGTATGTTATCACCTTTCTAGATATCCTCGGAAACCTATATATTATGGATATGGTTGTGCATGAAAGAAGGAGCGCTCGGTGGTAAAAGTGGGAACACCCAGGGTGATAACATATTCGGTCTATCCAGGTTAGGGGTAGGCCGGTCTAGTGTAGCAGGGGATCCCGACGATGGTCCTCGGTACATTGTTCTAGAGGTGTACTACGATGGGCAGTACCCAAGTGGCCCAGTCATTCATATGGAATCCATTCTCCAATAAGCACCGTACGGTTTTGATTGTGACCAACTATGCTGAACGTGAGATGCAAGCATTTCCGCTATTTCATATTTACTTGGTTTAGACATTATTATAATATTAGACGATTTTGATTAAAAGGTTTTGGTTATCGTAAGGTAAAACCCCGTCGTGTTTATGTGTGGCGTGGTCTTACGAGATACTTTTGTTTTCAAAGGATTTTGATAAAAGTTAATAATTCAAGTTAAGTGTGTTTTCTCACGCCGGTTTCCAGACTAACTCGGGTGTTATTTTATTATAATGCTCGGATCAGACCGAGTATTACAGATTCATGATAGGATGCTTTGGAGCTCAGGAAGCGAGCTGGATGACAGAGACGTATCTCCGTACTTGGTTATATTTCCGTTGTGTGAGGACAAGTTATTATAACTGTCCATTTGATGTATTGAATTATTGTACACTGATGATTGTATGTATATTAACAGATTTAGTTTCCCTTGTATAAAAATCTATTGTTATATATTATATTTTTTCCGCTGCGATTGTGAGATTCTGTGTTGTTGTTTATTTTTCTTCTATCTCTTTCTTTTTCTTTACCCTAGTTATTCTCTCTTTCGTGCACTTTGGGTTGAGCGAGGAGAATTATTATCAACTCAAGGGGTACGAAAATGCGGGTCGCTACAAGTTGAGAAGGAGATTAAGTTTTCTTCTTTTTGATGTCTATATAAAGTATGTACAGGCAAAGTCTAAAGGATTCCCATTTGATGTTTTGGGCCAAGATGGGTTTCGGTTTGGACCTAAATCATTTATTTAAAATAAAATAAGTTATTACACTCTTTATATATGTGTGTGTATACAACACACACATATATATATATAATATAAATACATTTATATATTTTGACCATACGCACTTTTATTTTGCAAACTTTAAATTATTTCTTCAACTATTTTGTTTTATTAATAATTTTTATCTATTCTCCTTCTCTTCCTTTACTTTTCTTTAATTCATTAAAATAAATTAACTCACTTTAAAACCTAATATTCATATTTTATAGTTTTAACTAGTAACAATATTTTTTTTAAAATATTGTTCTTAACTTTTGCTTCTTTTATTACCGAAATTATGACCTTTATAAAATTGTTAATTTTAATATATTTATATTTTGAAAGAAATTCATGTAATCTACAAATTAATAAATATTTTATAAAGACCCGTATTTTACATGTCGGAGGGTCATCATATATTATTTTTAAATTCTTATTAGATTGTATAACACTATAAACTTGGAGAATATTGAGTAATGGCTATTAGTTTTGATAGAAGTTAAATTAGGTCACGAGACTACTTTCGTTGGAAAGATATGATGGTTTCCCTTTTCATAGAGTGATCATAGTTGCGGTTTGGAATTTCTAGCTAGGAGATATAACTATTTGAAATTTGGTAGTTTTTGGAGCACTTTAATGTGTATTTAGTGAGATTGGTGATAAGCCCATTAGGCCATTTCAGAATTTAAGCTATTATAGGTTGAAATAACCCGCCCCAAATCAGTTTTCCTACCTTCCAAATAGATATAAGCTTCTATTAACACTTTCTTTGCCAAATTCTTCTCCTTTCCCTTCCAAACCAAGGTTAAAACATAGCTAAAGGGTAAATGTCACGTACGGGAATTTTCGACTTTCGAAAATTCGACATCGATACTCACTTTATCGACTGCCGAGAAATCGTGTGCCGGAAACTCCAATAGTGAGGGTTTTAGAAAGAAGAAATAGAAGAGAAGATAGAAGAAAAAGAGAAGAAAGAAAGAAGAAGAACAACAGAACAACAACAGAACAGAAAAACAATATCAGAATCTCACATATCGCAGCGGAACAATATATAATAGATAACACTAGTCTTTTAAAACAAAGAACTATATCATTTTATTCATACATCAATCAGAGTCAATATACAACAATGGACAGTTATATAAACTTGTCCTCATACAGAATACACAGCGGAATAAATATTATTAGATACAAATACTACGTCTCGTCATCCAGCTTATCTCCAAAGCTCCAGAATATCCAGAATATCCTGATAACACAACTCTAGGCTGCCCGTGTGGAAATTGGTGGGCACCCAGAGTTTAGAAGGGAACAATAAACTCCGAGTCAGTCATGGTGACTGGTGTGAGATCGTAAAACAGTTATTTTTCACAAAGAAAATAAAACAAATTCGCAATGCTTTTGGAAAATGAAACTGCCATAAGACCTCCCGCCACACACACAATGCAAACGCAGAATTGGAGGAGATTTCTTCTTATGATAGTCAAAGATGCTTACTACGCAAAAATCAAATTCTTTTTGATATTATTATTAGTGCATAGTGTAGAAAACATTTCGAAAGTAGAATATAAATCTTAGCCAGCATAGGTACCATTATATTATGCCTGCTATAGCTGCCTCCTGAGGAGACAGGTTATAAAATTGAAATCGTAAAGGCTCGTATTGTTTCTTTGGATTTCCAACAAATGGTCAGGCTAAGGAACTTCCTATCCACGATGGGTACGTCCCTGGAATAGACGACCCGAGAACCTAACCGGATCTCTGCCAACACAAGGCCGGGTTACCTCTACAAAAATAGGTAACTACTGACACGCGTATGTCATCCCCCGATTGTAACCGATCTTCCCGAGGATCCCCGATTTCCAACAAACCACATAGATAATAATGCAGCAACTACATAGGTTAAGTATCTGGGCTCCATACCATGATACCACCTTTATCCAGAAGGAATGACATACACTAAGGGGCGCTACTCCCTAGAACCTTGCCGCATCCTTCCTGTTTCGACCATTTCCGGGGTGTGAGGCTCGATGAAGTCTCGTCCACAAAGCTACGCTTTCTCAAAAAGCCCTGCTTCGGGTCAAACAAAAATGATCAACCTATGATCACAAAGATATAAGATCAAACAAATGATCATATCGCAAATGATCAAACACTGATCATTTCACAGCAACACTCAGTATGCCACGTTACCAAATTGGGATATATCGCTGATAAATTTCAACTACATAACCTCTGAGCTCGTACGTCTCAGAGAAGGGTGTTAAGCTAAGAGAATAAATTCTCCGCCACCAACAGAAATGTATTTGAAAGAAATCAGCTTTATATCTCAAATTGTAACGTCAGACACACAATCCATACAAGTCTGTTCCGGGATCGAACAGAACCGAAGGCACTTCTCACGAAGCCCTTGCAATTCCGGATAATTTCTAATCACGTCCGGACTTCCCGTCACTAAGGGTGATAAAACCTCTAAACCGGAGATGAGCCGATGTAGAGTAACTCGACGGTAATCCTTCCGTTTTCAAAAATATCCGGTCTCCAACACCGGTCTCCGAATGCAATTTATAACGACGTATCACATATTCGGAATGGGTTATACGACCCCATGGTCCTTTCCCGGCTAACCCAAATAGTGAGCGATTATTCAAAAATAAGTGTGGCGTTCAAATTCATCCAATTCACAACAAATACCTATCTAAAGGTAATTATTGATAGTCGGTTATTTAACTATCAATAAAGATGCGCAACATCATCAGATTCCAAATAATTTTCCAAATTATTTCATCTTCAAAAATATCTTTACTAGATATAAAATTTCCACACTTAACCGTTTGAAAACAATTTCAAATCAATTTCCACACTTCAAAAATAAATCAATATTTATTTTTAGACAACTTCGCTTTCTTTTATAAATTCCGTATCGAATTTATACTTTCGAATATCTACTGGTATTCGATTTTCAAATCGTTTTCAATATTCTGTTTCAATTTATCTTTACAAGGATAAATTCTCAAACGTTTCATTTCATTTTGGAAAAGCATTTCCATACTTAATAATAAGTATTTCACAAATCTATTTATTTTCAACGTTTGAAAATACTCGATATACTTAAGTCAAATTAAGGATATATTCATTCTTTAAGGAAAATATTCTTTTAACACATTTATTTGAGTCAAAACGAATGTTACGTAAAACATCGTTACGACGACCCAAAAAAAATCACTAGTATAGGGATTCGGATTTTAAGATAGATATATAAATCCCAATACTACATAAAACATTTCCTTTCGGAAATCATTTACTATAACAATAGTGTTATAGTCCACCATTTCCTTATATTTCTCAAAAACGTCTATTTCAACAATAAATGTTGAAATCTATGATTTCGATATTCCATATATTTTAAAACATCTTTAAAACGTTTAACTTTATTTTTAATATCCCTTCTTCGAAAATAAGTCCATTTTACTTAACAATATATTCACTGTCCCAAAATCGTGAATATAATTCACTTAACCTAATTTCAATCTTTTCTACACATTCAATTTAAGGATAATTCGCTATCCAAAATCGCGAATATATCTTCTTTAAAAATCTTCTATATTTAATTTCTCAAATTCAACTGATTTTGAATTTATAAACACGTTTACAAATTCTATTCCTATTTTAGTAACAACTCGACTTATAAATCTTCTTTTTATCAACTTCTATATTTTACTTATCAGAATAAGTGATTTCGGATTTATAAACAACTTTTATAAATTCCAATTCTATTTATAAAAACTTTAATCCCAAATCAATTTTGATATTGATTTCTAAATTTATTTTCAACTTTAAATAAAATTCCCATACTGATTTCTCAAAATTTCATTTCCAAATATTTAAATCAATTATAGATTGATTTCTAATTTTATTCATCCCTACTAAAATAAATTCCTTATTTTCCTTCAAATTATTCAATATCCTGTTTTTAAATGGATTCTTTAAATTGAAATCATTTTACATTGATTTCCCAGATCATTTCAATTTACCAAGTAAATTTCTAATTGGATTTCCAACTTATCTCTTTTTAAATAAATTCCTTTTAAAGAAAATAAATTTCTTTCTCTTTCAATCTATTTAAAAATCCAAGTTTAAATTGAATTCTTCAATTTAAAATCACTGTTTTATGAAATCCATTTATTTAGCATTTTCACTTTATTCTGGGATTTATTCAATAAGATTATAAAAATCAGCTTTCATACTTTTAAATTCTTTTCTTCGAATTTATTCAACTTCTAAAAATTTATTTACTTAAAAATTCCTATTTTGATTTCAAAAATTCAATTTCATTTATTTTTGGAATCCAATGATATCAAACATCCCTTCGGCTAAATTTTAGCTTCAAACAATTTCCAGATATCAATATGATTAATAATATCAATATAATCATTCACAGATTCATATCACAGTATAAATAAATTCAATCAATGTGAGGGGTCCAGTTGGATCCCTCCAACCTGTTTTCCTGCATCCAAAGACGTTAGCACAATACCAATTCCGCTCCAGTACGGAATTATCGCGGTATATGGGTTTTATAAAAATCCGCTTACTAACGGCGCAATAGGGTCTCATCCGCTATACGAGGCGGGAAATCAATCAATCCAATATATACATATGCCAATATGTATATATTGCTATATATAATAGATATATCCTACTATATCTAATATCACATCCAATAGCAATCATCAATAACTGCAAAAGTTCCACATTCAATTTGAGTGAGAAAAATCTCACCTTGATTTCAATTTCGATTCCAGCGTTTATTTCGAATAAAATTAAACGGCCGTTTAATTTTACCCGAAATTCAAACTAGTTCCAAACGACTCCAATCCAATTTCATCACGTAGTGTTCGAGAAAACGAAGCCAACGCCGCTCGTTTCGTAATTTTCTGATCACGCAGCAAAAAGTTACGTTATTACAAAGTTATACGAATTTAAATATAATTAAATTTACATTTTCTTTTAAAATTTTAAACCTAGCAAATCTGGACCGTGCGTTTCTTTTGGAGAAAATCTGGGCCGCTCTACCACTCAAGCCCGCGCGCGTCTTCTTCCTCCATCCTCCAGGTCGCGTACAAGAAGAACCCAACGAAGCCGCCTCTATGCCCTAATACACGCGATCTCTACGACGACTTCCACTTCGATCAGAAAGTGTCATTCCAACCCCCTACGTTGCCCCTACCCACGGCCAGAAGGAGGGCGAGCTCGGCCCCATCAGCAGCTCGAAAAACGTGTGTGAACTTTCGATGTTTAACCTCGATTTGCCGGCAATCTACTCGATTAAAACCCATCACAGCCGTTCAAAATAAAGATCTCGTGATGCTCTCCATTTTTGCAGTTGATAGATTCACGAATTTCTTTTTGGATTTGGAGAAAAACGAAGGGGAAGATGGGAGTGAATCGGCCATTGATAGTGGGGTGGCGGCTGAGACGTTTAGGGTTAGGGTTATCCATTTTCTTTTGCAAAATGAAATATGGAGGTGCTTATATAGAAAATTTCACGATTTACTATTCATCGAATTTTTTTCGAACTCCGATTCGAGCGTGCCGGCTGACGTTTCTAAGGTTTACCCCGCGTTCCGAACGCAATGGAACAGGTTTCGGAAGCTAATTCGATCGTCTGTGTGAGATATGGAGAAAAACGATCAGTTTAAATTAAACCGATTTAAATCGATTTCGAGGCGTTTTAATTCGTACCGGACAAATGGTAAATCCAAAAATTACGAAATTTGAAACCTTACAATAATATCACATTACGGATCCGATGAAACTAGTTTCGTCGAAATCCGAGACCTTTTGAAAAATGACTATTTTTACTCGACGATTTAAAATTAAAACGATATCGATGCGTTTCGAGTTGCCACGGTCAAACGATAACTTCGATTGCTACGAAAATTGAAATCCGATAATAACTAACTATTACGGATCCAATGGAACTGGTTTCGTCGAATTCCGAGACTGCGTCTCGGACGGCTATTTTCAAATATCGATTCGAACGATTAAATTTTAAAATTGAACAAATCGTTTTCAAACTCAATTCTGAAGCTTCTGTTATCTTCAGTATTATCAATACGAATTTTAAAAGCTTTCGAAATATTTTTCTTCAGCTTAAAATTGAAGATTCAAATTTTTATCCCTTTCAATAGATTAAACTTTAAAATTTAATCGCCAAATTCAAAGTTATATCGGGATTCAAATTAAATTATCGTTCAAATATTTAAAACAAATTAAATATTCTCAATTTAATTTGTTCAAAATTCTGGGTCGTTACAGACTTCCCTCCTTAAAAGAATTTCGTCCCGAAATTACAAGTCAGGAAGAAAAATCCTTAACTCGTCTATTATTTTTCTCAAATCCAATAATTTTATCAATTTTTTCAAAACAAATCTTTCTAGTAAAGATTCATTATTATTCAACTAAATTTCCAACTTCAGTTTTAAGTTTCAAACAACATTGTTTAACTTCTAAATTCAAATTCGAGTTTAAATTCAAATTTTAAACTCTCAAAAATTTCTCAAAAATTTTTCTAACGCCCTAATTTTTCGAAAAATTTCGCCAGCGTCTCCTTTGCGCGGCTAATACGGTACGACTACAAAACGTCCCTACGGACTCTCAGATTTCAAAAAGAAAAGAAAAAGCCAAGCAGCTGGACAAGAAATCATCAAAAACTCATATTAAAACTCAAATACATACCTTTTTCGAGCAATTCGAATTATCTGTGAAATAAATTTTCCAATCCCTTTATACACCTGTATATCCTACTAGCCATTATATCTAGTTACAGCATTCAATCATTTTGCAAATTCGATTACAAATTTTCAATATATACTTCTTATATCCTCTTTAAATTCGCTATTGAAGTTACATATTCAATTTCGTTCAATTTTTCATTTCACATTCATTTGAACTTATAATTCACATTTTCAATTCTATTGGAATTCAATTTATCTTCATTTATAATCATTGAATTTAATTCGTTCAAACCTTATCCATTTGGTCAATATTCAATTAGCTTCACTTACTAATTTTAGTTTAACTCCACAAATCAAATTCAATTCTAGTTTTATTCACTTATAAATTCAAAATGAATTTCAACCTTCAATTTCATTTTCATTTAACTGATTCACTTATACTTGCTTTGATTTAACTTCATTCTTTTAAGTTAAATTTATTCTACCAAAATTCAATTGATATAAGTTATCAACTTAGTAATATTTCATAAATATCTTTATATAGCATTCCAGAGTTTACCAACATTTTAAAGCCATTTTTAAAAACAATTCAAATCATCCTTTTGAATTTCCAAAACAAAACCCAAATTTTCAAACAATTTTTATTTAAACAATTTGGCAGCAATTCCTCTTTTGGAAACTCGAAAATGAACACCGGTGATGTCGCGATCATCATCGGAATTATTTTCCAGCGACCAAAAAGAGTTTAGAGCTTTTCATTCCTTCAAAACATTTTTCCAAAATCCTTTGAAATTCATTTTCAAATCAAAAAGGAATTTAAACTTTCCAAATCCCCAAAATTTTCAAATTCTTTTCAAAACATTTCCAAACACTCCTCTGGAATTCCGTTTCAAATTACAAATCACATTTATAATTTACATTCTTTAATTTCATTTGTATATGGATTTATCTCTTTATCTTTCAATTCACATTTATAAATTTCATTCGTTAAATGGATTTATTTCCGAATCTTTGGTTATTATTTTAATTTCTCATTCCATTTCATATAACAATGATAATAATTCAATGTTATTATTTCTTAACAACCAAACATCCATATACTATGATAATTCATAGAAAATCATTTCTTTTCTATACAAAAATAGTTTTGGGTAAAATTATTTCGTTTACCCTATTTTAAAACAATACTGTGTCGGTTTACCTTGTTTAGAGTTTAGAAACCCCTATCGATTACAGTTAGCTAGACTGCACCGACCAGAATCCATAAACAATCAACCGATAAGTCAACACAATACAAAACAATTTTATATTCAAATAACAAATACGCGCTCATATCTATTATTACACTCAACTCATTCTAGAGTACTACTGACTCTATCTCTAATGAGTAACACCCAACAGAGCAGGGTTGTCGCTTAACCATATGCTCTGATACCACTTTGTCACGTACGGGAATTTTCGACTTTCGAAAATTCGACATCGATACTCACTTTATCGACTGCCGAGAAATCGAGTGCCGGAAACTCCAATAGTGAGGGTTTTAGAAAGAAGAAATAGAAGAGAAGATAGAAGAAAAAGAGAAGAAAGAAAGAAGAAGAACAACAGAACAACAACAGAACAGAAAAACAATATCAGAATCTCACATATCGCAGCGGAACAATATATAATAGATAACACTAGTCTTTTAAAACAAAGAACTATATCATTTTATTCATACATCAATCAGAGTCAATATACAACAATGGACAGTTATATAAACTTGTCCTCATACAGAATACACAGCGGAATAAATATTATTAGATACAAATACTACGTCTCGTCATCCAGCTTATCTCCAAAGCTCCAGAATATCCAGAATATCCTGATAACACAACTCTAGGCTGCCCGTGTGGAAATTGGTGGGCACCCAGAGTTTAGAAGGGAACAATAAACTCCGAGTCAGTCATGGTGACTGGTGTGAGATCGTAAAACAGTTATTTTTCACAAAGAAAATAAAACAAATTCGCAATGCTTTTGGAAAATGAAACTACCATAAGACCTCCCGCCACACACACAATGCAAACGCAGAATTGGAGGAGATTTCTTCTTATGATAGTCAAAGATGCTTACTACGCAAAAATCAAATTCTTTTTTATATTATTATTAGTGCATAGTGTAGAAAACATTTCGAAAGTAGAATATAAATCTTAGCCAGCATAGGTACCATTATATTATGCCTGCTATAGCTGCCTCCTGAGGAGACAGGTTATAAAATTGAAATCGTAAAGGCTCGTATTGTTTCTTTGGATTTCCAACAAATGGTCAGGCTAAGGAACTTCCTATCCACGATGGGTACGTCCCTGGAATAGACGACCCGAGAACCTAACCGGATCTCTGCCAACACAAGACCGGGTTACCTCTGCAAAAATAGGTAACTACTGACACGCGTATGTCATCCCCCGATCGTAACCGATCTTCCCGAGGATCCCCGATTTCCAACAAACCACATAGATAATAATGCAGCAACCACATAGGTTAAGTATCTGGGCTCCATACCATGATACCACCTTTATCCAGAAGGAATGACATACACTAAGGGGCGCTACTCCCTAGAACCTTGCCGCATCCTTCCTGTTTCGACCATTTCCGGGGTGTGAGGCTCGATGAAGTCTCGTCCACAAAGCTACGCTTTCTCAAAAAGCCCTGCTTCGGGTCAAACAAAAATGATCAACCTATGATCACAAAGATATAAGATCAAACAAATGATCATATCGCAAATGATCAAACACTGATCATTTCACAGCAACACTCAGTATGCCACGTTACCAAATTGGGATATATCGCTGATAAATTTCAACTACATAACCTCTGAGCTCGTACGTCTCAGAGAAGGGTGTTAAGCTAAGAGAATAAATTCTCCGCCACCAACAGAAATGTATTTGAAAGAAATCAGCTTTATATCTCAAATTGTAACGTCAGACACACAATCCATACAAGTCTGTTCCGGGATCGAACAGAACCGAAGGCACTTCTCACGAAGCCCTTGCAATTCCGGATAATTTCTAATCACGTCCGGACTTCCCGTCACTAAGGGTGATAAAACCTCTAAACCGGAGATCAGCCGATGTAGAGTAACTCGACGGTAATCCTTCCGTTTTCAAAAATATCCGGTCTCCAACACCGGTCTCCGAATGCAATTTATAACGACGTATCACATATTCGGAATGGGTTATACGACCCCATGGTCCTTTCCCGGCTAACCCGAATAGTGAGCGATTATTCAAAAATAAGTGTGGCGTTCAAATTCATCCAATTCACAACAAATACCTATCTAAAGGTAATTATTGATAGTCGGTTATTTAACTATCAATAAAGATGCGCAACATCATCAGATTCCAAATAATTTTCCAAATTATTTCATCTTCAAAAATATCTTTACTAGATATAAAATTTCCACACTTAACCGTTTGAAAACAATTTCAAATCAATTTCCACACTTCAAAAATAAATCAATATTTATTTTTAGACAACTTCGCTTTCTTTTATAAATTCCGTATCGAATTTATACTTTCGAATATCTACTGGTATTCGATTTTCAAATCGTTTTCAATATTCTGTTTCAATTTATCTTTACAAGGATAAATTCTCAAACGTTTCATTTCATTTTGGAAAAGCATTTCCATACTTAATAATAAGTATTTCACAAATCTATTTATTTTCAACGTTTGAAAATACTCGATATACTTAAGTCAAATTAAGTATATATTCATTCTTTAAGGAAAATATTCTTTTAACACATTTATTTGAGTCAAAACGAATGTTACGTAAAACATCGTTACGACGACCCAAAAAAAATCACTAGTATAGGGATTCGGATTTTAAGATAGATATATAAATCCCAATACTACATAAAACATTTCCTTTCGGAAATCATTTACTATAACAATAGTGTTATAGTCCACCATTTCCTTATATTTCTCAAAAACGTCTATTTCAACAATAAATGTTGAAATCTATGATTTTGATATTCCATATATTTTAAAACATCTTTAAAACGTTTAACTTTATTTTTAATATCCCTTCTTCGAAAATAAGTCCATTTTACTTAACAATATATTCACTGTCCCAAAATCATGAATATAATTCACTTAACCCAATTTCAATCTTTTCTACACATTCAATTTAAGGATAATTCGCTATCCAAAATCGCGAATATATCTTCTTTAAAAATCTTCTATATTTAATTTCTCAAATTCAACTGATTTTGAATTTATAAACACGTTTACAAATTCTATTCCTATTTTAGTAACAACTCGACTTATAAATCTTCTTTTTATCAACTTCTATATTTTACTTATCAGAATAAGTGATTTCGGATTTATAAACAACTTTTATAAATTCCAATTCTATTTATAAAAACTTCAATCCCAAATCAATTTTGATATTGATTTCTAAATTTATTTTCAACTTTAAATAAAATTCCCATACTGATTTCTCAAAATTTCATTTCCAAATATTTAAATCAATTATAGATTGATTTCTAATTTTATTCATCCCTACTAAAATAAATTCCTTATTTTCCTTCAAATTATTCAATATCCTGTTTTTAAATGGATTCTTTAAATTGAAATCATTTTACATTGATTTCCCAGATCATTTCAATTTACCAAGTAAATTTCTAATTGGATTTCCAACTTATCTCTTTTTAAATAAATTCCTTTTAAAGAAAATAAATTTCTTTCTCTTTCAATCTATTTAAAAATCCAAGTTTAAATTGAATTCTTCAATTTAAAATCACTCTTTTATGAAATCCATTTATTTAGCATTTTCACTTTATTCTGGGATTTATTCAATAAGATTATAAAAATCAGCTTTCATACTTTTAAATTCTTTTCTTCGAATTTATTCAACTTCTAAAAATTTATTTACTTAAAAATTCCTATTTTGATTTCAAAAATTCAATTTCATTTATTTTTGGAATCCAATGATATCAAACATCCCTTCGGCTAAATTTTAGCTTCAAACAATTTCCAGATATCAATATGATTAATAACATCAATATAATCATTCACAGATTCATATCACAGTATAAATAAATTCAATCAATGTGAGGGGTCCAGTTGGATCCCTCCAACCTGTTTTCCTGCATCCAAAGACGTTAGCACAATACCAATTCCGCTCCAGTACGGAATTATCGCGGTATATGGGTTTTATAAAATTCCGCTTACTAACGGCGCAATAGGGTCTCATCCGCTATACGAGGCGGGAAATCAATCAATCCAATATATACATATGCCAATATGTATATATTGCTATATATAATAGATATATCCTACTATATCTAATATCACATCCAATAGCAATCATCAATAACTGCAAAAGTTCCACATTCAATTTGAGTGAGAAAAATCTCACCTTGATTTCAATTTCGATTCCAGCGTTTATTTCGAATAAAATTAAACGGCCGTTTAATTTTACCCGAAATTCAAACTATTTCCAAACGACTCCAATCCAATTTCATCACGTAGTGTTCGAGAAAACGAAGCCAACGCCGCTCGTTTCATAATTTTCTGATCACGCAGCAAAAAGTTACGTTATTACAAAGTTATACGAATTTAAATATAATTAAATTTACATTTTCTTTTAAAATTTTAAACCTAGCAAATCTGGACCGTGCGTTTCTTTTGGAGAAAATCTGGGCCGCTCTCCCACTCAAGCCCGCACGCGTCTTCTTCCTCCATCCTCCAGGTCGCGTACAAGAAGAACCCAACGAAGCCGCCTCTATGCCCTAATACACGCGATCTCTACGACGACTTCCACTTCGATCAGAAAGTGCCATTCCAACCCCCTACGTTGCCCCTACCCACGGCCAGAAGGAGGGCGAGCTCGGCCCCATCAGCAGCTCGAAAAACGTGTGTGAACTTTCGATGTTTAACCTCGATTTGCCGGCAATCTACTCGATTAAAACCCATCACAGCCGTTCAAAATAAAGATCTCGTGATGCTCTCCATTTTTGCAGTTGATAGATTCACGAATTTCTTTGTGGATTTGGAGAAAAACGAAGGGGAAGATGGGAGTGAATCGGCCATTGATAGTGGGGTGGCGGCTGAGACGTTTAGGGTTAGGGTTATCCATTTTCTTTTGCAAAATGAAATATGGAGGTGCTTATATAGAAAATTTCACGATTTACTATTCATCGAATTTTTTTCGAACTCCGATTCGAGCGTGCTGGCTGACGTTTCTAAGGTTTACCCCGCGTTCCGAACGCAATGGAACAGGTTTCGGAAGCTAATTCGATCGTCTGTGTGAGATATGGAGAAAAACGATCAGTTTAAATTAAACCGATTTAAATCGATTTCGAGGCGTTTTAATTCGTACCGGACAAATGGTAAATCCAAAAATTACGAAATTTGAAACCTTACAATAATATCACATTACGGATCCGATGAAACTGGTTTCGTCGAAATCCGAGACCTTTTGAAAAATGACTATTTTTACTCGACGATTTAAAATTAAAACGATATCGATGCGTTTCGAGTTGCCACGGTCAAACGATAACTTCGATTGCTACGAAAATTGAAATCCGATAATAACTAACTATTACGGATCCAATGGAACTGGTTTCGTCGAATTCCGAGACTGCGTCTCGGACGGCTGTTTTCAAATATCGATTCGAACGATTAAATTTCAAAATTGAACAAATCGTTTTCAAACTCAATTCTGAAGCTTCTGTTATCTTCAGTATTATCAATACGAATTTTAAAAGCTTTCGAAATATTTTTCTTCGGCTTACAATTGAAGATTCAAATTTTTATCCCTTTCAATAGATTAAACTTTAAAATTTAATCGCCAAATTCAAAGTTATATCGGGATTCAAATTAAATTATCGTTCAAATATTTAAAACAAATTAAATATTCTCAATTTAATTTGTTCAAAATTCTGGGTCGTTACAGTAAATTAGCAAGAGGATTAATTAAAGACATTCAAATCTATATTTTTGGGGAAGGGAGATTGGGTCTTTAATGTTCATTTTTGGATTTACCTCGATTTACGTGCAAAACTTGGATTTTTGGGCATTTTGTGAGTGATTTATCATTCACACCTTATTATATATGTATTTATAGGTTTTAACATGTTTTGGTTCCATTTATAAAGTAAAACTATGTTTAATGTTGTTTTAAAACCCAAGCGTTAGTAAAAACAAGAATATAATGATTTTTGGTGTTCTAATCATGTTATTTGGTTGTGTGATCACCTCTATAGAGTTAGACTATATTATAGATGCATTATATATGATTGTAGTGATTTATTATATGTTTTGCATGCTTGAATGTTGATTGATGTGTATGTGTGGTGTTTATGCATGTGATTGAATGGTAGAAACGCTCATCAAAGAAAATTAGATATAGGAAACCTTAGAATCCGACTTCAACAGATAGGCTCAAGTGTGCTGAGAGTCGTGTCGATGCATATGAAATGTACATGGGTCGAAGAACATTGCATAGTGATGAAATCTATACGAAATTGAAGTTTGGAGATGCTGCAGCATTTCTGCTTAGTAGCACTTATCTATGGTAGGTTGCTCGGGGTATGCTTCAGGTTCGGGGATAATCCGCTCGGGGTGTGCTCAAGGGCGGTATTGGAGAAAGACAAAACATCAAAACTTATCCGATGGTGTTATTGTTTGGGGTCGGTTAGAGAAGCTTGTTCAGGGGTAGTGGCATGGTGCTTCAGGTTGAGGACTGGAGGGCTATGCCTTCGAGACCGGACAGGGTATTTGCTAAGCAAGAAATGGAGTGGTGGAATTTTTGGGTTGCTTTGGGTCTAGAGTGTTGTTCCTTCGGGTTTTCAAAGGTGCGGCTTTGGGTTTGGCCATGAAGTGACCTAAGAAAAATATGGACTTCAGGGATTTGATCTTGGGGTGAAGGCATACGACTCCAGGATATCTTGGGGTTTGTATAGCACTTAATAAAGCAATGGCATGACGTTTTGGCATGGCGACTTTGGAACTTCGGTTTGATGACTCTAAGACTTCGGATGGATGTCTATAGTAGTGCCAATGATGATGACTCAATGATGGGAGTTATGATGGTGGTCCGTAAGGACAAATTCAATGATGTGGACTTTTGAGTTGATTTGGAGATTGTGTTCTACTATGAAGACAGCCGGGATGGAATGATGATTGAGTTCCACTATGGAGATGTATACAAAAGGGATCATTGATAACTCGAAGGTTTCTAGTATGCTCATATAGAAGGAATAAATGGGGATGCCCACTTGGATTATGACTGCGTCAAGATCTTAATACCATGGATTACCCTGGACTTTTGAGATCGTGAGTCTGGTTCCTAGACTTATGAAGTAGCATGGATTTGAGCACCAAGAAACCATGATTTGATTGAGTCTCCAATTTATGATTGTGTCCTACAGATTATCATATATCTAAAGCAAACGAGCGATAATGAGGATTGTTTCATGGATGTTATGTTTGTCATGGTTGCTTGACTCTAGGGTGTCATGGAATGTAGGTATTTTTGACCATGTACCTAAACACTATAGATTGTACTTTGATTGTAGTACACTCATATGATGATAGTTGATTAGGATATATCAATTGTTATGTGCTTAGTCCTTCGATGCAGGGACAGATTTGGTATGATTCTACATACCTTATGCTTTTATTACTATATCTGATTTTTATTGTATTTTGAGATGATGTATCGCTCACACTAGACTACTGTTTGACACGAGATTTTATGCTTTGCTTCTTATTATGTCGGGTACTCTTAAATGAGTATATTAAGGATAAAAGGTCTGGATAGCGCATGGAGTTGTATAGAGTACGAGTAGCAAGCTGCCCTTTCATACACACGCGCACACACACACACACATACTTTAGAGCTTACTACAGCTTAGTCCATTGTGCAATACTTTGGAGCTATACTAGTACTTATATTATTTTAGAGATAACTATAGAGTTTATTTTTTAAATTTAGGATATATAAGCTCATTTACTTTCAGTTTTGTATAACTTGTGAAATTGTGGCACTCTGATGCTCTTATTTATGGTTCATTTGATTATATTATTGTCTCATCTGTTTTATATCTATGTTATTAACATATTTTTCCTATCCGCTGTGAGATGTTATATAAGATTTGTATTTGAATTTTTGTTATTTTACACCTAGACTATCGTTCTGCATCGGCTAAGTACTCCACGGTAAACTTTACAAGTATATTGGGTAACAGAGGAGTGGGGCGGTCGTCGCATGTTTCAATAATCCTTACTATAATTTTCGTTCATTCATTTTTCCCATTACCTTTTCCAACTAAGAAATTTAGTATTAACAAAAATAACATATTTTCTAAATTTTCATTTTATACTTTACTTTAATATTTTAATTAAATATCTTAAAAGCAACATTTTATATTATTTCTTATAAACCATCTCCTTTTAATTTGAAATAATGACTTATTATTAACAAAACATTTCTCGAACATTTTAAAATTCACAAATTCACCATTTAAAATATATCATTTTATTAATTCAAATTTAAAATTATTTCTTAGGTAGTTTCTCAAACCAGCGTTGTTACAATGTAAGTGAAAATGAACTATCTAAAATGTCCATATGTAAATAATATGACTGTATTTGAAATAAATAACATAGGTGATGTATACATGGTTAATTATATACCTGTGCAAATATTAGGATTTATATCTACCATGTATATACTTAGTGTGTGTGTGTTAATTTCCATATTAAAATGATTGATATAAAATGTGAATACACATACTATAGTTTCTAAATTTATATTTCATGAAATAGCAAGTATAGTGGTATAAAATTGTCATATACAATTTAACAACATCTCTGTATCCTGCTTTTGAGCCAAAGCAGACTTCAACCTAACTTAAAAGATTAAAATGAGGATGAAACGACTTGAAATCTTGGAAGCATACTTAGATAGATAGGGCAAGGAAATAGCTCGGGAGGGTTTCAACCAAAAATAAGCAAAGGAATTAAGTTAGCATCGAATTGTTTAGCTTGGGTACCGAGTTATTTCCACCACCCTCTCAACTCTCCAACTTTATACAAGTTATTATTTACCTCTTTCATGTGTAACCAAGTGATTTTCAAGAGTTTTGGATGACTAATTCCAAGAGTTGAAGAGACAACACCTAATATGGCAGAATAAACCAAGTAATGGAGGAACGATCATTAAAATCAACCAACAATCGGTGAAAACAACATGGGATGCATCAAAATGAAGTAAGATGTATGATGCAAGAAGATACAAGATATTTCCCACAAAGGAAATAACTCGGTACTGAGTTATTTAACTACATACCGAGTTATTTAACTCGGTACCGACTTATTTTGATTACTCAGCAGGAGGTGCGACTTCTTGTATGACTTTAGGCCGATGTTAAGACTCTGCTGCAAGTAGGCTTCTGACTCCATACCTCTATTTCTCTATAAATACCAGGTCGCCTAAAACCAAAAAGGGGATCTTCTTCTCTTAACTCTGGATCTGATGTCTATTCCATTGGAGACTTCTTCTCCTTCTTCACATCTTACTTCTCCTCCATTAAAGTTACCTAAGAAGCCATTGTTTGCTTTCATCTTAATAGAACTGATGCTTTCATCTGATTTCTAAATGTTGATCCATTTTCTGGGTTAACATTTTGGTGTTTTCGCTGAGAACAAATGAACTAGATCTAAAGATTTAAAGCTTGAATCTGAGATTTCGAGAAGATGAAGAGACCTAACACTAGATCTAAGGTTGGAGCAAGCCAATCAGAGCAAGGAGCAGCCAGGAGATCTTCTCGAATTCTCATCACTCCATCTATGTGACCAGAGAAGAGATGGAGAAAATGATGAAGAAGATGCATGATGGATTAGTGACTAGCAAAACAGGAAATGCTTGAAGAATTTTTCCAATGGATGGGACAACGGGGAATAGCTAAAACTGCTGAAATTCAGAATCAATGACAAGGGGCCAATGTAGGAATATCTGGAGTTGGAGTGGAGAAAACTGGAACAATTCCCTCACAAACAGAACAACTCGGTACCGACCCAAATCAACTTGGTAACGAGAGAACTATAATCGGGGGCAATGTTGGTGTGATTGCTGGGATGCCGAGAATGGATAATGTTGGAGCTAGAGAAGCAAATCAGAATGTGAATGAGCAACAATCGGAAGAGTATATGTCAGAGCTTTCTCGTAGGAATGGAGGACAGAATGAAACCAGAGGAGCATGTTCGAACATTAATGTGCAGCCAGAGGAGTATGTTCCAGCATATGTTCTGAAATTCCCCTAAAGGAGCAGGGGCAGAATATCCCTTTTGGACGAAGACCATCATTGGATGGCAAAAATCGAATTACTGAGTTGGTAAGAAGAATAGTTAGAAGTGGACCCAGATCAAAGCATGAAGGAAGTGAACAAGAATCCATTAACTTCTAATATCAGGAATGCAAGAAATCCTACCAATTTCAAGCTTTCAATGTTGGAAATGTACAGCGGAAAGTCGGATCTGATGGTCCATCTGATAAGATACATCCAACATATGGAGGTGTTGGGTGCTTCTAAGGAGGTAATAAGGTGGTGCTTCCTATTATACGTAATGGACTTGGTAGCAATTTAGTTCAGATAGCTAGAGAATGAGTCCATTAGCACGTGGACCAACTTGGTGAGTAAATCCTTTAGATGATTCAAAGTTCATGTTTCATAACCAAAGAATGTGATGATGCTAAAACAAAGGCCCTGAGAGACTTGAGAAGCTATTTGACTAGATTCAATGCAGTAGTAGCCGTAGTCGATAAGCCAGACCCATCAATAATCCTAATGGCGGCAGTATCTAGAGTCGCGAGCAAGACCGACTTCAAAGTTGCCTTGGAAAGGGATCCACCGATGGATCCTGCAGAATTCTACCATGAGGCTGAGAGATGTTTACGTCAGGAAGATGTCGAAGCTGAAGATGCTGAAATTAATGTTGTGGATGATAGTGGGCTATTTGGAGCAGGAAATAGAAAAGGACAAAGGAAAGAGAAGAGCTAATAATGACTTCGGAGAACCGAAATGGCACATGAGGGAATCGAAGTTCACTTCTTACATTGAGCTAATAGAGACCCCCGAGAGGATATATCTGGACACTAGGGTGGAAGATCCCCTATCAAAAGCCAACTAGGAGAGAGCCCACCGATTGGGAGAAAAGATTTGGAAAGTTTTTGCATCTTCCATGAGATGGATGGACATGAATCGAATGAGTATCGATGTCCTTGTGATCTGATAGAATAACTGGTTCAGAGAAACCAGCTGCAACAGTACATGAGGAACCAAACTGCAATGCTGAGGTCAGAGCAAGCACCATCTGCAACAAACCCATCAAGGAACAACCAAGGATCTGGTCCAGACTCGAAAACCCATGATCGGGATGGTCGGGAGTCAGGTTCGACTCCTTTTCTTTTCTTTTTCTTGCTCTGAATAATTAGGAATAATGATAATCTCAGACCGCTTATATGCGTACGAGGCCTAGATTGGTCTAGGCACGCTCTGAGTCAGATGTCTAGGATGACTATTTAGAACAATAATTGTAACACCCACCACAGAACATGCCTAAATTTCAACCCAAAAAAGGCCCATTGAAACTTATATCCATTCTAAGGTAAGTTGTTGGTGGTTGAAAGAAATAACATTACAGAGCCATAGCTAAACTTTCAGAACTTGCAGCGGATGGAAAAAAATATCAAAGTGTACCCATTTATTTCAAACCATAAAAATGTTATAATACATAATTTCATAAAAACCGTACCATAACATCCGTTACAACAATTGTTTAAATACATTGGTACACATAAAAGAAAATAACAATAATAAATACTACAACAAGCCAAGCTTCTCCATCTCTAAGCATCATCACCGCCATCACTCTGTCCTTAACTTGTGTTGTAATGAGTAGGGAGTCAAAACAACAAGTGTTTGGTGAATAAAAACCTCAAGCCTTACCTTTTTAGTACTTGGGCAGTATATTTCAAATAAGAATATGTCTACGAACATAAAACCATTAAAAACCGCTTAATTCTTCTTTATAAGAAAAGGAGGCGGGTCCAACCACTTAATACCTTCCATTCCAGAAGTAGGTTTCTAGAACCCCATATCTCTATCATACGTCATAAACAGCTAATAATGTGAGAGACGGTACCCAAGCCACTTAATACCTTTTATTGGAAAATAGGCAGACTATGATCATTTAATACCTTAATTAAGGCAGGCCCCATCATTTAATACCTATCTCCAAGGCATGCTCCTCAACGGTACTATCTAATTGACGTCATATGGAATCTCTTAGGCCACTTAATACTTCCATGGAAAATAGGCAAACTTTGGTCATTTAATACCTTAATTAAGGCAGACCCCATCATTTAATACCTATTTATAGAAGTGGACCCCCCATTGAGATACCATCATATGTAACCCCTTTGCCATTTAATACTTCATCTATTTATGGTTCATTTTATGGGGTGTTACAATAATAACCTCGAACTGCTTACAAGTATACTGGACCTAGATTGGCCCATAGTTATGCTATGAGTCAGATGTCTAGGATGGATGATTATGACTTCTGCATGTTTGCTTTGAATTGAATATTTGGCTTTCTAAAAATCCACTTTGAATGTGATGACTGATATTGATCGCTTTAAGTCCCATTAGGAAAGATGGGACCGGAGTGCAGGATGCAAATACCCTTGTTGGAGAGCAAGCGGATGGACTTGTACGATATTGATTGCTTTAAGTCCCATCCAGAAAGACGGGACTGGATTATAGGGTGCAAGCTCCCTAGCCAGAGAGCGAGTGCATGGGCTTGTGTGAAAATTAAGTCCCCACATCGGAGAGTGAGTGGATGGGCTTAGTTGGTCGTTGAGTTCCTTTGCTGGATAGCAAGCGGATTCAACAAGGATTCGAGGAGATCAAAATCCTAGATTGAGCAATAAACAATCCAGAGAGAACAAATCTTAGATTGGAAGTTAGACAATCTGGAGAGATTGAATCCTAGATTGGATCATAATCGATTCGGAGAGATCGCACGTTAAATTGAATATAAAATGATTTGGAGAGAACGAACCTTAGAACGGAAATAGATTTGATAAAAGGATCTGAATCAGGCTTTTAAATCTCCCCGAGATGGCCGAGATGAAAAATCCGAGATATCAGCCAAAATCCGAGATTTGGCAGCCTATTTAGTTATAAGTGTTTTAAATATCGCCCGAGATAGCCGAGATATTTTCCCGAGATATTGGCCAAAATCCGAGATTTAAAACACTGATCTGAATGCCTTGTAATTAGAGTAAAATAGATAAATCTTGGATGAACGTGGGACGATTTGGATATTAGATGTAATAATTCCGAACGAAATCAGAATGATTATGATGTATAAACAACACTTAAGAAAGGATTGGAGTCCGAAAACTATAACAAGCCTAGAACGACCTCTAATTTGCTAGAGAATCCGAAGGAACTAGACGTATCACCAAGATCAAAATAGCCGAAGAGCTCAACTATCTAAGGATAATTGCTGATTGATGTGCACGTAAATGTGCATATTTTTACCATCATATTTAATCGAATTTAATTAAATAAATAATCATATTGGGTGTTTTAACATGTTTAAACCAAGATTCAAATTATTTTCAAATCGTCACATATTCAACTTCATATAGGGGCAAACTGGTCATTTTTGTGCATATATTAATTTGAGAAAAATTACTTGGACATTTCTATGATTTTTTCTAGGAATTTGGATTCAAATGCATGTGGTTTCATGAAGATATATGCATGCACAAGAGTGAAGAGAAACAAATGAAGATGGAAATAATTCATTTCATGTATCATGGAGGACCACATCTACCTACCTAACCTAATGTACAAATTAGAGCAATTGCACTTGCTAATGGCCATTAAAGCTTCATGCACATTTAAATGGTGGATTAACTTATGCTAATGATTACTTGGCCACCACACTTCCTAGAGGGGTAGTTTGGGCATTCCCTAAAAATATGGATTAGGGTTTCTAACTTGTATAAATACCACTTATGCTTCATGTAATCTCTCTTCCTCTTAGCTCATTAGTTTAGGGAAAATAAAACAAAGCACTCTTTCTTTTTATGGCTACTTAGCCATTTCTTTTATGTAATTCTTCTTTTATGCAATTTTAAATATGTAACGACCTGGAATTTTGGTCGTTAGATTTTGAACATTTAATTCATTTTAAATATTGAATGTGAATTTTTATTTGAATTGAAATAAGAAGTTTTTGGTTAAATCAATATAATTAGTTAAAATTTCAAATATGACAATTCAATTGGATTTGAATAATAATAATTAAATATTTGAAATTGGGAAATTTGTGAATCTGGATGTAAATGGTTATGAAAATGGTTTCTAAGGTTTTTTTTAGTCTAATTTGATTTGAATTTTTATGTTGGACTTTTGGATGAAGTCAAAAGTCGATAAGTTAAATTTGGAATTTTTATATTAATTTAATAATGGAATTTAATATAATAATAATGCAGATAATCAGATTTTGATTCGAAATGAATCAGAATGATTTCTAATGTGAATATAAATTTTGTATGATTTATAAATAAGTTAGTAAAATTTTAAAAGTGAAATTTTAAATGATTTCGACGATTTTGGAAATTGTTCGAATTAATCGACGTGTTAAAATAGCCTTCCAAGGCACAGTCTCGGAATTCGACGAAACCCGTTCCATTGGATCTGTAATAGTTATTTGTTATCGGATTTCAAATTTCGTAGCATTTGGAGTTACCGTTTGTTCGTACGGGTGAGAAACGCATTGAATTTAAATCGATAATTTAATATTTTAAATCGATTCGAAAAGCTATCTTCCATATACATTTTAATCGGGCTCCGAAACACGTTCCATTGTGTTCGGAACATGGGTAAAACCTTATAATCGCCTGGCAGCATGTCTAATTCGGAGTTCGTTTGAAAAATCGTTTTAAAATGAATTTAATATTAAATAATATTTATTAACGTGTATATATATATATACATTTTCAGAGAAACCCTAGTTCTTTTTCTTAGCCGCCGTTCTATTTTATTCTATGGCCGAAAACATCCACTCCTTGTCCCTCGATCTCTTCTCATCCAAGCGATTTTAGGCCAAATCTTCAACTAAGAAGTCGTAGAGCTTTTCGAACTCTACGATATCAACGGTGGTGATGGGTTTTAGCGTAGCATAGGGGGAGTGAAGAGGCTGCGTTCATCGCCATTTCAATTGGTGAACGGGGAAGAAGAGGGGGACGGCTCTGATCTCATGTGGTTGGATCTACGGCTGTGATTGCTAGGATTTGTTTACAAAGAAAAGTAAAATTAATTGATATAATTGTTATTCAAATGTTCAAAATTTCATATCTATTGCATACATTATCAGAATTCGACGAAACTGGCGACGCCGGAATCGTAGCGATGCGATCTACGCGCTGCAGCAAATCCAGAGACATTTGGAGCAATCAGAAATTTTAAATTAAATCGAACAGTTCGATTTAATTTATAATTTAAACGCTCGACGAACTCAAGGTGAGTTAATCTCACTCACATCTGGATGCCGGTTTAATTTAAATAGTTAATATTTAAATGATTGATTGGTTGATTAGTTGAACGTGATAGTTATTATCAGATTTGATCGATATTTATTTGTTGTGCTAACATCTGTGGATGCAGGAATATAGGTTGGAGGGATCCAACTGGATTCCTCACAATATAGAAATTATATTCATAATCTGTGATATATTTCACTGATATCATATGATAGAATAATTTGGAATTTTGTTATGTTGTGTTATGGTTGGATAAACATAATCTGGTATTTTAAAATGTCAATAAAATGAAATGGGGATTAAAAGGGAAATGGAAAGAAATTTTGAGTAATGGATTTAAAGAAATGAAATTAAGGAAATTGGTTTGGAATTTGAAGTGTGTTTTGAAATGGTGTTTTAAAAGGGAAATGAGGAATGAGAATTTATAAACGGGATTTATAAATGTAATGGAGTATTTATCGGGGAATAAATATTGAAAGTATAGATTTTCGGTGGGAATTTCTATAAGGAATGCGAATTGTTTTAAAAGTAATAGTGGGATTATTTTTAAAAGAGATGGGAAGTGTATTTTTCCTAGGAAATGAAGTATGTTTTCTAAAGGAAATTTTATTATAAGTATTTGATATAATAACTTTATGTTAAAAGAAATTTTTGATTTAAGTTATACGAAAAACTTTTATAGATTTTCAAAATTTTATTTTGAATGGAAAATTTGGTAACTGATTTTAAATAATTCAAGTATATATTTTGGAAGTGATTTTCCAGGAATGGAAAATGTGTTAAAAATAAATAAAGGTGTTTATTTTTAAAGTGTTGGGAGAAATTTACGGGACTTGAACGTAAATTTGAATTGAGAAAAATCAAGCAGGATTTATACGAAGAATTCTTTAGTTTATTCTGAAATGGAAGTGTATTTCCCTGAAAAGCCAAGTACGTTTTTAAAGCAGATTTTGAGTAGAAGTTAGAAGTTTTGAAGTTGTTATTAAAAAGAATGTTTTAAAGAAATTATTATTTAAGTTGTAAAATTTTAAAAGTAAATATTTACTAAATTAGTTATAGTAGTAATTATTTTAAAAGGGCTAACTGGTATTATGTTTTTAAAGAATATTAATAATATTTATATATTTTATAAAATGGATTTATTTTATAGATAGTTGGTCAAAGTTTATTTGTAACTTGTATAGGATTTTGAAACTCTCCTGGTAAAATTTAGTTTAACTTAACTTTTATTTCAATATTAGCTTATATATTATAAGGTAGTTTTATTTTAAATATTTTTAAAATATATTTTGAATAAAATGGTTAAGTAGTTTAATTTAAATATTTTAAGGTATATTTTAGAATAAAGTGATTTAATTGTTTTAAAATCTAAAGTATTTGGACTTGGTTATTTTATTAGGGAATAGAAAATTGTTTGGCAATTTATTCCATAAAGGAAGATGGTTTGAAAAACTGTTTCAAAGGGTTGAAATGGAAATATATCTTGCGAAGATATTTTGAGGGAAATAAATAATTTGGGGAATTATTTATGTTTGATGGATGTTTGTGAATGTTAATTGATAGTTAAATAACCGACTATCAATATTGGACAATGCGTTGATCGTTTCGAAGAGACTGGGATTTATTTCTCGAAAACCACTTCGATCCGGTTTGTACGGTTCCATGGGAAAACAAGTTTGAAATCGAAGTTGGAGCAGTGAAGTGCAAGGGCTAGTCGCTACTAATCCTGAGGGTGTTTCCAAAATGGATGTAGTAGGAGTAGTGCCTTCGGTTCTGTTCGGACCGGAACGGACTTGTATGGATGAATGCTTTCGGAACATCGTCAGGTGGACGATGGGCATTCTAAGGGATATGTTCTATAAAGGTAACGCTTAGCCTCGAGCCACATCAACCGGGAATGACTGAAAATCAGGGGTTATGCAGCAAGGCTATGTGGGTCGCGCCCATTAGGGTGAGGTCATCCCTATCTAGATGTCCCTTTTTATTCGGCTTAGTGGTGCGTTTGCCGATCCTAACCGTGAGGTGATCTTACTCAGAATTATCCAGTAAGGGGTAGTTACGGCCTTGTGTTGCAGGGAATCGGGCGTGGTCCTCGGTACCCTGATCTAGACCAGGTACTGTGATAGGTGGTACCCTAGTGCCTAATCATTAGTTGGAAATCCATTTTCCCTACGTGCCTTTACGGGTTTTGTTTGTAGAACCCACTCTGTGGCTAGTATGCTGGAATTTAATCATGTAACAATTTTAGCTATTTGAATAAGTATTTGTATATAGACACTATTATAATATCAGGCGGATTTGATAAAAAAGTATTTTGGCTATCGTAAGGTAAAAACCCGACATGTTTATTTGTGGCATGGTCTTACGAGATGCCTTTGATTTCAAAGGATTTTGAAACTTTAAGAATCAGTTTGGATGTATTTCTCTCACGCTGGTATTCCAGACTGACTCGGGTGTTATTTTATTATAATGGTCGGGTAATACCGAGTATTATAGATTACAGGATAGGATGCTGTGGAGCTCAGGAGAGGAGCTGGAGTCCGAGACGTATTATCCGTACTTGTTTATATCCACTGCTGTGATTGTTTGAAATTGTCAGACTGGTAATTGTTGTTGTTGTGATATACTCTGATGATGTATTGTATGAAACAGATATAGTTTTCATTTTGTGTAAAGATCTGTTATTATTTATTATATTTCGTTCCGCTGCGATTGTGAGAATCTGATGTTGTTTAGTTCCTTCTTTCTTCTATCTTCTTTCTTTTTCCTCAACAATCTGTCTTTTCCGGCACTCGATCGTCGGCATATTATACTGTGGTGAATTTTGTGTCGATTTCGAGAGTCGAGAAGGGCGGGTCATCTCATTTGGTATCAAACCTATTTGGATAATGAAATCGAAATGTAAGAGTAGAGATTTATTTTAATAATGACAATGAAGTAAGAATATTTGGGTTGTGAAAAATTCAGAATGAAATAAAATTAATATAAGTCTAAGTTGGAATTAATTTAAAATGGTTATAAGCTTAAGAAATGGTTACTTGTTTAACAAACTTGCATAGGAATTGGTCGTTTTGTTGTAAACGAAAGTGAACTGATTTGAAGAAGCAAATGAAGTTGGTTTTGAATCAATTGGTATAAGTGCAATATAATTAAGTGGTTTTGCATATAAATGAAAGTGGATTATTAAAGAAATGCAAGTATATCAAATTGAAAATAAAATTTGATTGTGAATCAATTTGGAATTGAATTGAAGTAAATTGATGTAAGCAAGGCATATGTTAGTCATATTAAAGTGAATATGAATTGAGAATAGAAAACTTGAATGTAAATCATTCGAGTGGAATAAAATGAAGTTTGAATTTGTAACAGAAATTAAAATAATGTTGAAACCTTGTGATAGCCTTTAAAATATGGTTAACATGTAGGATTATGAAATCTACTTGTTTGGTTATGTAATTGTTATGTTTGGCTAAGATTTATGAATGGAATGTTGTTAAAAATATTATATTCTTGAAACTGATATGTTTGTTTGAGTAAGTACAGGTGCGAGAGGGAATCGATCGAGTTGGAGCACGTAAATGCATAATAGATTATCCGCTTGCTTTTAAATTGCTTAAATAAGGTACGACTACGCAATATAATTGGGAAATTGATATATATATATATATTGTGAAATATTTTGTTTTCCGACTGTATGGGTCGATGTATACATATTTATATCTATTGTGATATTGTAAAACGCTCTCCGTACAAACGAGACGCTGTCAAAAATTTTCGGAAATTTTGGGAGTTAGAAAATTTTTGAAAATTTTCGAAAACGTTTTTGTTAACGACAAATTGATTTCAAATTAAAATTTAAATAAAAAGATTTTGGGATAGGAATCGGAACTAGAAGTTTGGTTCGAACTAAGGGTTTAGGCGAAGTGAATTTGGGATTTTCACTAAGTGGATTTTGCTATTGGGTTTGGAGCATTCTTTCTACCTTAGCAAATTTCAGGGACGAAATTTTTATAAGGGGGGAGGAATGTAACGACCCGGAATTTTGGTCGTTAGATTTTGAACATTTAATTCATTTTAAATATTGAATGTGAATTTTAATTTGAATTGAAATAAGAAGTTTTTGGTTAAATCAATATAATTAGTTAAAATTTCAAATATGACAATTCAATTGGATTTGAATAATAATAATTAAATATTTGAAATTGGGAAATTTGTGAATCTGGATGTAAATGGTTATGAAAATGGTTTCTAAGGTTTATTTTAAGTCTAATTTGATTTGAATTTTTATGCTGGACTTTTGGATGGAGTCAAAAGTCGATAAGTTAAATTTGGAATTTTTATATTAATTTAATAATGGAATTTAATATAATAATGCAGATAATCAGATTTTGATTCGAAATGAATCAGAATGATTTCTAAAGTGAATATAAATTTGTATGATTTATAATCAAGTTAGTAAAATTTTAAAAGTGAAATTTTAAATGATTTCGACGATTTTGGAAATCGTTCGAATTAATCGACGTGTTAAAATAGCCTTTCGGGGCACAGTCTCGGAATTCGACGAAACCAGTTCCATTGGATCCGTAATAGTTAGTTATTATCGGATTTCAAATTTCGTAGCATTTGGAGTTACTGTTTGTTCGTACGGGTGAGAAACGCATTGAATTTAAATCGATAATTTAATATTTTAAATCGATTCGAAAAGCTATCTTCCATATACATTTGAATCGGGCTCCGAAACACGTTCCATTATGTGCGGAACGTGGGTAAAACCTTATAATCGCCTGGTGGCATGTCTGATTCGGAGTTCGTTTGAAAAATCGTTTTAAAATGAATTTAATATTAAATAATATTTATTAACGTGTATATATATATATACACACACGTTTTCAGAGAAACCCTAGTTCTTTTTCTTTGCCGCCGTTCTATTTTATTTCTATGGCCGAAAACATCCACTCCTTGCCCCTCGATCTCTTCTCATCCAAGCGATTTTAGGCCAAATCTTCAACTAAGAAGTCGTAGAACACTTCGAACTCTACGATATCAACGGTGGTGATGGGTTTTAGCGTAGCATAGGGGGAGTGAAGAGGCTACGTTCGTTGCCATTTCAATCGAGTTTTGTGCGACGTTGGGATGACCGAGTTCAGCAATTTTCTGGCCATGGGGAGGGGGCGTGATGAACTTCGAGGAGTTGGTCTCTGATCGACGTGAAGTTGACCAGAAGTGGAGCGGGAATTAAGGACGTAGGGGCGGCTTTGGGTTTTTTTTCCTGGAGTGGATCATGAACGGGGAAGAAGAGGGGGACGGCTCTGATCTCATGTGGCTGGATCTACGGCTGTGATTCCTAGGGTTTGTTTACAAAGAGAAGTAAAATTAATTGATATAATTGTTATTCAAATGTTCAAAATTTCATATCTATTGCATACATTATCAGAATTCGACGAAACTGGCGACGCCGGAATCGTAGCGACGCGATCTACGCGCTGCAGTATATCCGTAGACGTTTGGAGCAATCGGAAATTTTGAATTAAATCGAACGGTTCGATTTAATTTATAATTTAAAAGCTCGACGAACTCAAGGTGATTTAATCTCACTCACATTTGGATGCCGGTTTAATTTAAATAGTTAATATTTAAATGATTGATTGGTTGATTAGTTGAATGTGATAGTTATTATCAGATTTGATCGATATTTATTTGTTGTGCTAACATCTGTGGATGCAGGAATAAAGGTTGGAGGGATCCAACTGGATTCCTCATAATATAGAAATTATATTCATAATCTGTGATATATTTCACTGATATCCTATGATAGATTAATTTGGAATTTTGTTATGTTGTGTTATGGTTGGATAAACATAATCTGGTATTTTAAAATGTCAATAAAATGAAATGGGGATTAAAAGGGAAATGGAAAGAAATTTTGAGTAATGGATTTAAAGAAATGAAATTAAGGAAATTGGTTTGGAATTTGAAGTGTGTTTTGAAATGGTGTTTTAAAAGGGAAATGAGGAATGAGAATTTATAAACGGGATTTATAAATGTAATGGAGTATTTATCGGGGAATAAATATTGAAAGTATAGATTTTCGATGGGAATTTCTATAAGGAATGCGAATTGTTTTAAAAGTAATAGTGGGATTATTTTTAAAAGAGATGGGAAGTGTATTTTTCCTAGGAAATGAAGTATGTTTTCTAAAGGAAATTTTATTATAAGTATTTGATATAATAACTTTATGTTAAAAGAAATTTTTGATTTAAGTTATACGGGAAACTTTTATAGATTTTCAAAATTTTATTTTGAATGGAAAATTTGGTAACTGATTTTAAATAATTCAAGTATATATTTTGGAAGTGATTTTCCAGGAATGGAAAATGTGTTAAAAATAAATAAAGGTGTTTATTTTTAAAGTGTTGGGAGAAATTTACGGGACTTGAACGTAAATTTGAATTGAGAAAAATCAAGCAGGATTTTTAAGAAGAATTCTTTAGTTTATTCTGAAATGGAAGTGTATTTCCTTGAAAAGCCAAGTATGTTTTTAAAGCAGATTTTGAGTAGAAGTTAGAAGTTTGGAAGTTGTTATTAAAAAGAATGTTTTAAAGAAATTATTATTTAAGTTGTAAAATTTTAAAAGTAAATATTTACTAAATTAGTTATAGTAGTAATTATTTTAAAAGGGCTAACTGGTATTATGTTATTAAAGAATATTAATAATATTTATATATTTTATAAAATGGATTTATTTTATAGATAGTTGGTCAAAGTTTATTTGGAACTTGTATAGGATTTTGAAACTCTCCTGGTAAAATTTAGTTTAACTTAACTTTTATTTCAATATTAGCTTATATTTTATAAGGTAGTTTTATTTTAAATATTTTTAAAATATATTTTTGAATAAAATGGTTAAGCAGTTTAATTTAAATATTTTAAGGTATATTTTAGAATAAAGTGATTTAATTGTTTTAAAATCTAAAGTATTTGGACTTGGTTATTTTAGTGGGGAATAGAAAATTGTTTGGGAATTTATTCTGTAAAGGAAGATGGTTTGAAAAACTATTTCAAAGGGTTGAAATAGAAATATATCTTGCGAAGATATTTTGAGGGAAATAAATAATTTGGGGAATTATTTATGTTTGATGGATGTTTGTGAATGTTAATTGATAGTTAAATAACCGACTATCAATATTGGACAATGCGCTGATCGTTTCAAAGAGACCGGGATCAGGATTTATTTCTCGAAAACCACTTCGACCCGGTTAGTATGTTTCCATGGGAAAACGAGTTTGAAATCGAAGATGGAGTAGTGAAGTGCAAGGGCTAGTCGCTACTAATCCTGAGGGTGATTCCAAAATGGATGTAGTAGGAGTAGTGCCTTCGGTTCCATTCGGACCCGGAACAGACTTGTATGGATGAATGCTTTCGGAACATCGTCAGGTGGACGATGGGCATTCTAAGGGATATGTTCTATAAAGGTAATGCTTAGCCTCGAGCCTCATCAACCAGGAATGACTGAAAATCAAGGGTTATGCAGCAAGGCTATGTGGGTCGCGCCCATTAGGGTGAGGTCATCCCTGTCTAGATGTCCCTTTTTATTCGGCTTAGTGGTGCGGTTGCCGATTCCAACCGTGGGGTAATCTTACTCAGAATTATCCAATAAGCGGTAGTTCCAGCCTTGTGTTGCAGGGGATCGGGCGTGGTCCTCGGTACGCTGATCTAGACCAGGTATTGTGACAGGTGTACCCCAGTGCCTAGTCATTAGTTGGAAATCCATTTTCCCTACGTGCCTTTACGGGTTTTGTTTGTAGAACCCACTTTGTGGCTAGTATGCTGGAATTTAATCATGTAACAATTTCAGCTATTTGAATAAGTATTTGTATATAGACACTATTATAATATCAGACGGATTTGATAAAAAAGTGTTTTGGCTATCGTAAGGTAAAAACCCGACATGTTTATTTGTGGTGTGGTCTTACGAGATGCCTTTGATTTCAAAGGATTTTGAAACTTTAAGAATCAGTTTGGATGTATTTCTCTCACGCTGGTATTCTAGACTGACTCGGGTGTTATTTTATTATAATGCTCGGGTCAGACCGAGTATTATAGATTACAGGATAGGATGCTGTGGAGCTCAGGAGAGGAGCTGAAGTCCGAGACGTATTATCCGTACTTGTTTATATCCGCTGCTGTGATTGTTTGAAATTGTCAGACTGGTAATTGTTGTTGTTGTGATATACTTTGATGATGTATTGTATGAAACAGATATAGTTTTCATTTTGTGTAAAGATCTGTTATTATTTATTATATTTTGTTCCGCTGCGATTGTGAGATTCTGATGTTGTTTAGTTCCTTCTTTCTTCTATCTTCTTTCTTTTTCCTCAACAATCTGTCTTTTCCGACACTCGATCATCAGCATATTATACCGTAGTGAATTTTGTGTCGATTTCGAGAGTCGAGAAGGGCGGGTCGTCTCAAAATACATGCTCTTTTTTTCTCTTGTTTATTTCCTTTCATGTTAGTAGTGTAGATTTATTTTTAATGCAAATAGAATAGCTTTCATTTTCTTTTAATTAGCTCTCTATTTACTTTGCTCTCATTTTCCTTTTGTTTTTGTTTCATGTTGCAATATACATTTGTTTATATGATAACAAATATGAGAGGCTAAACCCTTCAATTTAGAGGCAATGAATCTCTCTAATTATTCAACATAATTTTGATCGCTTTTTATGCTTAATGGAAATGTATGAGTGTGTTACATTTTGTTGTTTTAGTTTTTAATTTGATAGCCTATATTGTTGACACCAAATAGGCTATGCTTAAACAATCACTAAACACAAATTACCTCTTCATCTACATATGATTATGGTAATGAAGTGAATGTTGAAATCAAAATTTGATGGTCTATATTTCTAATTAATAGTTAATAGGCCATGCTTAAAATAAATTTTATTTTCAACTTCATTGTCATTTTTCATGAGAATTAAAAGTGATTTAAAGGTTGTGTTATAGTTTGATGGCTTATATTGGGCTAATTAATAGCACAAATATGTCATACTTATGATAAACACATCAATTAGACTCACTAATAACAAGAAAAGAGATATCACAGTTTCATATTTTGTTGAACTATGTGATCTAGAAAGTGGATTTATCACTAAATTGCCTTTCTACTCTCATATTTTATCACTTTTAATTTTTCTTAGTTTCTAGAATTTTCATTTTTTAGCTTAAACACACTCTCAAACCTTGATTAATTTGATTGAAAAGAAATTTAAAATCTAACAATTCCATGTAGATCGACCCGTACTCGCCACGTACTAGAATTGTACGTCGTGCGCTTGCGGTTATTTTTATTATAAATTCGATCAACGGTGTTCTAACTCGACAGAATTTCTGTCGACGAACATTGATGGAGCTTGTTCTTGAGCAAAGAATACCTTACATTTAAAAGGCATACTTTGAGGGGTAAGCTTTAACCCGTTTTTGAGCCAAAGCAGACTTTAACCTGACTTAGAAGATTAAAACGAGGACGAAATGACTTGAAACCTTGGAAGCACACTTATATGAGGTTGTAACAACTCATACCTCAATGGGCCCAAATTTCAAAAATAATCAAAACCTATGTCAATCAAAGCACAGATCATTGGATTTAGTACTTACAAATAAGCATGAGCATTATTAGAGATTGATAGAAATCTAAACTCACAACAAAAACAATAATAGGATAAGAATATTGATTATGACTACTACCTTGGATTTAATGGTATTCCTTGGATAGAAGATTGTCACATCAGCATCGAACATGAGAGAAAAGAAGACTTATCCAACAACAAAGCACATCTAGCTCCAATAACATGCGCCTCTAAATCTATCATGTGGGTTATAATGAGGAGGGGATCAGAACAATGTTCTGGTGATTGGAAAATATACAAACAGTCTATAACATAAATTTACACCGATTGGTTTCCATTTAATTATTATATCTATTAAGGTTAGCAATTCTAATCTAACCTTGCATTGCACACACGATTACTTACCTACCCCTTCATAAGGTACAAAATACTGACGAAGCCTTATCAACCACCCAATACTTCCAAACTCATTTGCCACTTAATACTTCTGAATATAAAGCGGGCTTCTATATCGCCGCATAATACTTTTAAAAGAGAAATATACAGACTCTGCCATTTAAGACCTCAATCAAGGTAGACCCTATCATTTAAGACCTATTCCTAAGGTGGACTTCTAGCATCGTCAATATTGGTCCAATGGTCCTAGCTACAGAGATCTTTGATCACTATCTATGGCCTTATAATTTATAGTACCCATATTACTAGCGCATCTATCGTTATTATAGTCTTAGCATTGTGAGAGACTGTAGCCAAGCCACTTAATACCTCATTAATAAGGACTAGGTAGACCTTTGATCATTTAACAACAATTTTATAGGTAGGTTTTTGCTATTTAATACCTATCCCCAAAGCGGACTCCTCACTGGTACTATCTAGCTGACATTGCTTGGAAAACTCATTAGCCTACTTATTACTTCTTCTATAGAAGAGAGGCAAACCCTAGATAAGTCACTTAGCACCTTAAACTCGAAGTGAACCCTTCCTGAGATATCCATCATCACTCTTAATTATAAATATGGTATCTCATTAGGTTACTTCTTTTGGTAGGTAGGCAGGCGCTGCAATAGCCACTCAATACCTTAATAGTGAAGTAAACCTTTCTAGAGACATCCTTATTTATTTGGAATCTCAATAGATACTTAATACTTCGTTTCAAAAGAGAAGTGGACCCTACAAACACTTAATACCTCAAACCATAAGCGAACCCCAAAGGAGATATCCCTCACCGCTCCTAATTCCAAATTTGGACCATTTAATACTTCTTAATTGGGAAAGAGGTGGGCCCTCAAACAAGCACTTAATACCTCTAACCCTAAAGCAGGTCTATCTCTCACAAAATCACAGGTCATATGATTAGTGATATCTCAGATCAGTAGCAAGTGCACCCAACTGCTGGTAGCCTTAAAGTGAAGGGCAGTCTTCCGTCGGATGACTCTACTTACCCCGCGTCTCTCGCCTACTAAGTCCAATTAACTATCCTAAGTCTTTACTTATATTATCTTAGGTAGAAATTTGACTTAGCTTACTAATTCCCTTTTCATTTAAGGAAATAAGATTTACTTTAAATACTTATCTGCCCATAAATCCTCTTTTAATGCTCATAAATGTCAATTTTCCATAAAAACTTAGCGGACATTTCCTAAGACATTTATGTATGATCACTAATTTCAAATTAGTAACCTTTTTATATCTATTCCATTTTTTTATCAGTCCCACTAATCCAGTTTTCTCTATTAATTATAACTCCTAATTCATTTCACTTAATTGTTCATTATTGGAGTTATAATCTTTAGCTAACCAATTGTGACCCCTAATCTAATCCTATCCATTATTTCTCATTAATTGCCAACCAATTGGGGTTACAATCTTTTATTTCCTATTAATTATTGGCAATTCCTAGTTTATCGCCCATTAATAGGAATTACTACATTTCCTAATTCTACCTATTCACTTCTCTAAATATAATAATAACTAACGAACATTACGCATAAATAATGTACGAATAAATGCCAGTCTTCTTTATTAATGCAATAAATATGTGTAAACTACCAAATAAAACTATATATTCATAACTAAATATATTCTAGTCCTAAATATGTAACTAGAATATACTTTCCATATTTAATTTGCTGGAATTAAATTCCTTAGGAAGATTTTCTACTATGACTTCATAAATTAGTTTAACACGAAAGGGATTGACTTCGTTTGAAATTACAAGGAATGAATAATTTCTTTTTATTTAGAATAAACGGTATAAACTACGAACAATGTATCTGTACTTTGCACATCTCTTCCCTTTTGTTTTATTCCTTCTTAAATCAAGCATCGCCTTTTTGAGTCAAAAGTAGAAAAAGTAAAAAAGTTATAAAATCAAATGGGTGGTCTTCCCATAAATTAAACTATGGAAAATACACAACTTAGCACAAATTTAGACAATAATTCAAAATTTATTGTACATCGAAGTACAGATCTGGAGTAAAAATATACCATATTCAAATTCTAAAATATTTGGGACTGATTTCCAGATGTAGATGTAAACATATTTCAAATCAGATCCAAAACAAGAATATGTAAGCAATAGTTTTCTACACTAATTTAAGTCTGCAATTTACAAATAAAATTGATTTAGGCATAAAAATCATGCCAACGGAATAGATTTACAATCATAAAAAATATATAAAATTTCCCACTCGCCTTTTAAAGCGATCCAAATCTCCAGATTTGAAGTAGAACCTTAAATTCATCTCCAGATCCTTTTTTAATCTAAGAAATTTGTATAAAAAGGGTATATACATACATTAGAATTACAATTCTGGGAAGAGATTTGGAATTGTGAGAGAAAATAGATACAAATATACAAATTACCTCATGTTAACCCAAAAAATGGATCAACACCCTGGATTGAGTGTGAAAGCACCAGCCTTATTCTCACAAAGCAATACTATAGAGAATAAATGTAAAGAGAGCAGAAATAGAAAAAAGACAAGAAGATTTTTATAGTAGTTCGGCTGTTAATGAAGCCTACGTCCACTTTATAACTTTATATCAACTGACTACTGTTACAAGTTGAATCGAATTATAATATGATTGAATCCTCTAAGTTAGATCAAGTCAAAACAAGAGTTCCCTAGAGAATCACAATAAACCCCTATATAACTATTGTATGGAAGGATAAAAGTGAAGAATAATCTCTACAGAGTTCCTGCAGCCAGTCCAGAAGATCCTCTTTATGTTGCAGATAGGTGAGTATTTATAGGAGAATTCAATGAGTTTTGGGCTAGAAGTCCAAGTGCAGAAGAGTCCAGCTGTTATCACAAGTCATCACCGAAAATCTCAAATCAATGAGTCATTTCTATGGATTGATAGCTATTCATAGGTGATGGATCATTAGCTATCCATCAACTTAGCATATTTTTCTACCAAAAGCCTTTATTTAGTGCTACGAAAGTTCTTGGAAAGTTTGAGGGCGACCAACCTATCTTGACGGATCGCTAGCTATCCATAGGGGAAGGATAGCTAGCTATCCATCCACTTAGCATATTTTTGAGTGATCTTAGTTTTGATGTCTTCCTATCTTTTATTTAAGTGTCTTGTCCAAATATCAAGTCATTTGGAGTTCGTTTGATCATCCGTCTTAAAAGGTCATCTGGTCCAGAAGAATCGTCCATAACTCACTCAGTACTATCACATGAAACTTCACACAAGAAATGTAGATGAGTAGGAGAGCCTCCACTATGGATCACAGGTCATGGGGCCCAATCCTTATGGGTCGGACCTGATGGATTAAACTGGCCTAATTCGGAGAAGAATCATCCATAACTCGCTCAAAACTTAACGAAACTAGATGAAACTTTGTAGATACTCTCTCTAGGGTGTGTGCGACCTACCTTATAAATTTTAGATTGTGGGGCCTAACCTACATGGATCATTAGCGATCCATCTAGTTAGGTCGTTAGCGATCCATCAAACAACCTTCAAATGACCCATTTTTTCTGTGAGCCTTTTTTATGTCTTCTAATGTTCTCGAGCTAGATTATTTGGCATGCTATGAAACTTGGAAAGTATTCTTAAAGTAGGTAGTAGATCATGATGCAAGAGGCTATGACAACTCATGATGCTTCATTTTGTATTTCAAGTGATCCATGAATGATGGATCGCTAGCGATCCATCTACTTAGTAGATTTTTGGCTTGTTTCTCTTAAGTTCCATTGGCTAGTTCTTTTAGATGCCTTGTTCAAGTTTCAACTCATTCTAGCTTAGTCTGGATGTTCTAACTCCTGTTGAATTCTGCTGGGTAAAAAATCCAGTTAACACCTTACTTACGCGTATAGTTGATTCTCTTCTCCAACAACAAAGCACATCTAACTCCAGTGACATGTTCCTCTAAATCTATCATGTGGGTTGTAATAAGGAAGGGGTCAGAACAACGTTCTTGTTGCGGAAAATCTACAAACAGTCCATAACATAAATTTATACCGATTGGTTTCCATTTAATTATTATGTCTATTAAGGTTAGCTATTCTAATCTAACCTTGCATTGCACACACGACTACTTAACTACCCCTTCACAAGGTACAAAATACTGATGAAGCCTTATCAACCACCCAATACTTCCAAATCCATTTGTCACTTAATACTTCTAAATATGAAGCGGGCTTCTATATCGCCACATAATACTTTTAAAAGAGAAATAGGTAGACTCTACCATTTAAGACCTCAATCAAGGTAGACCCCATCATTTAAGACTTATTCCTAAGGTGGACTTCGAGCATCGTCATTATTGGTCTATTGTTCCTAGCTACTATGACCTTTGACCACTACTTATGGCCTTATAATTTATAATAGCCATACTAATAGCGCATTTATCATTATTAAAGTCCTACCAATGTGAGAGAGTGTACCCAAGCCACTTTATACCTCATTAGCAAGGACTAGGTATGCCTCTAACCATTTAAAACCTATTTTTTAGGTAGGCTTTTGCGATGTAATACCTAACCCCAATGTAGACTCCTCGTTGGTACTATCTAGTTGACATTTCTTGGAAATCTCATTGGGCTACTTAGTACTTCATTTATAGAAGAGAGACGAACCCTAGATCAATCACTTAGTACCTCAAACCCAAAGTGAACCCTTTCCGAGATATCCATCATCACTCTTAATTATAAATATGGTATCTCATTAGGTTACTTCTTTTGGTAGGGAGGCGGGGCCTGCAATAGCCACTTAATACCTCAACACTGAAGTAAACCTTTTTAGAGACATCCTTTTTTATTTGGAATCTCACTAGATACTCAATACTTCCTTTTAGGAGAGAGGCGAACCCTACAGCCACTTAATACCTGAAAGCAGAAGCGAACCCTTATGGAGATATCCCTCACCGCTCCTAATTTCAAATTTGGAACATTTAATACTTCATAATTGGAAAAGAGTTTGGCTCAAACAACTACTTAATACCTCTAACCCTAAAGCAGGTCCTATCTCTAGCAAAGTCATGGGTCCTATGATTAGTGATGTCTCGCATCAGTAATAAGTGCACCCGACTACTTGTAGCTTCAAAGTGAGGCAATCTTCCATCGGGTGACTCTACTGACCTTGCACCACTAACCTACTAAGCCCAATTAACTATACTAAGTCTTAACTTATATTATCTAAGGTTGACATTGGACTTAGCTTACTAATTCTCTTTTTATCTAAGGCAATAAGATTTGCCTTAAATACTTATCTACTCATAAATCCTCTTTTAACGCTCATAAATGTCAATTTGTCCATAAAATCCTAACGGACATTTTCTAAGACATTTATATATGATTACTAATTTCAAATTAGTAACATTTTTATATCTATTCCATTTTTATCAGTCCCATTAATCCACTTGTCCCTATTGATTGCAACTCCTGACTCATTTCCATTAATTGCTTATTAATTGGAGTTACAATCTTTAACAAACCAATTGTAACCCCTAGTCTAATCCTATCCATTATTTCTCATTAATTGCCCGTTAATTGGGGTTACAAACTTTTATTTCCTATTAATTATTGGAAATTCCTAATTTATCGCTCATTAATGGGAATTACTACATTTCCTAATTCTACCTATTCGCTTCTCTAAATATAATAATAACTAACGCACATTATGCATAAATATCGCATGAATAAATGCTATTTTGCTTTATTAACGTAATACATATGTCACATCCCGAAATTTTCGACTTTCGAAAATTCAACATCGATACTCACTTTATCGACTGCCGAGAAATCGAACGCCGGAAACTCCAATAGTGAGGGTTTTAGAAAGAAGAAGTAGAAGAAAAAGAGAAGAAGAAGAAAGAAAACAGAGAAGAAGAACAACAGAACAACATCAGAATAGAAAACAATATCAGAATCTCACATATCGCAGCGGAACAATATATAATAGATAAATGAATATCATTTAAAAACAAAAGAATTTTATCTGTTATTACATTACATCACATCATATCATCAGAGTCAATAAACAACAATGGACAGTTATATAACTTGTCCTCATACAGAATACACAGCGGAATAAATACTATCAGATACAAATACTACGTCTCGTCCTCCAGCTTATCTCCAAAGCTCCAGAATATCCAGAATATCCTGATAATCTAACTCTAGGCTGCCCGTGTGGAAAAATTGGTGGGCACCCAGAGTTTAGAAGGGAACAATAAACTCCGAGTCAGTCATGGTGACTGGTGTGAGATCGTAAAACAGTTATTCTTTATAACAACAAAATAATTTTAAAGTCAATTCGAAATGCTTTTGGAAAATGAAACTACCATAAGACCTCCCGCCACACACACAATGCAAACGCAGAATTGGAGGAGATTTCTTCTTATGATAGTCAAAGATGCTTACTATGCAAAATCAAATTCTTTTTGATATTATTATTAGTGCATAGTGTAGAAAACATTTCGAAAGTAGAATATAAATCTTAGCCAACATACGACCAGTATCGTATGCCTACTATAGCTACCATCCAAACAGTGGGGCGCCACCATAAGTGAATGGCAGGTTCTACAACTAATACCGTACAAGGTTCGTATTGTTTTTTTGGATTTCCAACAAATGGTCAGGCTAAGGAACTTCCTATCCACGATGGGTACGTCCCTGGAATAGACGACCCGAGAACCTAACCGGATCTCTGCCAACACAAGGCCGGGTTACCTCTGCAAAAATAGGTAACTACTGACACGCGTATGCCATCCCCCGATCGTCACCGATCTTCCCGAGGATCCCCGATTCGCAACAAACCACATAGTAAAATAATGCAGTAACCACAGAGGTTAAGTATCTGGGCTCCATACCATGATACCACCTTTATCCAGAAGGAATGACATACACTAAGGGGCGCTACTCCCTAGAACCTTGCCGCATTCTTCCTGTTTCGACCATTTCCGGGGTGTGAGGCTCGACGAAGTCTCATCCACAAAGCTACGCTTTCTCAAAAAGCCCTGCTTCGGGTCAAACAAAATGATCAACCTATGATCACAAAGATATAAGATCAAACAAATGATCATATCGCAAATGATCAAACACCGATCATTTCACAGCAACACTCAGTATGCCACGTTACCAAATTGGGATATATCGCTGATAAATTTCAACTACATAACCTCTGAGCTCGTACGTCTCAGAGAAGGGTGTTAAGCTAAGAGAATAAATTCTCCGCCACCAACAGAAATGTATTTGAAAGAAATCAGCTTTATATCTCAAATTGTAACGTCAGACACACAATCCATACAAGTCTGTTCCGGGATCGAACAGAACCGAAGGCACTTCTCACGAAGCCCTTGCAAATCCGGATAATTTCAATCACGTCAGGACTTCCCGTCACTAAGGGTGATAAAACCTCTAAACCGAGGATCAGTCGGTGTAGAGTAACTCGACGGTAATCCTTCCGTTTTCAAAAATATCCGGTCTTCAACACCGGTCTTCAAATGCGATTCATAACGACGTATCACATATTCGGAATGGGTTATACGACCCCATGGTCCTTTCCCGGCTAACCCGAATAGTGAGCGCTTATTCAAAAATAAGTGGGGCATTCAAATTTATCAAATTCACAACAAATACCTATTTAAGGTAATTATCGATAGTCGGTTATTTAACTATCAATAAAGATGCGCGACATTATCAGATTCCAAATAATTTTCCCAAATTATTTATTCTTAAAAAATATCTTCACTAGATATAGAATTTTCCACACTTAACCATTTGAAAACAATTTCAAATCAATTTCCACTCTTCAAAAATAAATCAATATTTATTTTTAAACAACTTCGCTTTCTTTTATAAATTCCGTATCGAATTTATACTTTCGAATATCTACTGATATTCGATTTTCAAATCGTTTTCAATATCAAATTTCAATTTATCTTTACAAGGATAAATTCTCAAAACGTTCATTTCATATTGGAAAAGCAATTCCATACTTATTTAAAAATAAGTATTTTACAAATCATTTATTTTCAACACTTGGAAAATATTCGATATACTTAAATCAAATTAAGTATATATTTCATTCTTTAAGGAAATCTATTTTCTATAACAACATCAATTTGAGTCAAAACGAATGTTACGTAAAACATCGTTACGACGACTCAAAAATCACTAGTATAGGGATTCGAAATTAAAATAGATATGTAAATCCCAATACTAGATAAAAACATTTCCTTTCGGAAATCATTTACTATAACAATAGTGTTATAGTCCACCATTTCCTTATATTTCTCGAAAACGTCTATTTCAACAATAAATGTTGAAATCTATGCTTTCGATTCATAACACATTTTAAAACACCTTTAAAATGTTTAACTTCATTTTTAAAATATTACTTCTTCAAAAATGAATCCATTTTACTTAACAATATATTCACTGTCCAAAATCGTGAATAAAATTTACTTAACCCCATTTCAATCATTCCTACACATTTTTATTTCAATAAAAATTCGCTATTCAAAATCGTGAATATATCCTCTTAAATAATCTTCTATATTAAATTTATCACATTCAATCTATTTTCGAATTTATAAGCACGTTTATAAATTCTATTTCTCTTTTTAATAACACTTCGACTTATAAACCTTCTTTTATCAACTTCTATATTTAACTTATCAAAATAAGTGACTTTGGGTTTATAAACAACTTTTATAAATTTTAATTCTATTTATAAAAGCTTCAATACCAAATCAATTTCAATATTGATTTCTAATTTTATTTTCAACGTTTGAATAAAATTTCCATATTGATTTCTCAAAAATTCATTTCTAAATATTAAATCAATTACAGATTGATTTCAAATTTTATTTATCACTACTAAAATAAATTCCTTATTTTTCTCAAATTATTCAATATTCTGTTTTTAAAATGGATTCTTCAAATTTAAATCATTTTACATTGATTTCACAACTTATTTCAATTTACCAATTAAATTTCAAACTGAATTTCCAACTTATCTTCTTTTAAATAAATTCCTTTTTAAGAAGATAAATTTCATTCGTTTCTTTCAATCTATTTAAAAATCCAAATTTAAATTAATTTCTTCAATTTAAAATCACTGTTTTTACGAAATCCATTTATTTAACATTTTCACTTTATTCTGGAATTTATTTAATACGATTATAAAAATTTACTTTTTATACTTTAAAATTCCTTTCTTCGAAATTTATTCAATTTCTAAAATTGATTCACTTAGAAATTTCTACTTGAATTTCAAAAATTTAATTTCGTTTATCTTTGGAATCCAATGATGTCAAAACATCCATTCAGCTAAATTTTTAGCTTTCAAACAATTTCCAGATATCAATATGATTAATAGCATCACTATAATCATTTACAGATTCATATCACAATAGAAATAAATTCAATCAATGTGAGGGGTCCAGTTGGATCCCTCCAACCTGTTTCCCTGCATCCAAAGATGTTAGCACAATACCAATTCCGCTCCAGTACGGAATTATCGCGGTATATAGGTTTTTATAAATCCGCTTACTAACGGCGCAATAGGGTCTCATCCGCTATACGAGGCGGGAAATCATCAATCCAATATATACATATGCCAATATGTATATACTGCTATATATATATAGATATATCCTAAAATATCTAATATCAACAATCCAAACAGACAATCAGACAATAACCGAAAATTCCACTTTTCAATTTTTGAGTGAGAAAATCTCACCTTAGCTTTATTAGCATCCATTTCCAATCTCGACCCAATTATCTTGATTTATACCTTGTATAAACAATTTATAAAATCTATAAATATTCGAATTAGATCGAACTATCAATTTTCATTTTTATCTTTATGTTTGGTAATTTTAATTATCTAATAACTTTATTTTAAATCTATTTCTTTTAATAGAATTTTCTAACAAGAAACTAAATTTAAAAACTAATTTCTCCTTTGACAATTTATTTAACAAAACATTAAATTTAAAAACTACATCACCTTTAATAAATTTTAATTTTCTAACCATTTGACGAATTTAATTTACTAACAATTTAAATTTAAACAAATGTTTTCTTTTCAAGCTAATTTCTTTTAATACTGTCTGGATATATATATATATATATATATTACCAAATCAAATTTCATACCTATATTCTTTTTCCCAAAAAATATTGTATCTATGGATATATGTCAAATTTCAGTTTTATATCGCCTAATTCTTTCTTTTAAAAATTTATTAAATTTAAATTTAAATTTAAACAGAACTGAACAAAAATACCTCACAGATAGTTCGAAAACCAAACCACCGAGCTCGACTACCATCACCAGGGAAGAAACACTTCGATCCTGGCCCCGTCGCGCTTCGACATAGAAGTCGATTTCCCTTTGTCGAATCCCAGAACGCCTCCTTTCGAACGCAACCTTCCCAGTGTCGCATGTCCTTGCGAAACCCACTCCCCCATCTGCACTTGCGCCGCCCCGAACCCAAATTGCAAACCCTACGTCGCCGCCTTCGTTCGCGATCACAAGAAATTGACCACCTCGCGAATGCCCTAGCATATCCCCACCAGATGCCGCCTGCCTTGCCGACCTCGCGCCATCGCGAACTCCAGCCGAGGCCACGTCACCACCATCGCGCTCGTTCGCGCTTCCCAGACCTTGCTCGAATCGAGCCCTCCACTTCGCCATTGATTTTTTTCGAACGGTTATGCTGAGTTGAGGAGGAGCGAAAGTAAACGCAGGCGATTTTATTTCTGCCACTATTTTGTTTGAACGAAGATTGTTTCGTTTGGTTTTCTATCCTTTGAACGTGAAGGAGAGTATTTGAAACGAAAGGGTATGGGCTGCACGATTCTCCCCGTGATTTCAGACGTGAATATAGGCGTGGTTGAGGGAAGAACGTGTGCGTTGGCTAACCTTTAAAATTTAAATTTTAAAATTGAATTCGAATTAAAATCCAACCCGTTTACTCACCGTACGGTCACATATCAATTCCGAAAAATACGAAATTGGAAATCCGGTAATAATACAATATTACGGACCCAATGGAACTGGTTTCATCGAATTCCGAGACTGTTTGAAAAACGACTATTTTTAAATATCGATTCGAACAATTAAATTCAAAACTGAGCAAAACAGTTTAAATTTCAATTCTGAAGCTGCTGTTATCTTCAGTGTTATCAATATAAATTTTACAAGCGTTTGAAATATTTTTCTTCAGTTTAAAATTAAAGATACAAATTTTTATTCAACATTCAATCGATTAAATTTTATAATTTAATCGTCAAATTCAGTTTTAAATTCGGGATTCAAATTAAATCATCGTTCGAATATTTAAAATAAATTAAATATTTCCAATTTAATTCGTTCGAAATTCAGGGTCGTTACAAACTTCCCTCCTTAAAAGAATTTCGTCCTCGAAATTACAAGTTAGAAACAAAATGGTCCTTAACTCGTCTACTATTTTTCACAATCCAATAGTTTTATCAAATTTTCAAACAAATCTCTCTACTAAAGATTCGTTATCAATTCAACTAACTTTCTAAACCTTTCATAGTTTTCAAACATCATTGTTTTCCTTCAAAATTCAAATTCAATTCAAATTGAAATTTAAACTTCCAAAATTTTCTCAAAAATTTTCTAACGCCCTAAATTTCCGAAAAATTTCGCCAGCGTCTCCTTTGCGCGGCTAATACAACACGACTACAAAACGTCCCTACGGACTCTCGGATTTCAAAAAGAAAAAGAAAAAGCCAAGCGGCTAGACCAGAAATCATCAAAAACTCATATTTGAATTTAAATACATACCTTTTGTCGAGCAATTCAAATTATCTGTGAAATCAATTTCAATTCCCTTTATACCTGTATAACTACTAGCCATAATATCTAGTTATAACATTCAAACCAATTTGCAAAGTCTATTACAAAATTTCGATATCAACTGCTTATATCACCTTTACTTCACTATTGAAGTTACATATTCAATTTCGTTCAATTTTTTCATTTCACATTCATTTGAACTTATAATTCACATTTCAATTCTATTTGAATTCAATTCAGTCTCATTTACTTACAAATTCAAATTCATTTTCAACATTCAGTTTCAATTTTATTCACTTACAATTGTAAATTCCGTTCATTTGAAATTTATTTGCAATTTATCCATTCATTCACTAATTCATTCGTTTTCACTTTGAATTTCATTCTAATCAAAATTCAATATTCTATAAGTTATTAACTTATCAATATTTCGTAAGTATTTTAAATAGGATTCCAGAGTTGTTTCCACTTTTTTTCAAAACCGTTTGAAAACAATTCAAATTCCATTTGAATTTCCAAAACAAAAACCCAAATTTTCAAACAACTCCTATTTAAAACAATTTGACAGCAATTTCCTCTTTTGGAAACCCGAAAATGAACACCGGTGATGCCATGGTCATCATCGGAATTATTTTCCAGCGACCGAAAAGAGTTTAGAGCTTTTCATCTCTTCAGAACATTTTTTTTCAAAACCTTTGAAATTCATTTTCAAATCCAAAAAGATTTAAACTTTCCAAATCTCCAAAATTTTCAAATTCTTTTCAAAACTTTTCCAAAAACTTCCCTGGAATCCTGTTTTAAATTACAATTCACATTTATAATTTATATTCTCAAATTTCATTTGTATACGAATTCATTTCTTAATTTTGGAGTTACAATTTCAATTTCTTATCCAATTTCATATAATGATAACATTTCAACATTTTCACTTTCCTAACATCCATGCAACCATATACTGTAATAATTTATAGAAAACCATTTCTTTTATATACAAAAAAATAGTTTTGGGTAAAATTATCTCATTTACCCTATTTAAAACAATACTGTGCCGAATTGTTCTATTCGAGTGTTTAGAGATCCCTATCAATGATCGTTAATTACTCGTATTGACCAGAATCCATATACCACTCAACAAATCAATCATCACAATATAAAACAACTTTTTATATTCACTAACAAATACGCGCTCATATCTATTATTACACTCAACTCATTCTAGAGTACTGCTGACTCTATCTCTAATAAGTAACACCCAACAGAGCAGGGTTGTCGCTTAACCATATGCTCTGATACCACTTTGTCACATCCCGAAATTTTCGACTTTCGAAAATTCAACATCGATACTCACTTTATCGACTGCCGAGAAATCGAACGCCGGAAACTCCAATAGTGAGGGTTTTAGAAAGAAGAAGTAGAAGAAAAAGAGAAGAAGAAGAAAGAAAACAGAGAAGAAGAACAACAGAACAACATCAGAATAGAAAACAATATCAGAATCTCACATATCGCAGCGGAACAATATATAATAGATAAATGAATATCATTTAAAATCAAAAGAATTTTATCTGTTATTACATTACATCACATCATATCATCAGAGTCAATAAACAACAATGGACAGTTATATAACTTGTCCTCATACAGAATACACAGCGGAATAAATACTATCAGATACAAATACTACGTCTCGTCCTCCAGCTTATCTCCAAAGCTCCAGAATATCCAGAATATCCTGATAATCTAACTCTAGGCTGCCCGTGTGGAAAAATTGGTGGGCACCCAGAGTTTAGAAGGGAACAATAAACTCCGAGTCAGTCATGGTGACTGGTGTGAGATCGTAAAACAGTTATTCTTTATAACAACAAAATAATTTTAAAGTCAATTCGAAATGCTTTTGGAAAATGAAACTACCATAAGACCTCCCGCCACACACACAATGCAAACGCAGAATTGGAGGAGATTTCTTCTTATGATAGTCAAAGATGCTTACTATGCAAAATCAAATTCTTTTTGATATTATTATTAGTGCATAGTGTAGAAAACATTTCGAAAGTAGAATATAAATCTTAGCCAACATACGACCAGTATCGTATGCCTACTATAGCTACCATCCAAACAGTGGGGCGCCACCATAAGTGAATGGCAGGTTCTACAACTAATACCGTACAAGGCTGTATTGTTTCTTTGGATTTCCAACAAATGGTCAGGCTAAGGAACTTCCTATCCACGATGGGTACGTCCCTGGAATAGACGACCCGAGAACCTAACCGGATCTCTGCCAACACAAGGCCGGGTTACCTCTGCAAAAATAGGTAACTACTGACACGCGTATGCCATCCCCCGATCGTCACCGATCTTCCCGAGGATCCCCGATTCGCAACAAACCACATAGTAAAATAATGCAGTAACCACAGAGGTTAAGTATCTGGGCTCCATACCATGATACCACCTTTATCCAGAAGGAATGACATACACTAAGGGGCGCTACTCCCTAGAACCTTGCCGCATTCTTCCTGTTTCGACCATTTCCGGCGTGTGAGGCTCGACGAAGTCTCGTCCACAAAGCTACGCTTTCTCAAAAAGCCCTGCTTCGGGTCAAACAAAATGATCAACCTATGATCACAAAGATATAAGATCAAACAAATGATCATATCGCAAATGATCAAACACCGATCATTTCACAGCAATACTCAGTATGCCACGTTACCAAATTGGGATATATCGCTGATAAATTTCAACTACATAACCTCTGAGCTCATACGTCTCAGAGAAGGGTGTTAAGCTAAGAGAATAAATTCTCCGCCACCAACAAAAATGTATTTGAAAGAAATCAGCTTTATATCTCAAATTGTAACGTCAGACACACAATCCATACAAGTCTGTTCCGGGATCGAACAGAACCGAAGGCACTTCTCACGAAGCCCTTGCAAATCCGGATAATTTCAATCACGTCAGGACTTCCCGTCACTAAGGGTGATAAAACCTCTAAACCGAGGATCAGTCGGTGTAGAGTAACTCGACGGTAATCCTTCCGTTTTCAAAAATATCCGGTCTTCAACACCGGTCTTCAAATGCGATTCATAACGACGTATCACATATTCGGAATGGGTTATACGACCCCATGGTCCTTTCCCGGCTAACCCGAATAGTGAGCGCTTATTCAAAAATAAGTGGGGCATTCAAATTTATCAAATTCACAACAAATACCTATTTAAGGTAATTATCGATAGTCGGTTATTTAACTATCAATAAAGATGCGCGACATTATCAGATTCCAAATAATTTTCCCAAATTATTTATTCTTAAAAAATATCTTCACTAGATATAGAATTTTCCACACTTAACCATTTGAAAACAATTTCAAATCAATTTCCACTCTTCAAAAATAAATCAATATTTATTTTTAAACAACTTCGCTTTCTTTTATAAATTCCGTATCGAATTTATACTTTCGAATATCTACTGATATTCGATTTTCAAATCGTTTTCAATATCAAATTTCAATTTATCTTTACAAGGATAAATTCTCAAAACGTTCATTTCATATTGGAAAAGCAATTCCATACTTATTTAAAAATAAGTATTTTACAAATCATTTATTTTCAACACTTGGAAAATATTCGATATACTTAAATCAAATTAAGTATATATTTCATTCTTTAAGGAAATCTATTTTCTATAACAACATCAATTTGAGTCAAAACGAATGTTACGTAAAACATCGTTACGACGACTCAAAAATCACTAGTATAGGGATTCGAAATTAAAATAGATATGTAAATCCCAATACTAGATAAAAACATTTCCTTTCGGAAATCATTTACTATAACAATAGTGTTATAGTCCACCATTTCCTTATATTTCTCGAAAACGTCTATTTCAACAATAAATGTTGAAATCTATGCTTTCGATTCATAACACATTTTAAAACACCTTTAAAATGTTTAACTTCATTTTTAAAATATTACTTCTTCAAAAATGAATCCATTTTACTTAACAATATATTCACTGTCCAAAATCGTGAATAAAATTTACTTAACCCCATTTCAATCATTCCTACACATTTTTATTTCAATAAAAATTCGCTATTCAAAATCGTGAATATATCCTCTTAAATAATCTTCTATATTAAATTTATCACATTCAATCTATTTTCGAATTTATAAGCACGTTTATAAATTCTATTTCTCTTTTTAATAACACTTCGACTTATAAACCTTCTTTTATCAACTTCTATATTTAACTTATCAAAATAAGTGACTTTGGGTTTATAAACAACTTTTATAAATTTTAATTCTATTTATAAAAGCTTCAATACCAAATCAATTTCAATATTGATTTCTAATTTTATTTTCAACGTTTGAATAAAATTTCCATATTGATTTCTCAAAAATTCATTTCTAAATATTAAATCAATTACAGATTGATTTCAAATTTTATTTATCACTACTAAAATAAATTCCTTATTTTTCTCAAATTATTCAATATTCTGTTTTTAAAATGGATTCTTCAAATTTAAATCATTTTACATTGATTTCACAACTTATTTCAATTTACCAATTAAATTTCAAACTGAATTTCCAACTTATCTTCTTTTAAATAAATTCCTTTTTAAGAAGATAAATTTCATTCGTTTCTTTCAATCTATTTAAAAATCCAAATTTAAATTAATTTCTTCAATTTAAAATCACTGTTTTTACGAAATCCATTTATTTGACATTTTCACTTTATTCTGGAATTTATTTAATACGATTATAAAAATTTACTTTTTATACTTTAAAATTCCTTTCTTCGAAATTTATTCAATTTCTAAAATTGATTCACTTAGAAATTTCTACTTGAATTTCAAAAATTTAATTTCGTTTATCTTTGGAATCCAATGATGTCAAAACATCCATTCAGCTAAATTTTTAGCTTTCAAACAATTTCCAGATATCAATATGATTAATAGCATCACTATAATCATTTACAGATTCATATCACAATAGAAATAAATTCAATCAATGTGAGGGGTCCAGTTGGATCCCTCCAACCTGTTTCCCTGCATCCAAAGATGTTAGCACAATACCAATTCCGCTCCAGTACGGAATTATCGCGGTATATAGGTTTTTATAAATCCGCTTACTAACGGCGCAATAGGGACTCATCCGCTATACGAGGCGGGAAATCATCAATCCAATATATACATATGCCAATATGTATATACTGCTATATATATATAGATATATCCTAAAATATCTAATATCAACAATCCAAACAGACAATCAGACAATAACTGAAAATTCCACTTTTCAATTTTTGAGTGAGAAAATCTCACCTTAGCTTTATTAGCATCCATTTCCAATCTCGACCCAATTATCTTGATTTATACCTTGTATAAACAATTTATAAAATCTATAAATATTCGAATTAGATCGAACTATCAATTTTCATTTTTATCTTTATGTTTGGTAATTTTAATTATCTAATAACTTTATTTTAAATCTATTTCTTTTAATAGAATTTTCTAACAAGAAACTAAATTTAAAAACTAATTTCTCCTTTGACAATTTATTTAACAAAACATTAAATTTAAAAACTACATCACCTTTAATAAATTTTAATTTTCTAACCATTTGACGAATTTAATTTACTAACAATTTAAATTTAAACAAATGTTTTCTTTTCAAGCTAATTTCTTTTAATACTGTCTGGATATATATATATATATATTACCAAATCAAATTTCATACCTATATTCTTTTTCCCAAAAAATATTGTATCTATGGATATATGTCAAATTTCAGTTTTATATCGCCTAATTCTTTCTTTTAAAAATTTATTAAATTTAAATTTAAATTTAAACAGAACTGAACAAAAATACCTCACAGATAGTTCGAAAACCAAACCACCAAGCTCGACTACCATCACCAGGGAAGAAACACTTCGATCCTGGCCCCGTCGCGCTTCGACATAGAAGTCGATTTCCCTTTGTCGAATCCCAGAACGCCTCCTTTCGAACGCAACCTTCCCAGTGTCGCATGTCCTTGCGAAACCCACTCCCCCATCTGCACTTGCGCCGCCCCGAACCCAAATTGCAAACCCTACGTCGCCGCCTTCGTTCGCGATCACAAGAAATTGACCACCTCGCGAATGCCCTAGCATATCCCCACCAGATGCCGCCTGCCTTGCCGACCTCGCGCCATCGCGAACTCCAGCCGAGGCCACGTCACCACCATCGCGCTCGTTCGCGCTTCCCAGACCTTGCTCGGATCGAGCCCTCCACTTCGCCATTGATTTTTTTCGAACGGTTATGCTGAGTTGAGGAGGAGCGAAAGTAAACGCAGGCGATTTTATTTCTGCCACTATTTTGTTTGAACGAAGATTGTTTCGTTTGGTTTTCTATCCTTTGAACGTGAAGGAGAGTATTTGAAACGAAAGGGTATGGGCTGCACGATTCTCCCCGTGATTTCAGACGTGAATATAGGCGTGGTTGAGGGAAGAACGTGTGCGTTGGCTAACCTTTAAAATTTAAATTTTAAAATTGAATTCGAATTAAAATCCAACCCGTTTACTCACCGTACGGTCACATATCAATTCCGAAAAATACGAAATTGGAAATCCGGTAATAATACAATATTACGGACCCAATGGAACTGGTTTCATCGAATTCCGAGACTGTTTGAAAAACGACTATTTTTAAATATCGATTCGAACAATTAAATTCAAAACTGAGCAAAACAGTTTAAATTTCAATTCTGAAGCTGCTGTTATCTTCAGTGTTATCAATATAAATTTTACAAGCGTTTGAAATATTTTTCTTCAGTTTAAAATTAAAGATACAAATTTTTATTCAACATTCAATCGATTAAATTTTATAATTTAATCGTCAAATTCAGTTTTAAATTCGGGATTCAAATTAAATCATCGTTCGAATATTTAAAATAAATTAAATATTTCCAATTTAATTCGTTCGAAATTCAGGGTCGTTACAACATACGTATAGATTGCCTAATAAAACTACTTTTTCATAACCAAATATATTCTTGTCCTATGTATGTAACTAGAATATACTTTCGATATTTAATTTGCTAAAATTAAATTCCTTAGGAAGATTTTCCACTATGAATTCCATAAATTAGTTTAACACAAAAAGGATTGACTCCGTTTGAAATTACAAGGAATGGTTAATTTCTTTTTATTTAGAATAAATAGTGTAAACTACAGAGAATAAATCTGGAGTTTACACATCTCTTCCCTTTTTGTTTTGTTCCTTGTTAAATTAAGCATCGCCTTTTTGAATCAAAAGTGGAAAATGTAAACTAATTTATAAAAATCAAATGGATGTTTTTCCCATAAATTAAACTACGGAAAATCTATAACTTATCATAAATTTGGGCAATAATCCAAAGTCATATTTTACACCCAAGTACAAATTTGGAGTAAAAATATACAAGTTTCAAATTCTAAAATCTTTGGAAGTATTTCCAAATCTAGGTGTAAACATATTTCAAATCAGATCTAAAACAAGAACATGTAGGCAATAGTTTTCTACACTAATTTGAGCCTACAATTCACAAATAAAATTGATTTAGGCAAAAAATCAAATGTATGCCAATGGAATAGATTCACAATCATAAACAATATATAAAATTTCTCACTTATCTTTTAAAAGCGATTCAAATCTCCATATCTGAAGTAGAACCTTAAATTCATCTCCAAATCCTTTTTTAATCCAAGAAATATTTATAAAAAGGGTATATACATACATTAATATTACAAATCTGAGAAGAGATTTAGGATTGGGAGAGAAAATAGATACAAATATACAAATATATAAATTACCTCAAATACGCATATAGTTGATTCTTCTCTCTTTTCATTTTTATCAGGTTTCTATTCTTCTTCAATTTATATGAATATAGATACAAATATCTTATTTTTATAATTTAGAAAGAAAGTGCAGAAGAAGAAGTGATAGAGCTTCGTTACTACCTTCAGAAAAATATGAGAAGAGAAGGGAGGATTTGGCCTGAATTTTTAGGCGTTAGAATCAAACAGAACTGTCAGATCAAAATGTATTAAATCCGAGCTGTAGGGCCTAGGCCAACCCTAGCCGCCATACACAAAGATGGACCGCCCCTTTCCTAGGGGTTGACCGCCCCTAGTCGATCGCTCCAATATGGGGGTCGACCTGTGGGCCCTAGATAATTAATATATAAACGTTAATTTATTATTTGAATTATTTTCATTTCAAACTTGTTTTTCATCCGTACTTCTCCGTTTGGACTCCGATCGCAAAACTCCAAATATGAAAGTTGCTCAAAATTTCGCCACAAATGCAATGGTGCAAGTTTCATGGTCAAATTCCATCGTTTGCTCAAATTCCTTTTTGGAGCCTAATTAATTAACTAAACTAATTAATTAAATAACTAACGCCAAATTATGAAGTATTATAGAAGCAATGAAAAAGCTTGAGAGAGTTTCAACAAAAACTAAGCAAAGGAAACAAGTCGGCATCGACTTTTTTAGCCTGGGTACCGAGTTATTTCCCCATCCATCTCAACTGCCTACCTTCATACAAGTTATTACTTACCTCTTTTATATGTGATCAAGTGATTTTGAATAGTTTTGGATGATCAATTCCAAGAGTTGAAGAGATTCTCCTAAAATGGAAAAATAAACCATGAATGGAGGCATGATCACCAATATCAACCAACAATCGATTAAAACAACATAAGATGCATCAAAATGAAGTAAGAAGGATGATGCAAGAAGATATAAAAAAATTCCCCTAAAATAACTCGGTACCGACTTATTATGATTAGTTGGTAGGAGGTGCGACTTCTCGCGTGACTTTGTGCTGACATAAGGACTCTGCTACAAGCGGGCTTTTGACTCCATACCTCTGTTTCTTTATAAATATCACCTACCTGCAACAAGAAAAGAGATTTTATTCTCTTCACTCTGGATCTGATCTCTCTACTATTGAAGACTTCTTCTCCATCTTCACATCTTACCTCTCCTCCATTAAAGTCACCTAGGAAGTCATTTTTTGCTGCTCTAGGACTTAAACCATCAAATCTCTAGTACTAGTGACTATCAAACTCTCTAGAAATATCATTGTAAATCTGAGGTCCACTAGATTGTTGTTAGATCCGATATAACTAGCTGTAATCTAGAGAGAGAACAACTAATAAGAAGATTAAAGTGGACGTAGGCTGGAGATTATGCCAAACCACTATAAAAACTCTTGTGTCTCCAATTACTTTATTTGCTTTTTCATTTACTTTTAATAGAACTTGTTCATCCATCTGATTTCTAGGTGTTGATTTTGGTGATCGTTCCTCCATTACTTGGTTTTTTTTGCCACTTTAGGTGTCACCTCTTCAACTCTTGGAATTGGTCATCCAAAACTCTTGAAAATCACTTGGTCACATATGAAAGAGGTAAATAATAACTCATATGAAGTTGGAGAGTTGAGATGGGTAGCAGAAATAACTCAGTACCTGAGCTAAACGAGTCGATGCCAACTTGTTTCCTTTGATTATTTTTGATTGAAACTTTGTCGATCTATTTCCTTGCTGCATTTAAGTTTGTTTCCAAGATTTCAATTTGGTTCGTTCTCGTTTTAATCTTCTAAGTCGGGTTAAAGTATGATTTGGCTCAAAAGTGGGTTAACACTAAGTCCCCAAATTTAGGTCGAACATTAAAATATCTAACTTTTGACTTAGTAAATATATTCAAATGCAAGATCTAGATATAAGGAATTAATCCAGAATTCTAAACTATTTTCAATTTGACTAATATTATTTATAATATAAACTATATAATATAATATTAGATGTAATACATAACCAAAATGATTTTATAAGTCCAACCATATATACTATTTTGAACTCAAAAGTTCAAAATTTAACTATATTATTATTAAATATGAATATAAATTATAAATAATATTTTGTCCAGAAATATTGATTTTTTAATTTAAATGACCAAAAAGTATTTAGATCAAATAAACATATATGTTAATTTAAAAAGGATATTGATCTAAAACATAACATCAATCTATCTCATGATTTAAGATGATAAAAAATTACGAATGTTTGTTCAAAATCATTACAAAAAACTTTTATATTTATAAATTTATTATACATATATTTGAACATATGTGGCCAATATAAAAAAACATACAAACATATTCTTTAATTTAAAACCATCATATTGATTAAAAATAGAACATTTAACTAACTTACTGAATTGTTATAGTTAATTATAATTACACTAATGGAAATAACATATATAAAAATTGTGATAAAGATAAATTAAAACATTTAAATATAAATGAATATTTACCTTATAGGTCTAGTCTATTAGTGACAACTTAATTTAAAATTCTCCGTAGGTACCTAGAATCAACATCCTAACCATGCTAGAACCAGATGAGCCACTTTGTGTTTTATCTGATTTAATTTTTTTGGGTGAATGAAAAAATGGTTAAAAGAAGGAAGAGTGGCCATGAAAGAAAGAAGAAGGAGAAAAAATTACATGAAGAAAAATAAGGCAATTGATCAAACTGATGAGAGAAGGTTTTATTTTTTTTAGAGAAGAAAACCTTTTGCCATTAATCTCTTTTAAAACTTTCTCCTTTAATTATCATTAATTAGATCTCTGTGACAGCCCACACCCCTCAACACACTGATCCAAAGCCTAGGGTGACTTTCACACTTGCATCGGTGCAATAAGTACATGCCATCGGGTTTTTATAACATTATAGAGACTAAAAATAAACATATATGATTTAAAATATACTGCATTTTAAGAACTCACAATGGAATGGAACAAAATATAAATATAAAAAATATCATCTTAGGAATTATCTCAAAACACAGTCTTAGAAAATAGTACGTAGTCCAATATAGAGTGCAAAAAAATAAAACTCATGCTCCGATAAAAGAAATACTAAGTATTGATAAGATAGAAAGTTACATGGAGAGTAAATAAAGGATAAGCAACCCCTGTGATGAGCCTCGCCTCTCGACGTACTAAGATTGGGCTAGATTACCTGCTGTCTTGTCCTCCTGTGGTAGGGAAAGAAAGGAAAAAGGGTCGGTCGGACAAAAGTATAGTGAATGAGTACAAGTTTAGTATATGATGATCATGTGCAATTGACTTTAATTCTACTCAACCTAAGCTAGGGTGTCCTACAAGTGTTAATGTGTTCCTAGGGTCCTTGACTTAAGTGTCTTTATTTAACACACTTATGCTACAACTTGTGCATGCTCTTACAAGTATCGAACTATGAATCAAACCTTAATAACTAACAATCGGTCACCGCTCCTAGAGCTACTCAATAGGATACATCACTACTAGAGCTACTCAATATAAGAACACCACTACTAAAGTTACTCAACATAGGAACATCCTACAACTCTCCTGTATAGGACTACATGTCACATTGCGCCTACATGTAATTATCTCACATAGGTTTACAATATTTACGACATGGGAATAAATTTCCCATAATTACAACTACACATAAGCAACCTACGCATCGAGGGGCAACCTGTAATGCCGACTCACTGGTGTGTCTCATCGCCTGCATTCGTGTTCACCTCTCGATCGTAGTATATGTCGCTTATTGCATGCTTCGAGATCCATCAACAATACAGTAACATGCCACATCAAAATCGTGAATACCAAGGAGTCCCATTGTGCCAGCCCACACACTTCATCAGTCATCAGTCAGTGCTCCACATCCATTGTGGAACCTCATGTTGGTGCCATTAAAGATAGAATCTCCTCTGGTCAAATAATTGATCCCTACTATCTCTATCATCTACATATATGTGTACAATACAGTTATACATACCATAAATAATTTCATTTCTATCCCGGGCCTTGGGCCGAGGTTTAGATTATGCATTTCAAACATCACATGATCGACTGCTACACCTTATCGATCGACCGCTTATGGTTGACCGCTCAAGGTGAACGGTCTATCGGTCGCAGTGTAAATTTTAAGGTTTTTGATTTTTAATTATTCGATTTCAATTGTTTGTTAATCTGATAAATTCTTGAGTCAGACAATGAACTCTAGGCATCGATTTACACAAACCGGCCTTTGTAATTTTACCCTACTTTTATTGATATCAAATTCACAGATTTATACCGGTTTAATTATACTTGTTTAATTCAGGGTTAACCAATTTTTTAAGGTTTCTATTCAATAATTGAAAAGGGTTTGACTTGGGTAAAAATAATATTAGCCAGTTTGTACTAATTTCAATTTCTAATTCAAATTTTAGATTTAAACAATAAGGGTTTATAGTTTGATTACTAACATCCTAGATCAGATAGAATAAGTTAAAATTAACTGTAAATAATCAATTTATTTAACTTGTTCCCACTAACCTCTGATCCACGCTCTAACTCCAAACTTCATCGGAGAATCGACACCCATTAGCTTGCCCCTTCCTCGATTCGATTACTAGTTAGTATTCTCTTTCCTTGTTTTAAATTTAGGACTTTTTTTAAGTGGAGAGAAGAAATTTTGGCTGAGTTTGGGTAGCGGTTATTTTTCTAATGAAATTAGGCTTAGGTTAGGTGTATATTTATAAGGGTTGCAGATTAATATGGAGCGTTAGATTGACCCTAGAAAATACTTACTCTAATCCTTGACGCACTTCAGAAACCTAGCACGGAAAGAAAAATGTAATAACCCACCAAATCACACAATTTAAGCTGACAATAAACCACACATGTCCAACCCAAACTGAAAGAAAGTCGGATAGTTATGGGAAAGAAAGAAGTAAGAAGAAGAGAAGAAGAGAAAAGAAATTAAAAACAACACATGATCTCATAATCGTCGTGGAACAATATATAATATAAAATTAATGATCTTTACAACAGAGAAACTGTTATATACTTACATCCATCAGAGTACAACACAAATCACGATCATCAACCTGGACAGTTACAACAACCTGTCCTCACATTTGCTAATGATTTCAACAACAAAACAGTGGAAAATAAACATATACATGAATGCGACTTGAAGACCTCCAACTCGTTCTGAGCTCAAATGCATCCGAAGCAATATGTAAATATGCTCGGTTAGACCCGAGCATTATAATAAAATAAGACCCAAGTCAGTTTGGAAAACTAGTGTGAGAAAACACACCCAACTGGATTTTTAAGTTATAAAAACCTTTTGAAATCAAAAGTATCTCGTAAGACCATGTCGCATATTAACACGGACAGGATTTCACCTTACGATAACCAAAACATTTTCTATAGAAAATCCTCTGATATTATAATAATGTCTATAATGAATACAAATACTTATTAATCATAGTCAAAATTGTTACATTATTAAGTTCCAACATATTAGGTTCTACAATCAAAACCCTAAAGGCACATATTGGATATTGGATTCCATACTATGACAAGGTAAGGAACTACCTTTGAAAGGTACATCTCTAGATAAAATGCACTGAGGTCTGACAGAAACATCTTGTACCCCTACCATATAAGACTAGCCTACAACTTGACTAGTAGTATCGAATATGATCACCCCACTCGTTAATGGGCCCCAAAGCATACATGAATAAATAGTAACCGATCTAGATTTGGAATGACCATACCCTACTTGGGAGCGATCCACTTGGCCCTGCTGCATGCCCGATTTTGTCATTTCCGGGTTGATGAGGCTCAAGGTTACATTTTACCTTTATATAGCACTTCCCACTTGGAATGCTAACACTGCCCTCCAGGAAACAATGCAATATCAGCATTCATCCATACAAGTTTGTTCTGGGACTGAACAAAACACTTGAGAGCTCCATCTTCAATTCCATCATCTGCATGATGTCTTCACTTCGAAATGCTTAAGTTAGATCGAAGTGGTTTTCAGATAACATATCCAATCCCAGTCTCTTCGAAACAACATTCGATAATTTCTGGTAAACTCAATCATGGATTCTTTAGGAAATAAAAAGTCAAAGATAAGAACGGAGATCACCTCCTAACAGTTAGTGGATGGATTTCCTTATCATTTTCCTAGTAGAACGAAATGAGATTTATACGCATAGTACGGTATCGTCAGAGATGACTGTGCCATATAACTCACGTATTTCTTCTAGATATTCCAAAAGTTACTTTTTGGGTCCAAATTTGACAGTCGGTTATTTAACTAGCAAATAACAAACATTCAAATCAGGAATGTAATTCCATAGGAAAAACCAACGTTTGATAAGCGCATAAACAACCACTAACCTCCTTTAACAAATCTTTTCATTTACTATCTTAATTCACTTTGTAAATATTTGTATCAAAAATCTTTTATAGATATATATATATATATATATATAAGTATGTATGTATACGTCCATAAACCCCTATTTTTCAATACCTGGAAAACTATCTATATACTTATCTCAACGGTATAAGTATACTTACCCAAGCTGTGATATCCCGGGATTTCGGGGAATTTAAAATGTGATAATCTTTTAAATTAATTGGTAAAGTAGTTATTTTCAAACAATAATAATAATGAGTTGTTTTTAAATATAGTTATAAATAGATTTTAATTAAACATATTATTTCAAAGTAATAGTGTGTTTGTTTAAATGTATATATATATATGTATATTTAAATTGATTTTAATAGGATAATCATTGATAATTAATAATGTGATTTATAAATGGATTTTAAAAATAGAATTATTATTTTCAGGTTAATGAGGAGTCTATTTAAATATATATATTTATTTATTTATTTGAATCGATTTTTAATTTGGATTTTAAATTAACTTTGAAATTGAATTTAAAAATTGAGTTTAAAGATATATATATATCTTAAAATGAAAATAATAATATAGTTTGAATTTAAATAAAAGTTTTATTTAAAAATAAGATTTGTTTTGTATTATTCTCTTTAAAGAAATATATTTATAGAAAGGGAAGAGTATTTATTTAATAGTAAATAAATACAAAAGTTTTATATTATCATTTAAAATGGATTAAATATACTATATATGATTTTAGTTAAAATCTAATTGGTTTTTATTTTATTTTCTTTTAAAAGTTTTATTTTTATAAATTAAGAAAAGCATTTATAAAATAAGATATGTATTTATCTAATTAGGAAATAAATATAAAAAAGCTTTTAAAATCATTTAAAAATATTTATGCATGTAGTATTACAAGTGTTAATCTATAAACCCCTTAAATAACATGTGTTAACATAATAAACAATGGTTGAGACAAGTGTCATTTCTTTTCTTTATTTTCTTTTTATTTTGATAAATTACCATTTAAACCTATATAAACAATCACCTTCTTGCTTAAATTCTTTTCTCAACTCATTCCTGTAAACACTTCAACCCAGAGAAAAACAAACATAACCCTGTAATCCTCTTTTATCAAGCCTGTAACAAAATTATCAAACAAAGATTCATTTTCACATTGCAAACCTGTAATTCATCTCCTCATCTCAAAAACAAAATCAAAACCCTGTAAACCATTTATCGAAGCCTGTAGCCTGTAATCATTTTCAACTTGTATCATCAAAGCTTCAAGTTTTTAAAGAAATCATCTCAGTCAACAAAGCAATTTTGTTTTCAATCAAAGCAATACAAGCTTCAGGAATCCAAAACTGTTTCAAAAGCTTCCCAGTTCTTTTCAAACTCTCTGCATCTTCAAAACGGTGAGTAAACCTTTTCTTAAAAACAGTTTTTAATCTATGTTTATATTAATGCATGTAATCTGTATAGAGATATTGTAATGTGGGTTGCATGGTTGTTTATTTGGAATATATATTTTTAACTGCTCTGTTGATGTGAGTAAATCCAACTTTATTTTGTCTTAAATCTGGTTGCATAAATAAATCATCAATGTTTGATAGAATAATTGTTGCATGATGATGAATTGTATGTCTGAATATTGGAATGTGTATTGTTATATAAACTGTTGCCTCTGTTCTTGATTTTCAGATTTCAAAACTTAAAACAACTCAAGATCTTCTTCCCCTAAATCTTTTTAGGCTTCAATATACAAACAAAATTTGTGTGTAATATGAAAATATAGATTTTAAAAATATTTTAATGATTCATCTGAAGTTAGTTTAAACAAGCAGGAAGAAGAAACAGTAAAACTTTGATATACCAAAATCTCAACATGATTAATTTGTTATTTCAGAATTGTAATTAGATCAGTTATTAAATTTTATGATTTTTAAAATAAAAATCATACATTTTAGTTTGGGATCGGGATAGTATTTGGGGGTTGACCAAAATATAGTTTTCGAACAAATTCTGGTGACAGGAGAATCTCTGGTAGTCGGGGTCACTCCTGGAGGAGGTCGGGGTGTAGGAGAGTTCGGCAAAAATGCCAGGTGGATTTATCATCACCTGTGGCATCGGTGATTGGTCGATTTGTATTTTAACCCTAAAATGGGTCGAGGTCTGGAAGTAGGTTGTCGCGGCGTCTCTGGATGATCAGAGCCCATCGGACCGAGGGGAAAAGATGAAGGGTTGGTCGGCGAATTTGTGGGCAGAGTTTCTTGGTCGCACGTGGTCGGCATCGTCGAGTTCGAAGGGTTTTCAGGCGAGGTGTGGTTCCAGGAGATTGATCAAGTAGCTCAAATTTGAATTACAGTCGAATTCGACGAACTGGGTGCTGGAGTTGATCGGAGGAGTCAACGGCGATGTGTTGAAGTCGGCGTCGATGGTCGGAGTCACTTCGTTCTGATGTACACGTGCACGTGCACGTTTGGAGCTGGAGATGGTCGATAGTTTGGGAAGATGAAGTTTTTCTCGGTGTTGTGCTCGTGCGATTTGAAGTGCGACTCGAAGGAGAGGAGAAAGCGTGAGTGCACGGGGATTACTCGGGGAATCGAGCAGATTGCTCGGGTTTGTTTTTGGTTGTCTGGTTTTAAGTTTTCGAAGTTCGACCAGATTTGTTTTAAATCTTAAGTTAATGCAAAATAGTTTTTTTAAAACGAAAAAGGAAGTTATGTTTTATTAACTTTAATTTATCAAGTTAAATGTTTATTTATTTTAAACCGTAATTAATGATTTAATTAAGAAAAGTTAGTTATTAAGATAAGATGTTTTAAATGATAATTAAGGCATTAATAAGATAGTGTTTTATCTTAAGATAATTAAAGTTTTAATGTCTTGATATTAATTAAGTTAATTAAGAAAATTAGGTATAATTAATTAATTTAATTAATAATGATTGAGGACTAGTTAAGAAATTAATTAAGAGTAATTAATTTATTTAATTAACTCAATGATTAAGATTGATTTAATAAATGACTAAAGATTAATTAATTTGTAATTAATTAATTAAGTAATTAGAGGTTGATTAATTTGTATTTAAGAAGTACTTAATTAAGTTTATTAATTAATAATTAGGTTTTATTAATTAATAAATATGAAATAATTAATCTATAAAGATTAATTAAAGGTTAATTAACTGTTATTAAGAATTGATTAACTAATAACTAAGGATTAATTAATTTATTATTAAGTTTTATTAATTGATAATTAAGGTTTATTAATTAATTATTAAATAATAATTAATCTGTAATTAATGATTAATTAATTGGTTTTAAGGAGTAATTAAAGAATGAATTACTCAACTATGATTTATGAGATGAATGTGATTAAGTTAAGTTAATTAAAATGTTAATTAATTAAAGATAATCACTTGGTATTGATTAAGTATAAATTACTTAATGAGATTTGATAAGTGTAATTACTTGGTGTAAGTAATTAATAAATAAATTACTGGATATAATTGATATAAAGGATAATTACTTAATGAGAAGTAATTAAGGATTAATTATTTGGTGTAATTAATTAAAGGATTAAAGTAATTAATTAAGGAGTTAATTAATTAGGGTAAGTAAATTATAGGATGATAATTACTGTTTATGATTAATTAAGGTGGATTAATAGAAGTGATTAATTAAAGTTAAATTAATTAATTAATTAATTAATTAAGGGTCAATGTAATTAATTATAATTAATTAATTAATGGAAGTAATTAATTAAGGAGTATTAATTAATTTAATTAATGAAGGTAATTAAAGGTTAATTACTGTTAAATGGTTAAGAATAATTAATTTGTGAAATTAATTAAAGGATAATTACTTTATGTAATTAATGAATAATTAATCAAGGATGATTAATATTTAATGAGTAATTAATTAATTAAAGATTGTAATTAATTAATGGTTGATTAAGCAAGGTTAGGAATTAATTCTTAAGTAATTAATTTAATTTAAATTAATTTTAATAGGGATTAATAATTGTTGCTTATGGATGATTGTTATGTAGAATATCTGAATTGGATGATATCTATTGGATGATATGCTGTGATATTCTGTGATATGATATTGAATATATCTATGGTAAATGTGTGATATTTATCTATGTTAAATGCTGTGTGAATTCAAGTATTGAATTGAATTGTTTAAACCTTTAAACAACTTGGCCTTAAAAGATACGTTTTGGATTTCGATGAGACCGGGATCGGGTTTCCGTATACCGGTATTCCAGGTCTGGAGACCCGAATACCACATCGATCCAAATTAACGATAGGTCGTGAATCTCAAGTGAAGATGAAGATTCAGAGTGCAAGGGTTATTGTCGTTAACTCTGAGGGTGATTCCAAAACGAGTGTAACGAGATAATGCCTTCGGTTTCGTTCGAACCCGGAACGAACTTGTATGGATTGAATGCTTTCAGCACATCGTCAGGTGGACGATGAGCATTCTAAGTGATGTGTTCTGATTAAAGGTAATCGTGACCTCAAGCCTCATCAAACCGGGAATGGCTAAAACAGGGGAGGTGCAGCAAGGTTAGTGGGTAGCGCCCAAGTAGTATAAGATTCCTCTGTCTAGAGTCCCTTTTTATTTCGGCTGTGTGGGTGGTTGTTTGGCCGCAACCACGGGGTTTCTTATGCGGGAATTATCCAGTAAGGGATGTTCCGGCCTTGTGTTGCAGGGGATTGGGAGTGATCCTCGGTACGTTGATCTAGGCCACGTACTGTGACGGGCGGTACCCCAGTAGCCCTGCCATTGTATGGAATCCACAATCCAATAAGTGCCGTACGTATTAGTTGTGCCCAACTATGTTGGAACGTGAGATGTAAGCATTCCAGCTATTTTTGTATTTTACTTGAAAACCCTAGACCCTATTATAATATAACTGGATTTCCTATCAAATGTTTTGGTTAGCGTAAGGTAAAAACTTACCCATGTTTATTTGTGGGGAGTCTTACGTGATACCTTTGTTTTCAAAAGATTTTGAAGTTAAGCAATTTAAACCGTTTACTCACACCAGACCCATGTCTGACCCAAGTGTTTATTTTCTGTTTTATTAAACCTTGGGTACTCAAATTTTTACGAGTAGCCAAGGGATTCAGGTTTGCTTTGACGAATCTTTGGAGGAGCAATGGAGCAGGAGGCTTCAGCGTTCGTAGATATAGTGTTCCGCTGTGTTAGTCTGTATGAGTCATTTGTTGAGTGTATTTGAGTGTAATGACTAGACAGATGTTTATAACTGTCTAGTATGTGTTGTATAAGCTGTGTATCTCTGATGTATATGATACAATGTAATATCTTATTTGATTAATATAATTTATTCGTTCCGCTGTTTAGATTCTGATGTGTTTCTTTCTTTCTTCTCTATCTTATCTCTTTTCTATCCCTTTCTTTCTTCTTGATGATACGACTTTTTGTGGAAAAAAAAGCCGGGTCGTCACATTTGGTATCAGAGCAATAGGTTGAGTGAATACCTAGTCTCTAGAGTGGTGTCTATCTTGAGAGAGCGTATTTGTAATTTTTATATAACTATATATATATTTATTCTACCTATTTGTTGGATTATCTGTTCGGGTTTTCCAATATAAGATATAAAGGTAGATAGGATAGTGGTGTGTGTAACACGACTATCAATGGTTGGAGTTTGGATGTTGAGGTTGGAAATGTATCTGTCGAGACTGTAGACCTAATACCGTCTCGAGTGAGCTTTGCTATGGTATAAGGATTTCTCTGATCTCTGAAGGAAACCTATGAAGGTTCAGAGTCCATCTTTGAGTAGAATTTGGATCTGTCGGATGAGCTGAAGCAAGTGATGGTATCTGGGTAACTCAGGAAGTAGTAGCTGCGTGCTGAGACGTAGTGACTATGGATGTCTCCGAAAATGTTTTCTTTTGGAGCAAGTTTGAAGAAATGTGTCTGCTTCGGTGTTGTGGCTGAGTTCAGCAGAGTCTTTTCTGTTTGGTTTGGAGTCCGAGTTTCTCGAAGCTTTGGATAGGGAGTCTTGGCATCTGTGTCAGCAGTGCAGCTCGGAGTAATCTGTGTGCCGGTGGGAAGTCTTCTGGCTGAGCATTTTCTAGAGTTGGAGTTCAGAAGCAGTAGAGTGGATCCAGTTCTTCGATGGATTGGTTAGTCAAGCATAAGCTGTTTTGATTGGTAAAGATAGAGCAGTTTCTTTGGGATTTAGGCTGGGTGGATCGCAAAAGTGACTTGCGATAGTTGAGTGTTCTCTTGGGTTATCAGAGATTTTCTGGATGTCTCCTAGAGAAAGGATTGGGTGAAGCAGCTCAGTATTTGATGGAACTTCTGAGTTTTTCTTTTGGATTTGATGAACTATATTTTCCAGGAAGTGTTGTCTAGTTTGTGCTCGAGTTCATCGACGGCATTCTTATCTGCTCTAGATCAGAGTGGTGCAGCGGAAGCAAGATGGCAGCTGTTCTAGAATGGAAGCAACTGGGAGTTGCAGTGTTTGGATTAAGAGTTTCTACAGGAAATTCTTCTGGATCTGAAGGTCAGAGTGGTAAGTGCATCTGTTTTGTCTTTTCCAGATAGGAGAAGTAAGTTGTAGTCTACTGATGTTGGTGGAGTAGAGTTGTGCTCTGGATATTTGAAAGATCTTGAAGGATCATTTTGTTGAGTTGTTTTTGATCCAATTTGTTTCAAAAAGCATCAGTGAAGGATGAGCTGATCAAGAAGGATGTAGGCAGCCCAGGATCGTCAGAAGAGTTCTGTGGATTACGGAGGAATTTGGAATTCGAAGTTTGAGATTTCGTTGTTGTTGAAGTTTTCTCTGGTAAAAGGAAGCTATAAGATTGGGTAAGTCTGGGAAGTCAGCTCCGAGGTGTTTTGGATCTTTTCTGTGTTCTGATTTGGATAAGAGTTTGGTCTACTTGGTTGAATTGTCAGTTTGGATAACTGGGATTCGAAGTATATCGCGTATCTTTGAGGAAATACGTGTTTGATCTATCTCTGGTTTTAGAACCAGCAATTCAGGAGGATTTGGTAGTTGAGTTTATCTTATCTGTGGTCTGATATCTTGTTCAGATTATAGATCTAGATGAGTAGGACCTCAGTAGCTTAGTAGTGTAGCTAGTTTGGATTCAGTAGAGCGAGTATTCCGGTATCTGTACCTGGGGAACTCGAGGAAATTTAGGAAGCTTATCCGGATCTTTGTCCAGATAGCTAGAATTGTTGTTTGATTGAATTGTTTGTTTGGATAAAATTGGTTGTTAGTTTGTGTTGGCTGATATGTATGCTAAAATTGTTTGAAAATTTTTAAAATAAAATAAAAACATTGGGTTATCTTCTGTTTTAAATTTCGAGGACGAAATTTTTTTAAGGGGGGAGGAATGTGATATCCCGGGATTTCGGGGAATTTAAAATGTGATAATCTTTTAAATTAATTGGTAAAGTAGTTATTTTCAAACAATAATAATAATGAGTTGTTTTTAAATATAGTTATAAATAGATTTTAATTAAACATATTATTTCAAAGTAATAGTGTGTTTGTTTAAATGTATATATATATGTATATTTAAATTGATTTTAATAGGATAATCATTGATAATTAATAATGTGATTTATAAATGGATTTTAAAAATAGAATTATTATTTTCAGGTTAATGAGGAGTCTATTTAAATATATATATTTATTTATTTATTTGAATCGATTTTTAATTTGGATTTTAAATTAACTTTGAAATTGAATTTAAAAATTGAGTTTAAAGATATATATATATCTTAAAATGAAAATAATAATATAGTTTGAATTTAAATAAAAGTTTTATTTAAAAATAAGATTTGTTTTGTATTATTCTCTTTAAAGAAATATATTTATAGAAAGGGAAGAGTATTTATTTAATAGTAAATAAATACAAAAGTTTTATATTATCATTTAAAATGGATTAAATATACTATATATGATTTTAGTTAAAATCTAATTGGTTTTTATTTTATTTTCTTTTAAAAGTTTTATTTTTATAAATTAAGAAAAGCATTTATAAAATAAGATATGTATTTATCTAATTAGGAAATAAATATAAAAAAGCTTTTAAAATCATTTAAAAATATTTATGCATGTAGTATTACAAGTGTTAATCTATAAACCCCTTAAATAACATGTGTTAACATAATAAACAATGGTTGAGACAAGTGTCATTTCTTTTCTTTATTTTCTTTTTATTTTGATAAATTACCATTTAAACCTATATAAACAATCACCTTCTTGCTTAAATTCTTTTCTCAACTCATTCCTGTAAACACTTCAACCCAGAGAAAAACAAACATAACCCTGTAATCCTCTTTTATCAAGCCTGTAACAAAATTATCAAACAAAGATTCATTTTCACATTGCAAACCTGTAATTCATCTCCTCATCTCAAAAACAAAATCAAAACCCTGTAAACCATTTATCGAAGCCTGTAGCCTGTAATCATTTTCAACTTGTATCATCAAAGCTTCAAGTTTTTAAAGAAATCATCTCAGTCAACAAAGCAATTTTGTTTTCAATCAAAGCAATACAAGCTTCAGGAATCCAAAACTGTTTCAAAAGCTTCCCAGTTCTTTTCAAACTCTCTGCATCTTCAAAACGGTGAGTAAACCTTTTCTTAAAAACAGTTTTTAATCTATGTTTATATTAATGCATGTAATCTGTATAGAGATATTGTAATGTGGGTTGCATGGTTGTTTATTTGGAATATATATTTTTAACTGCTCTGTTGATGTGAGTAAATCCAACTTTATTTTGTCTTAAATCTGGTTGCATAAATAAATCATCAATGTTTGATAGAATAATTGTTGCATGATGATGAATTGTATGTCTGAATATTGGAATGTGTATTGTTATATAAACTGTTGCCTCTGTTCTTGATTTTCAGATTTCAAAACTTAAAACAACTCAAGATCTTCTTCCCCTAAATCTTTTTAGGCTTCAATATACAAACAAAATTTGTGTGTAATATGAAAATATAGATTTTAAAAATATTTTAATGATTCATCTGAAGTTAGTTTAAACAAGCAGGAAGAAGAAACAGTAAAACTTTGATATAACAAAATCTCAACATGATTAATTTGTTATTTCAGAATTGTAATTAGATCAGTTATCAAATTTTATGATTTTTAAAATAAAAATCATACATTTTAGTTTGGGATCGGGATAGTATTTGGGGGTTGACCAAAATATAGTTTTCGAACAAATTCTGGTGACAGGAGAATCTCTGGTAGTCGGGGTCACTCCTGGAGGAGGTCGGGGTGTAGGAGAGTTCGGCAAAAATGCCAGGTGGATTTATCATCACCTGTGGCATCGGCGATTGGTCGATTTGTATTTTAACCCTAAAATGGGTCGAGGTCTGGAAGTAGGTTGTCGCGGCGTCTCTGGATGATCAGAGCCCATCGGACCGAGGGGAAAAGATGAAGGGTTGGTCGGCGAATTTGTGGGCAGAGTTTCTTGGTCGCACGTGGTCGGCATCGTCGAGTTCGAAGGGTTTTCAGGCGAGGTGTGGTTCCAGGAGATTGATCAAGTAGCTCAAATTTGAATTACAGTCGAATTCGACGAACTGGGTGCTGGAGTTGATCGGAGGAGTCAACGGCGATGTGTTGAAGTCGGCGTCGATGGTCGGAGTCACTTCGTTCTGATGTACACGTGCACGTGCACGTTTGGAGCTGGAGATGGTCGATAGTTTGGGAAGATGAAGTTTTTCTCGGTGTTGTGCTCGTGCGATTTGAAGTGCGACTCGAAGGAGAGGAGAAAGCGTGAGTGCACGGGGATTACTCGGGGAATCGAGCAGATTGCTCGGGTTTGTTTTTGGTTGTCTGGTTTTAAGTTTTCGAAGTTCGGCCAGATTTGTTTTAAATCTTAAGTTAATGCAAAATAGTTTTTTTAAAACGAAAAAGGAAGTTATGTTTTATTAACTTTAATTTATCAAGTTAAATGTTTATTTATTTTAAACCGTAATTAATGATTTAATTAAGAAAAGTTAGTTATTAAGATAAGATGTTTTAAATGATAATTAAGGCATTAATAAGATAGTGTTTTATCTTAAGATAATTAAAGTTTTAATGTCTTGATATTAATTAAGTTAATTAAGAAAATTAGGTATAATTAATTAATTTAATTAATAATGATTGAGGACTAGTTAAGAAATTAATTAAGAGTAATTAATTTATTTAATTAACTCAATGATTAAGATTGATTTAATAAATGACTAAAGATTAATTAATTTGTAATTAATTAATTAAGTAATTAGAGGTTGATTAATTTGTATTTAAGAAGTACTTAATTAAGTTTATTAATTAATAATTAGGTTTTATTAATTAATAAATATGAAATAATTAATCTATAAAGATTAATTAAAGGTTAATTAACTGTTATTAAGAATTGATTAACTAATAACTAAGGATTAATTAATTTATTATTAAGTTTTATTAATTGATAATTAAGGTTTATTAATTAATTATTAAATAATAATTAATCTGTAATTAATGATTAATTAATTGGTTTTAAGGAGTAATTAAAGAATGAATTACTCAACTATGATTTATGAGATGAATGTGATTAAGTTAAGTTAATTAAAATGTTAATTAATTAAAGATAATCACTTGGTATTGATTAAGTATAAATTACTTAATGAGATTTGATAAGTGTAATTACTTGGTGTAAGTAATTAATAAATAAATTACTGGATATAATTGATATAAAGGATAATTACTTAATGAGAAGTAATTAAGGATTAATTATTTGGTGTAATTAATTAAAGGATTAAAGTAATTAATTAAGGAGTTAATTAATTAGGGTAAGTAAATTATAGGATGATAATTACTGTTTATGATTAATTAAGGTGGATTAATAGAAGTGATTAATTAAAGTTAAATTAATTAATTAATTAATTAAGGGTCAATGTAATTAATTATAATTAATTAATTAATGGAAGTAATTAATTAAGGAGTATTAATTAATTTAATTAATGAAGGTAATTAAAGGTTAATTACTGTTAAATGGTTAAGAATAATTAATTTGTGAAATTAATTAAAGGATAATTACTTTATGTAATTAATGAATAATTAATCAAGGATGATTAATATTTAATGAGTAATTAATTAATTAAAGATTGTAATTAATTAATGGTTGATTAAGCAAGGTTAGGAATTAATTCTTAAGTAATTAATTTAATTTAAATTAATTTTAATAGGGATTAATAATTGTTGCTTATGGATGATTGTTATGTAGAATATCTGAATTGGATGATATCTATTGGATGATATGCTGTGATATTCTGTGATATGATATTGAATATATCTATGGTAAATGTGTGATATTTATCTATGTTAAATGCTGTGTGAATTCAAGTATTGAATTGAATTGTTTAAACCTTTAAACAACTTGGCCTTAAAAGATACATTTTGGATTTCGATGAGACCGGGATCGGGTTTCCGTATACCGGTATTCCAGATCTGGAGACCCGAATACCACATCGATCCAAATTAACGATAGGTCGTGAATCTCAAGTGAAGATGAAGATTCAGAGTGCAAGGGTTATTGTCGTTAACTCTGAGGGTGATTCCAAAACGAGTGTAACGAGATAATGCCTTCGGTTTCGTTCGAACCCGGAACGAACTTGTATGGATTGAATGCTTTCAGCACATCGTCAGGTGGACGATGAGCATTCTAAGTGATGTGTTCTGATTAAAGGTAATCGTGACCTCAAGCCTCATCAAACCGGGAATGGCTAAAACAGGGGAGGTGCAGCAAGGTTAGTGGGTAGCGCCCAAGTAGTATAAGATTCCTCTGTCTAGAGTCCCTTTTTATTTCGGCTGTGTGGGTGGTTGTTTGGCCGCAACCACGGGGTTTCTTATGCGGGAATTATCCAGTAAGGGATGTTCCGGCCTTGTGTTGCAGGGGATTGGGAGTGATCCTCGGTACGTTGATCTAGGCCACGTACTGTGACGGGCGGTACCCCAGTAGCCCTGCCATTGTATGGAATCCACAATCCAATAAGTGCCGTACGTATTAGTTGTGCCCAACTATGTTGGAACGTGAGATGTAAGCATTCCAGCTATTTCTGTATTTTACTTGAAAACCCTAGACCCTATTATAATATAACTGGATTTCCTATCAAATGTTTTGGTTAGCGTAAGGTAAAAACTTACCCATGTTTATTTGTGGGGAGTCTTACGTGATACCTTTGTTTTCAAAAGATTTTGAAGTTAAGCAATTTAAACCGTTTACTCACACCAGACCCATGTCTGACCCAAGTGTTTATTTTCTGTTTTATTAAACCTTGGGTACTCAAATTTTTACGAGTAGCCAAGGGATTCAGGTTTGCTTTGACGAATCTTTGGAGGAGCAATGGAGCAGGAGGCTTCAGCGTTCGTAGATATAGTGTTCCGCTGTGTTAGTCTGTATGAGTCATTTGTTGAGTGTATTTGAGTGTAATGACTAGACAGATGTTTATAACTGTCTAGTATGTGTTGTATAAGCTGTGTATCTCTGATGTATATGATACAATGTAATATCTTATTTGATTAATATAATTTATTCGTTCCGCTGTTTAGATTCTGATGTGTTTCTTTCTTTCTTCTCTATCTTATCTCTTTTCTATCCCTTTCTTTCTTCTTGATGATACGACTTTTTGTGGAAAAAAAAGCCGGGTCGTCACACAAGCATTAAGGAAGATTTCCTTTTATACAATTCTAAATCATTTATAAACTCCGTTATAAATTTCTAAAACCATTTACAAACTATTTTATGAATCTCTAGAACCATCCATAAAATTCTTTTATACACTTCCAAAATCATTTAGGACCCCTTTATTAATCCATAAACCCATTTATAAAACTCTTTTTATAATCTATAACCCCTTCTCTAAAATTCTTTTATAATACCTAACCATTTATAAAACTTCTTTACCTTGTACATAATCTTCCTTTAAGTTTTCCAAACCATGTTATAAGATTCCTCTTATAAAACTCACATCTATTTATAAATCCCTATTTATAATTGTCGGAAAACATTTATCAATAAATTCTAACCATTTACTTTAAAACACTATTATACAATAATAAACATTATAAATAATTAAGTATTAACTTTAAAACGTCTTAAAAATAGTAATTAATAAATTTCAAAAAATACTTAATAAAACAATAATAATTTATCTTCAACATTATTATAAATAATAACAATTAATTCCCAAAATTTTATTGATAAATAATTATATCTAAATTCAAATCATATTAATAATTATAATAATTAACTTTCAAATATTTAAAATATTGATAATCAACTTTAAAACAATATTAATATAGACAAACAACCTTTTTAAAACATAAATATATTTCTTTGATAAACCACCATAAACATTCATACTTAACTTTCAACATAATCATTTCCATATTTATAAACTAGATTCATAAATCTTCACTTATGTTATAAAACTTCCTTTCATAAAATCCCTTATTTATAGAGCCCCATTTATAACTCTATCCCTTTATAAATCTCGCTTATTTATAAAATCCCATTCAAAACATAATTTCAACCCATTTGAATGTTGCTTCCATATTTATGAACTTCTTTTATAAATTCCTTTTTATTTATGAAATATCATTTAACATCTTCCAATTTACCCTCACCTTCAATTTTCAAAATAGAATCAACTATTTTCTAGAATAACATTCCACATTGTATAATAAATCCACCGTTTGATTTATTCCTCCAATCTATTAAATTATAATAATTTTCCTTTAATTTACCATTATTAAATCCATAGTTTTTCTAACAAAAATACGATTTTACAAGTATTTACTTCATTTGTACAATATCACTTTTCCGATTTAAAATTTTTAAATTTCACATTTATAAATAAATTATAATTTATGTACCTATATATATCACTTTATCCACAATTCAAAATTTTCTATTTAAACTACTTTATAAAACTATTAATTTATAATCTCCAAAAATCGCACTTTTAATTTTGTTTAAATTAAATTCCTTCACTTAGTAATTAAAGGATTTTTATAAAAATATATATTTGAATCGCTTAAATCCCTTTTTAAAACTAAATCTTCATTTTGTAATAGTTCAAAATATTAAAAATATGGCCTAGTGTTACATAGCACTAATTAGGGAAAATTATCCATGTCATCAATTATGGCATCCAACACATCATATATCAATTTATATGAAAAATAAAGTCAACGGTGTGAGGAATCCTATCAGATCCCTCTGACCTATTCCCCTGCATCACATATAGTATATAATCATAAAAGTATAAATTAACCGCTTTAAGGCGGGATTCGTATGCAAAGGGTCAATCCACTCTTACATGGGAACGTAATAAGGTCTCATCCGCTCCAAGGGCGGAAATATATCCAAACCAACTCTATAAATTAGTAAATTATCCAAACAGTCAACAATCAAATATTCACACATCCAATAAATAATTTTTATTGACTAAAATATATTTCTGGTTAACCAAAAAGGTGACATTAACTCACATTGATTTTAGTAATCGCCATAACGCTCCATTTTTGAATTAAAATTGTAACGACCCACTATTTTGGACCATTCAAATCGACAATAATCCACACATGTCAGACTTGAATAATTCAAAATAATAGATTGTTAATTTAAATTTGGCAAAACTTAGCATATACAATAAATAAATAATCACAGATCACAGACACAGAGTAATATAACAATAATGCAGCGGAAACAAAAGAATAGTAGTTCATGAAGCTACTATATATATATATATAACAGAGTTAAAGAAGATACAACAGAGGTCTCGAATACATAGATATCTCAATACAATAGTCAAATACAAGATCTGAATACATCACTGGAATCAACTGAATAACTGAAAGCTGGATAGATAGCTGGATCTCCAAGCGAAGCTCCAACTCCAAAGGTGAGTCTCGAATACTATATCACTCAGTCTGACCCGAGCGTAAAGAAAACACAAAACACTCGAGTCAGGATTAACATTCTTATATCAATAAATCCAACTCAAGTGAAATAACAACTGAAATACAAGTAACTCAAAGGATGTTTGGGATAACCATCCTCTAAGGATCCGATAAACTATCTACTATTTAGTAGTGTACGTTAAGTAGATAATGTCTAATCAGTAAAGTACGATATCAAAATAGCGTTAAGTCATGGCCCATTCCACCCTTAACACATTTTTATTCCCAAGAGCATATACAAGACCGTAGTTTCCCCAAAACCGGAAGTCACCAGAGGGCAATCCATATACTAAAGGTACAAACCAAAATCGTAGTGGTCGCGAATAGAAAAATCAGTATGACAAGGTACATGAGGCGATACCAACTAGGATACTAGTAGTTGCCTGATCCGGACTGATGTTGGGCATAGCAGCTACTACCCCAACACCGCGAAACAACACTCCCAAATCAAGGGGTGCACCCAAATCGAATCACATAAGTAATAGATAAGGTATCGAAGAAGTGTGTCCTCTAGAGATGGCGATCCTCAATGGCCCGACGCGGCTCCTATTTTAGTCATGTCAGGGGTCATCCAAAATCGTTCTCTTTCTTCAGTCAACGCGTTCACCAAACCATCCACTTCATTCTGGATCAACACTCCGCGTATATTAGTTATTAAAGTGGTTTCGGTATCGACAGAGAGTATGTCCATATCCGATCCCGGTCTCTTTAATAACTACGTATTATTGCACCGATGGTCATTTAATAAAATTTCAAAATAGTTATATTTCAAAACCGACATATCATTGCCATTTCAAAACCATATCAATACGATATCACTTTCACTTCAAATAAATCCATTTCCAAAATCATATCACTTTCCAAAGTTATATCGCTTTCGAAATCATAAGTCTTTTAAAATCATAACACTTTGGAAATCAAAACTTGAAATTCATAACACTTTGAAATCCTAACACTTTCCTCTTAAACAGTTTAGATATTAAAATTTGTATATATAGAAAAATAGTTTATAAAATAAAATAGTTTATATAAAATAGTTATAAGTTAAAATAAAATAATTTATATTGAAAATGATTTATATTAAAATAATTTATATTAAAATTTATAAAGTAAAATATAAATGGTTTTAGATATAGTTTAAATACTTTATATAAAAATAGCTTCCTCAAATTTCACAAATCAATTCATATAAACTCGAATTCCAAAATTAAAATTTAATTAAATCTCAAATCATCAATTTCAATTCAATTTAGTTTCTCAATAAACCCTTTTAAATTATCGATTTCAAATGCCTATAAATAAACCATTTCAATTTCAATATATTTCAAAGTTTAAATATTCGACATTTCAAAACTAAATTCGATAATTCAATTTATGTCCCAATTTAATTTCATTACATTTAGTTTCTGAAATATTTCTTTAATCATTTCAATACATCAAAATACAACTTCAATTTACAAATTTATATAGACAAAATATCCCATTTAAATTTATATAAGTTTGAAATATTCATTTAAGCCACTTCTTAATTAATTCAAGTTATAAAACATATCTTAAAATTTCAAATTTAATAGATTTCAAATCAACTTATTTAAGTATAATTCTTAAATAATTAAGAATTCCAAATCAATTCAAATTTATCTTTCAACCTGAAACATTATAAATTCTATATTTAAATATAAATTTTACATAAATACTTAAACATAATTCATATTGATTCAAATCGACTTTATTAAATCAACTTTAATAAATCTTTAAAATCATTATTTATTAAAACCATATATTTCTTTCAAAACCGTAGAAATGTTTTTCAAAACATTTATATATATAGACCAACGGTGTCTGTATATAATTTTCTATCCTATGGTCAAGTGATACAGATATTTATCATTTCAATCTGCAATTTAAAATATATTCGGGTATATATCTTTTCAACCCGAAATCCCAAATTCAATTTTATTTGAAAATCGCTTGGGTTTATCATTTCAACCCATAACGATTTTGTCCTATTCTAAAGTCCGTTCGGGTATGTATCATTTCAACCCATAGTGATTCTATACTAACAGGGAACTTGCAGAGTGATAACAGATATGATAATAATATAACAACGGTAACTTGCATATATCATCAGTATAAATAACAGATAAGGGTGTCAGATGTCACAGGTGAACAGATACAGATGATGGCATATATATATATCAATATAAATAACAGATAATGATGTCAGGTGTCACAGGTGAACAGATATAGATGATGTCATAGATATAGCAATATAAATAACTAACAGCAGCATATTTCAATTGTCGTTTCAATTGAAATCAAATTTAATAAATATAAGAACATTAATCGTGAGTGATCGCTCACCTTTCGAGGCTAGAGATGGATGAGAATAAGATGAGTTACAAATCCAAACATGGATTTCGGAACAAAACGTGCTGGACATGAGTTCGACGATCAAAGCTGATAATAATGAATAGACGAAATCCAAATCAGAATTGGATCGATGAAGATGAATGAATGATGTAAGCTAACTTATTTATATATATCATAAATGTATGTACACACTTGAAATTACCACACAAACATTTTATACTTATATATCAAATTTCAAATATGAACATGGCCATACATATATTATGCAGGTCTATAAATCATAAAAAAAAGAGTAATACTGCGGAAAACTTTTGGATGTATGCAACTGCCCAAATATACGTATGCAACTTCTTTATAATATGCAGACCGATTTATGTAATAAACCCAAATATATTTCTTAAAATCAAAATATCAATATATACGGTTAAATCCTTATATACCTCACGATCACACTATTGTATATAGACATATAACTGACAACGCAAAACTTTGAAAACAAATATTGTTGAATCCATATAAAATACTTATATAATTTATACATCCTTTGTGTATGACAGTGCATACACTAACAAATATATAGATGGGCACTCAACCTACTCTATCTTACCTACTGTTACTTTATACCAAAGAATAGAAGTGACAGGACAATAGTTTAAACTATACTATATATAAATATCTTTATAATATGATACGCTGCACTCTACTACTAATATAATGACTCACATGATTTATATATGTGAATTTAAACAAATATGGTATTGAGAAGACTTCTTTACTAGTAACTCTATACTTTATATAAGGGCAACACTGTTCAACCCCATATATATAGCTTACATATAACTAAAAATTTATAACAGGCGAATGCAACCAATATATATAGCTTAGAATAATATCTACAAAAGCTTATTTTTTTTAAAAAAAAATCTTACTATAACACGTTATATACAAAAGCTTAAAATTCTTTTTAAAAAAAACTTCAAGCAACACCTTACTCAAATCATAGTATATACTTTGCTGATATAAAAGCAACAGACTCCCACTATCCTACTATATAAATATAACGTGATATAAACACACGCAACTCCAATATTAATACATACTTGATCCCAGAATCAAAAGGAGGTGTCGCGTGGAATGGTGGACGGAGCCTGCTGCCTGATCGGCGGAGGGCAGATTGGGTGTGAGGCTGCTCGCGGGGAAGAGAGAGGGGTGGTGGATGTCGTCTTCGGCTGAAGGAAGGTGGGAAGGTTCTGGGCTTCGGTTGGTCGCGACATGGGGTCTCAAGGCGGATGCGGGAATGGTGGGGACAAGGCGTGGGTGGTGGTGAGGCGGAGATGGGCTGTTATGAAGTGGGTAGGGAAAAGAATGGTTATGCTACAGGTGAAAAGAAAATGAAAGGAGGAGAAGATGCTTGAAGTCACAGGCTTTGGTAGCAAAATGAGATGAACATGTACGAAGAGAATGAACCAGCCTTAGATATGACTTATTTGTTATTTAAATTTCATAATGAATGGACAGGTTGGAATAATAAAAGTTAATAGCTGAACTCAAGGAATGTGTAAGGTTGGTGGCTGTTTTGAATTCAACGGGTAGGTATATGAAAGGTGGATAGAAACCAAAAGTTTAAAACGTGTACCGGTATGATTTATCGTTTCCATAGATTTCATCGCGTACCGAATTTTCGAAATACACAAATGAATACACCATTGAGATCAGCACGACAAGACGATCAAAACGGTATACAGATATCGCTGGTATGGTTGAATTATAAAAATTCGAATTTTCTAATAGCGGAAAATGCAAGAAAAACGCTGAAAAATAAGATCGACGGAGCCAAAGATGTCCGAATTTGGAAAAACGACAAACTAACATCTTGCTCAGAAGATGGTTTAGAATTTTTCTATGTAAAAATATTTAGGTTCCGGAAACATTTTATTTTCATCGCTTTTTAACTGATTAAATTGAAGTAAATTTACGCGCGAAATAAACTTTCATATTTTCGGACGAAAATTTACCAGTTGCTATGTTTAACTAAACGCATTCCAAATATCAAATTTATATTTAAAAATTTTATCGTTTAAAATTTCACAAAATTTCAACTAATTACGTTATTAAAATAGTTGAAATTTACGAGTCGTTACAAAAATTGAATAGTCGTTCAATTTTAACCACAATTTCTTTCAGATTTGAATCCATTCAATCCAACTCCATAGCGTAGAATTGGTCGATACGATCGTAATGCTGCTCGTTGCGCTCAAAACTGACCAGGTATGAAAAAGTTATGGATTAACGAACGTGCGAGATTAATTAAATTATCATTAACATAAATAAATTAAAATTTTAAACTTTATAATTACCTTCCCTCCTTCTCCCTTTCATACGCACGCTAACAGGCTCGACTTCCTTTATTTTATTTTTTTTTTTCGTTCGATCGCGATTTCACGATTTGCCGCCGTCGATCACGGCCAACCGCCATCGCTTGCCCTGCCGTCATGCCTTGCCGCAGTCATGCGTGCACGCCCTATTGTAGAAAAATGAACCCACCTTCATTTCAAATGTGCTCCTCTAGCCGCCGCCCTGGCCCTCCAATCGACGATAATTTTATATTGATTAACTCGTGGAGTCGAGCTCTCCAAATTTCATGTTGAACATTTAGGGTAATTTCACTTGGATGAGTTGGAGAAATTATGGCCATTGGATGGGGCTATTATTTAGTGGCAGCTAGGGTTTCGATGGTTAGGGTTTTGCAAATGAAAAAGTTGATGTCCTTATATAGAAAATTTTCAAAACACTATTCATTCGTTCAAATTTTGAACTCTAATCGAGGCGTACCGCCTGGCGTTCTGTATGTTATACACCTATTCTGAACATAGTGGAAATAGTCTTGGAACCCAATTCGATCATATACAGAAGACAGCTTTTCAAATCAAGTTATATTAACTTAATTCCTTTATTTAATTTCTACACGTTTCGAACTCGCACGACTAAACGATACATCCGATCGCCACGAAATTCGACGGCATATAATAATCCACTATTATGGATCCAATAAAACTAGTTTTGTCGAAATCTGAGACAATGCCCCCAAAAGCTATTTTCACGCTAAACTAAAACGAATTATTTCCAAAATCATTTTAATCATTTGTAATCCAAATTTAAAAGTTTAATATGTTCCTTTTTATTCAAATAGAATTTAAATCAACCTTTGAAATCATTTTTCATTCATATTAAATTCAAGGTTCAATTATTTTTAGACAATTCCAATTATTCAAATAACCCTTATATTTTGAAACTCAGGTTATTTAAGTTGTAAAATTAACTTTTCGATATTTAGAATCAATTAAATATTCCAAATTCGAAAGACTGAAATTCTGGGTTGTTACAAAAGAAATATTTGGTTTAATCGTGTACGTCCAAATTTGTGCTCCAGATTCGATAACAGACATTAACTGGTTGACCGTTCATAGGGATCGATCGACCGCTACCCGTCGACCAATGGACCTTAATGGTCGACTGCTGACCATGTTTAATTTAGGCAAGTTCTTATATTTAATTTATTTTGTTTTCAAATTTTCAAACATCCATAGCCTCTCTGTATTAACTCCGATTTCAAAGTGTTATTTATGAAAATTATCTAGAAAATCACTCTGAATGTAATGGTGCAAGTTTCGTAGACAATTTCAAACGTTTATGAAAATTCTATTTTAGTCCTTATTATATTTAGATTGAATTTTCTTGTTAAATTTTCCGCTAAATTTCCAAGGTGTTACAATCTCATCCATAATTCGCTCTCTATCTATTAGGGTTGACATCATACATTACATTGGTCATTATTTTCAAAAGCTTATTAAGCAATTAACTATAGTTAAAACCCGTTTTAAATATATACCAACATCGTATACCGATATGTATATATATAACTTTTATATACACATTAAAATAATCATTATAACACCCAAAACATCAAATAAATTAATAATTAATATTTATTAAATATTAATTGATTACTTAATTTATAACATTTTTGAGAAAGTTAGGGGTATGACTTAGGGGTAATTATGTAGTTTGTTAAATATGTCTAAAATCTATAACCAATCTTGTTCATAATAAATGCATCCATTTTCTATTATATAATTGTTATATTGTGTTATATTAATTAGGTAAGTAATTTTAGTACATTAAATAGAAAATCACTAAACGATATGTTAAGGTAATAATTACAAGGAATTGTAATTGTAAGAAAATTATTAACATAAAGTAATATATATATATATATATAAATTTCATGGTTAAGATGTTTCGAAAAGGATATTGATATATTTATTGAGACCAGAGTATGTAACGCTTTATAAACATTGGGCATTGTAATGCTCATGGTTGATGGGGAGTACCAAGGAGTTATGTACTCATAGTTTGGATAACTATGGAATGACTCACCCAAGGGTTTCTAGTTGGTTAATAACAACTAGGTTAAACAGGAAATCTTAGAGTGATGATGTTGCACGATCCTCTTAACTTAAGAATACTGTTGGGCTTCAATGTGGATACTCCATCTAGTTAAATCGTGCACACTGACCATCGAGAAACTATAGTTAGGTATGGGTTGAAGCATTGGAATTGAAACACTATCCAATAGAGAATTCGTCTTCTAAATTGTATGAGGTTAGTATCATAGTCAACTGTAATCGACTAAAAGTCAAACACTTTAGCAAATGCAGTATGGTTAACAGTAAATGTTATTATCAAATCAAGGACTTTTTTTACGGAAAAAACGAGTTAAATGTGGATGATACTGGAATTTTAATAAGAAACAAATTCCGTAAATCCTAAACCGATAGTGTTGATGAAGAGAATCGATGCCAATAATCATTACTAAAAGGTACCGCTTAAATTGTAGAATTGGATTTTACTAATAAAGATATATATGTGATAAGTTCAGCTAAACTGTCACTTCACTAGTTAAGATGACGAGTGAATATTAATATTCAAATAGTTTAATATTATCATTAACTAAATTTACACTTACGAGTCGTAACACTACACTAGTGAATTCTTTGACACTATAACATCCCGTAAAATTAATAAGAAATAAACAAAATAACATAAGATAAATTAATTAAATAAGGTAATCTAAAAATGGAAATTTGCAAAAGTCAGAATTTGACAATGGAAGTTATGTCGTAGCATTTGTGGTGATTTTCTAATTAATTTCCATATATAATATGTTGAAAACGGAGCTCAAACGGAAAAGTTATAGACGTTTGAAGTTTTCAAATTCAAACTAATTTAAACAACATTCAAATTCAAATAAATAATTCCTAATTTGAAAATTGAAAATTAACAGCAATTAGACTTTGGGGTTAAGTAATTAAAAATTAACGTTAACATTTAAAGATAATTAAGGAATATAATAAATAAGAAATAACGACAAATAAATGGTTCCTAAAAACAAACGAACCGACCAACTGCCTACCCTGGGCCGGTTGACCGCTAGCCGTCAACTGGTACGGTAGGGGCGGTTGACTGGTGGAAACTAGTGGCACTAAGGTATTAATAGTTTGAATGTTCGGATTTTTATCATATTAAACCAACCTAAATCCGATGGTTCTTGTTCACTCTAATCACTATAATAAGAGTCTAGCCCCCTCACTTTTATTCATAAATTATTTTGGAAGCCTAGCGAAGCTCCCTCAGTCTCCCTCTTCAGATTCAGGAAAAAAGTACTTTAAGGTTTTAGGTAACAATTTCTAGATGTTTATTACTTTATTTCTAACAGAGGATATCAAGAAACAATGACCACAAATTCAAAAAAGTCTGAACTAAAAAGGAAATTGGATATTCTAAAAATTATACTTGAAATAATCTCATCGAAAATTTACCAACTACGCCAATGTGATGGCAATAAAAGAAAAACACCAAATGTTTGAGGCCATATTTCCTAACAATGGATGAATAAAGGAAAACTTATCAAGTATGTCTACTAGAACAACCATAAAAAGGTGTAAGATTCTCCTTAAATAAAGGAAAATGACTTTGTCCCCGCCATGATGGTCTGGCCAAAGCACCTTCTAGAGGGAAGTCAAAATAAGCCTTTGGTTCTATTCGAATGGGCCTAACCAAAGCATCTGCCAGCTTTTGTGGCCGTCATCAAAGGCCTTACTGAAGCATCTCCTGGAGGTAGATCGGGCAAGTCTCTAGTTCTACTAGCTACCCAGAGCACCGGACCGGCCTGTAGTGCTGTCATTAAAGGCCTCGTTGAAGTGCCTTCTAAAGGGAGGTCGGGTAAGTCTATGGTTCTGCTTGATATAGCTAACCAAGTGCACTAAACGAAAGGCCTAGACCGTCACCTAAGATGGTGGTAAGGGTTTTGATCCAAGTTGAGATCATCATCTAAAGATGGTGACAAAGAAATTAATTGAGTCAGTTAAACTCTATCCTAAAAGAATGGATCAAAGCAATCTTATAGAGGAAGAATGATAAAACATGGACAATTTAGTTTCCAGGGAAAATAAAACAATCTCCAATGGAAATGGAGTTCTACCATCCTTATGAAGGATACTATTGCCAGATAGGATTTATGGTCATATATTATTATTATCGGATGGATATTCTGATCAACTATTATAATTGCCAGATGGATTTTCTGATCTTCTATTATAATTGCCAGATGGATTTTCTAGTCTTCTATTATAATTGCTAGATGGATTTGTATTGCCAGATGGATTTTCTATTCTTCTATTATAATTTCCAGATGAATTTTCTGATCTTTTATTATTATTACATGATGGGTTTTCTGATCTTCTATTATTGTTACCAGATGGTTTTCTAAACTTTTATCATCACCAGATGGTTTCTTTTAATAGATGAATTTTTGATCTTCTATTGTCGTTCACCAAAGGATTTTCTGGTCTTTTATGTAAAGAGTTCTATTATAATCGAACTGGAGTCTGCCCTTTAAGTTGAAACATTGTTGTAATAGCCAAAAGGTTTTTTGGTCCTCTATTTGAGATATATTTATTGCAAAATGAATTGTTAGCTTTCCCTCCTGCAATATAATCGACTAAATTTCTAATTTCCTATTTAGAAAATTACTAGTATATAACAAAGACCTCGACTTATATAAATATGGAAAATTCTCTAACTTATAGCCTTGCTTGGTCCGAAAAGGATCACTGAGGATTTAAACACTAAGTTTATAATGAAAATTATCACCTTTTCTCTATTGTGCAGAAAAGCAAAATGAGGAATCAACAAAATAAGGAAATTCTTGGTTTTACACTAAAATGTAAAAAGCTTCTTTTATATAAGGAAAGGGACAAATTTTATCCACATATTTTTTAAAGGATACAAGCAAAAGAATTCATGTCAAAGCTAAAGAATAATGTCGAAGTTCAAGTCTTTGGATGCCAAAGCAAAGAAATGATATTGAACTTAAGAAGGCCAACTTGATGTCGAACCCTTACAACATAGTTTCAACAATCTGGAAACAAAGAAGAGATGTGGAGTCGTTTAAAGATGTTGCGTTTAATTGAGATAAAGGAAATTTGAATGGCAGTATGCCAAAGGCCATCAACATAATAAGAGGCATCATATTATCCATGCTGCACTTCATCCATATGACACCCCATTACTACTGCATGTCATCCATGTCGCACTCAATTAATGCTGCATCAATTCCATGCCGCATTTTATCAATGTCGCATGCCATTAGAGCAATAATGATGTCATACAATAGCATGTCAAAGATCACTAGTGAATAATGTCGCATGAAGCCGATGCCATCACTTATGAATACCGCCTCTCTACAATGATGCACCCTATCAATGTTGCACCTTATCAATGTCGCATCTCATCAATATCACATCTCGTCAATGGTGCATTTCAAGTAATGTCACCTCTCTTCAAAGCCGTCTATCACTAATGCAACATCTTGTTGATATTGTACTTCATCAACCAATGCAATTCATTAAGAAGCATGTCATAAGCTGTCAAAAGAATCAATGCTGCATTCCATGAATATCACATATTATCAATGTCGTACAACATCAATGCTATGGGAATGTCAAGAGTTATGCAAAGAAAGAGGATTAAAATCATTCACAAGAGCAAATTCAAGACGATTTAATGTATTTTCCTACATAAAGCTTCAAAGGCCTTCATGTTGAAGCTATTACCAAGATATCACTCCATGTCCCGCATTGCCAATGGAAGCACTTACCTTCTTCCAACCACTATAAATAAAAATGCACCTTCTCATGAAAATGGCCCTTAACCTCTTTCTCACTCTTATCACTTTTTCCAATTAGGATCTTCTCCTAGTTCCCTTCATAGAGAGCTCGAGGACAAACTAATGGCATAAAGGATAATTAGGGAGAAGATGACATATCTACAAATAAGGACTTGACAGTTAGAAAATTGCATTTTTGCACCATTTGTAACATGCTCATTAGTAAATAAAAAGGATACGACTTGAGCATATTGCATATTGATTTTTGGACTTGCCTGTTTTATTTTATGAACTACGAATTGTGTTTCAAACAATCTTGTGAATTATCATAGAACCAAGGGGCGTTATTATAATTTCTTCGGACATGCCTCCTTGCACACATCTTGAACTTTGAACTAATTTAACACACATAATCTACCAAGTAAAGTATTTTATGGGATTACATTAAAGAATAGTCTAAGTGGTTCAAGAAACCCTGGGTGATTGCATGCAATTTTAGTGTCATTCTTTACTATCATGACAGAATTAATAATAGACGTTATTGCTCAAATTTGATGCAGACTTCATTGATTGTATTGGATATCAAAATATTTTTGAAACAATGTTTAGGGTGCTACTACACATGGAGGAGAGGAAAAAATGTCATTTGATTGCAAAATAGACATCTTATTTATTAATAAAAAATGCTATGATAAATTACTCCAATTGTATGTAAATTTCGCCAATTGTTCAACAAGAAACCATGCCCCGGTCTTATTGAATTTTGCACTTTAGGGACAATCCAATAACAATTATTCATCTAGATATAACATTTCCTTGCACCGGCTATCATGAACTAATTATAAGGAAATGAGATACCATGTTATAGGAAATCCTTTATTTCAGCTCATCTCAAAATTAAAGAAAACAAAAGAACGTCTTAGAAAATGGAGTAAAGAACTGATTATTAAACAAAACCCTACTGACATAATAAGGAAAGAACTAGATGTAGCATATTCATACTTAATCAACCACCCAAATAAAGAACAAGCAATAAAAACATACAGAAGAAAAGTGGACCAATTCACTGAGACACTACATAAACAAGCCACATAACACCTGCAAAGATAAAAAATTAAGTAGCTAATGCAAAGTGATAGATCAATGCATTTTTTCGATATAAAATTTGTCGACTCCAAAATTAGTTCAACAAGAAAGATGATGATGGACACATAAGGTAACTAGAACATTGTCAATGAAAGATTAAACAGGGAAACGATTCAATACTTTACAAATTTATTTAATACTTTTCAATTTAAACCATAACTTTTCACATGTTATTTGTAAAAAGTTCTTTCAGAAAATGCCAGGAATTCATTTGATGGGTCATTCGAATTGGAGGAAGCAGGGATAAAGTGTCTCAAATAGATGTCAATAGTTCTCCAAGCCCATATGGTTTTAACTTAAAAAAGTTCAAGCTTCATCTAAAACTTATCAAAAGTGATGTTTTTAAGGCAATTTTGGGCATTCAACCATCTAGTAAGATAATAAAAGAGATTAATCGTACCTTTATATGCCTATCCCTAAAATGGTAGTCTTACAGAACCTTTTAGAATATAAAAAAATTCTTTATGTAATATCATTTACAAATTTTGGCAAACCTACTATGCGATAGGATGAAGAAGTATTTAAACAAATTAATTTCAATCAACCAAAATGCATTCATCCTTGGTAGATTAATTACTGAAAATTCTCTTCTTGTGTATGAAAGGGTGATGGGGTTTAATAGGAAGACAACAAAAATATGTGCATGAAAATGGACCTCTATAAAGCATATGACGAAGTTAATGGGAAATTCATATACCTTATGTTGCTATGTATGGATTTTTTTGAAAAGTATGCTCATATGGTATATGAATATATTTCCACTACCACTTTTTCCCTTTTTATGGATGGCAATCCTTCGGGTTACTTAAGTAGCAATAGGGGAATATGATAAGGATACCCATTGTCTCCTTTTCTTTTTGGAATAAAAATGGAATATTTTACTATTTCGCTAGATATTGAACTATATGAAGGTAATATTTCTCCAGTTCTTTCTACTGAACTAATCCTCACTCATTTGTTGTATATAGCTGACAATTTGCTGTTTGTGAAAGCTAGCACTAAAAACATAGAAAGCATTGCCAAAGTCATACACATCATTAAGGTGTATGTGGGTCTAGAAATGAATATGTAGAAGACTACCATGTTTTTTAGCAAAGGTTCAAAGACAGGGAACAAATCATCAATATCCTAAAGGTGTAATATGGAAATATTCCACTTACATATTTGTTAATCCCGTTACATCACAGTAAACTAAAATATGATGTTGAACGTAGCTGGTAGAATTGAGCTAGTCAAAACCGTGATCTACCATATGATCATGTCTTAGGCTCAACGTTATCGGTAACTAGCATCAACTATTACCAAAATAAATTCAATGTGCTTAAACTTTGTCTGGAAATGCAATCATCATAATATGAATTGGAATGACCTTTGTCGACCGAAAGCTGAAGGAGGGTTGGTTTACAGAAAATAGAGGATGTATTGAAGCTAGTGGCTTTAAAGCTTACTTAGAGGCTTTTGCAAGGCGACTACCTATGGCCTTAATGGATAAGAAATAGATATTGCAAAGGGAAAATTTCTAGACAATAATAGAAGACAAAAATACATCGTATGCATGGAAATGACTTCTTAAGGCAAGGGGCAATCAAAAGGCCAAATGAAGAGGAAATTTTTAATGGTCAGAGCACAAAATTGTGGTTCGACCCTTAGATCGATGGACAATCATTAAAGGACTTATTGGGATGGAAAGCCATCTCGATCATCGAAGGCCCCAATGGAGCGGTATCTTCCATCATGTTCAATAGAAAATGGAAGGAAGATATCCCTTGTTGGCCTCTGCATACTATCCAATAAATTAGTATAATTCCTCTGGATCAGCATCGAGACAATGAATATTGGATTTGGTCACTACATACTAATGATGAAATCTCATTCAAATCAGCTTGGAAACAAATCAGCGATAAATATAATGAAATGGAGTGGTTCGAGCATATTTGGATTTATGTTTGCTCACCAAATACGTCTTTACTAGGAAAAATAGTCAACAAAAAAATTATCCAATGGAATTCCACCATCGATATAAAATGCAGCTTGTGTAATCAGGGAAAGGAGTCACGTAACCGCCTATTTTTTCAACGCTAGTACTCTAGCACTTCTTAACTTAATAAGCCAGTATTAACCTAGGGCCTCCCTCACCTTAGCCTTTCGATCAGCGCTAGGCTGGGCTGGGCTAGAGTCACTTTAGCTTCAGGCTAAGTTGATGTCCCGACCACTGAGGAATCTTCCGGATGGGACTTCAACCAGTCGGCTAAGCTATCACTTTCCCCTGGTAAGAATCCCATCATAGAGAAGTCCTCCCACGCTATTAGGTATGTTAAAAAACTATGAATTCCAATAGATGGCAATAATGGAGGAAATGACATAATTGACCGGGTCCTACGCTCGAACAATGGTAACAGATCATTTAAAAAATTAAAAGATATAGGATTTACAGTATTAATTTAGGATACATGGACTAAACAAAATAGTAGAATATTTTGAGACATTAAAATATCAGATAACGTTCAAATGGAGTTAATTATTGTAGAGTGGAAACAACTTTTGAAACATGTAAATATTAGATTAGAAGATTTCAATGGCAATGAACTCATCTTTCATGAATTCGGCTTTGAGCCTGAACATGCTAGTTGATCCGACCGTAATTTGGAGCAGAGAGAGCCAAATCCTGACAAATCATAACCACAATAGTACCCACTAATCGAACTATCGAAGAGAGAAGAAGAAGAAAAGCCATAACTGAATGAAGTGAAATTTCTGCTTTCGGCCTAGAGGATTGAAAGGAAGTGGTCATCTAATAACCATTAAGTATATCTTATAAATCAGCCTCGACAGTTATAAACCTCCGTCCTTATAAATGCTGAATACAATCTGTAAAATAATGCAGTAGAAATAGAAATGGAGAACTATCCATATGAACATCTTCAACTCCAGACTTCAAGCTCCATCACAATTCTCCAAGTAAAACCGGACTACTTGGCTGCTCGGAAAAATAGGGCACCCAGAGCTTAAGGGAAAAGAAAATAAACTCCGGATCAGCCATGGAACTGGTGTGAGAAACTCAAAATATGAATATTTGAAAACAAAGGGTATCTCATAAGACAACGCCGCACATAAACACGAAATGATTTTTTACCTTATGATAACCAAAGTCTTTATACGCGAAATCTGGTAATATTATTTTTTAATGACATTCATTTGAAAATAACTTTCAGGCAAATATACATAATCTTAGGCAAAATTGTTACATTATTAAATTTCAGAATACTAGGCTCTACAATCAAGTCCGACGACACTTATTGGGGAATGGATTCCATACAATGGCAAGGTAAGGAACTACCTTCCGTATAGTACATCTCTAGAGGGATGTATCAAGGATTAACACCTTTGAAACCTCTGCACCTGGCAAGACCAGCCTACCCGTAAACCCATTTGGTGGTGGATAAAACCGAATATGACATCACTCCGGTCATTGCCGACCTATCCGAGAGCTCTCATAGCATACACAACATACCTGATATATAAAGGGTAATCTAGAAGGGCGATGATCATACCGTAATGGTTGCGAACCACATAGCCTTACGGCATGCCTTGTTTAATCCATTTTCGGGTGATAAGGCCTGAGGTAATGATTACCTTTCACATAGCATATTCCACTTTGAATGTCACACTGCCAATTCCATCACACACTATTGATTTCCACATATGTACAACCTCTGAGCTCGTAGCTCTTAGAGAAGGGTGTTAAGTGTAAGAGCGTTACTTCCTACACCACCAAACAGATGTACGTTTGTAAAAATCAATGTATGTGTATGTTAGAAATGCAATGTCAGACATTTGTCCATACAAGTTGTCCAAGATAGGACAAACCGAAGGAACTCTCCAACTATATCCTATCGAGAATTACCCCTAGGATTAGTAGCGAGTAGCCTTTGCATCGAAGATCAAATGAAGATATTACTTCCACATATATATGATATGAGAAATTTTCCGTGAGGGTTAGTGACAAGCAGCCCTACATTCTATTTTCTAATTTATTATCATTCCATGTCTTCAGCTTCGAACGTGTAAATTTGTTCGAAGTGGTTTTTGGATAGGAATCACCCCAAATCCAATCCTGGCTCCTTCGAGCCAATCCTCGATAAAAAGATGTTAAGTTTGAGGGTGATTATCATTTCATTTATTAATATCTTTTATCAAATAAAATATCTCTTTTACAGACATAAATCTTAAAATCATATTCTTTTCCGTATATACGGAATCATTAAACCTCTCTTTAACTTTGGAAATATCAAATCAAATTCATTTCTCATAAATCACATTATAAAACCTTATTGAGTAAAAAAGGGTCGATAGAAATTATACTAATTCTACTTAATATCAATTTCCATATTCAATCTTTACTATCCATTGAATATCGGTGGAATCAACTTTTAAATCACATGGATAGTACGAAATCCCTCCTCGAAATTTAATACCAAATATAAGAAGATTATTTCTATACAATCCAAGTTGTATTAAATTTGGAAACAAATTAAATCTTTTATGCTTGCCTCGTTTCCAACATTTCGACCTTCTCTATCCCTCGCCCAGGGAAGAGGCCAGATGAGTCAGGGCATTGGTTGCTCCTGAACCTCTCCTCAGTTTAAGCACCTCACGTCTGGGTCTAACGAATAGAAAAATCAAGTCTACTTATCGGCTTTTAGAGCTAAGATTAAATCACTTAATTATAACAGCTTTTCTTTAAATCATTTATTTAACCTCTTTAAAGTAAATTATAAAACCTCCACATTATCTTTAAAATGCTTAATTATTTATTTGAAAACATTTATAAAATATTTGGGAAAAATACTTAAGTTTAAATCCATATTTCAAAATTTATTAAAAAGTGCTGTGAATAGTGCTATAAAAGCTAATTTGATCAAAACGATTTTTCTATCATTTATAAATCCATTTTTATAACTCAAATCTCTTTTAAAAGATTTCAATATATTTGTAGAATTTATTCCATATTTTTAAAGAATTAAAAATATTTGTTTTAAAGAATTTATCACTTTGGTTTCCGAATAGATAAACCGCGATTATTTTGAAAACTTGATTTGCTCATATTTCAAAATCTACTAAACAAAATCTTGCTTTTTTTCTTTTGTTTGAAAACTATGATTATAAGAGCTTGGAAGATTCTTATTCCAAAGAATTCCGACTCTGATTCCATCGTATAAATGGATTTATACTTGTAACGACCCGTAAATTTTAACTGTTTTATAACGTAATTAAATGAAATTTTGTGAATTTTTAGATAATAAAATTTTGAAATGAAAATTTATTATTTGAATTAGTCTTCTTAAACATAACAACTGGTAAATTTTGATTAGAAAATATGGAAGTAAATTTTATTGTGTAATTCAATTTCAATTTAAATTAGTTAATAACTGATGATAATAAAATATTTTCCAAACCTGAATATTTTTATACAATAAATTTGTAAATCATATTCTGAGTGAGACGTCATCTTTCGTTTCTCCAAATTTGGATTGCAATTGCTCCGTTTATCTTATTTTCGGCATATTAGCAGCATTTTCGGTAACGATATCGACTTTTGATAATTTGATCGTACCACTAACATCTGTATACCATTATGTTCATCCCGTCGTGCTGATCTCCGTGGTATATTCATTTGTGCATTCGGAGTCCGGTACATCGTGGAAACCGTGAAATGGTCAATCGTATCAGTACCCATTCCAGTCCATTTGTGTTCCATGACTATTTAAATTTTCCACTGGTTAAAAATCAACGGTCATCAGTTTTATTATTAGCCTTGAATTCCAGCATTTTGAGTTCCTTTATTCCAACATAAATTTGTTTTGCTGGTTCATTTTATTTAAAGTTGCGTTCACTTTAATTTTTACAGCCTGTCCTTTCTTCTTACTTTCTTTTCTGTTGAATCATGCATTCCTTCATCCTCAACCAATTCTTCCCTGTAGCATGCGACTTCCCCACTCTTACTCTCTCGCTCATTCTCCCCACCGAAGATCGTTCGCCCCGCTGCCTTGTCTTCCACCGAGCATTCAACTCCAAGCCGATAGCCTTCGGCAACCACCGCGCGAGATAGCCACAGCCCAACCGAGACCCATCTTCCCCTCTTCCCTTTCTCCTCCTTATTTGTGAGGTCACCTCCACGCCAACTTAGCCTTCAAATCCACCGTGTACATATATATGCATGCGGCTCTGGGTGAGATAATGGTTTGCTAATTTTTACTTTTAACTGAATATAGATGTGTTATATTATATTTTCTAAAAGGTTATTTATGTACATAAGCCTATGTCTTATAAGTATTATATTTTTTTTTAAAACATGTAATATATATTAGTTATATAGGTTGTTTTGCATATATCAGCTGCAGTTGCATACATATTTTTCTTTTACCCTATTTTCAAAGTCTGCATATATTTGCTTATGTATATCTTGTGCCATACTTGTTTATAGCTTGCGTTTTATGTATGTACTATATATCTTTTGTATATAACAGGTTTATGCCATAGTTTGTTTTTTTTATTTTTATACAGAAGTTCGTATAAATTATATATGTATATGTTGACCGTATATATATATATATATTTGCATATGAGTCGGTTTCAAAATATATAGATATTATATATATAACAGTTTGTAATATCTTATTTTAAGTATATATATAACAAGTTTTGTTAAAACTTAAAGTGTGTGTCTATACATATATACAGTTGTTCATATTTTAAGTATATATATAAAGTATATAAGTTATAAGATCTGCATATATTATATGTATGTTGCAAGATAATATACTATTTGCTGTTTGTATGTAAATGATATAGTTCATATACTATAAAAGAAATATGTTGCCTATATGTGTACAAAGACTTTGTATTTTATATATGTTGGGTTTATGTATCTGGGTTGATGTAGAGTCAGTTTATGGAACAATAATATATTAGTATAATATATAATACATTAGTTTTAAATAATTTCATGTACTGTTAATATCATATTATATATATATATATATATATTAAAGGTATGTGTTAAATTTAACAATGATCTTTGAATATATATATATTTGGATTTTTTTTATGTATAAGTTTTATATATATATTAGTTAATATATAAGGATTATATTTTTAATATATGTGTTTAATTTAAAACAATGATTTTAATTATATATATTATTTTAATATTTGTCTAAAAAAATTAAATGTTGATTTCGAAGAAATAATAATAATAATACATATAATTTCTGTTTCTATCAAACTGATTGATTGTTTTCATCGATTTCTATTTATCAGCTCTGTTCGTCGAATTTGTGCTAATCTTGCTTTACTTTGGAATTCGTGCTTGGATTCGTAACTCATCTCACTCTCGTTCGTCTTTAGCCTCGAAAGGTGAGCAATCACTCACGACTAATGTTCTTATATTTATTAAGTTTGATTTTACTTGAAACGACAATTGAAATATGCTGCTAATTTGAACTATTAATTATTTAAGCTTTATATATGATATGCTATTATCTGTAATTGTTCGCCTATGGGATATGACACCATATCCTGTTGTTTATATTATATTTTATTGTTATTGATATTATATACCTGTTGTTGGTATATTAAATTATTATCATATTTGTTCTCACTCTGCAAGTTCCCTGATAGTATAGTATTCACTATGCGTTGAAATGATACATACCCGAACGATCTTGTCGAATAGGAGAAAATCATTATGGGTTGAAATTATAAACCCAAGCGATTTTCATTGAATCTAATTTGGGATTGCGGGTTGAAAAGATATATACCCGTAGATATTTAAATTGCGGATTGAAATGATAAATATCTGTATCACTTGACCATAGGATAGAAAATTATATACAGGCACCGTTGGTCTATATATATATATATATATATTGAATGTGATTTCCAAGGTTTTGAAAAGAAATATATGTGGTTTTAATAATTATTGATTTGAAGATATTATATTTTTAATATAGATTTTTAATAATTTTAATAAATTAAGTTGGGAAGAGAAATAGAAATTTATTTGAATTTTTCTTAAATAAAACCGATTTAAAACTCATTAAATTTGAGAATTTAAAGATATGATTTATAACTTGATTTTGATTTTAAGTGATTAAATGAATATTTCAAGTAAATAAATTGAAGGGAATATATAGTTAATATAAATTATAATTTAAGGTTTTATTTAAATGATATTGGTTTGACTAAGTGAAATTTCAATATTAAATAATGGTAAAGTTGAATTTGAACAATAAATGAATTCAAGCTTTGAAATCTATTGAAATTGAAATGGTTTAAATTGTAGTTTATATATGTATTTGAAATCTATATGAATTTTAAATGGTTTTGAACTGAATTGAAATTGGTGAAGTGAGATTAAATAAAATTGAAATTTTGGAATTCGAGTTGATCTGAATCGATTTGGGAAATTTGAGGAAACTATTTTATTATATAAAGTATTTTAAAATATATTTAAAATATTTTAATATTTTACTTTATCAATTAATTAAATATAAACTATTTTAATTTTTAACTATTTTCAATACACTGATTATTTATTTTATAAACTATTTTATTATATAAACTATTCTATTATATAAACTATTTATTATGTATACTATTTTAATATCTAAACTGTTAAGTGGAAGTAATATGATTTCAAAGTGCTATGAATTTTCAAAGTATTATGACTTCCAAGTGTTATGGTTTCCAAGTGTTGTGATTTCCTAAGTGTTATGGTTTCAAAAATGTCATAATTTCAGAAGTGTTATAATTTTTGGAAAGTGTTATATCTTGGAAATGAATATTATTTTTAAGTAAATAAGGATATCGTATTGATATGGTTTTTGAAATAGATATGATATTTTGGTTTTGAAACATGATTTGGAATGAAATGACCACGGTGTTGTAATAAGCGATTGGTTGTTAAAGAGACTAGGATCAGATATTGTCATACTCTCTGCCAATACCGAAAACCACTTTAACAACTGTGTAGGTGGTGGAGATTCCAGAAATGAAGTAGGATGGTTTGGTGAACGATTTCTGTATAATGTATGATGTGACCCTGACTCCTGTGAGTCAGCTTAGATGTGACTAAAACCAGGAGCCATGCCGGGCCAAGTGAGGTCATTCCTCCGATCGGACACATTTCTTTGATACTATATTCTGATTTTGTGATTGTTTGGTGTCCACCCCTCGATTTTTGATATGGGAATGTGTCCGAGGTGGGTGGTAGTACGTTACCACCAGTCCAGATCCGCAAACGGTATATCTACCCTGGCATTTCCTCGTATGCCATGTTCACATGCCCTAGAGCGCCTTCTACAAGTTTGTTTTGTACCGTACCTATTGATGTCCTCTAGGTAAACCTCCAGTTTACGGAGGAGCGTACGGCATTGTATAGACTACGAGAATATATAAAATGTGTTAAGGGGGATATGGGTAATGCCTTAATGCTATTTTAATACATTTACTTTACTATAAACATATTATAATAGCGTATATTATTACATAGTAGATAGTTCCACGGATCCTCAGAGGATGGTTATCCCAAACATCCTTTGAGTTACTTGTATTTCAGTTGATATTTCACTTAAGTTGGATTTATTGATATAAGAATGTTAATCTTGACTCGAGTGTTTTGTGTTTTTCTTTACGCTCGGGTCAGACTGAGTGGCACAGCATTTGAGACTCACCTTTGGAGTTGGAGCTTCGCTTAGAGATCCATCTGCATCTATTCAGCTTTCAGCTTTTCCAATTGATTTGTTCAGAGATGTCATCTGTTTGTATTCGAGACTTCATTGTATTTAAGATATTCTTATGTATTTTATTTCAAACTTTGTTACTTTATTGTAGCTTCATGAACTACTATTTATCTATTTCGCTGCTTATTGTTATATTACTCTGTGTCTGTGATTCTGTGATTGATTTATTTACTGTATATGCTGAGTTTTGCCAAATATAAATTGACAATCTTATATTTTAAGCAATTCAAGTCTGACATGTGCGGATGCGGGTGGCACGAAATAGCGGGTCGTTACAATACTTTTACTGCGAGAAATCGCGAACTACTGTTACGCGATGCATCTATTTTAACTCAATTTTCATATCCTTTCCAAACTTTGTCAAACTACTTTTACGTGTTTATAAAACATTTCTAAATTATTTTAAACCATTTTAAAGAGGTTTAACAATCTCATATACACCATTTTATTTATTAAAGGAAAGTGATTTCCTTTGTGATATTCGACGTGTATTAAACGTGAATTGTTTACACATCCAAACAACATATTATCATATCCAAACATGGTTCACAATCATCACAACCAAGCATAGCCAAACATATATATCATCCAAAATATCATAATATAAATAGTCTCACCTTTATTGGTTTCTAACTTTACAAAAATTCACTGTAGCTTCTTTACGATCGAATTAAAGCCTATGCAATCGAGCCTTGGACCTTTGGATAGCCACGGCCTAAGCTTGCAAGTGGAGGTGGGCTCGTCCAATGGTGGTAGGAGGCGTATCAGTGGGTTTAGAGTGGAGAAAGGAGTGGTTTGAGCTTGTTTTGAAGTGGATTTGACAATATATATACACTATTTTAATTTAATTTGTTTTTCCACTATTTTTCTTTATAAATTTCCTAAGTAGAGAAGTCATTAAAATAGATTGAGAAAGAGGAAGAAGATGATGAAGAATGGTGTTAAAATTATGAAAGAACGGCTGGGTATTTATAGAAAAATTTTGAAAATAAATATCCAAATGTGCATGGGCCAAAATGCCCTTGCTCACACCCTCCCCATCACCTCAAGGTTCTTGGCTAGCATCCCTTCTTGTGCCTCCATGTATGTGAGTTGATGTCTGCAAGAGGGAAGTGAAGTTTGCTTTTTATTTGAATTTTGTATGCTTAAAGGTGAAGTATAAGAGAAATATCATGATATTTGTTTCATTTGTATACATGTATGTATGTATGTTTATTTGTATTTGTATGTGCATGTATGACATGCATATGTATGTATATATGTGTGCTACTTTATCTTATAAAGTTGTAACGACTTAAAACAACTTTTATTCATTAAATCGTTACCGATTCTGATTTCGATCTCCGATCATATTTTTACTTCTTAGTTAACATACATAAATTTGTAAACAAAATTTGAAAATTAATTTCCCATCACTGTTATTTAATTAAAACAATCTCATTTGAATTATAAAACCATATCAATTAATATAAGCAACTGTTTATAGAAAGTGCTATTATATCGATAAAGCGATATCAATTTTCCTTATAATTTCAAGTCAAATATCTATCTTTACAAAGCCAATATAAATGATTTATTATCACTTATAATTAATTAAAATGAATTATTATCATTAAAAAAATTATTTGAATAATTATAACAATTATTAAATCATTAAATATTAATTTAAATTAATAAATCAATTATTGAATATGATGTCATTATTGATAATGTCATAAATGCATTTTATTTCCCAAAAATAAAATAAATAATTTTATTTCATATTCTTGTTTAAATGGATATATAAGTGTATGTATCCAGCTCCGTGCATGACTTCTGATAATCATACAACTGTTTATTGATAAAACGATTTTCGACCATTTAATCGATATTACTTTAAAGTTTATATTTTCGTAAATACTTATTTCAAAATAAGATTACCATCATTATTGTTCAAACTATCATAATCTATGTTTTAAAAAGCTTATATTTGAATATTTGAAAATAAATATAATTTAACAAATTGATAAATTTGCGGTTCGTTACATATCGGGATTTGCATTAACCCGTTAGGCAAAATAGAGTAGTTAAACATTTATTAGACCCTTTAATCAATGGGTTCTTGAAATTGGAACTAATTTTCTATGCTCAAAATTTTACAATCATGGACTATAAGTTCTACACAACTCGTTTAAATGATAAAGTACATGTATAACAATTAAATTATTTTCCAAATGTCAAATTTTTGGAAAATTTTGGAGTAATCTCTATGGCATGAGTATATTCCAAAAACCTATAACATTCAGAATAATATAAACTCCATGACTTTCCAAAAAATTTAGTTTCCTTTAATGCACTTTCTCAAAAATTTTGAATCTATAAGATTTATCTATTTTAGGCAAGAAAAAGTATAAAAGATAAATGGATTCTTTTATCCTAAATTTTAAATCTCAAAATCCTCCTTTATCAAAAGCAATTTCTTTCAAATAAATTTCAAATCAAAATTTTTGCTTAAATTCAAGGCATTTTATTTTAGCCAATGATTCCCTCAAAAATTTTTACTTTGCAAAAATTATAATTATTTTACTTTAAATATTTTCTAATTTCAATCTTTGAAATTAGTTTACACAATATTTCACATCTCTTTTTATATAACACCTTTTACATTTTAAAATATTAAACCCTTTAGGTGTTTATAATATTCAACTTACTTAATATCTCATCCCAAATTAGGATGTGAAATAATTTAAAGATTTCCATTGTATAAATACTGTAACTTCAGAGTTCAATCTATCATAACACCAAAAATTTATTTCTTAAAGAATTATTTTTCATCCAAATGAAAATTTCATAAAAATCCAATTCATTGCTCGACTTTTTTATTTCTTACATGTTAAAATCTCATATTTTAAAATTCAAGAATTGGAAAGGCCAACTTCTAAAGAGAAGTTTTATATATGAACAAAAAGAATTTTCTTTTCTTTTTACTTACAAATTTTTTTACCCAACATCATTCTTAAATATATTTTCAAAAATTTTCTTTCATATTTCAAAAACTAAAAATCTATTCTATTACACAATATCTTCACTAGATATTTTTCTTAATACATTTATACCACAAAATCTTCCCTTTGTTTTTATAAAAGGACTTTTATACTCTACCATTTTTAGACAAGCTATATTTTAAGAAAATACATTTTATTCAAAAAACTCAAGTATTGACTTTTAATAATTTGTTCCAAACTTTCCTTAAACTGAAAACTCGTATATATAAGTTTTATATCAGTTTACACTTCACTATACTTATAAATTATAATCTTCATTTTAACAATAATATGCTATGTATAATAATCCAAATAATTACACATACTTTTACTTAGCAAGTACTCATATATTTTTCAAATTTTCAAACTAATCCATTTCTAAATCAAAATTGTATACATATAAATTTCCATCTCAAATACTTACAAAATATCTTTTTAAATTTTGAACATGGTCCAAAACATTAATAATACTATTATTCTTTCCTATAAATCTTCTTATTTTAAAAATATTTGTACAACCATTAAGTAAAACTCAATTTGCTCATAAGATTAATTTTTCTTTGAAAAGTTAAAACTGCAGGTATAATTCACTGTTCAAATGAAAAGGTTATTATAAAGTTAACTAATCACTTTTCAAATTACTTTTCAACAAATTCAAAAAATTCTTTTCGATTTATAATTATCTTATTCTTGATAAACTCCTTTCTCATAATAAATTTCTGAAATTTATTTACACCACTAATTTACATTCTTTGTAACACAAATGTCTTTCAATAATTTAAAATGTAAGCACTCTAAGGTGTTCAAGATATTTAATCTCCTTAATACTTCATTTTACAAACAAAATGTAAATTACTTGAAAAGATTTCTTTACAATGTTATTACCCTTCTTATAATTCAAAAAGTTCTAACAAAAAATTGTTTTCCTTGTGGGATTTACTTTTCTATTTAATTGAGAAATCGTGACAACTTATTATTATTTAACACTTAACTGTTTCCAAATTGAATTTCCACTTTTCAAATTCAAGAGGTATAAAATGTCAACTTCTTGATCTAAATTGTATATAAATTTATACACTAATATTTCTTTGAAATATTTCTTATTCAAGATTAAAGTATCTAGACTTCATTATATATTTTAATAACATTATGGTTCTATTTCAAATCATCCTCTAATTTCAGAACTCATAAGCACATATTTTAATCTTTATTTAGATTACCAAAGGTTATACATAACCAATCAAAAGAAAATTACACAAATTATTTAAGTGTATTTCTTATAAAAAAATATATATAATCTCACAAATACCAAATAATATAATGACATTGTCTCGCCATTTATTTATAGTGAATGACTTCATTAATTGGCTGCAAAGTTGACCAAGCGGTCAACATTGCATCGCCATTAGTCTCAATTGTCACTAAAGTTCGATGGCTGCATTCACCATCTAAAATAAAATTAATACCTATATGTATCCTTATTGTTTTTATTATAATTAATTCAATCATGAAAATTTATAATACATAAAGACTATTTTCATATAAGATATAATTTTCTTCTCAAAATATCTATCAAAACATTTTCTTATATATATTTATATTGAAAAATACTTAATCTCGTATCAAATCACTTTAATTTTATTATCAAAAATTCATTTGATACTTCACTTCAAATATAAATTATACTGTTCATAACATTTCTTAAAATATTATTAATTTTTAAAACATTTGCCAAACTTATCACATATGTGTGTGTGTATATACATTTTCCATAAATTCATTTTATGTTTAAAATAATATCTAACTCACTTCAAATTTAATTTATTATAACTCAGATTACTATGTCCGACTGTATCATCCTAGTGTTAAGGAACCTATATCGATGATGTTTATCAGGCGCATCGATCAGAATTCTTAAAGCACTCAACGGGCAATTTAACACAAAATTAATTTTCTATAAGATATACATATATCCTTTAATACCTTATCTTTACTACTAATAAAGAGAATTCATTGAATAGATTTACTTGATGTCTTTTTGAAATTTCAAATATATGCATTTACATCTCATAGAGAAATAGTATTCAAATATGGGGATATAGCTGGTAATTTTCTATAAGTACAACTGTAAGTCACCATGTAAAAATATAGTGGGCATTCACAAGATGAAGTATCCGAGTGTACCATATTGTCCTTAATTTAGGTGGGAGTTCATGGTCGAAGTTTTGCCAGATTCCGATTTAGTATGAAGAAGTTATTGTAGTCTGAACAATAAAAATAGCTGCTTCTGCACTATGTGGATTTGAAATATAGGGATGTGGTAGCCTGTTATTTTCTAAGTACAGCTGTCAATCCCCATGGAGAACTCCAGTGTCCGTTCACAAGATGACGCATTTTAGTGTTCAATATTGTCCAAAATTTTGGAGTGAGTTAATCGGTCGAAGTCTCGTCGGATTCCGAATTAGTATGAAGAAGTTATTGCAGTTCAAACAAAAAAATAATGGGTTATGCACTAGGTGGAGTTCAAATATGGGATGTGGTAGCATATTATTTTCTATAAACTATCAGTCCCCATGGATAACTAAAATGTGTGTTCATAAGATGAAGTATCCGAATGTACCATATTGTCCGTAATTTACTTGGGAGTCCATCGGTCGAAGTTTTGCCTGATTCCGAGTTAGTACGAAGAAGTTATTACGGTATGAAGAAAACAAATAGTGGCTTCAGCCTACGCGGAGTTCAAATATGAGGATGTAGCCTCTTATTTTCTAAGTACAACTATTAGTCACCATGTAGAACTACAGTGAGCATTGAAGTGGGGATATAGCCTGTTATTTTCTAAGTACACTTGTTAGTCACCACGGAGAACTATAGTGCGTGTTCACAAGATGAAGTATTGGAGTGTACCATACTGTCCATAATTTAGGTGGGAGTTCATCGGTCGAAGTATCGCCTAACTCCGAGTTAGTATGAAGAAGTTATTGCGGTTTGAAAAAAAATAGTAGCTAGTGCACTGAGCGGAGTTCAAATATGGGGATGTGGTAGCCTATTATTTTCTAAGTACAACTGTTAGTCCCCTTGGAGAACTACAGTGTATGTTCACAAGATGAAGTATTCGAGTGTTCCACATTGTCTGTAATTTAGGTGGGAGTTAATCAGTAGAAGTCTCGTTGAATTCCGAATTACAATGAAGAAGTTATTGCAGTCTGAACAAAAAAATAGCGGCTTCTGCACTAGGTAGAGTTCAAATGTGGGGATGTGGTAGCATGTTGTTTTCTAAGTACAACTGTTAGTCACCATGGAGAACTACGGTGTGCCTTCACAAGATGAAGCATCCGAGTGTACCATACTGTCCATAATTTAGGTGGAAGTTCATCGGTCAAAGTTTTGCCTGATTCCGAGTTAGTATGAAGAAGTTATTGCAGTATGAACAAAAAAAGGCAGGTTCTGGCTAGGCGGAGTTCAAATACGAGGATGTAGCTGTAACAACCCGCATATCTATCGATTCTATATTTAAATATTTTATTTAAATATTTTATCGTTAGTCGGATGTTAGTCCGAAAAGCTACTTTTTGCATACGGTCAAATTAGGACTCGAGACCACCCCCATTGAGTTCAAAATGACGTTTGCGATCTTTTTGAGTGTAAACTTCGATATGTTTGGAGATAGTGAAATTTTCAACACTTTTTCCCGCCTTTGACTTTGGTTTGGACTGCACCCCTTTAGTTCAGCCCAACCATCTTCCTCACTCTATCAAAACACTTCAAGCTTTGTCAAAAATGGTGGTGGGAAGTGGAAATTAAAACTCCAAACACAAATTCTATTGCAAATCCGAGATTCAACATCAAATTCACGTGAAGACCATTGATTCAAGCTTGTTGGTGTTCTTGCTTTGCTTTCAATCTTCATCTTCATCAATTTCGTGGAAAAGGTGAGATTTTTAGTCTCACATCTTGCTTAAATTGTCATTGGGCTGTTGGGAATGATCCCCTATTGCATTTGTATGAATATTTGCGTTTGGTTTGGATTGGATTGACGAAAAACACCATTTTTGAGCGTTTTGACGAATTTTCCAGCCCCCTAGAGCTGTTCGGCATCGTTGAGTCGAACGGTTCGGCCTATTTAAGCTGTTCGGCATCATTTAGTCGACCGGCATCTTTAAGTGTTCGGTATCTTTGAACGTTCGGCCTCCTGAGTGTTCGACCTCCTGAACGTTCGGCCTCCTGAGTGTTCGACCTCCTGAACGTTCGGCCTCCTGAGTGTTCGACCTCCTGAACGTTCGGCCTCCTGAGCGTTCGGCATCTTCAAGTCGTTCGGTCTCTTGAACGTTCGGCATTTTCGAGTCGTTCGGCTGTTGAGTCGTTCGGCATCTTCTGGTCGGATCGGCATATTAGGTCGGTTCGGCATATTTGAGTGTTCGGCATATTCGAGCGTTCGGCATCTTCAAGTCGTTCGGTCTCTTGAACGTTCGGCATTTTCGAGTCGTTCGGCTGTTGAGTCGTTCGGCATCTTCTGGTCGGATCGGCATATTAGGTCGGTTCGGCATATTTGAGTGTTCGGCATATTCGAGCGTTCGGCATCTTTAAGGCGTTCGGCATATTCGAGCGTTCGGCATTTTCGAGCGTTCGGCATCTTTAAGCCGTTCGGCATATTTGAGTGTTCGGCATTTTTGAGTCGATCGGCACACTTAGAGCGTTCGGCATTTTTGTCGTTCGGTCTCCTTAAGTCATTCAGCCTCGTTCGGCGTCCTTGAGTCGTTCGGCTATTAGGTCGTCCTGCATCCTTTGGTCGCTTGTCCTCATTAAGTCGTACCGTGACGGGGCGCTGCCCCGCACCCCGCCGTGGGCGCTGCCCCCTGGACCCCCGCGACCTGACCGGGCAGGTCGAACCCCGTATTACTCTGCGTAGGCAATCTCATCTGAAAAACATTTGTCAGAATTTCTACTTTGATGGTTTTGGGACTGACTTCTTTGGACTTTACTCACGTCTTCGAACGTGAATTGATTTGTTTCTACCATCGTTTTATGACTTGTCACTTTAAAGATATATGAAGGTTTCAATACTAATAGTAAATATCAAAACTCTTTCATCAAAGCGATTTCAACACTATTTTAAATATCAAAAGTTCGTTTTCTCAAACCGATTTTCAATCTACTAGTATATACAAGCCTTTACTTCACTCGAATGAGAAATCGACTTAAACGACTTAGTAAAACGGGTGGTATGAAACACTTGCGTTCACTTCGTCGGTTAGCTCTTGGACTTGTTCGATTGAACCCTTTTTGTGACAATTTCCTAGTGAAGATTTACAGCTTGTTCGTAAATATTTAAGTTAAGCAAGTGGTTATGGGACATGAAGCTAAACTCATATATTTACTAGCTTGGTGTGATTGACACTTCCTTATGATCATGACGATCATTTTTGTGATTTAGACTAGCGATTGAGCGATGTCTCTTTGTCTACGTGGGAGACTATACCCCGATTATGTGATGTTTCGCCATCACATTTCCTACGGTCTTCGGGCCATTCCTGTGTGAAAATTTAATGGATAGCTTCCATGAGATAACTTCTCGTCATGTGTTTACGCGTAGGTGAGTTTTCATGCTCCCATTCATGTGTTAGGCCTCCCCCCTTTTTTTATGTGTTTTCTGGATTTCTGATGATGATTTCTGGAATTTTGTGCTTCACCAATTTTCATGATTTTCATTGATATGATATCAGTTTTTGTGCATTGGTGAATTCATGTGTTATTGACTTGTTATGAATACAAGTTTAGGGTATGATACCCTACCTTATCTTTGAGAAGATTCTTGTGATATTGATTAATCTTTTGTTGATTATCATTTACATACTTATAGTAGTATGTCGTTATGGTTATTTCATGTTCATGTCATGCCTTTTTCTTTATACCATATCACCTGATATTTATAGTTAGACTGATCCGTTTATTATTTTCTTATAAATAATACTCGGGTCAGACCGAGATGTTACAGGTGCTTCTGCTTGACTTCTCTTCCAGATATTTCTGACTTTTGGCTAACTACATAGATTTGTAGTTTTTGGATGTACACCTTTGAGATATAGACTCTATGTTGTGTACTTATTCTTTTGTATAGCACGTGATGCTATTCTTTTGTATTATCGTGGATCTTTCTGACCACTACTCTGATGTACACTTTCATGTGTTATATATTTATTCATATCTTCTTCCGCCTTTGTGATATGGATGTCTGTGACTGATTTATGTTATGATTATTTCTATGTTTGTTTTCCGAAGATTATATATAGCCACCGTGTGATAGCTTTGTGTTTGTATCGGTATGTCGGATTTCCTCCTTAAAAGATATGCATTCTATTCTATCTGACGTATCGGTGCTCGCACAAAGAAGTTACATGGATGGTCGCTCCTCCACAGCCTTATTCTCCACGCTAATTGACAGCACTACATCGTAGTGTTCTTGGTTAGCGTGGGTATAGAGGTGGGGCGTCACAGTAGCTGTTATTTTCTAAGTACAACTATTAGTCACCATGAAGAACTACAATAAGCGTTGAATTGGGGATATAGCCTGTTATTTTCTAAGTACAATTGTTAGTCACCATGGAGAACTACAGTGTGTGTTCACAAGATGAAGTATCCAAGTGTACCATATTGTCCGTAATTTAGGTGGGAGCATAGGTCGAAGTTTTGTCTGATTCCGAGTTAGTATGAAGAAGTTATTGCGGTCTAAAGGATAAAATAGCGGCTTCTGCCTAGGCGGAGTTCAAATATGAGGATGTAGCCTATTATTTTTCACGTATAACTATTAGTAAACATGGAGAAATACAGTGTGCGTTAACAAGATGAAGTATCCAAGTGTACCTATGTGTCTGTAATTTAGGTGGCAGTTCATCGGTCGAAGTTTCGTTCGATTCCGAGTTAGTATGAAGAAGTTATTGCAATATGAACAAAAAATAGCGGCTTCTGCCTAGGCGGAGTTCAAATACGGGGATGTAGCCTGTTATTTTCTAAGTACAACTATTAGTCACCATGGAGCACTACAGTGTTCGTTTTCAAGATGAATTATCCGAGTGTACCATATTGTCCATGATTTAGTTATGAGTTCATCGGTCGAAGTTTTGGCTTATTTTGAGTTAGTATTAAGAAGTTAATGCAGTCTGAAGAAACAAAATAGTGGCTTCTGCCTAGGCGGAGTTCAAATATGAGGATGTTGCCTATTATTTTCTAAGTACAATATTAGTCACCATGGAGAACTACAGTGAGCATTGAAGTGGGGATATAGCCTGTTATTTTCTAAGTGCAACTGTTAGTCACCAGGGAGAACTATAGTTTGCATTCACATGATGAAGTATCTGGGTGTAGCGTTATGTTCGTAATTTAGGTGGGAGTTAATCAGTCGAAGTTTCATTCGATTTCGAATTAGTATGAAGAATTTATTACAGTATGAACAAAAAATAGCGGCTTCTGCATAGTAAGTACAATTATTAGTCACCATGGAGAACTACAGTGAGCATTGAAGTGGGGATATAGCCTGTTATTTTCTAAGTACAACTGTTAATCACCATGGAGAACTACGGTATACGTTCATAAGCTGAAGTATCCGAGTGTTCAATATGTTCGTAACTTAGGTGGGAGTTCATCGGTGGTAGTTTCGCCCGATTCCGAGTTAGTATGAAGAAGTTATTGCAGAACGAATAAAAAAAATAGTGGCTTCTACCTAGATAGAGTTCAAATATGGGGATGTGGCCTGTTAGTTTGTAAGTACAACTGTTAGTCACCATGGAGAACTACGGTATAAGTTCACTATATGAAGTATCTGAGTGTTCCTTATTGTCTGTAATTTAGGTGGGAGTTAATCGGTCAAAGTCTTGCCAGATTCCAAATTATTATGAAGAAGTTATTGCAGTCTTAACAAAAAAATAGCAGCTTTTACACTTGGCGGAGTTCAAATATGGGGATGTGGTAGCATGTTATTTTCTAAGTAAACTGTCTGTCCTCGTAGAGAACTATAGTGTGCATTCACAAGGTGAAGTATCCGAGCGTACCATATTGCTGTAATTTAGGTGGGAGTTAATCGGTCGAAGTTATGTCGGATTCCGAATTAGTATGAAGAAGTTATTACAGTCTGAACAAAACAATTGCGGCTTCTACACTAGGCGGAGTTCAAATATGAGGATGTGGTAGCCTGTTATTTTCGAAGTACAACTATCAATCCTCATGGAGAACTACAGTGTGCTTTCACAAGATGAAGTATCCGAGTGTTCCATATTGTCTGTAATTTAGATGGGATTTAAGCGGTCGAGTCTTGCCAGATTCTGAATTATTATGAAGAAGCTATTGCAGTCTTAACAAAAAAATAGCGACTTCTGCACTTGGCGGAGTTCAAATATGGGGATGTGGAAGTATGTTATTTTCTAAGTAAACCGTCAATCCCCATGGAGAACTACAGTGTGCGTTCATAAGATGAAGTATCCAAGTGTACCATATCGTCCGTAATTTTGGTGGAAGTTCATCGGTCGAAGTTTTGCTTGATTCTGAGTTAGTGTGAAGAAGGTATTGCAGTCTGAAGAAAAAAAATAGCGGCTTCTGCTTAGGCGAAGTTCAAATATGAGGATGTAGCCTGTTATTTTCTAAGTACAACTATTAGTCACCATAGAGAACTACAATGAGCATTGAAGTGGGGATATAGCTTGCTATTTTCTAAGTACAACTGTTAGTCACGATGGAGAAATAAAGTGTGCATTCACCAGATGAAGTATCTGATTGTATCATATTGTCCGTAATTTAGGTGGGAGTTCATCAGTCAAAGTTTTGCCTGATTCCGAGTTAATATGAAAAAGTTATTGCAGTCTGAACAAAAAAATAGTGGCTTCTGCACTAGGCGGAGTTCAGATATGGGGATGTGATAGCCTGTTATTTCCTAAGTACAACTGTTAGTCCCTATGGAGAACTACAGTGTGCATTAGCAAAATGAAGTATCCAAGTGTTCCATATTGTTCGTAATTTAGGTGGAAGTTAATTGGTCGAAGTCACACCGGATTCCGAATTAGTATGAAGAAGTAATTGCAGTCTGAACGAAAAAATAGCGGCTTCTGCACTAGGCAGATTTCAAATATAGGAATGTGGTAGCATGTTATTTTCTAAGTAAACTGTCAGTCCCCATAGAGAACTATAGTGTGCATTCACAAGATGAAATATCCGAGTGTACCATATTATCCATAATTTGGGTGGGAGTTCATGGGTCGAAGTTTTGCTTGATTCTGAATTAGTATGAAGAATTTATTGTAGTTTGAAGGAAAAAAATAGCGGCTTCTGCCTAGATGTAGTTCAAATATAAGGATGTTGCTTGTTATTTTCTAAGTACAACTATTAGTCACCATGGAGAACTACAGTGAGCATTGAAGTGGGGATATTGCTTGTTATTTCTACGTACAATTGTTAGTCACCATAGAGTACTACAATGTGCGTTTACAAGATGAAGTATCCGAGTGTACCATATTGTTTGTAATTTAGCTGGAAGTTCATCAATCGAAGTATCGCCTAATTTCGAGTTAGTATGAAGAGTTATTGTAGTCTGAACAAAAAAAATAGCGGCTTCTGCACTAGGCGGAGTTCAAATATGGGATGTGGTAGCCTATTATTTTCTAAGTATAACCATCAGTCCCCATGGAGAACTATAGTGTGCGTTCATAAGATGAAGTATCCGAGTGTTTCATATTTTCTGTTATTTAGGTGGGAGTTAATCGGTAGAAGTCTCGCCGGATTCTGAATTAGTATGAAGAAGTTATTGCAGTCTGAACAAAAAATAGCGTCTTCTGCACTAGGTGGAGTACAAATATGGGGATGTGGTTCCATGTTATTTTCTAAGTACACTATCAGTCCCCATGGAGAACTACAGTGTACGTTCCCCATGGAGAACTACAGTGTACACTCACAGGATGAAGTATCCACGTGTACCATATTGTCCGTAATTTAAGTGGTAGTTCATCAGTCGAAGTTTCGTCTGATTTTGAGTTAGTTTACAGTATGAAAAAAAAATAGCGACTTCTGCATAGTCGGAGTTCAAATACGGGGATGTAGCCGGTTATTTTCTAAGTACAACTGCTAGTCACCATGGAGAACTATGGTATATGTTTACTAGATGATGTATCCTAGTGTTCCTTATTGTCTATAATTTATATGGGAGTTCATTGGTCGAAGTCTCGCATGATTCCGAGTTAGTATGAAGAAGTTATTACAGTTTGAACAAAAAAATAGCGGCTTCTGCCCAGGCAAAGTTCAAATATGGGGATGCTACTATCAAATCTACTTCCACAGGTAGAACTAAAAATGCATGTATGTTGTGATTAAATGCAGACCCACTTGGACGAGCATATGTACTCGTATCTAATAAAGAGAATAGATACTGATATCTTAATTATTTGACTTAACTATAATAATATGCCACAATATAAATATGCCTGAAACCAAAGAAACATCAAAAGGCATATCAATCAAAATCACCATTTCATAAATCCATATCAATTCTCAAATGGACTATCATCAAAATATGGTGATAACAATTCAAAATTCTTCAAAGCCAAAAGATACTAAATATCCATCCCGATTCTTTGAGAAAATATCATCACTAATGAAAAAATAATGGTAGTCAACTATCAGTTTAAAAACAATGACATGGAGTCTAACATATCAAAATAAATCCCGCCACACAGTGTTTAAGTCTAACGTATCAAAATAGACTACTATGCGAATTTACCTAACATATGAAAATAGGTAAACATCGTCAAACTGTATGCCCAAAATAAGATGATAGGTGTTAGCCATCCGGTTTATAGACTAATCATGCAAATAACACATGTCCCTGAAACCAAAAGGCAGCTGTATCACACCACAACAAACCTAACATTCCCAAAATAGTTCTACCTACCCAAATCTAAGAATGCATAGACTCTCAAGTCGATGAAATATGAGTTGTTGTCCCTTAGGGATCTATTGTCCTAAATATAAAAACCGAACACCTTAAGATAATACAAATATAAAGTGTTAATTATTGTCACTCCAGAAATCACTAGAATCTAACTAACTGTCCCATACTAGAAAGTGAAATTCTCGTATTTACTGAAAGCTAGTAAATTCCACTCAAACTCTATTTAACAAATTATAGTAATAAGCGAAAGAATTGTACGAAATGTCTCATACCAATCCAACAATTCAATCATTTATTTAAATTCTTTGTTTCGTAGAAAATCACGAATCCAATAGAAATAAAATCATCCAATTGTCCAATAAAAATTCAAATGGTGTTAAAAAGCAAAATTTAAACAAAAAGAAGATATTTATAAAAATTCACTTTGGTTTATAAACATTGAAATAGTAAGAAAATTCCCATCACAAATCTATATGTATTACTATTAATCTTTTCATTGTTCTTGAATTATTATAAAATCGATCTTTTATTATTTATAAAAAAATCATAATCTAATATTATAAGAAAAGATTAATTCTGATTTATTGTTATAAGAAAAATTATTTCTTTTCAGACAAATTTTTGAGATATGTGTGTGTGTGTGTGTCATTCCATTTCCAAATAAATTTACACAAAGAAATCAATTCAATTCTTTGATTTATAAAATATCATACTTATGAGAAATTCACATTTCACAAATCTTAAAACACCACAAACTAAATAAGCAATTTATAGAGTTCAAACTAATTGCCATAAGCTTATTAAAATCCCTCAAAATGAATCGACCGAAGATAAGATCAAATAATCAACAAAATGGGACAAAATTTGTTCTAGAAAAACATCCAGCAGTCGATTAGGTTTTCTACCAGTCAACTAGTGCCAATCGACTGGTTGAGCTTACCTGTCGACTCCTAGGAACATACCTGGAGCAATTTGCTCCAGGTCAAACTCAAAATTGCCTACTCCCATCGGATGATCAACCTTGATCGATTTCGACAAGTTGCAGAATGTAGTAGAAACCCTATCAAGTCCTACTAACACCCTAAACTCAAGAATTTCCTATTTATGTGCAATATGTGTGTTTATGCTTAAAATCAAAATCAACAAATTCATTATTTTATGGAAAAAAATTTATACAATCAACTTCATTTATTCAACGGTCAACTTAAGGTTTTAGTTTAATTCAGAGGCATAACAACATATAGATATGATTATGCGAGTATAATAACTCGGTTTAGATCAATATGAAGAAGTAAGCTAAACTTGATGAAGCTAAAACAACTAATCTTTTCTCTAAAACTCTTACTCCAACTCTTCTTCTTCAATTACTCCAAAAATCAAAACTACCTCTTTAATTTTAGAATTTCAGAGATTAACCAACTATTCAAAACCCTAAATTAATTACATGAGAAGGTAGAATAGAGATAAAGGAGTTCATACCTTATCTCCTTATAATTTGTAGAATTTTGATTTCCCATAATAAACTCTAGGGCTAAATGATTTTCCTCTTTCAGGATTTGTTCTCATGAAGATAAGAAAGAAGGAAATAATGACGTATAGAGGGATTAGGTTTAGAAATGTACAGGTTATTTACTTAGGCTAAAGGGGTAGGAATTTAGGTTAGGTTAATGGGCTAAAGGCATTCAGTCCCAAACAAAATAAAATCAAGTTTCTTTTATTTCATTTTTCCTAATTACTCTTAACAAATTCTTTAAACAAATCCTAAACCAAAGAAAATTCAAATTCTTATTTGAAATTTTTGTTCCTTATTTTTAAATTCGACTTCTACAGGCATTATAATAATATTACCTAAATTTAAAATAAACTTCTCTTTTTAAAAATAATAAATTTAAATCAATTATTCGGATTTAAATTTAACTTCTCAATTAAATCTAAAAATTCATAATTAAAAATTAATAATCAATTATTAATTAGATAATTATTAACATAGTGGTTACAGTAATTTTGGACGGTCGAAAACTTCTGGGTTGGTATAGAGATTTGAAGCTAAGTGGTTTTGTAAAAATATAAAAGTTGAGCTTTTTGTAGCTCTTGAATAGAATATATGGTAAGGATTTAAACAAGTTTAAAATTTTGAAGAATATTAGTGTTAAGTAAAATGTTAGAAACATTTTGTATATACTCTTAGGATGTAGTGGATTATTATGCGAGTATGAACTTAAGTTATATAATGTTTATTAACTTGAAGTAAAGTTTTATAAAATGATTCATAAGTGATTTCAGTATTAAATAAGAAATACTATAAGTGAAAATGAAGGTTAAAATGAAAAGCGATTGGAGTAGTTAAGAAACCAGTTGAATAGAGTACATAAGTTGTACGTAGATCATTTTATTCGCATGATAAGTCTTAATCTGGGATTTGAGTACATAATTTAGAGGTAATTTGCATCGGTTCGGGTTTGGACTTTTCACTCGATTCTTGACAGCGAACACTTAATATAGATTCTTGATATGATCCTGAAGTTTTCACTCATAGTATATGGCTATGTAAGAAAAACAAAGGTTTCTAATCAAGGAACCTAATTGGAGTCCGCATTAGAGAGGCCGAGTGAGATATGCTAGTTCAAAAGTGAAATTTATATGATCAAGCGAGTATCAGATTAGAGATTATGTACGGATAGTCAATGTGCATCGTATAGGCTTTAGTAGTGTTGTCACGTACCGGATTTTTCGACTTTCGAAAATTCGACATCGATACTCACTTTATCGACTGCCGAGAAATCGAACGCCGGAAACTCCAATAGTGAGGGTTTTAGAAAGAAGAAGTAGAAGAAAAAGAGAAGAAGAAGAAAGAAAGCAGAGAAGAAGAACAACAGAACAACATCAGAACAGAAACAATATCAGAATCTCACATATCGCAGCGGAATAATATACAATAGATAATTACTAGTCTTTTAAAACAAAGAACTATATCAGTTTATACATACATCAATCATCAGAGTCAATATACAACAATGGACAGTTATATAACTTGTCCTCATACAGAATACACAGCGGAATAAATACTATCAGATACAAATACTACGTCTCGCCATCCAGCTTGCTTCCAAAGCTTCAGAATATCCAGAATATCCTGATAACATAACTCTAGGCTGCCCGTGTGGAAATTGGTGGGCACCCAGAGTTTAGAAGGGAAACAATAAACTCCGAGTCAGTCATGGTGACTGGTGTGAGATCGTAAAATAGTTTTATCTTTAAAACAACAAGAAGATTTAAAGTCAAATTCGCAATGCTTTTGGAAAATGAAACTACCATAAGACCTCCCACCACACACACAATGCAAACGCAGACTTGGAGGAGATTTCTTCTTATGTTAGTCAAAAATGCTTACTACGCAAAAATCAAAACCTTTTTGATATTATTATTAGTGCATAGTGGAAAACATTTCGAAAGTATAATATAAATCTTAGCCAGCATAGGTACCATTATATTATGCCTGCTATAGCTGCCTCCTGAGGAGACAGGTTATACAATTGAAATCGTAAAGGCTCGTATTGTTTCTTTGGATTTCCAACAAATGGTCAGGCTAAGGAACTTCCTTTTCCACGATGGGTACGTCCCTGGAATAGACGACCCGAGAACCTAACCGGATCTCTGCCAACACAAGGCCGGGTTACCTCTGCAAAAATAGGTTACTACTGACACGCGTATGCCATCCCCCGATCGTCACCGATCTTCCCGAGGATCCCCGATTTCCAACAAACCACAAAGTAATAAATTTGCAGCAACCACAGAGGTTAAGTATCTGGGCTCCATACCATGATACCACCTTTATCCAGAAGGAATGACATACACTAAGGGGCGCTACTCCCTAGAACCTTGCCGCATCCTTCCGTTTTCGACCATTTCCGGGGTGTGAGGCTCGATGAAGTCTCGTCCACAAAGCTACGCTTTCTACAAAGCCCTGTTTCGGGTCAAACAAAAATGATCAACCTATGATCACAAAGATATAAGATCAAACAAATGATCATATCACAAATGATCAAACACTGATCATTTCACAGCAACACTCAGTATGCCACGTTACCAAATTGGGATATATCGCTGATGAATTTCAACTACATAACCTCTGAGCTCGTACGTCTCAGAGAAGGGTGTTAAGCTAAGAGAATAAATTCTCCGCCACCAACAGAAATATATTTGAAAGAAATCGGCTCTATATCTCAAATTGTAACGTCAGACACACAATCCATACAAGTCTGTTCCGGGATCGAACAGAACCGAAGGCACTTCTCACGAAGCCCTTGCATTTCCGGATAATTTTCTAATCACGTCCGGACTTCCCGTCACTAAGGGTGATAAAACCTCTAAATCGGAGATCAGCCGATGTAGAGTAACTCGACGGTAATCCTTCCGTTTTCAAAAATATCCGGTCTTCAACACCGGTCTTCAAATGCAATTCATAACGACGTATCACATATTCGGAATGGGTTATACGACCCCATGGTCCTTTCCCGGCTAACCCGAATAGTGAGCGATTATTCAAAAATAAGTGTGGCATTCAAATTCATCCAATTCACAACAAATACCTACTCAAGGTAATTATTGATAGTCGGTTATTTAACTATCAATAAAGATGCGCAACATCATCAGATTCCAAATAATTTTCCCAATTATTTATTTTCCAAAATATCTTTACTAGATATAAAATTTCCACACTTTCAAAAATAAATCAATATTTATTTTTAAACAACTTCCCTTTCTTTTATAAATCCCATAGTGAATTTATATTTTCAAAAATATCTACTGATATACGATTTTCAATCGTTTTCAAATATTCAATTTCAATTTATCTTTAAGAAGATAAAATCTCAAAACGTTTCATTTCATTTTGGAAAACATTCCATACTTATTTAATAATAAGTGTTTCACAAATCTTTTATTTTCAACATTTGAAAATATTCGATATACTTAAATCAAAATTTAAGTATAAATTCATTCTTTAAGGAAAACATTACTATAACAACATTTATTTGAGTCAAAACGAATGTTACGTAAAACATCGTTACGACGACTCAAAATCACTAGTATAGGGATTCGAATTTTTAAGATAGATATGAAAATCCCAATACTATATAAAAACATTTCCTTTCGGAAATCATCTACTATAACAATAGGGTTATAGTCTACTATTTCCTTATTTCTCGAAAACGTCTATTTCAACAATAAATGTTGAAATCTATGATTTCGATATTCAATACATTTTAAAACATCGTTTAAAACAATTAACTTCATTTCGTAATATCTTTTCCCAAAACAAATTCATTTTACTTAACAATATATTCACTGTCCAAAAATTGTGAATATACTTCACTAACCAAATTCCAATATTTCCTACACATTTGTTTCAATAAAAATTCGCTATCCAAAATCGCGAATATATCTTCTTTAATAATCTTCTATATTAAATTTATCAAATCCAATTGATTTCGAATTTATAAAACAACGTTTATAAATTCTATTTCTATTTATAAAAAACTACAATTTATAAATCTTCTTTATTAACTAATTCACTTTTAAATCTAAAATCGGATTTCAAATTAATTTCTAATCCTACTTCAATTCCAAATCAATTACAAATTGATTTCTAAATTTATTTTCACTACTAAAATAAATTCCTTATTCTTTTCAAATTATTCAATATCCTGTTTTTAAATGGATTCTTCAAATTGAAATCATTTTACATTGATTTCCCAAATTATTTCAATTTACCGATTAAAATTCAAATTGGATTTCCAACTTATCTCTTTTTAAATAAATTCCTTTTAAAGAAAACAAATTTCAATTGTTTCTTTCAATCTATTTAAAAATCTAAATTTTAAATTAAATTCCTCAATTTAAAATCACTATTATATGAAATTCATTTATTTAATCATTTCCATTTTATTTTGGAATTTATTCAATACGATTATAAAAATTTACTTTTTATACTTTAAAAATTCCTTTCTTCAAAATTTCTTCAATTTCAAAAATTGATTCACTTAGAAATTTTCTACTTGAATTTCAAAAATTCAATTTCGTTTATCTTTGGAATCCAATGATGTCAAACATCCATTCAGCTAAATTTTAGCTTTCAAACAATTTCCAGATATCAAAATAGCATCACTATAATCATTCACAGATTCATATCACAATAGAAATAAATTCAATCAATGTGAGGGGTCCAGTTGGATCCCTCCAACCTGTTTCCCTGCATCCAAAGATGTTAGCACAATACCAATTCCGCTCCAGTACGGAATTATCGCGGTATATGGGTTTTATAAAAATCCGCTTACTAACGGCGCCATAGGGTCTCATCCGCTATACGAGGCGGGAAATCATCAATCCAATATATACATATGCCAATATGTATATATTGCTATATATATAGATATATCCTACTATATCTAATATCTCATCCAAACAACAATCAAATCAATCAATAACTGCAAATTTAAATTTTCCTTCGAGTGAGAAAAATCTCACCTTCGCTTTTATTTTGCATTCCATTTTTGTTCTCGGCTTGATTTCTTTCGGACATTGACCTTGTAAAATTTATTTATACAACTTATTAATATTTGAATAAATCAAACTATTAATCACTAGGTATTTATTCTAAACAATAAATTGGATTAACCCCCATAATTTATTGTTAAACACATTTTTCTCTTAACAAAATATCTGACTAAAAAATCAAATTCCATTCGATAATTTAATAAATCAAATTTTCAATTCAAACTAATAATTAACTTTCAAAACCAATTCTTTACATGCTGTTCAACATTTTATTTTATAACAGAAATTTATCTTGCAGCAAATTTGCAGAGTTCAAGTTCACAGCATATATATATAGTGAAGTATTATACCTTCACCAAGTGGCGACCGGGCCAAGAAATCATCACGACTACCCCCAATGCCTTCGTCGATCGCCAGACTTCCCACGTCGTCACTTCGAACATTGCAACTACCCATCCTAACTTCGCGACCACACGTTATTCCCAACCCCGACCCCTCGTCACGTACGAGATCGCCCCTTCGACCACTGTTCATTTCTACCAAAATCGACAGCGAGCTACCCAAAATGTCGCCCATGAACACTTCGTCGAAACGACTACCCCAACACATGTGCTTAACGAAACTCGGCCTTCCCCTGTTCGTCCACGCGACGCCACCCTAAAAGCTGCGACCCAGCCCACTCGAACATCCTCCTCACGACGAGGCACTGGCCTAGACCTTCGAGCTTGAGCTCGACCACGTAAAGGTCACCACGTCTGACTTGGGAAGCTACCGAATGATCCTAGGGGAGCGGCTATGAGCGGAGATAGGCTCGCGATTCCCCCCCCCCCCTTTTTTCTTTCTTCTGATTCTCGTTCAATTTGGGGAAAAAAAATATGAAGTGGCAATATGAATTGGAGAATGGAGTATCGAAATAACTTCAGCCATTCTTTTTCGTTTGATTTTCGAATCTGAGAGAGGGAGAGTTCGGCATAAAAATGGAAGACGACGTGATTTATCAGAGAAGAGTATGGTTTGCACGATTCCTCAACGTGATTTTAGGCAAGAATCTAGGGACGCTGTCTGAAATAAAATTTTAAATTTAAATTGAAACCGTTCAAAATTTCAATGCGTTTGCCTGTCGTATTCTCACATATCAGCTCCGAAAAATACGAAATTTGAAATCCCGTAATAATTCAATATTACGGACCCAATGGAACTGGTTTCGTTGAATTCCGAGACTGCGCCTCGGAACGCTATTTTTAAATATCGATACGAACGATAATTTTCAAAACTGAACAAACCGTTTTCAAATTCAATTCTGAAGCTGCTGTTATCTTCAGTGTTATCAATATAAATTTTACAAGCGTTTGAAATATTTTTCTTTAGCTTTAAATTGAAGATTCAAATTTTTATTCAACTTCAATCGATTAAATTTTATAATTTAATCGCCAAATTCAAAGTTATATCGAGGATTCAAATTAAATCATCGTTCAAATATTTAAAATTAATTAAATATTCTCAATTTAATTTGTTCAAAATTCTGGGTCGTTACAGACTTCCCTCCTTAAAAGAATTTCGTCCTCGAAATTACCAAGTAAGGAAAAATGGTCCTTAACTCGTCTACTATCTTTCAACATCTAATAGTTTTATCAAATTTTCAAAACAAATCTTTCTACTAAAGATTCGTTATCATTCCAACTATCTTTCTAACTTCAATTATAGGTTTTAACAACTTCATTGTTTTACTCCTCTATTCAAATTTAAATTTAAATTCAAATTTAAACTTTCAAAATTTTCTTAAAAATTTTCTAACACTCGAAATTTTCGAAAAATTTCGCCAGCGTCTCCTTTGCGCGGCTAATACGGTACAACTACAAAACGTCCCTACGGACTCTCAGATTTCAAAAAGAAAAAGGAAAAGCCAAGCGGCCAGACAAGAAATCATCAAATCTCATATTATAATTGAAATACTTACCTTTTGTCGAGCGATTCAAATTTATCTTTGCAATTCAATTCCAATTCCTTTTATAATACCTGTATGTCCTACTAGCCATAATATCTAGTTACAACATTCAAATTATTTTGCAAATTTGATTACAAAATTTTCAATATAAACTACTTATATCATCTTTACTTCACTATTGAAGTTACATATTCATTATCATTCAATTTTACATTTCAAATTCCATTTGAATTCTATTCCTAATTTTAATTCAATTTTAATTCAATTTTTATCTTCTATTCTGAACATTGAATTTTTTTTTTTATCGATTAGCTTTCATTTACAAATTCATCACAAATTCTAATTTACTTATTCAAATTCGGTTTCAACATTCAGTTTCAATTTTATTCACTTACAATTGTAAATTCCCTTCATTTGAAATTTATTTCTACTTACTTGAATTTATCTTTAAATTCGAACCATCTCTTTTTATTTAGCTCACAATTCAAGTTTCAATTTAACTAATTCAACTTCCATTTCATGAATTAATTAATTATCAAACTAGTTTATTCGGATTCAATCTTTATTCATTTTTTTTTCTTTTCCAAGTTAGGAATTTTCTATTCAACGTGATTCAAATCAAATCACATTCCATTATTGAAATTTTAATTCATCTTTCATTTTACATTTTTTCAATTCAATTCATTTGCTTACGAATTCGAAATGAATTTTTCAACATTCAATTTACTTTCATTAAATTGATTCACTTGTACTTACATTAATTTAACTCCATCCTTTAAGTTAAATTTATTCTATCAAAATCCAATTTGTATAAGTTATCAACTTAATAATATTTCATAAATATCTTTATATAGCATTCCAGAGTTTACCAACATTTCAAAGCCATTTTGAAAACAATTCAAATTATCCTTTGAATTTCCAAAACAACTTCCATTTAAAACAATTTGGCAGCAATTTCCTCTTTTGGAAACCCGAAAATGAACATCGATGATGCTGCAGTCATTACCGAAGTTATTTTCCAGCGACCGAAAAGAGTTTAGAGCTTTTCATTCCATCAAAACATTTTTCCAAAATCCTTTGAAATCCATTTTCAAATCAAAAAGATTTAAACTTTTCAAATCTCCAAAATTCTCAAATTCTTTTCAAAACATTTCCAAAAACTTCTCTGGAATTTCGTTTTAAATTTCAAATCACTTTTATAATTTACATCCTCACATTTCATTTATATGTGAATTCATTTCTTAACTTTGGAGTTATAATTCCAATTTCTTATTCAATTTCAGTGATGATAATTCACTATTATTACTTCCTAACATCCATGCAACCATATACTATAGTACTTTATAGAAAAACATTTATTTTCTATACAAAAATAGTTTTGGGTAAAATTATCTCATTTACCCTATTTAAAACAATATTGTGCCGAATTGTTCTATACAAGTGTTTAGAGATCCCTATCGATAGAGTTGTACGGACAATACCGACCAGAATCCATATACCACTCAACAAACCAATCATCACAATATAAAACAATTTTTATATTCACTAACAAATACGCACTCGTATCTATTATTACCCTCAAACTCATTCTAGAGTACTACTGACTCTATCTCTAATGAGTAACACCCAACAGAGCAGGGTTGTCGCTTAACCATATGCTCTGATACCACGCTGTCACGTACCGGATTTTTCGACTTTCGAAAATTCGACATCGATACTCACTTTATCGACTGCCGAGAAATCGAACGCCGGAAACTCCAATAGTGAGGGTTTTAGAAAGAAGAAGTAGAAGAAAAAGAGAAGAAGAAGAAAGAAAGCAGAGAAGAAGAACAACAGAACAACATCAGAACAGAAACAATATCAGAATCTCACATATCGCAGCGGAATAATATACAATAGATAATTACTAGTCTTTTAAAACAAAGAACTATATCAGTTTATACATACATCAATCATCAGAGTCAATATACAACAATGGACAGTTATATAACTTGTCCTCATACAGAATACACAGCGGAATAAATACTATCAGATACAAATACTACGTCTCGCCATCCAGCTTGCTTCCAAAGCTTCAGAATATCCAGAATATCCTGATAACATAACTCTAGGCTGCCCGTGTGGAAATTGGTGGGCACCCAGAGTTTAGAAGGGAAACAATAAACTCCGAGTCAGTCATGGTGACTGGTGTGAGATCGTAAAACAGTTTTATCTTTAAAACAACAAGAAGATTTAAAGTCAAATTCGCAATGCTTTTGGAAAATGAAACTACCATAAGACCTCCCACCACACACACAATGCAAACGCAGACTTGGAGGAGATTTCTTCTTATGTTAGTCAAAAATGCTTACTATGCAAAAATCAAAACCTTTTTGATATTATTATTAGTGCATAGTGGAAAACATTTCGAAAGTATAATATAAATCTTAGCCAGCATAGGTACCATTATATTATGCCTGCTATAGCTGCCTCCTGAGGAGACAGGTTATACAATTGAAATCGTAAAGGCTCGTATTGTTTCTTTGGATTTCCAACAAATGGTCAGGCTAAGGAACTTCCTTTTCCACGATGGGTACGTCCCTGGAATAGACGACCCGAGAACCTAACCGGATCTCTGCCAACACAAGGCCGGGTTACCTCTGCAAAAATAGGTAACTACTGACACGCGTATGCCATCCCCCGATCGTCACCGATCTTCCCGAGGATCCCCGATTTCCAACAAACCACAAAGTAATAAATTTGCAGCAACCACAGAGGTTAAGTATCTGGGCTCCATACCATGATACCACCTTTATCCAGAAGGAATGACATACACTAAGGGGCGCTACTCCCTAGAACCTTGCCGCATCCTTCCTGTTTCGACCATTTCCGGGGTGTGAGGCTCGATGAAGTCTCGTCCACAAAGCTACGCTTTCTACAAAGCCCTGCTTCGGGTCAAACAAAAATGATCAACCTATGATCACAAAGATATAAGATCAAACAAATGATCATATCACAAATGATCAAACACTGATCATTTCACAGCAACACTCAGTATGCCACGTTACCAAATTGGGATATATCGCTGATGAATTTCAACTACATAACCTCTGAGCTCGTACGTCTCAGAGAAGGGTGTTAAGCTAAGAGAATAAATTCTCCGCCACCAACAGAAATATATTTGAAAGAAATCAGCTCTATATCTCAAATTGTAACGTCAGACACACAATCCATACAAGTCTGTTCCGGGATCGAACAGAACCGAAGGCACTTCTCACGAAGCCCTTGCATTTCCGGATAATTTTCTAATCACGTCCGGACTTCCCGTCACTAAGGGTGATAAAACCTCTAAATCGGAGATCAGCCGATGTAGAGTAACTCGACGGTAATCCTTCCGTTTTCAAAAATATCCGGTCTTCAACACCGGTCTTCAAATGCAATTCATAACGACGTATCACATATTCGGAATGGGTTATACGACCCCATGGTCCTTTCCCGGCTAACCCGAATAGTGAGCGATTATTCAAAAATAAGTGTGGCATTCAAATTCATCCAATTCACAACAAATACCTACTCAAGGTAATTATTGATAGTCGGTTATTTAACTATCAATAAAGATGCGCAACATCATCAGATTCCAAATAATTTTCCCAATTATTTATTTTCCAAAATATCTTTACTAGATATAAAATTTCCACACTTTCAAAAATAAATCAATATTTATTTTTAAACAACTTCCCTTTCTTTTATAAATCCCATAGTGAATTTATATTTTCAAAAATATCTACTGATATACGATTTTCAATCGTTTTCAAATATTCAATTTCAATTTATCTTTAAGAAGATAAAATCTCAAAACGTTTCATTTCATTTTGGAAAACATTCCATACTTATTTAATAATAAGTGTTTCACAAATCTTTTATTTTCAACATTTGAAAATATTCGATATACTTAAATCAAAATTTAAGTATAAATTCATTCTTTAAGGAAAACATTACTATAACAACATTTATTTGAGTCAAAACGAATGTTACGTAAAACATCGTTACGACGACTCAAAATCACTAGTATAGGGATTCGAATTTTTAAGATAGATATGAAAATCCCAATACTATATAAAAACATTTCCTTTCGGAAATCATCTACTATAACAATAGGGTTATAGTCTACCATTTCCTTATTTCTCGAAAACGTCTATTTCAACAATAAATGTTGAAATCTATGATTTCGATATTCAATACATTTTAAAACATCGTTTAAAACAATTAACTTCATTTCGTAATATCTTTTCCCAAAACAAATTCATTTTACTTAACAATATATTCACTGTCCAAAAATTGTGAATATACTTCACTAACCAAATTACAATATTTCCTACACATTTGTTTCAATAAAAATTCGCTATCCAAAATCGCGAATATATCTTCTTTAATAATCTTCTATATTAAATTTATCAAATCCAATTGATTTCGAATTTATAAAACAACGTTTATAAATTCTATTTCTATTTATAAAAAACTACAATTTATAAATCTTCTTTATTAACTAATTCACTTTTAAATCTAAAATCGGATTTCAAATTAATTTCTAATCCTACTTCAATTCCAAATCAATTACAAATTGATTTCTAAATTTATTTTCACTACTAAAATAAATTCCTTATTCTTTTCAAATTATTCAATATCCTGTTTTTAAATGGATTCTTCAAATTGAAATCATTTTACATTGATTTCCCAAATTATTTCAATTTACCGATTAAAATTCAAATTGGATTTCCAACTTATCTCTTTTTAAATAAATTCCTTTTAAAGAAAACAAATTTCAATTGTTTCTTTCAATCTATTTAAAAATCCAAATTTTAAATTAAATTCCTCAATTTAAAATCACTATTATATGAAATTCATTTATTTAATCATTTCCATTTTATTCTGGAATTTATTCAATACGATTATAAAATTTTACTTTTTATACTTTAAAAATTCCTTTCTTCAAAATTTCTTCAATTTCAAAAATTGATTCACTTAGAAATTTTCTACTTGAATTTCAAAAATCAATTTCGTTTATCTTTGGAATCCAATGATGTCAAACATCCATTCAGCTAAATTTTAGCTTTCAAACAATTTCCAGATATCAAAATAGCATCACTATAATCATTCACAGATTCATATCACAATAGAAATAAATTCAATCAATGTGAGGGGTCCAGTTGGATCCCTCCAACCTGTTTCCCTGCATCCAAAGATGTTAGCACAATACCAATTCCGTTCCAGTACGGAATTATCGCGGTATATGGGTTTTATAAAAATCCGCTTACTAACGGCGCAATAGGGTCTCATCCGCTATACGAGGCGGGAAATCATCAATCCAATATATACATATGCCAATATGTATATATTGCTATATATATAGATATATCCTACTATATCTAATATCTCATCCAAACAACAATCAAATCAATCAATAACTGCAAATTTAAATTTTCCTTCGAGTGAGAAAAATCTCACCTTCGCTTTTATTTTGCATTCCATTTTTGTTCTCGGCTTGATTTCTTTCGGACATTGACCTTGTAAAATTTATTTATACAACTTATTAATATTTGAATAAATCAAACTATTAATCACTAGGTATTTATTCTAAACAATAAATTGGATTAACCCCCATAATTTATTGTTAAACACATTTTTCTCTTAACAAAATATCTGACTAAAAAATCAAATTCCATTCGATAATTTAATAAATCAAATTTTCAATTCAAACTAATAATTAACTTTCAAAACCAATTCTTTACATGCTGTTCAACATTTTATTTTATAACAGAAATTTATCTTGCAGCAAATTTGCAGAGTTCAAGTTCACAGCATATATATATAGTGAAGTATTATACCTTCACCAAGTGGCGACCGGGCCAAGAAATCATCACGACTACCCCCAATGCCTTCGTCGATCGCCAGACTTCCCACGTCGTCACTTCGAACATTGCAACTACCCATCCTAACTTCGCGACCACACGTTATTCCCAACCCCGACCCCTCGTCACGTACGAGATCGCCCCTTCGACCACTGTTCCTTTCTACCAAAATCGACAGCGAGCTACCCAAAATGTCGCCCATGAACACTTCGTCGAAATGACTACCCCAACACATGTGCTTAACGAAACTCGGCCTTCCCCTGTTCGTCCACGCGATGCCACCCTAAAAGCTGCGACCCAACCCACTCGAACATCCTCCTCACGACGAGGCACTGGCCTAGACCTTCGAGCTTGAGCTCGACCACGTAAAGGTCACCACGTCTGACCTGGGAAGCTACCGAATGATCCTAGGGGAGCGGCTATGAGCGGAGATAGGCTCGCGATTCCCCCCCCCTTTTTTCTTTCTTCTGATTCTCGTTCAATTTGGGGAAAAAAAATATGAAGTGGCAATATGAATTGGAGAATGGAGTATCGAAATAACTTCAGCCATTCTTTTTCGTTTGATTTTCGAATCTGAGAGAGGGAGAGTTCGGCATAAAAATGGAAGACGACGTGATTTATCAGAGAAGAGTATGGTTTGCACGATTCCTCAACGTGATTTTAGGCAAGAATCTAGGGACGCTGTCTGAAATAAAATTTTAAATTTAAATTGAAACCGTTCAAAATTTCAATGCGTTTGCCTATCGTATTCTCACATATCAGCTCCGAAAAATACGAAATTTGAAACCCCGTAATAATACAATATTACGGACCCAATGGAACTGGTTTCGTTGAATTCCGAGACTGCGCCTCGGAACGCTATTTTTAAATATCGATACGAACGATAATTTTCAAAACTGAACAAACCGTTTTCAAATTCAATTCTGAAGCTGCTGTTATCTTCAGTGTTATCAATATAAATTTTACAAGCGTTTGAAATATTTTTCTTTAGCTTTAAATTGAAGATTCAAATTTTTATTCAACTTCAATCGATTAAATTTTATAATTTAATCGCCAAATTCAAAGTTATATCGAGGATTCAAATTAAATCATCGTTCAAATATTTAAAATTAATTAAATATTCTCAATTTAATTTGTTCAAAATTCTGGGTCGTTACAAGTGTAGTATGCCATGTTTTGTTGGTTTATGGAGAGTTTGGGGATGACTCTTCGAATTTGTTCTGAGGTAGCATGAGTAATCGACTAAGTAACAACCTGAGGCTGTTTGAGCATAAGGTAACACTTATTGGATTATTTGTCATCCTTGTGCAACGAGAAGGTTTCTGAACCTAGAGGAACCATAAGCTATGGTTGCTAGAGATTGTAATATTATTCGGTATTAAGGTATGATTGTTTCTTCGGTCACCGATGATTGCAATAACATGAGGTATTGGTGTGTGATTGTTGTTTTGTTCCTCTTGTCCGTATTTCGAGGATGAAATAATCTAAGGAGGAATAATGCAATGACCCGGAATTTCAAACCCTTTATATTTAAATATCGAAATTATTTAATATTTAGATCTTGGATTTAATGTAATAAAATTGATTTAATAAGCCTATTTAACTCCTTTTAAATAATACTGATAATGGTAAGCTTTTATTTGATAATTAATGTGATTAAACTTGTTTTAAAAATAATTCTTTTAATAACGTGTGAAATTATCATCCCGGGGCACGGTCTCGGATTTTGATGAAACCTAGTGTCATCGGGATTTTAATATTGGGTAGATGTGCGCCGATGAGTTTCATGACGATCCAATGCAGTGTATGGTTTGCAAGCTTAAAATGCATAGCGATTAAAAAGATAAATTAAAATAATAATATAATTTTATTATATAAACAGCACCTACAACCCTCTCTTACACCATTACTTCTCTTCCTCTCTCTTCGTTTTCATTTCCCAATAAAAAAACTGTAGCCGCTTTCTTCCTTAATTCTTCCCTAAGCTATAGGCGACGAGAGAAGCTAGCGTCAGGAACTAGTAAAGATGAGGGCTTCAGATCCATATCTATTTCGGCACGTGCGGTGGTGATTGAGGATGGGCAACGTGTAGTGGCCGTGTCTAGGGTTTTGATTTGGAGTCGATTGAGGAAACAAATTTAGGGCAAATGCTACTAGTGTGGACATGAATGGATGTGAGCAAGATGGTGAGTTGCGGGTGCCTATATGAAAGCGCAACTTATGGCTTGTCCTGACTTGATCTTTTGGTCGCTATTTTATGAAGAGGGTCGAGCTTCACCAATATGGAGTGGTTGCCACAAGCATTCATAGAGATGAACTTTGGTGGTGCTTTGACGTTCTCTAGTGGTCCTAGGTAGCAGGGATGTGTGGAAACGTGCATGGCAAAGGGTACGTATCCATGTGCATGTAAAGGAATTCAATTTTGGGAAAGAAGATTGGTTAGAGGTTTAATAAAGTAATTAGTAAATTGATTAGTAAATTAATTATTTAATGAATCCAAATTCTTGTTAAACCTATAACTTTTGCATACATGTCCAATCGAGACGACGCCTTCGCCGTTACATTCATGATGGGATTTTCTACTTCTTGGATTGGTTTAGGCTTGGGTGATTTTACTCACCAGTTGATTCATATATTGTTGTGATATAATGTTTATTGGGCAAAATATAAATTAAAATAGATAACAATGCATGTTATTATTATCCTTGCTTTGGAAAGCAAGTTACAACATTATATCTAGTATGTTCTCTCTTATAACCTTCTAAAACATGTATCATGGCATGGACTTGTTTACATTTTCAATATTTTTGTTTGAGAAAGTTGGAAAGCATGTATGAATGGTAGAAGCGAAATAGTCGCTATGAATGCACTTTGAAATCCCCCGTATTTGACACATACTACATTGGCGGCTTCTGCCTTGGCGGAGTTCAAATATAAGAATGTAGCCTGTTATTTTTTAAGTACAACTATTAGTCACCACTAAGAAATACAGTGAGTGTTGAAGTGGGGATATAGCCTATTATTTTCTAAGTACAACTGTTAACCACCATGGAGAACTATAGTGTGCATTACAAGATGAAGTATCTGAGTGTACCATATTGTCCATAATTTAGGTGGGAGTGCATCGGTCGAAGTTTCGTCCGATTCTGAGTTAGCATGAAGAAGTTATTGCAGTATGAACAAAAAAATAGCGGCTTCTCTCTAGGTGGAGTTCAAATACGGGGATGTAGCCTGTTATTTTCTAAGTACAACAGTTAGTCACCATGGAGAACTATGTGTGCATTCTCAAGATGAAGTATCTGAGTGTACCATATTGTCCGTAATTTAGGTGTGAGTTCAACAGTCGAATTTTTCCTGATTCCGAGCTAATATGAAGAAGTTATTGCAGTTTAAAGGAAAAAAATAGCGGCTTCTACCTAGGTGGAGTTGAAATATCAGGATGTAGCCTGTTATTTTCTAAGTACAACTATTAGTCACCATGGAGAACTACAGTGAGTCTTGAAGTGGGGATATAGCTTGTTATTTTCTTAGTACAACTGTTAGTTGTCATGGAGAACCACAGTGTGCATTCAGAAGATGAAGTATCCGAGTGTACTATTATGTCTGTAATTTAGGTGGGAGTTCAACGGTCGAAGTTTCGTTCGATTTCGAGTTAGTATGAAGAAGTAATTGCAGTATGAACAAACAAAATAACGACTTCTTCCTAGGCGGATTTCAAATAAAGGGATGTAGCCTATTATTTTTGAAGTACAACTATTAGTTACCATGGAGAACTACAGTGTGCGTCCATAAGATGAAGTATCCGAGTGTACCTTATTGTCAGTAATTTTGGTAGGAGTTCATCAGTCGAAGTTTTTCCTGATTTCGAGTTAGTATGAAGAAGCTATTGCAGTCTGAAGAAAAAAATAGCGGCTTCTGCCTAGGTGGAGTTCAAATATGAGGATGTAGCCTGTTATTTTCTAAGTACAACTATTAGTCCCCATGGAGGACTACAGTGGCGTTGAAGTGGGGATATAGCCTGTTATTTTATAAGTACAACTGTTAATCACCATGGAGAACTGCGGTATACGTTCATAAGCTGAAGTATCCGGGTGTTCTATATTGTCCGTAATTTAGGTGGGAGTTCATTGATCGTAGTTTCACCCGATTACGAGTTAGTATGAAGAAGTTATTGCAGTATGAACAAAAAAAAATAGCGGCTTTTGCCTAGGCAGAGTTCAAATATGGGGATGTAGTATGTTATTTTCTAAGTACAACTGTTAGTTACCATGGAGAACTATGGTATGCGTTCAGTAGATGAAGTATCCAAATGTACCATATTGTCCGTAATTTAGGTGGGAGTTCATCGATCGAAGTTTTGCCTGATTCCAAGTTAGTATGAAGAAGTTATTGTAGTCTGAAGAAAAAAATAGCCGCTTATTCCTAGGCAGAGTTCAAATATGAGGATGTAGCCTGTTATTTTCTAAGTACAACTATTAGTCATTATGGAGAACGACAGTGAGCATTGAAGTGGGGATATAGCCTGTTATTTTCTAAGTACAATTGTTAATCACCATGGAGAACTACGGTATACGTTCATAAGCTGAAGTATCTGAGTGTTCTATATTGTCCATAATTTAGGTGGGAGTTCATCGATCGTAGTTTCGCCCGATTCTGAGTTAGTATGAAGAAGTTATTGCAATATGAACAAAAAAAATAGCGGCTTCTGCCTAGACGGAGTTCAAATATAGGAATGTAGCTTGTTATTTTTTAAGTACAACTGTTAGTCATCATGGAGAACTACGGTGTACATTCACTAGATCAAGTATCCAGGTATTTCTTATTGTTTGTAATTTAGATGGAGTCCACCGGTCGAAGTCTCGCCTACTTCCGAGTTAGTATGAAGAAGTTATTGCAGTCTGAAGAAAGAAAATAGCGGCTTCTGCCTAGGCGGAGTTCAAATATGGGGATGCTACTATCAAATCTACTTCCATAGGTACAACTAAAAATGCATGCACGGAGTGATTAAATGCAGGCCCACCTGGGCGTGCATATGTACTCGTGCCTGTTTAAAATATTTGCTGGCCTATAATAAACATAATCAAAATTCCACCCATATGTATATCTTTTATCAAAAAGGTTTTCATTCCAATAGTTGCTTACTTTTATAAAAATATCTTTCGATTAATCACAATATTTCCATATAAGACTAATTCAAGATAACAATTTCATAACACACTTATAATTTTATAACTATTTCAAGTAAACATCAAATTTTAAATTCACCTTAATACTCAGTTAATTATATAGATATGAAATAAAACTTCAATTTATACTAAATTAAATTTCAATATTTCTTGCGGTAACTACTTCATTGCAAACACTGTAAGTTCTTATTATTACTACTGAGCATGTTTCGATTCTCTATGATGATTCTTACTTAATACTAACATTAAACAATTATTTCTGATTTCAAAACTTCCAAACATTAATCAGCCAAACAAACATATATATAGTAAAAGAATAACTAATAGTTGTGCCCAGTAGAAAAGCAGTCCATCTGTTCCGGCTGTGCAACTTTGATCATTAGTAGATCAAGACACTATAATACAATCCTAAGCCATCTAAGATCTAATCTTTGTTATTCATTAAATCTCACTCTTTAACGAAAGTTGTTCTGATTTTATTAACAATTTAATAATAATAATTTATATTGTTTAAAAATTTTCAACCATGTCCCAATGATTATTCCCAATAATCACTTATATTCCTAGTCTTAATAGTTAATTAAATTACTAACTACCATGTACCCAAGGGTTGGGACACTCAGTCATCTAGGTTTAGATCTTGACTCTGCACAAATTATGTTCTATAATGATCTAAATTCGGCTCTGATACCAAGCTGTAATAACCCCACCGTTATACCCATATTATTAAAGAACATTACAAGTGATGTCGTCTAATAAAACAGAGAATACGGCTGGTTGAGGGAGGTCATATATGAATATTCTTTGGACAAATATTGACACGTCTTTATTAACTTTTTGCGGATCTAAACTGAAAATTTGACATGTAAAGTATTAATACAAAGTAATAAACACACCGATTAAAATGTATACAATACAATATATATTGTAAATAAATTAGAATCGGTGTCACGGACCACAACGGAATAATATACGTCATATACATTGAGTCTACAAAATATCAATACTAGACCCACATAATATATACACGACATCCAAAATATTGTATTAGGTACACAGCGACTACTAAATAGTATACGTGATATATCCTCCTAAATGTCAATATATACAAGGATGCAATAAACTGAATAGTCAAAATAGTCTACTCCACTACTAGCACAAAATCCAAAGGTCAATGAGTCCTTGTACCTGTAGAGTCCCGGCCTGACCCGAGTATTTTAAAATAAATGGGTCAGACTATTTTTACTTCTAATAAAGAGAATTCATCGAATAGATTTACTCGGTGTCTTTCTGAAATTCCAAATATACCCTTTTACATCTCTTAGAGAAATAGTATTCAAATATGGGGATATAACCTGTTATTTTCAAAGTACAACTGTTAGTCACCATGGAGAACTACAATGTGCATTCACGAGATGAAGTATCCGAGTGTAGCATATTTTCCATAATTTAGGTGGGAGTTCATTAGTCGAAATTTTTCCTGATTCTGAGTTAGTATGAAGAAGTTATTGCAGTCTGAACAAAAAAAATAGCGGCTTCAGCACTAGACGGAGTTCAAATATGGGATGTGGTAGCCTGTTATTTTCTACGTACAACTGTCAGTCCCCATGGAGAACTACATCGTGCATTCACAAGATGAAATATTCGAGTGCTCCATATTGTCCATAATATATGTGGGAGTTAATCGGTCAAAGTCTCACCGGATTTCGAATTAGTATGAAGAAGTTATTGCAGTCTGAAAAAAAATAGTGGCTTCTGCACTAGGTGGAGTTCAAATATGGGGATGTGTTAGCATGTTATTTTCTAAGTAAACTGTCACTCTCCATGGAGAACTACAGTGTGCGTTCACAAGATGAAGTATCTGAGTGTACCATATTGTCCGTAATTCAAGTGGAAGTTCAGTGATCGAAGTTTTTCCTAATTTCAAATTAGTATGAAGAAGTTATTGCAGTCTGAATAAAAAAAAATAGCAGCTCTGCACAGGCGGAGTTCAAATAAGGAGATGTGGTAGCCTGTTATTTTCTAAGTACAACTGTCAGTCCCCATGGAGGATGAAGTATCCGAGTGTTCCATATTGTCCGTAATTTAGGTGGTAGTTAACCGGTCGAAGTGTAACGACCCGCTATTTTGGACCATTCGCATCCATTATAAGTGTATAGGTAGACACTCATGCCGGAATTGAATTGCTCAAAATACCGCGTTGTTAATTTAAATTTGGCAAAACTGAACATATATAGTAAATAAATAATCACAGACACAGAGTAATAAGTGCAGCGGAAATAAAAGAGATAGTAGTTCATGAAGCTACTATATAAATATATGAGTTACATCAGAGTTAAACCAGATACAACGGAAGAGTAATATGATACATCAGATACAAATCAGAATACGTCACTGGAATCATCGAATACTGAAAGCAGAATAGATGGCTGGATCTTCAAGCAAAGCTCCAACTTCAAAGGTGAGTCTCGAATACTGGTACACTCGGTCTGACCCGAGCGTAAAGCAAAAACACAAGACACTCGAGTGTCAGGATTAACATTCTTATATCAATAAATCCAACTCAAGTGAAATAGCAATTGAAATACAAGTAACTCAAAGGATGTTTGGAATAACCATCCTTTAAGGATCCGTTAAACTATCTACTATGTAGTAGTGTACGATAAGTAGATAATGTCTATCAGTAATATAAAGATATCAAAATAGTGTTAAGTCATGGCCCATTCCACCCTTAACACATTTTTATTCCCAAAAGCATATACAAGACCGTAGTTTCCCCAAAACCGGAAGTCACCAGAGGGCAATCCATATACTAAAGGTACAAAACAAATTCGTAGTGGTCGCGAATAGGGAATACAAGTATGACAAGGCACATGAGGCAATACCCAAGGTAGTGATACTACCGTTTGCCTGATCCGGACTGGTGAGAACGCAACGCCGCAGCGCCCGCAACACCGTGAAACAACACTCCCAAAATCAAGGGTGCACCAATCGACAACAAGTAATGAGTAGTTCGAAGAAGTGTGTTCACTTGAGGTAGCTAATCCTCCATTGGCCCGGCACGGCTCCTGTTTTAGTCATTTTCAATTTGACACAAGTGTCAAGGCTATCCATTATCGTTCTCTTCTTCAGTCATCACGTACATCATTCCAACCACTTCATTCTGGATCATCGCTCCGCGCATAGTTATTAAAGTGGTTTCGGTTTAGATAGAGAGTATATCCATAACCGATTCCGGTCTCTTTAATAACTTCCGTAATTATTACACCGATTGGTCATTTAATATATTTCAATACCAAATCAATTTCAATTTCAATTAGAATTTGTAAATCAACATTTCATTTGTCTTTCTAAACCAATTTCAAATATTTACGTTTCAAAACTTCCAAATTCACAATTTCAAAATCTTATAATTCAATTTCAATGTTTATTTAAACAATTCAAATATTGATTCAAGTACGTAAATAAGTTTCATTCCGAAAACATTTAAATTAATTTAATTTAACATCCAAATCAATTTAAATTCATTTATCGATTTCATTCAATATTCATTAAGTAAATTTGCCATTCAAAACAATTTCTATTAAATTTCCAATTCATTAAATCCATTATTTAAATTCAACTTCCTTATTTCAAAACTTACAAATTGAATTAAATTAAATTAAATTCATCAACTCAATTTCTTTAAATTTCAAGTCTTACATTAATTTCAATAAATCGCATTTTATTTCTTGTTAAAGAAATTCAATTTCACTTATTTACTTACTTAAATAAATTTCCAAAACTTAATTAATAAAGAAACTCAATTTCAATTATTTACGAAGTAAAATTCACTTATTCAAAAATTCAATTTCACTTATTAAAGAATTCAAATCAATTTAATCATTAAATAATTCGATCTTATTTAATTATTAACTAATTCAAAACTTAATTATTAAATAATTTCAAAGTTTAATAATTTCAAACTTAATTATAATTTCAAACTTGATTATTAAATCATTTCAAAGTTTAATAATTTCAAACTAAATTATAATTTCAAACTTAATTCAATCATTTCTCAAATTAAACAACATTCTTTCATCAATTACATTGTTAATATTTTGTTTCAGATTATTAAATATTAACCTTTTCCTTTCATTAAAATTCAAATTTTAAAACCATGTTATTTATTCAAATAAAATCTTTATTTTATTTTAAAATCAAATTATTGACCAATCGGGTTTTATTTAATTTCCTATCCTAGGTCAAAGTTCAACTTGGGTATTTATCATTTCAACCCGATTCCAATTCAATTCAAAAATCAAACATAACAAAGGGAACTTGCAGTGTGATAACTGGGATGGTGTCAAAGTAAATAAACAAGCAATAACAACAATCAATAACAATCCAATAATCAATTCAAATAATCCCGAAATAACCGTATTAATTCGCATTGTTATTTGTACGAATTAATATAATTATTTCTAGAATCTACACTATCATTTCATGTAGATTAAAGATTATTACATTACAGTTCTTCACTTGTCATCTATTTACAATTTCATACATCATCAATTTAACAACATACATTCAGTGGTTCAAGGTGTAATTAACCAAATCCTATGTGTCAATTAATTTAACATTAAAGGGGTCATATTATACGAATTTTTTCTAATCAAATTCAACATATAGATCCAATTTAAATCGTTAACTATCATATATCAATTCAATTGCATATTATTTATCACTTTAACATTAACAATTTAACGTCCAATATAAACGTCAACAATCAATCATTTATCAACTAAACTGGATTATCATTGTATAAATAGCAGATAATGGTGTCAGATGTCACAGGTGAACTGATTCAGCTAATAACAGATATATAACAGTGTAAATAACTAATAGTAGCATTTCAATTGTCGTTTCAATTAAAATCAAATTTAAATAAATAAAAGAACGTTAATCGTGAGTGAGTGCTCACCTTTCGAGGCTAGAGAGAATAGACAATGAATTGAGTTATGGATCTAAGCACAAATTCCAAATCAAAGCTAGATGGATACAGACTCGACGGACAAGCTGATAGATAAGAAATTTGACGAAATCAAAACGAATTAGTTTGATAGACGGATAATATATTTTTGGATCAATACTCATAAACATATAAAATAAATGTATTCATTTTAAAATGAAAGATACTTATATATATACATAATTTAAACAAATATTATTATAACATATACACTTATATACTTAACCATCAATATTTAATTTAAACTTATATCTTTATAAACTTAACATAAAATTCAAATATAAACCGTACGTATACACTAACAGTAAACAAAATCTTAATCTATAAACATACTTATAAAGAAAAATCAGCGAATCCAAAAGTCTATAGACCCATATAATATATGATTAACACTTCATCACAATATAGCTGGCCAAACTTCTATATATATATACTTGAAAAACTAAACTGCTGTATACAAAAAAAAACAATATATATAAACAAACTTATTATATACATATAAATTAGACTACAAACTTTTACGTACAGACCGTACTTTAATATGAGATAGCATTATAAAATACTCTCTATAATAAAATAGACTCCTCCCATATATTATAATATAACATTCTATTTTAAAGATATTAGCAACAGTATAGTATACATAGATTTATACGTTAGTTTAAACATATATATATATATAATAAATGTTTATATCACTGGTTTCCAAAAGTTCATACAAGACCTGCGAAAATACCTATGTAGCTAATATATATATAGCTATAAACAACTGTCCCAACTTTATAACCAAATATAAAACATTAAATAAGAATAATTAAACTAAGAACCCAAATACTAGCAGCTTAACATGATTACCTATATTACAATATAATAAAATGCACGTACTAACATTTATATACGAACAACAATTTCAACTCAGCAAATATACACATAGACGTGGACCACAGCTATATAATATATAAAGGTAAGTAACTTTATATTATAATATATAATACCTTTTTTTTAAAGAAAGAGAACGAAGGAACTTAGCAACAGGAAGCAACTACGGACCGGAGGAGCAGGGCAGGTCGAGAGGAGTTCGCGGCTTGGGCAGGAGTTCGGAGGGAGGCGCCGAGGCTGGGGAAAGGTTTCGGCTGAATTGAAATGGTACAAGGGCTTGATCGGTGGAACGGTGATGGGTTGGAGATGTTCGGCCTGGGTGGCTCTTGTTGAAGGACGAGGTGGAAGGATTTTGAGGCCGCGGGGTGTGGTTTGGTCTGGAGGGACAAGGCGGATCGGTTCATGGTGGAAGCCGAGGTGGTGACATGGTTCAGGCGTGGGTGGGTCGGAGATGAAGCGGACGGCGAGGCTGTGGTGAGCTATGGCGGAGAGTGGTGGGTCGGCTCGCATGGGGCTGCAGTGCTTATCTCTTAGGGGTCAGGTCGTTGTCAGGATGAGGCGTGGAGGAACGGTGGCTAGTGTGTTCGTCCGCATGGTGGTGATGAGGTGCATGGGCGTTGGCTGGGACTGAGGAAGTTCGGCATTTGCTGGGGATGGTGGAGATGCGGGGTGGTTGCTGACTGGTTCGGCAGAGAAGATGAAGAGAAAAAGCAGAGAGGTTGCATGCCCAGGCAAAAGAACAGGGCCAAGATATATATCACAAATCTTTAGACTGTTTAAAATAGAAGAAGATGAAGGGAGGAGGAAGAATGTGATGAAAACGAAAATGGGTTTAAGCCTCAAGTATAAGAACAGAAAAATGAAAAAGTTGCGTAATTATCTGAGTATAACTCGGTTTCCAACTGGTGAGAAATGAAGAGTCACAGAACTCAAAAAGGCAAACGTTGGAAGTTGAACTGGAATATAATAATAACCAACGGCTATCAGATTTACGTTGGAAAATGGAAAGCCATATAGGAAAAACAAGAGACTAAACGATTATCGGTACGGTTACCGATTGTCGTTTCACCGCCTATCGGACTTCAAAACACAAAATCGAATATACCGTAGAGATCAGCAAAATGAGACGATCAAAACGGTATAAAATTATCAGTGGCACGATCGAATTATAAAAAAAATTCGAATTTTCTAATAGTGGAAAATGCAAGAAAAACGCTGAAAAATAAGATCGACGGAGCCAAAGATATCTGAATTTGAAAAAGTGACAAACTGACATCTTGCTCAGAAGATGGTTTAGAATTTTTCGATGTAAAAATATTTAGGTTTCGGAAACATTTTATTTTCATCGCTTTTTAACTGATTAAATTGAAGTGAATTTACGCGCGAAATAAACTTCCATATTTTCGGACGAAAATTTACCAGTTGCTATGTTTAACTAGACGCATTTCAAATATCAAATTTATATTTCAAAATTTTATCGTTTAAAATTTCGCAAAATTTCAATTAATAACGTTAATAAAAACCGGTTAAATTTACGGGTCGTTACACTCTCCCCCACTCAAAACTTTTCGTCCCCGAAAAGGAACGAGGTAGGAGAATAGAAACAACCAGAAAGAAAAACAGATTTGAAATACAAAATAACAATTAATTTAAACCATATAAATTCAAATTTAAATTAATTGATATTCTATAATTGATTTAATCCATTTGATTTCACTAAAATCAATCTCAACTATTTCTAAATTCATTATCTTATTATCCCATTTTCTTCAATTTACAATTTCTAAAACCATAAATTTTTAATAGTCTTTTATTATCATCATATTTTCTTCAACAATTTTAAATTCTTCTTTATTCCAAATTACTGTTAAATTTATTCTACTTAATATATCTACTCACATATATTTAACCCATATAAATTAATTTAAACCATAAAAGTTTTGATTTAAATTAATTTACATTTACTAATTGCTTTTAAATTCAAGGTATTTTCATATGTTGATCAAATTTCAATTTATTAATTCTTTCAAAACAAATTTTATTTCATTATTAACTGAGTTTACTAATTATCCTATCTAACTCTATTAACACCGTTATAATCAAAATTTAGTGTATAACATTTATTATAAACACTCAAATTTATTTATAAATTCAATTTATCTTATATATTATCCAATTACATATTCAATTTATGAATGATTTAGGTAAGTTGTATTAGAATGCAGTTGAACAATATACAAATAAAATTTCCCAATTCAATTATTCAAGATTAAATATTTATTCCAAATTTTGGTTTTATTAATAATTAAAATCATCCTTTAACAAAATTTAAGAATTAGATTTCCGATTAACTTTAAACAATTTAGAGATATATATAATATATTTATATCAAATTAAATTTTAAAATAAGATACCTATATATATATATAAATTAAATTATACTGAAGAAATTCAAATCAAAATTTATTTTTTTTCTCAAAACAAAACCGTAGCAAAGCTACAGAATGGTTTCTTCACTTCGAAACTCAAAAATGAACGTCGATGATGTGGCCGCCATCACCGAAATTATTTTCCAGCGATAAAGAGAAGAGCACTGATTTCAACATTTTAAAATTCTTTGAAAACGATTTCTATTCAGAAATACTTCCAATAATATATACTTTAAAATTTAAAAAAAACAAAGTTCGAAATCACCGAAAACTAATAAATTCTCAAATTTTTGAATTAAATTCATTCCAAATCCCAATCAATTTATAACCAAGTTTATAAATTCATTTATTTATATTATGCAATAGTCAATGGTTTACAAAACAATAAATGAAAATCAAATATTATTATTTCAGACAACAAATTCATTAACAATTTAATTTCAAAAAACTTATATTTATATATAATATAGTCATACAAAACTTTTATTTTATTTATCAAATTTGAAAATGATATTGTGTTAGTTTGCTCTGCTCAAGTGTTTTGGAAATCCTATCGATAGCGTTGATCAGACGAATCGATCGAAAACCCAAATCAACATCAACAACTCAACAACACAATATAAAAACATTTTAAATATTAATTTATAAATACACTTCCTCGCTCGACGATACAAGGATGGATTTCAAAATAAATGTAGAGATTCAAATTTTGATGGAAATCAAATCAAAGAGAATTTTGATTCGAAAATAAGTTTGAAACAGAAGATAAGATAATTCAATTACCACCATCGGGAGATGGATGAGTTTATTTAATTCACGGGCAACCTTAACCGGGTCATCCGTAACTTCAAGAATAAGATCGATGCTGAATTTCGAGGTAAATCAACACTCGATCTCAAGAGATGGAATTCAGGTATAGCAGGGAATAGATAGCATCGTAAACCGAGGATACAGAAATCTCCGGTAAATCGATGCCTATTATAAAGGAGTTTACTCCTTTACGAATCATTCTAAGATTGGCGAGACCGCCGATCTATTACTGATAACATTCAGAATGGAGTTATGGGGTGCTCCATGATTGAAAGAAGACGAATAGTGAAGGACACGAATGAATTTCGGAACCGAGGGAACATTCCAAAATTCAAAGGAATTGAGTCAAAGGAAGAGATTGAAACTCGAATGAGAGTGATTCTGTAAATACATTTACCCTATATGTTAAGTTTTGCCTAGAGCTACCAAAGCTCTGATACCAACTGTAACGACCCGCTATTTTGGACCATTCGCATCCATTATAAGTGTATAGGTAGACACTCATGCCGGAATTGAATTGCTCAAAATACCGCGTTGTTAATTTAAATTTGGAAAAACTGAACATATACAGTAAATAAATAATCACAGATCACAGACACAGAGTAATAAGTGCAGCGGAAATAAAAGAGATAGTAGTTCATGAAGCTACTATATAAATATATGAGTTACATCAGAGTTAAACCAGATACAACGGAAGAGTAATATGATACATCAGATACAAATCAGAATACATTACTGGAATCATCGAATACTGAAAGCAGAATAGATGGCTGGATCTTCAAGCAAAACTCCAACTTCAAAGGTGAGTCTCGAATACTGGTACACTCAGTCTGACCCGAGCGTAAAGCAAAAACACAAGACACTCGAGTCAGGATTAACATTCTTATATCAATAAATCCAACTCAAGTGAAATAGCAATTGAAATACAAGTAACTCAAAGGATGTTTGGAATAACCATCCTTTAAGGATCCGTTAAACTATCTACTATGTAGTAGTGTACGATAAGTAGATAATGTCTATCAGTAATATAAAGATATCAAAATAGTGTTAAGTCATGGCCCATTCCACCCTTAACACATTTTTATTCCCAAAAGCATATACAAGACCGTAGTTTCCCCAAAACCGGAAGTCACCAGAGGGCAATCCATATACTAAAGGTACAAAACAAATTCGTAGTGGTCGCGAATAGGGAATACAAGTATGACAAGGCACATGAGGCAATACCCAAGGTAGTGATACTACCGTTTGCTTGATCCGGACTGGTGAGAACGCAACGCCGCAGCGCCCGCAACACCGTGAAACAACACTCCCAAAATCAAGGGTGCACCAATCGACAACAAGTAATGAGTAGTTCGAAGAAGTGTGTTCACTTGAGGTAGCTAATCCTCCATTGGCCCGGCACGGCTCCTGTTTTAGTCATTTCCAATTTGACACAAGTGTCAAGGCTATCCATTATCGTTCTCTTCTTCAGTCATCACGTACATCATTCCAACCACTTCATTCTGGATCATCGCTCCGCGCATAGTTATTAAAGTGGTTTCGGTTTAGATAGAGAGTATATCCATAACCGATTCCGGTCTCTTTAATAACTTCCGTAATTATTACACCGATTGGTCATTTAATATATTTCAAAACCAAATCAATTTCAATTTCAATTAGAATTTGTAAATCAACATTTCATTTGTCTTTCTAAACCAATTTCAAATATTTACGTTTCAAAACTTCCAAATTCACAATTTCAAAATCTTATAATTCAATTTCAATGTCTATTTAAACAATTCAAATATTGATTCAAGTACGTAAATAAGTTTCATTCCAAAAACATTTAAATTAATTTAATTTAACATCCAAATCAATTTAAATTCATTTATCGATTTCATTCAATATTCATTAAGTAAATTTGCCATTCAAAACAATTTCTATTAAATTTCCAATTCATTAAATCCATCATTTAAATTCAACTTCCTTATTTCAAAACTTACAAATTGAATTAAATTAAATTAAATTCATCAACTCAATTTCTTTAAATTTCAAGTCTTACATTAATTTCAATAAATCGCATTTTATTTCTTGTTAAAGAAATTCAATTTCACTTATTTACTTACTTAAATAAATTTCCAAAACTTAATTAATAAAGAAACTCAATTTCAATTATTTACGAAGTAAAATTCACTTATTCAAAAATTCAATTTCACTTATTAAAGAATTCAAATCAATTTAATCATTAAATAATTCGATCTTATTTAATTATTAACTAATTCAAAACTTAATTATTAAATAATTTCAAAGTTTAATAATTTCAAACTTAATTATAATTTCAAACTTGATTATTAAATCATTTCAAAGTTTAATAATTTCAAACTAAATTATAATTTCAAACTTAATTCAATCATTTCTCAAATTAAACAACATTCTTTCATCAATTACATTGTTAATATTTTGTTTCAGATTATTAAATATTAACCTTTTCCTTTCATTAAAATTCAAATTTCAAAACCATGTTATTTATTCAAATAAAATCTTTATTTTATTTTAAAATCAAATTATTGACCAATCGGGTTTTATTTAATTTCCTATCCTAGGTCAAAGTTCAACTTGGGTATTTATCATTTCAACCCGATTCCAATTCAATTCAAAAATCAAACATAACAAAGGGAACTTGCAGTGTGATAACTGGGATGGTGTCAAAGTAAATAAACAAGCAATAACAACAATCAATAACAATCCAATAATCAATTCAAATAATCCCGAAATAACCGTATTAATTCGCATTGTTATTTGTACGAATTAATATAATTATTTCTAGAATCTACACTATCATTTCATGTAGATTAAAGATTATTACATTACAGTTCTTCACTTGTCATCTATTTACAATTTCATACATCATCAATTTAACAACATACATTCAGTGGTTCAAGGTGTAATTAACCAAATCCTATGTGTCAATTAATTTAACATTAAAGGGGTCATATTATACGAATTTTTTCTAATCAAATTCAACATATAGATCCAATTTAAATCGTTAACTATCATATATCAATTCAATTGCATATTATTTATCACTTTAACATTAACAATTTAACGTCCAATATAAACGTCAACAATCAATCATTTATCAACTAAACTGGATTATCATTGTATAAATAGCAGATAATGGTGTCAGATGTCACAGGTGAACTGATTCAGCTAATAACAGATATATAACAGTGTAAATAACTAACAGTAGCATTTCAATTGTCGTTTCAATTAAAATCAAATTTAAATAAATAAAAGAACGTTAATCGTGAGTGAGTGCTCACCTTTCGAGGCTAGAGAGAATAGACAATGAATTGAGTTATCGATCTGAGCACAAATTCCAAATCAAAGCTAGATGGATACAGACTCGACGGACAAGCTGATAGATAAGAAATTTGACGAAATCAAAACGAATTAGTTTGATAGACGGATAATATATTTTTGGATCAATACTCATAAACATATAAAATAAATGTATTCATTTTAAAATGAAAGATACTTATATATATACATAATTTAAACAAATATTATTATAACATATACACTTATATACTTAACCATCAATATTTAATTTAAACCTATATCTTTATAAACTTAACATAAAATTCAAATATAAACCGTACGTATACACTAATAGTAAACAAAATCTTAATCTATAAACATACTTATAAAGAAAAACCAACGAATCCAAAAGTTTATAGACCCATATAATATATGATTAACACTTCATCACAATATAGCTGGCCAAACTTCTATATATATGTACTTGAAAAACTAAACTGCTGTATACAAAAAAAACAATATATATAAACCAACTTATTATATACATATAAATTAGACTGCAAACTTTTACGTACAGACCGTACTTTAATATGAGATAGCATTATAAAATACTCTCTATAATAAAATAGACTCCTCCCCTATATTATAATATAACATTCTATTTTAAAGATATTAGCAACAGTATAGTATACATAGATTTATACGTTAGTTTAAACATATATATATATAATAAATGTTTATATCACTGGTTTCCAAAAGTTCATACAAGACCTGCGAAAATACCTATGTAGCTAATATATATATATATATATATATATATAGCTATAAACAACTGTCCCAACTTTATAACCAAATATAAAACATTAAATAAGAATAATTAAACTAAGAACCCAAATACTAGCAGCTTAACATGATTACCTATATTACAATATATTAAAATGCACGTACTAACATTTATATACGAACAACAATTTCAACTCAGCAAATATACACATTGACGTGGACCACAGCTATATAATATATAAAGGTAAGTAACTTTATATTATAATATATAATACCTTTTTTTTAAGAAAGAGAACGAAGGAACTTAGCAACAGGAAGCAACTACGGACCGGAGGAGCAGGGCAGGTCGAGAGGGGTTCGCGGGTTGGGTAGGAGTTCGGAGGGAGGCGCCGAGGCTGGGGAAAGGTTTCGGCTGAACTGAAATGGTACAAGGGCTTGATCGGTGGAGCGGTGATGGGTTGGAGATGTTCGGCCTGGGTGGCTCTTGTTGAAGGACGAGGTGGAAGGATTTTGAGGCCGCGGGGTGTGGTTTGGTCTGGAGGGACAAGGCCGATCGGTTCATGGTGGAAGCCGAGGTGGTGACGTGGTTCAGGCGTGGGTGGGTCGGAGATGAAGCGGACGGCGAGGCTGTGGTGAGCTATGGCGGAGAGTGGTGGGTCGGCTCGCATGGGGCTGCAGTGCTTATCTCTTGGGGGTCAGGTCGTTGTCAGGATGAGGCGTGGAGGAACGGTGGCTAGTGTGTTCGTTCGCATGGTGGTGATGAGGTGCATGGGCGTTGGCTGGGACTGAGGAAGATCGGCATTTGCTGGGGATGGTGGAGATGCGGGGTGGTTGCTGACTGGTTCGGCAGAGAAGATGAAGAGAAAAAGCAGAGAGGTTGCATGCCCAGGCAAAAGAACAGGGCCAAGATATATATCACAAATCTTTAGACTGTTTAAAATAGAAGAAGATGAAGGGAGGAGGAAGAATGTGATGAAAACGAAAATGGGTTTAAGCCTCAAGTATAAGAACAGAAAAATGAAAAAGTTGCGTAATTATCTGAGTATAACTCGGTTTCCAACTGGTGAGAAATGAAGAGTCACAGAACTCAAAAAGGCAAACGTTGGAAGTTGAACTGGAATATAATAATAACCAACGGCTATCAGATTTACGTTGGAAAATGGAAAGCCATATAGGAAAAACAAGAGACTAAACGATTATCGGTACGGTTACCGATTGTCGTTTCACCGCCTATCGGACTTCAAAACACAAAATCGAATATACCGTAGAGATCAGCAAAATGATACGATCAAAACGGTATAAAATTATCAGTGGCACGATCGAATTATAAAAAAAATTCGAATTTTCTAATAGCGGAAAATGCAAGAAAAACGCTGAAAAATAAGATCGACGGAGCCAAAGATGTCCGAATTTGAAAAAGCGACAAACTGACATCTTGCTCAGAAGATGGTTTAGAATTTTTCGATGTAAAAATATTTAGGTTTCGGAAACATTTTATTTTCATCGCTTTTTAACTGATTAAATTGAAGTGAATTTACGCGCGAAATAAACTTCCATATTTTCGGACGAAAATTTACCAGTTGCTATGTTTAACTAGACGCATTTCAAATATCAAATTTATATTTCAAAATTTTATCGTTTAAAATTTCGCAAAATTTCAATTAATAACGTTAATAAAAACCGGTTAAATTTACGGGTCGTTACACGAAGTCCCGTCGGATTCTGAATTAGTATGAAGAAGTTATTCCAGTCTGAACAAAAAAATAGCGGCTTCTGCACTAGGTGGAGTACGAATATGGGGATGTGGTAGCATGTTATTTTCTAACTGTCAGTCCCCTTAGAGAACTATAGTGTGCATTCACAAGATGAAGTATCCGAGTGGACCATATTGTCTGTAGGTTAGGTGGGAGTTCATCGGTCGAAGTTTTGCCTAATTCCGAGTTAGTATAAAGAAGTTATTACAGTCTGAAGAAAAAAAATAGCAGCTTCTGCTTAGGCCGAGTTCAAATATGAGGATGTAGCTTGTTATTTTCAAAGTACAACAAGTAGTCTTCATGGAGAACTAGAGTGAGCATTGAAGTAGGGATATAGCCTGTTCTTTTCTAAGTACAACTGTTAGTCACCATGGAGAACTACGGTGTGCGTTCACAAGATGAAGCATCCGAGTGTACCATACTGTCCGTAATTTAGGTGGAAGTTCATCGGTCAAAGTTTTGCCTGATTCCGAGTTAGTATGAAGAAGTTATTGCAGTATGAACAAAAAAAATAGCGGCTTCTGTACTAGGCGGAGTTCAAACATGGGGATGTGGTAGCCTGTTATTTTCTAAGTACAACTGCCAGTCCCCATGGAGAACAACAGTGTACGTTCAGAAAATGAAGTATCCGAGTGTTCCATATTGTCCATAATTTAAGTGGGAGTTAATCAGTCGAAGTCTCGCTGGATTCCCAATTAGTATAAAGAAGTTATTTCAGTCTGAACAAAAAAATAGCGGCTTCTACACGAGGCAGAGTTCAAATATGGAGATGTGGTAGCATGTTATTTTCTAAGTAAACTGTCAGTCCTAATGGAGAACTATAGTGTGCGTTCACAAAATGAAGTATCCGAGTGTACCACATTGTCCATAATTTGGGTGAGAGTTCATCGGTCGAAGTTTTGCCTAATTCCGAGTTAGTATGAAGAAGTTATTGTAGTCTAAAGTAAAAAAGAGCGGCTTCTGCCTAGGCGAAGTTCAAATATGAGGATGTGCATGTTATTTTCAAAGTACAACTATTAATTACCATGGAGAACTACAGTGAGCGTTGAAGTGGGGATATAGCCTATTATTTCTAAGTACAACTGTTAGTCACCATGGAGAACTACAGTGTGCGTTCACAAGATGAAGAATCCAAGTTTACCATATTGTCCGTAATTTAGGTGGGAGTTCATCAGTTGAAGTATCGCCTAATTTTGAGTTAGTATGAAGAAGTTATTGCAGTCTGAACAAAAAAATTAGCGGCTTCTGCGCTAGGCGGAGTTCAAATATGGGGATGTGGTAGCATGTTATTTTCTAAGTACAACTGTCAGTCCCCATGAAGAACTACAGTGTGCGTTCATAAGATGAAGTATCCGAGTGTTCCATATTGTCCATAATTTAAGTGGGAGTTAATCGGTCGAAGTCTCGTCGGATTCTGAATTAGTACGAAGAAGTTATTGCAGTCTAAACAAAAAAAATAACGGCTTCTGCACTAGGCGGAGTTCAAATATGGGGATGTGGTAGCATGTTATTTTCAAGTAAACTATCAGCCCCCATAGAGAACTACATTATGCGTTCACAAGATGAAATATCTGAGTGTACCATATTGCCCGTAATTTAGGTGGGAGTTCATCGGTCGAAGTTTTGTCCGGTTTTGAGTTAGTATGAAGAAGTTATTGCAGTATGAAAAAAAATAGCGGCTTCTCCCTAGGCGGAGTTCAAATACAGGGTTGTAGCCTGTTATTAAGTACAATTGTTAGTCACCATGGAGAACTACGGTATACATTCACTAGATGAAGTATCCTAGTGTTCCTTATTGTCTATAATTTAGATGGGAGTTCATCGTTCGAAGTCTCGCCTAATTCCGAGTTAGTATGAAGAAGTTATTGCAGTCTGAACAAAAAAATAGTGGCCTCTGCCTAGCCGGAGTTCAAATATGGAGATGCTACTATCAAATCTACTTCCATGGGTACAACAAAAATGCATGCACGTTGTGATTAAATGCAGGCCCTCCTGGGCGTGCATATGTACTCGTATCTAATTATAGAATACAATAACCTATGATTTTTGTTTGATGATAATAAACATATATATATTCGTTTAAATGTATTTGTTGTTGTACTATTTTATTTTTCACATAATTAAATAAATATTTGTTGAATAAAATAATTAACTCAGAATTCATATTTAAACAAATATTTTATTCAAACAAATATTTTATTACAAATTCAAATAGTACAAATTTGAGCTCTCACTACATTTTCACATTTTCAATTACAATACTATTTCATATTACAACACAATTTTCACTGTACAATTTTACATACATTTTACACCTTACTACATAATTCACTCAACACTCATATTTGATCTTCAACTCTATTCCAGTTTGTATCCAACATCTGAGCTATCTGCAAAATAAACAATGACGCGGTAAAATAGAAAAAGAAAATCTTTTGCAGTGAAAAATAAAGTGTGTTTTGGAAATATTGTTTGCCTCAGTTATTTGGGTTGTTCATCGTCATTTTCTTTTGAATTCATCTTACACGAACAACTTGTGACATGCACAGTGTATCACTGTACATGCCACATGGCAGTGCACACCGATATACACTTACTTGTTAAAACTGCAGGGACAGGTTAGCACATGGTCAAACCCGAGCCAAGGTTGGATTCAACTCAAGTGAAGATGCTCGATCAAAGCAATAACCAGCAATACAAACATGCAGCTACCACCAGATAAAGTTTCAAGGCGTGGTCAGGTTTAAATGCATATGGTCAGAGCAACATATGGTGCACAATGGATATAAAATCACTCAAGTTCAACATGCTCACATAACAAAGTGGTGAACCAAACAAAAGTAACCAAACTGCACAGATGAAGCTCGAAGAAAATACAATGGTCAGGCATGAACTTGACTACAATTGAAGCCTCAACCAAAACATAAATGCAAAACATGAAGCAACAAAATCAGTTCAGGTATGGGGAGCAACCCCACCAGTCATGAAACAAAGCCAGTGCACAAACAACAAATCCAGCCCAGAGAAATGAAATAACAAAACCAGACATGTACAAGCTACATTCAGACAGGTGAATGGTCAGAGCAAGTCATTCAGAGGCAAACAGTGAATAGAACCATAAAATGACTCGAAGCAATGCAAACACAGACCAGAAACAAGTGCAGACAAAAAAATGTACATGCATATAAACCAAAGCTAACATAAACAAACATGTAGAACAGTGGATAGAGCACACAACAACAAGCTCGGTTTCAACAATGCAATATGAAGACCAAACTCCAAGATGAAACAGCAAGACTTAAATAAACATACAACCAGACTTAAACTGAATCAGACAGTTTTCTAAAGCAATGCGGACAACAGTTCAATATGTTCAGGACATACACATATATACATACATATATGTATGTATGTATACACATGATGAGCATCACATGAAACCAGACAAGTGATTATGGACAGAGAGAACAAGTGCTATGAATAATTAAGTGACAGTAATTTTACACAGAAATGCAACACAACCAGAATTGATGCCGAGCCATCACATACACATATACTTACATATATGTATGTATATAAATGGAGATAACACACAACAAAGCAGTTTACATGTGTATAATAGTGAAGCAGTCTACTTGTTTACAGTAAAAAACAGATGCATTTTGAACAAAGTCAAGGCAGCAAAAACAGAGAATGGTCATACGAACTGGAAAAGTCAAAGTCCAGTTTATCACAAATTTAATACCAAAGTCAAAGCCAGAAATGGGACTTGCAGTTGATAAAATGATGAACAGGCCATAGGAGAAATAAACGGAGCAAAATTCAAATTCATGGAATAACAAGTACAAATTGAACAAGTCAGAAATCAGTGGTTCGTTCGATCAAATAATCAACGACCAAAGTAAAAATCTCAGAAAGTTTCAAGCCGAAATTATATACAAAAATATAGGAAATCGATTCCTATAAATACCCAAAATTCATCATCGGCAAATCATCGATTCAAGTTCAAGCTAAACCAGAGCAAGCCATTGAAGTAAATCACAAACAAATAACTCGAATGGAAGTTGAGCATAATCGAAATCGAAAAAGGAAAATCACGTACCAATTTAATCCAAGCAATTCGAGCTCGACATTTGAAGCTGCTGTAAGTAATCAAAGCCAGATATTCGATTGGCGAAGCATATTGAAGCGAAAGCATACTCCAATCTAACAATTTCAAGCGGCGACATCAAATTAACAGAACCCTAAATTTCAGAACGAGAAGCAAAAGGGAGCGACAACGAAATAAAAAAAAAAGAGGAAAATGTCTTTTATTTTTTATGGGCCGGTCTAATTTATTTCTATTGGGCTTATATTTAAATAGGTTTATGTTTAGTCTTTTGTTTTTATTTGTAATTTCTTTTTAAAATTGTGTAACTTTCTGGTTGTGTGACTAGGTACAAACTACGAGGCGTAGTTTGAGAATTCGCAACTCAGTGGCTGAATTGTGGTAGGGTTTTGAGCGTAGAGTTAGGTTATGCAAGTAGCGGGTGTCGCAAGTTTACGTGTGTAAGGGTCCGACTACTTAATTTCTAGTAGAAACCTTGGGGGCAGCACGTAGGTAGGGTTTTGCCGAAGCTGGGTAAATTTGTGTGTGATCTCTTCTACTTTACTTTCTGTGATTCTTTTTATTTTTGCGTTAATTTTTATTATTATTATTATCACCCTATTCACCCCCCTCTAGGTTGAAAACGATCCTACAAGTGGTATTAGAGCAAGGTTTAATAGCATAGATGTCTAACCCTAGTTGCAAATCTAGCGAGAGTCGGTCCAGTATTATTCCCCCTATTTTTAATGGAACAGATTTTTTAAATTGGAAATTAAAAATGGAATTTTATTTAAAATCTGTTAATTCTAAATGTTGGGATATTATTGAAAATGGGTGTGATGTAGTAGACAAGAAAAATACTTTGATTAATGCTCTTGCTATGCATATACTATATTCTCATATTAATCGAGATAATTTTAACCATATCTCTCATTGTCAAAGTGCACAGGAAATATGGAATACTTTTAATGCAATATATAGTGCAAAAGTCAACAACGGTGAGAAATCCTCCACAATCAACTCAGTTGAAGAAACGTACTTGACAGGATTTGCAAAAGACAACATTGATGAAGATTCAATACCTGATGAGATAAGTGATCTTTCATTCAATGATTTAGTTCTCTTATGCCGAAAATTAATTGAAAATAATGAAGGTCTTGAGATGAAAAATAATAAGTTGAAAAGGGAACAATCTAAACTGCGTCAGAAAAATAATGATTTGGAAAATGAGCTTGAAAATATTAAGAAAAATAAAAATTCTAATTGCAAAAGGTGTTTGGACTATGAAAAAGAATTTGCCTGTTTTCATGAAAACTTTCAAAAGTTAGAAAACGAAATTTTAGTTTGGGAGAAAAACAAAACTGGGTTGATTTGTAAAAACAATATTTTGCAAAAAGAGTTGGATAGTTTTAAGAGGTCGGAAAGTTTTAAAAGTGCGATTTTTGAAAAGAAATTAAATAAGGTCAACGAAAATTTCAAAACCGTTGAAAAGAAAACGTGATTTTGAGAAAATATGAAATTATTCGATTACTTCACGAGTTTGAAAAGGAGATTGAAAAAATCAAGGATTTTGAAAAAATTGAATTTAAAAATTTCCAACTCTTTGAAACTGAAATGCTAGAAATTGAGACTAAAATTAGAGAGCTTGAAAAATGGGCTTGAAAATTAATAATTTTGAAAAGATAGATAGTACCATTTGTTGTTGTTCGAAGCTAATAAATGAAAATAAACTTTTAAAATCCAAAGTTAATAAACTTGAGCTGATTACTCGAAAAAATTTCACAGGAGAAAAATCATTTAACATGCTCCTAGAAAATCAACTCTTCATGAATAAAAGGAAAGGATTTGGATTTGCGAAAGTGTCAAAATATGAACAAATGACTAATAACACTGTTAAGGGGAAAAGTGTGATACCCAAATGCGTAAAGTGTGGAAATATTGGGCATGGCAAGAATAATTGTCGAAATATATACAAACACAAAACCGTTAACAAATATGGATTCCAAAAAGTATGAATATAAATGGTTTGAAATTTAAACAAATTTGGATTCTTAAGGGTACAATTGTAGATGCTAACGGTTTATTATATAGACAAATTTGGGTACCAAAGATTTCAATAGATAATAATAGTGGTCCTACATCCTTAGTTAGACCACTTGCCTTCTCTAAAATTTAGACACATAAGTGGATTAAGGAACAAATTTGATGGAGATAGATTTCAAGTTTTTCTAGGTGATTAATAAATTAAAATTTAAATGTTCCTTAGCCTATAAAGATTAGGTGGAGATCATCGTATTTCAGATATCACGGCATCGAAGGAAAGTTAGGTATGATCTCTTAACTCAATTTGGTTCACATATTGTTAATTATGTTTTCATCGACATTTTTGAAGTATTTCTCCAATATCTTGAACATCTCAACTTTGATTTTTGAAATTCTTGAAGTTCTAAAAAGCTAACTGATAATGCTACAACCTTTTCTGTTTTTAGTTTTTAGATTCACTTTGGAATGTCATGAAAAACTGCTTTGACGAATTTTTTTGGATGTGTATTTTTGCTCAATATAGATTACTTTACTAGTGCTTGATATAAATGGACGTGCTGAAATTTTCAAAAAACAATTCAAGTGTTAAGGAGTACACGTTTTTCTTATATACCACCATATATCAACATGAATACCTCAAATACAAGTAGTATCTGATATAATCTCATGTTGAAATCATTTTTGCAATTATTTAATTATTTATATTGATTTTCAACTAAAAGTCATTTTCACAAAACCCCCTTATAGAAAATTCATATTCACTTATTTTAATTTTTGAAACTTGGGTTTTCATCATGTTAAAAATACTATAGTTTATTTCGGTAAGAGATTTACTCTAGAAAAGATAATCTTTGACTAATTGAATCTTTTAGAACTCATCAAAATTATTATAGTGCTTGAAAAGTGATGGATAGTGATTAAATTATATTTCATAACAAGAGAAAGTATAATTTTATAATTTCATGAAAATTAAAAAAAATTTATAATATTTTTAGATTAGTACTTATTCCATGATCATTTCTATCACTTTCACATTTCTTTCAATCCATACATCATAATATAGTGTGCAGAATTTGGTATTTCAAAATAAGGAAATTTTTTTTGTAAATAATTATATCCTAAAGTATTACTCTCATTTAAAAGTCCTCGTAGTTATGCATGGGTGAATTACTTGAATTTCAATATATGGGCTTCCACTCTTATTTAAAAGTCCTTGCGGTTATGCATGGATAGGACGCATATAAGAAAGGGATAAATGTCAAGTATATTCTAATCTCATTAAAAAGTCCTCACGGTTATGCATGTTTAGAAAATACTTGACATATTTTTTTAATACAAAAAAGGGGTAACTACTATCCTCAATTAAAAGTCCTACCGGTTATGCATGGTTAGTAAGTGCTTCACATTTTTGTATAATATTTGAAAAGAGAAAATGCACAAATTATTCCTTTATTGAAAATATCAAACTCTTGTTACTATATAAAATTTTCCATAATCCTACCATTTCTCTAAAGTGGAGTTTGTTTCTAATTAATAAAATATTATGATTTTTGTTTGATTAATTGGAATTTGAAATTAATATTTCCCTCTTGATTTGATTTTATATTTTTAATCAAAATCGTAGCTATTTCAATTACTATTATTATTTTTGATGATAACAAAAGGGGGAGAGAGGTTAAGATTTTGATTTTTGAGAAATATTCTTACAAATATTCGAGAGTGTTTTTATTCAAAGTTATTTTTATTTAATTTTTCAGTTTTAACTACACGCATCTGTGTAGGGGGAGTTTATTGTAGGGGGAGTATTCAAATAGGGGGCGATAATGGAATTCTTTAAGACCAAATACATTTAATAGAGTCAAAATCTTAATATATATTTGTTATCATCAAAAGGGGGAGATTGTAGAATACAATAGCCTATGATTTTTGTTTGATGATAATAAACATATATATATTCGTTTAAATGTATTTGTTGTTGTACTATTTTATTTTTCACATAATTAAATAAATATTTGTTGAATAAAATAAATAACTCAGAATTCATATTTAAACAAATATTTTATTCAAACAAATATTTTATTACAAATTCAAATAGTACAAATTTGAGCTCTCACTACATTTTCAGATTTTCAATTACAATACAATTTCATATTACAACACAATTTTCACTATACTATTTTTACATACATTTTACACCTTACTACATAATTCACTCGACACTCTTATTTGATCTTCAACTCTATTTCAGTTTGTATCCAGCGTCTGAGCTATTTGAAAAATAAACAATGACACAGTAAAATTGAAAAAAAAAATATTTTGCAGTGCAAAATAAAGTGTGTTTTGAAATATTGTTTGCCTCGGTTATTTGGGTTGTTCGTCATCGTTTTCTTTTGAATTCATCTTACACGAACAACTTGTGACATGCACAGTGTATCACTATACATGCCACAAGGCCGTGCACACCGATATACACTTGTTTGCTAAAACTGCAGGGACAGGTGAGCACAAGGTCAATCCCGAGCCAAGGCTGGATTCAACTCAAGTGAAAATGATCGATCAAAGCAATAACCAGCAATACAAACATGCACTTACCACCAGACAAAGTTTCAAGGCATGGTCAGGTTTAAATGCATATGCATAGAGCAACATATGGTGCAGAATGGATATAAAATCAATCAAGTTCAACATGCTCACATAACAAAGTGATGAACCAGACAAAGGCAATCAAACTGCACAGATAAAGCTCGAAGCAAATACAATGTTCAGGCATTAACTTGACTACAAGTGAAGCCTCAACCAAAACATAAATGCAAAACATGTAGCAGCAAAATCAGTTCAGGTATGGGGAGCAACCACACCAGTCATGAAACAAAGCCAGTGCACAAACAACAAATCCAGACCAGAGAAATGAAATAACAAAACCAGACATGTACAAGCTACATTAAGACAGGTGAATGGTCAGAGCAAGTCATTCAGAGGCAAACCGGGAATAGAACCATAAAATGACTCAAAGTAATGCAAACACAGACTAGAAACAAGTGTAGAGAACAAAATGTACATGCATATAAACTAAAGCTAACATAAACAAACATGTAAAACAATGGACAGAGCACACAACAACAAGCTCGGTTTCAACAATGCAATATGAAGACCAAACTCCAAGATGCAACAGCAAGACTTAAATAAACATACAACTAGACTTAAACTGAATCAGACAGTTTTCTAAAGAAATGCAGACAACAGTTCAATATGCTCAGGACATACACATATATACATACATATATGTATGTATGTATGTATACACATGATGAACATCACATGAAACCAGGGAAGTGATTATGGACAGAGAGAACAAGTGCACTAAATAATTAAGTGACAATAATTTTACACAGAAATGCAACACAACCAGAATAGATGCCGAGCCATCACATACACATATACATACATATATGTATGTATATACATGGAGATAACACACAAAAAAGCAGTTTACATGTGTATAACATTGAAGTAGTCTACTTGTTTACAGTAAAAAACAAATGCATTTTGAACAAAGTCAAGGCATCAAAAATAGAGAATGGTCATACGAATTGGACAATACAAAGTCCAGTTTATCACAAATTTAATGCCAAAGTCAAACCCAGAAATCGGACTCGTAGTTGATAAAATGATGAACAGGTCATAGGAGAAATAAACGAAGCAAAATTCAAATTCATGGAATAACAAGTACGAATTGAACAAGTCAGAAATCAGTGGTTCGTTCGATCAAATAATCCACGACCAAAGTAAAAATCTAAGATTTGGTTCAAGCCGAAAGTATATACGACAATATAGGAAATCGATTCCTATAAATACCAAAAATTCATCATCCGCAAATCATCGATTCGAATTCAAGCTAAACTAGAGCAAGCCACTGAAGTAACTCACAAACCAATAACTCGAATCGAAGTCGAGCATAATCGAAATCGAAAAAGGAAAATCACGTACCAATTTAATCCAAGCAATTCGAGCTCGACATTTGAAGCTGCTGTAAGTAATCAAAGCCAGAGATTCGATTGGCGAAGCATATCGAAGCGAAAGCATACTCCAATCTAACAATTTCAAGCGGCGACATCAAATTAACAGAACCCTAAATTTCAGAACGAGAAGCAAAAGGGAGCGGCCACGAAAAGAAAAGAAAAGAGGAAGATGTCTTTTATTTTTTATGGGTCGGTCTAATTTATTTCTATTAGGCTTATTTTTAAATAGGGTTTTTGTTTCGTCTTTTGTTTTTATTTGTAATTTCTTTTTAAAATTGTGTAACTTTCTAGTCGTGTGACTAGGTACAAACTATGGGGCATAGTTTTAGAATTCGCAGCTCAGTGGCTGAGTTGTGGTAGGGTATTGAGCGTAGAGTTAGGTTAGTCAAGTAGCGGGTGTCGCAATTTTACGTGTGTAAGCTTCTGACTACCTAATTTCTAGTAGAAACCTTGGGGGCAGCACATAGGCGAAGATTTGCCGAAGCTGGGTAAATTTGTGTGTGATCTCTTCTACTTTACCTTTTGTTATTATTTTTATTTCCACGTTAATTATTATTATTATCACCCTATTCACCCCCCCCCCCTAGGGTGAAAACTATCCTACACTAATAAAGAGAACAAATACTGATATTGCAATTATATGAACAATAATAATAAGCCACAATATAAATATGCCTGAAACCAAATAAACATCAAAAAGCATATCAATCAAAATCACCATTTCATAAATCCATATCAAATCTCAAATGGACTATCATCAAAATATGGTGATAACAATTCAAAATTCTTCAAAGCCAAATGATACTAAATATCCATCCAAATTCTTAGAGGAAATATCATCACTAATGAAATAATAATGGTAGTTAACTATCAATTTAAAAACAGTGACACGGAGTCTAATGTATCAAAATAAATCCCGGCACATAGTGTATAAGTCTAACGTATGTTACGTATCAAAATAGACTACTATGTGAATTTACCTGATGAATGAAAATAGGTAAACATTGTCAAACTATATGCCCAAAATAAGCTGATGGGTGTTAGCCATCCGGCTTATAGACTAATCATGCATGTAACACCTGTCCACGAAACCAAATGATAGATGTATCACACCACAACAAACCTAACATTCCCAAAATAGATCTATAACGACCCATATTTTTTATAATTAAAACTATTAAAATAATTAAGATTTTGAAATTTAATATTGTGAGAAATTAAAATCTATGATTTATTAATGAGTAAATAATTAGAATATGGTTTAATAATGTTGTTTGAATGTTATTGACAACTATTTTAATGTAATTTCAATTAATTGAAATAATTGTAGAGCTTAATTTGGATACAATTGTAAGTTAATAAGAAATAAATTTAATGTTGGATTCAATGTTGAAATTATATGTTATGAATTGAAATAGGTTTATATAGAATATGAAATAAATTAATTAGTACATAAATTTATTAGCTTTTGTTTGTAAATAATAGACTTAGAAATGTTTTTGAATTACTAATGTCTAATAATTGTTTTAATTATTATTTTATTATTTAATGCGTTTGAAACTAATTTGGAAATCAATGAAATTTAATGTAATTTAATATTGCAATTAATATGAGTTAAGATGATAACTGTAGAATATGAATGTAATAAAATTTAAACTAATGTTAATTATATTCATAAGGTAATAGTTCATTCAATAATAAGAGTGTAAATAGAAATAAAAGAATTTGATTAAAATTAAAATATAATTAACTGGGGTTTATTACAGTTGTAATTGAACGTTGGAATTAGTGTAATATTTAAATCTTGGATTTAATATGGAAATTTGTATTTTAAAGATTTATAAATTTCTATGTAATCTATATTAAAAATTGTTAACTTTTAATATAGAATTTAAAGGCGATTAAATTGATTTTAAATTAATAATTTATTTAATTAACGTGTAAACTTGGGTTTTTGGGCACTTTATCGGATTTTGACAAAACTGGTTTCATCGGATCTGTAATAGCGAATTATTATAAGATTTCAAGTTTCGCAGCGATCGGACTTATCGTTTGATCGTGCGAGCTCGAAACGGGTAGAAACCGATTAATGAAATTTAAATGAATATAAACTGATTTTTAAAGCTAACTTATGTATACAATGGAATTAGGGTTTGAAACTCGTTCCATTGAGTTTAAAAATATTGAAACCTATATTTTGATATATGCGATGACCTATTTGTGAGGAATGCGGAATATGGATCTTAAGGCTAGGATGAACACTAGAGGGGGGTGAATAGTGTTTATTAGAAATTACTAAATCTTTTTGAGTTATTGTTGATTTGTACATAAATGTATGTAATATTCAGATATAGATGCAGAAAATAAAGTAAATGCAGTAAAGGAAAGAACACACCAGATTTTATACTGGTTCGGAGTTACCCTACATCCAGTCCCGCACAACTAAGTACGGATTTCGTTTCAAAAGAAATTCAACAATCACAACCTCGGTTTCAAGGCTACGAGGTACAACCTCCAGAATCACAATCCTCTGGTTAGAGATACTTGATTTCCGGGGCAATAAGTTCACCCAATTGATTTCCAAGGCTACAATCACACCTTTTCTCGCTTGATTGATTTCCAAGGTTACAATCACACCTTTTCTCGCTAGATAGATTACAAAGAAGCCTATAACTCTGAATAGCACTGGGATCTTGTTGAGATAGTGATAGAGAATCAAACCAGAGATGATCTAGTTAGATTCAATGTTGATTTCGGCAGAGTGATGATAGGATTTTGAATAAGAAAATGTGGAAGAAGAAGAGAAGTGAAAAACCAGAAAATCTGTTATAAAATTCGTTGAAACCAACCCCTATTTATAGAAGAACAATAGCCATGTCCATTCGTGAAAGGTTATGGCGAATAGACACTTCTTTTGAAATTCAAAATTTTGAATCTAACTGTCACTATGTCGACATGGGGTACTAGGGCATGTCGACATCCCAAAGCATTTTTTGAAGATTTGATTTTCTTTGAAAATAACCTTTATCTTATATTAAAAACTATTTAAACTTTATAAATATACTTGACAACATATAAAATACATAGATAAATATAGAGAATGATATATATAATTTTACTATAATTTTATATTTAAATCTAAGTATAAATATATTATAATTAAAAGATAGTTTAAAACAAACGAAGTTTAAAACAAGAGTTCATTAAAAACAAAAACAAAGAATATTTAAGGCTAAAACATCTTTTTGAAAATCATTTGAAAAGATAATTTTTAAGGCTAAAACATTTTGAAAAGCAGTTTTGAAAATCATTCTGAAGTAGTTTTGAAAATCATTTTGAAGTAGTTTTGCAAGCTTCTTCCTGCAGAATATCTCATCACATAAGGACTCGAGAACTTGTACAAAACCAAGATGTTCGTGGGTTTGTAAACCACTTGTCGTAGGTTTGTAAGCTACTTGTCATGGGTTTGTAAGCCACTAAATAGGTAGAAATGGGTTCCATCCCAAAAGAAAAATGGAGTGAAGAACCATGCTATTATGAAGTTTTTACATAATTCTAGACTCAATACTTATCTTGAAATCTTGAACCCTTGATAATCTTGATATTCTTGATATTCTTGATACTCATGAGTCTTCAATCTTGATATCTTGAATCTCTATATTGTACAGTCTTCATTCTTGGTACCTGCATGGTTAAATCCTGCATATACATATATATCTAAACTATAATGTTAGTATTTATATTTTATAATCTTATTCTAAGGTTGTTGTCATCAAAACCATCAACTCATGGACTAACAATCTCCCCCTTTCTGATGATGACAACCTTTGTTTATAAAATATTACTTCTATCCTAATAACTCCCCCTAAATCTAATAACTCCCCCTTAATCTATGCCTAACTACCATATTTTATATTTCTCCCCCTTTGTCATCAACAAAAACAAACAAATTCTAAACTATATAACTCCACCTCATTCTTGTACTCAAGTACCTGCATTAATAAACTATATAATAGAGTATATTAAGAAATAACTATACTTGTAGACATGATATTCAATCAACGATTATAAATATATCAATGTATATTTATACATTCATCAGTCCACACCAAGTGTCAATCAAATTAATCAAAACAAACAATTTCAATCAAAGTAATCAATTCAAACAAAGTAATCAAATTAAATAAAGCAATCAAATTAAACGTTACGTGGAACTTCCATCCATCCTTCTTCTCCGAAAATAGGGTCTGCTTTGATGCATCCCAATTTTCATTGTCATTTGTGAGAGAGACAGGAGGATGTGCTTCATTATCATCCTTGTGCAGGGAAGAAATCATCCATCGAATTGCCTCGAAATGCCTTTCTTGCTCCTTGATCATCTGCATTTGACTGAATTCTAAGTGTCACCGGTTACGAAGAATGAACGAGAGAATATTCTTGAATGAATTAAGAGTTTCTTCAAGATTCTCGGATAAGTTATGAATTGGATTAGCCATTTTTGAAATTGTGAGAAGAATGAGAGATAGAATAGATAAGAAATAATATTCAGTAATGAATTCCGGAAGAAATGGGTATATATAGGTGTAGAAATTCGTTTGAAATGAATAGACATATGGTAGTTATTCAAATTTCAAATTCAAAATGAAGTGTCATTTCTGACCAGTACATGTCGACATGGTCATAGAGGGTATGTCGACATGAGGCAGTGAAATTTGATGGTAATTTTGATTTTGTGAATAATTGTGTATATATATATTTATATAATATACTAACATTTATTCAAGAGATAAGATAAGCTAGATAACAGAAAAGAAATTCAATTTCATTGCATAGAAGAGTGATACAATGATTAATCATAAACAACAACATAAACACTCAAATTAAAACAAACTTAAACTAATTCGACATGATATGAAAATATAGAACTAGTTAGAGGATGATGAAGATGAAGATAATCCAAGTTTCTTGCTGACTTTGGAGAAAAACTTGTTCATCTTGGATGATATTTTGTCCAACTTCTTACTAACGGATCTTTTAAGAACCCATTGATTCTCAACAATAATCTTTTGGTTTCTGAATAGGGTTTTGTTAGTAGGATTGGAGGGATATTCAATACTTTCTAGGGATGTTTCACATTCTTCTTCTTCTTCTATTTCCATTTCATCCCCTTCTTCTTCTTCTTCCTCTTCCTCCTCTTCCATTTCTTCATGAGCCAAACGCTCTTCCTTTTCGGCAAGAGTCTCATAAGGTTGAAAAACATATGGGATTTTCATGGGAGCAATTTTTTGAGATATTAAAAACTTTTCTTGAAATAAATTCTTCTCCTTTGAAATTTACTCCAAAATAGTTGAAAATTCGAGTAAGGTAAATTCCATGATATAAAGTGTTTTCTCTCATTTCAAAATTTTTAGGACAAAGTTCATCCAAAATAACTTGCGCTCAATTGATATCATAATTTTCGAAAATAGCAAAAAGTGCTTTGCACACTTTTGAAGTAGGATTGTTAAAATTTCCCGATCGTGGGGTCAAAGTATGTTGTAAACGAAGATTGAGAATTCTTGCTTTAGGACGAAAGTTTCGGTTTTTAAATTCAAAGTTTTCTTCTCCTTCAAAAATATGATGAAATGTCTCACGATCATGTTCGTCGATTTGAAAACTAGAAAGATCCATTCCCGTGCTTTTGCAATTGAGAATGGTACCCAAAAGATCACAATTCAAAACAATTTTAGTGCCTTTGACACTACTCCAAATTTCATTATCATTTCCTTCATAAAATTCTCGATTGAGATTTGCATAGAAAATTTTAAAAAGATTTGGGTAACGAACAAAATCATTTTGAGAAGAATCAACAAGACTAAGAATTTGATTGTTTGCAAAAAGAGTATCAATTTCATAAGAAGCAAAATCTTGAAAAATAGCAAACTTTCCGGGATGGACTTTTCCATAGTTAGCATAATTGATGTATGCTTTTATTGCCTCCGGATTATTGAGGAGTTGCTCTTTCAAGTTTCTGGAAAGTCCCGTGGTGGAGGGGTTTCTTGAAGAAGCCATTAAAGTAGAGAGTAGAGAGCTTGAAGTTTTGAAGAGAGAGTTTGAATTTGAAAATGAAAGTGAAAAGTTGTGATAAATAGATTTTTGAAAGACATGTTCTCTGGTCAAAAGATGCCTTTTCAAAGTATTGAATGAAGTGAAAAGGTGGAGGGAAATTCAAGCATTTGAATTCAAATTTTGAATTTCAAAATTTGTACCCATGTCGACATCATGGTAGGGACCATGTCGACATGTGCTTGAAATATTTTATAATTTATTTTTCCTAAGTATTCTAATATATATATATACTTATTATTTAATGTCTATATATACATATATATCTGGAATATTATTAGAATTATAGTATATTCCAGAAAATATTATTATATTATAAAAATAAAATAACAATAAAATTATAATAATAAAAAAATAAAAAAATAATTTAAAATTCAATCAACACACCAATTCAAAATCAATCAATCAAGCAATCAATCATCTAATTCTAAGCATGCAATTTCAATTAATTGTATTGTAAATGTGTACCTTTTTCTTAGTCCGTTTCCTTGAATTCGTTGAAGTCGTGAACTACCGTGAAACACAAATTTGAGTTATCTGTCTTCTGATCATCATCGCTTGAGGACGAGTCTGAGTCATCTAGAGTAGCGGTAAATACACGCTTCCATTTCTTTACTGAATCATTGTTTATAGGAGGATTCTGCCTTTCTGGATATGGACAGTCTCTTTTGATATGGCCTAGTTCATCACAGTTGAAACATTTGACATTGTTTGGCACTTCATTCTAATTTCCAGAATTATTATAGTTGTTTCTCTTGAGATTTTTCATCTTTCTGTATTTCAGGAATTTCCGAAAATTCCTGGTCATAAATGCTATCTCTTCATCATTATCACTGTTTGAGTCTGATCCGTCGGTTAATGCATTGAATGCCATTGATTTCTTTTCAGATGTTTTGCTTTCTCTTCTCCCGATCATTTGGACTTCAAATGACATTAGATTTCCAATCAATTCTTCTATCTTTAAGGTACTGATATCATTTGCCTCTTCAATTGCAAGTGTCTTTTGATCCCATTCTGGAGTGAGAGAATTTAAAAATTTTCTGACTTGATCTTCTTCCGAAAATTCTTTTCCCAAGGATATTAAAGAATGCACAATATCCTGAAATCGACTATACATATCTGAAATAGACTCATTAGTATTCATTTTAAATAACTGAAACTGATTTGTGAGCATGGAAATTTTGGACTGTTTAACTTTGCTTGTTCCTTCGTGAGTCACTTGCAAAGTTTTCCGGATTTCATATGCAGACTTACAAACTGACACTCTATTAAATTCATTCCTATCAAGTGAACAAAACAGAATATTCATTGCTTTAGAATTATTTTGCGCAACAGTCTTTTGCTCAGTGGTCCACTGTGCAAAGTCGGCTGTGGGTTCAGAATATTCATTCTGTGTGATATTCGGAGTGTCTAATCCTACAGATTGTAAATATATTTTCATCCTACTTGCCCAATATGCATAGTTACTGCCATTAAAAAGTGGTGGTCTGATAGTAGACTGACCTTCTACAAATGAACTAGTGTTAGAAACAGTACCAGTGTTGGTAGCCATTTAGAAAACTTTTCAAAATTCAGATTATGAAACTTTTGAAAACCTTGCTCTGATACCAAATGTGAGGAATGCGGAATATGGATCTTAAGGCTAGGATGAACACTAGAGGAGGGGTGAATAGTGTTTATTAGAAATTACTAAATCTTTTTGAGTTATTGTTGATTTGTATACAAATGTATGTAATATTCAGACACAGATATAATCACAGAACCAAAAACATATGCAGAAATAAAGTAAATGTAGTAAAGGAAAGAACACACCGGATTTTATACTGGTTCGGAGTTACCCTACATCCAGTCACGCACAACTAAGTACGGATTTCCTTTCAAAAGCAATTCAACAATTACAATCCTCGATTTCAAGGCTACAAGGTACACCCTCCAGAATCACAATCCTTTGGGTAGAGATACTTGATTTTCGGGGCAACAAGTTCACCCAATTGATTTCCAAGGCTACAATCACACCTTTTCTCGCTTGATTGATTTCCAAGGCTACAATCACACCTTTTCTCGCTAGATAGATTACAAAGAAGCCTATAACTCTGAATAGCACTGGGATCTTGTTGAGATAGTGATAGAGAATCAAACAAGAGATGATCTAGTTAGATTCAATGTTGATTTTGGCAGAGTGATGATAGGATTTTGAATAAGAAAATGTAAAAGAAGAAGAGAAGTGAAAAACCAGAAAATCTGATATAAAATTCATTGAAACCAACCCCTATTTATAGTAGAACAACAGCCATGTCCATTCGTGAAAGGTTATGGCGAATAGATACTTCTTTTGAAATTCAAATTTTTGAATCTAACTGTCACTATGTCGACATCCCAAAGCATTTTTTGAAGATTTGATTTTCTTTGAAAATAACCTTTATCTTATATTAAAAACTATTTAAACTTTATAAATATACTTAACTATAGATAAAATACATAGATAAATATAGAGAATAATATATATATAATTTTACTATAATTTTATATTTAAATCTAAGTATAAATATATTATAATTAAAAGATAGTTTAAAACAAACGAAGTTTAAAACAAGAGTTTATTAAAAAAACAAAGAATATTTAAGGCTAAAACATCTTTTTGAAAATCATTTGAAAAGATAATTTTTAAGGCTAAAACATTTTGAAAAGCAGTTTTGAAAATCATTCTGAAGTAGTTTTGAAAATCATTTTGAAGTAGTTTGGAAAGCTTCTTCCTATAGAATATCTCATCATATCAGGACTTAAGAACTTGTACAAAACCAGAATGTTCGTGGGTTTGTAAGCCACTTGTCGTAGGTTTGTAAGCTACTTGTCGTGGGTTTGTAAGCCACTAAAAAGGTAGAAATGGGTTCCATCCCAAAAGAAAAATGGAGTGAAGATTTTAGTGCTATTATAAAGTTTTAACAAAATTCTAGACTCAATACTTATCTTGAAATCTTGAACTCTTGATAATCTTGATATTCTTGATATTCTTGATACTCATGAGTCTTCAATCTTGAATCTCTATACTATACAGTCTTCATTCTTGGTACCTGCATGGTTAAATCCTACATATACATATATATCAAAACTATAATGTTAGTATTTATATTTTATAATCTTATTCTAAAGTTATTGTCATCAAAACCATCAACTCATGGACTAACACTATGTTCGTTTTGGGGACGAAACGGGCTTTTCAGGTCGTAGTTATCGTTTCGACCCTGTTAACTCCTCTTTTTGATGCGACCTAAAACACTAACAACCCAGCGACCTAACTCCTGAAAGAGGCTAGCGACCTAAAGGCCAGAACGACCTAACAACCTAAAGGTTATCACGACTTAGCAACCTAACATCACAAACCTACCTAACGACCTAAAGCTTCAGCGACCTAAACTACCAAAAGGTTCCAGCGATCTAACGACCTAACGAGGTAAGAGGGGAGCGACCTACCGACTTGAGAAGCTTACGACCTAAGGGTTCCTACGACTTAGCGACTTAATGGACTAAGCGACATAGCAAGTTAACGACCTAGCCTAGGTCGCTACATTGGATATCCCAGCATTACTAAGTCGCCAAAAACTCCCATAGGTCGCTCACGACCTACTAACTTGTTCAGACGAAGACCAATTGCTGTTGAGATAAGTCAGCTTATATCCCATAGGTCGTTGCCGACCTACGACTTACCTAAGGTCATCCACGACCTATGACTTGTCGATATGTTCAGGTGATCAAATGTATCCTGTTAAGCCATAAACTGTGCCCACTAGGTCGCCCACGACCTACGACCTATCCATAGGTCGCTCATGACCTACGACCTAACTCCGAATTCTCCCTATAAATACCCCACCTACTCCAACTTGAAGGGGGACTTTTGGCTCATTTTCTGGAAGGCCGATACTTTGCTGTTTTCTCAACTCATCCAACACTTCAAGCACTCCAAACACCAAAGACGCTTCAAAGAACTTCAAGAGGAGATCAAACACATTCAACATGAATTCGAAAGAGTCTTCTACATCGAAATTCTAGCTACTCGTCTAAAGTTTGTTGTAATCAAAGTGTATTGTAAAGAATTGTAACCGAATCATCAATAAAGAAGATAAAGTGGACGTAGGCTTAATTTCTAGCCGAACCACTATAAAACTGCTATCTCTTTACTTTTCTGCTGTTTTCTGCTTATTTCTAGTTCCCATACCAACGAGTGGTGCTTTCACATTACTAATACTCACACCGGGGTGTTAGCGTCGATTTTTACGTTAACATTTTGGTGCTTTCACTGAGAACCCAACTCTGGGATATTTTCACCATTGCTTCGCAAAGACTTGTTGAAAGAATCTCCTTAAAAACCAGAAATCTGTCTGAAATCATGGCTCCTGGAAGAAAAAGTAGATCTACGAGATCCGGAAATGCTAATGACAGGGCTGCTTCTTCTCCAGCGCCGAATCAGGAGACTCCTACTGTTGGAGTCATAAGGGCCGAACTTGATGATGTGGTGTCTGGACTATACCAACAAATGGAAACTCAAAATGCTATTATGATGGAAAGGTTAAACGCCCTGCTCGGGGGAAACCGACAACCAGAAAATGCTGAACCAACCTTTGCTGAAGAAACTCATAATTCCCAAGACAAAGATATTCCTCAAAGAGCGGCTGGCTTCGCCGAAGGGGCACCTCCCCAAGCTGGAGGATCAAGGCCACAGCCGCCTCTTCGCGAACGTTTGTTCACACAAACTTCCGAAAAGGTGGCTGACGTCTGCCCGGCAAGGCCTCTGAATGATGAAAAATATCTATCAGGAATGGTTCGCCAAATTATGAAAGAAAGTATGCAAAGGAATGAAGATGAAAATGACTGGGGATTTGCTCCGAGCAAGACTCCGTTTACCGAAAGAATTCTAAAAGCTGAATTTCCAAGGAAGTTTGTTCCTCCTACTGTCCCAGCTTATCAAGGAACAAGTGACCCTAATCAGTTCTTGTACAAATATGACTGGCATATGACAGGTGCCAGGGCAACAGATGAGATTAAATGCAGATATTTTCCTGTCTATCTGGAAGGAGTGGCTCTACTCTAGTTTACAAAGCTACCGGTCCGATCTGTGGATCAATTCTATGATTTGACCCGTAAATTCAAGGATCAATTCAGATTGTATGCTACAAAGGCCAAGGATATAATGTCGTTGTCCAGCCTAGAACAAGCTTCCGGCAAATCTATCAAATCCTTCTTGAATCGCTTCAACCTAGCCTTAGCCGAAGTGGATAATGCTGAGCCCCGAATGATTCTAACTTACTTAATGTGAGCCATTGATAAAACAAGCGAGTTCGGAAAATGGTTGAAAATGAAGGAACCAAATTCACTAGAGAAGTTTTATAAGAAGGCTGACGAATTTATGCATCTGGAGAATCTTCCTGCACAATCAAAGGTGGTTGTGGCTGAGATTCAAAACAACAGTGTAGCTGAAGCTTCTAATAAGAAAGAATCTGGAGGTCAGAAAAGGGAAAATAACAGTAGGAAAGGACAAAAAGACGTGAAGAAACCTCGTTATTTTAAGCCTTCAGACTTTACTCCTCTAACTGATACTCCAGAAAACATCTTCTTCGCAACCAAAGATGTCGTTGAGTTCCCTGAACCACCTAAGATGAAGCTCGGGAAGAATTTTGTGCCTAATGGAAGATTTTGTCGATTCCACAACCAACCCGGCCATGACACCAACGAATGTCGCCATCTCAAGAACTTGATTGAAGAACTGTTGAGAGAGAATAAATTGCAGCAGTATGTTAAGAGAAACAGAGGTGATCCGGCCTCATCCACTCAAGGCCAGCAACTCCCTGCTCATCAATCTGGTTCAGGAGAAAAGGTTGCGGCAAAGGAATCTGATAGGCCTGTTATTAATGTAATCACAGGGGGTCCTCACCCAGCAGGCAGAAGTTGGGGAGAAATAGAGAGGTATGCTCATGCTCTGAGACACACCCCGAAGGAAGAAACTGTTTTTGTTTTAGAAGATACTGTGCCTTCAAAACAGCAAAGAACTTGTCACGATGACATCATATTCAGAGTTAGAGATTCTATGGGGATTGAAGCTCCCACCATGGACCCTTTGGTAGTAACCGCCGATATCGGACCAGCTATTGTGAGAAGAATGCTTGTCGATTGCGGCGCTTCATGCAATATCCTCTTCAAAAAGACCTTTGATCAAATGAAGATTCCGATGGCTGATGTTCAAGCTTCTTCACAAAAGATTGTTGGGTTCACTGGGGAACCGAAACAACCCATCGGAACCGTCGACTTATTTGTAGAACTTGGTGAAGGGGAAAGAAAAGTGGTCTGCAAGCAAACTTTTGTTATTGTTGATGAATTTTCTGCTTATAACGCCTTCTTGGGACGACCAACTCTTGATTTATTCAAAGCTATTCTTGCCCCATGGTGCCTAACTATGAAATTTCCCACTGATAACGGCGTTGGTGTTTTGAAAGGGGACCAGAATGCTGGCGGGAATGTTATCTCACACAGTTGCGGGAGGCGAAAAAGAGAGAAATGGGAAAAGGTGCGGCAGCTCTGCTCCGCATCAAAAAACCTACCTTGTAGCAAGTACGGGGTGGACCCTGCACTAGTGAGCATAGTGGTGCGTGAAAGGAAATTGATCCCAGAAAAACCAGTGCAGGGGAGAATAGAGTGGTGCCGGTAGAAGTGACGGTACCAATACTGGTTGACTCGAATGACCCAAACAAGGTGCTGAATGTGGGTTCACAACTTGGAATGATGGTTCAGAATATACTAATAGCATTCTTGAAAGCAAATATGGATGTATTCGCTTGGAGTCACGCCGATATGTGTGGAATATCTCCAGAGATTGCTGTACATACTCTGAATATTGATCCGAAATTCACACACGTGAAACAGAAAAGGAGAACCCAAGGTCCAGAAAGGTCAGCAGCGCTAAAGGAAGAAGTAGATCGGCTCATGGAGAATGGCTTCATTAGAGAGTCCACTTATCCAAATTGGGTTTCTAATCCAGTGTTGGTCAAAAAAGCAAATGGAAAGTGGAGAGTATGCACCGACTTCTCATATTTGAACAAAGCATGTCCCGAAGACTGTTTCCCGTTGCCCAGAATCGATCAATTTGTAGATGGAACAGCCGGGCACGAATTGTTGTCTTTTATGGATGCTTACTCAGGATACAATCAAATCATGATGCATGAGCCAGATCAGGAGGACACGAGCTTCATCACCGATGTTGGTCTTTACTGCTATAAAGTCATGCCCTTTGGGCTAAAGAACGCAGGGGCAACTTATCAGAGACTTGTTAACGCCATGTTCAAGCCTCAAATTGGCAAAACTATGGAAGTGTACGTTGATGATATGTTAGTAAAATCAAAGAAGGCAGTAGACCACATGGATCATCTGGCAGAAATGTTCACAATCCTCCGGAAGTATGGGATGAAGCTTAATCCTCTGAAATGTTCATTCGGAGTTGAGTCCGGAAAATTCTTAGGTTTCATTGTGAGTGCTAGGGGCATTGAAGCTAATCCTGCTCAGATCACTGCATTAAGAGAAGTCAAACCCCCTAGAACAAAGAAAGAATTGCAGAGCCTCAATGGGAAAGTCGCTGCCCTGAGTCGATTCATTTCCAAGGCCACAGATAAATGCATTCCCTTCTTTGATGCTCTGAAGAAAGGAAAGAAGAATTTCGAATGGACTCCTGAATATCAAAAAGCTTTTGATGAGCTGATTCATCATATGGAAACGCCTCTAGTACTCTCTAAGCCCAACAATGGTGAAGATCTATTCATATACTTAGCAGTTTCATCTCACGCTCTCAGTGCAGCGTTGGTACGAGAAGACGCAAAAGTTCAACGTCCTGTCTACTACATCAGCAAAAGATTCACTGGGGCAGAGATGAATTATTTAAAGTTAGAAAAGCTCGCCTATTGTCTATTGATCGCGTCCAGAAAGTTGAGGCCATACTTCCAGGCTCATCCTATTAAAGTCCTCACCGATCAACCTCTAAAGCAAGTCCTATTTCGCCCTGAAACTTCGGGTCGTCTTCTGAAGTGGAATATTGAACTCAGTCAATACGATATCACTTACCATCCCCGAAGAGCGATCAACGGACAAGCTTTAGCAGATTTCATTGCAGAATGCACAGATAAAGGTGGCAGTGAGGAAGAGTTAACTGAAGACATTCCGATTCGATGGAAATTATATGTTGATGGTGCAAGAAATGATTACTATTCAGGAGCTGGGGTTGTACTTGAAACCCCTGAAGGACGATCATTATGTTATGCATTAAGATTAGAATTTCCTTCGACAATAACGAAGCCGAATACGAAGCCCTTATTGCCGGTCTGAGGATTGCTAAAGTACTGAGCATCAAAGTGTTGCAAATCTTCAGTGATTCCCAACTAATTGTATGCCAAGTCAAGAAAGAGTTTCAGACTAAAGGAGGAAATCTGCTTGCTTAGCTGTCAAAAGCCTGTGAACTTCTCGATGATTTTGATCACTATACAATAAACCATATCCCCCGGGAAGAAAACATGAAAGCAGATTCTCTCGCGAAATACTCAAGCTCTGGCGAAGCACAATTATTGGGATTAGTCCCGGTAGAAGTCCTGACGGCTCCGAGTATTGATGAGATGGATATTGATTGGATCATGGCTGTATCTCAAGAGCAGGAATCATGGATGACTCCAATCAAGGAATATCTGCTTAAAGGCTCCTTGCCAGAAAACTCAAAAGAACGTCAAAAGCTCTTGTGAAAAGCTCTAAGATACATAATTCAAGGCGACCATTTGTACAGACGTGGATTCTCGATGCCATTACTCCGATGTGTAAATAAAGAAGAGGCTAAGACAATCTTGGCTGAGGTGCATGGAGGAGTGTGGAGATCATTCAGGTGGTCAAACTCTTGCAAAGAAAATTCTTCGCTATGGTTATTTTTGGCCGGATATTAATCGAGATGCTGCTAGCTATTCCCGAAAGTGTGATAGATGCCAGAGATTTGCGAAAATCCCAAGAGCACCTTCCACCGCGCTAACACAGATGGTCAATCCATGGCCATTCGCCATTTGGGGAATAGATCTTATTGGGCCTATGCCGATTGCCAGATCCGGAATCAAATATGCCATTGTTGCTGTTGATTATTTCACTAAATGGGCTGAAGCTGAACCACTGGCTACTATTACCTCTAAAAAGATGATAAATTTTGTGACTAAAAATATCATTTGTAGGTATGGAGTGCCTCAGAAAATAATAACAGACAATGGTACTCAATTCGAAAGCGAAGAATTCCAGGAATTTTGCAGACGATTCAAAATCCGAAAAAGCTTCTCAGCAGTGGCTCATCCGCAGGCAAACGGGCAAGTGGAAGCAGTGAACAAAATCATCAAATCAACCATCAAAAAGCAACTGGAAAAAGCAAAAGGTGGTTGGGTTGATAAGCTGCCGCTAGCACTATGGGCATATAGGACTACCCACAAAACTGCGACTGGGCACACTCCATTCTCATTGGCATATGGATCAGAAGCAATGATTCCAGTGGAAATAGAAGTCCCCTCACACAGGAGAATTCATTTCAACCAAGCTGAAAATGAAAAGCTGCAACTTGAAGCACTTGATTTGCTTGATGAAAGAAGGAAAGAAGCTGAACTTAAAGTTGCAGCCCAACAGCAAAGGATAGCCAGGCACTTCAATTCTAAAGTTCGCCAACGCAGCTTTGAAATTGGAGATTTAGTCTTGAAAAGGATCATGACAGCAACGGGAGTATTTGGGCTAAACTGGGAAAAGCCGTATGTCATAGGCAAAAAACTTCTCGATGGCACTTTCAAACTCACAACTGTCGAAGGAGATTCAATCTCGAGAGCCTGGAATAGCAATCACTTGCGTCCATATTTTACTTAGAAGCAATGCTTGAATTTGTAAAATGATTATGAATGTATCATACTTGTATTGTGAGCCATTGTAAAAGCAGTGCAAAGTGATAATAAAAGCTATAAAGTGGATGTAGGCTCAATTTTTGGCCGAACCACTATAAATCTTGTGTCTTTTACTATTTTAAATTGCCTATCTCATTTCGATGTGCAAATATCTTAAATATATTGCTAAAATATCGATTTAATATTGCAGGCAATCACAAACCTAAGCGATTCCCATAAATCACTCAACAAACCAATGTCAAGCCACAAAAATTCCAGACCCAATCCCCACAAATGGTTGGTGATTCCACCAAAGGGGCACCTTCCCAAAAGGAAGGCACCAGGCCCTTGCTAACTGACTGTGATCGTTTGTACAACCAGACGTCCGGTTAAGTGGCTTACGTCTGCCCGTGGATTCACTCGACCACGAAATACCCTTTTCTGGAAAAATCGAACAGCTTGTCAAAGAAAAGAATAAAAACTTGAGAATGATAACGAGGAATCGCGCTGCGATAGTTGATGCAAAGACGCAGATAAGCAGACAAAAACAGCCAAAGTGGAATCTTGTCTCTCACCCAAGAATGACGATGGGACTACCCAAGGGGGCACCTTCCCAAGATAGAAGGTTCCAGGCCCTTGATTACTTGATTGCGATCGTTTGAGCAAACGAACATCCAGTCAGGTGCGTCTGCCCCGTAGACCTACTTAACAGTGAGATGCAAACTTTCTAGCAAACCAAACAAATACCTTTTCGTAGGCAAAAACTGCTTCGGAGGCACAAGCCCTCTTCGGAGGCACTCAAACAATGACCTCTTCGTAGGCAAAAACTGCTTCGGAGGCACAAGCCCTCTTCGGAGGCACTCAAACAATGACCTCTTCGTAGGCAAAAAAAAAAATTTCTTCGGAGGCACACAAACAATGACCTCTTCGTAGGCAAAAAACTGCTTCGGAGGCACAAGCCCTCTTCGGAGGCACGCAAACCAAGACCTCTTCGTAAGCAAAAAACTGCTTCGGAGGCACAAGCCCTCTTCGGAGGCACGCAAACCAAGACCTCTTCATAAGCAAGAAACTGCTTCGGAGGCACAAGCCCTCTTCAGAGGTACGAAAATCGAGACCTCTTCGTAAGTAAAAAACTACTTTGAAGGCACAAACCTTCTTCGGAAGCACTAAACAAGTAAACTCCTCCAATACAAGGCGTACTCTACTAAAAGCAGAATGATATTTCCCCAAAACGGAAGAATTATTCTTTAAAAAAGAGTACAAGTCTTTTCAGAATGTTGCAACGAGCAGTGGTATGGGGGCATATGGCTACATTAATAAAAGCAATGCTTAAACAACATACCACTAGCTCAATGCAATATCACACAAAGTAAACAAAGAAACTTGTGCAAAAACAAGGAATAAATGCATTCACACATATATTGACAAGAAATTGTACAAGTAAAAAGAATCGTTTTATTCCATACTATGAAATTTTTGTACATGTGCAGGTTTCAACAAGCGGGGGCCGGTACCCGCACAGTCTCCGGTCAATACATGCAAAAAGCAAAAAAGCAAAACAATAAGCCTAAAGTCCAGCTCATTACTCCTTCTTCCCGCCGCCTTTAGAACTCTTGCCCAACTTAATGATTAATTTTTGAATCCGGCGTGGACGGGTCGGGGAAGAAGGTGAAGGAGGTGTGGTCGGATCTTCTTCCACTTTTTCTTCACCAGCAAAAGCGCTTTTCTTCTTCTTCTTCGTAATTGCGCGCTTCCCCTTCTTCTTTGAAGAAGACTCACTGCCCGGGGTAAATAGCTCAGATAGCTTTGTGTCATCATCACAAGGCTCCGGAGTCTTCTCATCTCCTCCAAGTTCCTCAGCCTTCTGCTCTTGCGAAGCGGGTAGATCATCCAAGCCTCGAAGGGCTTCTATTTGTTCTTCCTGCGATCCCGGCAGAGAAGCAGGAGTGACTTGAAGGGATGGAGGAGGAACAGCTGGAAGAGGAGAAGTTTGTGCAGCGCTTGGTACTTCCGCTACAGAAGAAAAGAAGTTAAAATCAGTATTCTCCGAAAAAAGAGAAGATATTGGCTCATCAGGACTTAAGTAATAAGAAAGAAACTCATCGAGCTAAGGTGAAGCAAACAAGTAATCCGCTTGACCTAGTTCAACGTTGAAGTTACCTGGAGAAGTTGGCTTATGATGTCAATCTCATAGGCTTGTGCTTCAGCGTGTTCTTCGCCTTCGTCTCCGCCCTGTGCAATTAAGTTATCGGTTTTGACTTTAGCAGGAAGCGGGGAATGGGAACTGGAACCTATGATATCAACTTCAGCTGATACCGAAGTATGGACAGGGGCAGTTGGAGGTACTTCCTGTCCTGGATGCTCTTCTCCCGCCGCTTCAGCTCGCGCCATAGCAAGTTTCTCTTTTCCTTTGGCAAGAGCTGCACGGGCCTCGTCATCTAAATAACATGCTTTAAGGTCCGCTTCAGCATAACCGGCACCTCCTAGCATGTCAATTACCGCTTCCCATACTTCGGCCAAAGTGATTTCGTATGTCGGTCCCAAAAATGAGAGGCTCCCGTGCCCTAAGATGCTATGGATGTAGAAATCAAATAGAGTAGAGCTAATTTTGGCCTTCGTTGCCTCGTGCGATTGCTCAGCTGCTTCTTTTCCGGCGATGGCTGCTTCTTTTCCGGCAACTGCCTCATCCCGCTCTTTTTCAACTTTAAGAAGTCGAGCTTTTAACCTTTCAATATCCATGTCTTGGGAGCTAGTTTTTTCTCGCAACCGAGCAACATCAGTGCGGTAGCTCTCAACAATTTTCTCCTGCGCCTCATATCTAGCCTCAGCGTCTCGTTGACTAGCATGAGCATCCCGTACTTGCTTTTGAAGTACCTCTTCCTTTTGAGTAAAAGAGGTGGAAGAGGTAGCAAGATCTTCCTTGAGTCTCTTAACTTCAGACTCAAGTCTCGCGTTATCATCAGCGATGCTCGTCATTTTTGCATCGTGTTGCTTAAGAACTTTCTTCCATTCCGAATAATCGTTTTCCATGGTTAACATGGCTTCGAGATTCATATGATTAACCCTTTGAAGCTCGTCAACCAGTTTTTGCCATCCAGACATTCTCTCGATGTCAAGCTTCACAGCATCGAGATTCCTTAGCTTGGCCTGCTTATCGATGGGAACCAAATCCAAGTCAAAGCGCACTCCTTTTAAACACCAATTTGGGAATCGGCTTTGAAGTGTAGGTGGAGCATCCCTGACTTGATACTGAGGCCTGTTAATAATCGTCTGAATGTCAGTTTTCTGAAGAGCAGGAGAACCGGAGGGAATGTCAAGAGAGGTAGGAGCAATGGTCTTTCAGAAATTGCAGACGCCGGTTTTTCACTAAGTTTGGCCCGTTTGCTCGGATCTTCAACAACATGACCTTTTCCTTTGACATCATAAGATTTTCTTTTATGGGAGTCATCATCCCTTCTTCTTTGCCACTCCTCATAAGTTTGTCTTTCATGAGCTTTTCTGGCAGCTCTTTCCTCATCGGTTTCCCTCGGGGCAGGGAGATAGCGCCTATAATCATAAGTGTCACGGCTTCCATGGCGCTGGAAATTTTCATAGTACGAACCACTTCGCCCCATTGAAGAATCTGAAAATGAAAAAGAGACAAGTCTTAAAAATCTTCGAAGTAAAGAAACTAAGTGCATATAATCGCAAAAATTTTTAAGTGTGTGTGGCGTGTAGACTATGCACGTCGAAGTACAAACCACTCTTCGGCTTGGGAGTACTGTCGGTTTTTGCAGCCGGCATTAACTCTTGGGTTGACGGAGTTTGTTGCAAGGCGAATGTCACCCCAGTTGCTGGAGAAATAACTCTAGCAGTGGTGATGTCATCTTTAAAGAGCTCCTGTGAAGTCACCACAAGATCGCTCAGTCCAGCGAAAATGTCATCTTTTTCAACTCCTTCATCATCAGCTTTCCCGGAGTGTTGAGGAGGTTCCTCTTCTTCAATTACTGGGGAAAGTGTAAGTCTGCTAGATGATCCCGCAATATCAACGGAAGTAGAACACTTCACCAACGAAAATCCTACAGTAGTTTCCTTCGATGCTACTTCCTCGGTAGAAACGGGGGCAACTAGTGTTTCAGTCTCGGAACTAGAGACTTCGTGAATCTGAGTAGATCGGGAGGGGTGTAAAAGTCCGAACTGGTGCAGAAACTCGTCTTTCATCAAAAATCTAATGCTTCTCTCTTCAGCAGCCACAGCACTTAACGTTTCGAAGGTTGGCTTGTGGCTGGGATCTCTAAGCGGGGGAGGAAGTGCTACAAAAAGTAAAGGGGGAAGTTCAGTGCTTAACAATTCAAGTTTCAAAAAATTCAGAGAAATGAAGTGAGCGGAAATAAGCAATTTTACTTCCGATTCTCCAGACGGCATAGAACCCTGGGGGGCAGCGAACGAAGAAAAATTGGCCTAAAAATCCGTGTACACTCTCAGGCAAGTCTAGAATCAGTCTCCGGTTCCGCGTGCCCCTCACAAGTATAATAGAAGGATGGTCTTTATTCTTTGCGAATGTGCACAAGTAGCAGATCTCTTCAAAACTTGGAAGACGATCGAGCGTCCTCCTGAACAGCACACACAACCCCATCAAGATGGCATAACCATTGGGGTGTAGCTGGAAGGGAGAGATAGTCAATCGAAGAAGAAGCTGTCGAAGAAAATCATTAAAGGGAGGAATAGCTCCACTTAAGCACATCTGACGATTAACTGCAATAAAGCCATGAGGTGGCCTATCAGCAGTATCGTTTATCCCTGGAAGCTGGGCATCTGCTTCAGCAATGCCAAACTGAATGCATAACTGATTGAAGACTCTGTGTTTCAATGTGGTCGAAGTTCTTTCCGGAGGATCAACCAACGGGTTAGCAATTGGAAAAAACTCCCCAGCTTGTCCTGTTTCTTCTTGTTGGGAAGTCATTCTACACAAGGAACTGGATATTCAAATATGAAGGTGCACGTTTCCTAAAAGTGTGAAGTGTTGTGCAAAACTAGTAAAATAACAAGCAGATATAACTGAAATCAAAGTAATTGACATTTGATAATTATAAAGTTTCAAGGCTTGTTATTTCAAGTCCAAGTACAGTGTTGATGCAAGCAAATCAGTTTTAGTTGATCATTTAAGCTTTGCTTTAATACTTCACTTGAACTTGTTAATTCATAGCATTTCATTCACATAGTTCATTTAAGTTGATTATTCTTTATCGACTAATCTGTCATTCGATGTGGGCAGTCAATGGCAGTATATTCGCCCTAGTTTTCTGCATATGTTGTATTTAACAGGTTGTTAGCTTAAAAAGTTAGTATAATCTGTAAAGAAGATCAACAGTTCAAAGTCCAAGCAGTTCAATCAAGTCCTTTCAGAATTTTACAAGTGTTCCAATTTTGTTCATCTCTTAGGTCGTTCAGCGACCTAGCTTAGGCCGGATTTTCCTTAAGTCGCACTGTGCAAGTCAAAGAGTTCAAGGCTTCAGATCAAGATAATGCAAATTTGTCAAAGTCCTAACTCGGTCGTGACCTAAAGCCTATGCCGCAAAAATTTAGGTCGTTAATTTGTTAAGTCGCTCTCTGCAGTCATTCAAGAAAGTTAGGTCGTTAATTTGCTAAGTCGTTCTACTTGGAATTCATGTGCAAATTTATTAAGTCCTAGGTCGTTTGACTCCCAGCGTGACCTAAAAGTTAAGTCGCAGATTCGAAGGATCCTTAGGTCGCGAGAATTTGTTAGGTCGGTTGGTTCGTTAGGTCGGCCAGGTTTCTTAGATCGCGAAGGTTCTTAAGTCGCTCAGATCTACTAAATCCCTAACTTCCTCTCCACGCAATAGCTCACCATCTCGTTAAACTGTGACCCGATAACCCGTTATCATCTACACAATGAAATCCACCACTCTCTCAGTGGAATCTGTTATCTCTCCACACCATCAATCGCCCAAGACGGATTCGAATCATCTCAGATCCATCGTAAATCCAACACATAGCTGAGCTCTCGTGAATCATGACAACATAGCTAATGGCGATTGGAAATCAATTGCAACATGGCTCGAGAGTGTAACGCGACATATGAAGTCGAATTGGGGTCAGAGGATGGGGATTCACGATTTAGTGGCGATCATGGTTGGATAAAGATTGAATTCACTTACACAATATGATAGCAAGGATGAATCGTCAACTGATTAACTCAAATTCGCCTTTGAAATCACGAGACTTTGTTAATGGCAGAGCGGAAAATCGGAACAGTTAAGTAGAGGAAAAGTAGCGACCTATAACAGTTTATATGGGGCTGAGAGAAGAAGGCGAATGGGCACGCGAGCTAACACATGTTTTAGGTCGCTCACGACCTAGCAGAGTTAGATCGAAGCACACGACCTATGACATAGGCATGTACTTCGAGGGGCAAGTGTAAACTCCTCTTTTTGAAGTGACCTAAAACACTAACAACCCAGCGACCTAACTCCTGAAAGAGGCTAGCGATCTAAAGGCCAGAACGACCTAACGACCTAAAGGTTATCACGACTTAGCGACCTAACATCACAAACCTACCTAACGACCTAAAGCTTCAGCGACCTAAACTACCCAAAGGTTCCAGCGATCTAACGACCTAACGAGGTAAGAGGGGAGCGACCTACCGACTTGAGAAGCTTACGACCTAAGGGTTCCTACGACTTAGCGACTTAATGGACTAAGCAACATAGCAAGTTAACGACGCTACATTGGATATCCCAGCATTACTAAGTCGCCAAAAACTCCCATAGGTCGCTCACGACCTACTAACTTGTTCAGACGAAGACCAAGTGTTGTTGAGATATGTCAGCTTATATCCCATAGGTCGTTGCCGACCTACGACTTACCTAAGGTCATCCACGACCTATGACTTGTCGATATGTTCAGGTGATCAAATGCATCCTGTTAAGCCATAAACTGTGCCCACTAGGTCGCCCACGACCTACGACCTATCCATAGGTCGCTCACGACCTACGACCTAACTCCGAATTCTCCCTATAAATAACCCACCTACTCCAACTTGAAGGGGGGCTTTTGGCTCATTTTCTGGAAGGCCGATACTTTGCTGTTTTCTCAGCTCATCCAACACTTCAAGCACTCCAAACACCGAAGACGCTTCAAAGAACTTCAAGAGGAGATCAAACACATTCAACATGAATTCGAAAGAGTCTTCTACATCGAAGTTCTAGCTACTCGTCTAAAGTTTGTTGTAATCAAAGTGTATTGTAAAGAATTATAACTGAATCATCAATAAAGAAGATAAAGTGGACGTAGGCTTGATTTCTAGCCGAACCACTATAAAACTGCTGTCTCTTTACTTTTCTGATGTTTTCTGCTTATTTCTAGTTCCCGTACCAACGGGTGGTGCTTTCACATTACTAATACTCACACCGGGGTGTTAGCGTCAATTTTTACGTTAACAGACCCAATTCGATCTGTCCATTCGTTCTTATCCATCTCTGTCTATATAAATAGATTTTTCCTGAAACCCTAGCTGTCTTTTATTTTATTTCTGTATGTACTTCTTATCTGCTCCTTCCTCCTTCCCAATGGCATACAACCCAAACCCTAAATTCCAAATTCGAAATCAAATCGAAAATTCAAACTCCTCTAACCCTATCGAATTATAAATCATCGCGAAGCTCTCGACGAACATAACCTACATCTGCAGTTCGTTTTTGCAATTGAGTCTCGGTATGGCTAGAATTTAGCAATCTTTCTCGGCCATCTGTTGCTAGGGTTTTGATCTAACAGCGGATCGTCGACCAATCAACGATCGAAGGGCACCGGCAGGTAGAGGAGGTCAAGCAGCGTTCATCTATGGTCTCAAATCATCACCAACATGCTCATATTAACCAGAAGTTGTGGAGGAAGTGGCACGGCGGTGGACCCATAGGGGGTGGCCGGAGGTCGCGCGGAACCAGACGTGGGTGCAGCAGGCTACGACGGTTCTGATGGTGGTGTCTGATCATGGCATAGTGGCCTCTAGGTGGTGGCAAGGCAAGTCAAGAGTAGCGGCTGTAGGCGATTCTAGGGTTCACGTTAATGTAGCGTAAGGTGATACATTATTTACAATATTGCCCCTTGATTTATTTTAATTAAATTTTAAAATTTTAAATCTTCTAACTTGTATAACTTTTACATACGAATTCCGATTAATGTGTGGTTTCTTTCATTGGGATAGTATCGAAATTCCAAACGACTTGGAACTTGTTTGGTTAGATTTGGAGATTGTTCAAATTTTGGGCTTTATTCGGATTTTTAAATCGGCGATAAATCAAAGATGAGTGATTTAACCCACTCACGAAATACCAAACCTTCTTATGTTAGTTGAATTAAATTTATTAATTGATAAAAAATTTATTGATTCCTATTTGGTAATTTAAATTGTCATTTAAATTTAATTTGAATTAAATTGCCTTTTATATTAATATTGAATTTAAATTGTTAGTTAAATACCTGATAATGATAACCAGTTAATTATTGTGATTTATTGGCTGATTTGGAGGTTGATTGTGATGGATGTCTATTTGCTGACATTTTGGATGATTGGATGTTTATATCCATGTTAATCACTATGGGTTGAAATGATACATACCCGAATGATCTTATAGATTAGGGAAAGTCGTTATGGGTTGAAATGATAAACCCAAGCGATTTTATTGATTTGGAAATTATTGATTCGGGATACGGGTTGAAATGATATATACCCGTGAAATTTAACTATTTTGGGTTGAAATGATACATACCCAATCACTTGACCATATGGTAGAAAATTATATAAGGACACCGTTGGTCGGTTTTAAACTATTTTCTAAATGGTAAAGTATGTTTGATTTATAAATTTGATTTTTAAATTATTGTAATGATTTTATTTAAAATTTAAATTTGGAAAATAATTTATTGTATATGTTTTAAAGTTTCAAATTATAAGATAATATATGGTTAAATGTAATTTTAAGTTTTTAACTAATAATTTTATTTAGTTTTAAATATATAATTTAAATAGCTTAAAATTTTAATTTAATAAAATATTTAATATAGTTTTAATATATATATATTTTAAATTTAATCTAAATAATAAATATAGTTTTGATTTAAGATAATAAATATAGACTTTCATAATAACTTTAATAGATAAAAGATTTTAGTAAGAGATTTAGAATTTTGTAAAGGTTTTGTAAGGATTTTATAAAAGATTTTTATAAAGAATTTTATAATGGTTTTATAAAGGAGTTATAAAGGTTTTAAAGGATTTTACAAAGGGTTTTATAAAAGAACTTGTATAAAGGGATCTGGAAGCATTTGAAGGAATTTGCGTAGAAGTTTATGAAAAGGGGAAGAGTTGTAAACTGTTTGGAATTAATAAATATCTTTATAAATGGTTTAAAGCATATAAATAGTTTATAAATGGTTTAAGAGAGATTTATAAATTATTTTCAAAATTGATTAAAAGAAATCTTCCTCGGCATTTATGAATATATTTATACTTTTGGAATAAGTATACTGATATCTTGATATTTATACTATTTTCTGGAGTTTTTTATAAAAATGTTTATAAAATGACAACGGTGTGAAATAAGCGTCTGGTTGTTAAAGAGACCGAGATCGGATATTGGCATACTCTCTGCCAATTCCGAAACCACTTTAACAATTGTGCACGTGGTGGAGAATCCAAAACGAAGTAGGATGGTTTGGCGAATGCTATTGTACGAGGTAAGAAACGCAGCCCTGACCTTCGGGTCAACTTGATATGACTAAAACAGGAGCTATACCGAGCCAAGTGAGATCGCTCCTCCTATCGGAAACGCTTCTTCGATACCATATCCGTTACTTTGATTGATTGGTGGCCACGTTCGATTTGATTATGGGAGTGTGTTTCGAGGTGGGCGGTAATAGCTGCTATGCGTTACCACCAGTGCGGGAGTGCAAAATGGTAGAATCCCACCCTGGGCATTGCCTCACGTGCCTTGTCATATGCCTTATCGAGCCCACTATGATTTTGGTTTGTGTCGTACCTATGGAGTGCTCCCTGATAGCCCACCAATTTACGGTGGAGTTTACAGTACTGCATAGACTACGATGCCTATAAAATGTGTTAAGGGGGATATGGGTAATGCCTTAATGCTATTTTAATACTTTACTTTACTGATAGACACTACATATATAGCGTATATTACAACAGATAAATAGTTTAACGGATCCTTAGGAGATGGAAAATCCCAAAACATCTCTTAAGTTATTGCACGCACATTATACACTGGGTAGGAGATGTGAAATCCCGTAAACATCTCTGAAGATATTATACTCATATTTATTTGTTATTGATTTAACTTACATAAGATCTTTTAGTTCTGACTCGAGTGTTTTGTCTTTCATTACGCTCGGGTTAGCTTGAGCATTTCAGTGTTGAAGACTTTATTTCTGAAGGACGAAGATGGAATTTGATATATTATATTATTAGAAATTTTCCGCTGCATCATTATTGGTATGTTGAATTGTACTCTGATTGTTGTAAAATTGTGTAATCAAATGTATATTATAAAACAACTTCATGAACTGTTTATTTGAGTATTAAATTTTGTCATTCCACTGTGAGATTCTATGTTTTGTTTTTTCCTTCTTTTCTCTTATTTTCTTATTTACCACATTGACAATCCTTCCTTTTGAATGGTTTGAGTTGACATGTGTGGTTTATTGTTGATTCAAACCGTCCAAAAAGGTGGGTCATCACAGTTGGTATTAGAGCTTTGGTTTAGCGATAACCTTAGCTATGTGGGGTTTGACTCATTAGAGATAGGGTAGTAATACCCTAGAATGAGTTGTTTGAGCGTATATATATAAGGGAGCGTATTTGTTAGTGTTATAAAAATGTTTTTATATTTTGTTAATTTATTCTGTTTAGTATTTATAAATTCTGGTCGGAACATGGGAAGCCATGGCATCGATAGGGATTTCTAAACACTTATAGGGCAGACCGACACAATATTATTTTGAAATATAGGTAACTGAAATAATTTTACCTAGTATTATATTTTGTATATAAAAGTATAATTTTTATAAAGGGATATAGTTGTATGTGATATGTTTGTTTGTTAGGAAGTGAAATTTTATAAATATTCGTTGCAAAATATGATTTATAAATAAAATGAATTTAATTGGAAATTTGAGAACTTAAGTTCCGAGGTTTTGAAATTGATTTTCAAAAGATTTTGGAAAGATAATATTAGTATTGTTTGGAAGTATTTTCGGATATAAATATTTTCAATATGATCTGAAAGAAATGTTTTAAAAGAATTTTTAAAAGGAAATAAGTTCTGTACTCCCCTCTTCTGTCGCTGGAAAATAATTTCAGTGATGATCGAGACATCATCGACGTTCATTTTCGAGTTCCAAAGTGGGAAGACCACTGTAGTAGCTTTGCTACACATTTGTCTTGATAAACAAATTTTAATTTTATTTTCTTAAGTATGATTTTATATATATAAAAGATACGAGTGTATGTATATATATATATATTATTTCAAGATGATTTGAAATGGAACCCGATATTTAGTTCTTAAGTTTCTATAAATTAGGGGTTTCAACTATTGTAATGAAATGAAATCTTAACTATTTTAATTGCTGGAAACTTCTAAAATGAAAAATAAGAAATTAGAAGCTAAGTGCTTAACGAAACTGTAAAGAAATTGGAGATTTATCACTGGTAAATTAAAGGGTAATGAAATTTAGAAGATGTAAATTATTGAATATTTTGCTAACTAAAATGAATAAGATAAATTTATATCACACTCAATTACATTCTAAATAAATATATAAAACTTACCAGAAATGGTTAAAAGTTGAAATGTTAATATGAATATGTAATAGAATTTTTTTAAAGTAAAACTTAAGTAATGGAGTTATGTCCACAAATAAGAATTATGATGTATAAGAAATATTTTAAACATAAGTTAATATTTTGAAATGCTAGTAATTAAATTAAATAGAAAAAAATGAATATTGTTTAAGTAAATGATTACAAACTCAAGAAATTGAATGAAATGATTCATTCATGAATATTAATATTAAAATGGATATCAATTTTATAAGTAAATAATAAATGTGAAATAAACTACAATGAAATGTACGTTATACTTTAATAATGGATTCATTGATGATTTCAAATATTGAATGGGAAATAAATTGTGTAAGTAATGAAAGGAAATTAATAAAAAAATTTATTGTATGAATGAATTAAAACAAATGGAAAGTAAATAATGATGTGAAGAGAAACCAATAGAATAAAATATGTAAATTGTGCCTAAATCATTTATTCGCATAACAGTTCTGATTAAGATTTGAATATAAGATTTGTAGTAATTCACACCATTTCGAATTAGGTTTTTTCGCTCGATTCTTGACGGCGAACAATTGATATGAATTTGAGGTTTCCTAGCATGGTTTATGGCTATGCAAGGGAAACGGAAATTTTGAATCAAGAAATCGGATCAGAGTCTGCACTAGAGTGGTCGGGTTAATAATACTTGTTCGAAAGTGGAATGTGGGTATTCAAGCAAGCGATTAGAATTGATATTGTGTGTAAAAGATTTATGTACGTCGTTGTAACAACCCGAAATTTAACCCGTAATAATCAACTGGGTCAATTTCCATATATAAAACGTCAGAAACCGAGCTAATATGCCCAAGTTATAAAATAAACAAAATAAGTAGAAATATATATATATATATATAGGCAGGTCGACCGGCCGGTCGACCTGGGCACCAAGGCGTTCGACCGCCTGGTCGACCCACCTAAGTTATTTACGAACGAACAAACGTTCATTCGTTCGAACGTTCCAGAGCCTATTGGTGGCGTATTTTGCATTCTTCTGACCAATCCGGTCCATCTATTTTTGCATCCGATGGCTCCTATTCAGCTTATGACGTGCTTGCATCCTATTCAATCCCCAAATCCAACAGCCCGAGATCCACTTCTACCCCTATAAATAGACCCCTAGACCTAACACTTTTTCTCATTCTAGGTTTTCTCCAATTGGTTTCACCTTTTTAGGAAGGACCCTAAATGGAATAATTTTTTCAAAGGAGAAAATTGTTATAAATTAAATTATTTTACAACTCCAAGTGGATCCGGGAAGACCAAAGGAAGAGCTTAGGACCGGAGGTGAGTGATTGTAATTATTTTAAGATTTCTTTAAGTAATTTAAAAAAAATGGGTTTCCAATAGTTATAGTTTTACTACGATTTTTGAAATAGCCTTTTCAGTAGTTTATTTACAGTTTTTAGAATTACTTTCAGTCTATTTCCTTTCAGCTATTCTTTTCAGTAATTTTAGTTTATTTCTATTAATTATAGCTTTTCCATTTATTTACAGTGTATTTGCAGTATTTTAGTTTATTTACAGTTATTTAATCTTCTTTCTAAGCTTTGGATTTTCTTCTATTTTCAGTTTTCTTTTATTCCTCCTTCTTCTTCGCGTATGGATTAGAATAGGATTAACGCAAATATTGATTAAATTGTAAGAAAACTGAAATAATGGAATATAAGATGTAAATTTCAAAGACTGTAATATAAATGGAATTGGACTGAAATTACACCTAATTATGACATTAATTGGACTGAATTACAAAGATTGGCCTAGTTATAACTTAAAATTATAACTAAAAAGAGTAAAAGATGAAAGAAGCTTATTTTCACACTTAAACCTTGGGTTAAGTAATAAGCATGATTATACCATAGGTTGTAATAAGAAATAAAACAGAATAAGGCTTATTTCAAGAATTAGGATAAATTAATAAGCAAAGATAGTATGGATAAATTGTAAAGGCTTATTTAAAATAATTTATCTAAGTTAATAAGAAAAGATGAAAGTAGGACATGTACCAAAGAGCATTCCCTATTAGGCAAAACGGTGGTCCCACATTAACCTGAAGTGAGACAAGGGCACGCTTATGCTAAGAATGGTAGTAATTGGTCAAATAGAAGTCCAAATCATGAGGGATTTGGATAAGGGATGCAACTAGATATTGTTTGGATGAAGGGCCAGTACCAATAGCATTTCCCTTATAGATTCTATGGACACACGGTGATCTCACGTTAGCCTGAAGTGGGATGAGGGGAACGCTTATGCTAGAGTTTGAGGTAATAAGAAGACCTAATAGATGGAGCAAAAGGTAGCATGGGCATGGTGGCAGTTACGCGTGCGACTTCCATTCTGGTGCTCAGTAGCTATGAGTTCCAAGCGCTTAGTATGGGTGTCTTTCGTAGACACCATTGCTTTCTGTATAGGGAGCTATATATCTCGTCCGGATTCACAGTGGGTGCTTTGTGCATCTTTCGTAGATACCATTGGCTGCTGTGTAGGGAGTTATATAGCATCTGGTCCACAGTAAGGTCTATGGAGTAGCAGGTCGATCAAAAAGGGTAGAATTAGGGCTACATCCTAATTACAGGATTAGGAATTCAGACTAATCAAAGCAGAAATCAAGGACAAGTGCAAGCAATCAAAGTTAACCTATCTTATAAATTGAGCAATATTTAATCATACTTATTTCCAGTTTATCTCTTTCCTATTTCATTTGTTATCCTTATTTATTCTAGAACTATTGTAGAGTCTATTACTTTTATCTTACTTAAAGACTCTAGTAATTACTATCATTCACCAGACTTTTAGTCTGACCCACTCCTCTATTTTCCCCTTTCTCCCCCCCTAATAGGCAATCAAGGGAGAAGTCATTAGATTGATGTTGCTTGGCGGTTTCTTGGAGGAGTTCTCTACTATGTATTTTTTTTATTTTCAACTTTTGTTCTTTCTATGTACTGGATTATTATGAGGGATATTATGTACTCTGATTTTTGAGACTATGAGTTTTTGTTTCATGAGACATACTGGATTTTTAGACATGTATGTGGTATTTGGTATTTGACTTATTTATGAAGCAATTATGAATCTTTCTTCTAACTAAGTTATTATTTTAAGTTTTCACTATTTTTATCTATATTTGTCTTGTGAATCTTAGTCTATGTTAGCTTTAGTTATACCTACAATGCACCATGCCTTTTAATGTGTCCTTTTGGGTATATAAAGGGTGTGGGGTGTTTTACTTGGTATCAGAGCCTAAGGTTACAGGATTCCTAAAAAAAATTCAAAAGTAAAGTATTTTTCAAAATAACTTGTTTTAAAAGTATTTTTCAGAAAAGAACTTTTAGAAATGATTTTTAAGTATAAAAGAATGCTTACAAAAATCCACTCATAAGTCCGGTTCAATCTCCCTTTGACTCTTTCCTAAACTATCTTTTCTTTTCTTAGAATGGCCGATGCCCCAAACTTTCCCGTGGGCATTCCAGTCCCAGCCTAGTTTCATAGGTATTTACAAGCCACGACTCCAGAGATGCACGGGCCTACGCCCAATCCTGCACCAATGGGCGGGAATCCCATCAACCCACCTGCCGCCATCAATTTCTATAATCTTTGTAAAGATTTTGAGAGTTTGGGCGGGAAGCCTTTTTCTAACAATGAGACTTTTGCGGAGGCGAGAGCATGGCTTAGGGACACAGAGAGGATTTTTGGTCTTTTGGGATTGGATGGTCAGCAGCGAGTTCAGCTAGCCGCTTGGCAGCTGAAGGAGGAGGCTTCTTATTGGTGGGAGGTGATGGAGTTGGTGGGAAGGAATATCACTTGGGATGGATTTCAGGAGCGATTTGATAGGAAGTATCTGCCTTAGGCAGAAGAGAGTGTTCAGTTGGAGAGGTTTATCAATTTGAAGCAAGGGAGTTTGTCTGTTAAGGAATATATCAATCAATTCAATGAGTTGTCGTGGTTTGGTATGGATTTGGTGAACACGTTGCACAAGAAAGCTATGAAGTTTGCGAAGGGATTGAATCAACCCCTTCAAGGGTTATTGTTGACTTATGTACCGATGGGAGCTAATTATAAGTCTTTGGTCGAGATGGCACTTATGTCAGATACAGTCAAGGAGGGAGAGTTTAAAAGGGAGGTTAAGTCAGAAGGTTCAAAGAAGAAGAGGTGGGAAAAGAATAAGAAAAAGAAGAAAGGTGATGGTCCTCAGAAGCATATTAAGAAGGGAGTAAAATGCCATAGTTGTGGGAATGTTGGACATATGGCCAAGGATTGTAGGAAGGATAAGGTGAAAGGTAAGTGCTATGTTTGTGGGAAGCCCGCTCATATGAGTAGGAGTTGTCCCTAAAGAGTTGGTCAGGAAGCGAGCATGCCAGTTGCACATATTCAGGTGTTAGACACAACACCTTCCAGTAGCATTCCAGTTAGAGGTAGGAAAGTCATAGTTGAAGGTTTGATTTCTATATCTGATTTTCCCATTCGAACTTTATTTGATTTTGGAGCATCACATTCTTTTATCTCTAGTTCTCTAGTAGATTATTTGCACTTGGACATATCATTAGTAGTAGACCCCATTATTGTTTCAAACTCCATAAGAGGATCGACACACTTATCTATGGTTTGTAGGGGTTTGAAAATCTTTATCCTGGGTGTAAAATTTGACTGCGACGCCTATGTTTTGGGATTCTCAGGGTATGGGATGATCTTAGGGATGGATTGGCTATCCACATATGGAGCTATCTTAAACTGCAAGAGGAGAGTTGTTAGACTTGAGATTTGCAGTGGTAGGACTCTAGAGGTATCTCTATTCCCACAAGGGTCGGTCATGTTGAGTTTTCTCTATTCCCACGATTCATTCACTACAACAAAAAGTGTCTTTTATAGCGGCATATAGCCGCTATTAATCACAACCATAGCGGTTTGATAAGCACTGTATATCGACATGTTATAAAAAACTGTTGAATATTTATAACACAAAATATGCCGCTATGGTTGAGCTTGGTTTTATAACGCAAATTCACCGCTATGGTACGTTAATTCAATAGCTCATTATAGCCGCTATAATATAGCTAAATCTCAACGGAACTGGAAATATTTATAACACCATTTTGCCGCTATAAAATATTTATTCAATAGCTCATTATAGCCGCTATAATACAGCTTTTTAGACAATGTGCATCAGTTCATGTTGTATCATAAAAGCCAGAATCTTTTTAGACAAAATATTTAATATTTCCTACTACTACTACTACACGAACACCAAAGTACAAAGACAATTAATGGTTACAATCCTGCTTTTGATTTACTACAAGAGATACGTAATCTAACAATATGCATGCATAAGATATTATATATAATAAAAAAGGCATAATCTTTTTAGACTATCCAATATCTCCTACCACACAAATACCAAAATGCAAATACAATTAATGTCATAATCCTATCATCACCATCATATGTCGTTTCTTCTTCTTTCAGAAATCCAAATTATGAAGAATAAAACAGGATTCAACAGCCTCAACGCAGCGCACGTGTCAACCTAGTCACATTTGACGGTTTAACTGGCTTCAGCAAGAAATCCTCTGCTCCCTCTTCCAAGCACCTGCATTCCATTTCCAAAATTTCAGAACACACACAACCTTTTAACATTTAACCCCTGAAATTTTATTAATTATAGCTTTGATCATACCGGTTGATGTTATTTGGAATGTTCTCAGAAGACACTATCACAACTGCAATTTTCCTAAGCTGAGATGAATTCTGCTCAACAATTAAACATCAATATTTATACAAAACATTACTATTATTGCATAATGCCACTAGCAATATCCGCTATTATATATAGAAGATTACACTGATAATCTTATTTTTGGCCTAAAGGCTCTTTCTCTTTTGGGTAATTATGTACAGTTGAGTTGTAAATATTTTAAAAAAATTTAATTGTAATATAAAAGAAAACATCTTGGTGGAACTTGTCCAAACCATTATTTGTGCAATGGTAAACATAAGATGATTGTAACTACTCCAAGTCTCCAAACCTATCTATCTTCATTTAACACAGGATACGTTATCTTAAATGATAATAACATTAACATACTGATTGACAATTATAATATAAAGGAAACTATAAACATTAACACACTTCTCGACCCAGTCTCCAAGACCTGTCGCGCACTCTCTTATAGCTAAGTTAAACTAAATCACAACGTAAACCAAAAGTAACTAACATGTATATATTTTATTAATGCTTTATCAAAACTCTATTACTTGTAACATCATCCTTTCATAAATCATCAATCAGAAACTAGCTTTTGACTGAATGATGTAAGATAAACCGAGCTGTGAACATTCTTTGAAGATAAACCGAGACTCTAGCTTCTCTACAAAATGATCATTCAATATATTTTTTCCAGCTGTAGTTGGTAAATGCTTGTGAGAAACTAATAATCCAACAACTGATATAAACAGGCATTGATGTAATAATGGAAGCATAAGATAAAATCTAGAAGCAAGATGAAGGGAATTTACCATAAAGCCAGAGTTGTTTTTTTCCAATTCGTTAGAATATATGAAAGGCTTTCTTTGTTGATTATTTCCAATTAATATACTTAGTTGCATCGCTGCACGCTTCAATAGGTTTTCCAAATCCTGGCCAAAATAAATTGTTAGGAATTCAAATGGCAAAACAAACCTACAACAAGAGATCAGTTTTCCAATTCATAAATTTTAACACATAATGCTCGAAATAACTGGAAAATAAGGCTTACCTTGCTATTTCTTGGTCTTACAAAACCATGGCATAATACATCTCGCATATCAGGCGTTAGCATTGCAATAGTTCCATCAAGTATTTCTTCTTCTTCATTAACACTTTTTTCTACCAAAATTGTTGGTTGCTCGTAAGATTTATTTTGAACTACAAGCAATTCATCTACAACAACATCATATGCAACCAGATAGTCATAAGCAGTAAAATCTCTTTAACTGCAACCAGCTATCTCATCTCTGTAAAGAAAATTATGGGATACTTACGTATCAGTGCTTATTCAATTAATTTGCTTTTGATAGCAATGGTGAATCTTAATAATGCTTTTAGCTTAAAAGATAAAAGGGAAGGTCTACCAATTCATTTTTTAATTTAAGCAATTTTTAAAATGGTATTTTACAATTTGATTCTGTAGAAAGTTGTATGTAGTGGTGCTAGTACACTTGGAAACTAGTATAGACAATAACCTGGTTAATTGTGAATTTCTCACTAAATTTTCGGACATAGTGACAATTGCATTTCCAATTAATTATAGCAATCATACACCCATTCTAATCAAGTTTTCCAAACAAGTTCAACATTGAAAAGGGTAGCCATTCGGATATGTAAAAAACCAGTATCATCATAAAGGATATTTAAACTATGTAGTAGAAGAACTAAAAGCAACAACATGAGAGGGTGCAACTCATAGGTTTCAATGCAAAAACATGGAACAAGAATAAAACCAAGTCAAATCCTATTTAAAAGCTTGAAGAAGGATTTAAATTGGAATTCATGCAAACTAGTGAAAATCCAGAAAATGATACTTTATATGACAACATGCTTCAACTTAATATGCAGCTCACGGAGCAACTGAAAAAGAAACATGAAGTTAACAAACAACAATTTAAGATACTATGACTACAATTTGGTGATACAAAGTTTTCTATGCAATGAAGTAAATGAGTAAACATAGAAACATAATTCAAGCACTACTAAAAACCAACAAGGAATATATTTAAGATAATAAGAGTCATCTCTTATTATTCCAATATATTTAATGGGGAGAAAACATTTAATTTTCCAACAATGCACACAGGAATGAAGATTAATGATGTGGGAAAAAAATTCTTATTTGTTGCAGTATTGTTGGAGTATTGTTGGAGGAGAGAAAATCTGCTTTGCTTTAAATTGATGATTCCAAAAGCCTAGGCACCGATGGATCCTTTACTATATTCTTTAGATTACATTGGGACCTAATTAGTAAGGAGCTCTACAATGTCATATCTGAAAATTTCCAAATTGGAAAAACAGTTATATACTCTACCATCAAAAAATGAACATGTGCTATAACATAGATTATAACAGTGGGAGGTTAGAGCTTATTAAAATAGTTATATACTCTACCATCAGTTACTAGATGAAGGTTTTTCCAAATGCTAAAAAACATTATTTCCCATATTGAATGCATTTAGGCAAATATCTTATGACAAGGAAGAAAACACCTTGTGAATTGGTATAGTTTGTAAAGCCAAAAATGAAGGAGGTTGGAGGCTCAGAAATCTAAATGATGCAGCTAACTTTCGTGGTTTACAAATCACTAGGAATTACTTAAATCAAAAAAGCATATGGACATAGTGGATGCAGCAAATATACTATAAAAGGTAGAATTTTTAGATAATTCAAGAAGACAACAGTGCATCATTTACATGAAAGTTACTGCTTAAAAGCAAGACCTTTATGTTATGGCATAGTCGATAAGAAAATTGACAATGGAAAAACAATAGTTTATGGTTCGACCCCTAGCTTAATGGAAACACATTGATCAGTACAGTTGGATGGCAATCAATGAGCTATTTTGGGAGATCGGAAAGGGAAGTGTCCGCACTCATCTCAGACTGTGAAGATTCAAGGAGTTAAGTATTCGGTCCAAAGCAATGAACATTCAACAAGTCCACAGTATGAAATACAATATTTATATCCTGTAAGATAAGACAAAGGTATAAGCAATCCTCCCTTCTTATCTTTAGGGTTCAAAGCGTTATTAAAGTCCCCAAATGCGATCCAAGGCAAGTGAATTGAAGAAGCATTTCGAATTAAGTTGCTCCGATGTTTCTCCCTTTCAGAATAAGAATTACTGGCATATATGAATGTGATTATACACTGAAAACCACTTGTATTGGTCATAACAGCTGTAAAATGTGATAACTTTTGTTTGAGATGTTTGCAGTCCAAATGTTAGCATCGATGATGACTAATACTTTGTTTTTGTGCCCATTTCATTATTATCAAAGTAAGACCAGTGCGAGGGGAAGTTGAACATAAATTTGTGGATGCTTGAGTTAGTTAATTTAGTCTCGTACAAGGCTATCATTTGCAGTCTACGAGATCGGAGAAATTTGATTACAGACTGCATTTTGCTATCTGTATTCAAACCTCTCGCATTCTATGCACATACACTCATTTTATATTAGTATAGCTCCTCGTTTGTCTTTTAGGAGGAGCTGTAGGAGAATTTTATTCTCATGCTTCTTCTTGTATTTCATATTTGTCACAAGCATTAAGGTACATTTTTTTGGAATATATTATAGTTTTCCTATTTCATCAATACGTTGAACCATTTCTTCTATAAACTACTGTTGATCATCTAGAATTTCCTATGCAAGGGTAAACTCTTTAGATTGATCTAAAGTTGTTTCATGATTAACAGTTACTTCAGGTTGTTCTTTGTTATATACAGTTGAATTTTGATTTCCAGCATTTGTAGTTGAAGGAGTTCTCTGCTAACTTGGTTGAGGAAGATCATTTCTCAGGTTCAGAGTGAAGTGTAGAAGATCCATCGTCTTTTGACGATAAACAGGAGAATCTATTAGAGATATCAAATTCAGTTTTTTCTTTACCTTTTGTATATTTTCATGTTCTGCTTTCCTGTTTCAGCATCTTCCATTTGATGATGTATATGTACATTAATTTCTTCCACTTGATTAAGAGGAGGGGTGGACTCCTCATGAGACAGATTTGATTTGTTACTTTGTCTTACTTGCGCATGCTCTGTTGCTTGAGATTTTGGTTTCTATGACTTTTGAAATGTGATACCATGGTTTTTGGTGCTGTGTATAAACATGCAACACTTGTCGCATGGTCTAGGTTTATATTCATAGGAAACATGAATGTCCATAGCTTCACCATCATGATTCAGACCATGTATTATAGAAGGGTATGTAAAACTATGTTCGATTTCAACAAATACAAACACTGATTGATTGCCATACTAAAGCAAGGATGACCATTCTTTAAACAACAATTCTAAGCAAAGGTTGACAAGTCAAGGCAAGCTAGGCAGTAGGGTGTGTGACTTTCAAAGAGGCGAACAATAAGAATGGACGAAAGCCAAAAGCAACATGCACATGAACAATATGCCAAGGCAGCAATATTGAAAAATATACATTAAACACTGCAAGCAAGAAATTATCAAGTTTTAGTAAACAACCAAGTGACATAGAAGCATTGATTTCATATCACTTAGTAACAGACAGATAACCACCTAATTTTAGAATTAGCCATCATTCAAATCACAAATTCTACAAAGCATGAAATTAGATTTTCAAAGATAGGTTGTGTGAGGATTAACTCACCTTGAATTCGTGAACTGATTTGCTAAAAGCTCCAATTCAACCTTGCACTTGAATTTCAGCCATTTCTATGATTTCACAAAGCCCTAGAATCCATGCTAATCCCTTATCAAGGAAGAGTATGAACAAAATAATAAGACAGGACATAGAAACGTAACCAAATCATAAAATCATAATCTAACGATAAAAAATATCTAAGATCATAACCAAACGATAATATCAAAATAAAACAGTTAATAAACATAACCTATAAATTTCTAACCTAGAAATCCGAGCAGACGTTTTAGGGTTCTAGACGAGAAATCCGAGCAGATGATTTAGGGTTCTGGATGACACATCGATTTCGGAAATGTTGAGAGTGGTGATCTAAGATCATAGATGGCAAGCTGGATTAAAGATCGGAGATGGTGAGAGATGAGCAATTAGGAGGGAGATGTAGCTGTTATTTTGTTTCAGGAGGAAGATGAGCTGAATAAGTGTTTTGAGAGGGAGACGAAAATATTGGGAGGGATATTTTTGTTTTGGGGGCCAAGCATTACGTGTTACTTGTATACACAAGAGAACAACTAAAGTAAAAAAAAGTAAAGAGTGAAGGGTAAACAATAACGCATTAGAATAATGCGTTATCAATTGGCGTTATTAATAACATACTTTCTTGTAGTGATTGTCATTAGAGTTACATTCGATTCCTATCGTCAGAGATTTTGCAGATGTCTTTGAGGAGGTTAGGGGACTGCCCCCTATAAGAGAGATTGATTTCAGGATTTATTTGACCGAGAATGCCAAGCCAGTAGCGTTACCTGTGAGGCACATGGCACCTAGGGAGAGGAAAGAATTGAGCAAGCAGATTCGTGAGCTTTTGAAGAAGGGATTCATAAGAAGGAGCATATCGGAGTGGGGAGCGTCAGTCGTCTTCGCCACTATGGCAGATGGTTCTCTCCGACTTTGCGTGGATTGTAGAGAATTAAATAAGCTCACCAAGAAGAACCGATATCCACTCCCTAGGATTGATGATCCTTTTGACTAGTTGGTAGGTTCTTCGGTTTTCTCTCAGCTTGATTTAGCCACGGGATTTCATCAGCTTAGAGTCTTTGATGACATCATAGATAAGACTGCATTTAGGACACCAGACGGGTTTTTCGAGTGGTTGGTTATGCCTTTTGGGCTAACCAATGCTCTTGCCTATTTCGTTGATTTGATGAGCCACGTCTTTAGAGATGTTTCAAATAAGTTTGTGGTGGTATTCGTGGATGATATCTTGGTATTTTCCAAGAATATGGAGGAGCATGCTGTTCATTTGGAAGAAGTTTTTAGCACACTTCATAGTCTTCATTTGAGAGTTAAGTTTTCGAAGTGTCATTTTTGGAGAGAGGAAGTTCGTTTCTTGGGGCACGTAGTCTCGAAGGAAGGTTTGGCTGTTGACCCCGCCAAGGTTATTGCAGTGCAAGATTGGAAGGCCCCCAAGAATGTTACCGAGGTTAGGAGCATTCTAGGATTGGCTGGCTACTATAGCAAGTTCATTAGAGACTTTGCCAAGATTTCGGCACCACTCACGCGCTTTACTAAGAAGAATAAAGCTTTCATGTGGGACGTGGATTGTGAGGATTCCTTCACGAAGCTTAAGAGAGCCCTTACTAGTGCACCAGTGTTAGTTTTACCCGATGGAGCTAAGCCTTTCACTGTATACACTGATGCATGTGGAATGGGTCTAGGAGCGGTGTTGATGCAAGAAGGGAGGGTAGTGTGTTATGGTAGTAGGCAATTGAGGACGCATGAGAAGAACTACCCTACCCGTGATTTGGAGTTGGCTGCCATAGTTTTTGCACTTAAGTCATGGAGGCACTATTTGCTTGGAGAGAGGTTTGAGCTTTTTATAGACCACAAGTCATTAAAGTACCTATTCTCGCAAAAGTACTTGAACTTGAGGCAACAGAGGTGGATGGAGTTTTTAGCCTTGTATGATTTTGAGATAGCTTATCCCCCTGGCAAGAGTAATGTGGTTGCAGATGCATTGAGTAGAAAGAAAGCAACCCTTAGTCCTTTGTTCGTAGAGTGGAGGAGCTTGGAGTTTATTTCTACTTTTGATTTTAAGCCCCCTACATACATTACTTCCGGATTGTTAGCGACATTAGAGGTGAGGCCTACCCTTATGGATCGGATTGGCTCGAGGCAGCGGGAGAATTCGGAGCTCATGGACATTATGGATAGGATTAGCCGAGGAGAGGTCTCTAGGCATCTCCAACGTTATTCCATAGATAACAGAGGTGGCTTAGGAGAGATGGGGCTTTGTGTTCCACGCACCAGTGACTTGTTGAGAGTAGTTATGGAAGAGACGCACCATTCCTGTATGACTATTCATCCGGGTGGTGACAGTATGTATCGAGATATGAAGAGGATGTTCTATTAGGGTAGCATGAAGAAGGACGTGGCGGAATTTGTAGCTAAGTGTCTCATATGCCAAAGGGTAAAAGTAGAGCAGCAGAAGCCCGGTGGATTACTTTAGCCCTTAGATGTGTCGGAGTGGAAGTGGGATAGTATTTCTATGGATTTCATTGATGGTTTACCCCGTTCTAGGAAGGGGAACACTAGCATTTGGGTGATTGTTGATAGATTGACCAAGAATGCTCACTTCAAGTTAAGAGTAAGTGTACGGCTTCATATTTGGCATCCTTGTATATTCGAGAGATAGTCCGTCTACACGGAGTTCCTTCTAGCGTTGTTAGTGATAGAGATCCCATTTTCACTAGTCAGTTATGGAGAAGCTTACAGGAGGCGCTAGGGATGCAACTTAGGTTGAGTACGGCCTATCACCCCCAGACAGATGGCCAAACGAAGAGGATCAATAGGGTGCTTGAGGACTTGTTGCGGATGTGCATTTTGGACTTTGGAGGAACTTGGGAGGAGCATCTTCAGTTGGTTGAGTTTGGGTACAATAATAGTTACCAAACAAGTATAGGAAGGGCACCATTTGAGGCTTATATGGGAGACCTTGCAAGTCCCCATCATGTTGGGTAGAGTCTACGGAGAAGTTATTACTTAGACTCGATATGGTTAGGGAGACCTCTGAGAGGGTGGATTTGATTCGGCGAAGGATGAAGATGGCCCAAGACAGATAGAAGTCGTATGCGGACAAGCGGAGGAGAGACTTAGAGTTTAAGGTTGGAGACTTAGTTTTCATCAAAGTATCCCCACTTAGGAAGGTGGTAAGGTTCGGATCAAATGGAAAGTTAGCCCCTAGATTTGTATGACCATTTCCTATCACACAGAGAGTTGGGAAGATGGCTTACCGAGTAAGGCTACCTGATAGGCTCGTAGGAGTGCACGACGTTTTCCATGTTTCGCACTTGCGAAAGTGCTTACATGACTCGGGGGAGGTTGTAGAGCCTAATCAGTTAGAGGAGGTGGAGGTAGAAAAGGAAGCTTCTGTTCGGCGTATCCCCATGAAGATTGTTGGAAGAGACATCAAGCGACTAAGTAATAAGGATATTCCATTGGAGAAGGTGCAATGGGGAGATGATGTTGTAGACACCACTTGGGAAGCAGAAGATAAGATTCATACTTCCTATCCTCATCTTTTTGATAGTAAGTTTTAGAATTCCTTTTTCAATCTTTAAATTTAGATAGGTTCTTTCCTTTATTATCCTTTGGATGGGTAGAACTTAGGATTTAACCTATGGATGGTAGGATTTGATGTAAACATGTTAATAGAACATGTTATGAATGATGTATGCTAGTGATTGCAAGTGTTTGCTAGTGGATGCTATGGACGCATATAGGTACACTAGGCACAATTATTCTTTAGGGATTGGCCTAACTAGGACACTAGAGCATATGCATATGGATGTGTGCACATTTTTATTTTATTGTCATGGTTGCTATAAATGGATGTTTATCACATGATTGTTGCATATGGATGATGTTTGTAGCATGCATATAGAATTATCAGTTATCATTAGGAAATTTTTGCATTCATTTGGATACATGGCATGGACATGATTTCATAAAAGGAGGTCAACTGAATCAGTGGACCGCCTAATCTTTTGCATTAGTTAGGGATAATTACACTACACTAATTGCATAAGTATCATAAATCGCATTAGAAAAACATAAGGACAATGGATGAATGGTTGATGATTGAGTAATTGGTTGTAGAATTGGATGAAAACATTTAGTACATTCTTTTATCCTTAGAGATTTCGGGGACGAAATCCCTTAAGGAGGGAAGAATGTAACAAGCCGAAATTTAACCCGTAATAATTAATTCGTTAATTAACTAAATAATAAAATAACTTTATGAAATTATCAGAATTGAGCCATGGGAATTGCACCATTGTGTCCGTGGTAATTTTCTAGTAAATTTCCATATATAGAACGTCAGAAACCGAGCTAATATGACCAAGTTATAAAATAAACAAAATAAGCAGAATATATACATATATAGGCAGATCGACCGGCCAGTCGACCCGCCTCTGTTATTTACGAACGAACGAACGTTCGTTTGTTCAAATGTTCCAGAGCCTATTGGTGACGTGTTTTGCATTCTTCTGACCAATCCGGTCCATCTATTTTTACATCCGATGGCTCCTATTCAGCCTATGACGTGGTTGCATCCTATTCAATCATCAAATCCATCGATTCGAGATCCACTTCTACCCCTATAAATAGACCCCTAGATATAACACTTTTTCTCATTCTAGGTTTTCTCCAATTGGGTTCACCTTTCTAGGAAGGACCCTAAACAAAATAATTTTTCCAAAGGAGAAAATCTGTGACGCCCCACCTCTATACCCGCGCTAGCCAAGAACACTACGGTGTAATGTTGTCAACTAGCACGGAGAATAAGACTGTTGAGGAGCGACCATCCGTGTAATTGCTTTGTGCGAGCACCGATATGTCAGATAGTAAAACATGCATTTCATTTCAGGAGGAAATCCGACATACCGATACAAACTCAAAGCTACTACACAGTGGCTATAATAGTTTAGGACAATAGATATAAAAATAACACAGATAACATAAATGCGGAATACAGATGGAACAAAAGGTCTCATATATATATAATGACTGATGTCAGTTACAATACATTTGACACGGTACATATGATACAACTACAACTGTCGGCTCTGGAAGTTATATACACAAATACATTATCAACTAATGTACATGAATACACATCATCCTATACAATGACACGACTTCTACAAAACGACGAAGACTACTTCAGAAGATATAAAAAGTCTTCATATCCCGAACAGCAACTCAAAACAAGAAATCTACAACCTGAAATAACTCGGGTCTGACCCGAGTATTAAATTCAAAAGAAAATAATACACGGGTCAGTCTAATTCAAACTCAGTTATTAGTGCATAGCAGCAATATGAACATGTAACAGTGAAACCCAAGTCTGATGGTCGGAAAGTAAACAGACTCAAAAGATATCACAAGAGATACAAGTGAAGCTACAACATATGCATCAACAAGCATAGGAAAATGTGCAGTGAAAATCACAAAGGCTACAGCATCAATGTAAACTTAGGCAAAGCATAGGAACATGAACAGCTAAAGACAGCAACAAGAAAGGGCAGACATGACTACGCATCAGTTCACCCAAGTCCAAGTGAAAGCAAGACAAGTCGAAATTACAAAGTGAACCAGTGCTTAGTTCGAACAAATACGTCAACATTATAAGAATCAGTGCTAAGGCCGAAGCCATCAAATAATGTACAACCAACCGGAATGGTGGACAGATCCATCAGGTATGCAATGTGCAGACTACAAAAATGATCAAAGCAAGCACTGAAGGATAGATGGCCAGAGCCAAAGTTTACAATGAAATCAGAATGCAAAATGGAGACGACAGAGACCAGAGACAAGCATACATGAAGGCCACATACTTGAAACAGTGGTAGCTACACAGAGCTCAGTGCAACTGAATGGAATGCAATTACAAGATGCAAACAGATGCATGCCACTATGATTACAACTAACCAAGATAAGATGATATGTACTAACAAATGAAGTACTGAAACAACACTAGTTAATGCACAAACTACATGAAAATGCAACTCAGGTCAAGCTAGAGTGATATATGTAACAATGACTTAAGAAGCATACAGATCATCAGAATACAGTGGGTACAGGTGAAACAATGATGCAGACCAAAAGGCAAAGACTCAAGTATATGGATGCAAAACAAATCAACTAGATGATAGTGTAACAGTGCACCATCTAGACCAGGGACAAGAAATAGTTTTGTAACCAGACAAATCTTCAAACTGAAACAAGTCAAAACTGTCTCAGAAATCAAAACATAAACCAGAGTGGAACTGGACCCCAAAAGAATCCAGATTAAATACAAGTGCTAGACCAAGCTGCTACAAAATACACATATGCAGACTCGACTATAAGAGCATATGTAGGCAACTCGACTAACAAACTAAACCATAATAACATCAAAGTCCAGGTCTGTCCAAACATCAAAGACCAGTGATGAAAATAGTGAACCAAAAGCAACACAACTACACTAAGGTTCAAGTGATATCAAAACTCAGTGCAACAGGGAGTATGCAACATGACAAGTGCTTAGTGATCGAACATGGAAACAACAGTTAATGGCTGAGGTTATGAAACAACAAATAAAATCGAACAAGGATAAATATACTACCAGAGGCAGTAAAGAGTATAGTCAAAACCAATAAGGTCGACACCATTCTCTTAATAAATTAGAGTATCGAAGCATAGTTCAATAAAATCTCAAGCCAAGGAAATCAAACATCTGAAGTATGAAATAGATGTGCGTAAACTCACAGTGAAGAGGATAGCAATGTCGACGAGTATGATACCAAAAAACTGTCAAAGCCGAGTATATCATATTGTGGTAGCCAAGCAAAGTCAGAAGAAATCAAATATACGCATATGGAAAAGGTCAGAATTCATCGCAATCATCCAAACAATATCGAACAGCCAAAGACGAATTCAACATAGAATATACGAACGAGAAAACAGGATTTCGAACCCATATAAACTCAAACCCAAAAACACGCACTGGAGAATTGAATTAGATGTGAGTACAAGTTTACTCACCATTTCTCGACGAGGCAGCTGAACGCAACCCATCTCTCGCTCGAGCAAGTCAACGTCACGGTACACAGAATCGAACGAAGCCCTAATTGAAAGGAGGAACGGTCGAGAAGAACAGGTAGCCGCCATTTTCAATTTTCTTTTCGATTTAGGATTGAAACGCAAATGAATGAAAATGGGAATGGGGACGGGTTGTCTTTGATGAATACGGCACCAAGAAAGAATGGATCAAGATGATTTGTAAAGCACACAACCCCTTTTAAACAAAATTTTATCCCTGAATTTCAATTCGATTAAAATGCCAGTAGCCATTAGCAACCAGATTAAATCGTCAAGAGACGATAATTAAATGGGTACGAAATGCCGGGTTGTTACAGACTCCCCTCCTTAAAGAAATTGCGTCCTCGCAATCCTAAGGGATAAGTGGGAAAAAGGTAACAACCATAAGAACCTAACGTCACAAAATGAAGAAATTTGAGATAGGAAGTTCACCATATAGGGAATGAAAGAGTAAGCTTGAACGTGTTTGACAAACATTAAGTTCCTTATGAGAAATAAATATTCCCAAAATTTATGATCAGGGTAGAGAACAATTTCTCACCCAGAAGTAATAATGCCAAATCAATAGCCACGAGCACCAGATCATGAGTGGCATATCTAGTCTCAATAGTCATTAATGATTTAGAAGCACAAAAGGTAGCACGTTCTCTTTTACAAGAGAACGACATCCAAACCAATACGATTAGCATTGGTACAAAAAGATAATGACTTGGTTCCCCTCGGGAATCGCAAGGATAGAAGTATCGAAAAAGGGTTGTTTCAAATAATATTCTTTCCCGAAAAAGCTAAATTTTCAAGATTTACAATTTACTTTATGTAATTATCTTTTCAGAAAAATTTGCATTTTACAATTCAATTTACTGTGTATGATTGTCTCATCAAAGCGTTAAGGAGATTCCAATCGATAACGTTGATCAAGCGCATCGACCAGAATTCTTAAAGCACTCAATGGGCAATACAATCACAAAATCATCTTTTAATTTCATAAAAGAAATTCATAAATTTTCAACAAAATCTAACTATCAAATAGATAATCAGAAAACACAAATATCTGATTATCAAAAACGATAATCAGAAATCACAAATATCCGATTATCACAAATGATAATCAAATCTCACAAATATCTGATTATCAAAAACGATAATCAGAAATCAGAAATATCCGATTATCAAAAACGATAATCAGAAATCAGAAATATCCGATTATCAAAAACGATAATCAGAAATCACAATTATTCAATTAACGAGTCTAGAATTAACCGAAGTAGTAAAAGTATGGTTCCGTACTCCGTACTTTTGCTAAATCGTTTAAATCTCTTTATCGTTTCCTTGAAAGTGAAAAATTGTGTGTTTTAAAAAAATAACATTTCACATTCTCAAACGGACAAGTCCGGAATTAAACGAATCTGTGACGACCGCCCATGACCCCTGCACCGAATCTAGAGATAGTGCGCTGTAAAGGGTGCCAGGCGACCATGGACGATTGCCAGGGTAAATTAAAACAACAGGATCTATCGTATTACTCACAGCGCATGGACAAAATACAGTAGAACATATATATGGGGAAGCTTTACAGAATAAAATGTCATCATATAAAACTTCATAATAGTTGAATACAAGCATCTGAACAGTCAATACATCAAGCCTCACTAAATATCACTCAGAGAATACAAAGCAGCGGAACATCCAGTACATATAGTAAAAAGATAATATGCAACCCTCCAGCTTGTCTTCGATATCAGCAACGTGGGAAGCAAGAACAGCACCTGTCACCTGCTACCTAGTCTGCCCGTCCCAAAATGGACGAACAGCCCAAGGCAATAAGAATTAAAACATAAAGCCTTGAGTCAGACAACAGTCTTAGTGAGCAGTAAATTAACTAACAACATACCAAAAGAGCATAAAGGAAAAAGGAATACGAATACAACCCTCCCACTCCACCTCTTTCTACAGTGATAGCCCCCAGACACACACTAAGCAGAAGCAACATAGCAGAGCATACAATTTAAAGTAAAGTAATAATCATTCGAGTCAAGGACGATGTTTTCCAAGTACCAAGGCCTAAATCAGATAAGCACCCAGAAAATACCGCTCTTGAGTCCGAATGACGATACATCCAAACATCCATGACTCTGGCTATCACCGTTATCACTGCTTCGGTATCACCGTTAATTGAATGACCGGCACATTCTTTCAGCCGTCCGTCAAGGGCTAAGGGAAACCCCGGTTCTAGACATAACTCCCGCACGTCATCGTGACCCATGCCTAGGACTATCGAATCTGCCCAGAGTACTCGACCATCAACAGTTAGCCGTTGGGACTATCGAATCTGCCCAAACGTACTCTTGCTTTGAGCATGCTAGAACCTTCAACCACGATGAGACCCAAGCCTCCTAGTCATCCTCCTCGACGACTATTTCCATAACCATCCATTATCCTCAACTCGAACCATTTCACCGAGTTATCAACATGTTTCGGATGATCCCGTCTGGATTAAACCAAGTCTTCATCACATGATGCCTCGCTTCATCACATCCTCGCAAAGCCTCATCTCAACATTTCATCATCAAATCTATGCATAAGAGCTTCATCATCCCGCTACATATGCCATGAGCAGCTTTCCCATTTCAAGAGCCTTTCTCTTAGCTTTTGAATCATCTTCGACCATCTTGTCTAAAACCAATCAACAATTATCTAATTCACAGTAATCAATCATGTCAAACATCAATCCAAGAAATCAAGCATTCAATTATAAGCAAAATGGACAATTAAAACAATAATGGCAATTTCGTAATTAAAGAGTTGAAAGTCTAACAAGCATGAAAACATGAGAATTATCTCTACAACTTGATGAATAAACTTGCATAGGTTAATCATGCACAAAAATGGTTGTCAAATCATCATGAACAATGAATCTACACTTAGGTTTACAAAAATGCATAGAAATCACTATTTTAACACCAAACCAAGCCAACAATTCGATCTACTCCTTTGGATCCGTGTGAGAGATAATCACCACTCACCAAATCACCTAAACAACCCTAAATCAACACACTTCAGATCTGGACAGCAAAGGATCTAACTCGATCTACCAAAATCCCACTTCAAACAATGAAATCTCTCTTCGAAGAATGTAGATCTTCAACTTTAACTCTTGGATCTTCGATCTTGATCTTCGATTTGGATGGAAGGAATCACAAGATTAGAGTGGAGAAAAGAAGTGAAGAAGTGCAGCACTCGAGCTCTCAAAATGGCAGGACTTCGTCGCTTCAAAATTCGAATCCCAAAAAGTGAGGAAATGGACGTGTATTTATAGGCTGGAAACCTAAAATGTCACGACCTAAAATGTCACGACCTAAAATGTCACGACCTAAAATGTCACGACCTAAAATGTCACGACCTAAAATGTCACGACCTAAAATGTCACGACCTAAGACTTAGAAAAAATCATGCCCAAAATCTGAAATGACTTAATGATGCTAGATTTTCCAGATTTTGACGAACTTGTCGATCCGTAAAAATACGGGTCGTTACATTCTCTCCCCTTTAGGAATTTCGTTCCCGAAATTCCAAGCAATCAAAGCAGTCAAAGACTATTCTGTACGCCTACCATCCATAGCAATCAACAAACCATGCATCCAATTCTAGCTTAGCATGCAGAATTCTAAAACTAGAGCAAGTTACAACATTGTGAGATGACCCGACACCTTAGGGCCATACCTCGAAGAGTTCAGGATGAGCTGCCTTCATCCTCTCTTCCACCTCCCACGTACAGTCGTTATCATCATCACTCCATTGTATCTTGAGCAACTTAACTACCTTCCTCCTAAGCTGTTTCGTGTCGGTTTCCACAACACGAAGCGGCTTACGAGGTCTTCTATCAACTGGATCAACTTCGAAATCTTCACAGCTATCAGCAGAAACCAGCGTACTCGAGTCGTGCACATACTTCTGTAGATACGATACATGGAAAACATTGTGCACACCCGACATCTTCTCCGGTAATTCCAACCTGTAGGCGAGCTTTCCAATTCGCTCGATGATCGGGAATGGTCCAACAAATCTCGGAGTCAATTTTCCTTTCTTCCCGAATCTAATAACATTCTTCAGAGGAGAAATCTTCACAAAAACCATATCACCTATGTCGAATTCCAAATCTTTACGATGCTTATCAGCATAACTTTTCTGACGATCTTGGGCTGCCTTCATTCGTTGCCGAATGATCTCTATACAATCCGAAGTCTGTCGAATCATTTCTGGCCCAAGTATTAACTTTTCTCCGGTCTCTAACCAACATGTCGGAGAGTTACACGATCTTCCATACAATGCCTCATATGGTGCCATACCAATGCTTGACTGGTAACTATTGTTATACGAAAACTCCACTAAATGAAGGTGATCTTCCCATGATCCTCCGAAATCCAAAACACAAGCTCTAAGAAGATCTTCCAAAACTCGGTTGACTCTCTCGGTCTGACCATCTGTTTGAGGATGATAAGCTGTACTCAAACACAACTCGGTTCCCAAAACTTCCTGGAAGCTCTTCCAAAATCCACTAGTGAACAATGGGTCTCGATCGCTCACTATACTCTTCGGAATACCATGGAATCGAACTATCCACTTAACATACAACTCAGCCAACTTTGATGCAGTCCTAGTCGATCGAACAGGAATGAATCTTGCACTCTTAGCCAGACGATCTACAATGACCCAAATCCCTTCATTTCCCGTTCTGGTTCTAGGCAATCCATCGATAAAATCCATCGATACCTGCTCCCACTTCCATGTAGGAACTTCTAATGGTTGAAGCAATCCACTTGGCTTCTTCTGTTCGGCTTTTACTAACTGGCAGTTCATGCATTTGGAAATAAAATTTCCAACATCTTTCTTCATACCTTCCCAGTAGTAGGTTCTCTTCATATCCCGATACATCTTATTTCCACCTGGATGAATCGTCAACTTTGAGTGATGACTTTCCTTTAGAACTTCATCTCTCAATCCATCTATATCGGGAACAACTAGTCGTCCTTGCTTTCGAAGCCAACCCTCTCGATCGACCTCGAATCCTTTATCCTTTTCTGGATCCAATCCAGATTCCAAATCACGGATAATCTTGACAATCTTATCATCTCGCTTTTGACTCTCGCCAATCCTTTCCACAAGAGTCGGTCTTATTGATAAGTTTGCCAACATCTCAGGTTCCAATTCGCATCTAGGCATGAAGTCAAATCCAGCTAAATACTCGAGACTCTTCCATTCTGAAAACATGGCTCCCAATTCTGCATGTTTTCGACTTAACACATCAGTCACTGCATTACCTTTTCCCGGAGTATAAGCTATACCAAAATCATATGATGCTAAAAACTCTAGCCATCGCTGCTGCCGAAGATTCAAATCCTTTTGGGAGAAAAGATACTTCAACGACTTATGATCTGTAAACAACTCGAATCGAACTCCCAATAGATAATGTCTCCACATCTTCAAAGCAAAAACAATCGCCGCTAACTCCAAATCATGAGTCGGGTAATTCCTTTCATGCGGCTTCAGTTGTCGACTTGCATACGCAACAACTTTATCCCTCTGCATCAGCACTGCTCCAAGTCCAGTACCACATGCGTCGGTGTAAACCACCATCTCATCATTCCCACTTGGAATAGTCAAAACAGGAGCACTTGTCAATTGCTCTTTCAGGATTCTGAAAGCTTGCTCACACTTATCTTCCCACTTGAACACTTGGTTCTTCTTCGTCAATCCTGTTAACGGTGCAGCCACCTTGGAGAAGTCTTTGATAAACTGTCGATAATATCCTGCTAATCCAAGAAAACTTCTCACATCGGATGCATTCTTGGGTCTAACCTAATCCTGGATTGCTGCCACCTTAGCGGGATCAACTGCTATTCCATTTCCAGAAATAACATGGCCTAAGAACCTCACTTCGCTCTTCCAGAAGTGACACTTCGAAAACTTAGCCTTCAGCTGATGTTTCCGCAAGATTTCCAAAATAATACGCAAGTGTGTCTTGTGCTCTTCTTCAGTTCTGGAGTAAATCAGATTATCATCCACGAACACAAGCACGAACTTGTTCAACTGATCTCTGAACACTCTATTCATAAGATCCACAAAATATGCTGGCGCGTTAGTCAATCCAAACGGCATTACCAGCCACTCAAAGAATCCAGATGGTGTCCTGAAAGCAGTCTTCGGCACACTATCCCTAGCAACTCTCAACTGGTGGAATCCCGTTGCCAAATCCATCTGAGAAAACACCTTAGCTTCGTGAAGCTGATCAAACAAGTCATCTATTCTCGGCAATGGATACTTGTTCTTCTTAGTCACCTTATTCAGCTCACGATAATCCACACACAACCTCAGCGATCCATCCGCTTTGGTTACAAACACAACTGGTGCACCCCATTCGGACACACTACGCCGAATGAATCCTTTCTGTAAAAGATCATCAACTTGCACCCTCAACTCTTGCTGTTCCCTAGGCGTCATCCGCCTAAGAGGCATCACAACAGGTCTGGCTCCTTCAACTAGATCTATACGAAACTCGATCTCTCTATGCGGCGGTAACCCTTTGACTTCGTCAAAGACATCCTCGAATCCATTAACGATTGGCAACGATGACAGTCCATCCCGTGGAACAACCAGCGAATACATGAAGCTCATGAAGACGCCTTCTTCATGCTTACATCGTATCACAATCTTTCGCCCTTCCACATTCTCGACTGTCACCTCCAATCTCTCACAATCAACCTTTGCCGCATACTTTCTAAGCCAGTCCATACCCAAAATAATTCCGAACCCCGCAAAGTTCAGAACAAAGCAATCACAAACAAAAGAGCAACCATGACTCGATACAACTAGACCACGGCATATCATACACAAACAAGACGAACCCCCAACTGGATTAGTCACAACCAATGGCCTATCAACAATATCCGGTTCCAAACCCAACCGGTCTACAAGTTCACTACAAACAAACGAATGCGACGCTCCAGTATCAAACAGAACTCTAACTGGAACACCACATAGGAAAAGAGTACCTTGGACCACAACACTCTTCCCCTTCTCTTTCGCAGTAGGAGCTTTTGAAGACGACGGAACAGCTCCCAAAGCATAAGCTTGCACAATCTGCTTGTCCCTCCTCGGTTCCGGACAATTCTTCCTGAAATGCCCTGGCTTGTCACAGTTGTGACACTTCATCGGTGCCTTCGGATTCTTACAATCCTTAGAGAAATGGCCCTTCTGCTGACAATTGTAGCAAGTCACCTCGCCTTTCGGCTTCTTCTGGCCATCCTTACCCTTCTGCTGCTGCTGCTTCCTCTTCTGGTTTCCACCCTGCTGTGGTTTAGACTCTCCCTTGGTCACAGCAACAACAGATACTTCCTTAGGAAACAGACTCTCATGCCTGAGAGCTTTCTCCACAAGCTTCTCAAATGAATCGTCCAAATGATCCACCAACTGTCTCCCAAGATAACTGTCCAAGCCTGTCACAAACTTCTCATTCTTCTGATAAGCAGATTCAATATATGATCGGGCATACTTGGAAAGAGCTTCGAACTCAAAAACATACTCAAGAACAGATCTTCCACCTTGCTTGAGCTCCACAAACTTCTTGAACAGAACAGACTTCTGAGCTGTAGAAATGAACTTAGCTTCAAATCTAGCTTGGAATTGCTCCCAAGTAATCTCTTCCTCCGCAGTATTGATGGTAATAGAGTTCCACCAATCAGAAGCTCTCCCTTGAAGCTGCCTTGATGCCAACTTCCTCTTAGTTGCATCATCAATTCCCAAATCACCAAAGATCCTTCTACAAGCATCTATCCATCTTTGGACCTCGATAGTTGATTCTGTTCCCAAGAAAACCTTCCCTCCAAGAGCAGTGCAGTCCTTACTCAGCTTAGCAAAATCCACCGGCTTTGGAGTTTGGACTTGAACTCCAACATCAACTGCTGTCCCCGGAACTGGTATCCTTCTCATGATCGAAGTCATCATAGCTTCGAACATAGCTGCATAATCAGTAGTTCCTTCAGCAGCATGGCCTTCCCTAGCAGCTGGTCTCCCTCTTCGACTCATTCTCAGTATCTATAAAAAGAGAATGATCAGAACATCTTGGAGAACAACTGCACAAAGGACTCAAGCTCTACTAATCTACTATATTATATGTAGTAGTCATCCATCAAAATTACAATTACGTCTCTCATACGTAGTTATGTCAGCGAGCGTTGGGTAAAATTGATTAACCAATGCTCTAATACCAAATGTGACGACCGCCCATGACCCCTGCACCGAATCTAGAGATAGTGCGCTGTAAAGGGTGCCAGGCGACCATGGACGATTGCCAGGGTAAATTAAAACAACAGGATCTATCGTATTACTCACAGCGCATGGACAAAATACAATAGAACATATATATAGGGAAGCTTTACAGAATAAAATGTCATCATATAAAACTTCATAATAGTTGAATACAAGCATCTGAACAGTCAATACATCAAGCCTCACTAAATATCACTCAGAGAATACAAAGCAGCGAAACATCCAGTACATATAGTAAAAAGATAATATGCAACCCTCCAGCTCGTCTTCGATATCAGCAACGTGGGAAGCAAGAACAGCACCTGTCACCTGCTACCTAGTCTGCCCGTCCCAAAATGGACGAACAGCCCAAAGCAATAAGAATTAAAACATAAAGCCTTGAGCCAGACAACAGTCTTAGTGAGCAGTAAATTAACTAACAACATACCAAAAGAGCATAAAGGAAAAAGGAATAGGAATACAACCCTCCCACTCCACCTCTTTCTACAGTGATAATCCCCAGACACTCACTAAGCAGAAGCAACATAGTATAGCATACAATTTAAAGTAAAGTAATAATCATTCGAGTCAAGGACGATGTTTTCCAAGTACCAAGGCCTAAATCAGATAAGCACCCAGAAAATACCGCTCTTGAGTCCGAATGACGATACATCCAAACATCCATGACTCTGGCTATCACCGTTATCACTGCTTCGGTATCACCGTTAATTGAATGACCAGCACATTCTTTCAGCCGTCCGTCAAGGGCTAAGGGAAACCCCGGTTCTAGACATAACTCCCGCACGTCATCGTGACCCGTGCCTAGGACTATCGAATCTGCCCAGAGTACTCGACCATCAACAGTTAGCCGTTGGGACTATCGAATCTGCCCAAACGTACTCTTGCTTTGAGCATGCTAGAACCTTCAACCACGATGAGACCCAAGCCTCCTAGTCATCCTCCTCGACGACTATTTCCATAACCATCCATTATCCTCAACTCGAACCATTTCACCGAGTTATCAACATGTTTCGGATGATCCCGTCTGGATTAAACCAAGTCTTCATCACATGATGCCTCGCTTCATCACATCCTCGCAAAGCCTCATCTCAACATTTCATCATCAAATCTATGCATAAGAGCTTCATCATCCCGCTACATATGCCATGAGCAGCTTTCCCATTTCAAGAGCCTTTCTCTTAGCTTTTGAATCATCTTCGACCATCTTGTCTAAAACCAATCAACAATTATCTAATTCACAGTAATCAATCATGTCAAACATCAATCCAAGAAATCAAGCATTCAATTATAAGCAAAATGGACAATTAAAACAATAATGGCAATTTCGTAATTAAAGAGTTGAAAGTCTAACAAGCATGAAAACATGAGAATTATCTCTACAACTTGATGAATAAACTTGCATAGGTTAATCATGCACAAAAATGGTTGTCAAATCATCATGAACAATGGATCTACACTTAGGTTTACAAAAATGCATAGAAATCACTATTTTAACACCAAACCAAGCCAACAATTCGATCTACTCCTTTGGATCCGTGTGAGAGATAATCACCACTCACCAAATCACCTAAACAACCCTAAATCAACACACTTCAGATCTGGACAGCAAAGGATCTAACTCGATCTACCAAAATCCCACTTCAAACAATGAAATCTCTCTTCGAAGAATGTAGATCTTCAACTTTAACTCTTGGATCTTCGATCTTGATCTTCGATTTGGATGGAAGGAATCACAAGATTAGAGTGGAGAAAAGAAGTGAAGAAGTGCAGCACTCGAGCTCTCAAAATGGCAGGACTTCGTCGCTTCAAAATTCGAATCCCAAAAAGTGAGGAAATGGACGTGTATTTATAGGCTGGAAACCTAAAATGTCACGACCTAAAATGTCACGACCTAAAATGTCTCGACCTAAAATGTCACGACCTAAAATGTCACGACCTAAAATGTCACGACCTAAAATGTCACGACCTAAGACTTAGAAAAAATCATGCCCAAAATCTGAAATGACTTAATGATGTTAAATTTTCCAGATTTTGACGAACTTGTCGATCCGTAAAAATACGGGTCGTTATAGAATCAGTAAAAGAAAGGGGTCATAGTCCTCGATTTTGCTGAAACGTTTAAATCGCTTCCTCGTTCTTTTGAAAATGTAAACTGTAAAAATTTTGAAAACAATTTTTAATTTATATTTTTGAAAAAACTTTTAAAAATAAAGAATTTTGAAAACACGTGATTAAATTAGCAATATCAGTAGCAACTTTGATAAGGAAGTTGCACTTCTCAAAGTACAGTAAAAACGGACAACAAAATCAGCATTGCGGGAGAACCGCTTGTAAATCCATTTCAAAAATTGACGGTTAATGAAGTTAACACGTCAAAATCTCATCAAAATAACTGGCATCAAAATATAATACCAATGAATTTTCATTCATCAAAAATGTTACAAGAATCTTCTCAAAGATAGAAAGGGATATCATACCCTAAACTTGTATTCATAACAAGTCAATAACACATGAATTCACCAATGCACAAAAATTGATAAAACTTATCAATAGAAATCACGAAAATTGGTGAAGCACAAATTCTAGAAATCATCACAAGAAATCCAGAAAACACAAAAAGAAGGGGGGAAGGCCTATCATAAAACGGGAGTATGAAAACTCCAAAACACCGGTATCACAAGAACGAGAAGCTATCTCATGGAAGCTATCCATTGAATTTTCACACAGGAATGGCCCGAAGACCATGAAACAAAGAAATATGTGTGAGACAAAATCACACAAATGGTGTCTAGACAATCCTCAAAGCCCAAGAGATATGTGTGAGACGAAATCACACCGATGAGGCCTAGTCTAACCGTGCAATATGTGTGAGACGAAATCACACAAATGGTGTCTAGGCAATCCTCAAAGCCCAAGAGATATGTGTGAGACGAAATCACATCGATGAGTCCTAGTCTAACCGTGCAGAGAAAGAGATATGTGTGAGACGAAATCACACAAATGGTGTCTAGACAATCCTCAAAGCCCAAGATATATGTGTGAGACGAAATCACACCGATGAGGTCTAGTCTAACCGTGCAATATGTGTGAGACGAAATCACACAAATGGTGTCTAGACAATCCTCAAAGCCCAAGAGATATGTGTGAGACGAAATCACATCGATGAGGCCTAGTCTAACCGTGCAGAGAAAGAGATATGTGTGAGACGAATTCACACAAATGGTGTATAGACAATCCTCAAAGCCCAAGAGATATGTGTGAGACGAAATCACACCGATGAGGTCTAGTCTAACCGTGCAATATGTGTGAGACGAAATCACACAAATGGTGTCTAGACAATCCTCAAAGCCCAAGAGATATGTGTGAGACGAAATCACACCGATGAGGCCTAGTCTAAATCACAAAAATGATCATCATGATCATTAAGAAGTGTCAATTACACTAAGTTAGTGAATATAAGAGTTAAGCTTCATGTCCCATAACCACTTGCTTAACTCAAATATTTACGAACAAACTGTAAATCTTCACTAGAAAATTGTCACAAAAGGTTCAATCGAACAAGTCCAGGAGTTAACCGACGAAGTAAACGCAAGCGTTTCATACCACTTGTTTTACTAGGTCGTTTAATTCAATTTCTCATACGAGTGAAATAAAGGCTTGTATATACTAATAGATTGGAAAACGGTTTAAGAAAAAGAGCTTTGTAGTAAAATAGTTTTGAAATCGTTTGGAGAAAAAGGATTTTAATATTTACTACTAGTAAAGAAAACCTTTATATTTTTAAAGTGACAAATCACAAAAATGATTGTAGAAACAATCAATCACAAGAATTCACATACAAAGATGTGAATAGAATCCAAAGAAATCGATACTGATTCCATCAAAACGTATGTTCACAAAAATCCCGAAGAAAATGTCATTAAAGTTGCTAATAAATGATAGCAACAAATCGGGAAATAATCAAGAACCGATTAAATTTGGAAACCAAATCAATTCACTAAAATTTCACATTCGAAGATGTGAATAAAATCCAAAGAATTCGATTCCAAATTCATCAAAGTAGAAATACCCAAAAATTCCGGAAGTAGAAGTTATCAAAGTCGGCAAAAGTGATAACAACCAATTGGAAAAGAAGAATCGATTAACACTTGGAAAAACAAAGCAAGACGAGCATAAATGCATAAATGGCTTCAACAAAAATTAAGAATTAAGTCAATGTCGAAGTCAACAATTAATGGTCACTGTCGAGTGCAAAATGAATCAATATCATCATCAAAGAATTCGACGGCAAACAAAGTCAGAGTCTTGGAAATCAAGAAATTAGCAATTTCACAAAGACAAAGTGACCGAAGTCGAAAGGAAATCAGGACGAGGATAACACAAACTATCAAGTTCAAAATCGCTGAGATTCAAACTAGATATGAGTGAAAAATCAAAATCACTCAATTTGGAACCGGTCGAGCTATTTTTCATCACAGTGTAACTGGTACACAATGACACCCATAGCATAGCACAAAAGTGGAACAAAGTCCAGAGGTCAAAATAGCTTTAATTGGCCAAATTCGAACAAAATAAACATCGGCTAAATCAATTCAAAGCCGAAAACACAAGAACAAAATCCTCATCATCAAAAACCCAACTTGAGTTCGCAAAGCAAACGAAGGCAGAAGCCAAAATACTTTCACGAAATCAAAGATCAAATATAGGCAAAGATGAGAGATAAAACATCGACAAATAGTTGTAACAAATGCTCCATCTAAGTTATATTTTATAATTGTCCTAAGCCCCAGGCTCTGATACCAAGCTGTGACGCCCCACCTCTATACCCGTGCTAGCCAAGAACACTACGGTGTAATGTTGTCAACTAGCACGGAGAATAAGGCTGTTGAGGAGCGACCATCCGTGTAATTGCTTTGTGCGAGCACCGATATGTCAGATAGTAAAACATGCATTTCATTTCAGGAGGAAATCCGATATAACGATACAAACTCAAAGCTACTACACAGTGGCTATAATAGTTTAGGACAATAGATATAAAAATAACACAGATAACATAAATGCGGAATACAGATGGAACAAAAAGTCTCATATATATATAATGACTGATGTCAGTTACAATACATTTGACACGGTACATATGATACAACTACAATTGTCGACTCTGGAAGTTATATATACAAATACATTATCAACTAATGTACATGAATACACATCATCCTATACAATGACACGACTTCTACAAAACGACGAAGACTACTTCAGAAGATATAAAAAGTCTTCATATCCCGAACAGCAACTGAAAACAAGAAATCTACAACCTGAAATAACTCGGGTCTGACCCGAGTATTAAATTCAAAAGAAAATAATACACGAGTCAGTCTAATTCAAACTCAGTTATTAGTGCATAGCAGCAATATGAACATGTAACAGTGCAACCCAAGTCTGATGGTCAGAAAGTAAACAGACTCAAAAGATATCACAAGAGATACAAGTGAAGCTACAACATAAGCATCAACAAGCATAGGAAAATGTGCAGTGAAAATCACAAAGGCTACAGCATCAATGTAAACTTAGGCAAAGCATAGGAACATGAACAGCTAAAGACAGCAACAAGAAAGGGCAGACATGACTACGCATCAGTTCACCCAAGTCCAAGTGAAAGCAAGACAAGTCGAAATTACAAAGTGAACCAGTGCTTAGTTCGAACAAATACATCAACATTATAAGAATCAGTGCTAAGGCCGAAGCCATCAAATAATGTACAACCAACCGGAACGGTGGACAGATCCATCAGGTATGCAATGTGCAGACTACAAAAATGATCAAAGCAAGCACTGAAGGATAGATGGCCAGAGCCTAAGTTTACAATGAAATCAGAATGCAAAATGGAGACGACAGAGACCAGAGACAAGCATACATGAAGGCCACATACTTGAAACAGTGGTAACTACACAGAGCTCAGTGCAACTGAATGGAATGCAATTACAAGATGCAAACAGATGCATGCCACTATGATTACAACTAACCAAGATAAGATGATATGTACGAACAAATGAAGTACTGAAACAACACTAGTTAATGCACAGACTACATGAAAATGCAACTCAGGTCAAGCTAGAGTGATATATGTAACAGTGACTTAAGAAGCATACAGATCATCAAAATACAGTGGGTACAGGTGAAACAATGATGCAAACCAAAAGGCAAAGACTCAAGTATATGGATGCAAAACAAATCAACTAGATGATAGTGTAACAGTGCACCATCTAGACCAGGGACAAGAAATAGTTTTGTAACCAGACAAATCTTCAAACTGAAACAAGTCAAAACTGTCTCAGAAATCAAAACATAAACCAGAGTGGAACTGGACCCCAAAAGAATCCAGATTAAATACAAGTGCTAGACCAAGCTGCTACAAAATACACATATGCAGACTCGACTATAAGAGCATATGTAGGCAACTCGACTAACAAACTAAACCATAACAACATCAAAGTCCAGGTCTGTCCAATCATCAAAGACCAGTGATGAAAATAGTGAACCAAAAGCAACACAACTACACTAAGGTTCAAGTGATATCAAAACTCAGTGCAACAGGGAGTATGCAACATGACAAGTGCTTAGTGATCGAACATGGAAACAACAGTTAATGGCCGAGGTTATGAAACAACAAATAAAATCGAACAAGGATAAAAATACTACCAGAGGCAGTAAAGAGTATAGTCGAAACCAATAAGGTCGACACCATTCTCTTAATAAATTAGAGTATCGAAGCTCAGTTCAATAAAATCTCAAGCCAAGGAAATCAAACATCTGAAGTATGAATTAGATGTGAGTAAACTCACAGTGAAGAGGATAGCAATGTCGACGAGTATGATACCAAAAAAATGTCAAAGCCGAGTATATCATACTGTGGTGGCCAAGCAAAGTCAGAAGAAATCAAATATACGCATATGGAAAAGGTCAGAATTCATCGCAATCATCCAAACAATATTGAACTGCCAAAGACGAATTCAACATAGAATATACGAACGAGAAAACAGGATTTCGAACCCATATAAACTCAAACCCAAAAACACGCACTGGAGAATTGAATTAGATGTGGGTACAAGTTTACTCACCATTTCTCGACGAGGCAGCTGAACGCGACCCATCTCTCGCTCGAGCAAGTCGACGTCACGGTACACAGAATCGAACGAAGCCCTAATTGAAAGGAGGAACGGTCGAGAAGAACAGGTAGCCGCCATTTTCAATTTTGTTTTCGATTTAGGGTTGAAACGCAAATGAATGAAAAGGGGAATGGGGACGGGTTGTCTTTGATGAATACGACACCAAGAAAGAATGGATCAAGATGATTTGTAAAGCCCACAACACCTTTTAAACAAAATTTTATCCCTGAATTTCAATTCGATTAAAATGCCAGTAGCTATTAGCAACCAGATTAAATCGTCAAGAGACGATAATTAAATGGGTACGAAATGCCGGGTTGTTACAAAATCGTTGTAAATTAAATTATTTTACAACTCCAAGTGGATCCGAGAAGACCAAAGGAAGAGCTTAGGACCAGAGGTGAGTGATTGTAATTATTTTAAGATTTCTTTAAGTAATTTAAAATAATAGGGTTTCCAATAGTTGTAGTTTTACTACGATTTTTGGAATAGCCTTTTCAATAATTTATTTACAGTTTTTTGAATTATTTTCATTCTATTTCCTTTCAGCTATTCTTTTCAGTAATTTTAGTTTATTTCTGTTAATTATAGCTATTTCGTTTATTTACAGTGTATTTACTGTATTTTAGTTTATTTACTGTTATTTATACTTATTTACATCTTCTTTCTACGCTTTGGATTTTCTTCTGTTTTCAGTTTCCTTTTATTCCTCCATCTTCTTCACGTATGGATTAGAATAGGATTAACGTGAATATGGATTAAATTGTAAGAAAACTAAAATAATGGAATATAAGATGTAAATTTCAAAGACTGTAATATAAATGGAATTAGACTGAAATTACGCCTAATTATGACGCCAATTGGACTAAATTAAAAAGATTAGTCTACTTATAACTTAGAATTATAACTAAAAAGAGTAAAAGATGAAAGGAGCTTATTTTCACACTTAAACCTTGGGTTAAGTAATAAGCATGATTATAACATAGGTTATAATAAGAAATAGAACAGAATGAGGCTTATTTCAAGACTTAGGATAATTTCAGGTTAAATTTCTTTACTTATCCAATTTATTCAAAACCCATTAATTTCAGGTTTAACTTCCTTGTGATGATTTAAAAATCTTACTTTAAGTGAAAATACAAATTTTCATATTTATCCCAAATTCCTCTTTATTTCTTTCTAAATCATTTTAATTACGAATTCAAAAATAAATCTTTCATTCCTTAATTAATATTACCTAAGTTAAAAAATCCACTTATTCCCATTTATTCAAAAATCTCCTTTCCCGTACTTGGAATTCATTCATTGGAATTTAAAAATCACATTTATCCTTTCTCTATTCATTCTTTAATTTATTTAAATTTTCTATAATTACTTTACTTAAACATTCTCTTATATATTTTCTTTTTCAAAAAATCCAATTTTATATATTTTGATAACTCAGTATACCGAAAGGTATATTCAATCAAACCATAGCATCCAATTTCAATTATCAATATAATTCATCACAGAATATCAAATAATCATATCACAGAATTATTAGAACAGTCTAACTAAATTGGAGGAATCCAGTTGGATCCCTCCAACCTGTTTCCCTGCAACCACAGATGTTAGCACAATACCAATTCCACTTCGAGGTGGAATATCGCGGTATATGGGTTTGAATATTATCATCTGCTATTATGCGGCGCATAGGGTCTCATCCGCTATATAATGCGGGAAATCAATCACTCCAATATATATACTATATGCTACTATATAATATATCACATCCAATTAATTCAATCATTCAACCAAATATTTAAATTTAACCATTTAAATTTAAATAATAATCCAAATGAGTGAGATTAAATCACCTTTGGTTTTTATTGCATCGATTCCAGCAGCGAACCAACCCGGCTGGTTTCATTAGATTCTGAACCTCGTATAAATGAAATTCTCGAATTTATTAGCATTTGCCATGATTTTAAACTACCATATTCTCATTTTAAATTTAAATCTGTTGGGTTAATACAATTCCAAACTTTACTTTACTGTTAAATTTTTGATAAACAAATTTAATGAATAGTTTTAAACTTACTTATCATTAGATTAAAATGTTCAAAATAAATTAACCATCGCATAACAACTTACGAATTTGTATATATTCGATTTTAATATGTTTTATAATATGTATATATATCACCATGATATCTACTTAAAAATTTAACAGTAAGATTTAAATGTGTATATATACATTATATATTTTTTATCAAATCTATATATATATATATTGGTTAAATAAAACAAAAAGACAAAACTGCTACCTCTGCCGAACAAAGGAACATGATCCCCCAACGCCGGAAGAACACACTACCGTACAGAACAAATCCCCAAATCGCGACAAACTCGCGATCCTCCCTCATCGAGCAACCCAAACCCCAACCAAAAATTCAAGCCACAACCCTCCCGAACTCCGCCATGCTCGGCAACTCTCGCCGATGCCACCATCGTGCACGAACTCGTCTTACTCCATCCAGTCAACTTCCCCTTTCTCCGATGCCCTCCCCGCTAGCGACCCAAAATCAAACTGCCTACCACGAACACCCAAGCCGCGCTCTCCCAATCGCGACGACATCGCGCTTGATTTCGGCCGACCCCCTTCTCTGCTCTTGATTGAATTCAAAAGGAAAGAGGAAAATACGATTGGGTTTATTTGTGGAAGGGGAGAAAGAAACGAAGTATAACAGGAGATAAGATTTTTTTTTAAGTTCGGCCATATTTATTTTCTTTTCTCGTATTCGAGCATTTGGAATTTTTACTGAAAAGGGAATGGGTTTCGTGTTAAAAAGGAAGAAGAATAAGGGATCGTGTGTTCGAGAAGGCAAAGGAAGCGTGTTGAAAAATCTACCTACAGTAAGTTGATGGTAAAGCAAGTAGCTGATAGGAATATGTATGTCAATCAACCATTAATATATATATTTATAAAGTTCAAATTTAAATTCAAATGCAACTTAAAATTTCAAACTCCTATCGAGGCATGCCGCTAGGCGTTTATAATGTTATATCCCTATTCCAAACGCAATGGAAAAGGTTTCGAGTCCTAATTCGATCGTATGGAGAAGATAGCTTTTTGAACCCAGTTATAATATTGAATTCTATATAAATTTCAACGCGTTTATATATCGTACGCTCACACAACAACTCCAAACACTACGAAAATTGAAATCCGATAATAACACACTATTACGGATCCAATGGAACTGGTTTCGTCAAAATCCAAGACTGTGCCCCGGAAGGCTATTTTTAAATATCAATTTTAACGATATATTTTCAAAACTGAACAAAACACTTTTAAAATCAAATTTTAGAACTTTTGTTGTCTTCAATATTATCAATATAAATTTTACAAGACTTCAAATTATTTTTAACAGGCTTAGAACTCCAGATTCAATACTTTACCCAATTTTCAATTGTTTAATTCAATAATTTAATTATCCCATAAATATTGATATTTGAAATTCAAGTTAAAAATTCACATTTGAATATTTAAAATCTATTAAATATTCCAATTTCAAATATCTAAAATCCCGGGTCATCACACAATCAAAGTTAACCTATCTTATAAATTGAGCAATATTTAATCGTACTTATTTCCAGTTTATCTCTTTCCTATTTCCTTTGTTATCCTTATTTATGCTAGAACTGTTGTAGAGTCTATTACTTTTATCTTCCTTAAAGACTCTAGTAATTACTATCATTCACCAAACTTTTAATCTGACCCACTCCTCTATTTTCCCCTTTCTCCCCCTCCCCAATAGGCAATCAAGGGAGAAGTCAGTAGATTGCTGTTGCTTGGCAGTTTCTTGGAGGAGTTCTCTACTATGTATTTATTTTATTTTCAGCTTTTGTTCTTTCTATGTAGTGGCTTATTATGAGGGATATTATGTACTCTGGTTTTTGAGACTATGAGTTTTTGTTTCATGAGACATACTGGATTTTTAGACATGTATGTGGTATTTGGTATTTGACTTATTTATGAAGCAATTATGAAGCTTTGTTTTAATTAAGTTATTATTTTAGGTTTCCACTGATTTTATCTATATTTGTCTTGTGAATCTTAGTCTCTGTTAGCTTTAGTTATACCTACAACTCACCACGCCTTTTAATGTGTCCTTTTGGATATATTAAGGGATGTGGGGTGTTTCAATCGTGCAAATTTAAATAATACTTAAATTCTTTGTTGTTTTGGCTGAAGAGAAGTTTTGGAAATGATACTTCAAATTGTTTAAGGATGTATGAATAATCTATTGAGTAATTATCTAAGGCTGTTGAGCGTAAGGTACACTTGGTATTTATTGATCACTCTTGGACGATGAAAAGTGTCTGAACCTGGACAAACCATTAGTTTTGGTTGCTATAAATGGATCATGGATTCTTTTGTTGCATATAATGGTTGTATTGTTTTGTTCGCATATGATTATGATATATTGTATGTTGCTTGTGCTATTGATTTGAGACAACTAATAAATATTAATCTTTTACATAATTTTAACTCTTTTGGATTATATAAGTGAAATACAGGTTTATGGAAGTATTAAGTACTGCTTTTGGTTTCATAAATAAAGTTGTTTGCCCGACAAATAGGTACGTTTTTGGATTATGGTTTTGCCACGATATTTTAATTATTTTCCCATGGTTTGGGATGTTTTATTATTAAAATATGATATATATTGAAATTATTAATATTATTATTTTTCCAAACCTAGCCGCGCAAAGGAGACTCTGCCTAGATTTTTCGTGAATTTAGGACTTAGAACATTTGTGTGAAAGTTGAGTTATTTTCAAATTCTTATTAAACTAAATTATGTCAATTAATTGTTTATAAATTTATTATTTTGAATAAAATTATATCAAGTTTCTTAATTTCTTCTTGTTCCGTTTCGAGGACCAAAAGTTTTGAGTGAGGGAGAGTGTAACGACTCGTATTTTTGATAATAAAACTATTAAATTAAATAAGATTTGAAATTTAATACTATGAGAAATTAAAATCTATGATTTATTAATGAGAAAATAATTAGAATATGGTTTAATAATGTTGTTTGAATGTTATTGACAACTATTTTAATGTAATTTCAATCAATTGAAATAATTGTAGAGCTTAATTTGGATACAATTGTAAGTTAATAAGGAACAAATTTAATGTTGGATTCAATGTTGAAATTATCTGTTATGGATTGAAATTTGTTTATTATAGAATATGAACTAAATTAATCAGTACATAAATTTATTAGCTTTTGTCTGTAAACAATAGACTTAGAAATGTGTTTGAATTACTAATGTGTAATAATTGTTTTAATTATTATTTTATCATTTAATCTGTTTGAAATTAATTTGGAAATCAATGAAATTTAATGTAATTTAATATTGTAGTTAATATGAGTTAAGATGATAACTGTAGAATATGAATGTAACAAAATGTAAACTAACGTTAATTATATTCATAAGGTAATAGTTGATTCAATAATAAGAGTATAAACCGAAATAAAAGAATTTACTTGATAATAAACTATAATTAACTAAGGTTTATGACAATTGTAATTGACGCTGAAATTAGTAATATTTAAATCTTGGATTAAGTATGGAAATTTGTACTTTAAAGATTTATAAATTTCTATGTAATCAAGAATGAAAATTGTTAACTTTTAATATAGAATTTAAAGGTGATTAAATTGATTTTAAATTAATAATTTATTTAATCAACGTGTAAAATTGGGTTTTTGGGCACCGTCTCGGATTTCGACGAAACCAGCTATAATGTCCTGGAATTTTCGACCCTCGAAAATCGACGTCAATACGTTCACTGTATAGCATGCCGAGCAATCGAGTACCGGAAATACCAGATCATTAGGGGTGAAGAAGAAAAGGGATAGAAGAAAACAAAAACAATAACATAGAACCTCACAATCTCAGCGGAACAATATATAATAGATAATAGCGGATTTTTATACAAAAGAAACTATAACTGTTAATATACACAGAATCATTAGAGTACAACAATCAACAATCAATCTAGACAGTTATAATAACTTGTCCTTACAAATACTGAATATACAGCAGGACTCACACAGACCAAGTACGTATAATACGCCTGAGAATCCTCCAGCTCTTCTCTTGAGCTCCATAGCATCCTAACCTGAATCTGTAAAACTCGGCATGACCCGAGCATTATAATAAAATAACACCCGAGTCAGTCTGGAAAACCAGCGTGAGAAAACACACTCAATTTGAATTATTACTATTATCAAAATCCTTTGGAAACAAAGGTATCTCGTAAGACAACGTCACACATAAACACGACGGGTTTTTACCTTACGATAACCAAAACATTTTATATCAAAATCATCTGATATTATAATTGTGTCTATAGAAAATAAACTATAATTAGCTGAAATGTTTGCATCTTATGTTTCAGCATAGTTGGGCACAATCAAAACCGTACAGGCTCGTAGTGGATATTGGATTCCATACAATGACTGGGCTATTGGGGTACTTCCCGCCATAGTACAACTCTAGAAAAATGTACCGAGATCGTACCTAACGATCCCTGCCAACACAGGACCGGCCTACCCCTTGCTAGTTATTACCGAATATGTTATCACCTCGGGTGTACCCACCCTAGCGAGCGCTCTCTTTTCCATGCACAATCATATCCATAAGTATAATATATCTAAGGGTATCTAGAAAAGTGATAACATACCCTACTTAGGTGCGACCCACTTAGCCCTGCTGCATCTCTCCTATTTTAGTCATTCCCGGTTGATGAGGCTTGAGGCTACGTTTTACCTTTAGAATATCATTAATACTTGGAATGCTAACACTGCCTTCCAGGCAACGATGCAAATGATAGCATTCATTTATACAAGTTGTTCTGGGTCTGAACAAACCAAATTTCCAAAATCACCGTCTTCAATACCTTCACGATATCACTATTCGTAACGCACAAATTGAAACGAAGTTGTTTTTGGATAATTTAAATCCGATCCCGGTCTCTTCGAAACGATCAACGAATTTGGCCAGGTTTGATAGTCGGTTATTTAACTATCAAATAACACAAATAACCAGTCACTAGCTCCAAATGGTTCATTCTTTTATAGATTAAATCCTTCAAACATTTATTTCAAAATATCTTTATATAGATATATATTCAATTTCCTTCAGTATTTCAATATCTGAATACAAATTTGAAGCTTATTCCTATACTCGGAATATTTCCAAACATATCAACACTTAATTATTTCAAAACCCTTCTAATGCAATACTTAGGAAATATTTATAAGTATATTTATCCAAAATCATTTTATTTCCAATACTTAGGAAATATTTCATAGCTTATTTTTGACTACATAATTATATTTCCCAAACAAGAAAGTATTCCATTCATTTTGTATTCTCCAAACATTTACAATTTATTTGTAAATTCCTTAATCCATTTGTTCCGGATCTTAAAATCTTTGGAATTTTACTTAATTCCTTGTTCAACTTCCGAAAATCGATTATGCTTGTTAAAATCTCAATTACCACTTTATAACTCCTTTACAAACTCAGATTCAAATTTTGAGTTCCTGAACTTAAATCATTTTGGAAATTTTCTAAGTTTTCCAAGATCCATTATAAGCTTCCTCTTATAATTCAACTTTGTTAAATGAACCCGGATTATGAATCTCGAGAGCATTTATAAATAAAATTCAATCACTTATTTTTAACTCCATGTATATAAAAATATGTATTTTTAAAGAATAACAATTATTTGAAATACCAATATACCTTTTGAATGAATAATAGAACTGATTTCCAATTCGATTCAAATAATATACATAGACTTACAAAGTTTATTTATAATAATCAAATTTTCATTTGGATATATAACTTTCCAAAGTATTTTAAATACCCATAACAGTTTTTTTTAAACTACATGATTTAAAATAATAATTCCTTTTTAAATAAAACTTCGCTTCTCGATACAATTTTTTTTAAGAACTCTGATATAACCATTTCTAATTTATAAACCTCTCTTGATTCATACACATCGATTTTCGATTCCAGTTCCATAACCATTCCATTTTCCAAATAGAATCATCTATTTCCCTCTCTTTAATCCAAATTTCCATATCTCGTTTTAGATTCACACCGTGGATTTAAAATTCCAAATTAACACCCGATAATCATTTCTACTTATTTATAACTTTGGTTATAAATTTAAATTTTCATCCAGGTTCTATTCCTAATTTTTAAAATATCCTTATTATGAAATCAACGCGTCAACACTATTCCTTGACAATCTCATTTAATTGCCCAAAATTAATTTCCAATATCTATTTCATTTCTTTTTCTATAATTATCAATTTATAATCCTTCCACTCCATTTATAAATATTGTTTATAAATTCATAACTCATTCTCGTTTTATCTTTTTAACAACATATCCATATTTCAAAAGTCCATTTATAATTCAATTTCTATTTAAAATTCCATTTGGAAATCTGTTTTTCAATAAATCCAGTTAATATTTCAAATCCACTCGAAAACTCGATTTCAACTTCCAAATCATATTTAATAGATATCATTAAATTTATTATTTAAAATTCCTTTGTATAAATTATTTTCAAAAATCTCTTTTGAACATTTAATAAAACAGTTAAACAAATTTCCAAAAACCAAATCTTTTATTTAATTCAAATCCATTTCTTATAAAATACTCGATTCTATATAAATGTCTTAAATTCCAAAATTGCCTTTTTAATTTCTTTTTCAAAAATATTTTTTATAGTATTTAAAATACCAAAATTAAGGCCAGTGCTACTATAGTATCGAATATATCAAATCACACAACAATCCATATCAGACTATTCAATCACATCATATATCACTATATATGAAAAACAATCAATATATTTGAGGAATCCAGTTGGATACCTCCAACCTGTTTTCCTGCAACCACGGATGTTATATAACATAAAATACCTATCCCGCTCCGAGGTGGAATATTGCAGTAATAAAAGGGTCATCCGCTATTATGCGGGGTGCATAGTGTCTCATCTGCTCCAATCAGCGGGAAATATATCCAACTACTAATATATATATATATATATATATATATATAATATAACATTCAACTGATAATAATATATCAATTCAACCAATCATCCAATAATTAATTTTAATTATTATAAATTAAATTTAGTAATCCAAATGTGTGAGATTTACTCACCTTGACTTTAATTTGCCATCCGTTCCAATTTAAAATTAAATCAAACAACGTTCGATTTAAATTTAAAATTCCAACTGACTCCGAAAAATTCCAAACAAATTCCAGGTTATGTAGCACTCGTTGATATGATTTGCAACGTCTCTCATCCTCACTCAAACGGATCTCATATGAAAAGGATAAAATTATATTAATATCAACAAAAATTTAAATATAATTAATAACTAACTAACAATAACAAAATCCCTCACCCTTAATCCATCTCTGCTTTGCTACGTACGAACCCAGCTATGAAACCCAAACGAGCGACAAAACTCCACGCCTGCTCCACTATCGTGCCCATCTAGTTGCACACGTACCATGACACTGCGAAAGCCTTAACATCAATCGATTAACGCCCTTCCACAACCACGCTTGAGACCACGCGCTTCACCCACGAGATCCCTTACCATCACTGACTTGCCTGAACTGCCCCTCCTCTAAATCGAGCACGAAACCAACCCCAAAATCGACAACGACAGCCACGCGCCTCCATCAGCGCACTCACACGCACTCGCCCTCCAAGCCTCGTCTATCGCAATTTGATCGTGTGACTTCTCTTTCCCTTTTTATTCGATTTCGATCTCTATTTTTTAAATGGATTATGTTTCTGAAGGAAGAAAGGAAGCATACGCGATTATAAACTATAGAGAAGGTGGCTTTGGTTAGCATATAGGTCGACGTTGTACATGGTTTGGGTGGCTCGAGGATACGATTTGAAATCTTATATTTTATTTTATTCAAAATATCTCGCATTACATATCTCGAAATCCCAAACTCCTATCGAGTCGTGCCGCCTGGCGTTTCTAATGTTATACCCCTATTCCGAGCATGATGGAACAAGTTTCGAGACTTAATTCGATCGTATGCAGAAGATAGCTATTTAAACCCAATTATTATATTAAATTTTCAATATTAATTTCAACGCATTTCTATCCCATACGACCAAACGGTAACTCTAAATGCTATGAAATTTGAAATCCAATAATAATACACTATTATGGATCTAATGAAACTTGTTTTGTCGAATTCTAAGACTGTGCCCCGGATCGTTATTTTAACGCGTCGATTAAATCGAAGATTTCAAAAATAAACAAAATCACTTGAAATTCCAGTTTTGAAAACTTACTAACTCAATTCTAATTAATATAGAATTTATATCAACATTAGAAATCATTTCGATTCAAATTCAACTCAAATTTCAATTATTCATTATTTCCGTATTACGATAAATCGCTATATTTGAAATTTAAATTCATTCTATAATTTACAACCAAAATCTTCATATTCAAAATCAATTTATATTCCAAATTCAATATTTAAAACCATTAAAATATTCAAAATTAAATATCGGAAAATCCGGGTTGTTACATTCGTTCCCCCCCTTAAAAGAATTTCGTCCCCGAAATTGCTGAGTAGGAAAAATGCAACAAACCCATTAATTTGTAAAAAAAACCCACTTAGTTAAAACTTGACATTTCATGTTTTTAAATCTTTTAGTTTCTACCAAAACCATTAGTTTCCATTTCTAATTCAAAACCCTTTATTTCAATTTCAATTCAAAAATCAACTTTTTAGTTCACAAAAAATTTTCAAAAATTTTCTAACACCCTAAATTTTCGAATTTTTTTGGCAGAGTCTCCCTTGTACAGAGAGCCTTTTGTAATATGACAAATGTGATAAAAAGATATACATCGGCTCTCATGGTTGGAAAATGCAATGTATATCAATATAATTATTTTTTGCGCGCTAAATTCGTAAGCGTACCTTATTTAGCGTTATTAAGCGAGTTCGCTTAATTTATATGCAATTTGCACAACCAAAATCAAGCCAAACAGCTCCATATACCTGTACTTACTCAATTAAAACACATCAGTTTCATAATTTATGAAATCTTATAACATTACATGCATTTTTTACTACTTTAAACACATAGTTTTAAAAAGAAAAACATGGCATATCAGGTATTTATAAGCAATCACAAGGTTCCATTATTAATTTAGTTACTTTCGATCGTTTTACATACCATTTCATTCAATTCAAATGGTTCACAAACAAATTATTATCATTCAATTCATATCAACACATATTATACCTATATTTATTTCAAATTGATTCAAAATCAATTTATTCACTTTTCATTGATTGCATATTTTTGTTCAGTTCCACTTACGTCGAACGACAATTCTTTTTCATGCAAACTCGGTAATATACCTTTTATTAAATAACCACTTCAGTTTATAGCTATTTTAAATCGATTCCAAATCAATTTATCAATTTTCTATTAATTCTATTCAATCTATTCACAAAATCTTGTTCGTTCAATTTTTATATTAAACAACATTTCATTTTTATGCCAATTCACTTAATAAACCATTTCATAAATTTATTACTAAGGCTTATTATAACATTCCATACCATTTCTTAAGTTCATATTTGACTTTATAACTTAAGTTCATTCTCGATTTAATCATATAATACTTCCAATCCATATTCAACTTATTTACTCCTAGGTTGAATTTGATTTTCCAACTCAAATTTGTATTTCACAAATCTCTATTTATATAAATTAACCTTTCCTGATTAATATTCAAATTATCTATATTTAATTCTTTTATGTTTCCAAGTTCAATCGAATTCTAAATCTTATACTTAAGTTCAAACCCATTCCATTTTGCTTAACTTGAGTTATGTTTCATTTCAAAATTTTCCTCTTTGATTTGGCTTGGATTTAATTCCATTTTATTTAACTCATTCCTGAATTTATCTTACTTAACCCGAGTTAAGTTCTATTTTGGAAATCATTCCATTTAACTTGATTTGAGTTAGTTTTGTTTAAAATTTATAACCTATAGTTATATCATCATTTTACAACTCAAATTTTATATTCACTTCAATTCAATATTATTTCTAATCCAATCCAATTTTATTTAACTTAGCTTAAGTTAAATTTCCATTTCATACAATTCATTTTAACTTAATCAAGTTAAAATCAAATTCCAAATTCAATTTTCCGCACTTCCTTTCCTTATTAACATCATTTTTCCCTCGATATTATTTAAACATTTAGATAAGGATTCCAGAATTCAAACACTCGGTTTTTACTTCAATCATTTTGTGGTCATAAATATATATAGCTCTTTTGGTTTAACAAACCACTCCTTTGGAATTTTCAAAATCAACTTGGTTTTATCCAAAAAAATTCCTTCTGAATTTCTGAAACAACACTTGTTTTTCAACAAAAATCTCCATATTAAATTACTATGGTAGCAATCCGTCACTTAGAAACTCGAAAATGAATACTGATGATGCCGTAGTCATCACCATGATTATTTTCCAGCGACTGAAGTGAGTTCAGTGCCTTATCACTTTAAAAATCCATTTAAAACAATTTTATTCAAAAATCCTTTCAAAGATAATGCTATTTATTGCACAACACTTTGGAAAATATTTCCCAAACTTTTCGGAATTTAAATCTCCAAACTCTGGGTTTATCCATTTTTTGTTTAACTTATTTGTATAAATCATATTTATACAATTTTATTTGGTTATATATAACCATTTCAACTTTTATAACCTTGTTTGGATTATAATAACAACAACCATACACACCAATATACTATAATAATTTCTAAAAAATTATTTCTTTCATATTAAAATATAGTTTGGGCAAAATTATTTCATTTATCCACTTCAAAACAATACTATATCGGCTTACCTTGTTCAAGTGTTTAGAAACTCCTATCGATGTCGTGGCGTCCCACTACTCGACCAGAATTTATAAGCCACTCAATAGAGAAATCAACACAATATAAAACATTTTATATTCACTAACAAATACGCGCTCATATCTATTAATACACAAAAACTCATTCTAGGGTACTACTGACCCTATCTCTAATGAGTAATCCCCACCAAAGACAAGGTTCTCGCTTAACCTTCAGCTCTGATACCAAGTGTAATGTAATGGTCTAGGCTTTTCAACCATCGATAGCGGCTAAAATCCACCGTGGCATACGCTGATACCTCGAATTTGCTTTTACGGCCAGCCTCACGACTGTATGCACCTAGCAAACCAACCACTCAGGGACATGTAGGGGTAAGAGCCATCCGTTCTCTACCTAACAAGAAGCGAGAACCCTCTATCATGTGTGAACCTTTCACCAAGAAAATCTGATCCCATTCTCTTCGAAACGATCAACGAATTTGGCCAGGTTTGACAGTCGGTTATTTAACTATCAAATAACACACATAAGCAGTCACTAGCCCCAAATGGTTAATTCTTTTATAGATTAAATCCTTCAAACATTTATTTCAGAATATCTTTGTATAGATATATATTCAATTTTCTTAAGTATTTCAATATCTGAAATCAAATTTGAAGCTTATTCCCATACTCGGTATATTTCCAAAATATCAACACTTAATTATTTTAATACCCTTCTAGTCCAATACTAGGAAATATTTATAAATATATTTATCCAAAATCATTTTATTTCCAATACTTAGGAAATATTTCATAGCTTATTTTTGACTGCATAAGTATATTTCCCAAACTGGAAAGTGTTCCATTTATTTCGTATTCTCAAAACATTTACAATTTATTTGCAAATTCCTTAATCCATTTGTTCTGGATCTTAAAATCTCTGGAATTTTACTTCACTCCTTGTTCAACTTCTGAAAATCGATTATGCTTGTTTAAAATCTCAATTACCACTTTATAACTCCTTTACGAACTCAGATTAAAATTTTGATTTTCTGTACTTAAATCATTTCGGAAATTTTCTAAGTTTTCTAGGATCCATTATAAGCTTCCTCTTATAATTCAACTTCGTTAAATAAACCTGGATTACGGATCTTGAGAGCATTTATAAATAAAATTCAATCACTTATTTTTAACTCCATATATATAAAAAAAGTACTTTTAAAGAATAATAATTATTTGAAATATCAAAATACCTTTTGAATAAATAATAGAAATAATTTACAATTCGATTCAAATAATATATATATAGACTTACAAAGTTTATTTATAATAATCAAATTTTCATTTGGATACATAACTTTCAAATGTATTTTAAATACCCATAACAATTTTTTAAAACTACATGATTTAAAATAATAATTCCTTTTCAAATCAAACTACGCTTCTCGATACAATTTTTTTTTTTAAAACTCCGATATAACAATTTCTAATTTATAAAGCTCTCTCAATTCATACACATCGATTTTTGATTCCAATTCCATAACCATTCCAGTTTCCAAATAGAATCATCTATTTCCCTTTCTGTAATCCAAATTTCCATATCTCGTTTTAGATTCACATTGTGGATTTAAAATTCCAATTTAACACCCGATAATCATTTTTACTTATTTATAACTTTGGTTATAAATTTAAATTTTCATCCAGGTTCTATTCCTGATTTTTAAAATATCCTTATTATGAAATCTTCTCGTCAACACTATTCCTTGATAATCTCATTTAATTGCCAAAAATTCATTTCCAATATCTATTTTATTTATTTTTCTATAATTATCCATTTATAATCCTTCCACTCCATTTATAAATATTTTTAATAAATTCATAACTCATTCTCATTTTATCTTTTTAACAACAGATCCATATTTCAAGAGTCCATTTATAATTCAATTTCCATTTAAAATTCTGTTTGGAAATCTATTTCTCAATAAATTCAATTAATATTTCAAATCCACTCGAAAACTCGATTTCAACTTCCAAATCATATTTAATAGAATCATTAAATTTATTGTTTAAAATTCTTTTGTATAAATTATTTTCAAAAATATATTTTTAACATTTAATAAAATAGTTAAACAAATTTCCAAAAATCAAATCTTTTATTTAATTCAAATCCATCTCTTATAAAATACTCCGATTCTATATAAATGTCTTAATTTCTAAAATTGCCTTTTTAATTTCTTTTTAAAATTCAAAAATATTATTTATGGTATTTAAAATACCAAAATTAAGGCCAATGCTACTATAGCATCCAATATATCAAATCACAACAATCTATAACAGACTATTCAATCACATCATATATCACTATATATGAAAAACAATCAATATATTTGAGGAATCCAGTTGGATCCCTCCAACCTGTTTCCCTGCAACCACAGTGTTATATAACATAAAATACCAATCCCGCTTCGAGGCGGAATATCGCGGTAATAAAAGGGTCATCCGCTATTATGCGGGGTGCATAGTGTCTCATCTGCTCCAATCGGCGGGAAATATATCCAACTACTAATATATATACTAATATATATAATATAACATTCAACTGATAATAATATATCAATTCAACCAATCATCCAATAATTAATTTTAATTATTACAAAGTAAATTTAGTAATCCAAATGAGTGAGATTTACTCACCTTAACTTTAATTTGCAATCCATTCCAATTTTAAATTAAATCGAACAACGTTCAATTTAAATTTAAAATTCCAGCCGACTCCGAGAAATTCCAAACAAATTCCAGGTTGTGTAGCACTTGATGATACGATTTGCAACGTCTCACGTCCTCACTCAAATGGATCTCATATGAAAAGGATAAAATTATATTAATATCGACATAAATTTAAATATAATTAATAACTAACGAACAATAACAAAATCCCTCACCATTAATCCATCTCTGCTTTGCTACGTACGAACCCAGCCGTGAAACCCAAACGTGCGACAAAACTCCATGCCTGCTCCACTCTCTCCCTCATTCAGTCGCACATGCACCATAATACAGCAAAAGCCTTAACATCGAGCGATCAATGCACTTCCACAACCACGCGTAAGACCACGCTCTTAACCCACGAGACCCCTCACCATCGTCGACTTGCCTGAACTACCCCTCCTCTAAATCAAGCACGAAATCAACCCCAAAATCGACCATGACAGCCACGCGCCTCCATTAGTGCGCTCACGCGCACTCGCGCTCCAAGCCTCGACTATCGCAATTTGATCGCGTGACTTCTCTTTCCCCTTTTATTCAATTTCGATCTCTTTTTCTTGAATGGATTATGTTTTTGAAGGAAGAAAGGAAGCATACTCAATTATAAGTTGTAGAGAAGGCGGCTCTGCATATAGGCCGCCGTTGTACATGGTTAGGGTGGCTCGAGGCTACGTGTGACGCCCCACCTCTATACCCACGCTAGCCAAGAACACTACGGTGTAGTGCTGTCAAATAGCATGGAGAATAAGGCTGTTGAGGAGCGACCATCTATGTAATTGCTTTGTGCGAGCACCGATATGTCAGATAATAAAACATTGCATTTCTATTTTTAGAGGAAACCCGACATACCGATACAAACTCAAAGCTACTACACAGTGGCTATAATAGTTTAGGACAATAGATATAAAAATAACACAGATAACATAAATGCGGAATACAGATGGAACGAAAAGTCTCATATATATAATAACTGATATCAGTTACAATACATTTGACACAATACAAATGATACAACTACAACTGTCGACTCAAGAAGTTATATATACAAGTACATTATCAACTAATATACATGAATACATTATCATCTTAAAACAGACACACTGACTACTACAACACGACGAAGACCACTTCAAATGATATAAAAAGTCTTCATAGCTCTAGCAGCAACCCAAAGCTAAAAATCTACAACCTGTAAATACTCGGTCTGACCCGAGTATTACATTCAAAAGAAAATAATACCCGGATCAGTCTAATTCAAACCAGTTTTATTAGTGCATATAGGCAGTAATAATTTAAATAGACGACAGTCACAGAAATCTCGTATACCCAACTTCTCTATAAGAGAAACGGACAACGGCAGATATAACACTAAACATTGTTGATCCACAAAACAGTAAATCCAAATCGATACCACTTCAAATTATGGGATTGAACCCACGAAACAATTCAACATCGAAACTTCAATTAAAATCTGTCAAATTTGATAGGGCTGCAGTACACGCACGCGTGTACTGCCTCGCCACTATCGCACGAAATACACAAAAGCTCAGTGAAAGTCATAAATGATCACAAGGTCAAACCCAGAAGTACCGGATTCAACTCAAGTGAATTCAGAAACAAATCCCAACAGTGGGAAAACTGCAAAACACATGCAACTGCAGACATAAACGAATTCAAAGCAACCACCACGATGAAACTGCAGTGGCAAACAGTTACAAAGACAAGGGCAGACTGTGACTAAACTGCAGTCACCACAATGTCACCAGTACAATGGTTCAAACATGAAATGATTCAAAGGAATGCAACTGATATTAAGTGAATGGCAACGGGTAATGAATCAGATACAAATGCACTAGGAGAGTAAGTGAATATGCAACAGAAGTGTACACTAGTAAAGACTCCAGGCAACTGGTCGCAAGTGCACCAGTTCGAAACTTCACAAGTACAAGACCTTATTCAAGTGCAGACTACAATGAAATGGCAATAACAGGTTACAAGAGGCTGGTATGAGTGATTCATATGTGCATGACTGCATAGTACAACTACCACACAGTGAAGACAGTGATACAAGCTAATGAATGCAAGATGCAACACAATGAAGACAACATAGTAGAAGACACAAAACTGAATACAATGCAGATTGCATCAGACCACAACATGATCAACTACAAGATCCAGTGAATCGAGTTCAAATATGCAACAATAAAACTCAAGCTAGATGTCAACAAGCAACATATAGCAGTGCAAATGAAGAGACCACAAGTATGTGCAAAACTGCAGTGCAACAGGCCGAAGAGGTTGAAATGAGAACAACCAAACATGACAGGGATGTAGCATATACAATAAACCATGCAACTCAATAGAGCAACACTGGAATATGCAGTACAAAAATGCAAGTGACAGTGAATATGTACAAGTGCAGTGTTCAAGACAGAGCAAGCAAGTTTGGCATCAGGATAAAAATCAACAGAGATGATCAAGTGACCAAATCCAAAGCTAACACACCTATATATACATGATGCAAATGCACAAGTACAGGGCGAGCAAAATCAAGAAAGAATTTTCAAAAATGACCGAAGCCAAATGTAACAGCAGTTTTACAAGTGACAAAGGTTGATATTAATGCATATGAAATATACATCTCTGGTGATGCAGCAGTAAAAGAATTCCATCCTTGCATGTAACAACAATGTGTACAAGTGTGTTTGCATATTAAATATGTGAATAAAAGTTGTAATGAACAACAAAATGCTCTCAAATGTCTGCATATTAATATGCAAAATCAAAGATGCCGTGAACAAACAAAAATGCTTTCAAGTGTCTAAATTTTTTGTTTTTTTAATAATTCCAAGAAAATTTCTTAAGTAATTAACCAGAAAATTTGGAATATACAGTGAAACTTAAAATCTTTTCATATTTACAAGTTTAAGTGCAAGTTCGATATCATGGTCGAACAAAGGTTTCTCAAACACAACCCAAAGTCAGAGCTCAACCCAATGGCAAATGCTTATACATAGTGAATGCATGAACAACGGTACAAGTCAGGAATATGATGATCAAAGGACAATAGTACTACAGTTCGAAATGGAATACAACATGAAGCACTGCAATCCAAATAGCAGTACAACTGAAATAAAGTCAAGACCAACCATTTACTGCACAAACTCAGACTCGAGCATACCTATGCATAAATGACTGTACAACTGCAACTACAAATGGTCAAGCTACAGCAACAGCAACAACACTAATGCAGACTACAGATACAACTCGAAAACAATACTTAACATATATACAACAACTCAAAGCTAATGAAGTGCATCAGACCAGGTGAAGCTTTCAGATGGCAAAGAAAGCAAGCACACTGTACAAACATGGAATGGGTATGCAACATGGCCTATGAACAGACTCAACCAAAGTATATGTTTGCAGACAGCTATATCAAAGTGCAGAACAACATAGAACAAGCAACTCGACCACAACCAGCTCAAGAACTCTAGACAACATGAAATAATGCAGACAGGGGCCAAAAACCAAACGATGCCTCAACATCAACAAAGACCAAACCCAACTCAACTACAATGAAATGACTCAAGCTAAATGCAAACCAAACAACCTATGCATGACAGTGAAATACCAAATCCAGAAACTCAACTACAACAGAATGAAAACAAAAATGAAACAGAGGTAACTGCAAGGATGAACAGACATAGCCGTGAGCAAGTCAAAAATTCAAACCGGGAAAATATAATTCATCTCAGCAAATAATTCGAAACCAGTTCAAAGCCAAGAAATCAAAACTGTGAGAATCACAAATCACATAATTATGAAGTTGAATTTAGATGTGAGAAATAAAATTCCTCACCTTTGCCACGGAAGTGAAGACGGATTCGACCAATTTGATGTAGCCGTTCGAATTGAGGAAGAGTCGCCTGTCGAAGCCCTAATTTTTGGAGATGAACGAAGAGAGAGAGAGACCGCCATTGTCGTTCATTTTAGGTCTAGGGTTGAGAATGAAGACGAATGAGGTAGGGACGGGTCTAAAAATGAAAAATGAAACAGGATAAAAGGGGAATGGGTTTTTTATCACGGCCCGTTTAACCTTTAAACAAACTTCGAACGAAATTTAACTGATTTAAAAACTCCACTGCAATTAGCTTAGGAAAAGAAATCGTGCAAAGACGATAATTATTCGGTATGGAATACCGGGTTGTTACAGACTTCCCTCCTTAAAGAAATTGCGTCCTCGCAATCATAAGAAATAAATGGATAAAAGGTAACAACCAAAAGAGCATGGCAATGTCGAATGCATAAGCAAAGCAAATGTCAGCAGGTGAAGTATTAGATATGAAATCAAAAGGTTCGCCTGATTCAAATCAAAAGAATCAACATCGTGCGGATCAAGGAATCAAAATCAGACGACTATCAAAAGTAAGAATAAATCGAGTTCTAGCAATTGAAAGAAAAGGGATCAGAGCAGAAATCACGTACTGCACGAATTGAATGTGAGTAAATCAAATTACTCACCTGAATCGTCAGAGAAAAAGACGAAGCTCGAATCTCAAAATCGCAAATATTCAATCATCTAAAACGATAATCGAATTTTTACAAATATCTGATTATCAAAAACGATAAGCAGAAATCACAAAGATTCGATTATCAAATCGAAAAATATTTAATTATCTCAAATGATAATCAAATTTCACAAATATCTGATTATCAAAAACGATAATCAGAAACACAAATATTCGATTAATCAAATCGAAAAATATTTAATTATCTTAAACGATAATCAAATTTCACAAATATCTGATTATCAAAAACGATAATCAAAAACACAAATATTCGATTAATCAAATCGAAAAATATTTAATTATCTCAGACGATAATTAAATTTCACAAATATCTGATTATCAATAACGATAATCAGAAACACAAACATCTAATTATCAAAAACGATAATCAGAAGTCATAAATATTCAATTAACGAGTCCGGAATTAACCGAAGTAGTAAAAGTATGGTTCCATACTCCTTACTTTTGCTAAATCGTTTAAATCTCTTTATCGTTTTCTTGAAAGTGCAGAATTGTGTGTTTTTAAAAATAACATTTCACATTCTCAAATGGACAAGTCCGGAATTAAGCGAATCAGTAAAAGAAAGGGGTCATAGTCCTCGATTTTTCTGAAACGTTTAAATCGCTTCCTCGTTCTTTAGAAAATGTAAACTGTAAAAATTTTGAAAACAATTTTAATTTATATTTTTGAAACAACTTTTAAAAATAAAGAATTTTGAAAACACGTGATTAAATTAGCAATATCAGTAGCAACTTAGATAAGGAAATTGCACTTCTCAAAGTACAGTAAAACGGATAACAAATTCAGCATTGCGGGAGAACCGCTTGTAAATCCATTTTAAAATTGACGGTTACTGAAGTTAACACGTCAAAATTTCATCAAAATAACTGGCATCAAAGTATAATACCAATGAATTTTCATTCATAATAAAAAAAAATGTCACAAGAATCTTCTCAAAGATAGAAAGGGATATCATACCCTAAACTTGTATTCATAACAAGTTAATAACACATGAATTCACCAATACACAAAAATTGACGAAACTCGTCAATAGAAATCACGAAAATTGGTGAAGCACAAATTCTAGAAATCATCACAAGAAATCCAGAAAACACATGAAGGGGGGAAGGCCTAGCATAAAAATGGGAGTATGAAAACTCCAAAACACCAGTATCACATGAACGAGACGCTATCTCTTGGTGGCTAACCAATAAAGTTTCACACAGGAATGGTCCGAAGACCGTAGGGCGCTACACTACAACAAAGCGGGGTTTAGTCTCCCTCGCAGACAAAGAGACATCGCACAGTTGCTAGTCTAAATCACAAAAAGAAAAGGGGAAAGGCCTATCACAAAAATGGGAGTATGAAAACTCATCGACCGGTATCACATGACGAGACGCTATCTCATGGAAGCCATCCATTAAATTTTCACACAGGAATGGCCCGAAGACCGTAGGGCGCTACCCTACAACAAAGCGGGGTCTAGTCTCCCTCGCAGACAAAGAGACATCGCACAGTTGCTAGTCTAAATCATAAAAATCACACAAAGAGTATCCAGACAACCCTCAAAGCCCAAGAGATATGTGTGAGACGAAATCACACCGATGAGGCCTAGTCTAACCGTGCAATATGTGTGAGACGAAATCACACACTGGTGTCTAGACAATCCTCAAAGCCCAAGAGATATGTGTGAGACGAAATCACACCGATGAGGTCCAGTCTAAATCATAAAAATGATCGTCATGATCATAAAGAAGTGTCAACCACACCAAGCTAGTAAATATATGAGTTTAGCTTCATGTCCCATAACCACTTGCTTAACTTAAATATTTACGAACAAGCTGTAAATCTTCACTAGGAAATTGTCACGAAAAGGGTTCAATCGAACAAGTCCAGGAGTTAACCGACGAAGTAAACGCAAGCGTTTCATACCACTTGTTTTACTAGGCCGTTTAATTCAATTTCTCATACGAGTGAAATAAAGGCTGGTATATATTAATAGATTGGAAAACGGTTCAAGAAAAAGAACTTTGTAGTAAAATAGTTTTGAAATCGTTTGGAAAAAGGGATTTTAATATTTACTACTAGTATAGAAAACCTTTATATTTTTAAAGTGACAAATCACAAAAATGATTGTAGAAACAATCAATCACAAGAATTCACATACGAAGATGTGAATGGAATCCAGAGAAATCGATACTGAATCCATCAGAAAGTATGTTCACAAAAATTCCGAAGAAAATGTCATCAAAGTTGCTAATAAATGATAGCAACAAATCGGGGAAATGATCAAGAATCGATTAAATTAGGAAACCAAGTCAGTTCACTAAAATTTCACATTCGAAGACGTGAATAAAATCCAAAGAATTCGATTCCAAATTCATCAAAGTAGGAATACCCAAAAATTCCAGAAATAGAAGTTATCAAAATCGACAAAGGTGATAACAACTAATTAGAAAAGAAGAATCGATTATCAACTGGAAAAACAAAGCAAATCGAGCAGAAATGCATAAATGACTTCAACAAAAGTAAGAATCAAGTCAACGTCGAAGTCAACAATTAATAGCCGCAGTCGAGTATAAAATGAATCAATCATCATTATCAAAGAAACCAACGGCAAACAAAATCAGAGTCTTGAGAATCAAGAAATTAGCAATTTCTCAAAAACAAAGTGACCGAAGTCGAAGGGAAATCCAGATGAGGAAAACACAAAATATCAAGTTCAAAATCGCTGAGATTCAAACTAGATGTGAATGAGAAATCAAAATCACTCAATTTGCAACTGGTCCAGCTATTTTTCATCACAGTGTAACAAGTACATAATGACACTCATAGCATAGAACAAAAGTGGAACAAAGTCCAAAAGTAAAAATGGCTTTAATTTGCCAAATTAAAACAAAATCAACATCGGCTAAATCAATTCAAAGCCGAAAACACAAGAATAAGCGTTAGGAATTCATACCTAACAGTCAAAAATAGTCATATGTAAATATGAGAGATAAAACATCGACAAATAGTTGTAACGCATGTTCCATCTAAGTTATGTTTTATTATTTTCCTAAACCCCAGGCTCTGATACCAAGCTGTGACGCCCCACCTCTATACCCACGCTAGCCAAGAACACTACGGTGTAGTGCTGTCAAATAGCACGGAGAATAAGGCTGTTGAGGAGCGACCATCTATGTAATTGCTTTGTGCGAGCACCGATATGTCAGATAATAAAACATTGCATTTCTATTTTTAGAGGAAACCCGACATACCGATACAAACTCAAAGTTACTACACAGTGGCTATAATAGTTTAGGACAATAGATATAAAAATAACACAGATAACATAAATGCGGAATACAGATGGAACGAAAAGTCTCATATATATAATAACTGATATCAGTTACAATACATTTGACACAATACAAATGATACAACTACAACTGTCGACTCAAGAAGTTATATATACAAGTACATTATCAACTAATATACATGAATACATTATCATCTTAAAACAGACACACTGACTACTACAACACGACGAAGACCACTTCAAATGATATAAAAAGTCTTCATAGCTCTAGCAGCAACCCAAAGCTAAAAATCTACAACCTGTAAATACTCGGTCTGACCCGAGTATTACATTCAAAAGAAAATAATACCCGGATCAGTCTAATTCAAACCAGTTTTATTAGTGCATATAGGCAGTAATAATTTAAATAGACGACAGTCACAGAAATCTCGTATACCCAACTTCTCTATAAGAGAAACGGACAACGACAGATATAACACTAAACATTGTTGATCCACAAAACAGTAAATCCAAATCGATACCACTTCAAATTATGGGATTGAACCCACGAAACAATTCAACATCGAAACTTCAATTAAAATCTGTCAAATTTGATAGGGCTGCAGTACACGCACGCATGTACTGCCTCGCCACTATCGCACGAAATACACAAAAGCTCAGTGAAAGTCATAAATGATCACAAGGTCAAACCCAGAAGTACCGGATTCAACTCAAGTGAATTCAGAAACAAATCCCAACAGTGGGAAAACTGCAAAACACATGCAACTGCAGACATAAACGAATTCAAAGCAACCACCACGATGAAACTGCAGTGGCAAACAGTTACAAAGACAAGGGCAGACTGTGACTAAACTGTAGTCACCACAATGTCACCAGTACAATGGTTCAAACATGAAATGATTCAAAGGAATGCAACTGATATTAAGTGAATGGCAACGGGTAATGAATCAGATACAAATGCACTAGGAGAGTAAGTGAATATGCAACAGAAGTGTACACTAGTAAAGACTCCAGGCAACTGGTCGCAAGTGCACCAGTTCGAAACTTCACAAGTACAAGACCTTATTCAAGTGCAGACTACAATGAAATGGCAATAACAGGTTACAAGAGGCTGGTATGAGTGATTCATATGTGCATGACTGCATAGTACAACTACCACACAGTGAAGACAGTGATACAAGCTAATGAATGCAAGATGCAACACAATGAAGACAACATAGTAGAAGACACAAAACTGAATACAATGCAGATTGCATCAGACCACAACATGATCAACTACAAGATCCAGTGAATCGAGTTCAAATATGCAACAATAAAACTCAAGCTAGATGTCAACAAGCAACATATAGCAGTGCAAATGAAGAGACCACAAGTATGTGCAAAACTGCAGTGCAACAGGCCGAAGAGGTTGAAATGAGAACAACCAAACATGACAGGGATGTAGCATATACAATAAACCATGCAACTCAATAGAGCAACACTGGAATATGCAGTACAAAAATGCAAGTGACAGTGAATATGTACAAGTGCAGTGTTCAAGACAGAGCAAGCAAGTTTGGCATCAGGATAAAAATCAACAGAGATGATCAAGTGACCAAATCCAAAGCTAACACACCTATATATACATGATGCAAATGCACAAGTACAGGGCGAGCAAAATCAAGAAAGAATTTTCAAAAATGACCGAAGCCAAATGTAACAGCAGTTTTACAAGTGACAAAGGTTGATATTAATGCATATGAAATATACATCTCTGGTGATGCAGCAGTAAAAGAATTCCATCCTTGCATGTAACAACAATGTGTACAAGTGTGTTTGCATATTAAATATGTGAATAAAAGTTGTAATGAACAACAAAATGCTCTCAAATGTCTGCATATTAATATGCAAAATCAAAGATGCCGTGAACAAACAAAAATGCTTTCAAGTGTCTAAATTTTTTGTTTTTTTAATAATTCCAAGAAAATTTCTTAAGTAATTAACCAGAAAATTTGGAATATACAGTGAAACTTAAAATCTTTTCATATTTACAAGTTTAAGTGCAAGTTCGATATCATGGTCGAACAAAGGTTTCTCAAACACAACCCAAAGTCAGAGCTCAACCCAATGGCAAATGCTTATACATAGTGAATGCATGAACAACGGTACAAGTCAGGAATATGATGATCAAAGGACAATAGTACTACAGTTCGAAATGGAATACAACATGAAGCACTGCAATCCAAATAGCAGTACAACTGAAATAAAGTCAAGACCAACCATTTACTGCACAAACTCAGACTCGAGCATACCTATGCATAAATGACTGTACAACTGCAACTACAAATGGTCAAGCTACAGCAACAGCAACAGCACTAATGCAGACTACAGATACAACTCGAAAACAATACTTAACATATATACAACAACTCAAAGCTAATGAAGTGCATCAGACCAGGTGAAGCTTTCAGATGGCAAAGAAAGCAAGCACACTGTACAAACATGGAATGGGTATGCAACATGGCCTATGAACAGACTCAACCAAAGTATATGTTTGCAGACAGCTATATCAAAGTGCAGAACAACATAGAACAAGCAACTCGACCACAACCAGCTCAAGAACTCTAGACAACATGAAATAATGCAGACAGGGGCCAAAAACCAAACGATGCCTCAACATCAACAAAGACCAAACCCAACTCAACTACAATGAAATGACTCAAGCTAAATGCAAACCAAACAACCTATGCATGACAGTGAAATACCAAATCCAGAAACTCAACTACAACAGAATGAAAACAAAAATGAAACAGAGGTAACTGCAAGGATGAACAGACATAGCCGTGAGCAAGTCAAAAATTCAAACCGGGAAAATATAATTCATCTCAGCAAATAATTCGAAACCAGTTCAAAGCCAAGAAATCAAAACTGTGAGAATCACAAATCACATAATTATGAAGTTGAATTTAGATGTGAGAAATAAAATTCCTCACCTTTGCCACGGAAGTGAAGACGGATTCGACCAATTTGATGTAGCCGTTCGAATTGAGGAAGAGTCGCCTGTCGAAGCCCTAATTTTTGGAGATGAACGAAGAGAGAGAGAGACCGCCATTGTCGTTCATTTTAGGTCTAGGGTTGGGAATGAAGACGAATGAGGTAGGGACGGGTCTAAAAATGAAAAATGAAACAGGATAAAAGGGGAATGGGTTTTTTATCACGGCCCGTTTAACCTTTAAACAAACTTCGAACGAAATTTAACTGATTTAAAAACTCCACTGCAATTAGCTTAGGAAAAGAAATCGTGCAAAGACGATAATTATTCGGTATGGAATACCGGGTTGTTACACTACGATTTGAAATCTTATATTTTATTTTATTCAAAATATCTCGTATTATATATCTCGAAATACCGAACTCCTATCGAGGCATGCCACCTGGCATTCCTAATGTTATACCCCTATTCTGAACACGATGGAACAAGTTTCGAGACCTAATTCGATCGTATGCAGAAGATAGCTTTTTAAACCCAATTATTATATTAAATTTTCAATTTTAGTTTCAACGTGTTTCTATCCCGTACGACCAAACGGTAACTCTAAACGCTATGTAATCTGAAATCCAATAATAATACACTATTATGAATCCAATGAAACTAGTTTCGTCGAATTTCGAGACTGTGTCCCGGATCGTTATTTTAACGCGTAGATTAAATCGACGATTTCAAAAATTGACGAAATCACTTGAAATTCCGGTTTTAAAAACATACTAACTCAATTCTAATTCAAATAAAATTTATATCAACATTAGAAATCATTTCGATTCAAATTCAACTCAAATTTCAATTATTCGCCATTTCCGTATTACGATAAATCGTTATATTTGAAATTTAAATTCCTACTATAATTTTCAACCAAAATCTTCGTATTCAAAATCAATTTATATTCCAAATCCAATATTTAAAACCATTTAAATATTCAAAATTAAATGTCGGAAAATGAGGGTCGATACACCAGTTTCATTGGATCTGTAATAGTGAATTATTATAAGATTTCAAGTTTCGTACCGATCGGACTTATCGTTTGATCGTGCGAGCTCAAACGCGTAGAAATTGATTAATGAAATTAAATTAATATAAATTGATTTTTAAAGCTAGCTTCTGTATACAATGGAATCAGGGTTTGAAACTAGTTGCATTGAGTTTAAAAATATCGAAAACCTATATTTTGATATATGGAATGACCTATTTTCGTTTCTAGGACAAAACGGGCTTTTCAGATCGTTGTTATCGTTTCGACCCAATTCGATTTGTCCATTCGTTCTTATCCATCTCTATCTATATAAATAGATTTGTCCTCAAACCCTAGCAGTATTTTATTTATTTCTGTATGTACTTCTCATTTGCTCCTTCCTCCTTCTCAATGGCAGACAACCCAAATCCTAAATTCCAAATTCCAAAATCAAATCGAAAATTCAAACTCCTCTAACCCTATCGAATTATATATCATCATAAAGCTCTCGACGAACTTAACCTACATCAACAGTTTTTTTTGCAATTTAGTCTCGATTTGGCCAGAATTTGGCGATCTTTCTCAGCCATCAGTTGCTAGGGTTTTGGACCTAACGGCGGATCGTCGACCAATCGACGATCGGAGGGCACCGGTAGGTAAAGGAGGTCGAGCAGCGTTCATCTATGGTCTCAAATCATCACTAGCATGCTCGGATTAACAATAAATCGTGGAGGAAGTGGCACGGCGGCGGAGCCACAGGGGTGGCCGGAGGTCGCGCAGAGCTAGACATGGGTGCGGCAGGCCACGACGGTTCTGATGGTGGTGTCTGATCATGGCGCAGTGGCCTCTAGGTGGCGGCGGCGACAAGGCAAGATTGGCCGCTATAGGCGATTCTAAGGTTCGTGTTAACGTAGCGTAAGGTGATACATTATTTACAATATTGCCCCTTGATTTATTTTAATTAAATTTTAAAATTTTAAATCTTCTAACTTGTATAACTTTTACATACGAACTCCGATTGATGCACGGTTTCTTTCGTTGGGATCGTATCGAAATTCCGAACAACAGATTAGGTTCGGTTGGATTTGAAGACTTTTCAAATTTTGGGCTTTATTTGGATTTTTAAATCGACCATAAATCAAAGTTGAGTAATTTAACCCACTCACGAAATACAAAATCTTCTTATGTTAGTTGAATTAAATTTATAAATTGATAAGAATTTTATTGATTGTTGTTTGGTAATTTAAATTGTCATTTAAATTTAATTTGAATTAAATTTCCTTTTAAATTAGTATTGAATTTAAATTGTTAGTTAAATACCTGATAATGATAACCAGTTAATAATTGTGATTTATTAGCTGATTTGGATGTTAATTGTGATGGATGTCTATTTGCTGACAATTTGCATGATTGGATGTCTATATCCCTGTTAATCACTATGGGTTGAAATGATACATACCCGAACGATCTTATAGATTAGGAAAAATCATTATGGGTTGAAATAACAAACCTGAGCGATTTTATTGATTTGGAAATTATTGATTCGGGATAGGGGTTGAAATGATATGTACCCACGAAATTTAACTATTTTAGGTTGAAATGATACATACCCAATCACTTGACCATAGGATAGAAAATTATATACGGACACAATTGGTCGGTTTTAAACTATTTTCTAAATGGTAAAGTATGTTTGATTTATAAATTTGATTTTTAAATTTAGTTTAGTGTTTTATTTAAAAATTTATATTTGGAAAATAATTTATTTTATATGTTTTAAAGTTTCAAATTATAAGTTAATATATGGTTAAATGTAATTTTAAGTTTTTAACTTATAATTTTATTTTGTTTTAAATATATAATTTAAATAGTTTTAAATTTTTTTTAAAGAAAAAGGTTCTATTATTAACAACGATAAGAACCATACAATAGTAAGATTCGCCTCCTTAAAAAACTTTACCATTGTGGCAAGGAAAAAGAGCATGACATCCTCTATTAAACAGCTCTAATATAGAAGTAACAAAACAAATACAACACCAAATATAATACAAAAACACCAATATAAAATGAAAAAAAACAGGCCGACCTAATAGGGTAATGAACACCACCACTTCCATATAATCAACCCGACTCGGCCCATAATCACAAGTGATCAAACCCTACCACAAAACCCTATCTTAGAGCCGCAAAATCAACCAGTATCTCCTAACTCAATCCCCCATCTCAAACATTTATGCTTATCTGCCGTCAATAAGTGGCGATAATCTACTCTTCTCTGGATCTGCAATCGAACGTCTATTTCAATCAACTTGCATATTTGCTCCACTGAGCAGTGTTTGCCCTCAAATCGCCGTCGTACCCTCTCCAACCAAATATGGTGAGTGGTGGTAGCCACCACGACGTAGGCCAATTATTGAGCTGTTGTTTTGGGTACGAAGCTTTTTCGTATAACATCATCTAAAGTTGCAGTGAACACTCGACCATGGGCTGGAGCTCCAATTTGCTCAACAAAGACTTCCAAATATTAGTACTATAATCGCATTCTGTAAATAGGTGTTGGTGGTCTCATTATGTTTGTTGCAAAGAGTACAAAGTGGATTTACATTCATACCCCACACAATTAACCTATCTGATGTTGGCAAACGATGCATGTAGGCCATATATGTGGTATAATAAAACTTTCTTGCAGTTTTGTTATACCATATAAGTTTGTATATCTCGTCTTTATGTGCTTGTAGTCTGATTTCATTCCACATAGTAGAAAACTTGAAGTGATTCAAGTTAGCAATGATCCAGTAGTCTGTTGGCTGCTCGGTAGATATTGTAACTTGCATAATTTGAGAAGCTGCTTCCCTAGTCTCTGCTAATAATTGTGGTTGCAATTGTCCCTCCCTTATAATATAGCTGACCTTGTCACTTGCAGTAGATGGAAATTCTTCTCCATCCAATTAAGTCCACCAGGGATTTATGGTTGATCTATGGATCATACCATAAATTAGTTTTCTCCCTATTAACAATGATTCTGGACATGATTTTAGCTACCACATCACGTTGTCGTAAAATAGATTTCATAGTACCTGAAAAATTGTTATTAACAGGGATGGTCCAAAATTTTGTTTTTAAATATTTGGCATGCATCCAATTAGCCCATAAACAGTCTGATGTTAGTAACTTCCATAACAGTTTGAGTCTAGCTGTTGTATTTAAATCAGTGAATTTGCGAAGCCCAATACCACATTCCAATTTCAGCTTGCATAAAATATCCTAAGATATTTTATGTAGCTTGCCTTTCCAAAAGAAATCTGCGCAGATATGATCAAATTTTACTCAACACAGAGGAAGGTAGTTGATAAATAAGTACCTAGTACATAACCATGGGTGTTATAACTCCTTGTATCAGCTCTGCTCGACCTGCTGTTGATAACAGATTGCCATCCCAGCCTTCTAATTTTGCATTTATGTTGTGTAACAAGGGGGAACAATGAGAAGCTTGTATGTAGTCTGAAGATAATGGGACCCCGAGATACTTAACAGGTAATTCCTTCTCTTGTATATGTAAAATAGTGGTAATTTCAGATTTCCAAAGAGCTCCTTTATTGAAAAAACCTATGATTTAGTTTGATTAATTTTTAGGCCAATAGTTTCCTACATTCTTGCAAATATATGATGCATATGCATAACATATGTGTAGAGGCTGCTAGGAAAATCATAACATCATCAGCGTATAGTAGATGTGATATAGCAGGCTTAAATTTGTTAATATGCTCTAAAAATTTGTTGTCCACGCCCTTCTCCATGATTAGTGTAAAAATTTCCATAGCAATACAAAATAGATAAGGTGACAAAGGGTCTCCTTGACGTAACCCTCTGTTAGACGTGATGAACCCCTCAGGCCTTCCATCAATCATAGTATAAAAGGTAGGAGTTGATATACACTCGTATATTATCTGAATGAGAGATGTGGAAAACCAGAAGCACTTAAGCATATGACAAACAAATTCATGATTAACCATATCATAAGCCTTTTGTAGATCGATTTTAATGCACATTTTTTATTTACCCCTTTTTGAAGAGTTTTGTACTTGTTCATGAGCCAGCATAACGTTTTCCCCAATGTTTCTTCCTGGAATAAAAGCAGATTGGTTTTCTGCAATTAATATCGGAAGAAACTATTTAATTCTATTGCATACGATTTTAGATATAATTTTGTAAACAACATAAGCACAAGCAATAAGATGATAATCTGAAGTATGTTATGGCTTATCTTTCTTGGGAATCAATGTAATAAAATTATGATTAATCCCTCGAGGTAATTTTTTGACAGTGGAAACTTCTGACACTACATCATATATATCTCTGTGCAGGCTGTCCTAATGTAGTTTGAAAATTTTGGCTGAGAAGCTGTCAGGTCCTGGACTCTTGGAATCATTTATTGAATACAATGCCATTTTGACTTCTTTCATGGTGACTGGAGCAGATAAGTATTCCTTTCCCATATTATTGATTTGCATGCTTGTGTCAACATGTTTAAACTTTGTATTTATATCTCCATTAAAGAGTTGCTGGTAATATTATATGGCTGCATACTTAATATTATTACACTCATAAATATACTGTCCATGAGAGTCGAGCAGGGCATGTATTTTATTCATGTTTTTTCGTATGGACATCTTAGGATAAAAGAACTTGGTATTGGTATCCCCCTATTGTAACCACAGCACTTTGCTTTGTTGCCTCAAAAATTGAACATGTTTTTGAATTTGATCATTTAAGCTCTGACCCACCTGGAACATAGTGTCATATAACATAGGCTTTTCAGGATCATGATCTAGTTGATGGAATATTGTATCGAAATATGACTGCAATTTTGAAGTCTGATTGTCACAAGCTCTTAACTTGTTCCATTTTTTCAACTCGACTTTGAATACCTTTAATTTGTAAATAAGTTTTTTAAAACATGAACCCCAAGTGGTAACAGCCAACTTCTTTACTATGCAGTGATCATATCCCTATGAATAACACCAATTATTAACATATCTGAATGGAACTCTATTCCGCCGTTGGTGTTGTGGGCTGAAACTGGTCAGTATAAGGGTATGGTCACTGATACTAGTTGGCAGCGCAATAGTGCTCAATTGTAGGAACATAAACAAAAATTCATAGTTGATGAGAACTTTGTCTATGCTCGTCGCGATTCCCCAACGTCGCAAAGTGTACTTACAACCCTGTAAATGAGACTCAACCAATCCATAGTTAAATAAGCAGTTTTTAAAGGAACTCAAATAGGAGAAAGGAATTGGTAAACTTCCCTTTTTATCCTTTATGTTGAGAGCATTGTTAAAGTCCTCTATGGCTAACCACGAAGATCTTATTATTGAAGCATCGAAACGTAGCAAAATCACATAAATTTTGTCGTTTAGAAAAGGAATTGCTGGCATAAACGGAAGTACAGTAGCATTGTAATCCTCCTTTATTTGTGAGCAGTAAGGTTATGCGTTGTTGTGAAAAGCTCACAACAACATATACCCACACTGACTTGTCAAGGAGAACAACAATACGACCCTTACTACCAGTATCATTGTTATATATAATGTTCCAATCAGGCAGCTTCAGTGCAAAATTATGAATATAAGTAGTAGCTAATTTTGTCTCAACCAAGCTTAGAAGGCTAAGCTTGTGAGAAATTAGAAGCTTGAATACTTGACTGAGTTTATCATTAGTATTCATGCCTCTAATGTTCCAAGTCATCATATTCATTTAACCGTCAAAGAGCTCCATGTCGATCTTTTAGGAGGAGCAGATTTCTAAGATTTGGGATTTGTAGAAATTTCGCGCTTCTTCATGTATATGGGATTTTTCGAAACCATAGGGGAAACATTGATTTCTGCATTACTTTTTTCACCAATTTCTTGTATGTGTGATGCAACATCTTGTATAAGAACCTCCGCATTTTCATAAGTACCATCTGTGCCATCTTTATTATCTACACTGGTCGTAGTGGTATCTACTGTCTGTGTAACATCAATGACATCATCTGCTTTTGCATAACTATCTCCATCTTGATTTTGTGTTGTGTAGCTAACAGGTACATCATAGGAAGGTAGGTGAGGAGCATTGGTAGAAGACAATGCAGGCATGTCACTAACAGTCTGGTTAAGTGCTTCTTCGGGAAGGTCAGCAAGGATAGCATACTGATTGTGTAAATCAACATTTGTTAATGGAACATGTACATTCAATTCATTCACTATATTTTTGGTTTTCTCTAATGGTTCTTAGTACAGTAAGTGGAGTGGTCTGTCTGTTGTAATATATCTTTGGACATTGTAATAGATTTCGGTCTCCATTCCTTTGTAAATGAGTTGTTACAACTGTTATCTGAGTGGCCAAATACTTTACAAACTGAACAAGGAGTTAATTTGTGCTCATATTCAACATTTACTACATCTTTCATGTCATTATATAATTGTAACTTAACAGTAGATGGATAAGTAAACTTAACATCAACTTCGATTAATACCCGAGCATAATTTAGCCTACTTTACATTGCCGTGTTTGAATCCATACATATCGGACGTCCAAGAACACTAGCAATCAGACGGATACCTTCGTTATTTCAATACTCTAGTTTCAAATCAAAAGAACGCGTCTATATTGGAATTGTGGAGAAAGTATCTTTATTAATTTCAATGCCAGGCTTCCACTTCTTAATAATCATAATTCTAGACCCAATGGTGTAAGGACCCGATCTAATTATTTTTGCACAATCTTCTGGGTTATAGAATTTAATAAATATAAAACCGTTCTTCTTGTAGTATAGATCATACGTACCACTAGGCTTCCATGTTTTGTTGATGAAAGTTTTGAAATTTGCATAAACCGGTGGACGTCCCAATATGTATAACACTAATGTATGTCTCCGTTTGTCAACTGCAGAACTGAAAACGGATTCAGGCATTACTCTCGAAAGTAATTCCCCATCCATGGCAGGTGGATAAAATGTTAGGTCAGTGATGTCATCTTCCTTGTTGACGGAGAAGTCCTTAACTGTTTGTGCCCATGACCATTGCCATGAGTGTATAGGCGAAGGCGCACCAGCAGTAGAAGAGAAGACGATTTCAGGAGGAGGTCGAACCAATTGTGACTGTACTTGGGGTAGACTAGCCCGATCGTCCAGATGGACAGGCTAGGACGATGATGCCGATGTTGGAATAATTAGGGTAGATGGATTTGACGGTTTAGGGGGAGGAGGGTTCTCTATAACCGTTCCGCCTTCTTTGTCAAAGTTCACCATGATTTTTTTTATTCCAGGATAGTTCAAAATTTTAATTTAAGAAAATATTTAATATAGTTTTAATATGTGTGTTTTAAATTAAATCTAAATAATAAATATAGTTTTGATTTAAGATAATAAATACAGATTTTTATAATAACTTTAATAGATAAAAGATTGTAGAATTTTGTAAAGGTTTGGTAAGGATTTTATAAAAGATTTTTATAAAGGATTTTGTAATGGTTTTATAAAAGAGTTATAAAGGTTTTAAAGGATTTATAAAGGGTTTTATAAAAGAACTTGTATAAAGGGATCTGGAAGTATTTAAAGGAATTTGCATAGAAGTTTATGAAAAGGGGAAGAGTTGTAAACTGTTTGGAATTTATAAATAGCTTTATAATGGTTTAAGAGAGATTTATAAATTATTTTCGAAATTGATTGAAAGAAATCTTCCTCGGCATTTATGAATATATTTACACTTTTGGAATAAGTATATGGATATCTTGATATGAAGGTATAAACTATTTTCTGGAGTTATTATTAAAAATGTTAATAAAATGACCACGGTGTGAAATAAGCGTTTGGTTGTTAAAGAGACCGAGATCGGATATGGTCATACTCTCTGCCAATTCTGAAACCACTTTAACACAGTGCACGTGGTGAAGAATCTAGAACGAAGTAGGATGGTTTGGCGAATGCTACTATATGAGGTAAGAAACGCAGCTCTGACCTTTGGGTCAGCTTGATATGACTAAAACAGGAGCTATACCTGCCAAGTGAGGTTGCTCCTCTTATCGGACATGCTTCTTCGATACCATATGTAACATCCCGCCTTTTTGTACGTTTAAGAAGACACACGTGCCAACTCAAACCATACAGAAGGGCGGATTGTTATGGGGTAAATAAGAAAAAAATAGAGAAAGAGAAAAAAAAACAGAATCTCGCAGCGGAATGACAAAATATAATAATCAAATAACAGGTCATGAAGCTGTTTACAAAACATTTAATTATACTTATACAATACAGAATCAAATTTACATAAACAGAGAAAAAATATTCAAATGCAGCGGAACCATATGAATGCAGTGGAATAAAAGAATAAATAATAATAGTACAAATCTTCGTCTTCGTCCTCCAGAAAAAGGTTTTCAAATCCTGAAATGCTCAGGCTGACCCGAGCGAATTGAAAAGACAAAACACTCGAGTCAGAACTAAAAGATCTCATGTAAGTCAAATCAACGGTAAATAAATATGACTATAAACGGCGTCGGAGATGTTTACGGGGTTTGACATCTCTTATCCAGTGTCTAACGTGAGTGCAGTAACTTAAGAGATGTTCGAGATTCACATCTCCTAAGGATCCGTTAAACTATCTACTATGTAGTACAATATGCTATTATAATATGTCTACAGTAAGACAAACTATTAAAATAGCGTTAAGGCGTTACATTTTCCCCCTTAACACATTTTTTATATATTCCCATAGTCTACACAGTACCATAATCCCGCCCGTACTGGACGTCGTCAAAGGGCACTCCATAGGTATGGTAGAAAACAAACTCGTAGAAGGCGCGCTAGGGCATGCGAACACGGCACAACTAGGCAATGCCAGGGTAGATATACCAATTATACTTCCGGACTAGTGGTAACGCATAGCAGCTACTACCGCCCACCTTGGAACACACTCCCAAATCAAAAATCGAGGGTGGCCACCAAATAATCTCAAAGTCAGAATATAGTATCGAAGGAATGTGCCCGATCGGAGGAATTGTAACGACTCGGATTTTCGCGTTCGAAAATCGACATCCATACTTTACATCGTACTCGAATGCCGTAGATTCGACCGTTCAAATCCGAGTCGCCGGAGCTTATAACACCATTAAGTAAACAACACAGCGGAAAAAGAATATATCAATTACATAACATTGATAAAATGACAGATGCAAAATCTGATACAACAGAATGATACAACAGATATCAATATACATCAGAGATATGATACAAGAAATAGCAGCGGAAAGAAAATGATATCATCAGCAGCGGATAGAATATCTCCAATAAAATGCTCCAAGATAAGCAACGTCAGTCCATGAACTCCAAGAACTGAACCAGCTCCAGATAATCTACTAAACCTGAATATCTGATAAACCTAACTCTAGACTGCCCGTGTGGAAAATGGTGGGCACCCAGAGTTTAGGAAGGGAACAATAAACTCCGGATCAGTCATGGGACTGGTGTGAGCAACAAAAACAGATTATCTTTAAACAACAACAAAAGGCTTTTAACATTGAAACCCGCAATGCTTTTCGAAAAATGAAACTACCATAAGGCCTCCCGCCACACACACAATGCAATCGCAGAATTGGAGGAGATTTCTCCTTATGATAGTCAAAAATGCTTACTATGCAAAATCATTCGATATTATTATCATTAGTGTATAGTGTCGAAAACCATTTCGAAAATATAATATTAATCTTAGCCAGCATACAACATTTCATCGTATGCCTACTATAGCTACTACGTTCAATAGCAGGTTACCGCCATATTCCATAGCAGGTAATACAACTAAAACCGTACAGGGTTCGTATTGTTTCTTTGGATTTCCAACAAATGATCAGGCTAAGGAACTTCCTTACCGAAATAGAAACGCCTCTGGAAAGACGCCCCGGATCCTAACCGGATCTCTGCAAACAAAAGGCCGACGCTACCTCACGCTGTACAGCTGTAACTAGGTAACTAACACACGAGTCATGCCATCCCCCGGTCGTTACCGACCTTTATCCCGGGATCCCGAAAACCAACAAAGCAACATCATACAGTAATAAATTACCGTGTCCACACGAGTTAAGTATCTGGGCTCCATACCATGATACCACCCTTTATCCAGAAGGAAATGACATACCCTAGGGGCGCTACCCCTACAAACCTTTGTCGCAACATTCCTGTTTTGACCATTACCGGGTTGTGAGGCTCGACGAAGTCTCGTCCACAAAGCAACGCTTTTTCACAAAGCCACGCTTTTTCACAAAGCCACGCTTTGATCAACCAATGATCAGCAGCACTTCGTATGCCACATTACCAAATTGGGAATGTATCACTAGTAACCATCAACTACATAACCTCTGAGCTCATACGTCTCAGAGAAGGGTGTTAAGCTAAGAGAATAAATTCTCCGCCACCAACAGAAATGTATTTGATAGAAACCAGCTTTACATCTCAAAGTGTAACGTCAAACACACATCCATACAAGTCTGTTCCGGGTTCGAACAGAACCGAAGGCACTTCTCATGAAGCCCTTGCAAATCCGGATAATTTCCAATCACGTCCGGACTTCCCGTCACTAAGGGTGATAAAACCTCTATATCGGGGATCAGCCGATGCAGAGTAACTCGACGGTAATCCTTCCGTTTTCAAAAATATCCGGTCTTCACCACCGGTCTTCAAATGCGATCCATATACGCCGTATCATTATTCGGAATGGGTTATACGACACAAAGGTCCTCTCCCGGCTAAACCGAATAACGAGCGCAATAAAAAAAGTCATATGGATACTGGGGTCTCAGTTAAATCACAGCTTAAAGCCCAAAACTTTTCATTCGAATGGTAAAACAAATTACCATTTACAATCTTTTAAACAAAAAGATTCAATTCAAAAACCTTCACTGGTTTAAACAATTTCCACACTTTAATCTTTTAAACAAAAGATTTAATTTACGAAGTTCACCCCATTCACAAAGATTCATTCATAGATTTTCAAATCGATTTCCATTCCAATTGAATTAACTCGTTAAATCTTTAAGTCAAGATTCAACTTATAGCTTTCAAAACTCATTTCCAAAGATTCATTCATAGCCTTTCAAAACAATTCCATTTCAAGTTAGATTAACTCGTCCGGTCTTTGAAATCAAAGACTCATTTCATAGTTTTCAAAACAATTCCAATTCCATTTCAAACTTGAAATTCTTTCAACACAATTTGGAAGTTCATTACTTATGTGAAAGCTTTTACTATTCGAAAACAAATAGTTTCGTTTCAGAAAAATCCAGTTATATTTACACGAGTTAAAACCCCTTGAATTAAAATTCAAATTCCCAAATCAATACCTTTAAAATGGTTTAACCCAAATATAACTTATACAGCATCTTTAATCCCTAGTTTCAAATCATAGAATTCAATTTCAAACTTGAATTCAAATTTAAATCAAATTATTTAAATTTTTGAAACTCGATTAAGTTATTCGAAATAACTTTTATCTTTTAAATTCCATTTCAAAAGCTTCACGTTAAACCCAAATTTCCAATTTCAAAATCAATTGAAATTAAAATTTCAATTTCAAAAACATTAAATTTAAATTATCTGTGACTTAACCGATTTCCACGTGAAATCCATATTTGTGTGTGTATGGTGTAGTCCAGGGGTTTTACACACAATAGTGCACAACATCAATCATCACAGATATATCGATAAGCGGTATAACCCATAACGCTTATCTTCATTCACAGATTCATAGATAAAATAAATTTATCAATCATAAAGATTCACTATTACAATTCGATGTGGGTTTCGGATAACCAACTGGAATCCGACTCCCTGTCGCATCGAAATTCAAGTGCCGTTTTACGGGCCAAGGGTTTCATATTCACATAGTAATATATCACAGAAACAGAAATCACAGATATATATATATATCGCAGATAAGTGAATTACAGATCACAACATAAATCAGGAAGTATCACAAAGCATCATATATCAGGGATATCAGACAATCGAATCATCCAATAGAATCCAAATATCCATATGTAAGGTCAATTTATTTATCTGATTAAAATAAATCAGATTAGTCACGAATCCTGGTTAATCAACCTCGGTAATTCTACAAATCATTTTGATTAATTATTCTTTAACAATAATTTAATTAACCTCTAATTATTAATTAATTAGCCTTAATTAATTAATCACATGAATAAATTATCCTTTAATAAATTGTTCTTTAATCACTTGATAAATCAACTTTAATCATAAATTATCCATCCTTAATTACTTTCATTAAGTAATTATTCTTAAGTGATGTATTACCCTTTAAATAAATTATTCATTAATTATTTGATTGATCAAACTTAAAATTTTAACTAAACATTTTCCTTTTTCCTTCAAAACTAAACAAGGTTCATTTTCTTAAAGATTTAAATCATGTACATATATTTTTCCTCAAAATCTGCAGTGCTCCAACAACCGAGCCTACACGAAATCCCCCCCCCCCCGAGTCAAATTAACATCTGCTTCGAGTCATCTCACTCCCTCTCGCGTACCCTCTTCTTCCCTTCTTTTATTTCTGGTAAGTAAAAAATTTAAAACTTCAGGCAACCATACTTCGCGCTCGAACCCACCCTCAAACCCGAAGCATCCAACTCCAAAACTCGAGCACGACTCGAGACCGATACCCACCTCAACACTGACACCATCTCCTCCTGCCGTACACGTGCACGGCGACACCTCTGACCTCCGGCGAACCTCAATGTCGCAAGCAAGTCCCAAATCACACGAATAATCGAAAATCAAACTCCTATTGCCTCAAAGAATTTCGAATCGAAAATTGGTCTACTGCTCGAAAAACTGCAAAACGATCCCTCAACAAAAACGTTTCGCCACCGCCGCACACACCACTGGAGGCGCTCGAACTTTGGTCAAACTTCGACAACCCATCGAGCAACCCTCCACCAAAATTATACGACACTCGATCGCTCATTGGGGTCGAACTCGACACTCACAGACAAGTGCAAAAATTTGAAGTAAAACCCTAAATTTGATTCGACTTAAATTCCCTTGCATTCGAAATTTTTTTCAATATTTTTCCTGTGTTACTAAATCAACAATCTAGCTTCACCAAAAATTTCAACATCAATAATTGATTAAATCACTAGAAATTTGTAAAGGTGCAGTTTTGGTTCAAATACAAATTTCTCTTGAAATACTGAGCTAAAAATCTTCATTCTGGTTTTAAAAATCATAAATTTTAGTAGGAATCCAAGTTATCAATTTGAATTAGCTTCCTGAAACAATTGGATTTATCAATGTATTGCTTGATTAACTGTAATCAAAGCTTTTAGTAAAAAATATTCCACTAACCTGTTTAAAACAATTTTGTTTATCTTAGTTTGTGATTAAGCAACTCGTTTTGTTTTAAACTGTAAGGCTGTAAATGGTATGATGAAAAAGTTTTCAAATTTTGAACAACTATTTAACTCTGCAACTCAAACAGAGGAGAACAAGTAGATAAAATTTTCACTAAACAATTCATCTATATACAGAAACATACATATAAACAAAGCTTACTTATTTCAGATTTTAACCATAAAATCCAGATTCATATACTTAAGTAATGATGTTACTCACTTGTAAAGATGAAGAACAGAGCTTATTTGAAGAAGAACTGGGAAGCTTTGAACAGAGCCTGTTATTGGAACTGCAGATTTGATTTTCTTCTTTCTTTAAATCTTTGTTTCCTCTGTTTTGTTGAATTAAACTGAATGTTGTTTGAGTTTTAAAATGGTATGACTTCAGATTTACTAAGCTTAAATGAACGAGCTGAAATGAAATGAGTAGTTGATATAGAGGAAGAGTTGTACAGGGTATATATTATTTTGTTTGTACAAATTAAGACAGTAATTTTTTTCTTTTGATCAGAGATTTTTGTGTATGGAGGCTGATATGTCTCTCTATTGTACTCGAGACAATAGATTGTGGTGGCTTGCATTAATTGATCTTGTACAAATATATTTATCTTATGTTCATTTCGGCTGAGCAGATTGTTTTGTGCTTGAGAAGTATGGGGCATTACATGCTTGCATTAATTACTTCTTACTTGCCTGCATACCTATTACAGGCTACATACTTTATTTTATTTTGCACTTTGTTTACTCTTCTATTTGCCTACATACTACCTTACTCGGCTGAAGATGATGTATGTAGTTTAGAGATGTTTTGTTTGTATTTCATTATATTGTTTCATACCTGCATGTTTATATTTTGTCTTGCCTACACATTTGAATAAAAGATGTTTATATTTTTACTTTGTTTAATTCCTATTTCTTTTGTTTATTGTACAAAGATATTTTTATTTTCTTTGCTTTGTTCTTATTCTTACTTATTATAATGTTGTTTTAGTTATTTGTATTAATTTTGAATTTGTCTTCATTTATTCATATTTATTTATAACTCAAATGTTATTTTACTTCTTTCTTTTTGGTTTAAATATTTATTATCAATTTATTTTTAAATTTATCTTTAAACCATTTATATTAAGATTCAAATTCAAAAATCAATATATATATATATATATTCAAATTTCCCCATATATGCATATATACATATATATTCACATTATTATTAAACCATTTACTTGAATTTTAAATCCACATCACATATATACAAATCGTTTAAATTCATATGACTTAATATAGATTCTAAGAGAATCGGGGAAACTCGCTTCCATTTATAATAAGTTTTACAATTTTTATTCAAAAATCAATTTAATTATCAATTTAAATTTATAAAAATTCGGGGTCGTTACAGGAATGATCTCACTTGGCGCGTCAATTGTTCCTGTTTTAGCCACCTTAAGCTAACTCATGGGAGTCAGGTGCATGTATATACCTCATATAGGATCGTCGCCAACCATCCTACTTCATTTTGGAATCTCCACCGCGTACATAGTTGTCAAAGTGGTTTTCGGTATTGGCAGAGAGTATGACAATATCTGATCCTGGTCTCTTTAACAACCAATCGCTTATTACACACCGGATGGTTCTTTTACATTTCCAAAATCATTTCATAATAGATATCAAAATATCATATTCAATTCAAATCATATCATTTTCGAAATCATTACTTACTTCCGAAATTATATCACATTGAAATCATAGTTCGAAATTATATTTCCTTTCAAAAGTCATATTTCCAAAATAGACTAAACTCTCATTTCAAAATATCATATTAAACTAAACATATTATCTAAATCCCAACTTAGGTTATAGCATCATTAACCATATTTATTTAAAAATTGAGAATTTGAATATAAACCCATCCATTTTACTTAGTTTGGAATTTAGAAGAAAATAGTTTTAAATAGTTATAAATAGTTAATATAGATTTAAAATAGATTAAATATACTTAAAATAGATTAAAAAGCTTAAAAATAGATTAATTAGATTTAAAATAAGTTAAAATAGGTTAATTAGTTTAAATAAATTAAATGGTTTAAAATAGGTTAAAATGATTTAATATAATTAATACAGGTTAAAATAGTTTAATACTTCGAAATCTTAATAATTAGAAATTTTGAGATAATATTTTTTTAAAAACAGTTTATATTAAAACATGAATTTGGAATTAATATCAAATTAAACTATTCATTTCATTTCAACACATTTGGACCATTTCAATGTCCCCAAAACCCAATTTCAAATTTTTCGATTCAGAATTCTAAATAAATATGAAATTCAATATCTCTTAAATCCATGTTGAAACATCGATTTAATTACTCAAATTTCAATATATTTCAAAGTTATACTTCAACGATTTTAATAACTCAATTTCGATAAACTTCACTTGTATTTCAAATTCACTATACATTTCAATTTTTATTCCGTTAACCATTCCTTTAAGACAATTCAATCTTTTTATATAAAACTCGAAATTCGATAAAAATTCAATTTATATAAGTCATATGTTATTTCAAAAAATATCATTTAATTCAAAGCAAAATTTAAGGATTCAAAATCATTTAAATTTAACCAATCCGGTATCCGTATATAATTCTCTACCCTAGGATCAAGTAATACAGATATTTATCATTTCAATCCGAAATTTAAACTTTTATATTTACGGATATATATCATTTCAATCCGCAATCCCGAAAATATGAAATCCATAAAATCGCTCGAGTCTATCATTTCAACCCATAACGATTTTTTTCTTAATCTATAGATCATTCGGGTATGTATCATTTCAACCCACAATGAACTTGCAGTTTATAATGATATAAATAAAACATCTATTCATCCAATATCAATAATCAACATTCATCACAATCATCATCCAAATCAATCAATAAATATCAATATAGGACTGATAATTATAACAGGTATTTAACTGGCAATTTATATTCAATAATAAATTAAATAATGATTTAATTCAAATTAACTGAGATGATGATTTAAAATATACCAAACAGTCATAAATAAATTTCTAATCACATCCTAAATTTAATTTAACAAACATAAGAAATTTTAGAAGTTGTGAGTGGGTTAAAACACTCACCTTTTAATTTAAATCGAATTTAAATCCAATTTAAGGCCCAAATTTCAACAGTCTCAGAATTTGTCCAAACTAGCGTCAAAAGATCCAGAATTTTATTACGATCCCAACGCAAGAAACCGCGCGTGAATCGGACCTCGTACGCAAAAGTTATGATTATTAGAATGAATTGAAATTAAAATTTATATAAAATAAAAAAAACAAAATAAAATAAAATAAAAAACACGTACACAGCTTCTTCTCAAATCAACAGCAGCGCACGCGAGAACCAAACATGCACGAGACTCAAAGCCGCAGCCACCCACGCCGTTGACGTCCACCTACGGCCGCGACACGTCAGAGGGTCGCCGACCACGCCTTGGCCTCCATCGATCAACCACGGTCCACGATCATGAAGAGAAAGAGCAGCCGGCCGCCACTTGGTTTAAACCCTACTCAAATTTTTCCACACGATCTAGCCGTCAAATCATCTAACGAACCATGCCGATGCAACCCCCTCTGTCCCCTCTACAAAACCCATAAACCAATTCGACGATCCGTTGAAGTTGGTCAATGCGCGATGAACGGCCTTGGATAATTCATCATTTTCTGATCGAACCATGATTCAATTGCAAAAATGAATTGTAGATCTGAGATGCACTCGTCGAGAGCTTCAGATCGATATATAATTCAATATAGTTTGTAGAGTTTGAAATTTCGATTTGAATTTGATTTTGAAATTGAATTAAGAAGTTTGTTTGGTTTGTCTGCCATTGAGAAGGAGGAGAAAACCGAAATGTACGTACAGACAAATGAATTTGAGGAGTGTCTAGGATTTATAACGAGGTATTTATAGACAGATCAGGAAAAATAGAATGAATGGATACGATCGATTTACCCGTTGAACGATAAATGACCCGAAACGCCCGCTCTGTCTCAGGAACGAAAATGGGAAATCCCGTATATCAAAATAGATGTTTTCAAATATTTTAAACTCAATGGAACTGGTTTCAAGTCTTAATTCCATCGTATGAAGAAGTTATGTTAAAATTAGCTTATTTCAAATTGATTTCAATTAAATTGATTTCTAGGCGTTTCGAGTCCGTTCGATCAAACGACAAATCCGATCGCTACGAAACTTAAAATCCTATAATAATTCACCGTTACGGATCCGATGAAACTGGTTTCGTCAAATCCAAGTCAGTGGCCAAAATGGCTATTTTCACATAAATTAAATAAATTAACATTGAATTAATTAAATCACTTTCAATCCAAATTTTTAATTATTTACAACTCCTATCATTTTGGCTTACTTAGTAATTTATAACTCTTTATGACAAATTTCCATAAAAAATTTATGTTGCATATTTCACCAATTTCAAAGTTTTAAATTTCAATTTCAATATATTTAGAGATTATAAATTAAATTTCCAATAACTCAATTCAATTTGCTTTCCATTTATTATTCAATCAATTTTATCTTATGGTATAATTATCATGGTTTATATCTTAGTGCATTAATAATTTCCAATTCATCTAATTTCAATTAATGTAGTATTTAATCTCATTAAATTGCAAAATTTGATTTCCAATTTCAATTCAACTAACTAAATAAACAGGTAACTTATAATAATTGTCACTATTTACTTTTAGTTGCATTTATAAGTTTATTACTTACAGAAAATGTTACCATTTCCTTCATCACACTAATTTTATTCCATTTCCATTCATTACACACTATTTTATCAATAATTCAACATTATAAATTACCTTTAATTATAATTATTATTTCATTCCTAAACCCCCAATTTTATTTCTTTCAATATTATATTTCCAAAATCTCATTATAGTAACAAATTTAAATCATCGAAAATTACGGGTCGTTACACCCTCCCCCACTCAAAATTTTTCGTCCCCGAAAAGGAAAAGAAGGGAAAAGAAAGAATTAAGAAACCAATATATCTTATTCAAAATATTAAATTTATAAACAAATAAATTTACAAAATTAATTAATTTAAGTAAAGTGTATCAATTTATAACAACTAAATCATTTTATACTCAAATTTATAAAGTTTGGAAAACATTTCTCAAAATTTTCTAAGTCCAAAATTCACGAAAAATTTCGGTAGAGTCTCCTTTGTACAGAGAGGCTCGGGGGAAAATAATAATATCAATAATAATAATATATATCAAAAATTTTCAAAATAATATATCCAAACAGCGGGAAAACAATATAATATCGCTAGAAAACCGTAGTCCGAGAATGTACCTATTTGTCGGGCAAACAACGCTTAATTATGAAACCAAAAGCAGTGGCAATTGCTTCCATAACCTGTATTTCCCTTATATAATCCAAATAGAGTTAATAATTATATAAAATGAAATATTTAAAGTTGTTTCAACCACTAACAAACAAATCAATATAAAACAACAATCACTTGCAATCATAGCATACAATCATCATATGAAATCAATATAACCATCCATCCATAGCAAATAAACAAATGGTTTGTTCGTGTTCATAAATTTTTAACCGCCTAGAATGATAAATGTAACAACCCGCATATTTTCGATTTTTATATTTAAATATTTTATTTAAATATAACATCGTTCGTCGGATTATAGTCCGAAAAGCTACTTTTTGCAAATAGTCGAATTAGGACTCGAGACCACTTCCATTGAGTTCAAAATGCCGTTTGCGACCTTTTTGAGTATAAGCTTCGATATGTTTGGAGTTAGTAGAATTTTGCTACTTTTCACTTTGGACTTTGGGTTTGGTTCAGCCCACTTGCCCAATTCTGGTTTCATTAACTCAAGCTCCACTCCCTCTCCTCCTCATTACTTCACTTTCATTTCCTAACACTTAAGCTTCATCAAAAATGGAGAGTGAAATGGGAAATTAAAACTCCAAGCCCTAGTTCATTTGCAAATCCTTCTTCTAGCTCCAAATTCAAAGAGAAGCTATTGGTAAGCATCCTCTTCATCTTCTCCAACTCATTCTCCTTTCAATTTCAGAAATTCCCTAAACCTAATTTAGGAAATGTTTCTCTTTTAAGCTTAGATTCAAGCTTGTTGAGTTGGAATTGAAGAGTGATTGTCCTTGCCTTGCTCTATAGCTCCCTCTTCATTGTTTTTGTGTAAAAGGTGAGATTTTTATCTCACATCTATGACTATAATTATCTTTGGTTGTTAGGTATGAATTCCTAACAACTCTTCATGTGAATTTTGTAAGGACCCGATTCTTCGACTTCCGAATATCGACATCAATACGTCCACTATATCGACTGCCGAGCCATCGAATGCCGGAAAACCGAATACTTAGGGTTTTAAGAAAGAAGAGGTAGAAGAAAAGATAGAAGAAAAAGAAAGAAGAAACAACAGAAAACACAGAAACAGAAACAAAATCAGAATCTCACATTCGCAGCGGAACAACATATAATAGATAAATGAATAATCTTTAAATCAAAGAACTATATCATTTTATACATTACATCATCATCAGAGTTTACAACAACAATACAACACTGGACAGTTATATAAACTTGTCCTCATACAGAATACACAGCGGAATAAATAATATCATTTACAAGTGGTACGTCTCGCCATCCATCTCGCCACTAAGCTCCACAGCATCTCCTGAATCCAGAATGACCTGATAACCTGACTCTAGACTGCCCGTGTGGAAATTTGTGGGCACCCAGAGTTTAGGAAGGAAACAATAAACTTCAGGTCAGTCATGGTGACTGGTGTGAGAACTAAAACAGTTTATCTTTAAAACAACAACAGGATATTTTAAAGTCAGTTTCGCAATGCTTTTGGAAAATGAGACTACCATAAGACCTCCCGCCACACACACAATGCAAACGCAGAATTGGAGGAGATTTCTTCTTATGATAGTCAAAGATGCTTACTACGCAAAATCAAATTATTTTTGATATTATTATTAGTGCATAGTGTAGAAATCATTTCAAAAGTAGAATATAAATCTTAGCCAGCATAGGCATTCCGCACTTATGCCTACTACAGCTACCATGTTCAATAGCAGGTTACCGCCACATTCCATGGCAGGTAATACAACTAAAACCGTACAAGTCACGTATTGTTTCTTTGGATTTCCAACAAATGGTCAGGCCAAGGAACTTCCCATTGCCACATAGGTACACCTCTGGAAAGACGACCCGAGAAATAACCTAACATTACGGTTAGATCTCTGCCAACACAAGGCCGGGTTACCCCTAACTGGGTAACTACTGACACGAATATGTCATCCCCCGATTGTAACCGATCTTTCCGAGGATCCTCGATTCCAACAGCCACATAAGAATAATAATGCAGCAACCATATAGGTTAAGTATCTGGGCTCCATACCATGATACCACCTCTATCCAGAAGGAATGCCATACACTAAAGGGGCGCTACCCCCTAATAACCTTGCTGCATCTTTCCTGTTTTGACCATTTCTGGGGTGTGAGGTCCGACGAAGTCTCGTCCACAAAGCCACGCTTTGGTACAAAGCCATGCTTTGGGTCAACAAATGATCAAAGTAATGATCACAAAGATAAATGATCAAACAAATGATCATATCACAAATTATCAAACAATGATCATTTCACAGCAACACTCAGCATGCCACGTTACCAAATTGGGAATATATCGCTGATAACCTTCAACTACATAACCTCTGAGCTCGTACGTCTCAGAGAAGGGTGTTAAGCTAAGAGAATAAATTCTCCGCCACCAACAGATATGTATTTGAAAGAAACCAGCTTTATATCTCAATTTGTAACGTCATACATACAATCCATACAAGTCTGTTCCGGGATCGAACAAAACCGAAGGCACTTCTTACGACACCCTTGCAAATCCAGATAATTTTCTAATCACGTCCGGACTTCCCGTCGCTAAGGGTGATAAAACCTCTATATCGGAGATCAGCCGATGTAGAGTAACTCGATGGTAATCCTTCCGTTTTCAAAAATATCCGGTCTTCAACACCGGTCATCAAATGCCATCCATTACGACGTATCACATATTCGGAATGGGTTATACGACCCAAAGGTCCTTTCCCGGCTAACCCGAATAGTGAGCGCTTATTCAAAAATAAGTGTGGCATTCAAATTCAAGCAAATCACAACAAATACCCATTCAAGGGTAAATATTGATAGTCGGTTATTTAACTATCAATAAAGATGCGCAACATCATCAGATTCCAAATAATTTTCCAAATTATTTAATTTCCAAAAATATCTTTACAAGATATATAATTTTCCACACTTAACCGTTTGAAACAAATTTCAAATATTCACTTTTCAATTTATCTTTAAAAGATAAAAATTTCAAACCTTTCATTTCATATTGGAAAAGCATTTCCATACTTATTTAATAATAAGTAATTCACAAATCATCTATTTTCAACACTTGGAAAATATCCGATATACTCAAATCAAAATTAAGTATATATTTCATTCTTTAAGGAAATCAATCTCTTTCACAAATTATATTTGAGTCAAAACGAATGTTACGTAAAACATCGTTACGATAACTCAAAATCACTAGTCTAGGGATTCGAAATTTAGATAGATATATAAATCCCAATACTACACAAAATATTTCCTTTCGGAAACCATTTACTATAACAACAGTGTTATAGTCCACCATTTCCTTATCTCTCAAAACATCTACTTCAACAATGAATGTTGAAATCTATGTTTCGATACTTAACACGTTTTAAAACATCTTTTAAAACAATTACTTCATTTCGAAATATCACTTCTCCAAAACATATCCATTTTATTTAATAATATATTCACTATCCAAAATCGAGAATATACTTCGTTGTCCAAATTTAACATTTCTACACATTTTATTTAAAGGATTATCCACTGTCCAAAATCATGGATATAATTCCTTTAATTAACTTCTACAATTCACTTATCAAAATAGGTGATTTCGGATTTATAAACAACGTTTATAAATCACAATTTTATATTTTATAATAATTTCAAGTTATGAAATCCTTTTATTTAAACAAATCCATTTGACTCATTTATATAACAAAAATTCAAATCATAAGTTGATAACTCATAATTCATTTAGTTTCAAAATCCTTCATTTTATAACTTCACAAATCGTATATCTATTAATATTACTTACTTATAAAATCCGTTTATAAGTTCATTTTAAAATTTATAGAACTCCTAAATAATCTCCTTATTTTTATTTATAAAATAACAAGTTTTATACATCTTCTATAAATATAATCCATTTTATAATAAGTCGAAAATTTCAATTTAAACCAATTACAAGTTAATCAACTTATATTTCAAAAACCACATTCTTATTATATTTTCACAAACATCCTAATTTTAATTACATAAAAATTATAACGTTTATTTATTTAGAATGAATCAATTTAAAAATTTAATAAAACGTATACTTTTTAAAAAAATCACTTATAAAATCCTTTAAAAATCAAATCGTTATTTTTAAACTTCAAAAATGGATCCGATGATGCAACAGCACCCAATAATCAATCACGGCAATTAAACATCATATATCGTCATATGATAATCAACAAATATCACAATATCTGTAATCAAATAAATATTGGTGAGGAATCCAGTTGGACCCCTCCAACCTGCTTCCCTGCATCCACAGATGTTAGCACAATACCAATTCCGCTCCAGTACGGAATATCGCGGTATACGGGTTTAATAAATATTATCCGCTATTATGCGGCGCAATAGGGTCTCATCTGCTATACAATGCGGGAAATCAACTCCAATATATACATATTTCAATATATATATATATTGCTATACATAAATAATACCAATTCCACTTCAATGTGAAATTATCGCGGTATATGTTTTTAATAATTAACCTCCGCTTAATAACGGCGTATAATGTCTATTTAACACAATAAATAGCAATCATCATCCAATTCACACAATCAATACAATCAACAATTTTAAATCTAACTATTTAAAATATAAATCGAATACATTTCGATTGAGTGAGAAGTTCTCACCTTGTATTTAAATTCAGTTTCAGCGTTTATTTCGAATAAAATTAAACGAGCGTTTAATTTTACCCAAAATTTAAACTAGCTCCAAACGACTCCAATCCAATTTCATCGCGTAGTGCTCGACCATATGATTCCAACGCAATTTGTTTCGTGCGTTTTCGACCTCGTAGCAAAAAGTTATAGCAGTTTAAAGTTTATACAAATTATAATTATAAACAAATTTCATTTTCTTTTTAATTTTTTATTTATTTATTTTACAAACCCATCACAGCCGCACAATTTCCTTGCTTAAGATCCGGCCGTGTACGCTCTTCCCCTTCCAGTATATTTCGAACGAAGCCGAACCCATCTTCGTCGTTCAAATTTTGATGCCGCACCCACTAATCGTCGACCGGAGGTTGATCAAGGGTCCTCCCCACGTGCGCACTACCCCCTACCACCCTCGGCTTGAATGGCTTTGAGCTCGGCTCAGCCATGCCCTCGAAAATCATGCCCATACGCAGCGCCTTCACGAACAATTTTCCGTTGATTCGTGCATCGAAAACCGATCTTAACCGTTGGATATCTAGAACTCACTGGCCCATACGTTTTTCTAGTTGACAACTTCTCGAATTGATGAGTGGATTTGGAGATTTTGAGGGGAGAAGACGAGATGATTTCGGCCATTGGTTCTATAAGAGGCGGCTGAAGCTATTGGTGAAACCCTAGCCCTTTTCTTTTGCAAAATGAATTTTAATGGGGGTTTTATAGAAAATTATCTCAACACTATTCATCCCGGATTTTTCCGAACTCCGATTTACGTGCGGTGACTGGTGTTTCTGGGGTTTATCCCGCGTTCCGGACACAATGGAACAAGTTTCGGAAGCTAATTCGATCATCTGTGCGAGATATGGCAATAAACGATCGATTTAAAATTAAACCGATTTAACTAATTTCTAGGCGTTTTAGCTCGCCCCGGACAAACGGTAACTCCGATTGCTACGAAAATTGAAATCCGATAATAACAAACTATTACGGATCCAATGGATCTAGTTTCGTCCAATTCTGAGACTGTTCGAAAAATGGCTAATTTCACTAGTCGATTAAATATTAAAATATTCAATTTTCACAATTTAACTTTAAATTCGATTTTAAAAGTTCTATAACATCACTATAACTCAATATGATTTAATATAACTCTATAAATCATTTTTAATCATATTTAATCCAGATTTCAATTATTTCTGGAATTTAAAATATTAAATTAACGATTTAATTATCCAATTAAATCCAATTATTCGAAAAATAAATATTCGATTAAAATTTTTTACTTATTAATATTTAAAATTAATTCAATATTCGAATTTTAATTAACAAAAATTCTGGGTCGTTATAAACTTCCCCCTTAAAAGAATTTCGTCCTCGAAATTACCAAGTAAGAAAAAAAAATACAGAATCCTTTAACTTTTCAAAACAAATCGTTCAAATTAGATTTTTACAAATCTACTTAAGAGTTTAACTTTTCCAAAAATACATTAGTTAAACTTCTTGCAACAACTTTACTAAGTTTTCAAAATTTTCAAATTTTCCAATTTTCTCAAAAATATTCTAACGCCTTAAATTTTCGGAAAATTTCGCCATAGCCTCCTTTGCGCGGCTCGATCCGAAAAAAAAATGACAGTGTATATATATCACAAATATACATCTCATCAAGTGATGAGGCATCCCGTAGGGAAAAAAGTGTAAAAGTACGATATTTAATCCGAGATATGTACCTTATATATTATTAGCGAGCGTATACGGCTATTATAGCACGAAAGCGAGCTCCAAATGCGAAGCAAACGCCATCCGCACCTACTAAACACTCAATCAAACAAATGAGAACATGTATATAGAAAATAATATCGATATACATCATATAGCAACATAATAACTACATGTGCTAACATAGCAATTGCAACTAACAACAAATGCAACCACCGAACAACTATCATCCAATAAAATCCAACAAATCCATGTCTATCCAAATCAGTTCATACCCAAATCAATATAAATTAACTTCTCATTAATATTCATTGAATTGGTTTCCAATTTAATCACATTTGATTGTTAACATTGGATTTTTTCTAATATTCATTCGTTCAAATTCAATTAGTTTACATTCACATTAGTTCACTTACAAATCAGATTCAATTCTATTTAAGATTCTCTTAACTTCCAATTTGATTTCAATTACTTTAGCTTTCAATTTGTCAATTCAATTTCATTAACACTTAATGAATTATATACAATTAACTAACATTCATATAACAACCAATGTACATCCATTACAACCAAATTTATTCAATTTACATTTCTTTACATTCAATTTGGTTCAACACTTTTAATTCCCAATTGGTTTGATATTCTATTGATTTTTCATTCAATTATTCAACTTTCAATAACATTTAGCTTTTAATGAATTAACACTTACATCCATTGTTTCATATCAATTTATTTACAATAGATTGATTAACATTCCTTCATTCATTCATTTATTCAATTGCTAATTCATTTTACAAATAAAGTTGAATTTCATTTATATAACTCAAGTTCACATTCATCACTTCATCTCATTAATTAATTTTGATACCCAAAATCAAATTCATTCACCATTACTTAAGTTATTTTCCATTTCAAACATCAATTGTTTAACTTAACTTAAGTTTCCACTTATAAATTAAATTTAGATTCCTATTCTAAATAAATTCTATTCAACTTTTACCAAAGTTAATTTTTGTTTCATATTATAAGTATAAACTTATTTCACTTATATTTATCAACTTAAACTTGGATTTTTGATCAAATCTATTTATCACAACAAAACTTCAATTTCCAATTTATTATGGGTAGCAAATCAATCACACAGAAACTCGAAAATAATACTGATGATGCTGCAGTCATCACCGTACTATTTCCCAGCAACAATAGTGAATTCAGTGCTTTAAATTCTTTCAAAAATTTTCCTTGATTTATAAATCACATTACAAATCTTTTCTTATAAAATTTCACTATTTATATATAAGATTATTTTACCATTGTAAAACATTTTAATTATAACTCCATACTTATAATTCATTTGCTTATACAATTTACTCTTTCACAATTGTTGTTTTATTTAACTTATTCAAACAACTTTTAATTAACTTATATATATTTACATTTTTAACAACCAAACAATCAATTATATACTTTAATAATTCTGAGAAATTATTTCCTTATATACAAAATATAATCGAGGTAAAGTTATTTCATTTACCCAATTTTAAAACAATATCATGCCGAATTGTTCTATATAAGTGTTTAGAGATCCCTATCGATAGAGTTGTACTAACAATACCGACCAGAATCCATATACCACTCAACAAACCAATCATTACAATATAAAACAATTTTGTATTAACTAACAAATACGCTCTCATATCTATTATTACACTCAAACTCATTCTAAAGTACTACTGACTCTATGTCTAATGAGTAACACCCAACAGAGCAGGGTTGTCGCTTAACCATATGCTCTGATACCACGTTGTAAGGACCCGATTCTTCGACTTCCGAATATCGACATCAATACGTCCACTATATCGACTACCGAGCCATCGAATGCCGGAAAACCGAATACTTAGGGTTTTAAGAAAGAAGAGGTAGAAGAAAAGATAGAAGAAAAAGAAAGAAGAAACAACAAAAAACACAGAAAGAGAAACAAAATCAGAATCTCACATTCGCAGTGGAACAACATATAATAGATAAATGAATAATCTTTAAATCAAAGAACTATATCATTTTATACATTACATCATCATCAGAGTTCACAACAACAATACAACACTGGACAATTATATAAACTTGTCCTCATACAGAATACACAGCGGAATAAATAATATCATATATAAGTGGTATGTCTCGCCATCCAGCTCGCCACTAAGCTCCACAGCATCTCCTGAATCCAGAATGACCTGATAACCTGACTCTAGACTGCCCGTGTGGAAATTTGTGGGCACGCAGAGTTTAGGAAGGAAACAATAAACTCCAGGTCAGTCATGGTGACTGGTGTGAGAACTAAAACAGTTTATCTTTAAAACAACAACAGGATATTTTAAAGTCAGTTTCGCAATGCTTTTGGAAAATGAGACTACCATAAGACCTCCCGCCATACACACAATGCAAACACAGAATTGGAGGAGATTTCTTCTTATGATAGTCAAAGATGCTTACTACGGAAAATCAAATTCTTTTTGATATTATTATTAGTGCATAGTGTAGAAAACATTTCAAAAGTAGAATATAAATCTTAGCCAGCATAGGCATTCGACACTTATGCCTACTATAGCTACCATGTTCAATAGCAGGTTACTGCCACATTCCATGGCAGGTAATACAACTAAAACCGTACAAGTCATGTATTGTTTCTTTGGATTTCCAACAAATGGTCAGGCCAAGGAACTTCCCATTGCCACATAGGTACGCCTCTGGAAAGACAACCCGAGAAATAACCTAACATTACGGTTAGATCTCTGCCAACACAAGGCCGGGTTACCCCTAACTGGGTAACTACTGACACGAATATGTCATCCCCCGATCGTAACCGATCTTTCCGAGGATCCTCGATTCCCACAACCACATAAGAATAATAATGCAGCAACCACATAGGTTAAGTATCTAGGCTCCATACCATGATACCACCTCTATCCAGAAGGAATGACATACACTAAAGGGGCGCAACCCCCTAATAACCTTGCTGCATCTTTCATGTTTTGACCATTTCCGGGGTATGAGGTCCGACGAAGTCTCGTCCACAAAGCCACGCTTTGGTACAAAGCCATGCTTTGGGTCAACAAATGATCAAAGTAATGATCACAAAGATAAATGATCAAACAAATGATCATATCACAAATGATCAAACAATGATCATTTCACAGCAACACTCAGCATGCCACGTTACCAAATTGGGAATATATCGCTGATAACCTTCAACTACATAACCTCTGAGCTCGTACGTCTCAGAGAAGGGTGTTAAGCTAGGAGAATAAATTCTCCGCCACCAACAGATATGTATTTGAAAGAAACCATCTTTATATCTCAATTTGTAACGTCAGACATACAATCCATACAAGTCTGTTCCGGGATCGAACAGAACCGAAGGCACTTCTTACGAAGCCCTTGCAAATCCGGTTAATTTTCTAATCACGTCCGGACTTCCCGTCACTAAGGGTGATAAAACCTCTATATCGGAGATCAGCCGATGTAGAGTAACTCGACGGTAATCCTTCCATTTTCAAAAATATCCGGTCTTCAACACCGGTCATCAAATGCCATCCATTACGACGTATCACATATTCGAAATGGGTTATACGACCCAAAGGTCCTTTCCCGGCTAACCCGAATAGTTAGCGCTTATTCAAAAATAAGTGTGGCATTCAAATTCAAGCAAATCACAACAAATACCCATTCAAGGGTAAATATTGATAGTCGGTTATTTAACTATCAATAAAGATGCGCAACATCATCAGATTCCAAATAATTTTCCAAATTATTTAATTTCCAAAAATATCTTTACAAGATATATAATTTTCCACACTTAACCGTTTGAAACAAATTTCAAATATTCACTTTTCAATTTATCTTTAAAAGATAAAAATTTCAAACCTTTCATTTCATATTGGAAAAGCATTTCCATACTTATTTAATAATAAGTAATTCACAAATCATCTATTTTCAACACTTGGAAAATATCCGATATACTCAAATCAAAATTAAGTATATATTTCATTCTTTAAGGAAATCATTCTCTTTCACAAATTTTATTTGAGTCAAAACGAATGTTACGTAAAACATCGTTACGACAACTCAAAATCACTAGTCTAGGGATTCGAAATTTAGATAGATATATAAATCCCAATACTACACAAAATATTTCCTTTCGGAAACCATTTACTATAACAACAGTGTTATAGTCCACCATTTCCTTATCTCTCAAAACATCTACTTCAACAATGAATGTTGAAATCTATGTTTCGATACTTACTACGTTTTAAAACATCTTTTAAAACAATTACTTCATTTCGAAATATCACTTCTCCAAAACATATCCATTTTATTTAATAATATATTCACTATCCAAAATCGTGAATATACTTCGTTGTCCAAATTTAACATTTCTACACATTTTATTTAAAGGATTATCCACTGTCCAAAATCGTGGACATAATTCCTTTAATTAACTTCTACAATTCACTTATCAAAATAGGTGATTTCAAATTTATAAACAACGTTTATAAATCACAATTTTATATTTTATAATAATTTCAAGTTATGAAATCCTTTTATTTAAACAATTCCATTTGACTCATTTATATAACAAAAATTCAAATCATAAGTTGATAACTCATAATTCATTTAGTTTCAAAATCCTTCATTTTATAACTTCACAAATCGTATATCTATTAATATTACTTACTTATAAAATCCGTTTATAAGTTCATTTTAACATTTATAGAACTCCTAAATAATCTCCCTATTTTTATTTATAAAATAACAAATTTTATACATCTTCTATAAATATAATCCATTTTATAATAAGTCGAAAATTTCAATTTAAACCAATTACAAGTTAATCAACTTATATTTCAAAAACCACATTCTTATTATATTTTCACAAACATCCTAATTTTAATTACATAAAAATTATAACGTTTATTTATTTAGAATGAATCAATTTAAAAATTTAATAAAACGTATACTTTTTAAAAAAATCGCTTTTAAAATCCTTTAAAAATCAAATCGTTATTTTTAAACTTCAAAAATGGATCCGATGATGCAACAACACCCAATAATCAATCACGGCAATCAAACATCATATATCGTCATATGATAATCAACAAATATCACAATATCTGTAATCAAATAAATATTGGTGAGGAATCCAGTTGGATCCCTCCAACCTGCTTCCCTGCATCCACAGATGTTAGCACAATACCAATTCCGCTCCAGTACGGAATATCGCGGTATATGGGTTTAATAAATATTATCTGCTATTATGCGGCGCAATAGGGTCTCATCCGCTATATAATGCGGGAAATCAACTCCAATATATACATATTCCAATATATATATATTGCTATACATAAATAATACCAATTCCACTTCAATGTGAAATTATCGCGGTATATGTTTTTAATAATTAACCTCCGCTTAATAACGGCGTATAATGTCTATTTAACACAATAAATAGCAATCATCATCCAATTCACACAATCAATACAATCAAAAATTTTAAATCTAACTATTTAAAAGTATAAATCAAATACATTTCGATTGAGTGAGAAGTTCTCACCTTGTATTTAAATTCAGTTTCAGCGTTTATTTCGAATAAAATTAAACGAGCGTTTAATTTTACCCAAAATTCAAACTAGCTCCAAACAACTCCAATCCAATTCCATCGCGTAGTGCTCGACCTTACGATTCCAACGCAATTTGTTTCGTGCGTTTTCGACCTCGTAGCAAAATTTATAGCAGTTTAAAGTTTATACAAATTATAATTATAAACAAATTTCATTTTCTTTTTAAATTTTTATTTATTTATTTTACAAACCCATCGCAGCCGCACAATTTCCTTGCTCAAGATCCGGCCGTGTACGCTATTCTTCCCCTTCCAGTATATTTCGAACGAAGCCGAACCCATCTTCGTCGTTCAAATTTTGATGCCGCACCCACTAATCGTCGACCGGAGGTTGATCAAGGGTCCTCCCCACGTGCGCACTACCCCCTACCACCCTCGGCTTGAATGGCTTTGAGCTCGGCTCAGCCATGCCCTCGAAAACTGCACCCAAACGCAACGCCTTCATGAACAATTTTCCGTTGATTCGTGCATCGAAAACCGATCTTAACCGTTGGATATCTAGAACTCACTGGCCCCTACGTTTTTCTAGTTGACAACTTCTCGAATTGATGAGTGGATTTGGAGATTTTGAGGGGAGAAGACGAGATGATTTCGGCCATTGGTTCTACAAGAGGCGGCTGAAGCTATTGGTGAAACCCTAGCCTTTTTCTTTTGCAAAATGAATTTTAAGGGGGGGTTTATAGAAAATTATCTCAACACTATTCATCCCGGATTTTTCCAAACTCCGATTTACGCGCAGTGACTGGCGTTTCTGGGGTTTATCCCGCGTTCCGGACACAATGGAACAGGTTTTGGAAGCTAATTCGATCGTCTGTGCGACATATGGCAATAAACGATCGATTTAAAATTAAACCGATTTAACTAATTTCTAGGCGTTTTAGCTGGCCCCGGACAAACGGTAACTCCGATTGCTACGAAAATTGAAATCCGATAATAACAAACTATTACGGATCTAATGGAACTAGTTTCGTCCAATTCTGAGACTGTTCAAAAAATGGCTAATTTCACTAGTCGATTAAATATTAAAATATTCAATTTTCACAATTTAACTTTAAATTCGATTTTAAAAGTTCTATAACATCACTATAACTCAATATGATTTAATATAACTTTATAAATCATTTTTTATCATATTTAATCCAGATTTCAATTATTTCTGGAATTTAAAATATTAAATTAACGATTTAATTATCCAATTAAATCCAATTATTCGAAAAATAAATATTCGATTTAAAATTTTTACATATTAATATTTAAAATTAATTCAATATTCGAATTTTAATTAACAAAAATTCTGGGTCATTACACATTTTCTCTTGATTTGGATTGGTTTTGTGAATATTCCAATTTTTGGGGTTTTAAGTCAAATTTGTGTGAAAATCCTTTTATGGAAGTTTGATCATGCTTTTGGTGATGCATCGAGGAGCATATAGGGCTGGGTTGTCGATTGGCATAAACCCTTAGCGCCAATGTTCATCCGGTTGCATTTCGGAAGAGTTTGCTCTTCATTTGGATATGCTGAAAAACAGCCTAGGCATGATTCATTCGACTGAAATCTCTGTTCAGTCGACTGAATCTGGAACTCGAAAGTTTAAAGGCAAGATTCAGTCGACTGAAATCTCTATTCAGTCGACTGAACCTGGAAACAGAAAGTTCCCAGGCAAGATTCAGTCGACTGAAATCTCTATTCAGTCGATTGAACCTGGAAACAGAAAGTTCCCAGGCAAGATTCAGTCGACTGAAATCTCTGTTCAGTCGACTGAACCTGGAAACAGAAAGTTTCCAGGCGGAATTCAGTCAACTGAAAATCTCTGTTCAGTCAACTGAATTTGTTGTTTCAGCCCACTTTGCCTTTTGGGATTGAATTTCCAATTTGAATCGATTCATGATGATCCTATTTGTTGTTATCATTTATTATGACTTTGATGACTCCTTTTTCGTGATTTTTGAATATCCATTTCGATGGATTTTTTATTGGTTTAATTGGATTTGATTCACGTCTTCGAATGTGAATTTTGATGATTGATTGTTTCTACAATCGTTTTTGTGATTTGTCACTTTAAAATTATAAAGGTTTTCTATACTAGTAGTAAATATTCAAACTTTTTATCAAAGATTATTTAAACTCTATTTTCAATATCAAACTCGTTTATAAAACCGTTTTCCAACCTATTAGTATATACAAACCTTTACCTCACTCGTATGAGAAATCTAATTAAACGGTTTAGTAAAACAAGTGGTATGAAACGCTTGCGTTTACTTCGTCGGTTAATTCTTGGACTTGTTCGATTGAATCTCTTGTGACAATTTTCTAGTGGAGATCTACAATTTGTCTGTAAATATTTAAGTTAAGCTAGTGGTTATGGGATATGAAGCTAAACTCATATATTTACTGGCTTAGTGTACTTGACACTTAACCTCGAGTGGGAGTCTACAATTTGTTCGTAAATAATTAAGTTAAGCTAGTGGTTATGGGACATGAAGCTAAACTCATTTATTTACTAACTTAGTGTAAATTACACTTATCGATCAATGATGATCATTTTGTGATTTAGACTAGCAATGTGCGATGTCTCTTTGTCTGTGAGGGAGACTAAACCCCGCTTTTAGTGGAGCTTCGGCTCATAGGTCTTCGGACCGTTCGTGGAGCAATCGGCTCATAGGTCTTCGGACCGTTCGTGGAGCAAACGGCTCATAGGTCTTCGGACCGTTCGTGGAGCAAACGACTCATAGGTCTTCGGACCGTTTGTTTGTGATAGGCCTTTCCCCCTTTTGAATTCTGGATTTCTTGTTGATGATTTCAAGAATTTGTTTGTCGATAAATTTTGTGATTTCTGGATATTGATTTCTGGAATTTATGTTTCACCAGCATTTGCCATTGGCATTGATATGTATGTCATTTTTGTGGCTTGGTGAATTAAATTAAGAATATGACATTCTTTTTAATCTTTGAGAAGATTCTTGTGATATTGATTAATCTCTGGATTGATTTTTAATTAGATACTTATCACCGTATGGCTTTATGGTTATCATACGTTTTTGACATATCTCTTATTCTATATCACTTTATCTGATATTTATAGCTAGACTGAGCCGTTTATTATTTTCTTCTTTAATAATACTCGGGTCAGACTGAGATTTTACAGGTGCTTCCTTATGACTTCTTATCTGGGACTACCATCTGACTTTTGGTTACTACTCTAGTTTAGTAGTTTTTTTGTTGTTCTATACATTTGAGATTTAGACTCCTTGATGTATACATATTCTTTTGGCTAGCACTTGTATCAATTCTTTTGTGTTATTGTGGGTCTTATTTGACCACTACTCTGATGTACACTTCTTTGTGTAATATTCATATCTATTTCCGCCTTTGTGATATGATTTGTCTGTGACTGATTTGTGTTATGTTTATTTCTATATTTGTTTCCGAAGTATATATACATAGCCACCGTGTAGTAGCTTTGAGTTTGTATCGGTATGTCGGATTTCCTCTTGAGATGAAAAGTTATATTTTTATCTGGCATATCGGTACTCGCACAAAGACATTACATGGATGGTCGCTCCTCAATAGCCTTATTCTCCGCGCTAGTTGACGGCATTACCCCGTAGTGTCCTTGGCTAGCGTGATTATAGAGGTGGGGCGTCACAGCTTGGTATCAGAACCAAACTTCGGAACAATGTAGAATAATCTAACAAGGATCATTGTCCTAAGTCTTTCTTAGGAGTCGTACCTTAGGATTTTATTCGAGTCAATTGGACCCGTTCTATCCTATTTTCTTTTATGATTCCTTGTTTAATCAATCAAGTTTGATTGAAATTCATTCTGAGAATAACATTTTCTTCTTCTTTCTTTCTTAAAGAAGAGAAATGGTTAGATCTGGCCATACCAACATCGGTCAATCCAGTGCTACTCCTCAGGAGGGAGTATTTATGTCTGCCCAGCAGCTTCTAGATCTTGTTAAGAATGCTCAAGCTATCGGACCCATTCCAGAGCCTACTCATCCTAGATCCGGTTTTGCACGCTTGTGTAGAGATTTTACCGATTTGGGTGGAAGGCCATTCCGGGGATCCGAGAGTGTCATTGAAATCCAAGCTTGGCTTAGATCATGCGACCGCATCTTTTCTCGCATGAATCTTGTTGATCTCCACCGAGTCCAAGTGGCTTCTAGCATGCTCCAAGAAAGAGCATTGGACTGGTATGAGCTTCTTATTTCCGAAATCGTTGAAGCGGATCTCACTTGGGAGCAATTCCGGGAAAGATTCGAATTGAAATTTGTGCTGGAGGCTGAAAAAGTAACTTTGGCCCGACGTTTTATCGACCTTATTCAAGGTGAATCTTCTGTGATGGACTACGTCGCATCTTTCGAATCTCTTTCTAAATACGGGGTTGAATACATTAATACCCCATTGAAGAAAAATCAAAGATTTGTTTATGGCTTGAACAAGAATCTCAAGAAGCCATTACTTCTAAAACTAGAAGTTTCTTTTGATCAGCTTATTGATATCGCTCTTCGTCTTGAAGAGGCTGATAGAGAGAGTGATGTTAAAGTTGGGAGTGCCAAACCGAACTTCAACAACAACAAGAAGCGGCCTATTAAGTTCATAGGCCCCAATCCCATCAAAAAAGGGAAACAAGAAACTCCAATAGCAAAGACTCCTACCTCTAGTCGTGGACAATGCTACAATTGTGGTTCCATGGACCACTATGCAAGGGAGTGTCCGAAACCCCTTTATTGTCACTATTGCAAAGATTTAGGTCACCATATATCTTCTTGTCCCAAACTTCAAAGGAGGAGAGAGGGAAAGCTAAATGCGCCTAGTGACACTTCTCTTGGTCAAGGTATTTTTCATTCAATCCTTGATGAAATTTGTTTTGTGATTATCTTATTCGAGTTCTTTTGATATGGGTTTCATCTCATTATTTTATGTCAAAAGAACTTGTTGATTCCTTTTCTTTAAACATTTTGGGCTTGATGACTTCTTTGAGGATTGCGAATCCGGATTGGTGGATCCGCAACACTCAATTTGCTTTTTATTGATGTCGAAATTATTTTATGTGATTTTTCTTTCCGAGCCAATTTCTACTTAGGCTTCGGAATTAATTTTTGTGAAAGGATTGGCTTAATTGTGAAGCCCATATTATTTTTCCAAGCGGACTATTCATTTTCGACATTTCCTATCTGTTAAGCAGATTTCTATTTTTCTTTGTGAATCCGATTTCAAATTTTTGGTGGCATCATTTTATTCTTTAAGCCCACTTGATGAGGAAAGTGTTATTTCTCTCATCTATATAGTTGTGAAGTTTTCCAGTATTTTTGAGCTTGTCTTAGGATTATCACCTAAGCAATCTTTTGTGTGGTGATAAGGTCTTTTCAGCTCGACCTTGCCACCGATTTTCATTTGCTACGAGTTGCGGGAGTTAGCATTCCATTTACCGCATTCCGCACTCATTATGAAACTTATGAATGACTTATTATGTCATTCAGTTTGTCCAGCTTATTTCATCCATTTTATGAATCGAATATTCTACGATATCGATGACTCCATTCTTGTATACATTGATTTTGGATGAAAACAACAATTTAAAATTTTGCAAATCTTTTTCATAAGATTTATTTATAAGTACAATTGGATTTTTGTTCTTAAAACGAGCAAAGAATATTCTTAAAACTTTTAAGAGATATTTTTATTGTGTAGAAGATGATTATGTGATTGTATTGCCCATTGAGTGCTTTAAGAATTCTGGTCGATGCGCTTGATCAACGTTATCGATAGGAATCTCCTAAACGCTTGGATGAGACAATTTGACATAATAAATTGACTTGAAAAATAAAAGTTTTTCTGAAAGAATAATTACATATAGATAATTGTAATTTTGAAAGTTTTAGCTTTTGGGGAAAGAAGATCAATTTAAAAGAACTCTTTCTTTTCGATATTCCTATTCTTGTTGTTCCCGTAGGGAACCAAGACTTTATCTTTTGTACCAATGCTAATCGTATTGGTTTGGATGCCGTTCCCTTGCAAAAGAGAACGTGCTATCATTTATGTTTCTAAATCATTAAAGTCGATCGAGACTAGGTATGCCACTCATGATCTAGCGCTCGCGGCTATTGTTTTCGCTTTTAGAGTTTGGCATCACCATTTTTGGGGGAGAAATTTGTTCCCCACCTCGATCATAAATCTTTGGAATATTTATTTTCTCATAAGGAACTTCATGTTGACTCGAGTTCCGGGCATCTTATGATTTTGATATTCTTTTTATTCCCAGAAGGGAAATCGTGTTGCCAATGCGCTTAGTCGTAAGCAACAAGTGGTTGATTCTTTGATGATGTCTGAATGGAATTATCTTTTTATCAAGTTCATCGGACGTTTTGATATACTTCGTTTTATTGAGCTTTATCTCATTCCTTTTATGGACTCGCGTCCGATGTTCTTTATGGTGTTCGGTTCATTGGACATACCGTTTTTGTACTACGTCGGTGTTCCGAATTATTTGAGTTTTCGTTCATTGGATGTACTGTTATTGTACTACGTCGATGTTCGGAGTTATTCGTGTTTCCAGTTTCTCGGGCGTATTGTTATTGTACTACGCCGTTGCCCCGGCTCAAATTTTCTGTTATTCATGACGTTTTCCACGTCTTTCAACTACGGAAATGCCTTTGGGATTTTGATTTTTATTCTTGAGCCCGGTGTTATTGTTGAAATTGAAGTTTCTCCTATTTGACTTTTGAGCAACATTTTATTCGCATCACTTCTTCGGGGGTTGAGTGCCTTCGAAATAAAGATGTTCTTTTTGTGAAAGTCCGACGGTTCTTAAATCCTAAGGATTTCTCTTGGGAATCCAGAGAATTCATCGAGCGAACACGTTCGGGCTAACTCTTTCGTGCTCTTTATGGTGAACTTCTTATTTCAAATTTTCTTTTGTGTTGATATGCCTATATGGTTGTTACTATTTATTTTCTTCTTAAGATTGCGAGGACGCAATTTCTTTAAGGAGGGGAGTCTGTAACAACCCGCACATTTATCGATTTTTATATTTAAATATTTTATTTAAATATAACATCATTCGTCGGATTATAGTCCGAAAAGCTACTTTTTGCAAATAGTCGAATTAGGACACGAGACCACTTCCATTGAGTTCAAAATACCGTTTGCGACCTTTTTGAGTATAAGCTTCGATATGTTTGGAGTTAGTAGAATTTTGCTACTTTTTCACTTTGGACTTTGGGTTTGGTTCAGCCCACTTGCCCAATTCTGGTTTCATTAACTCAAGCTCCACTCCCTCTCCTCCTCATTACTTCACTTTCATTTCCTAACACTTAAGCTTCATCAAAAATGGAGAGTGGAATGGGAAATTAAAACTCCAAGCCCTAGTTCATTTGCAAATCCTTCTTCTAGCTCCAAATTCAAAGAGAAGCTATTGGTAAGCATCCTCTTCATCTTCTCCAACTCATTCTCCTTTCAATTTCAGAAATTCCCTAAACCTAATTTAGGAAATGTTTCTCTTTTAAGCTTAGATTCAAGCTTGTTGAGTTGGAATTGAAGAGTGATTGTCCTTGCCTTGCTCTATAGCTCCCTCTTCATTGTTTTTGTGTAAAATGTGAGATTTTTATCTCACATCTATGACTATAATTATCTTTGGTTTTTAGGTATGAATTCCTAACACCTCTTCATGTGCATTTGCTCTTGATTTGGATTGGTTTTGTGAATATTCCAATTTTTGGGTTTTTAAGTCAAATTTGTGTGAAAATCCTTTTATGGAAGTTTGATCATGCTTTTGGTGATGCATCGAGGAGCATATAGGGCTGGGTTGTCGATTGGCATAAACCCTTAGTGCCAATGTTCGTCCGGTTGCATTTCGGAAGAGTTTGCTCTTCATTTGGATAGGCTGAAAAACAGCCTAGGCATGATTCAGTCGACTGAATCTGGAACCCGAAAGTTTCCAGGCAAGATTCAGTCGACTGAAATCTCTGTTCAGTCGACTGAACCTAGAAACATAAAGTTCCCAGGCAAGATTCAGTCGACTGAAATCTCTGTTCAGTCGACTGGACCTAGAAACAGAAAGTTCCTAGGCAAGATTCAGTCGACTGAAATCTCTGTTCAGTCGACTGAACCTGGAAACAGAAAGTTTCCAGGCAGAATTCAGTCAACTGAAAATCTCTGTTCAGTCAACTGAATTTGTTGTTTCAGCCCACTTTGCCTTTTGGGATTGATTTTCCAATTTGAATCGATTCGTGATGATCCTATTTGTTGTTATCATTTATTATGACTTTGATGACTCCTTTTTCGTGATTTTTGAATATCCATTTCAATGGATTCTTTATTGGTTTAATTGGATTTGATTCACGTCTTCGAATGTGAATTTTGATGATTGATTGTTTCTACAATCGTTTTTGTGATTTGTCACTTTAAAATTATAAAGGTTTTCTATACTAGTAGTAAATATTCAAACTTTTTATCAAAGATTATTTAAACTCTATTTTCAATATCAAACTCGTTTATAAAACCGTTTTCCAACCTATTAGTATATACAAACCTTTACCTCACTCGTATAAGAAATCTAATTAAACGGTTTAGTAAAACAAGTGGTATGAAACGCTTGCGTTTACTTCGTCGGTTAATTCTTGGACTTGTTCGATTGAATCTCTTGTGACAATTTTCTAGTGGAGATCTACAATTTGTCTGTAAATATTTAAGTTAAGCTAGTGGTTATGGGATATGAAGCTAAACTCATATATTTACTGGCTTAGTGTACTTGACACTTAACCTCGAGTGGGAGTCTACAATTTGTTCGTAAATAATTAAGTTAAGCTAGTGGTTATGGGACATGAAGCTAAACTCATTTATTTACTAACTTAGTGTAAATTACACTTATCAATCAATGATGATCATTTTGTGATTTAGACTAGCAATGTGCGATGTCTCTTTGTCTGTGAGGGAGACTAAACCCCGCTTTTAGTGGAGCTTCGGCTCATAGGTCTTCGGACCGTTCGTGGAGCAATCGGCTCATAGGTCTTCGGACCGTTCGTGGAGCAAACGGCTCATAGGTCTTCGGACCGTTTGTTTGTGATAGGCCTTTCCCCCTTTTGATTTCTGGATTTCTTGTTGATGATTTCAAGAATTTGTGTGTCGATAACTTTTGTGATTTCTGGATATTGATTTCTGGAATTTATGTTTCACCAGCATTTGCCATTGGCATTGATATGTATGTCATTTTTGTGGCTTGGTGAATTAAATTAAGAATATGACATTCTTTTTAATCTTTGAGAAGATTCTTGTGATATTGATTAATCTCTGGATTGATTTTCGATTAGATACTTATCACCGTATGGCTTTATGGTTATCATACGTTTTTGACATGTCTCTTATTCTATATCACTTTATCTGATATTTATAGCTAGACTGATCCGTTTATTATTTTCTTCTTTAATAATACTCGGGTCAGACTGAGATTTTACAGGTTCTTCCTTATGACTTCTTATCTGGGACTACCATCTGACTTTTGGTTACTACTCTAGTTTAGTAGTTTTTTGTTGTTGTATACATTTGAGATTTAGACTCCTTGATGTATACATATTCTTTTGGCTAGCACTTGTATCTATTCTTTTGTGTTATTGTGGGTCTTATTTGACCACTACTCTGATGTACACTTCTTTGTGTAATATTCATATCTATTTCCGCCTTTGCGATATGATTTGTCTGTGACTGATTTGTGTTATGTTTATTTCTATATTTGTTTCCGAAGTATATATACATAGCCACCGTGTAGTAGCTTTGAGTTTGTATCGGTATGTCGGATTTCCTCTTGAGATGAAAAGTTATATTTTTATCTGGCATATCGGTACTCGCACAAAGACATTACATGGATGGTCGCTCCTCAATAGCCTTATTCTCCGCGCTAGTTGATGGCATTACCCCATAGTGTCCTTGGCTAGCATGGGTATAGATGTGGGGCATCACAATAAATAAACTACTGAGTGCACCATTTACTCAACAGTCTTAGATGAACTCAATAGAATATTCATACATCTTAAACAATTAGAAGTATCCTATCCTAAACAACCCATAAACCAAAACAAACAATAATTTACACTGTACTTGAGTTATTCTTATTAAATTTCTTTCACAACATTTACAGTTTTTTCTTCTTTTCATTCATACAAGGATTATTTCTTTAACTTACATTTATCTCTTACAAAATTTCTATTTCCAATTCATTCATTTTGTGTTTATTTCATTTATTTTTTGTAACAGCCTGAAATTTTCAACCATTCGCATCCATACATGACGGACTTGAATTGCTTAAATTATCAGATTGTTAATTTAAATTTGGAAAAACTCAGCATATACAGTAAATAAATAATCACAAAATCACAGGCATGAAGAAATAGAACAATAATGCAGCGGAAACAGAAGAATAGTAGTTCATGAAGCTACTGTATATATAATAGAGTTAAATAAGATACAACAGAGGTCTCGAATACATAGATGCCTCAATACAATAGTCAAGTACAAAAATATGAATACATCAGTGGAATCAACTGAATAATTGAAGGCTAGATATATAGCTGGATCTCCATGTAAAGCTCCAACTTCAAATGTGAGTCTCAAATGCTGTATCACTCAGTCTGACCTGAGCATAAAGCAAAACACAAAACACTCGAGTCAGGATTAACATTCTTATATCAATAAATCCAACTCAAGTGAAATATCAACTGAAATACAAGTAACTCAAAGGATGTTTGGGATAACCATCCTCTAAGGATCCGTTAAACTATCTACTGTGTAGTAATAGGCTATTATAATATGTCTATAGTAAAGTAAACTATCAAAATAGCGTTAAGGCTTTACATTTTCCACCTTAACACATTTTGTATATTCCCATAGTCTATACAGTACCGTAATCTCCCCCGTAATAGTCGTCGTCAGAGGGCACTCCATAGGTATGGTACAAAACAAACTCGTAGTAAAGCACGCTAGGGTAGGTGACATGACACAACTAGGCAATGCCAGGGTAGATATACCAATTACACTTCCGGCTCGGTGGTAATGCAGAGCCGTAGCAATCGCCCACCTCGAGTCACACTCCTGAATCAAGGGTGCGCACCAAATCAATCACAAAGTAATAGAATGGCATACGATGGAGTGTGTCCGATTAGAGGAGCAACCTCATTAACCCGTCAATTGCTCCTGTTTTAGCCACCTAAAGCCAACTCACGGGAGTCAGGTCCACGTATATAACTCATATAGGATCATCGCCACCATCCTACTTCATTCTGGAATCTCCACCACGTACACAGTTGTTAAATTGGTTTTCGGTATCGACAAAGAGTATGCAAATATCCGATCCCGGTCTCTTTAACAACCAAACATTATTATAACACCGCGGTCATTTAAAAATGTTTATACTTCAAAACCAAATTATCATTTTCATTTCAAACTAAATCAATACGATATCATTTCCATTTCAAATATATCCATTTCCAAAAATCATATCACTTTCCAAAGTTATAATGTTTTCGAGATCCTAGTCTTTAAAAATCAAAACACTTTGGAAATCATAGCATTGAAATCATAGCATTTTGGAAATCATAACACTTATAAAATTATAGCATTTTTGGAAATCATAACACTTTGAAATTATAGCATTTCCCTTAAACCGTTTAGATATCAATAATGGTATATCTAATAAAATAGTTTATAAAATAAAATAATTTATGTAAAATAGTTATAAGTTAAAACAATATATATATTAAAATAATTAGTATAATTAAAATAGTTTATATTAAAACAGTTTATATTAAAAATAGTTATATTAAAAATAGTTTATAAAATAATATAAAATAGTTTTAAATATAATGTAAAATCGTTTTAAATATAATTTAAAATACTTTATATAATAAAGATAGTTTCCACAAATTCACAAAATCGATTCAAATCAACTTGACTTCCAAATTCAACTTAATTCCATCTCAATTCATAAAATTCAACTCAATTCAATTTCTCAATAAATCATTTCAAATTATATTGATTTCAAAATAAACCATTGAATTTCAATATATTTCAAAGCTTTAAATATTCCACATTTCCAAAACTAAATTCGAAAATTTCATATATATATATATATATATATATATATATATATCAAATTCACTTTACTATTATTTAGTTTTGAAATATTTACTTAATTATTTCAATAACATCTAAATACAACTTCAATTTACACATCTAAATAAACAAAATATCCCATTTAAATTTATATAAGTTTGAAATATTCATTTAAGTCACTTTTAATCTAATTCAAGTTATAAAACATATCTTTAAAATTTCAAATTTAATGAATTTCAAATCAAACCTATTGAAGTAAAATTCTTAAATAAATATAATTTCAAATCAATTTCAAATTTATCTTTCCAACCTGAATCATCATAAACTCTATATTTGAAAATATATAGACATCAAATAAATACTTAAACATATTTTATATCAACTTTATTAAATAACTTTAATAAACCTTTTAAAAATCAATATTTATTAAAACCATATACTTCTTTTCAAAACCATAGAAATCATTTTCAAAATATTTATATATAGACCAACGGTGTCTGTATATAATTTTCTACCCTATGGTCAAGTGATACAGATATTTACCATTTCAATCCGCAATTTTAAATATATACGGGTATATATCTTTTCAACCCGCAATCCCAAATTCAATTCAATTGACAATCGCTTGGGTTTATCATTTCAACCCATAATGATTTTCTCCTATTCTACAGATTGTTCGGGTATGTATCATTTCAACCCATAGTTAATTCTATACTAACAGGGAACTTGCAGAGTGATAATAGATATGATAATAACATAACAGGCATATATCATCAATATAAATAACAGATAATGGTGTCAGATGTCACAGGTGAACAGATACAGATAATAGCATATATATATATATAGCGATGTAAGTAACTAACAGCAGCATATTTCAATTATCGTTTCAATTGAAATCAAATTTAATAAATATAAGAATTTTAATCGTGAGTGATTGCTCACCTTTCGAGGCTAGAGAAGAACGAGAGGGGGATTAGCTACAACCCAAGCACGAATTCCAAATCAAAGCTAGATGGATACGGATTCGATGGACAAGCTGATTGATAGAAATCGATGAGAACAAATCAAAATTTGTTTGATAAAATTTAAACGATGTATATTAAAATAAATTTTCCTTAAACCAAACATTAAATTTTAAAATACACATATATTTTTAGATCAATGTTATATATATATACTTGTAAAAATCAAAATATATACATACAGACTATCATATATATATATATATATATATAAGATAATATTGACACAGCTATATATATACTCTTTCAAACCATAAAAAATGTTGTCACCACTTCATATATATGATTCTATTCAAATTCAAAATCAATATATAAGATAACAGATATATATTATACTAATTAAATCATCTTATGTTGACAGACCATATAACATACATTATATACGTACATATATATACCTTCAAATATAAAACTGCAATATAACATTATATATTATAACTAACTATACTTATAACAAAACTGTTATACATATTCATTTAAACATGTTAACTAATACATATAAAATAAAACTGTAACAGCATCAAATAAACCCACATATATTATATATATGTAAAACTAGTCTATAACTACATATATACAAATACACATATAAAACACATATATAAATACTGCATATATAAACTTTGCAGAAATCTATATATACACATAAAACAGAATATATAACTAACTTATATAACTAACTATTTGTATAACTTATATGTGTGATAACCCATCATAACTTATATAAATAAAATTATACAACAGATGCTTATATCACACTGACCATACTATATATATGTAACAACAGCTTGAAACCCTATAAGAAATATAACTATATATATATATATTACTACCTTATTAATATAGCAGGCATACTTTATCAACTATATATATAGTTTAAGACCGCTATAAAATTTAACACATTTTTAACTAACCTGTATAAAATGATAAATAGGCTCATATATAAATGCATATACAGACACCTAAAATAAAAATATACACAGTATACTTATTATATAAAATACCAAGTAAACTTACATATTTTTTTGTACATACTTCAGGCTATAACCAGTTATTTGTTAAACAATTATATTTTAACATAAATTTAACATATCATATATATAATAAATTATAATACATAAGTAAACTGCAGATAATAAACTTATACAGGCTGACATATGTATATACATATAATACAAACATAACTTTATATTACTAATATAGATATAAATATACAACAACCATTCATTTGTTTCTTTCACATAGATATAAATATACATACATATACATACATACATATATATATATTGCTATATTTTTTTTCTTTCACAGCAAACCAAACGTATTATATATAAGTATTGTGTAAAATATAGTCTGTCAAAACACATATTAAAAGTTTATTACTAACCTATACACAATATATATATATATAAATATATATATATATATAAAATCATGACATACATATATTTTTGAAATCATATACCTTATATTATAAATTATATATACACTGTAAAATGAGGCGGCAACAAGTGAGTGCACATGTAGACATATTTTTGACATATACACTATCCTCCTTGTTTAAACACAAACTATATTTATAAACTTTATAAACATTATACATATGGATAGAGAAAAAAACTTACAGTAGGAAGAAGAAGAGAAGGGAGACGGACCTGCTTTTTTTTGTGAGGCATTAAAGGTGATGGTGGTCGGCCTCGGCTGATGGAGGCGCGGGAAGGTGATGAAATAGGCAAGGAGGATGGTGGTTGCAGCAAAGGTTGTGGCCGAACATCAAGAAGAAAGGAGAGAAAATATAAATAGGAAGAAGAAAAGATTTAGATAGAAATGAGTCCAGGCAAAATGGGTTGAGTGAAAGAAGACGTGAGCAAGGAATGCAGAGCAAAAATGGAAAATGAATAGGCATCCTTTTTTTTCTCTCCTAAAAAAATAAATTTGCAAACCGAATGAATGAACAGATCAAAAATGAAAGGCCAAAAGTCGTGAAAAGTTGGAATACCAAACGTAAATGGTGGAATATGAAATGGTGTCAGAGACCAAAGACCCAAACTGGTTACCGATAAGGTTATCAGTTATGCGGGTTCCGCCGCGTTTCAGACACCAAAGCACAGAAGTGAATATACCGCAAAAATCAGCACAAAGAGACGATCAAAATGGTATAAAGATATCAGTGGTACGATTATCCGATCAAAATTGCTACCGGTATAAAATGCTGCTATTTCGTCGAAAATAAGATCGACGGGGTAATAGAAGTCAAAATTTGGAGAAATGAAACATGACGTCTCGCTCAGAAGATGATTTACAAATTTTCCGTATAAAAATATTCAGGTTTGGAAAATATTTTATTACCATCAATTTTTAACTGATTCAAATTGAAATAAAAGTACACAATAAAATTACTTCCATATTATCTGATGAAAATTTACCATATGCTATATTTAAACAGACGTACTCCAAATATCAAATCTTTATTTCAAAATTTTATTATTTAAAATTTCCCAAAAATTTAAATAAATACATTATAAAAATTATTAAATTTTACGGGTCGTTACACTCTCCCCCACTCAAAACTTTTCGTCCCCGAAAAGGAACGAGGTAGGAGAATAGAAACAACCAGAAGAAAATAGATTGAAAAACAAAATAAAACAATTAATTTAAAACCATATAAATTTCGATTTTAAATTAATTAATATTCAACAATTGATTTTAAATTCAAGGTATTTTATTCAGTTGATTTTATTTCAATTTATTAATATCTTCGAAACAAAATTTATTTTATTTATCTCATTTATTATTCAGTTAACCTATTATTCTATCTATCTCTATTGCCATTTTTACAATTAAAATTTAAGTGAATAACATTTATTATAAACACTCAAATTTTATGTATAAAAAAGTTTTTATTGTATATTATCCAATTTCATATTCAACTTTTGAATAATTAAGGTAAGTTGTATTAAAAGTGGAATTGGTATTATACAATTAAAATTTTCCCTAACTCAATTATTTCAAATTTAAATATTTATTCAAATTTTTGGATTTATTTATAATTAAAATCACCTTTAACATAAATTTAAGAATTAAGTTTCCGATTAATTTCAAACCATTTAGAGATACATATATATACATATATATCAAATCAAATTAAATTTAAAATAATATACCTATATATATATATATAAATCAAATCAAACTTAAGAAATTCAAAACAAAATTTTTCAAACAAAAGTGTAGCGAAGCTACAGAATGGTCACTCCACTCTGAACTCGAAAATGAATGTCGATGATATGCGACCGCTATCACCGAAATTATTTTCCAGGGACAAAAGAGGAGAGCACTGATTTAAACATTTAAAATCCATTAGCAACGATTTCTATTTGAAAATACTTTAAATAACATACATTTTAAAACTTTAAAACCAAAGTTTGAAATTACCGAAAATTAAATTCTCAAATTCCTGATTTAAATTCATTTAAATTCCAAATCAATTTATAAACCATGTTTATAAATTCGTTTGTAGAACAACAAATGATAATCATATATTATCATTTCAAACAACCAATTTAATTAACTTATTAAATTCCAGAAAATTTTACTTATATATATAGAATATAATCATACAAATTTATTTCATCTACCAAATTTGAAAATAATATTGTGTCAGTTTGCTATGTTCAAGTGTTTTGGAAATCCTATCGATATCGCTGATCAGACGAATCGATCGAAAACCCAAATCAACATCAACAACTCAAACAACACACTATAAAATATTTTAAATATTAATTACAAATACACTCCCTCACTCGATTACACAAAGTAGATTATAGAACAATGATAGAGTTTCAAATTCAAGGGGATCTTAATCAAATAGAAATCTAACTAGAAGATAAGCTCGATGGGAGATAAATAGATTACAAAGAGAGAAAAGAATGGGCAAACATATATAAATCGCAGGCGACCATAACCGGGCCAACCGTGACTTCAAGAATAAGATCGAGGCAGAATTCTAAGGTAAATTGACATTCGATCGCAATAGATAGAATTTAGGCATAGCAAGAAATAGCAGCATCTAAACAAAGGATACAGAAACCTTCGATGAATCAATGCTGTTGTAAAGGAGTTTCACCCCTTTACAAATTATTCAAAGATTGGCGGGACCGCCGATTTATTATAAAGATCATTCGAGGTGGAGTTATGGGATACTCCAGAATCAAGAAGAATACGAATAGGGAGAGACAAGAAGGGATTTTGGAACCGAAGGGAACGTTCCAAAAGTCCAAAGGAAACCGAATCAAAGGAAAGAATTCAGGCTCGAACGAAAGTAATTCTATAATCAAATTTACCACATATGCTAAGTTTGCCTAAAACTAAAGCTCTGATACCAACTGTAACAGCCTGAAATTTTCAACCATTCGCATCCATACATGTCGGACTTGAATTGCTCAAAATATCCGATTGTTAATTTAAATTTGGCAAAACTCAGCGTATACAGTAAATAAATAATCACAGAATCACAAACACAAAGAAATATAACAATAATGCAGCGGAAACAGAAGAATAGTAATTCATGAAGCTACTGTATATATAACAGAGTTAAATAAGATACAACAGAGGTCTCGAATACATAGATGCCTCAATACAATAGTCAAGTAGAAAAATCTGAATACATCACTAGAATCAACTGAATAACTGAAGGCTGGATAGATAGCTGGATCTCCAAGTAAAGCTCCAACTTCAACGGTGAGTCTCAAATGCTGTATCACTCAGTCTGACCCGAGCGTAAAGCAAAACAGAAAACACTCGAGTCAGGATTAACATTCTTATATCAATAAATCCAACTCAAGCGATATCAACTGAAATACAAGTAACTCAAAGGATGTTTGGGATAACCATCCTCTAAGGATCCGTTAAACTATCTACTATGTAGTAATAGGCTATTATAATATGTCTATAGTAAAGTAAACTATCAAAATAGCGTTAAGGCTTTACATTTTCCACCTTAACACATTTTGTATATTCCCATACTCTATACAGTACCATAATCTCCCCCGTAATGGGCGTCGTCAGAAGGCACTCCATAGGTATGGTACAAAACAAACTCATAGTAAAGCACGCTAGGGTAGGTGACACGGCACAACTAGGCAATGTCGGGGTAGATATACCAATTACACTTCCGGGTCGGTGGTAACGCAGAGCCGCAGCAATTGCCCACCTCGAGCCACACTCCTGAATCAAGGGTGCGCACCAAATCAATCACAAAGTAATAGAATGGCATACGATGGAGTGTGTCCGGTCAGAGGAGAAACCTCATTAACCCGTCAATTGCTCATGTTTTAGCCACCTAAAGCCAACTCACGGGAATCGGGTCCATGTATATACCTCATATAGGATCGTTGCCACCATCCTACTTCACTCTGGAATCTCCACCGCGTACACAGTTGTTAAAGTGGTTTTCGGTATCGACAGCGAGTATGCCAATATCCGATCCCGGTCTCTTTAACAACCAAACGTTATTATAACACCGCGGTCATTTCAAAATAGTTTATACTTCAAAACCAAATCATCATTTTCATTTCAAACCAAATCAATATGATATCATTTCCATTTCAAATATATCCATTTCCAAAAATCATATCACTTCCAAAGTTATAACGTTTTCGAGATCATAGTCTTTAAAAATCAAAACACTTTGGAAAACACAGCATTGAAATCATAGCATTTTGGAAATCATAACACTTTTAAAATTATAGCATTTTTGGAAATCATAACACTTTGAAATTATAGCATTTTGGAAATCATAACACTTTGAAATTTAAGCATTTCCCTTAAACCGTTTAGATATCAATAATGGTATATATAATAAAATAGTTTATAAAATAAAATAATTTATGTAAAATAGTTATAAGTTAAAACAATATATATATATTAAAATAATTAGTATAATTAAAATAGTTTATATTAAATAGTTTATATTAAAACCGTTTATATTAAAAATAGTTATATTAAAAGTAGTTTATAAAATAATATAAAATAGTTTTAAATATAATTTAAAATACTTTATATAATCAAGATAATTTCCACAAATTCACAAAATCAATTCAAATCAACTCGACTTCTAAATTCAACTTAATTCCATCTCAATTCATAAATTTCAACTCAATTCAATTTCTCAATAAATCATTTCAAATTATATCAATTTCAAAATAAACCATTAAATTTCAATATATTTCAAAGCTTTAAATATTCCACATTTCCAAAACTAAATTCGAAAATTTCATGTATATATCAAATTCACTTTACTATTATTTAGTTTTGAAATATTTACTTAATTATTTCAATAACATCAAAATACAACTTCAATTTACACATCTAAATAAACAAAATATCCCATTTAAATTTATATAAGTTTGAAATATTCATTTAAGTCACTTTTAATCTAATTCAAGTTATAAAAAATATCTTTAAAATTTCAAATTTAATAAATTTCAAATCAAACCTATTTAAGTAAAATTCTTAAATAAATATAATTTCAAATCAATTTCAAATTTATTTTTCCAACCTGAATCATTATAAACTCTATATTTGAAAATATATAGACATCAAATAAATACTTAAACATATTTTATATCAAATTTATTAAATCAACTTTAATAAACCTTTTAAAAATCAATATTTATTAAAACCATATACTTCTTTACAAAACCATAGAAATCATTTTCAAATTATTTATATATAGACCAACGGTGTCTATATATAATTTTCTACCCTATGGTCAAGTGATACGGATATTTATCATTTCAATCCACAATTTTAAATATATACGGGTATATATCTTTTCAACCCGCAATCCCAAATTCAATTCAATTGAAAATCGCTTGGGTTTATCATTTTAACCCATAACGATTTTCTCCTATTCTACAGATCGTTCGGGTATGTATCATTTCAACCCATAGTTAATTCTATACTAACAGGGAACTTGCAGAGTGATAACAGATATGACAATAACATAACTGGCATATATCATCAATATAAATAATAGATAATGGTGTCAGATGTCACAGGTGAACAGATACAAATAATAGCATATATATATAGCAATGTAAGTAACTAACAGCAGCATATTTCAATTGTCGTTTCAATTGAAATCAAATTTAATAAATATAAGAATTTTAATTGTGAGTGATTGCTCTTCTTTCGAGGCTAGAGAAGAACGTGAGGGGGATTAGCTACAACCCAAGCATGAATTCCAAATCAAAGCTAGATGGATATGGATTCGACGGACAAGCTGATTGATAGAAATCGATGAGAACAAATCCAAATTTGTTTGATTAAATTTAAACGATGTATATTAAATTAAAATTTCCTTAAACCATATATTAAATTTTAAAATACACATATATTTTTAGATCAATGTTATATATATATACTTGTAAAAATCAAAATATATACATATGGACTATCATATATATATAAGATAATATTGACACGGCTATATATATACTCTTTCAAACCATAAAAAATGTTATCACCACTTTATATATATGATTGTATTCAAATTCAAAATCAATATATAAGATAACAGATATATATTACACTAATTAAATCAACTTATGTTGACAGACCATATAACATACATTATATACGTAAATATATATACCTTAAAATATAAAACTGCAATATAACGTTATATATTATAACTAACTATACTTATAACAAAACTGTTATACATATTCATTTAAACATTTTAACTAATACATATATATATATATATAATCATGACATACATATATTTTCGAAATCATATACCTTATATTATAAATTATATATACACTGTAAAATGAGGCGGCAGCAAGTGAGTGCGCATGCAGACATATTTTCGACATAAACACTATCCTCCTTGTTTAAACACAAGCTATATTAATAAACTTTATAAACATTATACATATGCATACAGAAAAAAAAATTGCGGTAGGAAGAAGAGGAGAAGGGAGATAGACCTGCTTTTTTTTGTGAGGCGTTGAAGGTGATGGTGGTCGGCCTCGGCTAATGGAGGCGCGGGAAGGTGATGAAATAGGCAAGGAGGATGGTGGTTCCAGCAAAGGTTGTGGCCGAACATTAAGAAGAAAAGAGAGAAAATATAAAGAGGAAGAAGAAAAGATTTAGATAGAAATGAAAAGAAATGAGGCCAGGCAAAATAGGTGGAGTGAAAGAAGACGTGAGCAAGGAATGCAGAGCAAAAAAGGAAAATGAATATGCACCCTTTTTTTTCTCTCTTATAAAAATAAATTTGCAAACCGAACGAATGAACAGATCAAAAATGAAAGGCCAAAAGTCCTAAAAAGTTGGAATACCAAACGTAAATGGTGGAATATGAAATAGTGTTAGAGACCAAAGACCCAAACTGGTTACCGATAAGGTTATTGGTTATGCGAGTTCCGCTGTGTTTCAGACACCAAAGCAAAGAAGTGAATATACCGCAAAAATCAGCACAAAGAGACTATCAAAACAGTATAAAGATATCAGTGGTACGATTATCCGGTCAAAATCAATATCGGTACAAAAATGCTGCTATTTCGTCGAAAATAAGATCGACGGGGTAATAGAATTCAAAATTTGAAGAAATGAAACATGATGTCTCACTCAGGAGATGATTTACAAATTTTCTGTATAAAAATATTCAGATTTGGAAAATATTTTATTACCATCAATTTCTAACTGATTTAAATTGAAATAAAAGTACACAATAAAATTTACTTTCATATTATCTGATGAAAATTTACCATCTGCTATATTTAAACAGACGTATTCCAAATATCAAATCTTTATTTCAAAATTTTATTATTTAAAATTTCCCAAAAATTTAATTAAATACATTATAAAAATTATTAAATTTTACGGGTCGTTACGTTTTTCCTTTATTTCTTACAAAAATTCATTTTCATCTATCCATATCATGTTAATTTCTTTTATTGCATTACATTCATTCATTCATTTATTACTCAATTTCATTTGTTTACATTCATTTGTTTATAGTATTCATGTTCAATTCAATTACTTAACATATCAATTCAATAACTTAAGTTTTTAATCATCTGTTTACAATACTTACTTCCCATCACATTTTATATAGTACATTTCAATTATAACTAAGGTTTATAACAACTATAACATCAAATTATTATTTATAAAAGTAATTCATTGAACCCTTCCCTTACATAAGTTTTACTTGTAAAATTTTCCATTACATATTCTTTTAACACTTCCACTTATATAATTGGTAAGTTATATATATATATATATGCCTTTATGAATGCAATTGAAAATTACACAAGTTTGACTTACTTATTCTAATTAACTTAAGGTTCAATAGTTATCATTTCTTATTTTCATATTCTTTTGTTTACAAGTTACAAATTTCAAATTCCTTGTATATTTCAGTTATAACCTAGCATATCATTTCTTATTTTCATTTAGAAGTTTCAATTATTAAATAATTAAAATTTTATTCCATTACAATAGTTGAAATCTCTAATTTATAGAAATTTAAGAACTAAATACCGGGTTCCATTTCAAATCATTTAAAATAATATATACATATATATATACTCAATTTTTTTTATATCCAATCATATTTAAACTTTAAAATTTTTATTTGTTTATCAAAATAGATCTGTAGTAAAACTACTACAATGGCCTTCCTACTTTGAAACTCGAAAATGAATGTCGATGATGCATGCACTCATCACCAAAATTATTTTCCAATGACAGAGAGGGGAGTACAGAACTTATTTCTTTCCAAAATTTCATTAAAACAATTCTTTCAAATTATATTGAAATATTTATATCAGAAAATACTTATAATAATATTATTCTTATATCCCAAAATCATTCGAAAGAAATTTTCAAAAACCCCAGAACTTAAGTTCTAAATTTCCAAATTTCATTTATCTTATTTTCAAATCTTATTTCCAACCTGTATTTATAAATTTCACTACCTAACAACCAATATATTACAACCAAATATATAATTTATAAATCACTATTTTATATATAAAAATACACAATAGGTAAAATTATTTTATTTACCTACATTTCAAATAAAATATTGTGTCGGTCTGTCCAATTAAGTGTTTAGAAATCCCTATCGATGTTATAGCATCCTATGCATCAACCAGAATTTATAAATACAAAACGGAACAAATTAAAACAATATAAAAATCCTTTTATAACACTAACAAATACGCTCTCTCATATATATACTCTCAATGACTCATTCTAGGGTATTACTTCCCTATTTTTAAAGAGTCAGACCCCATAAAGCTAAGGTTATCGCTAAACCAAAGCTCTGATACCAATTGTAACATCCCGTCTTTTTGTACGTTTAAGCAGACACACGTGCCAACTTAAACCATACAGAAGGGCAGATTGTTATGGGGTAAATAGGAAAAGAATAGAGAAAGAGAAAAACAAAACAGAATCTTGCAGCGGAATGACAAAATATAATAATCAGATAACAGGTCATGAAGTTGTTTACAAAACATTTTATTATACTTATACAATACAAAATCGGAGTTACATAAACAGATAATAAATATTCAAATGCAGCAGAACAGTATGAATGCAGTGGAATAATAAAATAAGTAATAATAGTACAAATCTTCATCTTCGTCCTCCAGAAAAAGGTCTTTAAATCCTGAAATGCTCAAGCTGACCCGAGCGAATTGAAAAGACAAAACACTCGAGTCAGAACTAAAAGATCTTATGTAAGTCAAATCAATGGTAAATAAATATGACTATAAACGGCGTCGGAGATGTTTACGGGGTTTGACATCTCTTATCCAGTGTCTAACGTCAGTGCAGTAACTTAAGAGATGTTCGGGATTCACATATCCTAAGGATCCATTAAACTATCCACTATGTAGTACAATACGCTATTATAATATGTCTACAGTAAGATAAACTATTAAAATAGCATTAAGGCGTTACATTTTCACCCTTAACACATTTTTATATATTCCCATAGTCTATACAGTACCGTAATCCCGCCCGTACTGGACGTCGTCAGAGGGCACTCCATAGGTATGGTACAAAATAAACTCGTAGAAGGAGTGCTAGGGCATGTGAACACGGCACAACTAGGCAATGCCAGGGTAGATATACCAATTACACTTCCGGACCGGTGGTAACGCATAGCAGCTACTACCGCCTACCTCGGAACACACTCCCAAATCAAAAATCGAGGGTGGCCTATCACAAAGTCAGAATATAGTATCGAAGTAATGTGCCCGATCGGAGGAATGACCTCACTTGGCCCGTCAATTGCTCCTTTTTTAGCCACCTTAAGCTAACTCATGGGAGTCAGGTCCACGTATATACTTCATACAGAATCGTCGCCAACCATCCTACTTCATTCTGGAATTTCCACCGCGTACACAGTTGTCAAAGTGGTTTTCAGTATTGTCAGAGAGTATGACAATATCCGATCCCGGTCTCTTTAACAACTAATCGCTTATTACACACCGGATGGTTCTTTTACATTTCCAAAATCATTTCATAATTGATATCAAAATATCATATTCAATTCAAATCATATCATTTTCGAAATCATTACTTACTTCCAAAATTATATCACATTGAAATTATAGTTCGAAATTATATTTCCATTCAAAAGTCATACTTCCAAAATAGACTAAACTCTCATTTCAAAATATCATATTAAACCAAACATGTCATTTAAATTCCAACTTAGGTTATAATATCATTAACCATATTCACATAAAAATCGAGAATTTGAATATAAACCCATCCATTTTACTTAGTTTGGAATTTAGAAGAAAATAGTTTTAAATAGTTATAAATAGTTAATATAGATTTAAATTAGATTAAATATTCTTAAAATAGATTAAATAGCTTTAAAATAGATTAATTAGATTTAAAATAAGTTAAAACAGGTTAATTAATTTAAATAAATTAAATGGTTTAAAATAGGTTAAAATGATTTAATATAATTAATACAGGTTAAAATAGTTTAATACTTTGAAATCTTAATAATTAGAAATTTTGAAATAGCAATTTTTTTTAAAATAGTTTATATTAAAACATGAATTTGGAATTAATATCAAATTAAACTATTCATTTCATTTCAACACATTTGGACCATTTCAATGTCCCCAAAACCCAATTTCAAATTTTCCGATTCAGAATTCTAAATAAATATTAAATTCAGTATCGCTTAAATCTATGTTGAAACATCGATTTAATTACTCAAATTTCAATATATTTCAAAGTTATACTTCAACGATTTTAATAACTCAATTTCGATAAACTTCACTTGTATTTCAAATTCACTAACATTTTAATTTTTATTCCGTTAACCATTCCTTTAAGACAATTCAACCTTTTTATATAAAACTCGAAATTCGGTAAAAATTCAATTTATATAAGTCAGATGTTATTTCAAAAAATATCATTTAATTCAAAGCAAAATTTAAGGATTCAAAATCATTTAAATTTAACCAATCTGGTGTCCGTATATAATTCTCTACCCTAGGGTCAAGTGATACGGATATTTATCATTTCAATCCGAAATTTAAACTTTTATATTTACGGATATATATCATTTCAATCCGCAATCCCGAAAATATGAAATCCATAAAATCGCTCGAGTCTATCATTTCAACCCATAACGATTTTTTTCTTAATCTATAGATCATTCGGGTATGTGTCATTTCAACCCATAGTGAACTTGTAGTTTGTAACGATATAAAATAAAACATCCATTCATCCAATATCAACAATCAACATCCATTACAATCATCATCCAAATCAATCAATAAATATCAATATATAACTGATAATCAATAACAGGTATTTAACTGGCAATTTATATTCAATAATAAATTAAATAACGATTTAATTCAAATTAACTGAGATAATGATTTAAAATATACCAAACAGTCATAAATAAATTTCTAATCACATCCAAAATTTAATTTAACAAACATAAGAAATTTTAGAAGTTGTGAGTGGGTTAAAACACTCACCTTTGAATTTAAATCGAATTTAAGTCCAATTTAAGGCCCAAATTTCAACAGTCTCAAAATTCGTCCAAACTAATGTCAAAATGTCCAGAATTTTATTACGATCCCAACGTAAGAAACCGCGCGTGAATCGAACCTCGTACGCAGAAGTTATGATTATTAGAACGAATTGAAATTAAAATTTATATAAAATAAAACAAAAAATATAAAATAAAATAAAAAAACACGTACACGGCTTCTTCTTAAATAAACAGCAGCACACACAAGAACCAAACACGCACGAGACTCAAAGCCACAACCACCCACACCGTTGACGTCCACCTACGGCCGCGACATGTCAGAGGGTCACCGACCACACGCCTTGGCCTCCATTGATCAACCACCGTCCACGATCACGAAGAGAAAGAGCAGCCACCGCCACTTGGTTTAAACCCTACTCGAATTTTGCCACATGATCTAGCCGTCAAATCATCTAACGAACCATGCCGATGCAACCCCCACGGTCCCCTCTACAAAACCCATAAACCAATTCGACGATCCGTTGAAGTTGGTCAACGCGCGATGAACGGTCATGGATAATTCATCAATTTCTGATCGAACCATGATTTAATTGCAAAAACGAATTGTAGATCTGAGATGCGCTCGTCGAGATCTTCAAATCGATATAGTTTGTGGAGTTTGAAATTTCGATTTGAATTTGATTTTGAAATTGAATTGAGAAGTTTGTTTGGTTTGTCTGCCATTGAGAAGGAGGAGAAGACTGAAATGTATGTACAGACAAATGAAATTGAGGAGTGGCTAGGGTTTATAACGAGGTATTTATAGCAGATTAGGAAAAATAGAATGAATGGCTATGATTGATTTACCCGTTGAACGATAAATGACCTGAAAATCCCGTTCTGTCTACGAAATGAAAATGAGTAATCCCCTATATCAAAATAGATGTTTTCAAATATTTTAAACTCAATGGAAGAGGTTTCAGGTCTTAATTCCATCGTATAAAGAAGTTATGTTAAAATCAGCTTATTTCAAATTGATTTCAATTGATTTCAATTAAATTGATTTCTTGGCGTTTCGAGTACATTCGATCAAACGAAAAATTCGATCGCTACGAAACTTGAAATCCTAAAATAATTCACCGTTGTGGATCCGATGAAACTGGTTTCATCAAAATCCAAGTCAGCGGCCAAAATGGCTATTTTCACATAAATTAAATAAATTAACATTAAATTAATTAAATCATTTTCAATCCAAATTTTTAATTATTTACAACTCCTATCATTTTGGCTTACTTAGTAATTTATAACTCTTTATAAAAATTTCCATAAAATTTTTATGTTGCATATTTCACCAATTTCAAAGTTTTAAATTTCAATTTCAATATATTTAGAGATTATAAATTAATGTTCCAATAATTCAATTCAATTTGCTTTCCGTTTATTATTCAATCAATTTCATCTTACGGTATAATTATCATGGTTTATATCTGAGTGCATTAATAATTTCCAATTCATCTAATTTCAATTAACGTAGTATTTAATCTTATTAAATTGCAAAATTTGATTTCTAATTTCAATTCAACTAACTAAATAAATAGCTAACTTATAATAATTGTCACTATTAACTTTTACTTGCATTTATAAGTTTATTAATTACAGCAAATGTTACCATTTCCTTCATCACACTAATTTTATTCCATTTCCATTCATTACATACTATTTTATCAATAAGTCAACATTATAAATTACCTTTAATTCTAATTATTATTTCTTTCCTAAACCCCTAATTTTATTTCTTTCAATATTATATTACCAAAATCTCATTATATTAAAAAAATTATATCGTCGAAAATTATGGGTATTAACAAATTTAAATCGTCGAAAATTACGGGTCGTTACACCATATCTATTACTTTGTGATTGATTGGTGGCCACCTTCGATTTGATTATGGGAGTGTGTTTCAAGGTGCATGGTAGAAGCTGCTATGCGTTACCACCAGTCCGGGAGTGCAAAAAGGTAGAATCCTACCCTGGGCATTGCCTCGTGTGCCTTGTCATATGCCTTATCGAGCCCACTACGATTTTTGTTTGTGTCGTACCTATGGAGTGCTCCCTAATAGCCCACTAGTTTACGGTGGAGTTTACATGCATAGACTACGATGCCTATAAAATGTGTTAAGGGGGATATGGGTAACGCCTTAATGCTATTTTAATACTTTACTGATAGACACTACATATATAGCGTATATTACTACATATAAATAGTTTAACGGATCCTGAGGAAATGGAAAATCCCAAAACATCTCTTAAGTTATTGCACGCACGTTATACACTGGATAGAAGATGTGAAATCCCGTAAACATCTCTGAAGCTATTACACTCATATTTATTTGCTGTTGATCTAACTTACATAAGATCTTTTAGTTCCGACTCGAGTGTTTTGTCTCTCATTACGCTCAAGTCAGCCTGAGCATTTCAGTGTTGAAGACTTTATTTCTGGAGGACGAAGACGGAGTTTGATATATTATATTATTAGAAATTTTCCACTACATCATTATTGGTATATTGTTAATTGTACTCTGATTGTTGTAAAATTGTGTAATCAAATGTATATTATAAAACAACTTCATGAACCGTTTATTAGAGTATTATATTTTGTCATTCCGTTGTGATATTCTGTGTTTTTTTTCTTCTTTTCTCTTATTTTCTTATTTACCCCATTGACAATCCTCCCTTTTGAATGGTTTGAGTTGACATGTGTGGTTTATTTTCGATTCAAACTGTCCAAAAAGGTGGGTCGTCACAATATCTGCTTACCCAAATCTAAGAATGCATCGACCCTTAGGTCGATGAAAAATGAGTTGTTGTCCCTTAGAGATCAATTGGCCTAAATATAAAATCCGAACACCCTAAGATAATACAACTCTAAAGTGTTATTTTCTGTTACTCCAGTAATCACTAGAATATAACTAACTGTCCCATACTAGAAAGTGAAATTCTAGTATTTACTAAAAGCTAGTAAATTCCACTCAAACTTTATTTAACAAATTATAATAATAAGCGAAAGAATTGTGCGAAATGTCTCATACTAATCCAATAATTCAATCATTTATTAAAATTCTTTATTTCGTAGAAAATCACGGATCCAATAGAAATAAAATCATCCAGTTGTCCAATAAAAATTCAAATGGAGTTAATAAGCAAAATTTAAACAAAAAGAAGAGATTTATAAAAATTCACTTTGGTTTATAAACTTTGAAATAGTAAGAAAATTCCCTTCACAAATCTACATGTATTACTATTAATCTTTTCAAAGTTCTTGAATTATTATAAAATCGATCTTTTATTATTTATAAAAAAATCATAATCTAATATTATAAGAAAAGATTATTTTTTATTTATTGTTATAAGAAAAAGTATTTCTTTTCAAACAAATTTTTGAAATATATGTGTATGTGTGTGTATCTTTCCATTTCCAAATAAATTTACATAAAGAAATCAATTATCTTCTTTGATTTATAAAATATCATACTTATGAGAAATTCACATTTCACAAATCTTAAAATAACACAAATTAAATAAGCAATTTATAGAGTTCAAACTAATTGCCATAAGCTTATTAAAATCCATCAAAATCAATCAACCGAAGATAAGATCAAATAATCAACAACATGGGACAAAATTTGTTCCAGAAAAACATCCACCGGTCGATTAGGTTTTCTACTAGTCAACTAGTGCCAGTCAACAGGTTGAGCTTACCTGTCGACTCCTAGGAACATACTTGGAGCAATCTGCTCCAGGTCAAACTCAAAATTGCCTATTCCCATCGGATGATTGACCTTGATCGATTCCGACAAGTTGCAAAACATAGTAGAAACCCTATCAAGTCCTACTAGCACCGTAAACTCAAGAATTTCCTATTTATGTGCGATATGTGGGATTATGCTTAAAACCAAAATCGGCAAATTCACTATTTTCTAGAATTTTTTTTATACAATCAACTTCATTTATTCAGCAGTCAACTTAAGGTTTTAGTTTAATTCAGATGCATAACAACATATAGATATAGATTATGTGAGTATAATAACTCGCTTTAGATCAATATGAAGAAGTAAGCTAAATTTGATGAAGCTAAAACAACTAATCTTTTCTCTAAAACTCTTACTCCAACTCTTCTTCTTCTTCAATTACTCTAAAAATCAAAACAACCCCTTTAATTTTAGAATTTTATAGATTAACCAATTATTCAAAACCCTAAATTGATTACATGAGAAGGTAGAATAGAGATAAAGGAGTTCATACCATATCTCTTTAAAATTTGTAGAATTTTCTTTGATTTCCTATAATAAATTCTAGGGCCGAAAGATTTTCCTCTTTCAAGCTTTGTTTTCATGAAGATAAGAAAGAAGGAAATAATGATGTATAGGAGTTGGTTTAGGATTTTTACTATGGGATTAGGTTTAGAAATGTATAGGTTATTTACTTAGGCTAAAGGGTTAGGAATTTAGGTTAGGTTAATGGGCTAAAGGCATTCAGTCCCAAACAAAAATAAAATCAAGTTTCTTTTATTTCATTTTGCCTAATTACTCTTAACAAAGTCTTTAAAAAAATCCTAAACCAAAGAAAATTCAAATTCTTATTTGAAAATTTTGTTCCTTATTTTTAAATTCGACTTCTACTGGCACTATAATAATATTATCTAAATTTAAAATAAACTTCTCTTTTTAAAATTAATAAATTCAAATCAATTATTCAGATTTAAATTTAAATTCTCAATTAAATCTTTAAATTCATAATTAAAAATTAACAATCAATTATTAATTAGATAATTATTAATAGGGTTGTTATAGAAATTTTCGACGGTCGAAAACATTTGGGTTGGTATAGATATTTGAAGCTAAGTGGTTTTGTAAAAATATAAAAGCTGAGCTTTTTGTAGCTCTTGAATAGAATATATGGTAAGGATTTAAACAAGGTTAAAATTTTGTAGAATATATAAGTAAAATGTGTAGAAACGTTTTGTATATACTCTTAGGATGTAGTGGAGTATTATGCGAGTATGAACTTAAGTTATATAATGTTTATTAACTTGAAGTAAAGTTTTATGAAATGATTCACTAGTGATTTTAGTATTAAATAAGAAATACTATAAGTCAAAATGAATGTGAATTAAAATGAAAAGTAATTGGAGTAGTTAAGAAACCAATTGAATAGAGTACAAAAGTTGTACATAGATCATTTTATTCGCGCGATTAGTCTTAATCTAGGATTCGAATACATGATTTAGAGGTAATTTGCATCGGCCCGAGTTAGGATTTTTCACTCGATTCTTGACAGCAAGCACTTAATATAGAATATTCTTGATATGATCCTAAAGTTTTCTCTCATAGTATATGGCTATGTAAGGAAACCGAAGGTTTCTAATCAAGGAACCTGATTAGAGTCTGCATTAGAGAGGTTGAGTGAGATATACTAGTTCGGAAGTGAAATTTATATGATCAAGCGAGTGATCAGATTAGAGATTACGTATGGATAGTCCATGTGCATCGTATGGGCTTTAGTAGTGTTAGTATGCCATGTTTTGTTGGTTTGTGGAGAGTTTGGGGATGACTCTTTGAATTTGTTCTGAGGTAGCATGAGGAATCGACTAAGTAACAACCTGAGGCTGTTGAGCATAAGGTAACACTTATTGGATTGTTTGTCATCCTTGTGCAACGAGAAGGTTTCTGAACTTGGAAGAACTGTGACGACCTGGATTTTAGCGTCTGTTAATTGGGTAATTAACTGAATTAAATCATGGGAATACATATTTTATAAGTCAAACAAATAGATTTTTGATAATTAAGATATATGAATATATATATATATAAATATAAATTGGCATAAAAACTATAATGAATATTGGCATATAGATCTCTGGATAGGACAAATCCCGTAGAAAATAAATAATATATATTTCACAATTTAAATTCAAGATAAATCCAAAAAAAAATGTATAAAATGGGTAAATGTGACGCCTCACTCCGAGACCCACATTAACAAAGAGTATTACAAGGTAATACCGTCTGCTAATACGGAGAATAGAGCTGGATAGGAGAGACCATCTATAGCCTTGTCTTAACATCTACTGAATACATCGATAAATGTAGCATATATATATTTTTTCCATGTGGATCGACATATCCAATAGATATTTATTACAAAACTATAATGGCTATAAGATCTAACAGAACAAAATATAACAACTCAAATGTAAAACACATCACAGAACAGTAGATCATCACATACATATACGCATATACAGATACATCACAGAGTATACAAAATGATACATGTCAAGTGGTGTAGCAACCATAATATATAGGCGAGTCAAAAGAATATACATAACAGAGTTACAATCAAAAAGGACGACATAAAAAGCTATAACAAAAAGAGCTAGCAGAATAGTCCATGCGGAAGGAGAATAGGCTAAGTCCAAATGTACCTAACCTGAAACACCTCGGTCTGACCAGAGTATAAAATACACGGGTCAGTCTAGCTAAACAAATCAGTTAGATAAGCTAAATGATAATGAACATGCAAGGTCATAATGTACCACAAATATCTCTAAAAGAGATAACTCGATCATCTAACAAAAGATGAATCATAACAAGCCTCATATCATCGGCAACTCAAATAAACAAAGGATATGAATATCCCCAATCAAGCCAAAAAGGAAAATAACAAATACCAATAAAGGTAACACAAGTTTCCACAAGGTAATCGCTATATGTCGTGTGGTTCAAAGGACCTACCCCGAAAGGCAATACTTTAGGGAAATTTAAATATAAAAGAAACAAAGGATGCACGTGCTTAGTACTGTATAAACTAGGATCCACAAGCCCGAAGGCGACAAACCCAAGTATCTCTCGAGTGGTGACAAAGGACCAACTCCAAAAGCGATACTATAGGGCAACAAACCCAAAGGCAATAAATCCGAAGGCACAAACCCGAAGGCAACAAACCGTAGTGGCTAAGGTTCGGAGGCCCAGTACTGGACACCACTAACTGGCAATATGTGTCACAAACCCCTCGGATAGAAACCCGTAAACTGCTAACGTGTGTCCCATACCACACGTTCGCATTAAACGGTTTACTAACCATTAGTCAATTCCACACTCAAAGCAGTACAAAGTTTACCTCATCTCATCGGTAAACCAGACCCCAAGGTCAAAACGATCAAACGAATAGATTAGGAATTAACTGAAAAGGTAAACGCACGTGTTAATAACACACGTTTTATCTAATCATTTAATTCTCCTCCCTCTTCCCTCGAAGTGCAAAATTTTTTGTTTTATATAGAAATTAAGTTGAAGAAAACGAGTTTTAGAAACGTTTCGAAATCGCTTTAGAAATTGCCTTTGAAATTCTCTTATTATAGAGTATATAATATTTATATAAAAAATAATATATAATAATAATTTCAAAAGCCCATTTATTTGAAAAACATTTTTAAAACACATTATAATACCTGTGTATGAAATCCAGAAAGAAATATCAAGAAAACATTGAAATAATGGAAATTACACCGTATTATCCGTTTAAAACAAGCTGCGGCTCAATATTCGACAGCAGGTTTGAATAAGTTAACAGTGTCAAAATGAATTGAAATTTTGCAGGAATGTAGTTCAACGTTCCTACTTCAATCTGCAAAAAGAACCATTCAAATCCGATTTGAAACGAAGAATCTGCATCGTTTCAAAGTTGAACCAAAACAAGGTTTTAAACACTGAATTACAGCAAGCTGCGAGTACAAGTTCGACAGCAGTTTCAAAATAGCAAATGAACCCCGATTGTCATGAAAATTTGCAGGAATGTAATTCAACACTCCTACTTCAATTTGCAAAAATAATCACCCAAAATCCAATTTGAAACGAAGAATCTGCCTCGTTTCAAAGTTGGACCAAAACAAGGTTTTAAACACTGAATTACAGCAAGCTGCGAGTACAAGTTCGACAGTAGTTTAGAAATATCAAATGAACCCAGCTTGTCAAGAAATTTTGCAAAAATGTAAATCAACACTCCTACTTCAATCTTCAAAAAGATTCACTCAATTTGGATAAAGTATGAGAAAGTTATGATGTCTCAAACATGGACTCAGGTCATGTTTGCAGCAACACAACAAAATGTGTACAGGTGATTTCCAGGCTGTGCATTGATTTTGTAGTGCTGTTTTCAAGCATAAAAAAAATGTGTTTTGCAATGAAATTAGGCATGCATATACTACAACACACAGGCTATCAACTAAAGAAAATCCGGAAGCATTTCGTTGCCGGAATTGAAAGAAAATTAAATGCAAACTGACACCTAAACTCAGTATTTACAGAAACAAACATCAACCAAAAATCAATACTTTCAAACTATTTGCATATATTTTTGCATTTTAAGCTTTTCTTCAGCTAGAGATTGTGAGTTTATTAACTCACCTATGCAAATATGAAGAACAAACTTTGGAGAATTGAAGAAAGTTGAAGGCTTTTTGCTTGACTCTAGCCTCTAGGAACCTGTAGAACAAAAGAAAATGACATGCAAGAGGAATTCAACAATAAATTAGAAAACTCAATTTTGAAATTAGGATTTTGCTGAAATTATAGGGTTTTGGAGTTAATTACCTTTTGAATTTACACCTTTGCTTGAATTGATTTTAAGTTTGGAGGCTTTGAATTGAGAAATTGGTGATGTTTGTTTACTGTATTCTTGTTTGCACAAAAATTGGGCAAACACCTCCAAGTCGTATGATTTAGTTGATTTTATGTTGTTTTTAGTGATCTGGGTGATTTATGCAAATATATAAAAAACAGGGACTAAACTGTAAAAGACACACAGATTTATAGTGGTTCGGCCAGAATATGCCTACGTCCACTTTATATGTTATTCTCCTTTACTGTTCAGATTACAAGTACAAGGCTTTGATACTAGTACATGAAAGTTGTTTGAAAGTTCTATCCGTGCTTGAGCTCTCAAACTTGTCTGCCATTGTTGTACCCTTCCCCTCTATTTATAGAGTGAGGCTGGGAGTAGGGGTTCTGGATGTATATAGCTGCTGTTGGGCCTGGGCTGCTGCAATCTGGCCTGGCAATGTTGGTTCGGCAACGCTTTGGCTCGGTAGTAGGTGGTTGGAGTTGAGGCCTCGGTCCGGTAGTACTTTGGCTCGGTGGGACTTTGGTTCGGTAATGAGTTGGTTCGGTGGTAGTGCATGTAGGTTGGACTGGTTCGGCAAGGCCTTGGAGACATGTTGGTTCGGTGGTGACCTCCCCCGCTTCTTGGTTCGGTAGTGGATGGAGGTAGCTAGTTCGGTAGTGTATATCTAGCTTTGATTCGGCAGTGTGGTTCGGTGATGAGAGGGGAGTGGAGTTGGGATTGATTCGGTGGTCTCGGTCCGGTGGGACTTCGTCCAACATTTGCCCCCCAAAGTGGGGCATATGCCAGCATATGTCTCGCTTTGTTTTAGTTCATTCGGTTTCAAGTGTCGAGCCGGTTGGTTCGGTCGTCCATGTTTGCCTATAAGTATGGGCTTCATGCCCTTGTTTACCCTTTATCGTTTGAGATAGCCGAACCAATCGAGTACCGGATCAAACTTGACTGTTCGAAACAGCCGAATCAACCAAGTACCGGATCAAACTTGACTGTTCGAAACATCCGAATCAACCAAGTACCGAATCAATTTTAGTTGTCGAACCAGGTGAGTTTTCTCCTACCGAATGATCTTGTATGACTGGGTCACCGAATGGGATCGTAGAGTCATGAGTGTCGTACGATTGCCGAATGGGCCTTTTGTTAGAAATACCGAATGAGTTTGAGTGCCGAATGAACCACTTGCCTTGTTATACCGGATGTATTTATGTGCCGAATGAATCACTTGCCTTGTTATACCGGATGTGTTTATGTGCCGAATGAATCACTTGTCTTGTTTATATCTCTACATCCCTTGTTCTAACAATGTGCTTTCTTGTGTTGCAGACAATATCTCATAAAGTAGAAACCCGTTCCGACAAGAAGAAATCTATGGACAGAAGAGAGTCCCCCGTCATGCCCCCAGTTCAGCCGAATCCAGAACGACGTGGACCCACCCCGAGATCGCTAGTGGATGGGTACGGTCCTGAAGAGCTCCTGAACTCACCGCCTGACTGTTTTCCTAGCTCCCTCAAAGATGAGCAGCTCGATGCTATTTCTCGCTCTTTTGGGATTGACAGAGCGCGTATGCTGTTGCCGGGGGAAGGAGTGATGCCATATAATCCCCCCGAAGGATATTTCGCTTATAGTAGGTACCATTGTATGTGTAGGGCCATTCCCCTGATTAATGCTTGGATAGTCAGCTTCATCACCTACTTGAAGTTGGCTCCATTCCAGCTTCAGCCTAACTCCTACGCCATCTTGGTGAGCCTGTTTGTTATCTTCCAGAGGAGATACGGGCGTCCTCCTTCCAACCGGGAAATCCGGTATCTGTACAACTTAAGAGGCTATAAGAAGGGGTCTTCGTATATTAGCTTGGATTCGGCCGTGTCCTTCAAGCCAGTCCTGGATTTATATTCAAAGTTCAGCATGTTCAAGAAGGAATGGTTTTTCATCAAGGATGACTCTGTTTCTATCCGTCGCTTCACCTCTGGCTATAAGTTGAAGCTTATTTATAATTTCCGTTCTGACTGCAATGCTTCTTCTTATGTGTTTTTATTTCTTGCTAGCGACAGGTGGCTTTGCGGTCATGGAGAACGATCGCTTGGTTCAGATGGCTGCGGAAATAGAAGCCATTTCGGGAAGGGATAGGTCGGTCTCTTACTTGATCAGGAACGCTACACTTCTGGGGCACAACCTGATTCTACCACATCAGTCCGTGGTCAAGCAGAGAGACACGGCAGAGGAGAGGGCTGCTAAAGCTAAAGGAGGGGCTACGGCGAAGAGCAGCAAAAGGAAACCCTTCTCGAAGCATCCAATTGCTGGGGGGAAGAAACTTAAGAAGTCTGATGGACCCTCCCCCAGCACATGTCCAGATGTCCCGGAGGAGGAAGATGTGGAGGAGGAAAGAGGCGAGGATGAAGGAGGTGAGGCGGAGAGTGGAAGTGGTGGAGAAGGTGATGGTGATGGTCATAGCGATGATGGTGGCGACGGACAGAGCGGTGGTGGTACTGGGGCTTTGTCTTCTAAGCAAGCAGGTGTGATCCAGGAGTGGACAGATGATGATCTCCGTCTAGCTTTTGAAGGGTCGGAGGAAGGATCGGTTTTAGTGGAGAGGCCTAAGAAAGCTGACAAGGACGAGATCGGTGCTGATTCTTCTAACAGCGCTTCAGCTAAGGCAATTCCTACGATTCAAGGTGAATTTTTTGCCAACTCCATTTATGATAAGGATTTAGAAGTATTTTACGGCCTGCTCCCATCCTGGAATCAGATTCAGGACTTATTGCAGTATCCCACGCCTCCCCAGGGTTTGTATAACAAATGCGTCGTCTTTTTTCATTTTTTTTTCTTTTTTAACTTGATGTATTTCTTAAATTATAGTTCAATGTATGCTCGTAACACTTGGCTTTTATTACAGGAGCGGGTAAAGTGGCCAAGGTGTCAGATGTTCGGCACCGTCTTGAACAGTACAAACTCCTCAAGGCTTCTACTAAACCAAAGCCTCTGACTAACCGTCCTGGAGATGTAGTCGGCTACCGTCCCCTTCTTGGAGTTATCGAAGAGGATATTCAAAGGAAGAAGAGGAGTCACTCCTTGTTTGAATCTTCACCTGGCCCTCTGCCCCCGACTCAGCCTCCTCAGGATGTCACGGAGGAGAATACTGAGCTTATTCCTTCCCCGCACCCGTCTGAAAATCCTACTGTTACCCCGATAGATCACCCTGGTTTGGCTCGTAATCCATTCACGGGTCATCCGGATCTGGATCCGGGTTCTCACGATATTTCCTTCGATGAGGTTACTGGTGAGCACCTTCTTCCTCGTAATCCTATGGTAAGGGTGCTTGATGAGGCTAAGTCCCTGGACCTTGATTTGCTTACTACTCGGGTCGCAACTCTGGGGGAGGAAGCTAAGGCAAAAATCGACCGGGTTGCTGAGGAAGCCAGGAGGCTGATGGGGCATCATGCTCGACTGGCCAAGGCCGGAGAAGAAATCGGGAGTGCTAATATTCGACTGTGGTTAATAGTTTCCAACCAGGCCAAGCAGCTCGCTGATCAGGCCATCCAGATCTCCCAGCATGAGGCCGCCTTCAGGCGACTAAAGAAAACCATGGAAGAGGCTAGTAGAGCAGAGCTACGGAAAATTGAAGCTGCCTGTAAGGAAATGGATTGACATGGCGATTGCAACGGTGGATGAGGTTCAGAAAGCGGATCTCGAGCAGATACAGGAGTTGTCCGGGAAACTTGAAGCCGTAGAACTTGCTCAAACCAGGCTGAAGGAGGAGATGGATGCGATGAGGAAAACCTTCCAGGCTGATTGCGCGCGATACCGATCGGAGAGGGATGCTGCCATTGCAAAGTTGTTGGCTTCTGAGGACCAAGTAAGGGAGTTTGAGGAGAACGAGGGGATAATGGATGAGATGCTTCAGGATATATACTTTCGCACTTGGAAACAAGGCAACTTATCTTGGATGGATGATTATCCCCGAGTCATGGCCAAGATTTATCTCCGTGCTCTGGAGGAGGCTAGGTCCGATGCAGATAAGGAGGGTGGCGTGGCCTTTAGAATGGATGTGGTTACGGCTCAATTCACCAAGGAGGAGAAGGTTGCGGTGAAAGAAGGTATGCGGCTGCTTGTTGCTGAGGAGGTTGGTGTGCAGTTGGAGGATGATGATCAAGGAGCAGATGCTGGTAAGTCTCCCCTTTTAGCTTTTCGTAACTTGGTTGCTTATTATTAATGAATTCTTTCCTTGATCGGACAGGCGGGACCTCTGGAGCACCAAATATCTCTGGTCAACATGCCGAAAGTTCCCACTCCGTGGCTAAGGAGATTTCGGAGGGCCAGCAGGACAAGGGTGAAGCTCCGATGCAGCCGACTCCTTAACTTGACCTGGATATCTTTTTGTTTACTTGACATTGCTGTCTACGTTAGTCTCAGAGCAGTAACATAACTTTTAGGTTGTAATTATGTTACTAGTAATAAACGACTTTATTCTTGCCGTGTAATTTTTAACTTAAGCTGATTCTGTCGTGTTTGAACGCTTTCGTTATTTTTGATGTGTTGCATAAGAAGTATAGCTGTGCATATGCCTGTGATTCTATCGGGTTTGATGTCAAGTTCTTGCTTAAAACGTAATTTCATATCTTGCAATGTTAATGTGATGTGTGAATAAATTATAGCTACGTATTTATACACGAAGAAGGAAGTACCGCCCTTCGTGTTTTAGTTGTAGATGGCAGCACTGAATGTCTTGTGTGACCGAGTATGGAATGCAGCCGAGTGTCCAGTTGTGAGCTCCTATTCCCATTAGCGAGTGTCTCCTATTCTGTGTCCTGTACTTTAGGGATCGTTATAGAGGATAGGAGGAAAGTTCTTTAAATAAAATTGACATATGAGAAACAGTAAAACTTCCAATCACGGAAGGCATTCGATGTGCTTAAGTTCGTGGCAAACGGGTTTTGTAGTCACTTTCCCTAGCTGTGGGTCTTGGAGACATTTGTCACCCATCTTACGCCTCTACGGGGAGTTTATCTTTTTTACCACAGCCGTACTTAAGACACTCGGAGCAGAGATCGCGCACAGTAATTATCCGGGCCATTATGGCCCGTAATCGTGGGTATTATTCGATTTACCGTGGCCGGCTAGCGTGGGTGCCGATCGTCAACCGTGAACTACCCCTGGCTGGCCACACCTTATGTTGGGGCTTAAAGTAGGCTCACGGTTGCCGGCGAGCCGAACGCCGTAATGAGCTGCCTCGGCTATAGTCGGCCTTCTCGGTGGCTTATAATCGGCTCATTACAGTTGGCTTTAAGGGCCGATCGCGAGCAATGAGTTAACTCGCAGCAGAAGGATGCTGGAGCAAAAGTGTCTCATTAGCGAGGGCATAGATTCGCATAGTACCTGTTAGGTCCTGTCCAGGTGAGGTTGCGCCGTGATGTGTCTTGAATGGGAATGTCATTACACAGGATTTTGTTCAACAGAAAAGGATAAAGTTAACAAGCAGCCAAGATATAAAGGAACAAGTTAAAAAGAAACAAGTTTTTTAAAGTGGTTCAGCACGAAAATGCCTACGTCCACTGATTCTCTTTGTTAATTCACTTCATATGGGCAGTACAAGTTAAGAAAAGTATCGACGAAGGTGTTGGATGTTCCATGCCCTCTGGAACACCTCCCCGTCCACTGTTGACAAAATATAAGCTCCATTGTGGAGATCTTTATGAATTACATATGGTCCGTCCCAGATTGGATCTAGCACTCCGGGGTGCGGGAAGATTCGCTTGAGGACAAGATCTCCTTTTTGTAAGCTACGATGCTTGACTTTGGAGTTGTATTGCGTTGCCACTTTTTGCTTGTGAGCTGTTGCTTTGAGGGCTGCATCATTTCTTCTTTCCTCAATTAGATCCAAAGACATGTGGAGGAGCTCTTTGTTCTCTTTTGGGTTATAGTGGATCCTACGGTGGGAAGGCACTATAGTTTCAACTGGGAGCATAGCCTTCGATCCGTATGCCAAAGAGAAAGGAGTATGCCCCGTTGATGTTCTGAAAGATGTGTGATAGGCCCACAGTGCCGTAGGAAGTTCATCCACCCAAGTGCCTTTTGACTTTTCGAGTTTCTTTTTGATTAGAGCTTTGAGAATTTTGTTGACGGCTTCGACTTGTCCGTTTGCCTGGGGATAAGCTACGGATGAGAAGCTTTTGTGAATTCCGTGCTCTTGGCACCAATTGGCGAACTCCTCGCTGTCAAACTGAAGTCCATTGTCCGATATGATTTTGAATGGGACTCCGTACTTGCATAGAACATTTTTGATCAAGAAGTTAATAACTTTTGTTGAAGATACTTTATTTAGGGGTTCTGCTTCCACCCATTTGGTGAAATAGTCGACTGCCACTATAGCATATTTGGCCCCGCCTCGGCCCATTGACAGTTCGCCAATCAAGTCAATTCCCCATACTACAAAGGGCCAAGGGCTGGTCATTTGAGTAATCTCAGTTGTTGGTAGCCACGGAATCTTACCAAACTTTTGACATCTGTCACATTTTCTGACGAAATCTAAGGCGTCCTTGCTTAAGGTGGGCCAGAAATATCCATATCGGAGTATCTTTTTTGCCAAAGTCTGCCCTCCAGTGTGATCTCCGCAGCTTCCTTGATGGATGTTGGATAAGATTTTCTTGGCTTCCCTTCCAGCGACACACCTTAATAAGGAGTTAGAGAAGCCGCGCCGATAGAGGGTGCCCTCTTGTATTGTGTAGCGGGAAGCTTTCCCCAAGATTTTCTTGACTTCGTTACGCCCTGCAGTGTGCCACTTTGTAAGTAGTCTCGGATGGGAGTCATCCAAGTTGCTTCTTCGATTGCAGCTATCAGATTCACTTGCTCAAAACTTGGGGTCAGTTGCTTTGAGATGGCTACTGCTCCGGAAATAGTGTCGTCTCTCATGCTAGCTTGCTTCGCCAATTCGTCGGCCTCTTGGTTCTCTTCCTGAGGGATGTGTTTGATTAAATAGTGATCCAATCGATTGAGAAGCAACTTGGTCTTCTTTAAATATGCTATGAGTCGTTCTTCTTGAGCCTGGAATTCTCCTAGTATTTGATTTACAATAAGTTGAGAATCGCTATGAAGACACAAAGAATTGGCTCCGATTTCTAAGGCAAGTTCTAATCCAGCTATCACTGCTTCATACTCTGCATCGTTGTTGGTGGCAGCGAATTCCAACCTTATAGCATAATGTAGCTTATTTCCCCTGGGAGTGATTATTACCACACCTGCCCCCGAGCCTTGTTCGTTTGATGCACCATCCACAAAGAGATTCCACTTGATGTCTTCTTCTATTTCCGATTGCTCCTTACCTTCGTTGGTAGTGAATTCGGCAATGAAATCGGCCATGGCTTGTCCCTTGATGGCGGTGCGAGGATGGTAGGTGATATCATATTGACTTAGTTCAACGCACCATTTAAGTATTCGCCCAGAAGTGTCGGGACGATGGAGTACCTGCCTTAGTGGTTGATCAGTAAGAACTCTGATGGAATGGGACTGGAAATAGTGACGCAGTTTTCGTGATGTGATTAGTAAACAGTACGCTAGTTTCTCAAGTTTAGGATATCTGGCTTCCGCCCCTGTAAACCTCTTACTTACAAAGTATACTGGCCGCTGCGTGCGTTTGTCTTCTCTCACCAATGTGGCGCTTAGAGCATGAGATGACACAGCAAGGTATAGGTATAGCTCTTCGCCTTTGTTCGGAGTTGAGAGTACTGGTGGTCTTTGGAGGTGTTCGATTAAGTTAAGGAAAGCCGTTAAGCATTCGTCAGTCCATTCGAATTTTCCTCTCTCTTTCTTTAGAGCTTCAAAAAAGGGGATGCATTTGTCAGTCGCTTTAGAGATGAATCTGCTTAGGGCGGCCACCTTCCCATTTAGGCTTTGCATTTCATTTCGGGTAGAAGGTATCCTGATATCTTTCAGAGCTCGAACTTGTTCAGGGTTTGCTTCAATTCCTCTGGCATGGACGATGAATCCTAGAAACTTTCCTGATGATACTCCGAAGGAGCACTTTAGAGGATTCAGCTTCATTCCATATTGGCGAAGTACTTGAAACATTTCATCCAGGTGGCTTACGTGATCGTCGGCTTCCCTTGACTTTACCAGCATGTCATCCACATAAACTTCCATAGTTTGTCCTATTAGCCCCGCAAACATCTTGTTGACGAGGCGCTGATAGGTGGCTCCTGCGTTTTTAAGTCCGAAAGGCATTACCTTGTAGCAGTACAATCCCCGGTCAGTGATTAAACTAGTGTGGTCTTGATCGGGAGCATGCATAGGAAGTTGGTTATATCCTCAGTATGCGTCCATAAAAGACAAGAGTTCGTGCCCAGCTGTGCTGTCTACAAGCTGATCGATTCAGGGAAGTGGGAAGCAATCCTTCGGGCAGGTGTCATTTAAGTTGGAGAAGTCAATGCATGTTCGCCACTTCCCATTAGCCTTATTTACCAGCACCGGGTTGGCGATCCACTCTGGGTAGATGGCTTCTCGTATGAAGTCATTGGCAAGTAGGTTTTTTACTTCTTCATCGAGGGCTGCTGATCGTTCTGCCCCCATACTTCTCTTTTTCTGTTTTACTGGCGCCTTGGTAGGATCAATGTTTAGTACGTGGCATGCTATGTCAGGGGAGATTCCGGTCATGTCAGCGTGTGACCATGCAAATACACACAAGTTGCGGCGGAGAAAATCAGTGAGTTGTTCCTTCAACTCTGCTTTTAGTTGGGACCCGACTTTCAATAGTCTACTCGAGTCATGTCTATCTACAGATACAAATTCCATAGTCTCTGCAGGCTCGGCGGTGGCCTCCTCCTCTTTGTCCCTGGGGTCTAATTCATTGAAAGGGTCGCTGGTATATCGAAGAGGAGGGGCTTTCTTTAGTTGCTATGCTTCCAAACTTTTTGTGCAGAGGGCAATCTCTACACTCTTCCCTTTATCCTTCCTGTGGTTATTGCGAAGTTCAGTTACATAGCAATCTCGAGCAATGTCCTGGTCTCCCTCTACTTCCCCTACTCCATTGTCCGTTGGAAATTTCATTTTCAGGCACCATGGGGCCAGGACAATTTGGAAGTCAGACAAGGCTGGCCTTCCTAAGAAGGCGTTGTAGGCCGAGTGGTTTTCTATCAGCACAAATGTCTGTTTCCGCACAACGGAGCGGGGATGACTTCCAATTTCAACAAAGAGGTACAGTCGCCCGAGGGGCATCTTCGCATTTCCTATGAAACCGTGTAGTGGTTTATTGCAGGGAAGAACATCCTTTAATGACAGCTTCATTTTGTCAAAGGCATGCTTGAATAGGATATTCACTGAGCTTCCAGTGTCTACTAGAATTCGGAAAACCTCGGCTGGACCGAGCCGGGCAGAGATAACCATGGGATCTGTGTGAGGGTACTGCCTTCCCTCCAGGTCACGCCTACTGAATGTGATGTCTCCATTCTCTATCCGCTTCGGGTGGCGTTCTTCTATAATAGAATTGACGCATTCTTCATTGTTTCTAAGTGACTTTCCGTACCTTTCCATCTCTGCCCAGCTTTCGTCGGCGATGTGTGGCCCCCCCGAGATGGTATGGACCACTATCTTCTCTTGACTGGAGCCGCTGGTGTTGCGATTTCCTCTGCCTATTTCTGGGGAGGGTAGCCTTGGGTTCTCATTGGCAGGAACTGGAGACCTGTTCTGGCCTTTACATAGCATTCTAGTCTTCTTCTTCTGATGTGTTCTTGAATCAAGTCCTGGAGATGATGGCATTCGTTGGTATCATGCCCATGGGATTCGTGGAAGCGGCAGAATTTTCCAAACTTAATTGCGTTATCTGATTCCGTCTTATGCGGGGGGCGTTTGTATTTAACTTCGTCTTGAGTGGCCAGGAAGATGTTTTCGATTGTTTCATTCAACGGGGTGTAAGCGTCAAATCTCGGTCTTGGCCGATATAGACGCTTTTCTCCCTTCTTGCCCCCAGCGTTGTCTCTAGAATCATTTCTTCGAACGTCCTTTGCTACAGCGGGCGTGTTGCCGTGAGCTGCCTTATTTTGTTGCCCTGTCTGCCTCTCAGTGGCAGCGTCTTCAAGTCTCATATATTTCCCAGCTTCATGGAAGAAATCGGGTAAAGTAGCTGGTTTTTCTTTGGTCAATCTTCTAGCAAATTTAGTATCCGGATGCACACCACTACAGAGGGCCATTAAGATAAGCTTCTCATCGGCATCTTGGACTGCGGCTGCTGCGGCATTGAATCGGGTTAGATATTGCTGCACTTTCTCTCCAGGTTTCTGTTTGATACTGGATAAGGAATAAGCGTCCTTGGGTTACTCCACATGAATGCGGAATTGGCTGATGAATTTTTCTTTCAACATTTCCCATGAGCTGATGGATCCTTGGGGTAGATGGCAGAACTAGGAGGTAGCTAGATCTGCTAAGAATAGCGGAAAGCATTTGCACAGCACTCCTTCTGTTGCTCCACTTATGAGCATATGCTGTGTGTATCTCTGTAAGTGTACAACGGGGTCAGAGGTTCCTTTGTAAGGTTCCATTATTGGCATTTTCCATTCTCGGGGGGTGATGGCAATTTCGATATTGCGGGTGAAAGGGCTGGTTACCCTAGCGCCTATTCCTCGGTCTCTTTGATCCCGTTGGACGCACTCTCTGAACAAGCGCGCCATCCTTTCATCAGAATTTGGAGCAGATAAAAATGAGTTCGGTTCTTCTCTGTGGGATTGATTCCGCCCAGATGACCTGTAGGGATGGTATCGTCTATTATTCCTAGTATTTTCTAGTGGCTGTATTTGGTCTTCTGGGAGCATGCTAGGGTCAGCTACAGTTGGCCCTTGCCTCGATCTTCCCCTGCTGGGTTCTGATCTAAGCACTTCCTCGGGTCCAACTTCGTGCTGGACTCTAGCTCGACCCCGTTCATTGGCGTTTCCGTGGTTAGGCAGCATGACAGGCTCGACTACAGTTGACCTCTGCCTGGTACCTCCCCTGTTGGGTTCGGTTCCAAGCGTTTCCTTGGGTCAGCGTTCGGACTGAGTTCGGTCTCGGCTCCTACCACGGCCGCTTCTGTCGTCAGCTTCTTCGAAGAAGGAAGATCTTTGTTGCCTCTGAGATCCTCCAGACTGGGACTCACCCCATGATTCAGTGTTGCGGTTGGACTCTTCAACATACCTTAAGCGTGACATGAGTTGGTCCACCAAGGCTTCCTGTTGGAATGTGAAGCGGTTAGTCACTTCAGCCACAACCCGGTCTAGATCTGCCCTAGTAATCACTACCGGCTGTCCCGCGGCAGGGGTTGTCGGATTTGCCTGACCTTCATTTGGTACTGCTGTTGGAATGGGATGATTTACTTGATCTGTGACCACTGGATCTGGAACACTGCTAGTTGCGATGTTCTTTCCTTTGTTAACGTCTTTTTTCTGCCTGGGAGGCATGTTTTCCAAGCAATGAACGACGCTGTTAGGAAGAAGGTTAAGTGGGAGAAGCTGAAGCTTCGAGCTTTCCCCCTCTGAGTGAAAGCACCAAAAATGTTTGCACAAAAATTGGGCAAACACCTCCAAGTCGTATGATTTAGTTGATTTTATGTTGTTTTTAGTGATCTGGGTGATTTATGCAAATATATAAAAAACAGGGACTAAACTGTAAAAGACACACAGATTTATAGTGGTTCGACCAGAATATGCCTACGTCCACTTTATATGTTATTCTCCTTTACTGTTCAGATTACAAGTACAAGGCTTTGATACTAGTACATGAAAGTTGTTTGAAAGTTCTATCCGTGCTTGAGCTCTCAAACTTGTCTGCCATTGTTGTACCCTTCCCCTCTATTTATAGAGTGAGGCTGGGAGTAGGGGTTCTGGATGTATATAGCTGCTGTTGGGCCTGGGCTGCTGCAATCTGGCCTGGCAATGTTGGTTCGGCAACGCTTTGGCTCGGTGGTAGGTGGTTGGAGTTGAGGCCTCGGTCCGGTAGTACTTTGGCTCAGTGGGACTTTGGTTCGGTAATGAGTTGGTTCGGTGGTAGTGCATGTAGGTTGGACTGGTTCGGCAAGGCCTTGGAGACATGTTGGTTCGGTGGTGACCTCCCCCGCTTCTTAGTTCGGCAGTGGATGGAGGTAGCTGGTTCGGTAGTGTATATCTAGCTTTGATTCGGCAGTGTGGTTCGGTGATGAGAGGGGAGTGGAGTTGGGATTGATTCTGTGGTCTCGGTCCGGTGGGACTTCGTTCTCTTTCTAGAAGAAGAAGAAGATGAGAATGAGTTGTGAACGTACAGGTAAACTCTTTTCTCACTTTCTCATTTACTGGCAAAGTGCTAATGGGCTTTGGGCCCATTAATTAAAAGAGAAATTAATTAGCCTATGTGAATTTATTTAGTACTAATACCAAATATGTACATTTTACACTATATTATAAAACAAATGCATTTTTTTGGTTAAATTTTTACACACAAAAAAATGTAATCTTACATACATATTAAATAAAATATTTTCCATCATATAAAAAGATAAATTTTATTTTTAAAACATTTTTATTATTAAATTCCTTTATTTAACAAAAAACGCACTATTTACTCAAATAAATGAATAAAATCATACTTTTAACTCCTAAAATTCCATAAAATTTATTTTATCACTTATAAAAATATTTCAAACCATTTCAAAACATTATTTATAGCCAAAAATTATTTTTAACCCAATTTCCACCTTTTATTTCAATAAACAACCTTTAAAAATCAAATACTTCCTTTAAAAATTATTAAAAGAAGTAATTGGAAATAATTAATAAAATTATTGCAATTTCTCTAAATAAAAATTATTTTCCATTCATTATTAACCCAAACAAATAAAATAAAGCTTGGAATTTCATTCTTCTCATTTTAAATTCCAAAATTCATTGTTTATTCCAAATAAACAATTTATTTTCTCTAATTTTATTTTAATTCACAATATCAAATCATAAATACCGTTATAATTTAATATTTACATGTAATCTCCAAAACCAGGGTTGTTACAGACTCCCCCCTTAACAAAATTGCGTCCACGCAATTTCTCGAGAAGATTTTGTATTCAACTTGTTAATTTCATCAATCAAAAGAAAAGAAATAAGTTTGAGATAAAAAGATTCTCACCATCGCTATGCGAAGAAAGAAAACAAGGGTAGGATCGCTCGATAAACTCTTTGGTTTCCCAAGTGCAGTCATTGGGATTAGCGGACCATTGAATTTTAACGAGCGGCACGTCCTTGTTTCAAAGGCATTTCACCTCCATAGCAAGTACGCGAATAGGCTGCTGCACAACAGATAGGTCTGGTGAGATCTCAAGCTCTTGCAAACCGAGAGAATCGATGACAGAATTCGACTCTCGAAGACACTTCCGAAGCTGAGAGACATGAAACACGTCATGAATGCCAGATAGATGAGCTGGAAGTGAAACTCTATAAGCCACAGGGCCAATACGTTCAGTAATAGGAAATGGTCCTATAAAGCGAGGAGCCAGTTTCCCAGTCGTACTGAAGCGCATAACCTCTTTTAGAGGAGAAACACGAATAAAGACAAGATCACCAAATGAGAACTCGAGAGGCTTCCTACGGTTGTCCGCGTAGGATTTCTGGCGGCTCTGTGCCTCTTTCATTCTCTGACGAATAAGATCAATCTTCTCAGAAGAATCACAAAAAAAATCTGGGCCAAGAATAAGCTTCTCACCAGATTCCAACCAACAAGAAGGTGATCGACATGGCCTTCCGTATAAGGTTTCGAAAGGAGCCATACCGATATTGGATTAAAAACTGTTGTTATAGGAGAATTCCACAAGAGGTAGGTGATCCTCCCAACTACCACCGAAATCTATAATGCAAGCACGGAGAAGATCCTCGAGTATACGATTCACCTGTTCAGTCTGTCCATCAGACTGTGGATGATATGATGTGCTGAAATTAAGCTTCGTTCCCAAAGCTTGCTGAAGACTTTGTCAGAAATGACTCGTGAATAGCGGATCACGGTCACAAACAATCGAACTAGGAACACCATGAAGTCTCATGATTTCCTTGATATACAACTTGGCCAAATGAGAACCTATTAGACTTAATAGGAATGAAATGAGCTGATTTGGAGAGGCGATCAACAATAACCCAAATGCTAGAATGGTCCGATCTCGAACGAGGTAGGCCGTCAATGAAATTCATCGAAATCTGATCCCATTTCCATAATGGAATCTCTAGAGGCTGAAGGAGACCAAAAGGGTGCTGATGTTCGGCTTTGATACGTTTACAAATCATGCAATTACTAACATAACTCGCCACATCGCGCTTCATGCCTTCCCAATAATAAAGGAGATGCATATCGGCATATATCTTACTACTGCCATGATGAATGGTATACTTAGAATGATGACAGTCATCAAGAATGTCATGCCTAAGTGCAGAATCATAAGGCACAATAATACGGTTCTTCTTGCGAAGGCACCTATGAAAATCAATGCTGAAATCCTGCAACGCCACATCACGGGATTCAGACTCACAAAGCTGAATAAGATGCAACAACTTTGGATCTTGTCGCTGAGCCTCGGCGATACGATCCAACAAACTAGGATGAGCTTCCAAGCTAAACAATAGAATAGGCGAATCAGATGACGGGGTTCGATCCCGAATATCGCACAAAGATAGAGTCTCAAGAACATTCCACTCGGCTAGCATCATAGAAACAATAGCCGAGTGTTTGCGACTAAGCGCATCAGCAACATGATTACCCTTACCAGGGGTATACTGGATATCGAAGTCATAGGAGGCAAGGAACTCGAGCCAACGTTGTTGCTCATATTGAGCTCCTTCTGAGTGAATAGATACTTCAAGGATTTATGATCGGTATAGAGAATGAAGTGCTCGCCTAAGAGGTAATGGCGCCAAATCTTCAAAGCGAAGACAATGGCGGCTAACTCAAGATCATGAGTGGCATAGCGAACTTCATTCGGACGCAGTTGCCTAGAAGCATAATTAACAACCCGATCCTACTGCATAAGTACACCACCGAGACCACTTCCACAAGCATCGGTGTAGACAACAAGATCATGATTCCCCTCGGGAACCACAAGAATAGGAGCATTAGTGAGATGTTCCTTCAATGTCTGAAAGGAAGCTTCACACTTGTCGGATCAAATATAACGAACACCTTTCCGAGTAAGGCTAGTAAGAGGAAGCACAACACGGGAAAGTTCCTTAATGAACCGACGGTAATAACCCGCCAATCCAAGGAAACTACGAATCTCATGAACATTCTCAGGCCTCTTCCAATTCTGGATAGCTTCGATCTTCGAGGGATCGACTGAAATGCCCTCGGAAGATACAATGTGGCCTAAGAACTTAACCTTATTCTCCCAAAAGTGGCACTTGGAGAATTTGGCTCTGAGCTGATGCTGACGAAGAGTATCCAAGACAATCCTCAAATGGTGGGTATGATCTATCTCGGACATAGAATAAATAAGGATGTCGTTAATAAACACAAGGACGAACTTATCGAGATATTCCCGAAATACTCGATTCATGAGATTGACAAAGAAAGCAGGAGCGTTCGTCAAACTGAACGGCATAACGAGCCACTCAAAAGAACCATAACGAGTGCGGAAAGCTGTAAGAGGAACCCTATCCTCCGCGACTCGTAACTGATGAAAACCAGTGGCAAGGTCGAGCTGAGAAAAGATCTTAGCACCACTCAATTGATTGAACATATCGTCGATCCTAGGTAATGGATATCTATTCTTGATGGTCCACTCGTTAAGCTTGCGATAGTCGATGCAAAGCCTAAGAGTTCCAACGGACTTCTTCACGAAGACGACCGCGGCACCCCACGGTGAAAAACTGGACCGAATCAACTGCTTAGACTCAAGCTCTAAAAGCTGCTTCTTGAGTTCCTCATTTTCTTTTGTAGACATCCTCGTGGGAGGACGACTAACTGGCTGCATGCCTGGAATGAGATCATTGCGGAACTCAATCACTCGCTTGGGTGACAAACCCGAAACAGGCTCAAATACATAAGAGAAGTCACAAAAACTAGGAATACGAGATATATCATCATCATCTCGTGAGTCTAGAGAAAATAAAGCCACTCCGAAATTATCCACATTCCGAAGAACAAGTGATAGCTGAGTAGACGAATCTGGATGTCGAAGATATAAAATTCTCTCAGAACAAATAATCCTGGCATCGTATCGCACTAGACAGTCCATACCCAAAATCATATCAAATCCCAAATAAGAAATAACGTGCAGATTTGCATGAAAAGAAAATCCACATAAAAAAAAACTCAACATCATCAAAAAGCATGCTAAGGGTTGCGGATCCCCCGATAGGATTCGCAATCCTCAATGAAGTAACCATACAAGAAACATCCAAAGATAAATCATCGATGAGCTTCTTCGATACGAATGAATGCGAAGCACCCGTATCTAAAAGAACTCGAATACTACGGTCATGAAATAAAATAGAACCTTTCAAAATAGATGGAGATATACCTCTAGGCTGAGAAGAACCTCCAGAAGCCCTAGCAGCATAAAGCTTGCCAGACTTGGCACAAGCAGGAATAGTAGGTCAGGTGGAAACATGATGACCTTCCTTCTTGCAATAGCGGCAGAAGAGAGGCTTAGGACAAGCTCGAATCATATGATCAGGAGAACCGCAATTGAAACACTTCCGAATGGAAGGTGTTCTAGTAGACTGGGTCTGAGAGTTAGAACCACCAGTCTTCTTCTTCTTGGAAGGAAAAGACTTGGACTTCTGAGATGGAAACTGCTTCTTGTTGGGGTTCTTGCGAACCTCAACATCATCACCACTATCGATCTCCTTCTCGACGGCTTCAAGATGAAGCGCCGAGTCAACTAGCTCCTCGAAAGAAAGCTTGAGCTACAACATCAAAGATTTCTTCAAATACTTCCTAAGGCCGGAAACAAACTTGAGGTTCTTCTTGTATGGAGTGCTAATATACTCAAGGCCATACTTAGAAAGAGCCTCAAAAGAAGACACATAATCAGAAACAGAAGATTTCCCTTGCTTTAGCTCGAGGAAGCGACGGGCAAGAGATGCTTTCTCAGATTCAGGAACGAATTTGAGCTTGAATCGTTCCTGAAATTGAGTCAAAGAAAGAGTAGACTCATCGAGCTCGGCTATAAGAAGCTCATACTAATCAAGGGCACGTTCTTCCAATAGGCTAGATGCTACAAGAACTCTATCATGATCAGAAAGATCCATGCGAGAGAAGATGCGCTCGCACGTACAAATCCAAGCTTGGACCTCAAGAACGGACTCGGAGCCTTTGAATGGCTTTCCTCCGAGATGAGAGAAATCGCTGCATAAGCGCGCAAAGACAGACTTACGTGGAGAAGAAGCTCGAGTAGGAACTGGAGGTTGAGTTCTCCTAAATAACTCCATAAACTAATCGGCAGACATGTAAACGCCATCCGGATGCGAGCCGCTGGATTGCCCAGCATCCGAGCGTCGTCCTCTGCCTCTTCCAGCCATTAGCTGAAAGTTAAGATAAGATAAAGATTATTCATATGGTAGATATCATTAATTTAAATATGGAATATTACGGAATAAAAATGCATTCCTAGACGTATTCCCAAAATTCTATCTACCCCAAAGGCACGAAAAGAATAAAGGCACGATGATTCAGGGATTTGTAACACTTGTATTACACTTTGATGTACCGTAATATGCGTTTATGTTCTGTGTTTATCATATTTTGTTCTGAACTCAGCTTTGATACCAAGCTGTGACGCCCCACTTCGAGACCCACATTAGCAAAGAGTATTACAAAGTAATATCGTCTACTAATACGGAGAATAGAGCTGGATAGGAGCGACCATCTATAGCCTTGTTTTAACTATCTACTGAATACGTCGATAAATGTAGCATATATATTTTTTTTCCATGTGGATCGACATATCCAATAGATATTTAATACAAAACTATAATGGCTATAAGATCTAACAGAACAAAATATAACAACTCAAATGTAAAACACATCACAGAACAGTAGATCATCACATACATATACGCATATACAGATACATCACAGAGTATACAAAATGATACATGTCAAGTGGTGTAGCAACCACAATATACAGGCGAGTCAAAAGAATATACATAACAGAGTTACAACCAAGAAGGACTACATAAAAAGCTATAACAAAAAGAGCTAGCAGAATAGTCCATGCGGAAGCAGAATAGGCTAAGTCCAAATGTATCTTACCTGAAACACATCGGTCTGACCCGAGTATAAAATACACAGGTCAGTGTAGCTAAACAAATCAGTTAGATAAGCTAAATGATAATGAACATGCAAGGTCATAAAGTACCACAAATATCTCTAAATGAGATAACTTGATCATCTAACAAAAGATGAATCATAACAAGCCTCATATCATTTGCAACTCAAATAAACAAAGGATATGAATATCCCAAATCAAGCCAAAAGGGTAAATAACAAATACCAATAAAGGTAACACAAGTTTCCACAAGGTAATCGCTATATGTTGTGTGGTTCGAAGGACCTACCCCGAAAGGCGATACTCTAGGGAAATATAAATATAAAAGAAACAAAGGATGAACGTGCTCAGTACTGTATAAACAAGGATCCACAAGCCCGAAGGCGACAAACCCAAGTATCTCTCGAGCGGTGACAAAGGACCAACTCCAAAAGCGATACTATAGGGCAACAAACCCAAAGGCAACAAACCCGAAGGCAACAAACCCGAAGGCAACAAACCCAAAGGCACAAACCCGAAGGCAACAAACCGTAGTGGCGAAGGTCCGGAGGCCCAGTACTGGACACCACTAACTGGCAATATGTGTCATAAACCCCTCGGATAGGAACCCACATAGTGTTAACGTGTGTCCCATACCACACGCTCGCACTAAACGGTTTACTAACCGTTAGTCAATTCCACACTCAAAGCAGTACAAATTTTACCTCATCTCATTGGTAAACCAGACCCCAAGGTCAAAACGATCAAATGAATAGATTAGGAATTAACTGAAAAGATAAACGCACGTATTCATAGCACGCGTTTTATCTAATCATTTAATCATCCTCCCTCTTCACTTGAAGTGCAAAATTGTGTGTTTTATATAGAAATTAAGTTGAAGAAAATGAGTTTTAGGAACGTTTTGAAATCGCTTTGGAAATTGCCTTTGAAATTCTCTTATTATAGAGTATATAATTTTTATATGAAAAATAATATATAATAATTTCAAAAGCCTATTTATTTGAAAAATATTTTTAAAACACATTATAATACCTGTGTATGAAATCCAGAAAAAAATATCAAGAAAACATCGAAATAACGGAAATTACAGTATTATCAGTTTAAAACAAGCCGCGACTCAATATTCGACAGCGGGTTTGAATAAGTTAACAATGTCAAAATGACTTGAAATTTTGCAAGAATGCTGGTCAACATTCCTACTTCAATCTGCAAAAAGAATCATTCAAATCCGATTTAAATCGAAGAATCTGCATCGTTTCAAAGTTGGACCAAAACAAGCTTTTAAACACTGAATTACAGCAAGCTGCGAGTACAAGTTCAACAGCAGTTTCGAAATAGCAATTGAACCCAGATTGTCATAAAGATTTGCAGGAATGTAATTCAACACTCCTACTTCAATCTGCAAAAAGTGTCACCCAAAATCCAATTTGAAACGAAGAATTTTCCTCGTTTCAAAGTTGGACCAAAACAAGGTTTTAAACACTGAATTACAGCAAGCTGCGAGTACAAGTTCGACAGCAGTTTTGAAATAGCAAACGAATCCAGATTGTCATGAAAATTTGCAGGAGTGTAACTGTAACGACCCCGAATTTTATATATATTTAAATTAATAATTAATTTATTTTTGAATTTAAATTGTAAATAGATGGGCCAAAGATAAATTATAATGATAAATAAACTATATGGTTTTATACAATGTAAAAAGTAAAATAAATTATAACAACATGTAACTAGAACTTCATTTAAATTACAAAGCAATAGAACAAAAATGTATAGTTAAATACCAAAACAATATTATAATAAGCAAGAATAAAGACAAAGTAATATAATACACAAGTTAAAAACTTTATAACAATAACCATACTAATTTATATATGTATATTAAGTATGGAAGCTGGCAGATATGTTCAACTAAATGTAGGCTGAGAGAGGAAGTAACAACAAAACAATAAAATATGAAACCAGACTTGGAAACCAAAGACAAAAGAAAAACAAGATAAGTATGGCCAAAGCAAAGCAATAAGTACATACATAATATAATAACAAGAGATTGTAAACAAATTAGAAGACATACATTATTAATATCTTCTCAAGTACACTCCTTATACCCATCAGCCGAAATGAAGGTAAAGCAAGAAAAAAAATAAAGTACTCATCCAATTAATACTGGCACACATCAGCCAGCAAAAGAAAAAAATATCACTGATCACTTGTACAAACCAATAACATACCCTGTCTAATTCATTTTCTATATACATATCAAACTTCTCATTTCAACTTCATTCCAGTTCGTTCCTTTTCACTGAGAAAAAAAAAACTAAAGTAAATGTCATTTAAACTCAAACAAGCTTCTATTAAAAACAACAGCAATTAGATTCATGAAGTAAAACAAATCATTGTAGGCCAAAAGCATTTCCAGATTTTGGTTCAAAGCTCCTCTGTTTCAAAAATTCAAGTTTTTCAAGCCTCTACAAGTTGAGTTCTCTGTTTTTGCTTTTACAAGGTGAGCAACCCTTTAAATTAGAACCTTAGATCTATAAATTGATGATTGCTTGATGATGTTGTACAAATGGTTTACTGCTTATTTGTTTGCATGACTGGATGTATGTATATACATACATGTGATTGTTCTGTTGAAGTTCAAACTTTTTCCAGGAGAGTAAAACACATTTAACCTGAATTTATCCCTTGATGCATGTAGAGAGATTATGAGTAAACATACTATTGTTGTTAGAAATTTAAATCTTGGTAACTAGTTCCTGAGAATTTTTATGCTTGCCATGTATTGTAAATAAGTAGTTTGAAATGTTCTCTGTTATACTGGAAGTTTAAATATGTGATGTGCTTCAGTAATTCTAGTGTCTGAGCAAAGAAAAGTAGAGGAAGACTTATTCTTCTTCTTGCAAAATTTTTTTTTCTTAACTTAGGATTTTAAACAAAACAAGTTGTTTTAAACTTAAAATCATAGCTTGGAATTTTGTTTGAAGCTTGATAGTATAACATGGATGCTGTATATTCAAGTTACAGTAAAGAAACAAAAATGTATCCAATTGTTAAAATTCGAATATCATAATTTGTTGATTTGATTTTATATATTGGATAAACATTTAAAAGTAGGATTTTTAAAACAAAAACGATGATTTTTAGATAAGTATACAAGGTGAAGTTCGTAAATGAACAAAAATTGCTTTTTCATCAATTTCTGATGATTTAACAAATTTTAGATGTTGTAATTCGTTTTGGAGCTTGCTTGATCTTCGTAGAATTCAGGAAAAATGTTTACAAAAATTTCTATTGCACGAGATGTTAGAACGAGGCTAGATTAGGGTTTAAGAACCCATTTTGTTCGCGACCAAAATGATGGTGCTGCACAGTTCTCAGGTGATCGGACTACACGTCAGTGGTGCTAGACGCGGCGTGACACGTGTATGAAGGTAGGGTCCAAGGTTGGGGGCCGATAATGGACTGGGAAGGCGGTGCGAGGCGAATTTCCGATGTCGTTTTCTGATGGGTTTGGGTCAAAAGTCTCGATTCACGTTTTCGAGTTTTTTCCATATTCTGGGTGTTCATGGTGTCTTGGGGGATGGGAGGCGACTCGTTGGTGGCCGCAGCACAGACCAACGGCGGCGATGGTAGCCGTGCACGTGCACGTGGATGGGTGGTGTAGTTGTGATGGTTTGGGGAAGATGGAGAAAAGCTCAGAGCACCACTCGGGAATTTAGATAGGAAACTCGAAGTCGAACTCGTGACGATCTGGAGCTGTATCGAGTCGATTTCAGACTTAAAACAAAAAAAAAATTGAAAACGTATAGCACTCGGGTTGAATCCCTGAGAAACCCGAAGCAAAAACGAGATTTTCTCGCGCGTGACTAGGAGCAGGTCTCGGGGCTGACTAATTAAACAGTTTTAACTGTGAATGTTTTCAGATTTTAAACACTTGTAAACTATGGTTTCAAATGTCGATTTGATCAAAGTTCTAAATTAAATTCAGTATTTAGGTAAGATGATTTTAAAGTAATTAAATTTTAACTTATTTAATTTTTGATACATAATTTTATAAGTCGCTTATATTAAATAAATAATGAAATCTTAAGAGAAGTTAAAATGGAATGTTATTTAAATGATTTCTTAATTTATTACGTAATATTAAGATTAATTAATTATAATTAAGGATTCATTAATTAAAGTAATCATTTAAAGGGTCCATTAATAAAAGTAATTAAGATTCAATTAATTACAATCAAGGGTTAATTAATTTATTAAAGATAATTAATTAAATGTGACTTAAATAATTAAAGGTTGATTATTTAATAATTAAAAGTTGATGAATTAAAATTAAATGGTAATCAATTTATAAATTTAAGGGTAATTAAATAATTAAAGGATAATTATTTAATGATTAAAGATTGATTGATTAATTAAGATTTATAAATTAATGATTAGAAGTTAATAAATCAAATAATTAAAGGATGATCACTCAAAGTAATTAATTTGTGATTTATTAATATAAGTGATTAGGATGATCGCTTATTGTAATTAATTATGAATAATAAATTAATGTTAATTAACCATGATTGATGACTTATCTGATTTAAATTTATCAGATTTTAACTGACCTTACTTATGAATATTTGGATTTGATTGGATGATTGAATTGTTTGATATTTCTTGATCTATGATGCTTTGTGATACATTCTGATTTATGTTGTGATCTGTAGTTTACTTATCTATGACCTTTATATATCTATGATCTGTGAATGAAGATAAGCGTTATAGTTATATCGCTTATCAACTATATCCTGTATTCTGATCTGTGATGATTCATCGTGTTGCACTATTGTGTGAAACCCCTGGACCACACTTTTACACACACAAATATGGATTTCACGTGGAAATCGGTTAAGTCACAGATAATTTAAATTTGATATTTTTGAAATTGAAATTTTAATTTCAATTGATTTTGAAATTTGAAATTTGGGTTTAAAATAAAAAGTGAAAAGCTTTTGAAATGGAATTTCAAAGATAAAAGTCATTTTGAATAACTTAATCGAGTTTTTGAAAATTTAAATAATTAGATTTAAATTTGAATTCAAATTTGAAATTGAATCCTATGATTGAAACTAGGGACTAAAGATGATATAAATGTGTTTGTATGAATTAAACCATTTTAAAAGTATAATTTTGGGAATTGAATTTAACTCAAGGATTTCAATTCGTATGAATGAATCAGATTTTCTGAAATGAAACTGTTTGTTTTAAAGGAATAAAAGCTTTCAGATAAGAAGTGAAATTCCAATTTAGGTAAAGGAATTTCAAGATTAAATTGAAAAAGATGGTTTTCCAAGTTACAATGAATTCTTTTTGAAAACTATGAATTGAATCTGTTTATTTTTAAAATGATCATTTGTTTAAACCATTCGAAATGAAATTGTTTTGAAAGCTATGAGTTAAATCTTTGATTTAAAGATTTAACGAGTTAACCGAACTGAAATGGAAATTGATTTGGAAAATCTATGAATGAATCTTTGTGAAATTAAGTGAACTTTGTGAATTGAATCTTTTTGTTTAAAGGATTAAAATGGTAATTTGATAAACCATTTGTAAAGAAAGTTTGGGTTTAAGTTGTGACTTAATTGAAATCCCAATATCCGTATGTTTTTAAATATTTCGCTCACTATTCGGGTTAGCCGGGAAAGGACCTTTGGGTCGTATAACTCATTCCGAATAGTGATACGTCGTATATGGATAGCATTTGAAGACCGGATATTTTTCGAAAATGAAAGGACAACCTGTCGAATGTCTCTGCACTGAGTCGCGCCGGTATAGAGATTTATATCACTCTTTTGTGACGGGAAGTCCGGACGTGATTGAGAATTATCCGGATTTGCAAGGGCTTCGTGAGAAGTGCCTTCGGTTCTGTTCGAACCCGGAACAGACTTGTATGGATACATGTCTGACATTACACTTTGAGATATAAAGCTGATTTCTTTCAAATACATTTCCGTTTGGTGGCGGAGAATTTATTCTCTTAGCTTAACACCCTTCTCTGAGACGTACGAGCTCAGAGGTTATGTAGTTGAAATTTATCAGCGATATATCCCAATTTGGTAATGTGGCATGCTGAGTGTTGCTGTGTGATGATCAGTGTTTGATCATTTGCGATATGATCATTTATTTGATCTTATATCTTTGTGATCATAGGTTGATCATTTGTTTGACCCGAAGCATGGCTTTGTGACAAAGCGTAGCTTTGTGGACGAGACTTCGTCGAGCCTCACACCCCGGAAATGGTCGAAACAGGAAGGATGCAGCAAGGTTCTAGGGAGTAGCGCCCCTTAGTGTATGTCATTCCTTCTGGATAAAGGTGGTATCATGGTATGGAGCCCAGATACTTAACCTCTGTGGTTACTGCATTATTATTATTATGTGGTTGTTGGAAATCGAGGATCCTCGGGAAGATCGGTGACGATCGGGGGATGGCATACGCGTGTCAGTAGTTACCTATTTTTGCAGAGGTAACCCGGCCTTGTGTTGGCAGAGATCCGGTTAGGTTCTCGGGTCGTCTATTCCAGGGACGTACCCATCGTGGATAGGAAGTTCCTTAGCCTGATCATTTGTTGGAAATCCATCTTCCAATACGAACTTTGTACGGTATTAGTTGTAGAACCTGCCATCTAATATGGCAGCTATAGCAGGCATAATATAATGGTACCTATGCTGGCTAAGATTTATATTCTACTTTCGAAATGTTTTCTACACTATGCACTAATAATAATATCAAAAATGATTTGATTTTTGCGTAGTAAGCATCTTTGACTATCATAAGAAGAAATCTCCTCCAATTCTGCGTTTGCATTGTGTGTGTGGTGGGAGGTCTTATGGTAGTTTCATTTTTCAAAAGCATTGCGAATTGACTTTAAATTCTTTTGTGTTTGTTTAAAGATAAACTGTTTTTGTTGCTCACACCAGTCCCATGACTGATCCGGAGTTTATTGTTCCCTTCCTAAACTCTGGATGCTCAAAATTTTCCTACACGAGCAGTCTAGAGTTGGGTTTTTCAGATATTCAGGTTTAGTAGATTATCTGGAGCTAGTTCAGTTCTTGGAGTTCATGGACTGACGTTGCTTATCTTGGAGCATTCTATTGGAGACATTTTATTCCGCTGCTGGTGTTATCGTTTTCTTTTCCGCTGCTATTTCTTGTATCATATCTCTGATGTATATTGATATTCATTGTATCACTCTGTTGTATCAGATAATATATATCAATGTATTATTCTTTTCTTCCGCTGTGTTATTTACTTAATGTTGTTATAAGCTCCCGAGAACCAGATTCGGCATTTGAATCTACGGCATTTTGAGTACAAGTGAAGTACGGGTGCCGATTTTCGAAGGTCGACTTTTGGGTCTTGATAGTAACTCAACACTCCTAATTCAAGCTGCAAAAATAATCACCCAAATCCGATTTGAAACGAAGAATCTGCCTCGTTTCAAAGTTGGACCAAAACAAGGTTTTAAACACTGAATTACAGCAAGCTGCGAGTACAAGTTCGACAGCAGTTTTGAAATAGCAAACGAATCCAGATTGTCATGAAAATTTGCAGGAGTGTAACTCAACACTCCTAATTCAATCTGCAAAAATAATCACCCAAATCGGATTTGAAACGAAGAATCTGCCTCGTTTCAAAGTTGGACCAAAACAAGGTTTTAAACACTGAATTACAGCAAGCTGCGAGTACAAGTTCGATAACTTTTTCGAAATAGCAAACTAATCGAGATTGTCATGAAATTTTGCAGGTATATAATTGAATGCTCTTACTTCAATTTTCAAAAAGAATCACTCAATTTGGATAAAGTATGAGAAAGTTATGATGTCTCAAACATGGACTCAGGCCAAGTTTGTAGCAACACAACAAAATGTGTACAGGTGATTTACAGGCTGTGCATTGATTTTGCAGTGCAGTTTTCAAGCATCAAAAGAATATGTTTTGCAATGAAATTTGACATGCAAACTGAAGAAAATAAGGCAGCATTTTGTTGCCGGAATTGAGAGAAAATTACATGCAAACTGAAACCTAAACTCAATATTTACAGAAACAAAAACATCAACCAAAAATCAATACTTTCAAGCTATTTGCATATATTTTTGCATTTGAAGCTTTGCTTCAGCTAGAGATTGTGAGTTTATTAACTCACCTATGCAAATATGAAGACCAAACTTTGGAGAATTGAAGAAATTTGAAGGCTTTTTTCTTGACTCTAGCCTCTAGGAACCTGTAGAACAAAAGAAAAGGACTCGCAAGAGGAATTCAACAATAAATTAGAAAAACTCATTTTTGAAATTAGGATTTTGCTGAAATTATAGGGTTTTGGAGTTAATTACCTTTTGAATTTACACCTTAGATTGAAGAAATTATAGTTTGCTTGAATTGATTATTAGTTTGGAGGCTTTGAATTGAGAAATTGGTGATGTTTGTTTACTGTATTCTCTTTCCAGAAGAAGAAGAAGATGAGAATGAGTTGTGAACGTACAGGTAAACTCTTTTCTCACTTTCTCATTTACTGGCAAAGTGCTAATGGGCTTTGGGCCCATTAATTAAAAGAGAAATTAATTAGCCTATGTGAATTTATTTAGTACTAATACCAAATATGTACATTTTACACTATATTATAAAACAAATGCATTTTTTTGGTCAAATTTTTACACACAAAAAATGTAATCTTACATACATATTAAATAAAATATTTTCCATCATATAAAAAGATAAATTTTAATTTTAAAACATTTTTATTATTAAATTCCTTTATTTAACAAAAAACGCACTATTTACTCAAATAAATGAATAAAATCATGCTTTTAACTCCTAAAATTCCACAAAATTTACTTTATCACTTAGAAAAATATTTCAAACTATTTTAAAACATTATTTATAGCCAAAACTTATTTTTAACCCAATTTCCACCTTTTATTTCAATAAACAACCTTTAAAAATCAAATACTTCCTTTAAAAATTATTAAAAGAAGTAATTGGCAATAATTAATAAAATTATTGAAATTTCTCTAAATAAAAATTATTTTCCATTCAGTATTAACCCAAACAAATAAAATAAAGCTTGGAATTTCATTTTTCTAATTTTAAATTCCAAAATTCATTATTTATTCCAAATAAACAATTTATTTTCTCTAATTTTATTTTAATTCACAATATCAAATCATAACTACCGTTATAATTTAATATTTACAGGTAATCTCCAAAACCAGGGTTGTTACAGTAAATAAGTTTATGATGTGGATAAAATATCTAAGTATATAAGTACATGTCATATGAAACCAATATGGGAAAATTGTATAAATGTGAATATGTATGTATATATATATATATAATCAAAAAAATCTCTCAAGAGTATTTAAATATAAATTCTACCTTATTAACACTCAATATAAATGTATACATATAGATGAAAATAAATTAAATGTTGATACTTAAGCTTGGCTAAGAATAAAATAAAAATATAAATATATGTAAAGATAAAATATGCTAAAGCATATGTATACAGAAATGTACATGTAAAAGTAAGGCAAGAACTTGTATATATGATATAGGTAGGTATGCCATGGTGCATATGTGTGTGTGTGTGTGTGCACTTGTAAACATGCTAGGAGATAACATTTTGAATACATATCAAATCAAGCATATAAAATGGCTAGTCAACATAATAAATCAAATCAACTTTATTCAAATCAACAAAACAAAAAAAAAACAAAAAAAGAAAAAAAGTAATCTCTGATCAATGCAAAAGCCTGCACACACAAGTTTCGGCCTATGGCTTACCCAGAAATCTCTCTATATATACCCCTACTTTGTTTCACACTTTTATCCATTCGAACAAGCTAAAGATAAACAGAATATACTGCCATTACAAACTGAAGGAAATCAAAACAATTCAAGTGAACAGAGATGATTAAAACAAAAGCTAGCAGTCCTCTTCAAAAGAATTTCTGTGAGTATAATACTTTCTTTTCCAACTGATTTTATATACAAATAACAGTGAGTAAAGCAATCTTGTGTGCTACATATATTTACAAATAACTATGGTTTGTTTAAAAACTTTGGTCAATAAAAGGGAAATATTAGTTTAAGTGAAACTGGGAATATAATGTACTCTGAAACAAACAGTGTTTTTATCTATGAGTACAACACTTACATCTTCGACTGGTTATACATATACATAAACATGCAATTGTGGCTGTGAATAATTTGTTGATCTGGGTTTATTGTTTTTGCTGGGTTAATTTGTTGACATGGAGGGGTTGCACGTACATGGAATGTAAGCTCTGTTTGATGATTAGTTAAAACCAGTTAATCACCTTGTTTCAAAAATCGGTATTGTAACGCCTCACCCCGAGACCCACCTTAGTAAAGAGAATTTACGAGTAATTTCATCTACTAAAGCAAAGAATAGGGCTGGTTAAGGGTGACCATCTATAACTTTGTCTTAAACATCTACTGAATACGTCGATAAATGCACTATGATTTTTCTTTTCTATCTCAAGTAGATCGACATACCCAGTAAATGTTTAATCCAAAACTATAGGTGGCTAATAGATCTATCAGAACAATATACAATAACTAAATGTAAAGCACATCACAGAACAGTAATCAACCTCATATATATACATATACACTTCTTTTTCATTTAGATTTGAACTTTGATTTCAAAACAAAGTTTGTTTGTTGGTGAGTATAAACCATTCTAAAAATTGTTTCATCAAAATCCATCGAGTAGAGTGGGAGAAATCTCCTTACAACCGCAAGTGAATTGACTTGGGCATGTTTTCATCTACCATAATTTTACGAATAGATTATGTAGCCGAGTTCGCAATTGAAATTCGTTAATTTCAGAAGTATTTTGGGGAATATTAGTTGCATGGGGAACGAGAATTTAAAAGATGATCGGAGTTTGGGATTTTGGCAAATCCAGGCGTCTCGATCTGTGTTGTGGTATGGGGTTTGGCGTGGAGATGGCTCAAGGGGCGGTGTATCGGAGAAAAATAACGTAGAGTTTATTTTGGGGCCGTGGATGTGAGGCGGGGTGGTTCTAGGGTTTAAGAGGCTTGGGTGATGGTGCTCGGTATGGAGATGTTTGTGGCCAGGATAGTCGACCAGACTAAGTTGTGGTGGGCAGGGAGGAAGCTCAGGCTTGAGGGAGATACGTGGTCGCGGCGGTAGTGGCTGAAGTCGAGAGGAACAGCGACATGAGAGGCGATTTCTTATTGATCGCGTTTTTTTTCGGGGTAGAAGTCGAAACTTAAGACAAGGCGTTTGGGGAAGTGGCGATGCTGTCGGAGGGACGAGCAACGTAAGGCGCAGTCGTGGGCATTAGAGCATTGGTAGCCAGTGTGGTCGTGGGTGGTGCATGGTGCACATGTGTACTTGCGTGCACGTTTCGTCCCAGGAACGTTATTTGGGAAATGAAGATTAGAGGGAGGGAAGAAATGGGATGATCGAAGTTATACTGTGTGTTGGGCCGGGTTTCTTTGAGTAAGGGCTGATTTTGCTTGGTAAATAAACCTTTAATTTAACCTTTAAAATCTAAAACATTTTTCTTATTTTGGTCAACTTATTTTAAACCAAATCATATATGAAGGTTAGTACATTTCGATCATATTACCTAAATCATAATCTATGATCTTTGGTAAATTTGCGGTGATATAAAAATTTGGTTATTTATAACAATTTAAGAGGAAATATAGATCTAAAGCCCATTCGATTCAAATCTTATATCAATCGGTTGTTAAAGGGACTGTTTAATTTTGATTTACTAATGATAAATCATTTTTTTATAAACTCTTAAATTATAAGAAATTTTAGGATTTATAGTGTAAGTAGATTCAGTTAAATTAAACCAATTAAATCCTGTTTGGTGAGTTGGTTAACATTAAGTGTTAAGTGTTAATTTATCGGCGATCTATACTTTAGTTACTGTTTTTGAATATTGATTTTAATTCGTTCTTGTCTTTGCCATCAAGTGGCTAGACAAGCTAAAATAGTTTGAACAAAATGATATCCGGGACCACTTCGATTTAATAAGCACTACTCATCTTTACGGATTGATTATAGGGTTTAATAGGCTGGAATTTAATAAATTAAGTAAATCTGACTATTTTAAATATGTAACTAAACTTGGATATTACTTTAAATATGAATGGATTTTTGTAATTAATGTTGGTTATAACATGGTAAAAATTCGTAGTGTTGAACGAGGTACCTCGGTTTTCAAAGAAGTTTTATAGCTTAAGTATTTCATATTGGATGGGTTTACTCACGCTGGTTTCCAGCCTGACTCGGCTGTTACTTTATTGTAATGCTCGGGTCAGACCGAGTATTACAGATTTTCAGGTTAGGACGTCTGGAGCTCAAGAGACGAGCTGGATGGCAGAGACATATTGATGAGATTCCGCTGTGTATTATGGACTGTATAGACAGTAGTTGAGGACTAGTTATTATAACTATCCAGATTTATGTACTCTGATATCTTGTATATATATAAACAGTTGCAGCTTTTCTTTGTATAAATGCTATTATTTCATATTATATTTTGTTCCACTGCGATTGTGAGATTCTGTGCTGTTGTTTTCTATTTCTTCTTCTACCTCTTTTTCTTCTTAACCCTAACAGTCTGGGATTTCCGGCACTCGATTGCTCGGCACTCGATACAGTGAACGTATTAGTGTCGATTTTCGGGATCAAAAATCTTCCTGACCGTCACACGTGGTATCAGAGCAGAAGGTTAAGCGAGAACCTTGGCTCTGGTGGGGATTACTCATTAGAGATAGGGTCAGCAATACCCTAGAATGAGTTGAGTGTATTATATGAGGGTGTACTTGTTATTTTCTTATATAATGATTTTAAAAAAAATGTTTTAAAAAGTGATTTTTATATAAGCTTAAATTTTGATATATAAAGAAGTAGTTTTTCTAATTATTATAGGATATTAAGATAATTGGTTGTTGATTATTAAAATTAAATAAGATTATAAGATTTAAGTGGTAAAACATATATAACCAAGTAGAAATTTGGATAAAATAAGCTAAATAAAAATTGATTCAAACCCTGAAATTAAATCCTGGAAAATTCAAAAGAATTTTCAAAGTGTTAAGTTACCCTTATTATATTTTATAGTGAATTATGATGGAATATATGATATGTTTGGTATCTAGATATGATATTATTATCATAAAATGGTGGTTGTGTCTAAATAAAGGGATGTTTATTTTCAGAATAAACAATAATAAGACAAGGGTAAAATGTTTCGAGGAAGTAACAATTTAGATAAGTATGACTTATAAATTGAAATGGATTTAAATTGTGTGGTTTTAAAATCTAAGCCTCGGAAAATTTTAAATTGTTTCAAAATGTTTAAGGAAATAATAAATAATATTATTCAGGATATTTTTGAATATGTAAACCCTGTTTAAAAACAAGAGTTGTTTTGAAATTTCAAAGAAAATTGTTTTGAATTAAAAACCAAGAATGGTTTAAAATTTAAAGGTGTGACTAGGTATACAAATGAAATAAATATGTATATATGTGGATATACATAATATCAAAGTTGATTTGAAATAAACACTAAGTGTTGAATTCTAAATTCTCCTAAAATGAGAATATAGCCCAAAGAGGAATAAGTTTTTGAACTTATAAGCGGAAAGGGATATTGATAAGAAATTTAAATTGAGTGGGCTTAAATGGATTAATTGAATTGAAATTTAACTTAGGAAAAGTTAAAAAAGTTTGGACCTATAATCTGAAATAGGGAATATTTCAAGAAGAAATTGAGATTTAACTTAGGGAAGTTAAATGGGTTAAATTGAAAGGGGAGTCATGTGTGGTCTTAAAACGGGTTTCAAATTTTGGAAATTTGTGATGGATGCTATTGATTGGTGTTTTGGATAATTGGGATGTTTATTTATTTTGACATATCCTGCTATCATCCTGGTTGTTATTGACGGTATATATAAAACTGTGAATTGGATTATTAAGTGGATTGAAATGAAATATATCCATCGCTGAAATTAAATGGAATTAAAACTTTATTTTGAAACTATTTAAAATGATTTTGGTTTCCAAATATAAAATTTGAACTTATGAAAATAAAATCATTTTGAACTTAAGATTTAAATGTAAAAATGGACTTGTCAACTAGAATTGGTTAAGAAATTGGTTTTAGAGTTTGAAGTATGATTAGGAAATAAATTGAATTCCGAAAATTTATTGGTTTAAAAAGATTGAACTCTCACTCGAACCTTGAAATAAGTTAAGTAAAGGTAATTTAAAATGAATATTTGAATTTGGACTCAGAATTGGACTATTAAAAACTTGGGTTATTAAATTAATTAGTAAGGGTTAATTTGGTTTAAGTGATTAAATCAACATTTGGAAATTTAACTCAAATTTATATAAATCAAGATGGTTTAAAATTTGAGAATGAAATTGGAATTAATTCAAATTTTAAATTGAATTGAATTGCACTGAATTGGAATTGGAATCGAAGGTGAATACGTTTAAATGCAAATTGGGAATTGATTTGAATTAGAATGGGGATCGAAGTTAATTCGAATTGAATTGGAAGTGAATCAATTTAAATGAAAGTGGAATTGAAAATTGATTGAATTGGAGATTGGGAAATTGAACCATTTTGACCCTGAAACTATTTTCAAATAAACTATTTTAATATAAACTGTCTAAAATCTATTTTTCTTGAATATTTAAGTTATTCTGGTTTTCCAAGCTATTTACTATTCAAACCCTTCTTTTAAATACTCAAACTATCTTATCTTAACTATTTAACTATTTTACAACTAATTACTATTTTACAACTACTTAACTATTTTAAACTATTTAAGTTATTTTCTAAATTCAAATTGGTCAGAGTGGGAATTGTTTATATTTAAACCATGGACTTAGATACTAATTGGGTTGAATCGAAGTGATAACCCAAATGGAAGTTGAAGCAATTGTGAAGTGAAAGTGAAATAATATGTCTTGAGAATATATGATGATTAAAAATGGAATTCGGATAGCACTATAACTGAAAACTTACTATATAAAGAGTAAGTAATATGGCAAATAACTTTATAAAAGGGAATCTATATAAGTATGATGTGACCAGAAATTTTTTCAAATTAAAAGAATAATCTTATATATAAGAATGATTTATGAAAATGAAAATGAAAGGGGTTTTGGAATTCACTGGTTTTTAAAGGCTTTTGATTTTGGGAAAAATCAATTTTGGGAATTTGGAAAGCCAAGTTGAGAATTATCGATTTTGAGATATCAATTTTGTGTAAATGGGATTTATATGTGATACATATAAAGAGTATGATTCGAAAGATACTATATGTGTATAGTATAAAATGTTTTGAGAATGCTATGGGGAAAAAGGCGCTCCCATTTAGAGTTGAAACTTATAGTAGGAGATCCACTGGGTGGTTCTGCCTTGAGCCCTAAAGAGGGTTCTAAATTTTGATCCCAGAGGACGTCCGGGCTAAACTATAGTTCCTGTGGATTGTGATTGGGGTAGCGAAAGTCGAGGGCGTTGATGCCTACAAAGACATTGGGGTTATGTTGTGACGGTAGTGTAACTTTGGTGTAACTGCGATCTACTGCGTTTCCATAGCGTAAGTCGAGGGGCAGTGATTGCCTAAGGTCTACGTTCAATTTCGTTGGGAGAGCGACGTAATATCGGTAGATTGCGATCTATGTGGTCCATAGCAAAATTCATGTGGCAGTGAGTGCCTATAGGCTACATTGGGACTCGACTGATGTAGTTTGCGATCTATGTGGTAAAGTTTCATTTGACAGCGAAATTCGAGGGCGCTGATGTCTACAGTTACATGGTTTTTGCCGTGATGGCAGCGTAACCCTGGGTGTAGCTGTGATCTATGGCGGTTCCATGGTGAAATTGATGGGTGCGGATGCCTACAGTTTTCTATGGTTTTCACCAGGATGGCGACGTAATCATCGTGCTAACTACGATCCATGGAGGGGGTGATGATTTCCAGAGCATTCTCACAAAAACTAAAAAAACAAATTTTGAGTGTTTCCACTGGATGTTGAAAACGGGTTTACTAAGTACTTGTAGATTTTCAGTCATACGTCTGATCAACGTATTACTGAATTTTTGTGAGAACATGGACTTGTTTAGACATCGAGTTATGAAAAGTATTTTTATATAAGGCTGGTTGGTAATATTGTGTAGTTTTAAAATTGTTTTAAAATTTTAAAATAAAAGAGTAAAAGAGTTAAAAGTGTTTAAAGAATAATTTAACTAAAATAAACATCAAATTAAAATTCTCGCTTCGTTCCTTTTCGAGGACGAAAAGTTCTAAAGGGGGGAGGAATGTAACGACCAGGATTTTTAGCGTCTGTTAATTGGGTAATTAACTGAATTAAATCATGGGAATACTGATTTTATAAGTCAAACAAATAGATTTTTGATAATTAAGATATCTGAATATATATATATATATATTGGCTTAAAAACTATAATGAATATTGGCTTATAAATCTCTGGACAGGATAAATCCCATAGAAAATAAATAATATATATTTCACCATTTAAATTCAAGATAAAATATCCAAAAAAATGTATAAAATGGGTAAATAAGTTTATGATATGGATAAACTATCTAAGTATATAAGTACTTGTCATATGAAACCAATATGGGAAAATTGTATAAATGTGAATATGTGTATATATATATAATCAAAAAAAAATCTCTCAAGAGTATTTAAATATAAAATTCTACCTTATTAATACTTAATATAAATGTATACATATAGATGAAAATAAATTAAGTGTTGATACTTAAGCTTGGCTAAGAATAAAATAAAAATAAAAATATATGTAAAGATAAAATATGCCTAAGCATATGTATACAGAAATGTACATGTAAAAGTAAGGCAAGAACTATGTATATAGGATATAGGTAGGTATGCCATGGTGTGTGTATATATATATATATATATATGCACTTGTAAACATGCTAGGAGACAACATTTTGAATACATATCAAATCAAGCATATAAAATGGCTAGTCAACATAATAAATCAAATCAAAACCTTAAATAAAATCAACTTTATTCAAATCAACAAAACAAAACAAACAAAAAATCTCTGATCAATGCAAAAGCATGCACACATAAGTTTCATCCCTATGGCTTACCCTGAAATCTTTACCTTCTCTCTATATATACCCCTACTTTGTTTCACACTTTTATCCATTCGAACTAGCTAAAGATAAATAGAATATACTTCCATTACAAACTGAAGGAAATCAAAACAATTCAAGTGAACAGAGATGATCAAAACAAAAGCTAGTAGTCCTCTTCAAAAGAATTTCTGTGAGTATAATACTTTCTTTTCCAACTGATTTTATATACATATAACAGTGAGTAAAGCAATCTTGTGTGCTACATATATTTACAAATAACTATGGTTTGTTTAAAATCTTTGGTCAGTAAAAGGTAAATATGAGTTTAAGTGAAATTGGGAATATAATGTACCCTGAAACAAGCAGTGTTTTTATCTGTGAGTACAACACTTACATCTTCGACTGGTTATACATATACATAAACATGCAATTGTGGCTGCGAATAATTTGTTGATCTGGGTTTATTGTTTTTGCTGGGTACATATGAGTATGTATGGGAATTAGACATGGAGGGGTTGCACGTACAGGGAATGTAAGCTCTGTTTGATGATTAGTTAAAACCAGTCAATCAACTTGTTTCAAAAATCGGTATCTTCTTTTTCATTTAGATTTGAACTTCGATTTCAAAACAAAGTTTGTTTGTTAGTGAGTATAAAACATTCTAAAAATTGTTTCATCAAAATCCATCGAGTAGAGTGGGAGAAATCTCCTTACAACCACAAGTGAATTGACTTGGGCATGTTTTCATCTACCATAATTTTACGAATAGATTATGTAACCGGGTTCGCGATTGAAATTCGTTAATTTCAGAAGTATTTTGGGGAATTTTAGTTGCATGGGGAACGAGAATTTAATAGATGATCGGAGTTTGGGATTTGGGCAAATCCAGGCGTCTCGGTCGGTGTCATGGTATGGGGTTTAGCGTGGAGATGGCTCAAGAAGCGGTGCATCGGAAAAAAAAATAACACGGAGCTTATTTTGGGGCCGTGGAAATGAGGCGGGGTAGTTCTAGGGTTTAAGTGGCTTGGGTGATGGTGCTCGGTATGGAGATGTTTGCGGCCAGGATAGTCAACCGGACTAAGTCGTGGTGGGCAGGGAGGAAGCTCAGGCCTGGGGGGATACGTGGTCGCGGCGGTAGTGGCTGAAGTCGAGAGGAACGGCGGCGTGCGAGGCAATTTCTTATTGATCGCATTTTTTTTGGGGCAGAATTTGAAACTTAAGACAAGGCATGTGGGGAAGTGGCGATGCTGTCGGAGGGACGAGCAAGGTAAGGCGAAGTCGTGGGCATTGGAGCATTGGTAGCCAGTGTGGTCGTAGGTGGTGCACGGTGCATGTGTGTACTTGCATGCACGTTTCGTCCCAAGAACGTTATTTGGGAAGATGAAGATTAGAGGGAGGGAAGAAATGGGATGATCGAAGTTATACTGTGTGTTGGGCCGGGTTTCTTTGAGTAAAGGCCGATTTTGCTTGGTAAACAAACCTTTAATTTAATCTTTAAAATCTAAAACATTTTTCTTATTTTGGTCAACTTATTTTAAACCAAATCATATATGAAGGTTAGTACATTTTGATCATATTACCTAAATCATAATCTATAATCTTTGGTAAATATGCGGTGATATAAAAATTTGGTTATTTATAAAAATTTAAGAGGAAATATAGATCTAAAGCCCATTCGATTCAAATCTTATATTAATCGGTTGTTAAAGGGACTGTTTAATTTTGATTTACTAATGATAGACCAATTTTTTTATAAACTCTTAAATTATAAGAAATTTTGGGATTTATAGTGTAAGTAGATTCAGTTAAATTAAACCAATTAAATCCTATTTGGTGAGTTGGATAACATTAAGTGTTAAGCGTTAATTTATCGGCAATTTATACTTTAGTTACCGTTTTTGAACATTGATTTTAAATCGATTTTGTCTGTGCCATCAAGTGGCCAAACAAGCTAAAATAGTTTGAACAAAATGATATCCGGGACCACTTCGACTTAATAAGCACTACTCATCTTTACGGATTGATTATAGGGTCTAATAGGTTGGAATTGAATAAGTTAAGTAAATATGACTATTTTAAATATGTAACTAAACTTGGATATTACTTTAAATATCAATGGATTTTTGTAATTAATGTTGGTTATAACATGGTAAAAATTCATAGTGTTGAACGAGTTACCCCGGTTTTCAAAGAAGTTTTATAGCTTAAGTATTTCATATTGGATGGGTTTACTCATGCCGGTTTCCAGCCTGACTCGGGTGTTACTTTATTGTAATACTCGGGTCAGACCGAGTATTACAGATTTTCAGGTTAGGATGTCTGGAGCTCAGGAGACCAGCTGGATGGCAGAGACGTATTGATGAGATTCCGCTGTGTATTATGAACTGTATAGACAGTAGTTGAGGACAAGTTATTATAGCTGTCCAGATTTGTGTACTCTGATATCTTGTATATATATAGACAGTTACAGCTTTTCTTTGTATAAATGCTGTTATTTCATATTATATTTTGTTCTGCTGCGATTGTGAGATTCTATGCTGTTGTTTTCTATTTCTTCTTCTACCTCTTTTTCTTCTTAACCCTACAGTCTGAGGTTTCCGGCACTCAATTGCTCGGCACTCTATACAGTGAACGTATTAGTGTCGATTTTTGGGGTCGAAAATCTTCCGGACCGTCACAAGAACCATATGCTATGGATGCTAGAGGTTGTAATACTATTCGGTATTAAGGTGTGATTGTTTCTTTGGTCGCCGGTGATTGCAATAACATGAGATATTGGTGTGTGATTCTTGTTTTGTTGCTCTTGTCAGTATTTCGAGGATGAAATTATCAAAGGAGGAAGAATGTAACGACCCGGAATTTCAAACCCTTTATATTTAAATATCATAATTATTTAAATATTTAGATCTTGGATTTAATGTAATAAAATTGATTTAATAAGCCTATTTAACTCCTTTAAAAAATACTGATAATGGTAAGCTTTTATTTAATAATTAATGTGATTAAACTTATTTTAAAAATAATTCTTTTAATAACGTGTGAAATTATCATTCCGGGGCACGGTCTTGGATTTTGATAAAACTGGTGTCATCGGGGTTGGAATATTGAGTAGATGTGCGCCGACGAGTTTCATGACGATCCAATGCACCGTGTGGTTTGCGAGCTCGACCTGCATAGCGATTAAAAAGAGAAATTAAAAGAATAATATAATTTTATTATATAAACAACACCTACAACCCTCTCTTACGCCATTACTTCTCTTCCTCTCCCTTCTTTTTCATTTCCCAATAAACAAACCGTAGCCACTTTCTTTCTTAAATTCTTCCCTGAGCTATAGGCAATGAGAGAAGCTAGCGCTGGGAACTAGTAATGGCAAGGGCTTCAGATCCATATCTATTTCGGCACATGCGGTTGTAATTGAGGATGGGCAATGTGTAGTGGCTGTGTCTAGTGTTTTGATTTGGAGTCGATTGAGGAAACAAAATTAGGGCAAATGCTAATAGTGTGGACATGAGTGGATGCGAGCAAGATGGTGAGGTGTGGGTGCCTATATGAAAGCGCAACCTATGGCTTGTCCTGACTTAATCTTTTGGTCGCTATTCTATGAAGAGGGTCGAGCTTCACAAATATGTAGTGGTTTCCACAAGCATGCGTAGAGATGAACTTTGGCGGTGCTTTGACGTTCTTCGATGGTCCGAGGCAGCAAGGATGTGTGGAAACGTGTAGGGAAAAGGGTACGTATCCATGTGCATGTAAAAGAATTCAATTTTGGGAAAGGAGATTGGTTGGAGTTTTAATAAAGCAATTAGTAAATTGATTAGTAAATTAATTATTTAATGAATCCAAATTCTTATTAAACCCATAACTTTTGCATACAATGTCCAATCGAGACGCCATCTTTGCCGTTACATTCATGATGGGATTTTTTACTTCTTGGATTGGTTTAGGCTTGGGTGAGTTTACTCACCAGTTAATTTATATATTGTTGTGATATAATGTTTGTTGTGCAAAATATAACAATGCATGTTATTATTTTTGGACCCCTCCTTACTTTGGAAAGCAAGTTAAACATTATATGTAGTATGTTCTCTCCTATAACCATCTAAAACATGTTTCATGGCATGGACTTGTTTACATATTCAATATCGCTGTTTGAGAAAGTTGGAAAGCATCTGTGAATGGTAGAAGCGAAATGGTCTCTATGAACGCACATTGAAATCCCCCGTATTTGACACTTGTTAAATTGGTAAAAATGTGGATATATTATGGAAATATATATTGGGTTGTTCAATACACATGTTTTGAGTGTGTTTGACCTAAGTGAATTGGTTTGGAAAGTTGTTGAATCGTGAAATAATGTTTTGTGTTGAAAATCCTGGTTTTAGTAAAGTAAAAAGGCTTTTACTTTAGATATTTTTCCAAACCCTTTAACGTTGTTTTTGTAAAAAGTTATTAAAGTATTTTAGAAAGAAATTTTGAAGTTTAAATCTGTTTTTATAATTATTTATGAATTTTAACGTAAAGAGTTTTAAATTTTAAAAACAAGTTTTTAGTGTTTTTAAATAAATTATAAACTAAGTATTTTTAAATAATATTTAGATTAAATGTTTAAACTATAGTATAAGTATTTTAAAGTATTTTAAAGTACATTTTAAGTATACATAGTTTTTAGAAAATTAGTAATTATTTTATTAAAGTAATTTGGAGATTATGTAATATAAATATCATTTTAAAGAGTTTTTAGTAAATACATAAGTGGGAAAAGGTAAATTAACCCTTTTATAAAGTAATCAAGGAAAGTTTGGATTTTAGCACATTTTGTTAAAATATGTGGTTTTATGAAGTTAAGTGAAAGTACATTAATTTGTTAAATTAATGTAGAGATAAGTAATTATAATTGGGATTGTAATTGTGACTTTAATGAGAAATTTTTTAAAGTAATAATAAGAGAAATGGTTTTGTTGTGACATTATTTGAGTAACAATTATCTTAAACTCGTATAAATGAAATTTAACATTTATAGAGAGTTTTAAAGATAATGAATAAGTGAAGTGTTTGGGTTTGTTATAAACAATGTTTTAGTAATATTTGTTTTAAACCATTGAATAATATATTAAAGTGGAAAATATAGTTAAATGATTTTGGAAAATACTTAAATATTTAAATGGATAAAGATAATAGAAAGTATAGAAACTTTGGAAAAAGATAGAAAAGTATAAGTTTTAAAGTTTAAAAGAGAGAAGGGGTTTATAGTAATAATGTTTGAGTGACATTTGTTTTTAACCTTTTTGACTGTGTTTTAAGTAAGTAAATCTTATTATTGATTTGTGAATATACTTATACCATTGAGATAAGTTCATGAATACTTTTAAGAGTATTGGAATGTGTAGAAATGGAAGGTTAAGTTTTAATTAAAAAGCGAAGTTTAATTAATAAGTGAAGTTTTAATTAATAAAAAAAGTTTTATTAGATAAAAAGGAGTTTCACTAATAATAGAAGTTTTATAATAAAGGATTAATTAAATAATAAAATGGGATTAGAAGTCGTTTATATGACTTGATCGTGCTTTTGTGTGTGTTGATCATGATTGGTGTGTTACTTGCTTATGGAAATTATACTTGACCAAAATATTGTAGGATCGATTTCACCCTAGAGGGGGTGAATAGGGTGATACTAATAATAATAAAAATTAATGCGGAAATATATATAATAATTGCAGCACAGATAATAGCAGAATAATAAAAGCAGAAATAGAACAACACAGATTTACCCAGCTTCGGCAATAACCTACCTACGTGTTGCCCCCAAGGTTTCTACTAGAAATTAAGTAGTCAGACGCTTACACACATAAACTTGCGACACCCGCTAATGACTAACCTAACTCTATGCTCAAAACCATACCACAATTCAGCCACTGAGTTGCGAATTCTCAAACTATGCCCCGTAGTTTGTCCCTAGTCACACGACTAGAAATTACACTATTTAAAAAGGAAAATTACATAGCTAAGAATAGATTAAAAACAAAATAAAACTAAAACCCTATTATATTAAACTAAAGCCCAATAGAAAAGTAAGGCCGGCCCAAATATAATTAGAGCAAAAACACTGCTCTTATTTTATTTTCGTGGCCATTCCCTTTTTACTTCTCTTCAACAATTAGGGTCTTCAACAATTAGGGTTTCTGATATTTAGCTGCCGCTTGTAAGAATTGAGGCTCGAATCGTCTGATGCTTTCGTTCCTGCTTCGCTCCTTCTTCTATCAGTGAAATTCAATTACTTTGCGGCTGCTTCTCGATCGAGTTCCAATACCGGTATGCGATTTTCCTTTTTAGTTTTTGATTAAGCTTGACTCGATTTTGCTTTCGAACTCGATTTCTTTAAGTCGATGATGATATGGGGTAATTTATAGGGATAAAATCCCTAAAATTATGTTTGTATATTTTTCTTTGAATCTGTCTATTATTTTGTTCGGCCATACGATTATTACTTGAATGCTTGTGATAATTCTTGACTTGTTCATCTCTGATAAGTTTGAATTTTACTTGAATCGGTTCCATTATTTTTGGCATTTGAAATTGTTTCTCGTTCTTTTCCTCTATGACTTCAGAGAGTAACTTGTTAATACATGTTATTACCTCTGTTCCAATCTTCACTGGCACTATAACTTCATCAATTCACATTATCGGCTTTGACTTTGCCATTTTGAAAACTTGACTTTTCATTTCATTTCCCACAATTTTGAATTTTTATATTTCTTGTTTATCACGTGCGAGTTCCATAAAACAAATAATGTTGGCTTGTTGAGTCTGTACTGATTTGATGCACTGTTGTCATTTCTTTGTGGAGCTTTTGCATTTTGGAGTCAGTCTTGGTTCCTTGTTCCATTTAGTCTGGTGGTTGGTTATCACAGTTTGCTTTGTGTCTCTGTTGAGGCTTCACTTGTTGTTGTGTTCATGCCTAAACATACATGGTTGCATATGATTTACTCTGGATTGATACACTTGGTACACTTGAGTCTGCATTTTGATCTACACTTGATATTTCTGGTTTGAGTTGATGCTTCATGTGTACTCGAGTTAAACTGATCTGTATTCATGTTGACTTTGTTCTTTGAACTGATTATGTGTATACATATATATATGTATACATGTGTGTTTGTGAGTGTATGATTGTTGCATGCTCAAGTTGCCATGTTCACCTGATCCAAGCTTGTACTGTGATCTCCTGTTCACTGTTATGTTTTTGCCTCACTGTTCTGATTTGAATCCATGTTGTATGTGTTCACTGTACATATCTTGATGTCCAAATAGGTTGATTGAAATGTTGAGTTGTTGTGCATTACATGTTAATGTTGAACTGCTTTGCACTTTGCACTGCCATGGTATGGTGCACTTGTGTCATCACTACTTTGTGGCTTTGAGCATTGCCTTGACCATCCATGCTTATACCTGACCTTGTTTGATTTCTTTTTATTGTTGTTTGCATTTTGTTAGCTCATTTTGGATTCATGTTGACTTTTGGTTGTCTTGTTCATGTAGTCTGCATTGCAATCTGGTTCATTGATGATGTTTCTGTAGCTTGACCATCCATGCTTGTGTTCATGCATTCAACTACTCTGGTCTGGGTCGTTTTGAAGTCATGTTGCAGTGTTGCTTCAAGTCATTTCATGGTTTTCTTGTAGTATCTTGAAGTTGTTCATTTGTTTTCCTTGACTACCATATATACTCGAAGTCTTGTTATTGATTCTTTGAGCTGCATGCTCCACTGTACATGTTATGGTCAGACTTGTTTTCTGTTTGTTTGTTTATTTATGGTTTCACTTGAATTTTCATATTGCTTTGATTCGAAATCTAATTGCTTGCCTCTAAACTGTTGTGTTACTTCCTTTAGTTCAACCTTAGTTATGTAGTTTGATTGCCACTTTCTCTGACCTGGTCTGCATTGGCTTCGAGTCCAGTCTGCATTGTATTTGTGCTTGTACTTGACCATTTCATGTTGAATTCACCTCTGGTTCACTTTGTTGTTGCATTCATTCTGGACTGGTCTTTGTTGCTCCTGATATGCTAGCTCGAGTTGGTCTTCAATTGCCTTTGAGTCTGTACTGTTTTGTGTTTTCATGTTGGTCGAGACTCATATGCGTCTGAACTGATATATGTGTATTCATGCATGTATGTTGATGCCTTGTTGAGTGCACTTGTATTTGAACCTATCTTATAGTCTGGTTTCATTTTAGATCATGTTAACTGACCATTGAAACTTGAACTTGTTTTCGTATTGCACCTGAGTTGAATCCAGCCTCGATTCGGGTTTGACCTTGTGCACACCTGTCCCTACAATTTTATCAAGTGTATATTGGTGTGCACGGCCTTGTGGCATGTACAGTGATACACTGTGCATGTCACAAGTTCTTCGTGTAGATGAATTCAAAATAAATGATGACGAACAACCCAAATTTTACTGCATCATTGTTTATTTTGCAGATAATTCAGATGCTGGATACAAAGTGGAATAGAGTTGAAGAACAAAAACGAGTGAGGAGTGAATGTAGTGAGGTGACATTATAAATTGAAAAATATGTTGTAATTGAAATTGAAAATGTATAAATGTAGTGAGAGCTCAAATTTGTACTATTTGAATTTGTAATAAAATATTTGTTTGAATATGAAATCTGTGTTATTTATTTTATTCATCAAATATTTATTTAATTATGTGAAAAATAAAATAGTACAATAACAAATACATTCAAACAAATATATATATATATATATATATATGTTTATTATCATCAAACAAAAATCATATACTAGCATATTCTACAAATATAACTTTGGAAATATCAAGAAAAACATGAGAATTATACGATATAGTTATCTTCGGTGATGCTATACCGTAGTACAAACTTGTTTTTCTCTTCTACGAGAAATGATAAGGAAATCTAACCCGGTCCATTAGGGTGATCTCTGCTCTTAAGTAATGTCCGTGTATTTCCAAAAGAATCTGGGTTGATTTTACCAAAAATCGATCGATTGGTTTACCAAAAAGAAGTGGCTGGGGAGTGTACTTATATGATGATTCAAAATTATAATCACTTCAAAACCATATATGTGTTCAATGCTTTGGAAGAGGTTCGTGATTGATTCGATATACTGGGATTTATGTGGAGATTCGAGATCTGTTTGAGATGCTCAAACACATGTAGTTGTTCGTGATCCATTCAGGATGTGGGAATCCATGTGTGATTCCAAAATATGTTGAGATATGACAATCCATTTGTGATTTTGAGATCTGTTAAGATATGGGAATCCGTGTGTGGTTTTGAAATCTATTCGAGTCATGACTCTTATGCTAGAATTGAGAACATAGCTGTAACGACCAGGAATTTTACTTCTTTGATTTGCGAATATTTAATTAATTTTAAATATTATAATGACAGGTTTTATAATTAAAATTAAACTCTTTTAAATAATACACAATGATGGTGAAATGTTTTTTAAAATTAGTTTACAAAAATATATAGTTCGATGGAAAACAGAAAATGTAACCAGAATTCATTTTCCAGTTTTTCGGCTTTTCATCGGTTAAAAGTTTTCGGAAAGGTCATAACACTTTTGTATACACATATATACATTTATGAATTTCTTTAGACATTTTTGAATGAATGTGAATATATATATATATAAACTTAAGTGAATATATATAATAGAAAGTAAGATTTTATATAAAAAGGTGTATGTATATTATTAGAAAAAGATACCTTCCAAACATGAGTACACTTTGCTTTAAACATATTGGTTTTGAGAATGGTAAGGGGAGACAACATGGGGGCGGATTTGCATGGTTAGGTGGAAGGGATGGTGACATGGCATTCAATGTGTGGAGGGTAAGGTAAGGGGGTATTTTGGTAATTTTGTATATGCACTTTATATAAAAATTAATTCCAAAATTTTTTATTTCCCATTTTCTCATTCCATTTTCATGTTGCAAAGTTCCTAAAGCTCTTAGCAAACTTTAATGGCTTCCAAAATGATTTTTCATGTTTTAAATTTTCCAAGTTTATATTGTTTAAATGTTTCAAAACTTGTTTAAAGCCCTTCTTTTTCAAATATAACACTCCTCCTTCCAAAACAAGCCTTCATCTCCCTTGTTTCATCTTGGCTGTACCCTAACCACATCATGGCCGAGCCATGCCTTAGCATGGCCATGCCCAAACTGCCATGTTCGAACCATATAATCACCTAGGTCAAGCCTATCTCAATGTGCAAGGTTCAAAGATCAAGTTTGAAAATGGAAAAGGGTTTTCAAAAAAATTTCAAATGGTTTTGCAAAATTATGGTGTGTAAACTGCTTGGTAACAAATTAAAGTTTAAAAATTTATATGTCGAAAAGTTTATGTTATTATATGTGTTTGTTGATTATGTTAAAAGTTTGATTCAATAATGTTGTTGTGTGTTATATATGTGGATGTTTGAATGACATATTATATTTGACTTGAGATTGGAATTTGGATGTTGTTTATGTATGTAAAGTTATGGATTTACTTTATGTATATGGTGTGTTATGTGTGTTTGTGAACGGATATGGTATATGTTGTATACTAAAAGAAAGGTTAGCACTTGGTTTGGGTTAGCAATAAAAAAATCCTTATGTGAAAACCATTGGTTTAGTTTAAATTCAAAATCATTTTCAAAAGTTTCAAACTTGGTTTTAGTTTTTAAACACTTACTTATGTTTTGAAAAGTTAGAAAGCATTAAGGTGTTAAGCTTTAAAAAGGAAGGTTAAGGACAAATTTTCTAGTAATGGCATCAATAGCGATAGTTGCTATGGATGAAGTTCGCTTAAAAATCTGATTTTTACAAAAATTGGTTTTCATAATTAAAAATATTTTATAAACTTAATAAAAAAATTTAGAAAGCTAATTAAGTTTTAAATAATTAATTATTGATTAATTAATTAATTAAGTTTAGTAATTAATAATTAATTAAGGTTAAACAAGGTTTATTAATTTAAATTAAGTAAAGGTTAGTACTAATTGATTATCTTTAAAGTTAAGATTGATTTTAATTAATTATTAAATTAATTAAAATTTTAAATTAATTTTAAATTAAGTATATAATTTATTTTAATTAATAATTAATTGAATAAAGGGTTTAATTATTAATTAATTACTAATCAAGTTAGATTCAAAATTAAGGATTTGATTAAAAACTTAATTAAGATTTAATTATTTTAAATAAAGGTTTAATTTATTATTTAAGTTTTTAGTTAAAGATTATTTAATTAATTAATTGAGATTTATTAATATTTAATTATTTATGAAGATTTAAATTATTATTTAATAATTAATATAGGATTAATTAGGGTTCAATTATTTATTTAATAATTAATTATTGTTTAATTATTTATTTAAGTTTTAATTATTTCTAAATTAATAATTAAATTAAGTTAAAATTTAATTAAGTCCAATTATGTTTAATAAAGGGTTTGACTTGTAATTAATTATTTTAAAAGGAATTTTAAGTTTTAAATCCTTTGTTTTCTCAAGAATCAAACTGTTTTTAAAGGAACTTTTTTTTAAAGATGTTTTTGAACACAGGGGATTAAAGTGTAGATACTATTAGGTAATCAAACAACCGTGAATGAATTATAATGTTGATTGATTGAATTGTTTGGACATCTAATAGCAGAATAAACCCCCGTCCTACTAAAATGTAATTATTTGGTTGTGTGGATGTGTTTGAGTAGAATAAATCTCCATTTTGCTATAAATTGATTGAATTGCTTGGACATCTATTTAGCAGGACAATTCACCATCTTGTTATTGTGTTATTTGGACATGTATATGCTAGTTAGTTCATATTGACATGTTATTACCTGATTTGAATAAGAATTGAATTTACATACATGTTGACCTATGTAAATAATTGTTAAGTGACATGGAATCAACCTCAAGATTAGTAGCAAGTATCCCTTGCACTCCAAAGAACTCCATCATTGATTCCATCATCTTTAAGATGTCCCCAATTCGAATGCTTATACCGATTCGAAGTGGCTTTTGGATACCGCATGCTTATCTGATCCCAGTCTCTTCGAACCAACAATCGATAGTTTTTAAAACTGACCAAGATTTGATAGTCGATTATTTAACTATCAAATAAACAAACAATCCAATCAGAGATATAACTTCACATGGGAACCCATCAAAATTAAGCATATAAGCAACCACTAAGCCTCTTTAATTAATCCTTTCATTAATTAAACCAATCCACAAATACTTGTGTTAAAATACCATTTTCAAAAGATATATTAATAAACCCTTTCTACACCTTTCAATACTTGAAAAAATTTCATATACTTATCTTATTAGTATAAATTATTCACAAATCACCATACATTTCAATACATAGAAAGCGTATTCATATACTTACCTTAACAGTATAAGCATATTCAAAAAATCTTAAGAAAGATATTATTTCCAAAAACATACTTGATTGGGTTAAATAAAAGTCATTTAAAACATTGTTTACTATAAACTCAAACTCAGTTTCTAATGTAAGTAAATAGATCGTATGGAAAATATATTTACTACCACATCCTAATTTTAAACTGGTATTATCCCTCGATTAACAATGTAGTCGGATAAGTTAGACAACTATCCTTGCCTCGACATACGTTCTTACTTCTAACAGATAGAGACGAGTTTTCATAACTTGGAATTTGATGTTAAGTATGACAAAAATCCTTTCCATACCACCATAAGTTATAAAGATTATTTATGGAAATCAAGTCTCATTCCTTTTATAAAACTCCTTTTTATAAATCTCTTTTATATTTGAAAAACTTCTTTTATAAATCTCATTTTTATTTATAAAACTCCTTTTTTATAAATTTCTTTTCTATTTATAAAACTCCTTTTATAAGTCTCCTTTTATATTTATAAAACTCCTTTATATTTGTAAAACTCCTGATTCTAATTCTCATATACTTTCCATAAAACGATCATTCCATACAACACTATAAATTCACAATTGTAATTTATTATTCTAATTTATCAAAATTATAACATTTCCCTTTTATAAAATCTCATTTATAAATCTATTCTTTTATTTAAAAATACCATTCATAAATCTATCTTTCTATAAAACATTTTATATAAAGTGTTTCATGAATATTTATCCCAAAATATTTCTATCTTCTTTTAAAACAGAATTGCTTTATTATAAAAGATAAATTCTTCTTTTTCTTTAAAATAAACATCCGTTATTATATTAACTTTTCTGTAAAATAAATACCTCCTAAAATACTTTTTAAAACATTTTCAAAAAGAATAAGAGTAAAATAGAGAAGTTCAAAAACCATTTCTACATAGAATGCCATAGAAAATTCCAAAAATCACATTTTAAATCATTCTCCGAATCAAAACCATTTACGAATCAAAATAGAAAATAATAGTGTCTTTAAAATACTATAATGAGGCCAATAGCTACCATAGCACTTATCCAATGGCACTACTACTTTATCACTGTAACGACCCGTATTTTTAACTATTTTATATTATTAAATTAATATAGTTATTAAAAAAATGGTTAGAAATAAAAATTTAATGATTTATTAATGTAATTTATTGAATATGAACTTGAATAAAATTTTGAAATAACCAATTTCGAAGATGTAGGAAATAACAAGTATTAAAATGAAATTCTATTTATTGAATGTGTTTGTAATCAATAGTTGAAATTGATAATAAATGTTGAACTATTTAGATAAAAATTAAATAATTGTTTGATAATTAAAATTCATTTGAAATCTAGTATTGGAATTCATTTGAAATTCTAATATTGGAATTCCTCAATTAGATTATTGAAATACTTTAAATAAAGAAGTGTAGCATAGTGTAATCTGTGTATTTAATGTAAAAACATTTGTGTATTGAATTAGAACGAGCATTTTATTTATAAAATGATATTTGATATAATATATATAAGTACGTCTTATATGACTATGATTATAATTTTTTAAAGAGTGTAGTAGTTGTTTTATTATTTGAATTCATTTTAAAAGAAAATTTTATAAGTTATATAACTTATATTTCGAATATAGTGATTTATTTGACAATTTAATTGTTATATTTAATATTTGAAATTATTTAAATAATTGAATCCTGAATTTATAAGAATGAAAATGATTTCGAAAGCCTATTTAATTTTATTTAAACATGAATGAAGATTGTTAACTTTTAAAAATCGAACCTAAAACGAATAATTTATTTTGGAAAATAGCTTGTTTTAATTAACATATAAAAATAGTCTTTTTGAGCGCTGTCTCAGTTTCCAATGAAACCAGTATCATTGGATCTGTAATAGTGTGTTACTATAGGATTTCAAGTTTTGTAGCGATCAGACTTATCGTTTGGTCGTTCGAGCTTGAAATATATAGAATTTATTTTTAGAACTTTAATTAATATATATATATCGATTTTGAAAAGCTGTTTTTTGAATATGATGGAATTGGCTTTCGATATATATTCCATTTTCTTCAAAATAGGAGTATAACATATAAAACGTTAAGCGGCACGCTTCGTTTGGAGTTCGAAATTTTCACGGATGAATAGTGCCGTGGAAATTTCCTATAAATAACCCTCACCTTCTTCTATTTGCAAACTAAAGCCCTAAAATGTTCTCGTCCACCAATAAAATATATCCATGCAAGGATGGATAACGATCGGAGCCTCTAGAGGCCAAATTGGCCTTCAACTTCAACTACGCGTTCATCTACAGTGAATTTGGGTTTCACGCGTCCGTACGCACGTTCGCGTGCACGATGGTGGGCGGTGGCACTTGGGTGAAGCGCGATGGTGCAGGTTCTGGTCGACGGCGACAAGATGGCTGGGCGCGACGTCGATTGAAAGGAAAAAAAATCACATCGGCAGGGGTTCCTCATGCATGAGGGAGGGAGAGGGAAAGGGAAAGGTTGATTTAAGTTTTAATTTTAATTAAGTTAATTATGTTTTTAATTATATCGAATATTATTTAATCCTTAACTTTTTCATGTGAGGTCAGATTCGAACGAAACAAGTTGCATTGGGTTCGTATCGACATCGTCTACGACATGGAGTTGGATTGGAATTTATTTGAATCTAAAAAATTTCAGTTTCAAATAAAGATGACAGGTTAAAGCCATTCACGAAGTACTAAATTTTCTACTGTTAGTTAAACCAATTAATGAAGTAATAAGTCTATATTGATTGCTATTAGGGAATTCAATTGACTGAAATTGAATCAATTAAATACGAAATGATTGAATTTAAATCGACATTCAAATTTTACCATTATATTGATAGTTTAACTTTATAATTAAATTAGACAGTAAATATAACAATTAAAATGTATAGTTAATGTGACATTTAATTTGATAGCTAACAATGCGACATTTAATCTGATAGTTAAATTGACATTTAACTTGATATTTAATTCAATGTTGATAATTGAAATTTCAAATCACTTTTAAACACCCGACATTGATAGTTGTTGATTGTTGTAAAATGGTTGAATTGGTTACTTTGGATGCTGATTGATATTGAAATGGATGATATTTGTGATTGGTTGTTATGTTGTTTAGTGATTTCAATATATCCATATTATCACCCTGTTATCATCACTATTAATATGATTGGTCACCTGTACATGGAATTTGGATATGGACCTTTGGACATCCTAATTGATATATGAATTATTGGATGCATTGTTGATTGCTTTGGCAAAAATGTGATTGTTGTGATTTTATCGTCGTTTGGTGAAATTGGAGATTTTGATAAATTGAATTTGTTAAACTCTGAAAATTTTGAAATTTAATGTTTGGAAATTTATATATCATAAAGAAGTAATTTTGTAAATTGGGTTAAATCGAATTTTTAAAAATAAATTAGGAATCCATTTATAAACTTTAAATATCTAAAATTTATAATAATATATATTTTTTGATAAAGGGGAAAAGAGCTTGTAATATTTTCTATAACTTTATTTAGTAATAAAAAGTATTTTGTAAAGAAATCTAGGACCTAAAAATTAATAAATTGATGATTTTGGTACTTTATACTGAAAATGAAATGTTGACACTTTGGAAATTTTTAAAGTAACGTAAAACCTTCTGAAACTGAAATCAGCTATTTGAGTAATGATTGAGAAAAAAAACTTGTATTTGTTTCAGCGATTTAAATAAAATCTGATTTAAACATTGAAGTTGTTTAAACTGTGAAGTTTATTAAATTGATTTGAAGTTGATAAATTATTGAAACCCAGAACTAAAGTTTTGAAACCGTGAAACTTATTTTTATGTGAAATTTCGGAGTAAAAATAATGAAGTTGTTTACAACTATATTTCACCTGATTTTGATTTGACTTACATTAGGATTTTTAGTCCTGACTCGAGTGTTTTGTCTTTTCATTACGCTTGGGTCAGACCGAGTTGTTCAGCTATTGAAGATAATTATTTTGGAGGACGAAGACGAAGATTTGGTATACCATATTTTCTAGTATTTATTTCGCTGCACTGTTTCATTTGTCTATTAATATTGTATAACTCTGATTTATGTTGTATAACTCTGATTTTTGTTGTAAATTGAATTGAGTATATATTGTTAAACAGCTTCATGAACTGTTTATGTGATTATTGTATTTTATCATTCCGCTACGAGATTCTGTTGTTGTTTTCTTCTTTACTTTTTATTTCTTAAAAATAAACTCGTTCATAATCTATCTTTAAAATGGTTTGAGTTGGACATGTGTGGTTTATTATCGACTTGAACTGTCCAAAAAGATCGGTCATTGCACTTGGTATCGGAGCTTTGGTTTAGCGTATACCTAAACCTATAAGATAAGCTTATTAAGTGTATATATGTATATGAGAGAGCTTTTTTGTTAGTGATATAAAAATATTTTGAAATTAATAAATGAAATGATTTTATTCAGGATTATATTTACAACATAAAAGAATGAATTCTATAAACTGATAAAATCATTCGTGGTTGTTTAATGATGATTGGATGTAATCTCTTTACTAGTTGATTGATCGATTGATATGGTTGTGCATATTATCATTTACTGATTAGTAGTTGTGCTCGGCTAGTTTATGAGCATTTGACTTTTGTTGTTGACTTTCGAATAGTGCATAACCAGTTGTAAGTAATTTACCTTTTCACGCATGGGAAGGGTAGAAATTGTAATCTTATGGGAATGTTGAAACAAATACCTTGTGAATTAAGTTTCACAATTTGACTATAAGGCATTCGACGACAATGTTGGGTTAAAATTGATTGTTTAGATTAAAGTTATTTATTTTAATCCAAACAGATAATTACAATTTTTGAAATGAATATTATAAAATAATGAGTCATACAAATATGATTTATGACTAAAAATAAATTCAAACTGGAAATTTGAGAGTTTGAATTCCGGGAGTTTTGAAATTGGTTTTTAAGATTCTGGAAATATATAATATCATAATTTGAAAGTATTTTCCGAATAGAAATGTTTATAAATGATTTCAAAATGATTTTAAAAGGGGATTTATAAAAGATTTAAAATAAATAAAAGTCGGGAACTCACTTCTATCGTTGAAAAATAAATTTTGGTGATGACTACAGCATCATCAGCGTTCGTTTTTGAGTTTCAAAGTAGAGGAGGCACTTTAGTAGCTTTGCTACTTGATTGTTAAATGAAACTGCTTTGATTTAAATCCTCGAAGTATGATTTGATATTCGAAAGAGAAATGTATATATTTATTTCAAACGATTTGAAATAGAACCCAATGTTCAGTTCTTGAGTTTTCTACTGAATAATATTATGACACATGTATCATATGCATTAGGATCGATTGACTATGCATCTTGTTCAGATGATTGATTGTTGTTTCCAATTTTGAATTAGAATTTGATTTTTCTGACTACTCAGAATATTCGAACACTTCCAAATTGAGAATTAATTTTCAAAGCTAAGTTTTTGGAAAGTATATAAAGTTTAGTTTTGAAAATTTTAAAATAAAGACTAATAGAAGTCGAACAAGTTTTAAAATGTTAAATATTTTGATAAGTAAATTGTATAAGTTTATTTTGAATTATACAAGTATGAAATTTAGTTTTGAGATGTTTTAAATGAAAAGAGTTAAGAAATGTTTTGAACATAGTAAATATTTATAAAAACTTATTATTGGCAAATTGATTTTTTTTAAGCAGTTCTGACTTTGTATACATATGAAAAATAGTTTTGAAAGGTTTATAATGGAATTCGTTTTAAGAAAATTTTTGAACAAGGTAAATGTTTAATAAATAAAGATTTTTAAAAATATTTGATTTGGAAAGAAATTTGATTTTATCTGAATTTGGTATATAAATATAAAACTGAAGTTTTGAAAAACTATTGATTTGAAATTTGGAAAACTTTGAATTTGAATGATATGTGATTTGAAAAAAATGATTATTGAAATCCTATATGAATTTGAAATGAACTGGTATTCGAAATTAATTGATTTCGAGAACCTTTGACTCTATGAAAAAATTTGATTTAAAAGTTTTTGACTCTTATATGAAAATGATTTGCATAGGTATGAGGTTATTTTCGAAAACTATTGATTCTGAAAGGTACTCAATTTGAAAAGCAATAATCTTCTCTACTATTAATAATGAGAATTCGATGAATAAGATTTCAATCATGTCTTTTTGAAATTCCAAAAATACCCTACACCCACCAACGGAACCTTACTGTTGGTTTGCAATCTCCACCACCTTCCCTTTCCCCCCACCCATTAATGGAATTTCACTATAAATTTACGGCGGACACCACCAACAAAATTTTATGAAGTGAAAATATTGTGACCACCAAATATACTAGATGAACGTACATGCGATTTATACTATATATATAATAGAACTTGTATAAGAATGATATGATATATTCGAGACTATTGATTTTGGAAAGTATTCGATTTGAAAATGAAATCTTATATATAATGGAATTTATATAAGTGTGATATTTGAAGTTATGATTTGGAAAGAGTACTATATTTTGTATAATATATTTTGAAGTAAAAGATATGGAGAAGTACTCTCCATAAAGAAGTATAGTATGATATGCTTCGAACCCTAATGAACTTGGGTGAATCAAGGAGTGGATTCGACCAATAACCCTAATGAACTTGGGTGAATCAGAAATGGAATCGAACCGATATAGGTTGTCCGGACTTAAACTCATGAGTTCCTCGATTTTTTTTCCAGGGTAGATGGTTCTTTAGTTTACCCAATGTGTAACAACCTGCATATTATACGATTTTATATTTAAATATTTTATTTAAATATGGCATCGTTAGTCGGATTTAAGTCCGAAATGTCACTTTTTGCAAACGGTCGAATTAGGACTCGGCACCACTTCCATTGAGTCCAAAATGGCGTTTGTGACTTTTTTGAGTATAAGCTTCGATATGTTTGGAGTAAGTTGAATTTTGCTATTTTCTAAGTGGGCGTTTGGGTTTGGGTTTCACCCAACTCATCCTATACCCTAACTCAGCCCCCTCTTCATCCATTCACTTATTTTTTCTTGCAAACACTCAAGCTCAACTGAATGGGGGAAGAGAAAGGGAAATAGAAATTCCAAGCCCTAGTTTTCATTTGCAAATCCAAATTTTAGCTCCAAACTCTTGGAAAAGCTGTGGTAAGCATCTCCTTCACCTTCTCCATCTATCTCTCTCTCCAATTTCAGAAAATTCCTAAACCCTAATTTAAGAAATACTTGTTTTGATCTTAGATTGGGGATTGTAGAGTAGAAGTGAAGAGTGGTTGATCTTTTCTTTGTGTTTGTGCTTCTCATCTTTGCTTTTGAATTAAAAAGGTGAGTTTTGAACTCACATCTACTTCTCTTGATATAATTGATGTTAGGTATGAATTCCTAACACTTATTCATATTCATTTGTTTTTTATTTGAATTGATTTGGTGAATTTTCCAAATTTTGGTATTTGAAGTCAAAATCTTTAAAGATCCTATCTTGGAGGTTTGAACATGTTTTTGGTGGTGTATCGAAGAGCCTATAGTGCTGGGTTGTCGATTGGCATAAATCCCTAGCATCCATCGCTCGTTCGATCACATTTCGGTTTGGATTTGCCCTTTTTGGGCTAGGCTGTTTTTTTGCCTAGAAGAAAATTTCAGACGTCTGAAATAAAATTTCAGACGTCTGAAACCAAATTCAGATGTCTGAAACCAAATTCAGACGTCTGGTTGAAAATTCTAGACGTCTGAAATGGTTTTGGAAATAGGAAAAAGGGGTAGAGGCAAAATTCAGACGTCTGAAACCAAATTCAGACGTCTGAAATGGCCTAGGAATTAAAAAAGAGAGGAGAAAAACACATATACTTCCAGAACCTAGGGCCAGACGTCTGGAAACACCTACCAGACATCTGGAACTGTTAATTTTACCTATTTTGGCTATTTTGAGTGAATTTCCATTTTTAATCGATTCGTGTCGATTCCAATTAGTTGTTATCGCATTTTTGACTTTGATGATTCTTTTTAGATTTAGTACACGGGTTTTTATAAAATGATCTTTTCAAATTGTATTAAAAGCTCGTTTCTCCAATTTATAATTTCTATTTAAAAAACACACAATTTTGCACTTCGAGCGAAGAGGGAGGAGAATTAAATGATTAAATAAAATGCGTTCTATGAACATGTGGGTTTATCTTTTCAGTTAATTCCTAATCTATTCGTTTGACCATTTTGACCTTTGGGTCTGGTTTACCGATGAGATGAGGTGAACTTTGTACTACTTTGAGTGTGAAATTGACTAACGGTTAGTAAACCGTTTAGTGCGAACGTGTGGTATGGGACTCACGTTAACATTTTTCGGGTTCCTTTCTGAGAGTTGTGACACATTCCACCGGACAGTGGTGTCCAGTACCGCCACTACGGTTCGTTGCCTTCGGGCGTATGTATCCTTGTTATACAGTACTGAGCTCGAGCATCTTTTGTTTCTTTGACAATTATATTTCCCTAGAATATTGTCTTTCGGGGTAGGTTCTTTGAACCACACGATATACAACGATTACCTTGTGGAAACTTGTGTTACCTTTATTGGTATTTGTCATTTGCCTTTTGGCCTGTTTTGGGATATGTATGTCCTTGGTTTATTTGAGTTGCCTATGATATGAGGCTTGTTATGATTTATCTTATGTTAGATGATTTGGTTATCTCCATTGGAGATTATTGTGGTACTTTATGATCTTGTATGTTCATTATCATTTAGTTTATCTAACTGATTTGTTTAGCTAGACTGACCCGTGTATTTTATACTCGGGTCAGACCGAGATGTTTCAGGTTAGGTACATTAGACTTAGCCTATTTTGCTTCCGCATGGACTATTCTTCTAGCTCCTTTTTGTTATAGCTTTTTGTGTAGTCCTTTTTGTCTGTAACTCTGATATGTATTCTTTTGACTCGCCTGTATATTGTGGTTTGCTTACCACTTGACATTTATCATTTTGTATACTCTGTAATGTATCTGTATATGTGTAAATGTATGTGATGACCTACTTTTCTGTGATGTGTATTACATTTGAGTTATTATATTTTATTCTGATAGATCCTATAGCCACCTATGGCTTTGTATTAACGATTTGTTGGAGATGTCGATCCACTTGAGTAAGAAGTGGCAATTGTTGGCGTATTCAATAGATAATTAAGACAAGGTAATGGATGGTCACTCCTATCCAGCTCTATTCTCTGCATTAGCAGACGGTGTTACTTAGTAATACTCTTTGCTAATGTGGGTCTCGGAGTGGGGCGTTACACAATGGATACGCTTTTAATCCTAGGATCCGTTGTTTATGGATCTTCCGGGAAGGAAGTGCAACTATTGTGTAAATCATTGAATTAGCAGCATACCACTGCAGCAGCGGGCGATGGTCCCTTGTTTACGAAATGGCTATGGTATTTTTTTGGAATCCGAAAGGTAGATGGATCTTTTGGAAGGTTTTGTGTCCATTGCGTAAACAACGGAACCAGCAGTGGGCCACTGCTAACCGATTATCATCATTTGATATTGGATAGTTGAGCGGTGCTTTCCATATCTGTTTTAAAGGTTTTCCAGGTATTTTCACTGGATGTTGAAATAGATCTACTAAGTACTTAGAGATTTTGGTCTTGTGCCTAATCAACATGTGGCTAAAATCCATAAGAACGAGGATAAATTTGTTAAGACATCGAGTTATAAAAGGTATTTTGATATAAAACTTATTACATTTTCTAAATCATTTGTTCCAAAATTGTTTGGAAATGTTTTAGAAGGGTTGTTTATATATAATTTAATGTTTTATGCTCAACTTAAATGTTTATACATATTATTTTAGCAAAATGTTTACATAGTAATTATTATTAGCAATGTTCTACGTTATCAAAGTTATATCCTAAATACTGCTTAAAGTTAACAATTATTATAATGTTTTGAAATTAATTATTATCATTTATTTAAAATATTTAAAAGTAAATTACCATGATATAATAATGTTTAGAGACTGATTATTAATGTTTATAAATAATGCTTGAAAAGTATCTCGATATTAACACAAGAAATTTGTAAGCATTGGATTTATAAATTTAAATAGCTTCTTTCTAAATATAAGTAATGATGTTGATGATTATTTTCAAATAGTTTAACATTTTATAAGGATGTCTATTTTGAATTTTTAATGAAGTTACTATATAAAGTAAGAAATTTTACATTGAATTTTTGTAGAAGTATTGATATATCAAAGTTAGTGATTTTGCAAACGGATTTCCAAATGAAATCTTTTTAAATGAGATTTATATAAATTACTGTAAATAAATTTCAATTTAGAGATATTATATAAATAGACTGTATATATAAAATTTTCTGTTTTAAAATTTTACGAAACAAATGATTTGGGAAGTTCTATTTATAGTATAATATGTTTGAAAAAAAACAAAAACAAACAAGTTGAATATTTATTTTGATAGAAAGGTACTAAATTTTATATACTCTTTATATGAAAATTTATATGAAATCTAGGAGTTCTGCACTATTTAGATTTATATAAACCTAAGCACATTGTTTTCATGATTTGGAATTATTTCAGTTTAAAAGTCTTTAAGTTGTAAATTGATTATGAAGATATGAAATTTTATACTTTGATTTGAAGTAGAAATTTAATGTAAATTGTAAGTATATTATTTATTTCAGTTTAAAAATCTTTAGGTTAATGCGTTTAATAATAAAACTATTGGATTTAAGGAATCCTATTTTAAAGTTTGTTTGAATGATTTGATATGAATTTATAATAGTATTTCAAGCTTTTGGAAAATCTTTGCATAATACTATAAGGATATTTGAATATATCTTATATTATACTAAGCAAATAAGTTGAAAATTTTCTAGTTGAATTTTAAGATATATTAAAAAATACTTCTTTCCGCTTCAAAGAGGAGTACCGAAGTTTAAAATTCTATTGTAAATTGGCATAGTTATAAAATAATTATATGAATATTATTTGCTGAATGGTTTCCATTGTTGCAAATCATTGTTATAACAGTTTTGGTTACATATGATTATTATGTCGTGTATTAGTGTTTATGCTTATGGTTTAGATTAAGAATTCATGTTATATAGTTCTATCAAACTCATGCATGCTTTCTATATATTTCTATAAGCAACTAATATTCAAATTGAGTTGAGACAGGTACATTTGAAGCCCATTCGGACGTTTATGCATATCGGCTCGCTTTTGCTTGCTTAATATGAGCGAACTCGCTCATATTAATAATAATAAGGTACATATCTCAGATTACATACCGTACTTTTATGGTTTTTCCTATGGAATGCCTCATCATTGAGATGGGATGTATATTTGTTATATATATGTATTGTAAATTTTTATGATCGAGTCGTGCAAAGGAGATGCTGTTGAAATTTTCCGTAAATTTGGGTGTTACAAAAATTTTGAAATTTTAAAATTTTATAACTTGTTTTACGAATAAGCCAATATGAGAGTGGCGTAGTGGAAGCGTGGTTAAGGTTTTGCAAAATAGATTTTACGTTTTATAAGTTGGTTATTTTGAGTAAAATATATCAAATGTTAGATTCCTTGCATAATCCCTTTCCGATGATGAAAAGTTTTGAGTGGGGGAGATTGTAACGGCCCGTATTTTTAACTATTTTAAATTATTAAATTTAATATAAATATTAAACAAAAATGGTTAGAAATAAAAATTTAATGATTTATTAATGTAATTTATTGAATATGAACTTGAATAAAATTTTGAAATAACCAATTTCAAAGATGTAGGCAATAACAAGAATTGAAATGAAATTCTATGTATTGAATGTGTTTGTAATCAATAGCTGGAATTGAATAATAAATGTTTAACTATTTAGACAAAAATAAAATAATTGTTTGATAACTAAAATTCATTTGAAATCTAATATTGGAATTCATTTGAAATTCTAATATTGGAATTCCTCGATTAGATTATTGAAATACTTTAAATAAAGAAGTGTAGCATAGTGTAATCTATGTATTTAATGTAAAAACATTTGTGTATTGAATTAGAATGAGCATTTTATTTATAAAATGTTATTTGAAATAATATATATAAGTACGTCTTATTTGACTATGATTATAATTTTTTTAAAGAGTGTAGTAGTTGTTTTATTATTTGAATTCGTTTTAAAAGAAAATTTTATAAGTTAAATAACTATATTTCAAATATAGTGATTTATTTGACAATTTAATCATTACAATTAATATTTGAAATTATTTAAATAATTGAATCCTTAATTTATAAGAATGAAAATGATTTCGAAAGCCTAATTAAATTTTATTTAAACAAGAATGTAGATTGTTAACTTTTAAAAATCGAATTTAAAACGAATAAATTATTTTGTAAAATAGCTTGTTTTAATTAACGTTTAAAAACAGTCTTTTTGAGCATTGTCTCGGATTACGACGAAGCCAGTTTCATTAGATCTATAATAGTGAGTTATTATAGGATTTCAAGTTTTGTAGCGATTGGACTTATCGTTTGGTCGTGCAAGCTTGAAATGTGTAGAATTTTTTCTCAGAACTTTAACTACTATAATTCGATTTTGAAAAGCTATCTTCTGAATATGATGGAATTAGCTCCCGATATATATTTCATTGCCTTCGGAATAGGGGTATAACATATAGAACGTCAGGTGGCATTTTTCGTTTGAAGTTCGAAATGTTCACGGATGAATATTGCCACAGAAATTTTCTATAAATAGCCGCAACCTTCTTCTATTTGCAAACTAAAGCCCTAAAATGTTCTCAGCCGCCATTAAAATATATCCTTCCAACTATCGATAATGCTCGGAGCCTCTAGAGGTCAAATTAGCCTTCGACTTCAACTAGAGAAATGTAGACGGCATCAGTACGAGCTTAATCATTAATCAACGTCCGAGTTGGTGGCAAATCGGTCGCGTTCATCTGCAGCGAATTTGGGTTTCGTGCGTTCATACGCAATTTCGCGTGCGCGATGGTGGGTGGCGGCACTAGGATGAGGCACGGCGGTGCAGGTTCTGGTTGGTGGTGACGAGATGGCTGGGCACGACGTCGATTGAAAGAAAAATAAAAAACAAAAATCACATCGGCCTGGGTTCTTCACGCATGAAGGAGGAAGAGGGAAAGGTTAATTTAAGTTTTAATTTTAATTAAGTTAATGATGTTTTTAATTATATCGAATATTATTTAATTCGTAACTTTTTCATGTGCATTCGGATTCGAACAAAATTTGCGTTGGATTTGTATCGACATCGTCTACGGCATGGAGTTGGATTGGAATTTATTTAAATCTAAAAAAAAATCAATTTCAAATAAAGGTGAGTGGTTAAACCCATTCACGAAGTACTAAATTTTCTACTGTTAGTTAAACCATTTAATGAAGGGATAAATCTATATTGATTTCTATTTGGGAATTCAATTGACTGAAATTAAATCAATTAAATGTGAACTGATTGAATTTAAATCGACATTTAAATTTGACCGTTAAATTGATAGTGTAACTTGATAGGTAAATTAGATAATAAATTTAACAGTTAAAATTTATAGTTAACGTGACATTTAATTTGATAGCTAACAATGCGACATTTAATCTGATAGTTAAATTAACATTTAACTTGATATTTAATTCGATGTTGGTAATTGAAATTGTATATCACTTTTAAACACCCGACATTGATAGTTGTTGATTGTTGTGATATGGTTGAATCGGTTGCTTTATGTTGATTGATATTGAGATGGATGATATTTGTGATTGGCTGTTATGTTGTTTAGTGATTTCGATATATCCATATTATCACCATGTTATCATCACTATTGATATGATTGATCATCTGTACATGAAATTTGGATATGGACCTTTGGACATCCTAATTGATATGTGAATTATTGGATGCAATGTTGACTGCTATGGCAAAAACGTGATTGCTGTGATTTTATCGCCGTTTGGCGAAATTAGAGATTTTGATAAATTGAATTTGTTAAACTCTAAAAAGTTTTGAAATTTAACTTTAGGAAATTTTTATATTACAAAAAAGTAATTTTGTAAATTGGGTTAAATCGAATTTTTGAAATAAATTAGGAATCCATTTATAAACTTTAAATTTCTAAATTTTATAATAATATATATATTTCAATAAAGGGGAAAAGAGCTTGTAATATTTTCTATAACTTTATATAGCAAAAGTAAGTATTTTGTAAAGAAATCAAGGACTTGAAAATTAATAAATTGATGATTTTAGTACTTTATACTGAAAATGGTATTGTTAACACTTTGGGAATTTGTAAAGTAATGTGAAACCTTCTAAAACTGAAATCAGTTATTTGAGTAATGATTAAAAAACCTGGTATTTGTTTCAATGATTTAAATAGAATCTAATTTAAACATTGAAGTTGTTTAAACTGTGAAGTTTTTTAAATTGATTTGAAGTTGATAAATTATCAAAACCCTAAACTGAAGTTTTGAAACTATGAAACTTATTTTTATGTGAAATTTCGAAGTGAAAATAATGAAGTTGTTTACAACTATATTTCACCTGATTTTGATTTGACTTACATAAGGATTTTTAGTTCTGATTTGAGTGTTTTGTCTTTTCATTACTCTCGGATCAGACCGAGTTTTTTAACTATCGAAGACAGTTATTCTGGAGGACGACGACAAAAATTTGGTATACCATATTTTCAAGTATTTATTCCGCTGCACTATTTCATTCTGTCTATTAAAATTGTATAACTCTGGTAATATTGTATAACTCTGATTTATGTTGTTAATTGAATTGAGTATATATTGTTAAACAGCTTCTTTAACTATTTATGTAATTATTGTATTTTATCGTTCCGCTGCGAGATTCTGTTGTTGTTTTCTTCTTTTCATTTTATTTCTTTAAAATAAACCCATTGATAATCTATCTTTAAAACATTTTGAGTTGCACATGTGTGGTTTATTATTGACTTGAACTATCCAAAAAGGTGGTCGTTGGAATCACTAAAAAAGTTCAACTTTTAACGCATATCAATGTCACGTCCAATACTTTTGGCATTAAACAATTTATAAAATAAGTATATAAATGAAATTGAAATCAATTAGTGACTAGGAATTTAAATCCCTCTACAAAATTCCCTGAGTTTACCGTATTTCATTTTATATGTTATCCGCTTTCCAATATGGGAATTCAACCGAACTAAATGAATAAATCATCTGAGTATACAGATAACTATTTATATCTACATGTATATCATGTAGTGTTTATTCAAAGGTGAGTTAACTCACCAAAACTCCAGTTGCCGCTTACATGTTCCTGTTAGATCTAAAATCGAACGGATTCTAATTTTAGATCAAATTTCTACTTGCTCCAAACTTGACAAAATCTACTTCAGTGCGCAGAAAACACTCCTACAAGCGCAACATAAAAACCGTGTCTTGATTGGACCTCGTGTGCAAACGTCGTAAATTTTATAAGTTTTGAGATTAATTAAATTAATTAATTAACTAATTAATCACTAATCACTCACTATACCTTCTTCCCCTTTATTAATTACTTCGGGTTGTGCATAATGATACGCCTATATCACTACCCCTTGCATTCAACTTCCAACGCCTTACCTTCCTCCTCTCTCCACAAAATCGGCCATAGTTTGCTCCATTCAAATCCTCTTCGCATTCTCCTCCCAATAGACCCAATGACTTGATGCTCGAACCACCCTAGAAAAACGTGGCTACTCCCTCCCCTCGCTTACAGTGAAATGACACAACTCCCTAAACTTGATCGGACTTGCTAAAAATTGATGGGGAGGTGCTCCTCGACACGAGCAACTCGACAGTGTTCTCCATTTTTCCTCCAGCCTCCCCAAGCTCGACCAAACCTAAACCCTAATTGTTGCTTCACCATGTCGACCTCCCCCAACCACCACTACATGCATCCAACCCTAAACAGATTTAAAGCACTTCTCGCCACGAGTACAATAGATCAAATGACGCTCGATATTGTTGAGTGTAGCTCCAAAAACAATTAAGAGGAAGAGACGGCTAAAATTCATTTACTGGAAATAAAAAGAAAGGAGGAGAAGTAACAGAGAGGAATGTGGGTTAAGGGTGAGTTATTTATATAATAATTTATATTATTATTTTAGTTTCACTTTTTAAATCATTGCGCGTTTCGAGCTTGCACGATCACACAACATGTTCGATCGCCATGAAACTTGTTGGCGCACATCGCCATATTATTCTGGAATGATAATTTCATGCTTTTCGAGACTGTTTATCGATAAAACGATTTTCGGTTTCATCATCAATATTTATTCGAACTGTTTATTTTTGTAAATAAACTTCGAAAACAAATTTCTTATCATTTATTATTATTTCCAAGAGGGTTATTAAGATTTTAAAATCAACTATTTAAATATTTAAAATTAATTAAATATTCACAACAAAAATAATAAAATTTTGGGTGGTTATATTCTTTCCCTTCAAAAGAATTTTGCCCTCGAAATTCTCAGAGGAAGAAAAATGCCTCCAAACCCTTAGGATTTTAAAATCAATTGATTAAAATGAGTTATTAAGCTTTTAAAGTCTCATAGGTTATGAAAAAATTTGGCAGCACCCCCTTTGTGCGGTTAGGTCGGGAAAAAAATCATAACATCAATGTTAGCCCATCTTTGGGACCTCCTATATGTGGGGACAACACAACAACAATATATATGTATGATATATCTTATAGAGTGTGTATGTCCCATAGAAAACACACCGGTTACACATAAACATGTACCAATTTGTAAGCAAGCAAACTCTACTCATGAAACCAAAAGCAACTAGCGAGCCTTTGCTTCCATGTACCCGAATTTTTCTTACAAAACCCAAAAGGGAGTTAAACATATGTAACAACTCATCCATCATATATCCTGAATCTAAGCCTGCTAAATCACACATAGGAATCATCTTACATAAACATACCATATCAAACCATGTAACTTGCATTTCTAATGTAAGAAGCCTATAACACATTAAAGCATGTATGATGTACACAGGTCATTCATATGCAATATCAAATCCGATCACTTGCTCGATCACACAAATTTTACTTCCGAACTAGTATAGATACTTGACTTATTTAGTGCAGACTCCGATCAGGCTCCTTGATTAGAAATTGTGATTCTCCTTACGTAGCTATATATTATGATAGGAAACCTTGGAATCATATCACGAATCAGTATCAAGTGTTTGCTGTCAAGAATCAAGTGAAAAATTCTAACTCGGTCTGGTGTAAATCACCTCGAAATCCATGCACTCGAATCCTAGATCAAGAACTGGTATGCAAATAAAATGAATTATGTACAAGTTATGTACTTTATTCCAATTGGTTTCTTAACTACACCAATTTCTTTTTAAATTAAATCACATTCGTTTTTACTTATAGTATATTTCCTGTAATACTAAAATCATTCATGAACCATTTCATAAAACCATTACTTGAGTCTATTAACATTTTATAACTCAAGTTCACGTTCATACAATACTCTTCTACATCCTATGAATATATACAAAAACATCCATTTCATTTTACTTAACCAGTACGTTCAACAATTTAAAACCTATTTTAACCTACTATCTTCCCATTCTAGAGTTACAAAACTCTAATTTTATATTTTCATAAACACTTAGCTTCAAGTTCTCAATTAATTCGGAAGTTTTCGACTAGCCAAAATCGCTGAAAATTCCATTTCTATTCAACAAATGAAAATTACCAAACAACCTATCATAATGAGATGCACAAACCGAACTACACTAATGCATAGAATACATGTCCACAAAATAACTTAACATAAAACTTAAGAACTAAACATTGGGTTTTATTTCAAATTATTTGAAATAATAATATACATACCTCTTTTTGTATATCAAATAATACTTTTGGGATTAAATCAAAATTTGTTTCACCAAAATAACTACGTAGCAAACTGATATAGTAGCATTCCCCACATAAAAACTAGAAAATGAACGTTGATGATTCGGCAGCCATCGTCGGAATTATTTTCCAACGACAGAAGTGATTTCAGTGCTTTCTATCTCCTTTAAAATCCTTTTTAAAATATTTTTATTCATAAATAATTTTAAATAATACTATTATTTTTTTCCCTAAAACCTTGAAAAACAATTTTTAGAAACACTGGATTTAAGTTCTCAAATTCTCAATTTTAACTCCTTTTTATTCATAAACTATACTTTATAAACCATACTTATATAAAGTCATTGCCTTATATAAATTCATTTCACCAATGTAAATCTTTATTTAGATTATAATAAAAAACTTTATTAAAAGATGACTTTTAACTTAACCTTTTCACCTAACACCTTATAGTTAAACTGTGAAACTTAATTCCAAGGTGTTTGTATTTAATTTGACCAAAAGAATAAATGCTTATAAACTAGCTGAGCATAAGTAATCAATCAACAAGCAATAGTCTATGCTCTTAAACTGGCCAAGCATGGCTAATCAAACAATAATTGATAATAATTGAATATTATCATTTCTTAACAAATAAACACACCATAAATAACTATATCAATTTTTGAAAATTATTCTTTTATAAGCACATACATACATCAATCAAAGTAAACTAATCTATCATAAGCACGGACAGTTATAACAGCCTATCCTCACAAACGATGATAAATACAAAGTAAGAAATACAGTTAAAAATAAAATACATGAATAGGTCTCGGAGGCATCCAGCTTGTCTTCTGAAGCTCCCAATGTCCAGCTAAATCTGGAAATATACTTAGGGCCGACCCAAGCAATATAAGAAAATAACGCTCGGATCAGTCTAGTAAACTAGTGTAAGAAACATAAATCATATGGATTTTTAATGTTATAAAACCTTTCAAAAACAAAGGTATCTCGTAAGACCATGCCGCACATAAACATGGATGGGTTTTCTCCCTTACAATAATCAAATCGTTTTTATTAGAAAATCCAACACTATTATAATAATGTCTAAGGTTTAAAATAAATATATATATAAACATAGTCAGAATGGTTACCCGTAATTACATTCAACAGCATATTTAGTATATCACTAAATTCATAAGGCCTGTATTGGAGAATGAATTTCATACAACAACAAGGCACCAGGGTACCACCTACCAAGTACATCTCTAGATAAAATGTACCAAGGGCCACAAATGGACCCTCCGCAAACACAGAGCTAGCCTGCCCCTTAAACATGACATAGCCAGATTACATCATCCCTAGGGCACCAAGGCTATAAACAATGCACCGGGCCCCACCCTTTTCCATGTGCGTGCATACCAAAATCCATAAATATCAATCTAGATCTGAGGAATGATGCTGCTAATGCTAGTGAACCACATAGCTCTGCTGCATCGCCTAATGTTAGTCATTACTGGGTTGTGAGGATTGTGAGGCCACGATCACCTTTTCCTCTTAGTAAAACCTCTTGGCATGCTAACACTGCCCTCAAGGCACAATGCAATGCCAATATTCATCCATATAAGTTGTTCAGGATATGAACAAACCAAAGGCACTACTTCTACTACATCCTTTTTGGAATCACCCTCAAGATTTGTAGCAAGTATCTCTTGCACTCCAAAGAACTCCGTCTTTGATTCCATCATTTTTAAGATGTCCCTAATTCAAATGCTTATACCGATCCGAAGTGGTTTTCAAATAACTCATGCTTATCTGATCTCAGTCTTTTCGAACTAACAGTCGATAGTTTTTAAAACTGACCAAGATTTGATAGTCGGTTATTAATTATCAAATAAATAAACAATCCAATCAGTGATTTAACTTCACATGGGAACCCAACAAAATTAAGCATATAAGCAACCACTAAGCCTCTTTAATTAATCCTTTCATTAATTAAACCACTTTGCAAATATTGTATGAAAATAGCTTTTTCAAAAGATATATTCACAAACCCTTTCTACTCTTTTCAATACCTGTAAAATATTCATATACTTATCTCGTCGGTATAAGTATATTCACAAATCACCATACATTTCAATACTTAGAAAGTGTATTCATATACTTATCTTAACAGTATCAGTATATTCACAAAATCTTAAGGAATATTTTATTTCCAAAAACACCCTTAATTGGGTTAAATAATTATCATTTAAAAACATTGTTAACTATAAATCCAAACTCATTTTCTGATGTAAGTAAATGGATCATATAGAAATTAGATCAAATATATTTACTACTATTTCCAAACTTCAAACTTGCTCTATCCCTTGCTTAAAAATGTACTTGGACAAGTTAGAAAACTATCCTTGCCTTGACATACATTCTTGATTCTCACAGATAGAGATGAGTTTTCGTAACTTGGAATTTGGTGTTAAGTATGAAAAGAATCCTTTCCATACCACCGTAAGTTATAAATATTATTATGGAAATAAAATCTGATTCTTTTATCAAACTCCTTTTTATGAATTCCTATTTATATACAAATCTCCTTTTATAAATTTCATTTCAATTTATAAAAATCCTTGTTTATAAATTTCTTTTAAATTTATAAATCTCCTTTTATATTTATAAAACTTCTTTTATAAATCTCCTTTATATTTGAAAAACTCTTGAATTTAAATCTCATAACTTTTCATAAAACGTCTATACATCACTATAAATTCACGAATGTGATTTATTATTCTAATTTATCAAAATGACAACATTTCCCTTTTATGAAATCTCATTTATAAATCTATTCTTTTATATAAAAATACCATTTATAAATCTGTCTTTCTATAAACATTTTATATAAACCGTTTCATAAATATTTATCCCAAAATATTTATATCTTCTTTTAAAATGGAATACTTTATTACAAAAGACAAATTCCCCTTTTTTTAAAATAAACATCCTTATTATATTAACTTTCCCGTGAAATAAATACTTCCCAAAATACATTTTAATATATTTCCAAAAAGGGTTAGAGTAAAATAATGAGGTCCAAAAACCATTTCTAAATAAAATTCCATATAAAATTCCAAAAATCACATTTAAAATCATTCTTCGAATTAAAACCATTTCAAATCAAAGGAGCAAATAATAGTGTTTTCAAAATACTATAATGAGGCCAATAGCTACCGTAGCACTTAACCAACAGCACTGCTACAATTTTCATTAAAAATGCTCAACTTTTAACACATATCAATGCCACATCCAATACTTTTGGCATTTAACAATTTATATAACAATTATATAAATGAAATTAAAATCAACGGTGACTAGGAATTTAGATCCCTCTACAGAATTCCTTGAGTTCCTTGTATTTCATTTTATATGTTATCTGCTTTCCAAAATGGGAATTCAACCGAACCTAACAAATAAATCGTCCAAGCATACAAATATCTATTTATATCTACACATATATCATACAGTGTTCATTCAAGGGTGAGTTTACTCCAGCTGACGCTTACGTGTTCCTGTTCGATCTAAAATCGAATGGCGTCCAATTTTAGCTTAAATTACTACTTGCTTCAAACATGAATGAAATTAACTCCAATTCATAGATAACGCTCCTACGAGTACATCTCCATTCAAGGGTTGTGGTCGATTTAACCAAAAGTCTATGTACATCACCTTGAATGGCGACTCAAAAAAAGATGAGTGTGTGTGCACGCGCACGTGCGCGCATGTAATGCACAAATTTATAACTGAACTTGGGTGATTCTATATATTGAGAGTTACAACATTATTATGCAACAACAATATCGTGATATAGATCGTGAAAGGATCTAGAGGTTACTAGAAGTTGAGAAACATACTTTTAAAAGTTCCACATGATAAATGCAGTTTACCTATGTTGAAGAAATTTTATTGACACGTTAGATAATTAAAACAATATAGCTTATTCATTCGCTAAGGGAATAGCTCGATTGTTCTGGGAAAACCGATCGAAATGATGGAATCAAGGTTTCATAATTGACTCTAAGTGAAAGTGAGAGATTGAGAGTTAGGGGTATGCCCTAGGGGAAAATTTGTAATTTTGTACATATATCTACGTCTATAACCAAATTTGGTTTATAATGAAGGTGTTTATTTTCTGTTATATACTTGTTATATTACGATATATTGATTAGATAATTAATCTAAGTGTATTAAGTAGAAAATCCTAAATGATATGTTATGTGATAATAATTACAATAAATAGTAATAATGAGAAAATTATCACATTATAAAATAACATATTATTTTTAATATTCTGGTTAAGATATTTCGATAGAAAACATCAATACATCCATTGATACCAGGGTATGTAATGCTCTCCAAATGTTGGACAGTATATCCAGTTAGTTAATAACAATCAAGTCAAATAAGAAATCTCATAGTAATGATGCTACATAGTTCTCTTGACTTAAGAATACTTTTGAGCTTCAATGTAGATACTCGAATTTCCTTTATTATAATTAAATTATGGCATGGAAACCACCAAGCAACTACAGTTAGGTCTAAGTTGAAGCAGAAACACCATTCAATAGAGAATTCATCTCCTCAATTGTACAAGGTAGGTATCATGGTCAAATGTAATCTACTAAAAGTCAAAAAAATTGGCCAGAGTAGTATGGTTTATAATAATTGTGAACCAAATATTTTGTTTATGGACTAACCGAGTTAAATGTGGACGATATTGGAATTTTGACCACAACCAAATTCCATTAATCATAAAGTCATGTGGTGTTGGCAAAGGAAATTGGTGTAATTAATCGTTACCAAAAGGTATAGCTTAAATTGTAAAACTGAACTTACCCATAAATATGTATATGAGATAAATTCGGCCAAACTATCACTTCACTATCTAAGGTGATAAATGAACATTAGTATTCAAATATTTTGATATTAAACGCTAATTGAACTTACACCTATGATTCGAACAACCGCATTAGTCAATTCTTTGAAATACAGCATGATTTAATTGATTTGTAAATTGTTGTAAATTAACTGAATTAATTAACATTTATAAAATATTATTCATTTTATTTATTTGATGTACTAGGTGCTATTGGTAACTTTTAATGTCCAATAGTAATTGATTATATGCATATAAATCTTGTATATCCATATACCGACATATGATATCGTACGCATTAAAATACGAATTAAATGCTAAACTGTCTTTGTGGCTTGATTAGCCTATAGAAGCCTACATCATGGTTGGCTCTATGTTGAGAGGGATAAAGGTGGTTTGAACTTTGTATCTAGATCTAGAACTAGTAAAAGGAGAAAGAGTAAAAGGAGGAAAATTTGTCACCTCCTCTTTCTCTGTTTAAACAGAGCCTATACCCTCATTGTTTCCTCTTGAATCATCCTTTCTCTTCATGGTCGTGATAAGTACCATCTCCTTCCCATTATTTAAAATTCCAAATCTTATATCACATCAAATTGAAGTAATTCCAATGGTTCACTTGATTGTTGCAAATCCGGTGAATGGTTCAAGTTGAATCTAAGAGATCCCACCAACCGACATGCATTCAAAGGCAGCCTCTTTAAGGTATAATTCTTTTTATTTTTTAATCATATATGTTATATGCTAATTAGATTATACTACCATTTTGTATGTACATCAACTGCCTCACTTAATTTTATATCCCTAAATCACACCAAAGTATTCATGTTAATTATTTTTTATACTTAGATCCTTCTTAAAAAACCTATTTTTCGGAAAGTGATATATACACACACACACACACACACACATATATATATATATATAATCTTAAATATTAAAATTGATTTTTAATAATGTAAAATTCTTTTTAGTAATTTTAAATCATATATATATGTATTATTTATTAATAGTTGTTTAATAAACTAAATATAAATAAATAATGTTTTGGCTTTAATTTTTTAGTTTTTCCGAATCTATTTAGTAGATTATTATTATATTATATTTAATGATTTTGAACAATGTTTATGTAATATATAAACAAATATAATTATTTAATTTAAAATAAATAATAATAAATATTTTTAGGTTTTGTTTAATAAAAAATCATGGTTGAAAAGGAATTATATATATATATATATATATTATTTTGATGTTTATTTTATTAAAAAATACATATAATAATTCTTTTATAATTTTAAATAATTTATGTACTAAAAAAATATAAGGGGTTTTTAGGCTCAGGGAATAGAGAAAAATTTAGTTTTAGGGATAAGAAGTTTGCTTTTTAGGTTGAAAGACAATTTTTAGCGTAAATCACAGAATGATGGTTGCAACTATCATTTTCTGATTACATTGTAAAGTTTCCTTCAAACTAAAAAGCAAACTTGTTGTCTCTGAAACTAAAATTTTTTGCAACTTCTTCCATGTGCCTATTTTCCTGAAAATATAATATGTATATATATTATTTTTGGCAGCAAAATAATTTTAAAATATAATTATATTTATTTTTTTAATTAAAAGATATTTTAGATGATATGATATATCTTGACTTAAATCTTAAAATTATTTTACCAAGTAAAAACTATATATTTTAGATTATAAATTTGAATTTTAAATTTTATTGACTTGGTCAAAATCTAATCAAATATACTAAAAGTTTATTTTATTTAATATATAAATAAATTTCAAAATTTGTATAATTGTTTAACACATTTTGAAAAATGTTTTGAGATAACCAATGCGCATACGAATGGCGAATGTATAAAATCTCAACACCTATATACATATACATTAACTACCTATACATCATTATTTTGTAGTTTCCCATTATACACACGGGTGTGTATAATGATATACTCATAATTAATATAAAAATTAACATATTAATTAATTAAATCAAGAATTGAATAAAATTGGATTTTATTTGAATTAACTATATTGCATCTGGTATAACCCATTAGAATTCATAAACCCACTATGATCCAAATAAAGAAAATATTTGAAATCTACCACTTTCACCCACTATAGATCAACCTAGTTCCAACAATTTTATAAACTGATTAAATCACTAGGCTTTTCTGAGAATTCGCAAATATCGCTGTGAGACTCAAAGGTGTGAATTCAATTAGCAATCAATATTGAAATATTAATTTTCACACATCACTTAGCTAGTGGTGTGACAGTTTGGCCAAATTCAATGCTAATAGGTCTTTTCGGTAAAATCTAGTTTCACATTTTATTATGCCATACTTTTTTAACGATAATTTACACATGTTCACTTCATGAAAAACATATCACTTTAGGATATATGGAATTTGGTATTGTTTGAAATTTCAATATTAACTACATTCAACTCAATTTTTCCAAAGCAATGTCCTTAGCCCAATAATAACATTTATTATTAACCGTACTACTTTGACCAAAGATTTTGACTTTGAGTTGACTATAGCAAACCATGATACTAACCTTATATAGTCGAGGAGACGGATTCTCTATTGAATAGTGTTTCTTTCCCAATGCTTCAACTCAGGTCCTACTATTATCACTCGATGGATCATCATGCCATCATTTAACTAAACCAAAGTGGAGTATTCACATTTGTAACAACTCGAATTCCAGTGGTCTGGATTTTTCGCAAAAATGCTAAAACCCGAGACCACTAAAACTCGAGTTGGTATCTAGTATCCTAAAAATAGGTAAAGACAAATATATCAAAGCTCAATAATTTATCTCACAGCGGGATTGACTAAAATATAATAGTAAGTAAATACTCACCCAAATAATAACACTTTCTAAGCAAGTGTCATAAAGCTGAGAAGTCTTTGCCATCTACCTAACCTGTAGGATGTTATGAGGAGGGGGTCTAAACAAAAGTTCTAGTGAATGAATAAATTATATACTTCTAGGCTTGATTCTACATATATCGTTTTATTTTCATTTACTCTTATATTAGGTTCATTAGGTTACAATACTCTCGCCTCTATTCGTGAACCGTGCCCATCTACTCCATAGTAGATTAAAACCTAATAACTAATATATACATATATGTAACTATATGCCCAATGACCATATTGGTCCTAGGTACCACCCATGGCACCTTTCGTATCCTCCTCGAAAAGGTCTCCATCGTCTTGCTTCGAGAGCGTTCCATAACTACATCTGTAAAGGACTGCTTCGTAAGGCCTACAATATACATGCTCCATCGTCTTGCTTTGTAGCTATATCTGTAAAAGATTGCTTCGTAAGGCCTACAATACAGATACTCCATCGTCTTGCTCCGTGAGCATTCCGTAGCTACATCTGTAAAGGACTGCTTTGTAAGGCCTACAATACAGATGCTCCACTACTTACTATGAAAACGTAAATCGCATCCGCACTAGTCTATGCTAGTGCTCGAACATCCATAATGTACCACCCAGTGCGTATATTGAGGACTATGTAATCGTTCTGTCTACTATCTAAATTCCGACAACAAGGTCTACCTTGTACGAAATTCAATCGGGGATTTTCTCTATCTGTAAAGAACTGCTTCGTTAGGCCTACAATATAGATATTCTAGTTGGTCTGTCTCTTTTTCATCATGGCTATAGCCCCACGCAGCAACCCCTCAACTAACCGAAAGACTCCTAAAGAGTCAAGTGGTTGTCCCCTACTACAAACAATCTAACATCCAAATGGTTGTGCCCCTCATCCAATATCTCGATAGTTGGCATGTTGGTTTAACTCTAGTCTTTCCCGAAATCGCTCTTGGTCTTGATGCTGGCTGATATCTGCATGCTTCTATCCTTAAACTTACTTGCAAGTATTGGACATACGAATACCCTACTCTGAACACCAAGCCCTTTTGACTGTCTATAAAGGTCTACTTCGTTAGGCCTACAATGCAAATGCAGTCAAGGCATACTCTCTTGACGGAACACCTACAAAACTGCCTCCAGGGGTGCAGCTTTGTTGGGCCTAACCAGAGGGCCATCCTAGAGTATCATCACGTCCCGTTGAAGTCTCATACTTCCTTGAAGCCCAAAAATACTAAGTTGGATGTGCTTCTCCATTTCTGAAATCCATGATGAAGTGATTCGTTGGACGCTTCATCCTTTGGGCTGCTCCAAACGCATCCCAATTCTTTTATTAGACCCTAAGTCTAATCTTTTAACTTGCTTTTAGTTTACTTTCTTATTCTATTGCTACTTATTTACCCTAATTAGCATATTCTTGCCTTCGTCTCACCTCTATCTATTGTGAGACTTCCATTTATTTAATAAGGAATGCTGTTGGTATGAGCCACATTCATTATCTTGCTTATTTAACTTAATATAAATCTTAAGTTCATTAAAATAAGCCTCTTTTATCATTCATGCTTTATTTGCGTATTGACTTAATATAAATTATTTAAATAAGCTTCTACCATTATTACTGCTCATTAATTTATTCAAAGTCTCAAAATATGCTTTTCCGTTCTTATTACTTAATTATAACTTATGTTATAATTCTACCTGTAATTGTCATTTTCTCTTCTTTTATAGTCCGTACATAATTCCAACATTTCTTTTCTGTTCTAATCTGCCTTCTTTTATTATCATATAGAATATTCTTTTATTCTCTTATATTATATAATTCATATCATAATAACTATCTTCTTAAATAGTCTGCATAGTGAATGTAGACCTAGGTTCATTATCGTTTACAACTTCAAGTTCTTATCTAATAATTTACTTGATTTGTGTCATACTTTGCTTTATTATCTTCTATTCTAGAAAGTAATTCTATTTTATTTGGTTGGTTATGAAAACTATATTTAAAAATCCATTTCCATATTTTAACATTATATAATACTATAAACAATAATCCGTAACTGCTAGATAGTTCTTTTACTATTTGGGAATAGTGTAAAATATAGTGGTTTCTCTATTTTACACTAATTCTCTTTTTCTTTCTTTTATTCTAGCAATTACATTCATTGTTGTCTTTTAAATATTAAATTATATAAATGTATCCTATTTTCTAAACCAACCAATTAGCCTTTTAGTTGCTCCCAAATCCAGTTATTAGATTAATTTACTTTTCTCATTTTAACGTAATTTATTACAGTAATTCCATTCCTCAAACTTTTATTATTTTACAGCTTATATCCTTTATTTCAGTATTCTTAATTATTTAATCCATATTTATGTTTAATCTATTCTAATCCATACACGAAGAAAGAGGAGAAAATAGAAGAAGAATGTCGCTTGCATAGAAATCCAAAATGTAGAAACATATGTAAATAAATACGAATACTGTAAATAAACTGTAAATTCCTTATAGTTCAGCATAACTTAATTGATAGGATTAATTATTGAATAAAATTATCTAAATGGGAATTTAACGATAATATATCTTAAACTTAAAAGATATATAAATAAATCCACTCACATTGCTAGCTTTCCAAATCTCCCTGTTTTTATTTCAAACCTGTCCTTAACATCTATCTTCACCTCCCTTTTAATCCCTATTTAGAATTACAAACGATATATTTATAGATCTATAATATTTGAAAGAGAAAAGGAAGAGATTTGGATTAGAAATAGCAAATAAAACTCAGATCTAGGGTTCTACCTTTGACATAGCCTTCTGATTTGAACCAATTCCTAATTCCCTAATTAATTCTATTCTCTTTCTATTTAGATATAAATTCGTGTGAATTAGATCTAAAATTTTATTATTAAGAAAGTGTAGAAGAGATAGAAAAATGGCAGAGCTTCTGTAGGCGAGAGAAAAATAATGAGAATAAAAATGAGACCCTGCACCTATATTTATAGTGGTTCAAATCAGTACTAACCATTAGATATAAAAACCTAAAATCCAAAGCGTACACTCAGTCTATGGACATTAAATTAATATGTTTTCTTCTGCGTTTGTTTTTATTTCAAATGATTCTCCAACAATCTTTTCATTAATCACTTTTCCCTTCTTTCTCATAATCTATGGAAACATATATTTTTAAATGTGATGTTTCTTTTAAATAAGATTCCCCTATTAATCACCCAATTAATAGATTTCATATATACCTAGAATTAATTTACTATCCAATTAATCCCTGCCTACACTGTGATTTCTTACCAAATTAATATGCCAGTCAACACCATATTAATTCATCACATATATGCATATTAATTTATTTTATTCCCATAATTATTGCATGCATATATTCTACAATTGAATTTTGAATCACAATCTTAATTATATATATTACCATAAGTCTCCATGTTTATTAATTGACAATTGATTACTTGCATAAATTACTCTTCCTCCATTTTATTCTCTTGCACTAACATATATGTTTCTAATCATATCAATTAGTTGCTACAATATATGTTCTCTTTCTTGTCAGTTCCTGTCAATTAATCACCTCTACTAATTAATTGAATATTAATTTCCCTTTTAAACAAACACCATCAATTAATCTTCCCTATTAATTGATTTTATATAATCTCTCTCTAATTTATTTGTTACACAAATATATATGTTTTCCAAATAATATTAATTAGTTGCCCCATTTACAAACATTTCTTTGTTTTAAAATTTCAAACGTATATAACTTAATTAAATTATTTGCATATATAATTGTAATTTGACGCGGGGTGTTACAACATTGAAGTTCAATAATATTCTCATGTCGAGGGAACTAAGTAAAACTGCCTAAGATTTCTTGTTTGACCTAGTTGTTATTAACCAACAGGAAACTCTCGAACGAATCATTCGATGGTTATCCAATAACTACAAGTACATAATCTTTTTTTGCTCCCAGCAGCCATGAGTAATAGACTTCCCACGTTTGGAGTGAGTTATGCACTATAGTCTCTACGGATGTATCAATATCCTTTCTAGAAACATCTCAACTAGAAATTTGAAAATAGAATGTTATTTCATTTTGTGATTAATTACTCACGATTGCAACTATTTGCAAGTACAATCACATAATATTTTATTTAAAGATTTTCTTATTATATATTTTAAATTAATTACTTAATTAATAATACCATAATATAACAAACTACATAACAGAAAACAAACACCATTATTGTAACGACCCGCGGTTTTTATGTTTCGGATAGGAATATTTAATCTATTTAAATATTCAAAATTGATTCACATATAATAACATTTATGTTTCAAATAACTGTCCGATTTTTTTGTGGCATGTTTTCAAATTAACTTATAGGATTTTTACATAATTTTTAATTTGGAAAATAGTTAGATTTTCATTTAAAGCATTTTGCGGCAAACGTTGGTATTTTTGAAATTTATAGTGTTAGCACCAAAATTGGTCACTAACCTCATTGAGAAAGATTGTGTAGAGAGATAAATGAGGAAAGTAAATTTAAACAGAGAGCAATATGCTAAATTAAATGCAAAGACGAGAACACCAGATTTATAGTGGTTCGACGTAACTGTCTACGTCCACTTTGAGGTTAATCTTTATTACTTTACTTGATAATCGATTACAGATACAATCCGTACACCAATTACTTGAATTCAATTGCTAAGTAAAAAGGATGAGCCTTGAAAGCGGCAGAGTTTACCCAGTGTTCTCCAAAAAAAGGTCCCTTTCACTGTGCCCCTACCCCTCTATTTATAGACGAAGATTGGTTGGACTTCCCTCATGGGCCTAGGAGTGAGATGCCTCGGCCCGTAGTAAACGACTCATGTATGCCGAGCCATAATTGCTGAACGGCAATTGCCGAACCACAAATCCAGGCCGAACGACAAATGTCGAACGAGGTCTCCAAACCAAATGAGGCAGTGTGTTAAGTGAGACGTGTAGGCTGAACGAGGCTCAATGCCGATCGAGGGGAGATGACGAGCGAGGCAGGAATGCTGAATGCCGGTCGAGGCTGAATGTCGGTCGAGGCTGAATGCTGAATGCCGGTCGAGGCTGGAATGTCGAACGATGGCTTTGCATGCCGAATGGGAACTCTATGCCGAGCCTTTCGTTACCGGGTCAAATAACCGGTTAACACTTGCCCCCCAAAGTACGTCTTGTTGCATACATGACGTGCTTTGAATCGAAACAAGTTAGAGTTTCTAGAAAGAAATCCATCATATTTTCTGAATAGTCTTCAATTTTACCCTCCTAAAGTGTCGTATCCTTCTTTGGTCGTTCCAACGTTTGGTCGATTTCCAATAGTATAAATTCAGGATTGTAGTTCATCAGTGGCCATCTGTGTCTGGTATTTTAGGGCTAGTAAACTTCGGCTATCTAATCCAGTATTTTCTTAATAACCCTATGTGAAAATCCAAATTATGTTGATTTCAAGAAGTCGAATTTTATGACTATAAACATGCACACTCAGGTACATGTTCTTGCCATTGGCTCCTGGATGCGTTTTATATTTTCGTGAGTTATCACCAATTCCTTCTAGTTTAATTGCAATTCAATTGCAATTCCTTGCTTAGATATTTTTTTTGTAATATCGGTTGTCATCAGCTACTCGATGAGAGGGGACTTCAAGTTCTACATAGATGATGGCCTTGGGGCCATAAGTAAGGGCGAATGGAGTATGGCCAGTCGCGAACTCATGGGTAGTTCTACAAGCCCATAATGCTGTTAAGAGTTCATACACCCATTTACCTCTAGCCTTTTCCAAACCTCTCTTCAGAATAGACTTTATGATGATTTTGTTCATAGCTTCAACCAATTATAATGGATCATGGAAGGTCATAAGAACAGATGACATTAAGGATAATGAAGTTGATCATTTTCTTCATCTTGGTCGTGGTTAAAAGTTCTTCATCTGCCCATTTGGTAAAGTAATCAACCACTATGATGGTGTATTCCACGCCACCTCACTACAAGAAAAATCACTTACAACTGCATTATAGGTCAGCGTTTAAGCTGTAAATGCCGTTAAAAGTTATTTCAACAGAAATATATCTATTGGAAACGCTGACAAATCATTAGCGTTAAAGCTGAAGAGAGAATAAGTAACAGAACTCTTTTAGGCCGCCTCTTTATACCACTACGCATCTTCCCCAAAATAATTTATCTCCAAAAAACATTACCTTTTATTCATCCTCTGAATTTCTTCAAATCTTAGGCAGTTCTCTCATTCATACTCATCCCAGGTAATTTCTTCCTACGTCGTTCGAAATCATCCTTTTGGCGGCTAAAGAGCGACGACAACCCCCTAAATCAATTCGTAAAAATTGAAGAACCCTAATCAAACTCGTTGGCTTCGAGCTTGAGAACACATCTACCACCGTCATAACCATCAATCGCCATGCCACCACTTTCTCTAGTTATCTAATTTTCTCAATAGTAAGCAGACTCGATTATGCATTAACTAAGGTAATTTTCTTTTATTTTCTTTTAGTTAAAGCTGAATATCCATTTAAAAGTATAGTCATTTGTGTAGTGAGAAATTTGCTTGGTAATTGTGGTCTTGACAATAAGAACGAGATTACGTTGAAGACAAGCTCATTGTATACAAAATTGTATGATATTGCAGTCGGTGGTGGTCAGTAGTCGGTCTACGCTGTTAGTGCTAATATACAGATTTACATATTGCCATATATAAACACAAAACACAACATGATTGCTATATTATATTATAACTAGTGATAAAATATTGTTAACGTAATGCTTAAAAATTAAGTTACAAATTAATGAATATATTTACATGATTCATTTCTTTTCAGCACAATCAGATTTATCAATTTATGGTTTATAAATGTTTTATGGGATGATATTTGAATCTTGGGTGATGGAGTAGGAATTTCATGATAATATCATAATACATAGGTGTTTTTATATCTGAATATATACTCAGCAAAAACCTAAACGCTGACCCATTCATGTATGCACGAAAGACCTAAAATTTTGTGAAATTATCAAGAAGGATTAAGCAGTTCAGTATAGTTCAATAATTACTTCTTTTTGATAGGTTGGTTGTATCCTGAGAGCAAACATTTCGGAGATTTTTTGATGATTTTAGAAGCTTTTACGCATGATAAAGCAGACCAGAAAGTACACTAAGCTCTGAAAAAGAATTCATTTCCTTACCTTATTTTGGAGTGCATTCCTAACACAATATCTTCTTCTTACTAAGTTCTGACTAGGTTTATATATTTTATATTCATATAACACGGTCACTATGTTTCTAATATTTAAAATTTTAAAATAAGTTACAATCAACTAACTCGATAATGCTTAATATATCTCAATTGCACGTGCGTGCACACATCACACACACACACTTGTGTATAGGAAGATAGTATAACATATTATTAATATTGTGTACAAGATATTGATAACATATGAATATATGGTGTGTTACAAGCACAACTCTCCCTAGCTTCCACCATCATTTCCTTTTTAGTAGATTTGTTAATGTGCTAAGTAGTTTTATTGAATTTCGAGTTTGAAAAATCCAAAAAATTGCTTACAGTGCATTGAGCTATACTTTAATATGTCTTTAACTTAAATATGCAATACATTGTATTGGTTTATGGAGTTTATTTAATTAATGAAACATATGCATTTATAAGGACTTATTGCATGTTATTAGCAGATTATTGGTTCTGAAAAAAATAGCAATGTACATGAGATGTGCATTAAGTCTACAAAGACAATTATCATCTTTTGAAGAAGGGCGTCTCATGACTTCCAGTGTAAGTGATTCCTACTCCCGGTTTAGTTTTTTTCTTCTAATTTTTATATATTAGATGTACTAAAATTACAATATCAATGTTATTGATGATGCTAGACGGAGTTTCTAAATAGATGCTTAACCAAATTTGTTAGAACATTATGGCACCATAAATATTCTTATATTGGTAGTTAAAGAAGAAATGCGAAGATTAAATGGTTTTTGTTAGAAATAATCGGTATGTACTTTAGTCCCCTCCCCCCTCGAACACTAGAACATGTAAATTCATCATGTGATCAACACTGTTGTGATTTAATTAAATTTGTAAGAATATATGAAACAAAAATCAGTTCCTTAAATTAATTTATGATAATAATAAGGATTGTGAATAAACAAAAAAATCTCTCTAGATTATTGAATTTAGTGACTGTTTTTCAAAATTCAAGCTATTAAAGAGGGATAATTGCAATGTGTTGCAGTTAAGACATTAACAGTTTTCTGATTGTTGATTGTCATGGCGATAACTATGTTAATGATTTGCAACAATTAATTTACTTGCACTTGACTTGAAAGTAAATTATTTTGGGTACAGTTAAGATAAAAATATTTATTTCTTGCATAGCTTTAATATAGTTTGTACATGATCTTATAGCTTGTTAACTTTGTAGAGTGATACATTTAGTCAAGTTATCAATGAATGCACTGAGCACAACTCGCAACTCCTGCCCATAATCCGGTATTTATTAATTTCCAGTGGATTAGATATCCTGAGTTTTGAAGATTAAAAAGGGGTTGTCATCTTAAGCTTGTGTCTTTGCATTCATCAAGTCCACTTTTTGCACAATGCACATAACTGGTAGAAAAAAATGCTTGTGTAGTCAACCTATATTATTTCTTTTGACAATGTTGCCTATGCATTCACTAGGAAAATATCAGAGATGGACTAGACATCAAAAAAAATAGATACAAGGATCATTTTTTGTTATCATATATCACCTTTACAAAAAAAAAGTTGCCCCATCCATGCATAAAAGAACATCATATAACCTGTAAAGCCATCCATAACTTGATTATAAGACGGTGAACTTGATTTTACTAATTTTTCAGTTTTTATTTCACTATCTGAACTAACTCAAGTTGTCCATAGCATATGCCACTACAACAAATCTTACTTTTAGTTGCATTTATCAACAGTTTTTTGATGTAAGTATAGCCTAACTTTTTTGTACTCTGCTTTGTGTATCGATAATGACTGCCGTTGGAACACCAATGCTAGATAAATTTGGTCCTTCCCTCTTTTTGATCATGGGACTTGAATTTTGATCTCCTAAGGCATATAAAATTTGGTCCTTCCCTCTTTTCATAATTGGTCTTTCAACAGCAGGCCCCTTAAAAGTCTCGCTTCAAACTCAAAATCAACAAGGAAAATTTCATGCATTGTATTGGCAGTACAAAGTTTTATAACTTTCTATCTAATATGAGTTTTTAGTTGGTTTTATTTGTATTATTACATGAGAGTTGTGTAGAATGTTTGCAAGATTTTTAGTTGGTTTCTTCCAACTATATTGAATGAACCATAGATTACTACTCTTAGAGCATCACAAACATTTAGTATGATAAATATTGTCAGCTCTTAGAATTTTTATTGCTCTTATAATTTATCAAAACAATAAATATGAAATGATTTTCTTTATGCAACTCCTTTTCCATCGTACCTTTAAATGGAAAAAAAGTGACTAAACAGTAAACTGATAATGTATGATGCATCTATTGTAACTTAGTACAATTTGTTATGTATACTAGTATTAGTAATGAATATTTTTACATTTGCTAGGCATGGCTACAAAATCAGTTTGGAGTTCTTCGTGATGGGAAAAAATCGAATCTTGGTTCCATCTCAACTTGTAAGTTCAAATTGGAGTAACCAGTGGCCTTTCTTTATGATAGTATACTGGCGCTCTGATTGCCTTTTCTAATAGTATAAAACAAATAATACAAAATAATTGATCAGTGGTTAATACAGTAAATCAATCCAAAGTGATGTTTGGTGTACTATTAAAATCTCTTCTATTTGTTTCCATAAAAATACATACATCTTAAAATTTTCATTTTAGGATATGTTTCAAATTATACGCTATCTGCTACGTAAGAAAGTTCTAATGTCATAGTCTGACTTGACTTCATAATATTTATATGTACTTCCAAAATTAATAATAGTTAATATATCACAACGGTCAATTATAAGCCACTTCATCCTAGCATTTATATATACTAAATAATTTTGTTCTTCTGCTTTCAACTATTTCGAATACAAATTTTATAGTTGCTTTTTTGGCTATTGCAAGGTAAATAAGCATTATATGTATCTGAAGTATGTAAGTACTTCGTATGGAATAAAGAAACTTATAGTATTCTTAGTATTCTTATATGTAAATATTTCATGTGCAATTAAAGCAAGAAACCTATTATTTATGCCATTTTCATATCTATATACATATTTCCTGAAGTATATAAAAATTCTCACCTGCACTCTAATCTATTCTATTATATTAAAAGAAAATTAAATTTGTGACTGTTTGTATCCTTTTCTCTCATTCAATCTAAGATCATATACTTATTTCTTCTTTATTTGAATAAACATTTGCATTTATCCCCTCTATCTATTCTTTTTCCATTTTTATCCTCTATTAAAATTGTATATGGATTAATTTGATGAATGACATACCTCTTGCTCAAAAACACTTAAAAACTGAGCACATTTTGTAGCTTGTTCTCCTGGATACGTCCTAACGATTTCATATACAAATGGTAATCTTGTGCAACCATTTTTACCGCTCTCTGGACCAAACATTTGGTGTATATCTGAGCGTTCTCTCAGTTAAAAAGTGAGCTATGCTCAGTTGAAAACTGAGCAAGAATGCTAAGTTGAAAATTGAGCATCTGCTTAGTTGAAAACTGAGCATGTGATCTGTTGAAAACTGAGCATGTGATCTGTTGAAAACTGAGCCCATGCTCAGTTGAAAACTGAGTGTTTGACTGAGCTATGCTCAGTTGAAAAATGAGCGAGTTTGCTCAGTTGAAAACTGAGCATATGATCAGTTGAAAACTTGTCAAGTTTGCTCAGTTAAAAACTAAGCATGTTGCTTTGAAATTATTTAAAACTCGTAAGCACACAAGACCATTTAATTATCTTACATGTTTAATGTTTTAAAACTTGCACATTTTATGATTTTTTTCAGAGGAAAAAATTTGTGGATGAGCACAACTCTTTGACAGAGCAAATCTCCAAACTAAATGAGTTACTGCCAAGTAAAAAGCTAATGTTCAAGGTATCTTCTTCCCTTCAATTCTATGTTTTTATCGATCAGTTCATTTTATATAATGGTATTATTCATGAAATATTTGGAATTATCTTGACAGACTTACAAAATATTCAAGAAATGAATGGTTAACAATGACCATCTTGGTCATGCGTAGATTAGAGTGGCATAATCTATTCTTAACTTAAATAGGCTTCTTTTGAACTGTTAAGACCATGACATGTAATCCATTTGAGTTTTAAATTGCTAGTGAGGACGCATAGCACTGTTGTTTCTCTTACCAGCTTCCTGGCTAACATATTAAGAGTAGACTAAGGATGGTAATGAATATTGCAAGCTTATATAAACAGAGAGTACAAAAAGAAGATAACTATACTCAAAATAGAGAAGTTCTCACTGCACCTTAGTAGCAATAGCCTTAGTAACAGTATACTCAGCTTTCTAGTAAAACACGATTAGTCAACTTCCATATAAACTAAAAAAAGAAAAAGAAAATCCTACATTTACTATATATATATATAGAAGCCAAGAGAGGAGTTGCCCCCACTCAGCTTTGTAAAAATAAATATATAGAAAAAGTTGCAAAAATAATTGATTGATGTAGTGATTTTAGACCCTAAAAAGAGAAAAAGAAGAATGTTACAACTCAATTGTAATATATGGACATTATAATAAGCGTCTTGCGAGCTGTGGCATTCAAGTTTTACCAATTTTACTTCTCTAGCAAAATTGTTCAATCATAACAAAAAGTAAAGAATATCTGAGTTTCACATTAAAAAATATATCTTTGAATCTAAATCATGAACAAAAACACTAATAAGTGATTTTCTAAAAATTCTAAAAATGAATTGTTCCACTTTCTATAAGAGTAGAAAAATATGTTAATCTTAATTTCCTCTAAGATTATAACAATACTAGAAAAATAACCTGTTATGTAAATTGGATTTAATTTTTTGATACTAATTACTTTCATTTCTATGAGATATTGCAAGAATTCAGTTTAACTCGCAAGGTTACATTCAACTTGAAGTAAATACTAATCTTGTACAAATTTTAAAACACTCTAGAGAAATTCACCCAAGAGATCAAACAACCATTGATTTGTTCAATGTCTTAGACTTGAGACTAAAGTATACGTAATTAATATATATATATATATATATATATATATATATACACACACACATATACATACACATACATACACACACATGGAAACCCTTAAATCCTTTGCAACCGTTAGATATGAAGCAGCAAGGTTCTCAAAAATAGAATTTAAATTATAAATCGTAATGTTCAAACATCAAAATTGATATGGGATTGAAATTGTAAATCATAAATTCAAAAATTCATATTATAAGGTTTGTACATAATTTGAAATCGATCTTGATGTTTGACTTGAGAATGTAGATACACTACTCTGTCCTAATTAACTATCAAGCCTGTGACATCTGTACTGCTTTTCAATGCAATTCATAACTTCGATCTCGAACATATTGATGCCGACACTGCGTTGCAACTTGCTAGGGATTTCATCTATCTGTTTCTATCCAACACTTTTTTAGGAGCTTTTGTAAGTTTTGAATGTTCATATTTTCCCTTTCCTTGTGGATCTCATAATATTTAACTATGATTTTGAAATATCATATGCGGACTGGATTGCTCAGTGCATACATCATCAAAAGGTTATATTTTTCCAGGTTTGTTTGATCAATTTCTTTAATGAAGGAAAATGGAGACTTGCTAGTCATAAACTAATACCCATGAATTTAGTGTTATTTGATGTTTGGTATTTTATGTTCCAGGCACTCTACTGATCGTGAAGTTGCACTCATGATGCTTATGGAAAACCTATCATACATGCTGGCTGAAGGGTTTTCTTTCTTTTTTCCAATAACGTTAATATTTTAATTTTACAATATTCCGATGATATTAGATGCAAACTTGCTTTCTAGATATTGTGCATTTGTCTAATTTTGTATGCAGTTGGTTTATAAATTTTATCTCTCTTTACGGGTTTATGTAAACTTTGTTCATGGATATTGTGTTCAACTTATTTTATGGAAGTGATTAATAGTTATGCTTTTATTTTACAATTTTTAGTTTGATTTGTTTATGTTATGTACATTAACTGATTAAAATATAATTAAATGTAGTTTATATTAACGATATGTGTGAATATTGCAATGGCACAACATTGCTGTCAATTCTTTGGAAAAAAATGCATATTCCTACGACAGCGTTTATACATTGCTGTCAATTCATTGGAAAAAAATGCATATCCCTACGACAACGTTTATACATTGCTGTCAATTCATTGGGAAAAAAATGCATATCCCTACGACAGCGTTTATACCTTGCAGTAGAAAACTATTAACAGCGTTTATACCTTGCAGTAGAAAAATTATTAACAGCGTTTAAAAAACGCTGTAGAAAGTGGGTTTTTGACAGCGTTTATATTTTGCAGTTAAAAATTTAGGGTCAACGACCGCATGTCGTTATACAGCGTTTTTAAAAACGCTGTGAAAACTTTTAACAGCGTTTTTCAAACGTTGTGAAAAGTCTTTTTTGTTGTAGTGCCTTTAGGATCGGAATAAAGATGATGATGTCAATGTCCCCAAGTGGCAAACGGCTACGGACTAGCCATTTGAGTAATTTCTATCGGCGGGGTTCCCAGATTTTTTGCAAACATCTTGCACTCATCGCATTGTCTAGCATGATCAACCGCATCTTGATTGATAGTTGGCCAGTAATACCCGTAGCGGAGTATTTTCTTTGTTTGGGTTTGCCCCCTGATGTACTCGCCCCATTCTTCTTCATATACTTTGCTCAAGACTCATTTGATATCATTATGGGTGATATACTAAAGCATGGGAATGGATAAACTTATTTCTACACATGACTTCTTCTTGGATGATTTGGCATGAAGCTTTGAGGTGGATCTGTCGTTTTCCATTCCTCCATTCGGTAAGAATTTCTCATTGTAGATAGTCTTTGATAGGAGTCAACCATGACCCCATTTTTGGCTCTGTCTCTAAGATCTAGCCGATCTCTATCCGTCAATGCTTGGAATATTAAGTATTTCAATCGAAACAAGGTATGTCCGTTGCGCGTCCCTAAAACTGGTCAACATGGCCAGTGACTTGAATCTTTTCATTTCGATCGTTGAGGATGTGTGTAATGATGTAATACGTGAAGTCGGCTAGTAGCTCTTGGACCTGGTCGAGATAAGGAGAAAGAAAATGCCCCCTAGCAAGATCAACTTCCTTACTTTGCATACTACTAATCAGGAATCACAAAAGATATATAAAATTTCCACTCCAAGTCCTCTAGCAAGTTTGAGGCTGGTGGTCGAGGCTTCATACTAAGCATTGTTGTTTGTTACAGGGAAATCGAGTTTCAGGATGTAGCAGATCGATCGTTCCTCAAGAGTCATTAACATGACTTCTGGGCTATAACACTGATCACTGGATGCTCCATCCGCGTACATTTTTCATCTTTTGGTTGGCTCTCTACTACTCGTCGAGTAGTCATCTGATGCAGTGAATTCGGGTATGAGGTCTGCTAATTTTCGTCCTTGGATAGCCCTTCGAAGGAAATAAGTGATATCGAATTGGCTCAGTTCGAAATTCAATTTATGTAGTCTTTCAGACATCTCAGGTTATTGTATGCCCTGTCGTAATGGCTGGTAGGCATAGACGTTGATGGGGCGAGCCTAAAAGTAAGAGTGGAGCTTTCATGATGAAATCAATAGACATTGCGCTAGCTTTTGTAGCTTCGGGTCGGTATCCAATGCATGGCTCGTGATAGTCGGTGAAATCACACATGCATGTCAGAATGGGTCCAAGGGAATATATCATCATTTATTCAGAAAAATCCAACTAACTCTTTTATCATCCTTACACTGAGCTATGATCCGGTATTCAGCACCCGGAAAGGATCGCCATGGCTGGCTGTAATGTCGACTGTCAGCTTAGTGGGTGCAATCCCGGATTCTTTGAGTTTAGATGTAACTATTTTGCATAACATTCAATGTGAAATATGATTGGGATGGTCAATGTTGATGGTTACTCTGGTCGAATCCTAGAGTCTTGTCATGAGTTGTTAAGTCTAATAATGAAGGGCTCTGAATGCTCTAATTAATTATCTGCAAATGGCCAAAGATCGGGCTTAAAAGCACGTTGAAGGAAATGTCGAGTAGGGGTCAGCCTCGAGTAGCATGCAATTGCATAGCTGGATCTTGCTATGAGTTTGAATTTGCTTGTACATTCGAGTAACACATTTTCTATTCAATGCATTCATGATCCTTCACTCACCCTTCGGGTGGGAGTGATAGTCAGTTGCCCATGAGCTTTGGCATTGATTTAATGATTCTATCTCTAGGCATTCTTTTGGTCGTAGCCTTGAGTAACTGTAAGCACTATATATAAGTTTCAATATTGAGGTATAGTTGCTAGTCTATGGATGATCACGCTTCTGCTCCCAGTCTCGGGTTGACAAGTGTGCTGCGTGGACGGTTGAGTCTCGCCCTAGCTATGTTTATATTCCCACCTAAACTCCAAAAACATAGAGTTGATCGGTGAATAGTCGGTTCACATTCATCCTACTTCTCACTCGTGCCCCCAAGCCTGGGGTATATACCGATAAGTAGGAAGGCCAGCCATGCCCACTTCAGCTTTACTCTCTTTCCCGTTGAATCATGGGATCAGGTCAGTTGATGGGAGGCTGAGTCTCGCCTATCCTGAATTGTATTGTGTTTTTCATTCCAAGGAGAATACTTCAATGCCTCGTCAGTTTATAGGCGTAAGTTGGGTACTGGACGGTTAGCTACGTCCACTTTGGTTTATGTTCTGTAATCAGACCTCGAGGTAAAGTTGGCCCAAGAGCAGTCGAGTCACGCTCATCTAGTTTCTTACTCCTAATAGATCGAAGGAGTATGCTGGAGAATTAATGACTAAGTCTTCATGGTTTACTCTCCTTTCCACACTCTTGTGGTTATAGTTTTTCAAGGGACATTCGGGTCACATTCGTATGTGCTTGGTGCGGATCGATATTGACCCTCGATCTGAGGTATGATATAGTCGGTCATTCGTAGCTTCGGATTCCGTTCTGATTGGCTTTGTATTGAAGTTTCCTTGCAGTTGTTGCCTTAAGTTGTAAAGAACGCCAGACTAGAGCTACAATGAGCTGTCGTATTCAGCTTTTAGTGATTTGTACTCTTGCTTCATACATTTATTTGGCCAGGCCACAAGTTGGATGGTCAAACTCCATCCCTAGCGAGTTTATACTCCTCCCGTCGATTTTAGGCCGAAGTTTGCAGAATAGAGAACGGTCGGAATCCACTCATCTATTTATCAAAGTTTATACGCCACTCTGCATTCTAGTGACTTAGAGTTATTCTTCCCCCGTCGGCTCGTGCCCAATTTGTGTTCATGCTTCAGTCCATGCTCCGGGGATGTAGAGATTTGTCGAATGGTTTATGCTCTAGTCCACAGTTTAGGACGTAGAGATTTTTGTCAAGTCATTTATACTCTAGTTCGCGCTCCGGGGACTCAGAGTACTCTAGTCCGCTTCAGGAACTTAGAGATTTTTCTCAAGCCATTTATACTCTAGTCCGCTTCAGGGAATTAGATATTTTTTTGAAGTCATTTATACTCTAGTCAGCGCTCTGGGGACTCAGAGTACTCTAGCCCGCTTCAGGGACTTGGAGATTTTTCTGAAGTCGTTTATACTCTTGTCCGCGCTCTGGGGACTCAGAGTACTCTAGTCCCCTTCAGGGACGTAGAGATTTTTCTTAATTCGTTTATACTCTAGTCCGCGCTCTGGGGACTCAGAGTACTCTAGTCCGCTGCAAGGACATAGAGATTTTTCTGAAGTCATTTATACACTAGTCCGCGCTCTGGGGACTCAGAGTACTCTAGTCCGTTTCAGGGACTTAGAGATTTTCCTCAAGTCGTTTATACTCTAGTCCGTGCTTTGGGGACTCAGAGTACTCTAGTCCGCTTCAAGGACATAGAGATATTTTTGAAGTCGTTTATACTCTAGTCCGCGCTCTGGGGACTCAGAGTACTCTAGTTTGCTTCAGGGACTAAGAGATTTTTCTCAAATTGTTTATACTCTAATCTGCACTCTGGGGACTTAGAGTACTCTAGTCCACACTCTGGGGACTTAGAGATTTTTAGTCGTTTAGACTCTAGTCCGCGCTCTGGGGACTCAGGGTACTCTAGTCCGCACTCTGGGGACTTAGAGAGTTTTAGTCGTTTAGACTCTAGTCCGTGCTCTGGGGACTCAGAGTACTCTAGTCCGCACTCTGGGGACTTAGAGATTTTTATGTCATTTAGACTCTAGTCCGCGCTCTGGGGACTCAGAGTACTCTAGTCCGGACTCTGGGGACTTAGAGATTTTTAGTCGTTTAGACTCTAGTCCACGCTCTGGGGACTCAGAGTGCTCTAGTCTGCACTCTGGGGACTCAGAGTGCTCTAGTCTGCACTCTGGGGACTTAGAGATTTTTAGTCATTTAGACTCTAGTCCGCGCTCTGGGGACTCAGAGTACTCTAGTCCGCACTCTGGGGACTTAGAGATTTTTTTGTCGTTTAGACTCTAGTCCGCGCTCTGGGGACTAAGAGTACTCTAGTCCGCAGTCTGGAGATTTTTAGTCGTACCCAAAAATATTTTTTTTATTTTTTTTGAAAATAGGGGTCGTATAAGAGACCGGTGTAACTTAAGTTTGGATCGGCTAAGAACGGCTCGGCCTGGATGCCGCTCGGCATAGGGATGCCGCTCGGCCTGGATGACGCTCGGCATAGGGATGCCGCTTGGCCTGGATGCCGCTTGGCATAGGCTTTTTCTGGAGCGGTCGGCATACGCCTTTTCTGGAGCGGTCGGCATACGACTTTTCTGGGGCGATCGGCTGAATTGCCTTCCGAGGAGGGTCGGCCTTCATTCAACTTGAGTGCAAACTTCAACGTCCAATCCCCAGATCTTGCATAGACTTGGTTTCTCTAACTACGGCTATCGGCTTCCTTTAGATTTCTTTTAAATCTGAATAGAATAGGAAGTTTTCTATTAAACAACTGGATCTATCTCACGAATATGGAAATCCACTAGTAGACGATGAGATCCAATCAAGCTGAGAATTCAATTCTCAGTGAAAGCACCAAAGTGTTAGCACCAAAATTAGTCACTAACCTCATTGAGAAAGATTGTGTAGAGAGATAAATGAGGAAAGTAAATTTAAACAGAGAGCAATATGCTAAATTAAATGTAAAGACGAGAACACCAGATTTATAGTGGTTCGGCGTAACTGCCTACGTCCACTTTGAGGTTAATCTTTATTGCTTTACTTAATAATCGATTGCAGATACAATCCGTACACCAATTACTTGAATGCAATTGCTAAGTAAAAAGGATGAGTCTTGAAAGCGGCAGAGTCTACCCAGTGTTCTCCAAAAAAGGTCCATTTCACTTTGCCTCTGCCCCTCTATTTATAGACGAAGATGGGTTGGACTTCCCTCATGGGCCTAGGAGTGAGATGCCTCGGCCCGTAGTAAACGACTCATGTATGCCGAGCCATAATTGCCGAACGGCAATTGCCGAACCATAAATCCGGGCCAAACGACAAATGCCGAACGAGGCAGTGTGTTAAGTGAGACGTGTAGGCTGAACGAGGCTCAATGTCGATCGAGGGGAGATGCCGAGCGAGGCAGGAATGCTGAATGCCGGTCGAGGCTGAATGTTGAATGCCGGTCAAGGCTGGAATGCCAAACGATGGCTTTGCATGCCGAATGGGAACTCTATGCCGAGCCTTTCGTTACCGGGTCAAATAACCGGTTAACATATAGAATAAACTAACAAGTGTATTTTATTGTTGTTTTATGATCGTGTCACATTTTTGTGCATGGTCATATTTTTAATTATATCATTCGTGGCTTGAACGCGAACGTGATATTATGCAGCAGAGTATGCGCAAAACTTTATTTTCAAAACAAAATTTAAACAAGCCTTCGTCCTTGCATATGCACACAATTTTTTCTCATATCTTTCCCTTGTCCTTGCACATGACTTTAGTTTACTTGCTTTGAAGTAACTTAGCTATATATTTTTTTTGTGTGTGTGTATGAACAGACACAACAGCAGGGGGAGGCACGCAAAGAGGAAAACACTAGCCGGCAACAACACAACGCATTATTTCTTCTTTATTTTTTTCTTTGTCATGAAAAACCTTCACTTTTCCCTCTTTAAAAATCAATAGCTCACAAAACAATCGAAAATTAGCCAAAACGACTACAATGTTGTAGTGTTAGGCCCTAGTATTTTATAAAAAGAGTTGCTAGCCGTTTCGTTGAGTGTGGTGGTGGAAATTGTCTGATAACCTAACTGTGTCTAAAATGATGGATTTTCAACAAGCATGGAATGGAGAATGGAGGACCTGGTTGCATTCATATCGACAAACCATGATTTTTAGTGGTGTTCGTAGGGTGTCAAGTGACCCGAGTTGGTCATGGTTGGTAGTTGAACGTTTTATATTAATTTTGAGTTTTCCAGTGATGTAGGTGGTTAGGGGATCAACAGAGGGTGCTGGGAGGAAGCTCCAGTCAAGGCAGAGGCAGTGGTGGTGGTCGGAGAAGGTCTGATGATCGGAGGAGCTCGATCGAGCTCGTTTTAGGGTATTGGGGCCGTTTGTCTTTAGGCTTGAAAATGGAGTTGCCGGCGGCGGTTGGAGGTGTCGAGTTGGCCGAGGTGTTGGTTGGGGGTGTGGTAAGCTTTGGCGGTTGCAGTGGCTAAGGTAACATTGGCAGTCGTTGATCAAAGCGTCAGCGATGGGTTTTTGAACGAGGGGAGTTTGGTTGATTTGATGAATGCAGTGTACAAGCGCGTGAATTTGATTTGGGATAGAGAAGCTGCTGTTGCAAGCAGGTTTGGGCCTTGGGCTTTATTTAGTTGAGTGAGAGTTAATTAATTTAGTTGTTTAATTATATAAACTAAATATGTTAATTTTAAAAAGTCATATCTCATTCATTTTAAATCTTATTAACCCACGGATTTTCGTATTAGACTCGTATCAATGAGTACAATATTATGTTATAAATAGTTGATAGCTTTAACAAAGTATAAATTAATGATAAAATAATAATGGAAAAATATAAATGCGTTGATTAAAATACATAACGTAGTTAAATAATTATACTTCATTTATTCAGCATAATAAAACATCGTTCTATTATAACTAAATTGATTATATTATTTTGGAAGTCTATTGAGCAGTTGCTATTTTAAATTTAATAGATTATTATGGACATCTGCTTAGCATAATAAATCTCTATTCTGCTATTATATTAATTTGGACATTTATTTATATGCCAGTTAATTTCGATTGATGTGTTAGTGTCCGTTCACAATTGCTGATAATAATGTGTTCATCATTATTTATTGATTGTTAAATTATGCTCGATCAGTTTACGAGCAATTACCCATATTATTTGGCATGGATTGGGTATAATACAATTGTAAGCTAACACTTTATGATTAAATTCATAATTTGACTATAATGTGTTTAGCGATAATATTGGTTTATTAAATTATTATAATTAGTTATAATAACTAAATATTAAGTATTTGACTTAAAATTAATGAAGTTGTTTAAAAGGTGATTTTTCATAAAAGAAATTGTTTACAAAATATTTGTAAATATTCCAATTATGGAATCTGAGTTAATTTACATAAAGTGTTGTTGAAATTTTTAAGGGAGTTATAAATTTGATTAATTATCTTTGGGGATAATTGATATTGTTTTAAATTTGTAAAAAGAGTTATAAATTTGATTAATTATCTTTCAGGATAATTAATGTTGTTTTAAATTTATAAAATGGTATCTATAAATAATTAGTGTTGTTTAAAATATATAAAGAGTTATAAACTGATTTAGAAATAGCTTCTGAAGTATTACTTTATTTTCATGACTAAATAAAAAGAATAGCATTTATCTTAAACTTTTTGCAGCACTTTGTAACAACATTTATAAACACTTGCTTTAAAAAGAGCTAAAATTATTTCTAAGTGAATAACTTTCCCATACCACTCTTATTAAACATTTATACCTTATTTAAGTATAATTTAAAGTTAATTTTGATATGAAAATCATTAGTGAATGTTGGTTAATTTAATAAGGACGCTTGTTGTAGCACTTGCTTTAGTAGCTCTTATTTTTAATCTCCTTACAAATAATGTTCAAACCAAAGATTATCTTTTCAAATAAATTTGTAAAGGTTGTAATTTGAAAAGGGCAGTTAAATTATTTCAAAAAGGTTTAATAAGGGTTAAATAACTTTATTAATTGAAATACTCTTAATAAAATTTGAGTATATATTCGATACCTATTGGTTAAAAGGAAATCACACCTTTTGACCTTAACATTTAATTAAAAGGAACTTACACCGCCATTTAATATAGGTTGACATTTAGTAACATTTTGGTTAAAAGGAAATAACACCCTTTCTAGCTATCTCATTTGATTAAGAGGGAACTTCGCCCCTCTTGGTTTCTCTTTGGGTTAAAACGGTATCACACCCCTATTTAACCATATCTCTTCGTCTTCTTGTTTCGTCGATCTACGATGATTTAGTGCTCATCTTGAGCATTGTTATCCTTTGTCGGAAATGACTAAAACAAAAGAGTAAGTGGACATCAAGCTACGTTAGGTTGCTCCCATTAGGGTATCTTCACATCTACTCTAAATTGGATTTAGTTGTATGCGCGTAGAGATGTGAAATACTCGAATACTTTGTAAGATTGGCGGGGTCTAGCTGGTACGTTTCCAAGAGAGTCATAGAGTATATGACACTCTCAAGTATATTTTCTAAAGGTATACTTTTGGTAAAGGGGGGCACACCCTCCTAGTCATTGTTGGAAATTCATTCTCTTTGATATGATTTAACCCTTTCGGTTGATTCATTTTTCATTAATCGAGAAGCGTCTTAGGCTCTCCTTAATGTTACTTTTCCCATGTATATTCATAACCTTTGTTCTATAGGTTATGGGCTATTTTGTTGATATCTTTGTATACCTTTACCTGCATTTTCATATTATATTATGTATATTTTGCTTGTTTATTTATTTATATTTGTTCCTATCACCTATTTCCTATATGTAATGTTGTTTATTTATCGCATATTTGTTGGATGTATCATAAACTCCCTTGGAGTTTATTAACACTATTGTTTGGCTTGAAGAACTACGTTTGGATTAGATCCTGTTCCAAATTAGGTGCACCTAATTTGGGCAGGTACGTAGGCAGTTGCTACACTAGTGACCCAATCCAATAAGTAGATTAATTTTTCCTTATCTTGTATTAACATTTCCATGTTCAGCATATGTTCTTTATCATGTGTTAATGTATCTTTCCTGCCTAATATTTTATTCTGCATAACATGTTTATTGAGTTTGTAGGAATTTATGTTGTTATCTCTCTCACTAGAGTTGCGCAGTGGAAGATCTTTATTTGAAATTGGTATGTATTAAAGTACACCCAATAGAATAAATAATTACTTTGATTGTATTATTGAAATTGTATCCTATACATTTAGTAGTGTTGTATATTTATCAGATGATGATGTGTATAAAAATTGGTAGCTATCATTTGTTTGTTTTTAACGAACGGGTTTTTAGCCATTTTTTATTGGTTCGAAAATCCGGGTCATCACATTTATTATTAACATGATCAATTATAGAGTTATATATATATAAGGAGTTACATAATTATCCATAGGGAATGCCTCTAACTCTTTCAAAGGCATAATATTCGAAAAGTTCAAGGAAGATAAAGCATGGAAGTAAGAAAGGTAAAGCTAGTGCCTCTAATGACAAGGGTGAATGTCACCATTGTCATAAAAAAGGGCATTGAAAATGAAATTTCTCGGACTATCTGAACATGATAAAAGAGAAGAAGGAAAAAATTTCCTTGGCTTCTAAATATATGTTTATGATTCAAAATTGTTTTGAAATAAATGAAAATTCTTAGACTTTAGATACTGGATTTGGAACTCATATTTATAATTCATTACAAGGACTTAGTAGTAGTTGGCCTGTAGCAAAAGTTGAAATGAGACTTCAAATTGAAGATGGATCTATTGTAGATGCAATTGCAGTTGGATAATAACATTTACATTTTCCGAATGGATTTATTATTGTTTTGAATAATTGCTATTATGTAAAGAAATTTATTTGTGGTACTATATCTATTTCTAGATTGGATGAAACTAGATATGGTTTTCATTGTAAATAATGTTATGAACATTATGTTTGTAGGAAAGAATATCTACAATAGTAATTTGGATAATGGCATTTATGCATTTAACTTGAATAATTAATGTGTTCCCAATAATCCTTTTGTTATTGATGTTAAAGATAGTTACTTTTGGCGCTATATGTTAGGTCATATTAGTGACAAAAGATTGCAAAAACCGAAAACCGAAGGTTTTCTTCCATCATTTGATTATGAATTATTTAAGACATGTGAGTCGTGTCTCAAAGGTAAACCTCTTCACTGGGAGAAGCGAAAGAGTTAATGAAATCTTTGGTCCTGTACATACAAATGTATATGGCCCAATGCCCATAGCGACTAAGGATAATTCCACATATTTCATACTTTTACTGATAATTTCTCAAGACTAGGATATGTATATCTTATGAAGAATAAATCTGATGTTTTTGAGAAATTTAAAGAGAATAAGAACAAAGAGAAAACCATGAACCATAAAATAAAAATACTTTGATTCGATAGAGGAGTTGGGTAAGTTGGACAAGAAGTTCAATAATACTGAAAAGAATGAGATTATCTCTAAGGTTACTCCACTTATACTCCGCAACATAATGTTATTTTGAGGAAAAGGATTCATATCTTATTAGATATGGCTTAATCCATGATAAGTGGGGTTGATTTATCTCTTTCCTACTGAGGATATGCATTAGAATCTGCAGTGCATATGCTAAATTTGATGCCTACTAAATCTGTTCCCGAGACACCATATTAGTTGTGCTATGGGAAGAAATCGCACTTCAAGTATTTTAAGGTATGGTATTATCCAGCCTACATTAAGAAATTTAGCTCTAATGAACATGAGGCAAGAATTGTACTGCATAATCTATAGGATATCCCGAAGATTCTATGCAATATATTATCTATAACAGAGCGGAACAAAAAGTTATTATTTCTTGACATGTTGTCTTTTTAGAAAAGGTATTTATGTCAAAAAAAATTAACGAAAAAGTTGTAAACTTAGATGAGTCCGAGAAACTAATACCGAGACTAAACTGGTAGAAGATTCAAATTCACCAACACACGAAAATGCACAACCTGTTAAAAGGTCTAGTAAGGAATCTCTTGCTCTAGAGAGATACTATGGTTTCTCCTGAATGGAGAGAAAGAGGACTGTGTCATAAAAGAGGGCACTCAATTGACATTTGACAAGCTATGCAGAATAAGAACTCTGCACTATGGCTTGAAGCTATGAAATCTGAGACGGATTCCATGCATATGATCAAAGTAAAAGGGGTAAAACCCATTGGCTACAAATGGATCCTTAAGAAGAAACTATACGCAGATGGAAAGGTAAAGACCATTAAAGCAATGCTAGTTGTGAATGATTTTCATCAAATTTAAGGTGGTGATTATGACGAAACTTTTTTCCTGTAGCCATACTTAACTCTATTCGAATATTACTTGCTATTGCAGAATTCTATGACTAAGAAATATGAAAAATGGACATGAAAACGACATTTCTAAATAGTTATTTAGAAGAGATGATTTACATGTCGCGGTCTAAGAGTTTCAAGGTCAGTGGGAGCAAGGGAAAGTGTTCTAAGTTGTTTAGATCAATATATGGTCTTAAACAATTATGAGGAGGTGTAATAACTATTTTGATAAAGTAGTTAAATAGTTTGGTTTTTATCACAACATAAAGGAATCGTGTGTATATCGGAAGGAACTAGGAAGTGCTATTGTGTTTACTGTCCTTTATGTCGACAATTTATTCTTGATTGTTTATGATGTTTCATTGTTGTAATTGGTGAAAGCTTCTTTACCCAAAAAATTCTTCATGAAGGATTTGGGAGTAACGACCTATATACCTAATATAAGGATCTATAGAGATAGATCCAAGAGGTTTCTATGATTATCCCAATTCTTATACATAGATACCATGCTAGAAAGGATTGGGATGTTCCGAAGCACTCTGGAATCACTCTTTTTAAGAAGAACGCTATACATACCAATGAGGAAAAAGTGTGTATGAATAGGATACTGTATGCATCTACAATCAGATCCATTATGTACGTTGTGCTATGCACAAGATCGGATGTGGCTTATACATTAGGATGCGTAAGCCGATGTGAGTCAAACTTTTGAGAAAAACATTGGACAGCTATGAAATTTTTTCTTAAGTTTTATGAAATACTAAAGACTTATTCACAATATACAGGAATGAAGAACACCTTATGAAGGGGTATACAAATTCGAACTTTCAGAGTATTATCAATTAGACATCGGGTTATGTATTCACATTAAATAGTGGAGCGATAAACTAGAAAATTTCCAAGTAAGACATTATAGCTGATTCAATAATAGAGGTGAGAACATCACTCTAAACGAAGCTACCAAAGAAGCTCTCTAGATGTGTAAATTTATGACTGAGGTAGGGGTGATTACAAATGTCGAGAATCTCATAATATTGTTTTGTGATAACAATGCTGCCATGCAGATCGCAAAAGAACCTAAAGCTTATAAGAAATCAAAACATATACCTTGGAAATTCCACTTAATAAGAGAGTTTGTCAGCAATGGAGAAGTGACGATCATAAGAGTAGATAGTAAAGACAATATAGCAGACCATTTAGGAAGGGACTAACTCATTCAGTTCCGAGTAAACTAATTAATTGAGATTACGAATCCATAATTGGTCTAAAGTGCAAGTGAGAGACCGAGAGAGTGATGCATATATGTCACAGGGGCAATTATGTAATTTATTGTAAATTACCTAACTCTGTAATTATTTTTGATCGTAATAAAGGTATTTGATTTCTGTTGTATACTTTATTATAATGTGATATAATTTATTAAGTAATTAATTTAAAGTATATTAATAAGAAAATCCATAAATAAAATGTTATGTAATTGTAGTTGTAAATAGTTACAACCATGAGTAATTAATCATATTAGATAATAACATATTATATTAAATATCTGGATCAAGATGTTTCAAAAATGGATAATGATACATCCGTTGAGACCAGAGTATGTAACGCACTCCAAATGTTGGGCAATGTATTACTCATGATTTGTTTGGGGCACCAAACCGTTAATATATTCATAGTTATTGGATAACCATGGAATGATTCATCCGAGAGTATCCTGTGGGTTAATAACAACTAGGTCAAATAAGAAATCTTAGTATGATGATTTTATACAATTCTCTCGACTTGAGAATACTATTGAACTTTATTGTGGATATCCACTTTGATTATAGTTAAATTATGGCATGACAACCGTCGAGTGACTATAGTTGAGTCTTAGTTGAAACATTGAAAGTGAAATACTATTCAATAGAGGATTTGTCTCCTTAGTTGCACGAAGTTAGTATCACTGTCAACTTTAGTCAACTCAAAGTCAAAATCTCTGGCTAGAGTAGAATGACTAATAGTATATGTTATTATTGAACTAAGAATTTTATTTGATTAATCAATTAAATGCATATAAAATTGGAATTTTGACTAATACCAGATTCATATATCCTAAGTGATATAGTATTGACAAAGAAAGTATGTAAATTATCGTTACTAAAAGGTGCCTTTTAAGAAAATGTAAAACTGGATTTTATCAATAAAGATCTATAAGCAATGAATTCAACCAATCTATCACACTAATAGCTGAGATGATATGTGAGCATTTTAATTTTAATTTTTCAATATTAATCGCAAACCAAGTTCATACCGATGAATTGCATGAGCGAATCCATTCAGTCTTTGATATACTACCCGGTTTACTTAGATTATAACGGTATTAAATTAATAAAATAAATTAATAGTTAGAGAAATATTAATTATGAGTATATTTAGTATTTAGGGTGCATTTACTAAGTAGGTAGCTCTTAGAAATGTTCTAAGTTCTTTTAGTAATTATTTATGTGTATATGTTATTGTGATTTGTGCATGCATTAATATACAATATCTATTTGTACTTAGTTAGTTAAATATCAAATAAATAATTGCAAAATGATGTGGATTGCCACATCATCAGGTAAGGCTGACCATGCATGGGAGGAAAGCATGTTTTGAATCAGCAAAGTGTGGATGAGAGATAAGTAGTAGATAATTGTTCAAATATCTCCTTATTTAACTCTATAAATATACCACACTTCATTCAATTTTTGTTCCTCTTTTCACAACCCTAAGCACCCACTACAACAAAACAACCATTTTACAACAATTCCTTTACAACTTGCACAAACGGACAGTTGTAATAGGTGTTTTATAACAACTGTTTATTTTTAGCAGTTGTAAAAAATGCACTTTCAACAATTTTTTTTTTGCTGCAGTTGTAATATATTGTTTGTAACAACTGTTTGCTTGTGCCAGTTGTAATTATTTATCTATAACAACTCTTTTGACAATTGTCTTCCTAAATTAGGTTTATGCAACCGCCAAAATTAATGTTTCCTACTTTATTTCATTCGCCCCGCTAAACGTTCCAAAATAAAATAAAGCAGGCCGCAAAATATACTAATTCTAAGCCCTAACCCAATCGTGCTTTCTCTCTGCCATTGCCCTCTTCTGTCGAATCTTGCAAACCCTAACCCGAAAGCTGCTCGTCTCCTTTGCACGCGCCTCCGATTCTACCTGTCGCCTCTGATTCTACCAACGTCGCCTCCGTCTTTGTTGTTGCTCGCCTCTTTTTCCGCTCATCGTTGTTGTACTTGCCGTTGTTGCCTTGACGTCGACGAAGTTGCAAGTATCATAAATTGATTCAATTCATCTATATCTATATGTAATAATAAAATCGAAAGAAAGAAAATGTCTGCAGTCTTTTATTTTTCCTTCTTCAATCTTAGTAGTTTTAAAAGTGAAAATGGACAAAATGATCCCTCGTTTGCTCTTTGAATTTCAATTTAACCAAGGGTATTCTCTATGTTAAGTGTAGAGTGGTATAGCTCAATATATTATGTTTATGATTCTTTTGACTGATGCATGTATAAACGATATTGATTGATATTTTAAACACAGTTGGTGGAGGCTGATTTTTAGATTTTACTTCCCTTTCATGTCGATGTCAGTGTTAAGTGCATGTAAAGTGCTTTTGCTTTGATAGCTTTGTTATTTCATTTCTAAGCATGGTCTTAATTTCGAGTTTTGGTTAACACTTTTTTTAATCCCACTAGCCAGCCTTAATCAAATGTGGCTATCCAGGAACAATTATTTTGTTATAGCTGGCACTTTCTACTAATATTAGTGAACTGGAGTTTCGATTTGGTTTCATTTCGATCTGCACTGATACCGAAATGGAATGACCATAATCTTGGAAATTTTTGGTCGAAACATCGAACCTTGCCCTAAACTCTCATTTCCAAGAGAGAATTTGAAACTTTAAATTTGTCATATAAATATATTATAGCTTAAGAAGATTACCAAAATCAACTTAAATAAAGAAATGAAAATATCTACGAAATATCAAAGAAAAGTATTTCATTCTTGTTGTTTTAATGATGTTTCAAAAGTCTGTTAACAAACTTGTAACGAACAATATTTTAGTTATATCACCACAAGTTAAAAAAAAGTTCAGTTTTTTTAGTTATTGATTCGTTTTCTGAAAAAAAAGAACTGGTATAACAAAAATTATTTTCTACTGTCAGTCATGAATGCCTATTTACGTTAGTGGGCTATGACAATAAATTTTTAAGCATATGCTTCTCTTATGTATAATTGTAATGTCTAGTTTATGTCTCTTTTTCATGTAAACAATCTTAACAAGCGTTATCTTGTATTTTATAGGTTATGTTATATTATTCAGGTCACTGTTACGTGCAATGCTCAAACTATCAAAAGATTTGACCTTCTGAAATAGTTTCAGGGAAACATTTGTGAAATGATTGAAGTATGAACATAACATATTAACAACAGTTATGTACTGCATTGTTCGTAGTTCATGCATATATACATGATACATCATTTTAAACATATATACATGCACATGCATCATCACTTAAGCCTGTGCATCCATTAGAGGTAGGATCACAATGGCTTGCTAGGTTTAGCTGTGGAGCTTGGCCATTGCCGAAAACACAGAGAAATGCAAGGTTTACGAATGCATAGTTCCCAATAGCATACATTTCAGCTAGTGTGCCTTCTTGACCATTTTGTCCCCAGTAAACTGCTATCTTTCCTGCATGGGAAAGAGATAAAACCAAAGTTAGCAAGATGAACAAAGCTAGGATATTAGTAGAAAGTGCCATTTTTTGTAGTGATTAAAAAGTATTTCAAAAGCTCGTATATATGAAACTTTTCACATTTCAAAAGGCATTTACTTTCAATAGCAATTTTTATAAAGTACATATATCTGAAATTATTTATTTGATATAGTTAAAACTAAGACATGAAGCATGGAGCCATGATATTTACAACCTGACACATTAAGCTTACTTATATTCAAAACCGGGTACTATCCAAAGCTTCATATTTCTAAAATCAGTATATACAAACCCTTATATTCAAAATCATATGTATGTAAGTCATGCATTATTCAAAATCTTATATGTTTGAAGTTCATACATTCTCAAAAGCTGTTACTAGTCAAAGCTCATATTTTTGAGATCTGATATTATATATATTTTTTAATCAAACACTTAAAAACTGATTTATATTTGAGAGTTGATATGTATTTAAAGTTGAAACTCATACACTCAGAACTCATACATATAGGAAACTTTATTTTTTAAATTATTATGTTTGAAACTAACATTTTCAAAATTCATACATGAAATAGAACATATTTGGAACTGTAGTTTTCGAAACCCAAATATATAAAACTATTCATACAAAGAATTTTGTATATCTGAAACTAAATATACTTAAGGCTTTAAACACCCCCCCCCCCCCACACACACACACGCACACACAACCGATATATTAAAAGAATCTGATACTTTTAATTGAATGGGGACTTAAATTGAGGAAAAGTTGGAGATAGATGCAACTAGCCAACGAACTTTTAATTGAGAGAGTATTTAGTATGCCAGCATTTCGTTTGTCTGTCTTAATGAACCTTCTAACTAATACTAAATCTTTTATTTTTTTTATTCTTCTACGTGTTTTCACTACAACAAGTTAAGCCTTTAGTGACAAGTTTCTTTTCTTTAACCCCTTGTATCATTTTTGGTAACTCAGCTCTGTCTTGTTGATTTTATTATATACTTTTTAAATTTGGATAGACATCTATGAAGGTAGATAGACTGTACAATTCAGTATACTTTACTTTCTTATAAAGTGCTTTATTTTACTCGAAACTTTTTGTGCACAATTGCTTTTTTACTAGCATTTGGTAACTTCTTAAAGCACTTATCCCATAGAAGAAATGGAAAAGATCTATGATAACTAGGTAGATGGTTAATTTACACATTCACACCAATTCAATTGGATTGAAAATACATGACTAGTGGATAATTTATCATATGTACGAAGTTTTAAGATGTAGATGGCTGAAGTTCGTTTCACTTCATATTTTGAAATATTCGATGATCAAGACAGTTTACCTTTACATGCGTTTTCCAAAAATTGATGATGATATAGTGTGGGGATATTAAATTTGCAGGCAGGAAATTACATAGTTAATGCTACGAACAAAATCTGTAATCTTGTTAAGAAAACTGAACAACATACAGCTCGATTGCCATTATGTCAATGGGTATAAAATGTCTAATATGATGTCCCTCAAGGTCTAGCAACAAATTAACTATTTTATTCAGTTTAGCAACCCTATTTTTAATCATTGCTTGACTTTTGCAAGTTTATGTTCTAATTCCCTAGTCTAAGAATATTGGTTTCTTTTGTCATTGTAGTTGCCAGTTTCTTTTGCATGTGTGCCCAATCGGATCTACACACAATATGGACAAAATATGGGTCAAACTGTCAAGATTTCATAATTTTTGATTAATAATTTTGTACTTATATCTATTTAGAGTTGACTATGGACATGTTTATTTTTTGTAGAATGACAAAGGAATATAGGCAAGCCGTTCGAAATTTCGTACAGAATCATGCAGAAAGTGAGGGTAATCCAGAAATTTTTTTTTCCCATGTCATCAATGTAGGAATCTTATTTGGCATTCTCCAAGAGACGTTGTGACACATTTGGTGTGTTTCGGAATTGATCCAACATATGATGTATGGATCTTTCATGGAGAAGCACGTTATTCGTGGAATGAAGCCGACGAAGTGGCAGATACATACAGAATGTACTTAGATGCAGAATTTGGTGACGATGAGAATGAGTATCATGTTAATGATAAACATAGGGAAAGGACTAAGAAAATGTTGGAGACAGCTGAAATTCCTCTATATCTGGTTGTACAAGACACGATGTTGTCTGCTACAATACTTCTTTATAAACATAAGGCTCGAAATGGTATAACTGACACAGCATTTACGGATCTTCTTAAGCTCCTCGGGGATATGCTACCTAAGGAAAACAAGCTTCCTGATTCCACATATGCAACAAAGAAGTTGATTAAATCATTTGGTTTAGGTTATAGGAATATACATGCATGCGCAAACGATTTTGTCTATTTAGAAAAGAGCTTGAACATTGTGATTTCTGTCCTAAATGCGGAAAATCTCGTTGGAAAAAGAACAAGACAAGGGAAGATGGAAAGAAAGCCAAAATACCTGTGAAGGTTTTGTGATACTTTCCACTCATACCAAGGTTGAAAAGAATGTTTATGTAACGACCCGTATTTTTACGGATCGAAACATTCGTAAACTGTTGTCATTAGAACGATAGTATTGTTAAGTCGTTTGAAGCTTGAGTCGAGTAGTAGCTTAAGTCGTGGAGCGACTTAAGAGATAGAAGGGACCTAAGGAGTTTGGTCATGTTGGAGCTTAGGTCGTGAAGGAGGTTAGGTCGTAGACGACTTAAGGAATAGGCGACTTAAGTTAGTAAGCGACTTAAGAGTTTGGAGCGACTTAAGAAGGTAGACGACTTAAGGATTAGCGGCATAGGTGTAGCGACTTAGGAGATTGGGTGAGTTAACGACCTAAGGGATAGGTCGGTTGGCGACTTAAGAGTTAGCGACTTAAGGAGGGTAGGTCGGCAACAACCTAAGGAGGCTGGTGGAAGCAGTGAGCGACCTAAGGAAGTTAAGTCGTAGACAACTTAGGAGTTAGGTCGTAAGTTGTTAGGTCGCTAAGAATTAGGTCGTAAGGTGTTAGGTCGTAACCCAGTTAAGTCGTGTGGTTATTGAGTCGCTAGGTCGCGCATTGGTTTTAGGACATGACATAGTTAGGTCGTGGCTTCCGTTAAGTCGTTAGGTCGGAACTGTTGCTAGGTCGCGTCTCAGTTAAGTCGTAAACCAGTTAGGTCGTGGACGAGTTAAGGAATTAGGTCGTGTAGCGTTAAGACGCTAAGCCGCTTATGTTGTTAAGTCGCGTCCCTGTTAGGTCGTAAGTCGCATGCGTGTTATGGCTTAGGTTGTTGAACCGTTAGGTCGTTAAGTCGTAGGATGGTTAAGTCGTAAGTCGTGGATGCGCATGGGCTTAGGTCGCTAAGACTTAGGTCGTGGGGTTTCTTAGGTCGTAGGTCGCGAGAGTTAGGTCGTGGGGGACTTAAGGGGGCGGACGACCTATGAAAACTGCCTATAAATAGGTGGGTTTTTCTTCACTTTTTGGATCCGGATTTCGAAGCGACGAAGTGCTGCCATTTTGAGAGCTCGACTTCTACACTACTTCACTTCTTTTCTCCACTCTAATCTAGTGATTCCTTCCATCCAAATCGAAGATTAGATTGAAGATCCAAGAGCTTAGATTGAAGATCTACATCCATTGAAGAGGAATTTCATCGTTTAAAGCGGATTGATGATAGATCGAGTTAGATCCTTCGCGGTCCAGATCTGAAGTGGGTTTCTTTTGAGGTGTTTAGGTGATTTGGTGAGTGGTGATTATCTCTCACACGGATCCAAAGGAGTATATCGGATCGTTGGCTTGATTTTGTGTTAAAGTAGTGATTTCCATGCATTTTTGTAAACCTAAGTATAGATCCATATAGATCCATTGTTCATGATGATTTGACATCCATTTTACTACATGTTAACCTATGCAAGTTCATTCATCAAGATTATAGAGATATTGCTCATGTTTTCATGCTTGTTAGACTTTAGACTCTTTATTTATGAAATTGCCATTATTGTTAAAATTGTTCATTAGATCATATTTGAATGCTTGATTACTTGGATTAATGTTTGACTTGATTGATTTATATGAATTAGATGATTGATGATTTGATTTAGACAAGGTGGTCGAAGATGATTCAAAAGCTAAGGGAAAGGCTCTTGAATTGGAAAAGCTGCTCGTGGTATATGTAGCGGATGATGAAGCTCATATGGATAGATTTGATGATGATGTTGAGATGAGGCTTTGCTATGATGATGATGAGGCGAAGCATGATATGAGATAGCCTTGGTCTAGTCCAGACGGGATCATTCCAAGCAGATTGATAACTCGGTGAAATGGTTCGAGTTTGAGGATAATGGTTTGCTCGAGAGGCGCTTGAGCTAGTATGGAAATAGTCGTCGAGGAGGATGACTAGAAGGCTGAGATCTCATCGTTGTTGAAGGTTTTAGCATGCTCAAAGCAAGAGTACGTTGGGCAGATTCGATAGTCCCTGAAGGCTACTGATTGGTAGTCAAGTACTCTGGGCAGATTCGATAGTCCTAGGCACGGGTCACGACGACGTGCGGAGTTATGTCTAGAACCGAGGTTTCCATTAGCCCTTGACGGACGGATGAAATAAAGAGTCGGTCATTCAATTAACGATGATATCGAAGCAATGATAACAGTGATAGCCAGAGTCATGGATGTTTGGTTGTATCATCATTCGGTCTCAAGAGCGGTATTTTCTGGTTGCTTATCTAATCTTGGTTTAGGCCTTGGGGGTTTGTACTTGGAAAACATCGCCCTTGACTCGAGTGATAATTGCTTTATTTTAAATTGTATGCTTTGCTATGTTTGCTTCTGCATAGTGTGTGTCTGGGGGCTATCACTGTAGAAAGAGGTGGAGTGGGAGGGTTGTATTTCTATTCCTTTTCCTTTATGCTCTTTTGGTATGTTGTTAGTTAATTTACCGCTCACTAAGACTGTTGTCTGACTCAAGGCTTTATGTTTTAACTCTTATTGCCTTGGGCTGTTCGTCCATTTTGGGACGGGCAAACTAGGTAGCAGGTGACAGGTGATGTTCTTGCTTTCCACGGTGCTGATGTCGAAGACGAGCTGGAGGCTTGCATATTATCTTCTTACTATATGTACTGGGTGTTCCGCTGCTTGTATATTCTCTGAGTGTTATGTAGTGAGGCTTGATGTATTGACTGTTCAGATGTTTGTATTCAACTATTATGAAGTTTTATTGATGAGATTCTATTCTGTGAAGCTTCACTATATATATATTCTATTGTATTTTGTCCATGCGCTGTGAGTAATACGATAGATTCTGTTGTTTAAATTTACCCTGGCAATCGTCCATGGTCGCCTAGCACACTTTACAGTGCACTATTTCTAGGTTCGGAACAGGGGTCATGGGCAGTCGTCACATTTGGTATCAGAGCATTGGTTAATCGATTTTACCCAACACTCGCTGACGTAACTACGTATGAGAGACGTAATTGTATTTTGATGGATGATTACTATATATAATATAGTAGCTTAGTAGAGTTTGAGTCCTTTATGCAGTTGTTTCTCTAGGTGTGCTAATCATTCCTTTTTATTGATATTAAGGATGAGTCGAAGAGGGAGACCAGCTGCTAGGGAAGGCCGTGCTACTGAGGGGGCTGCTGATTATGCTGCTATGTTCGAAGCTATGATGACTTCGATCATGAGAAGGATGCCAGCTCCGGGGACATCGGTGGATGTTGGAGTTCAAGTTCAAACTCCAAAACCGGTGGATTTTGCTAAGTTGTGCAAGGATTATACTGCTCTTGGAGGAAAGGTTTTCTTGGGAACATAATCAACCATTGAAGTCCAGAGGTGGATAGATGCTTGTAGAAGGATCTTTGGTGACTTGGGAATTGAGGATGCAACTAAGAGGAAGTTAGCATCAAGACAGCTTCAAGGAAGAGCTTCTGATTGGTGGAATTCTATCACCATTGATACTCCGGAGGAAGAGATCACTTGGGAGCAATTCCAAGCCAGATTTGAAGCTAAGTTCATTTCTACAGCTCAGAAGTCTGTTCTGTTCAAGAAGTTTGTGGAGCTCAAACAAGGTGGAAGACCAGTTCTTGAGTATGTTTCTGAGTTTGAAGCTTTGTCCAAGTATGCCCGGTCGTATATTGAATCTTCGTATCAGAAGAATGAGAAGTTTGTGACAGGCTTGGACAGTTATCTTGGGAGGCAGTTGGTGGATCATTTGGACGATTCATTTGAGAAGCTTGTGGAGAAAGCTCTCAGGCATGAGAATCTGTTTCCTAAGGAAGGATTTGTTGTTGCTGTGACCAGGGGAGAGTCTAAACCACAGCAGGGTGGAAACAAGAAGAGGAAGCAGCAGCAACAAAAGGGTAAGGATGGCCAGAAGAAGCCAAAGGGCGAGGTGACCTGCTTCAATTGTCAACAGAAGGGCCATTTCTCCAGGGATTGCAAGAATTCTAAGGTGCCGATGAAATGCCACAACTGTGACAAGCCGGGGCATATTAAGAGGAATTGTCCAGAACCGAGGAAGGACAAGCAGATTGTGCAAGCTTATGCTTTAGGAGCTGTTCCATCATCTTCGAAAGCTCCTACCGCTGAAGAGAAAGGAAAGAGTGTGGTGGTTCAAGGTACTCTTTCCATATGTGGTGTTCCAGTTAGAGTGTTATTTGATACTGGGGCGTCGCATTCTTTTGTTTGTAATGAACTTTTAGGCCGGTTAGGTTTAGAACCGGATATTGTTGATAGGCCATTGGTTGTGACTAATCCAGTTGGGGGTTCATCTTGTTTGTGTATGCTATGCCGTGGTTTGATTGTATCGAGTCATGATTGCTCTTTTGTTTGTGATTGTTTTGTTCTGAACTTTGCGGGGTTCGGAATTATTTTGGGTATGGACTGGCTTAGGAAGTATGCGGCAAAGGTTGATTGTGAAAGGTTGGAGGTGACAGTCGAGAATGTGGAGGGGCGAAGGATTGTGATACGATGTAAGCATGAAGAAGGCGTCTTCATGAGCTTCATGTATTCGCTGGTTGTTCCATGGGATGGACTGTCATCGTTGTCAATCGCTAATGGATTTGAGGATGTCTTTGACGAGGTCAAAGGGTTACCGCCGCATAGAGAGATTGAGTTTCGTATAGATCTAGTTGAGGGAGCCAGACCTGTTGTGATGCCTCTTAGGCGGATGGCGCCTAGGGAACAGCAGGAGTTGAAGGTGCAGGTTGATGATCTTTTACAGAAAGGATTCATTCGGCGTAGTGTGTCCGAATGGGGTGCACCAGTTGTGTTTGTAACCAAAGCAGATGGATCGCTGAGGTTGTGTGTGGATTATCGTGAGCTGAATAAGGTGACTAAGAAGAACAAGTATCCATTGCCGAGAATAGATGACTTGTTTGATCAGCTTCACGAAGCTAAGGTGTTTTCTCAGATGGATTTGGCAACGGGATTTCACCAGTTGAGAGTGGCTAAGGATAGTGTGCCGAAGACTGCTTTCAGGACACCATCCGGTTTCTTTGAGTGGCTGGTAATGCCGTTTGGATTGACTAATGCACCGGCATATTTTGTGGATCTTATGAATAGAGTGTTCAGAGATCAGTTGAGCAAGTTCGTACTAGTGTTCGTGGATGATATTCTGATTTATTTCAGAACTGAAGAAGAGCACAAGACGCACTTGCGTATTGTTTTGGAAATCTTGCGGAAACATCAACTGAAGGCTAAGTTTTCGAAGTGTCACTTCTGGAAGAGTGAAGTGAGGTTCTTAGGTCATATTATCTCTAGAGATGGAATAGCGGTTGATCCCGCCAAGATAGCAGCAATCCAGGATTAGGTCAGGCCTAAGAATGCATCTGATGTGAGAAATTTTCTTGGATTAGCAGGATATTATCGACGGTTTATCAAAGACTTCTCTAAGGTGGCTGCACCATTAACAGGATTGACGAAAAAGAACCAAGTGTTCAGATGGGAAGATAAGTGTGAGCAAGCTTTCAGAATCCTGAAAGAGCGATTGACAAGTGCTCCTGTTTTGACTATTCCAAGTGGGAATGATGAGATGGTTGTTTACACCGACGCATGTGGTACTGGACTTGGAGCAGTGCTGATGCAGAAGAATAAATTTGTTGCGTATGCAAGTCGACAACTGAAGCCGCATGAAAGGAATTATCCGACTCATGATTTGGAGTTAGCGGCGATTGTTTTTGCTCTGAAGATATGGAGACATTATCTATTGGGAGTTCGATTCGAGTTGTTTACAGATCATAAGTCGTTGAGGTATCTTTTCTCCCAAAAGGATTTGAATCTTCGGCAGCAACGTTGGCTAGAGTTTTTGGCATCATATGATTTTGGTATAGCTTATACTCCGGGAAAAGGTAACGCAGTGGCAGATGCGTTAAGTCGAAGACATGCAGGATTGGGAGCCATGTTTTCAGAATGGAAGAATCTCGAGTATTTAGCTGGATTTGACTTCAGGCCCAGATGTGAATTGGAACCTGAGATGTTGGCAAACTTATCGATAAGACCGACTCTTGTGGAAAGGATTGGAGAGAGCCAAAAACGAGACGATAAGCTTGTCAAGATTATCCGTGATTTGGAATCTGGATTGGACCCAGAAAAGGATAAAGGATTCGAGGTCGATCGAGAAGGTTGGCTTCGGAAACAAGGACGACTAGTTGTTCCCGATATAGATGAATTGAGGAGTGAAGTTCTGAAGGAAAGTCATCACTCGAAGCTGACAATTCATCCAGGTGGAAATAAGATGTATCGGGATATGAAGAGAGCCTATTACTGGGAAGGTATGAAGAAGGATGTTGGAAATTTTATTTCCAAGTGCATGAACTACCAGTTGGTAAAAGCCGAGCAGAAGAAGCCAAGTGGATTGCTACAGCCATTAGAAGTTCCTACATGGAAGTGGGAGCAGATATCGATGGATTTTATTGATGGTCTACCTAGAACAAGAACGGGAAATGAAGGGATTTGGGTCATTGTAGATCGTCTGACTAAGAGTGCAAGATTCATTCTTGTTCGATCGAATAGGACTGCATCAAAGTTGGCTGAGTTGTATGTTAAGTGGATAGTTCGATTCCATGGTATTCCGAAGAGTATAGTGAGCGATCGAGACCCATTGTTCACTAGTGGATTTTGGAAGAGTTTCCAGGAAGTTTTGGGAACCGAGTTATGTTTGAGTACAGCTTATCACCCTCAAACTCATGGTCAGACCGAGAGAGTCAACCGAGTTTTGGAAGATCTCCTCAGAGCTTGTGTTTTGGATTTCGGAGGATCATGGGAAGATCACCTTCATTTGGTGGAATTTTCATATAACAACAGTTACCAGTCAAGCATTGGTATGGCACCGTATGAGGCATTGTATGGAAGACCGTGTAACTCCCCGACATGTTGGTTAGAGACAGGAGAAAAACTGATGCTTGGGCCAGAGATGATTCGACAGACTTCGGAATGCATAGAGATCATTCGGCAACGAATGAAGGCAGCCCAAGACCGTCAGAAAAGTTATGCCGATAAGCGTCGTAAGGATTTGGAGTTCGACGTAGGTGATATGGTTTTTGTGAAGATTTCTCCACTGAAGAATGTTATTCGATTCGGGAAGAAAGGAAAATTGACTCCGAGATTTGTTGGACCATTCCCGATCATCGAGCGAATTGGAAAGCTCGCCTACAGATTGGAGTTTCCAGAAAAGATGGCGGGTGTGCACAATGTTTTTCATGTATCATATCTACGGAAGTATGTGCACGACTCGAATACAGTGGTTTCTGCCGATAGCTGTGAAGATTTAGAGGTTGATCCAGTTGATAAGAGACCTCGTAAGCCACTTCGTGTTATGGAAATTGACATGAAACAGCTTAGGAGGAAGATAGTTAGGTTGCTCAAGGTACAATGGAGTAATGATGATAACGACTGTACATGGAAGGTGGAAGAGAGGATGAAAGCAGCTCATCCTGAACTCTTCAAGGTATGGCCCTAAGGTGTCGTGTCATCTAACGACATTGTGACTTGTTCTAGTTTTAGAGTTCTGCATGCTAAGCTAGAATTGGATGCATGGTTTGTTGATTACTATGGATGATAGGCATGCAGAATAGTCTTTGATTGCTCTGTTTGTTTGGAATTTCGGGGGCGAAATTCCTAAGGGGGGAAGAATGTAACGACCCGTATTTTTACGGATCGAAACATTCGTAAACTGTTGTCATTAGAATGATAGTATTGTTAAGTCGTTTGAAGCTTGAGTCGAGTAGTAGCTTAAGTCGTGGAGCGACTTAAGAGATAGAAGGGACCTAAGGAGTTTGGTCATGTTGGAGCTTAGGTCGTGAAGGAGGTTAGGTCGTAGACGACTTAAGGAAATAGGCGACTTAAGTTAGTAAGCGACTTAAGAGTTTGGAGCGACTTAAGAAGGTAGACGACTTAAGAATTAGCGGCATAGGTGTAGCGACTTAGGAGATTGGGTGAGTTAACGACCTAAGGGATAGGTCGGTTGGCGACTTAAGAGTTAGCGACTTAAGGAGGGTAGGTCGGCAACAACCTAAGGAGGCTGGTGGAAGCAGTGAGCGACCTAAGGAAGTTAAGTCGTAGACAACTTAGGAGTTAGGTCGCTAAGAATTAGGTCGTAAGGTGTTAGGTCGTAACCCAGTTAAGTCGCGTGGTTATTGAGTCGCTAGGTCGCGCATTGGTTTTAGGACATGACATAGTTAGGTCGTGGCTTCCGTTAAGTCGTTAGGTCGGAACTGTTGCTAGGTCGCATCTCAGTTAAGTCGTAAACCAGTTAGGTCGTGGACGAGTTAAGGAAATAGGTCGTGTAGCGTTAAGACGCTAAGCCGCTTATGTTGTTAAGTCGCGTCCCTGTTAGGTCGTAAGTCGCGTGCGTGTTATGGCTTAGGTTGTTGAACCGTTAGGTCGTTAAGTCGTAGGATGGTTAAGTCGTAAGTCATGGATGCGCATGGGCTTAGGTCGCTAAGACTTAGATCGTGGGGTTTCTTAGGTCGTAGGTCGCGAGAGTTAGGTCGTGGGGGACTTAAGGGGGCGGACAACCTATGAAAACTGCCTATAAATAGGTGGGTTTTTCTTCACTTTTTGGATCCGGATTTCGAAGCGACGAAGTGCTGCCATTTTGAGAGCTCGACTTCTACACTACTTCACTTCTTTTCTCCACTCTAATCTAGTGATTCCTTCCATCCAAATCGAAGATTAGATTGAAGATCCAAGAGCTTAGATTGAAGATCTACATCCATTGAAGAGGAATTTCATCGTTTAAAGCGGATTGATGATAGATCGAGTTAGATCCTTCGCTGTCCAGATCTGAAGTGGGTTTCTTTTGAGGTGTTTAGGTGATTTGGTGAGTGGTGATTATCTCTCACACGGATCCAAAGGAGTATATCGGATCGTTGGCTTGATTTTGTGTTAAATTAGTGATTTCCATGCATTTTTGTAAACCTAAGTATAGATCCATATAGATCCATTGTTCATGATGATTTGACATCCATTTTACTACATGTTAACCTATGCAAGTTCATTCATCAAGATTATAGAGATATTGCTCATGTTTTCATGCTTGTTAGACTTTAGACTCTTTATTTACGAAATTGCCATTATTGTTAAAATTGTTCATTAGATCATATTTGAATGCTTGATTACTTGGATTAATGTTTGACTTGATTGATTTCTATGAATTAGATGATTGATGATTTGATTTAGACAAGGTGGTCGAAGATGATTCAAAAGCTAAGGAAAAGGCTCTTGAATTGGAAAAGCTGCTCGTGGTATATGTAGCGGATGATGAAGCTCATATGGATAGATTTGATGATGATGTTGAGATGAGGCTTTGCTATGATGATGATGAGGCGAAGCATGATATGAGATATCCTTGGTCTAGTCCAGACGGGATCATTCCAAGCAGATTGATAACTCGGTGAAATGGTTCGAGTTTGAGGATAATGGTTTGCTCGAGAGGCGCTTGAGCTAGTATGGAAATAGTCGTCGAGGAGGATGACTAGAAGGCTGAGATCTCATCGTTGTTGAAGGTTTTAGCATGCTCAAAGCAAGAGTACGTTGGGCAGATTCGATAGTCCCTGAAGGCTACTGATTGGTAGTCAAGTACTCTGGGCAGATTCGATAGTCCTAGGCATGGGTCACGACGACGTGCGGAGTTATGTCTAGAACCGGGGTTTCTGACGCAGCGGCGGAATACAAAAATTGATGATACGATGAACGTAGCAATCGGTGGATTGAGAAATACTGAAATGCCCAAATCCGTTGATCGAACGATACCGGATTCTAGCTATCTCTGACACGTTGATCGCACACGATACCGTGAAGAGAGATCTACAATTCTTCGAGCGTTGATCAAGCGCACTTGATTCCGCGAATTGGCTTCAACGATCGAAGATTCGAGCGCACTCGAATGTCGAAGGTGGAGATAGGAGATACACTCGACTACCAATTGGATGAAAGCACAAAGCTAACAAAGGAAATTTTATTTTAAAATCAACAACCTCTTACAAATGGCACCACCGGCCTATTTATAGAAGCTACAAATTACAACACAAATTTTTACAACTCTTAAGTCGGCACCGACTTACACCTTACCATAAGTCGTACGCGACTTAACAAAATACAAACGACTCAAACTTATTTACAAAGTACACGACTTAACAAACAGCAATGTTCAACGACTTATCCATCTTTCTCTCGACTTATCATATCTCGCGAGTTAGAAGTATCCGCGACTTATGCCCCAGCATCTCGCGACTTACAAAATTGTCTTCACGACTTATCACAAATTGCTTCACGACTTATCATTATCTCGTTCGCGACTTTATAACTCGGCAACGACTTAAGGAAGGCGGCATGCGATTTAGGGGAAATTATGTCGTGGAGGATTGGAGCTGGAATTATGTCGTGGTGGCGATTTAGGTTTAGGTCGTGAGTACTGGTAAGTCGCAGAGGAGTTAGGTCATGGCCTGGAAGTTAGGTCGGTTATTGGGTTAGGTCGTAGGTCGCGGTAGGTGTTAAGTCGTGGGCTTGGAATTGTGGTGGAGTTAGGTCGCTGGATGGGGTTAAGTCGTAGGTCGCGGTGGAATTGGGTTGTGGAGCTTAGGTCGTAGGGTACGGTAAGTCGTGAATGTGGAGTTAGGTCGGGATAGTGGTTAGGTCGGAGAAGGCTAGGTCGTAGGTCGTGATGGTTGGAGTTTAGGTCGGAGAATGTTATGTCGTGGGAAACGTTAGGTCGTGAAGCCGAGTTAGGTCGTGGAAGAGTTGGCGAAAAGTCAGTGAGAGGAATAAGTCGCTTGCCTTCCTCGTGTTCATCTGCGGTATGTGCTGCATCATCCTCCCCAGCCTGAGAAAAATTCGTCCTCGAATTTGAAAGTTCTTCCCCATTGGATTGTTCATTTCCATAATAAGGTATAAGATGTCTAACGTTAAACACGTCAGAAGTGTAAACATCTTCGGGCAACTTCAACTTATAGGCATTTTCATTGATCCGTCTTATAATTTCCACTGGACCAATCTTTCGGGCTTTCAACTTGTTATAAACACCCACTGGAAAACGATCCTTTGTTAATACAGCATACACCAAATCACCTTCGTTAAATTCAACGTTTCTTCGTTTCAAATCTGCAGATTGTTTGTACTTCTCATTTGCTCTCTTCAATCGTTCCTGAACAATTTGATGACATTCCGTCAGTCCTTTGACAAAATCAGCAGCTTTCTTAACTGTCCCCTTCGAATGTGGTATTACCGTTAAATCCAACGGTCCTTTTGGCATACTAGAATAAACAATCTGAAATGGACTGAACCCCGTACTACGATTTACCGCATGGTTATGAGCAAACTCTGCCTGGCATAACTTCATATCCCAACTCATCAAATTACCCTGTACAAGACATCTCAACAGATTTCCCAATGATCTATTCACAACTTCAGTTTGCCCATCCGTCTGAGGATGATATGCACTACTAAACTTCAGCTTCGTTCCCACCATTTTCCACAAACTCAACCAAAAGTGACTCAGAAATCGAGTATCTCGATCGGAAACAATAGATTCAGGTAATCCATGTAAACGATATATTTCTTTAAAGAATAACTGAGCGACTCGAACGGCATCCGCTGTCCTTTTACATGCGATAAAATGTGCCATTTTAGAAAATCGATCAACCACCACATAAATGGAATCATTACCACGCTGTGTTCTCGGCAACCCCAACACAAAGTCCATACTCACATCAACCCAAGGTTTAGTTGGTACAGGTAACGGCATATATAACCCAGTATTAGTTGCAGTTCCTTTCGAAACCTAACAGATATGACATCGCTCCACAAACCTTTCCACTTCTTTCCTCATTGACGGCCAAAAGTAAGACTGTGAAATCAACTGTAATGTACGATCTCTCCCAACATGGTCTTCTTCATCTAGCTCCTTTACAATCTTCATTCTCAAACTACAATCAGGTATGCACAATCGATTTCCCTTGAACAGAAAACCATCTGCCATCAGAAACTCCTCCGTCTTCCCCTCCTTAACTTTATCAACAAGCTTTGCAAAGTAAGGATCATCGGCAAATAATTCTGGCAACATATCAAACCCCGTCACTTCAACCTTTAATGTAGTTAACAAGTGATTTCTTCTACTCAACGCATCAGCCACACGATTCGTCACCCCTGACTTGTGTTTAACAACAAAAGTAAACTGTTGCAGATACGCAATCCATGATGCATGTCTTGTTGAAATCTTGTCCTGCCCTTGTAAATGCTTCAAGGCCTCGTGGTCAGTGTAAAGAACAAACTCTTTCTGAAACAGATAATGTCTCCAGTGTTTAATAGATTGCACGACAGCATAAAATTCCACATCATATGTACTGTATCTCATCTTCGCTCCTGATAACTTCTCGCTAAAGTATGCAATTGGACGCCCCTTCTGACTTAACACTCCTCCAATCCCAACCTTGGATGCATCAGTGTGTAGTTCAAACAACAACTGAAAATCAGGTAATACTAGAATTGGTGCAGATGTCAGCAACTTCTTGATCTTCCCAAAAGCATCCTCTGCTTCCTCTGTCCATGCAAACTGCTTACCCTTCATGCAATCCGTAACAGGCGCCATCACACTACTAAAGTGTGGAATAAACCTTCGATGGTATGACACTAGCCCATGAAAACTTCTCACTTCGGTTATTGTCTTCGGCTGTGGCCAATTTCTGACTGCTTCAACTTTATTCTGGTCCACCTGGATACCTTCTCCTGACACAACATATCCCAGAAATAAAACACTATGCGTCATGAACACGCATTTCTTCGTTGCAGCATAAAATGGTTCTTGTCGTAGTACCATCAGCACTTCTCTCAAATGATTCAAATGTTCCTCTGGGCTTCCACTATATATCAGAATATCATCGAAATACACCACCACAAATTTCCCAATGAATGGTCTAAAAATCTGATTCATCACCCGCATAAATGTTCTTGGTGCGTTTGATAAGCCAAACGGCATTACCAACCATTCGTATAGACCCTCCCTGGTTTTAAAAGCAGTCTTCCACTCATCACCTGGTCTGATACGAATTTGATGATATCCGCTCTTCAAATCAATCTTCGAGAAGATAGTAGCTCCGCTTATTTGATCTAGCAAGTCATCCAACCTCGGCATTGGAAATCTATATCTCACAGTAATCTTATTCAATGCTCGACTGTCAGTACACATTCTCCACGTCCCGTCTTTCTTCGGTACTAACAAAGCTGGTACAGCACAAGGACTTAAACTCTCCTGCACACGCCCCTGTTCAAGCAATTCTTCCACCTGCCTTCATAACTCCTCATGTTCTTTTGGACTCATTCTGTAGTGTGGTCTGTGAGGTAACACAGCTCCTGGAACTAGATCAATTTGATGTTGAATGTCTCTCAACGGCGGTAACTCCGTTGGCAACCCCTCTGGAAATACATCCTCAAATTCTTTCAATACTGGTTTAACTTCTTCTGGAATTTCAACTTCTTCACTGCTCTCACGCCCAATTAACAAGAATACTTCCGGCTCCTCTACGACTTCTTTAACAAACTCCTTCAAGGTTAATAAAGTTTTCAGCTCCTCAATCTCCTCCAGTTTGTTTTCTTCCTGTTGACGCTTCTTGGGAACGAGAGTAATCTTCGTGCCTTCAAACACGAAACTGTAACTGTTGGTACGCCCATCATGTTGCACCGCCCTATCATATTGCCACGGTCTCCCCAACAACAAATGGCATACGTCCATGTCCACAACATCACACCAAATTTCGTCCTTGTATTTCTTCCCAATTGAAAAATTAACACAAGTCCTTCGACTAACTTTCACCTCCCCACCTTTCCTCAACCAAGCTAACTTATACGGTTTCGGGTGCTTCTCTGTCTTCAATGATAACTTCTTTACAGCTTCTGTAGAGATAATGTTATCACAGCTTCCAGCATCAATAACAAATTTGCAAACCCTTCCCAAGATAGTGCACGTCGATTGAAAGATGTTACTCCTCAACCAGCTAGTCTCTTCCTCCTGCTTCGGTGTTAAGCAATTCCTCCTCATCATTAATGTATAACCATCATCTCCAGAAACAATTCTTCCTCCTCAACTGGTAATTGATTAAAATCTTCAACCTCCTCATCCTCATCCTCAACCTCAGCAATCATTGCTCTCTTCTTTGGCTTTGGACACTCATTGCTTTTATGACCCAACTCCTGACAATTGTAACATTTGAAACCGTTGTTAACCTTTGCCTTCTCAGCCTCCTTCACCACTGGTTTACTGATAGGTTTAGAAACATTAGAACTTCCACTAACACCCTTCACTTGATTGTTGGAATTAGTAAACACACCACCTCCTCGTCGTCCCTGCTTCTCCCAAGCCAACGCTTTCTGATGTGCTTCCGCCACAGACCTTGGATCGAACATATTCACCATATCCTGGATCTGCATTCTCAATCCCCCAATGAATCTAGATGTCAGTTGTTCTTCCGTTTCCATAATATCATTCCTTGCAATAAGCTGATAAAACTCATCTGCATAATCATTAACAGTCTTTGTGCCCTGCCTCAAGTTCTGCAAACGTTGATACATCAGAGTTTGATAATTGTAAGTTAAGAACGTTGCCTTCATCAATTTCTTCATCTTCTCCCAAGATTCAACTTTTGACTTCCCCATTCGTTCACGTGTAAGTTTGGTTTGCTGCCACCATGCCAAAGCTCTACCCCTCAACCTTGTAGCAACCAACTTTACTCTACGATGTTCGGGAACTTCTTCGAAATCAAAAATTTCTTCAACATTAGCCACCCAATCCAAAAACTCCTCAGCTTGCATACCACCTTTGAATTCTGGAATTTCAGTCTTCATCCCAGATTCCCACTTGTGATCGTACTCCGACTGATTCCTTCCTCGTCCACGTCCTCGTCCATGAACACTACCACCATCATACTCTTCGTCACAATCCGATGTATATCGATGTCGGTCTTGACCACCAACATCTCTACCACCACCATTTCTTCCACCAACATTCCTACGATCTACATTCCTCCGATCTTGATCAGTCACATTTCTATCCCGACTTCGATCATCAACATTTCTATCACAATCTCGATCCACGCTTCTATGATCACTATCAACACTTCTCTCTCGATTTGAATGTGGTGAAGCTCTACTTCTCCCATGGCTCGATTCAGGTGATATTCTTCTCTGATTTTGACTCATCTCCAACATCATCCTCTCTAATCGACCAATCCCTTCATTAATCTTCTCATTGAAATTCTCGTTGATTCGTTGCTCCATTTCATCGGCCTCCTCTCTTCCGTACAAAGCATTAATATTGCGATGACGTTGAACTCGTCTCGGTGGCATGATTACTCTTCAACAAATTCCAACAAAAACTTCACTTCGATCTAAAAATCTTCAAATCAAAACTACTCACTTGTTTAAATCTTCAAAAATCTCCAAACGAACAAATATCTTCAAAATCTCGATAACCCACTTCTCCAAATGATGTAAATCTCGTACAACTCCAAAAATCTACGCAAACTCCTTGTGTTCTAGCTCTGATACTAAATGACGCAGCGGCGGAATACAAAAATTGATGATACGATGAACGTAGCAATCGGTGGATTGAGAAATACTGAAATGCCCAAATCCGTTGATCGAACGATACCGGATTCTAGCTATCTCTGACACGTTGATCGCACACGATACCGTAAAGAGAGATCTACAATTCTTCGAGCGTTGATCAAGCGCACTTGATTCCGCGAATTGGCTTCAACGATCGAAGATTCGAGCGCACTCGAATGTCGAAGGTGGAGATAGGAGATACACTCGACTACCAATTGGATGAAAGCACAAAGCTAACAAAGGAAATTTTATTTCAAAATCAACAACCTCTTACAAATGGCACCACCGGCCTATTTATAGAAGCTACAAATTACAACACAAATTTTTACAACTCTTAAGTCGGCACCGACTTACGCCTTACCATAAGTCGTACGCGACTTAACAAAATACAAACGACTCAAACTTATTTACAAAGTACACGACTTAACAAACAGCAATGTTCAACGACTTATCCATCTTTCTCTCGACTTATCATATCTCGCGAGTTAGAAGTATCCGCGACTTATGCCCCAGCATCTCGCGACTTACAAAATTGTCTTCACGACTTATCACAAATTGCTTCACGACTTATCATTATCTCGTTCGCGACTTTATAACTCGGCAACGACTTAAGGAAGGCGGCATGCGATTTAGGGGAAATTATGTCGTGGAGGATTGGAGCTGGAATTATGTCGTGGTGGCGATTTAGGTTTAGGTCGTGAGTACTGGTAAGTCGCAGAGGAGTTAGGTCGTGGCCTGGAAGTTAGGTCGGTTATTGGGTTAGGTCGTAGGTCGCGGTAGGTGTTAAGTCGTGGGCTTGGAATTGTGGTGGAGTTAGGTCGCTGGATGGGGTTAAGTCGTAGGTCGCGGTGGAATTGGGTTGTGGAGCTTAGGTCGTAGGGTACGGTAAGTCGTGAATGTGGAGTTAGGTCGGGATAGTGGTTAGGTCGGAGAAGGCTAGGTCGTAAGTCGTGATGGTTGGAGTTTAGGTCGGAGAATGTTATGTCGTGGGAAACGTTAGGTCGTGAAGCCGAGTTAGGTCGTGGAAGAGTTGGCGAAAAGTCAGTGAGAGGAATGAGTCGCTTGCCTTCCTCGTGTTCATCTACGGTATGTGCTGCATTAGTTTCCATTAGCCCTTGACGGACGGATGAAATAAAGAGCCGGTCATTCAATTAACGATGATATCGAAGCAATGATAACAGTGATAGCCAGAGTCATGGATGTTTGGTTGTATCGTCATTCGGTCTCAAGAGCGGTATTTTCTAGGTGCTTATCTGATCTTGGTTAGGCCTTGGGGGTTTGTACTTGGAAAACATCGCCCTTGACTCGAGTGATAATTGCTTTATTTTAAATTGTATGCTTTGCTATGTTTGCTTCTGCTTAGTGTGTGTCTGGGGGCTATCACTGTAGAAAGAGGTGGAGTGGGAGGGTTTTATTCCTATTCCTTTTCCTTTATGCTCTTTTGGTATGTTGTTAGTTAATTTACCGCTCACTAAGACTGTTGTCTGACTCAAGGCTTTATGTTTTAACTCTTATTGCCTTGGGCTGTTCGTCCATTTTGGGACGGGCAGACTAGGTAGCAGGTGATAGGTGCTGTTCTTGCTTTCCACGGTGCTGATGTCGAAGACGAGCTGGAGGCTTGCATATTATCTTCTTACTATATGTACTGGGTGTTCCGCTGCTTGTATATTCTCTGAGTGTTATGTAGTGAGGCTTGATGTATTGACTGTTCAGATGTTAGTATTCAACTATTATGAAGTTTTATTGATGAGATTCTATTCTGTGAAGCTTCACTATATATATATATATATATTCTATTGTATTTTGTCCATGCGCTGTGAGTAATACGATAGATTCTGTTGTTTAAATTTACCCTGGCAATCGTCCATGGTCGCCTGGCACACTTTACAGCGCACTATCTCTAGGTTCGGTGCAGGGGTCATGGGCGGTCGTCACAGTTTATGTTTCCGAAGGCATCAGAACAGTTAAGATGGCATAGCAGTAATAAAAGAGAATATTGTAAACTACAACATCCCGTAGATTCCTCTCAATGGTCCACAATTGATAGAATGTATCCTTCCTTTGCATCTGATCCACGAAATTTAAGGCTTGGCCTTGCAAGTGATGGCTTTAACCACTTTGGTGATTGGAATTCAACATATAGTTGTTGGCCAGTGTTTCTTGTTGCTTATAACTTTCCTTCGTGGCTTTGTATGCATAAAGATAATATGATGCTATCTTTATTAATTCCTAGACCACGACAACCAGGAAATGATATTGATGTGTATCTGCAACCACTTATTGAAGATTTGAAAAAATTGTAGAATAAAGGGGTAAATGTATATGATGCGTACAGTCGCATCGACTTTAGATTAAATGCAATTCTGATCTGGACAATAAATCATTTTCCAGCTTATGGAAATTTATCATGTTGCACGGTAAAAGGTAAGTGAGCATGTCCTGTTTGTGATATTAATACATGTTCGATATGGCTACCGTTTAGTAAAAAATGCACAAACTTGGGCCACAGACGATTTCTTGCACCTAATCATGAATATTGCAGCGGAAAAAACTTATTTGATGGAACCATAGAAAATAGAAAATGCCTCCAATACATACCGGTGCTCAAATCTTCGAAGATATCAAAGATATTGTTAATGAGTGGGGGAAAAAACAAAGGAGGATGAGATTGACGGTAGGAAAAGAAAAGGGGGGATGTGAAGAAAAAAGGAATCCAAATGTGGAAAAAGAAGTCCATTTTTTTATTTGCCTTATTGGAAGGTAAAATATAACTAAACATAAAATGTCTTTTCTTTTTATATCCATGTCTAGTAATTAGTATTTTTCTATCAATCTATTATACACATTTTTTGGTTTTTATAGGCACTTCATTTGCGTCACAATCTAGAAGTAATGCACGTCGAGAAAAATATTTGCGAGAGTATTCTTGGTACATTACTTGATATCAAAGGAAAATCAAAAGATGGAATTACTTCACGTCAAGATCTGGAAGCAATGCGTATACGGAAGAAGTTGCATCCTATAGATGTTGGAAGTAAAGTATTACTTCCTGCTGCACCGTGCACCTTAACAAACCAAAAAAAATGAGATCTTTTATGATAGGATGAGGAATTTGAAGGTGCCTGATGGGTATAGCTTAAATATTGGGAAATGCTTTGGAAAACAGGACAAAATTTCAAGTCTTAAGTCCCATGATTATCATGTTTTGCTGCAACAACTATTGACTGTAGCGTTGAGCGGGATTTTGCCTGTAGGTACAAGGAATGCATTAATACGACTATGTTCATTTTACAATGACCTATGCCAAAGAGTGCTTAATAGAGATAAATTAGAATCCATGGAGAATAAAGTCGCATTAACACTATGTGATCTTGAGATATTCTTTCCCCTTCCCTTTTTTGACATCATGATTCACTTGACAATACATTTGGGGAGGATAGCAAGAGTTTGTGGACCGGTACAATACCGGTGGATGTATCCATTTGAGAGGTATTTTTTGTAAATACTTAACGTAATTAATAAAATATGCGCTTATAAACGCTTTTTATTCTCTTATCTTGATTACAAGTATATAAAAATACTAAAGGGTTATGTTAAAAATCAAGCCCGACCCGTGGGGTGTATAATCGAGCGCTACTCTACTGAAGAATGCATTAAGTATTATGCTAGATATATTGAAAATCGGTATGAATTTTGAGAAAGAAAAAAGAGGAATGAATTTTAGCATAGTGATTTCATACTCGATGGACATCTTAGTTCTAAAGGAAAACCCATGGAAGTTTCCGAGGAGGTGATTAATGTTGCCCATCGGTATGTGTTGTTCAATACCGATGAAGTGGAGCCGTACATAGAGTAAGTATAAGTCCAACTCAATTATTCTATATGAGCGAAATTAAATTTTAACTTGTACAATTGCATATCCAGAATGCACACGGAGGAGTTGAAACATTTGCACCTCAACTTTTACAAGATGAAGTGGAACTTTCAAAACTGCATTCAGAAACTTTTAGTTATTGGTTTGCAAAAAAGGTAGAATAGTTATATTTTATTTCATTATAACAATTAAGCTTCATATATGATGCACATATTATTGTCATATATCGTTATATACAACATTGTATATGTCCAGGTTAAAGATGAGAGAAATGTTTCAGATGTTAGCGATATAATAAAATGGCTTTCGTATGGGCCTCGGTCGCAAGTAGTTTCTTATACTGGCTATATTATCAACGGACGACGTTTCCATACTAAAGACCATGAGAAGTCTATGCAAAATAGCGGTGTTTCCATTGAGGCGAATACTATTCGTGCAGACGGGGCTGTTAAGAAAATTATTTATTATGGCATATTGCGTGAGATTTTGTTGTTGGACTACCATCTATTTCAAGTTGCTTGGTTTAAGTGTGATTGGGAAAATATTTATCGTGGACTTAAAGTTGAAGACAGATTTACATTAGTTAATTTACATCAGTTCCAAAATCAATTTGCAAGTGATCCTTTCATCTTAGCAACACAAGTTGTACAAGTTTTCTTCTCTAGAGAAAGTAGCTCTTCAAATTGGTATGTTGTTTTGAAAGCACCTCCTAGAGGTTTTCATGAATTGGAAGCATATGAGGAGGAGGAAAACGTAACTAGTAAACCGCTAGACGGGTCGCTACTTAATGATAGAGATGTTGATAATGGGGAAGAAAGTTACATAAGAACGGATTGCGATGGCATTTTGGTATGAATAAGCATTCATCGTTGATATTTTATTTTATATGTGGTTATATGCCTCAAAAGTGTTTAGTCATGTAGTTATATTTCTCATATGTATAAACACAAAATAAAGACCTTTGTTCAAAGAAACAGACAACTAAATATTATATAACTACCTTTCTCCATTTTTAATTCCAAAGATTTATCTCTTTTTGAGATGTAAACCCATGAATAAATTTTTCTTCGGATCAAAAGGATACAACTTATCAAATCACATATTGATTTACTCGAGTTTTTGATAGTAGCGTATCAAAGCAATTTTAATCATATCATACATGGTTTTTTACATATTTGTTTGATATTATACATAGTCGTTACATATCAAAAGTCCTATAATTAATATGTTGTTAATTTTTTACATGTCATTTTTTCCAGGTTGATCACTTCGTAAGAGAAGCTTGAACTTGTTGCATCCATGGCTAAGAACGAGCAACATAAAGAAAAGGTAATCATCTTGTACTTTGTATATTAAGGCAATTTCACTATCTTAATTGAACTTGTTGTAGCTGAAAAAAATAATTAGACAGTATTTACTATATAGATAGTATCAAAAAAATAATACAGTATCAAGAAAAGGTAATTGAACTTGTTGTAGCTGAAAAAAATAATTAGACAGTATCAAGAAAAGGTAATCATCTTGAACTTTGTCTTACAAAATTTAGTGTTAAAGTACCTGAAAAAAATACAACAAGCACTAATGTGCATGTTCGTTTTTTTCTATATAAAATTCTTAAACAGTATAAATAATTAGACAAGAAAATTCATGTTCTAGTAGGAATAGCACATCTCAATTCACATACCATAATCTGATTAATGGCAGATCATAATATTTCATTCTTTTATTGGTTCTTTTATTTTTGACGCTATTAATAAATATGAAAATCTAATAGTTTACAACCAGAATACCCGTTAATTCACAAATTTTTTTACTAAATATTCTAAGTAAAAGGAAGCAAAAAACTGCAAATAGATAAAATCATCGACCGAACTAATATCACATACAAATTGTTCACGATTCAGAGTATAATATGATTCATAATTTAAGAGCAAAGAAATTGATTCATGATTTTCATTGAGTCAACTACATCTTTGTTTTATTTTATTTGAAGTTTATGACTGGTTAATCATTTATGTGCTATGGAATTGGCTTCAGTTAGTTTAAGAATCATGCAACTTCATAGTAGCAATTAGCTTTATTAATTTTTATCAATTTAGATTAGGATAAATGAGCATGGCTCCTTAAGCATGTCACAAATTACTAAACATAACAGATATGAAAGCGATGACGAAGTAACTGTCTTTAAAATATATTATATTAATAAAAGGTGGATAAGTGCTCTGGATTTTCTGTATTGTTTTCTTCCCAAGGATCTACATATAGTGTGATTCAAGAAAGAGTTTGTGTGGTGCAGGTATAGGAAGCTTGATTGTTACCGAATACGGAAATGGTGGGATTTAAATGTGGGATATGCATGTACACATTTAATTTTGGTACAAGTTTATTTTCCACTACCGTGTTCAGTTAAACTGTCATTTGTTACTATGTTACCTCTTCTATTTTCTTCATTATTTACTCGCGTGTCTTATTTAGAGTTCATTTACTGCGCCTCGTCTATTTATATTAAGGTGAATTGGTACGTCTACTAAGTAGAAATATGCAAAATTAGAAACTAGATTTGGTAGTGGCATGTTTTCTTAGTTACATCAGGCAATTCTGATTGGTATGAAATAAAAATAAAAATAAAACATTTTTATTTAAAATATGAAATATCATTATTTTTGTAGTAAATAGACTTATTACAAATAGCGAAAGACCTAAAGTATGGTCCAAAGTAACAACGAAATAAGAAATGATGGTTGATATAATTAGTAATAGCTTGCAAAAATTATCGCTGGGAACCATAAGAATTGCAGAGAAGCGTGAGCATCCATTTTTTTATCATAATTTGGGTTGAGAGTTATACTAAATTCAAAAACGTGTATAATAATCTTAATAACCTTGCTTTATAAAATTAAATAGTCCAATTTGAAAATTTTGCATTATGCAATCTAGACTCCATCAACCGCAACGATATACATATACACAAATTCATAATTGTGAATGTAAACCATACCTCTGTATGACTATAATATAGAGGAACCATTCAAAATGTCATAAAAATCGACATTTGAAGCAGTTGGCCATTGCTTTCTAGCAAAATTCAAATAATATTAGTTTTTGTTTAAGGTTAACCAATGTATTCATGGCATAATGATAAGCTCTCAAGCATAATTGAAGCACTTTTTAACTGTAACATTTGTTCATGGTTTTAATTTTCCATATTAAATAAGCATATTATAGAACTAATATCAAAAGTCATGAAAAGTCATGACAATTTTTAGGTTCTCTTTTGGTAAAGAGGGTCTATTTATTTATAGTCTACATATTAGGTCATAATTATTATTTACAATGCTACTAGCAATAAATTTCATCTAAAGTGTAAATTAAAGGTACTATTTAATTTAAATGTATAACCAGCTAATTTGGTTTATTTAAGGTTTTGGGTTATAGTATTTAATTTAAACGTATAACTTTGTCTTACAGTATTTAATTTAAACGTATAAGTAGAATGTAGAGTAGGCTTAGATACCATATTTAAAAATAAAATAAATTTCACTGGTGTATTGCAGATACCATGTAATTAGCATATGTAAATTTTATTCGCTTAATTTTAGACCCACTTACTAGAACCAACTTCTCGATCTTCTGACTGGTCTCTAAAAATATGCATCAAAGTTTAATAGTAATTGTTTTTTTCCTCTATTATGTTGCTCCATACTAGTTTCTGTAACTTTGCTGATTTCTTCATGTCCTACGGTTGTTAGATGTTTTTGCTCCTAACAATGTGATTTTCATTGCATGTGAATGAGCTCAATGATGCACAAATCTAAAACTTAAACAGAGCTACTTCTACATAGTGTTTTAAAAAATGCTAATGAACATTTGAGCTTTTAATATAGTTATTGATTATTTTTATACATGTTTCTTGTTTTTGTATGACAATTACTTCCTTAGAAGGATGGGAATAATTTTATTGAACTAGCTGAACGTTGTTCATTTTCTCAGAGCTCGAAGAAAATAAAAAACAGATCGAAGAAGCAAACTCTTGCTGCACTTGTAGTTGCTCGTGGTCTAACTGAGGCTAATGGTGGTAACAAAATCTCTAAAATGAAAAATGTTGAAGTTGAAATTAGTAGTACTCTTAAGGATTTGAATGTTAATGTTAGAAAATCTCCACGCAAGCATGCTAGTACTCTTAAGGATTTGAATGTTAATATTAGAAAATCTCCACGCAAGCATGCTGAAATTCCTCCACTCATCATTTCTTGTCATAATTCAACCCCTCCCTGAAACGTCACTACCACACACTAATCCAATCCTCTTGATTCAAATCCCCTCCAAAACATCATTACTACACACTCATCCAGTCATGATTCAACTCCTCTCAAAAACGTCGCTACCACACACTCATTCAATCCTCTTGATTCAACTCCCCTCCAAAATGACATTACCACACACTCGTACAATCCTCATGATTCAACTCCTCTCCAAAACATCACTACCACACATTCATCCAATCCTCTTGATTCAACTCCCCTCTAAAACATCAGTACCACACACTCGTCTAATCCCAATGATTCAACTCCTCTCCAAAACGCCACTACCATACGATTATCCAATCCCCATAATTTAACCTCTCATCTACGTAACACTCCTACAAATCCCCAAAGGTCAGCTTCACCTATGAATATACCTTCTTCCTCCAAAGAGCCTAACATGATCAAAACTAAGAGAAAACGAGGAAAAACAATGACGAGATTATTTTCTTTAACACCAAATGAGAAAGTAGAAGTTGAGTTCAATGACCTAAATCAACCTATCGGTACAAGTTCCATATATTTATCATCATATCTTGGGACTTTAGCAAGGGAGATGGTACCTATGACCATTAGCACTTGGAAGAAAGTCGATGATAAATTGAGGGCTGATCTATGGACAAGTATTCAAGTACTACAAACCTATAGAAAGCTTTTGGTACAAATTCCAAAATATTTACTTTTAGAATTAAGAAAATGTTTGCATGATTAATTTCCTTAATTAGTTTCCAGGTCTCAAAATCCTCCCTGACCATATCAATGTCTCATCTTTAACCACATTCTAGTTAGTCTTGTAAAATTTTCATTGAAGCTATCGGTTTCAGGTGCAGAATTATCACTGATATTATACAAAGCCTCCTTTACTTTATCATAAACCACTTCACCATTGAGAAAACAACGACCATAATCCATATTGATCAATCTATGGATAATTTCTACAATGTGTTGAACTGTTGATTGTGTTTGTATGACTCGGACAATTTATAAATTATGCACTATATTACAACCGGTTCAGCATCTCCAGAAGTCCAACTTAATTAGTGGAAATATATCATCTACTATACAGAAAAAATAAATATTGCAACTTGAGTCACACATATTGGCTAATAACCTACAAATCTCTACAGAAAATAATCTAAAGGCAATCACCACTGATGACTCGTTTCAAATTCATTGTGCCAACTCAATTAACATCATTGCCAATGATAACAGAATCATTAAGTACTCTTTTAACCATCGAATAAATATCAGTTGTTGTACTGCATTGTGCCCTTTTTGCTATCAACTAGACAACTACGAATCATGTAGTGATATATTGTACTGATGCACCTTTTGTTATGTTATCAAGATAGAATTTTAGAATTAGAAGGTATAACAAATTGACCCCATTTGTATATTCATACTGCTTGTCGATAAAGCTTTAGGTTGGTAAAATACAAAGTATTCACAAACGTTAAAAGAGACCATAGGAATAAAAATGGCCTGAACAAGGAGAGGATACACCCTTCTGTTTCTTAAATGAGGGCAAAGCCTAGTGTTTTTTAATGACTGCTCACCAAACCACCTAATTCTTGGTGCAATAAATAAAGCGAGCACTCATAGGATATACTTGTAACCCCCGATATCAGCCACAAATGAATTGTGCTCTATTTTTAACTTCTCTATTTCTTTGTGCATTACAAGTATCATTGATAACACAATTCATACTGTACAGGCAAGATTCAAGTTGGATGACATATACCAGGATCTGTTTCTTCAGATGCTGGGACTGCGATGGAAAGAATCAAAGTCAAGGCTAGTTAAAGCTATAAGAGTTGCAGCAAGGAGCGTCGATGCTTCTAGCAAATTAGATAATTTGAAACCAAATAATATTAAAAGTGCTCAAGAGTGGAATGATTTTGTCAACGAGAAACTAACGGAAGAGTCTGAGGTAGTTGGTTTTATTTTGATGGCTATAATTGAAGAAAAAAAATTCATTTCATTCTATTATACCTAATTTTAATGAATTTCTCTTATGTAGTCGACTAGCAATAAATACAAAGCCATACGAGAAATGAATACGGTTCCGCACACTATGAGTCAAAAGAACAAGACTAGCAGGACACATGGTAAGAAAAAATAACTTATCAAATTTATCCATTATCAGTATAAAAAACATTTATCCAATACGGTTTAGTATTTAGTTTTTAAGCTCTTTTTACAGAAAAAAGAAAGTGGTTGCTCATCAGATATCAGTAGGGAGGATTTGTGGTGTAGAGGTCACACAAAGAAAAATGGAGAACCACCAAATTCTGTTATCGTCGATTACATAGTAAGGATAATCAGTACATCAAATTATTTCTTCATTTTCCATTTTAACTCCATTTTACCCTTATTTAATCAAATTGTTTATTTCTAACAAGTTGAATTTGATATATTTTAATTGACATGTATTTTCATAATTGTTTCTAATATATAAACCTTACATTGAATGTTGTGACATATGAAAAATGGATATTTTTGAATTTGTAGGCTAAGATAAACAATTATAAGAACACTCAAAGTTCTTAAGGAACGATATCATTGAATGAAGATGGAGTGGCAAAGTTTTTTGGTCGTGAACATAGAGGTAGAATAATGGGACTAGGTTTTGGGGTTGCACCAACTCAGTTTGGAGTTCGTATGAGCAATTTAAAAAAAGTACGCGAATTGGAAAATCAAATTACTACATTGTAGGCTCAAATGAAATAGCTCTCTTATTTGTTCATGGCTTTAAGTTATAATTGATTCACTTTGTTAACGAGTAATTGATATGTGGTTTAAAATTTATTAGCGCATGTCTAACATTTTTTTTAACAGAATATCAATGGTAAACAAAATATAGCGGAAGGACCAGTGACTCCTCATGGCAATACGCCTTAGGTATTTCTTATAAACTAGGTAGACTTGGTTTTTGAATTTTAGATCAATTCATAATCATATCTTCTAATAAGCCATACATATATTATGGCCACTGAAATATGCTGTAATGACCCGTAAATTTCGATAACTAAATTTATTAATTAAATAAGTTTTGGAATTTAATGTTGTGAAAAAATAAAATTTTAAGATTTAATAATGAAAAGAATAACTAGAATGTAATGTTAGTAATGTTAATTTAAGGTAGTTGATATCTATTTTAACGTAAGTCCAATTTATTGAAATGATTGTAAAGTCATAATAGGTTATAGATTGTAAATAAAGAAATAAAATTTAATATTGGAGTCAATGTTGAAATTATATGTAATAAATTGGAATTGGCTAATATTGAAAATGAAATCAGTGATGTATAATTAGTTATAACATTTGTTGTAGATAGTAAACTTATAAATGTGATTAAATTAAGCAAAAGGTGATAATTGTTATATGTTACTTATTTATTTAATTTGCTGAATTAAATTGGAAATCAGTTGCAATTAAATGTAATTAAAATATTACGTTAATGTAAATTAAGATGATAATTGTAGAATATTAGTGTAATAAGGTATAAACTAATGTTAACTATGTCCATAGAGTAATGATTGATTGAATAAAAAGATTGAAATCAAATTAAATCAATTTATTGGAATTAAAAATATAATTAATTGGATCTTATTTATAGTTGAAACTGAACACTGTAATTAGTGTAATATTTAACACTGAATTGATATGTAAATTTATTTTAAATTATTGTTAATTTCTGCGTCATTAAAAATGATAAAATTTGTTAATTATAAAATTTGAATTGAAAAGCGATTTAATTAATTTAATAATAATTTATTTAATTAACGTGAAAATAGCCATTTTGGCCACTGTCTCGAATTTTAACGAAACCAGTTTCATCGGAAACATAACAGTGAATTATTGTAAGGTTTCAAGTTTCGTAGCGATCAGACTTGTCATTTGATCGTGCGGGCTTGAAAGCGTAGAATCAATTTGAAATAAGCTGATTTAAAGCTAACTTCTTCATACGATGGAATTAGGACTTGAAACCTGTTCCATTGAGTTTAAAAATATTGAAAACATCTATTTTGATATATAAGATGACCCACTTTCGTTTCGGAGACGGAACGAGCTTTTCGGGACGTTATTTGTTATTCGTGTCAAGTCTATCTGATATTTTTTCGTATCGGGCTTTGTTCATATAAATAGTTTTGTTCTAACCCTAGCAGCCTTTTTATTTCTTATCTCTATACGTACAATTCCATCTGCCTCTCTCTTCTCAATGGCAGAAACCAATTCAGGTATCAAAACCCTAAATTCAATTTCCAAATCAATTTCAAACTTCTCGAAACCCTATCATATTATATACCGTTTCGAAGCACCCGATGAGCATAATTCACTGGTGCAATTCATTTTTGCAATTAAATCACCGTTTGTCCAGAAATCGCCGATTTAACCTCAGCCGTCCATAGCTAGGGTTTGTTATTGGACGGTGGATCTTTGCCCGATCGACGATAGGGAGGCGGCGTTTGGAAGGGGATAGAGAGCAGGTCGCATTGATGGTGTCTATTCGTCGAGATCTGGTTGGATTTTGCCATGATTGGCTGAGATGGGGGCGGTGGCGGCCGTAATTTGGGGGTCTGGGAGTCGCGCGTGGGTACCATTATGGGCGACTCTGGCCATAGGGCAGCGTGGAGGTGATGGATCTTGGTGGTTGTGGCTGCGGCGTCGCGATAATTCGCGTGAAGGGTGGCGGCTATCTCCGTTCAAATGTGGTTGTGAACGAGAGTGTACAGGCGCTAGGGTTACGTTGAGAAGATGTTGACGTGGCGAGGTATAATTTGTTTTGTTTATTTAATTTAAATTTGATTTTTATACGTTCTGGCATCTACATCTTTTGCATACAAGATCGGATTCATGCGCGGTTTATTTCATTGGGATCGTATCGAAATTCCAGACATTTTGGCACTGGTTTGGACGAATTCTGAGACTGTTGAATTTTGGGCCTTATTTTGGATTTCAAATCGATTTGAAATCAAAGGTGAGTGTTTTGACCCACTCACAACTTCTAGATTATCTTATGCTAGTTAAATTAAATTTACGATACGATTAGAAATTGATTGGTTGATGTTTGGTATATTTAAATTGTAATTCTAGTTAAATCTTACTTTTATTGAATATTATCGCCATTAATTTAATATTAAATTCTAAATTGCCAGTTAATATCATTATTGATAATCAGTCACTTATTATTGTTTATTGATTGGTTTGAACAATGATTGTGTTGGATGTTTGATTGTTGATATTGGATGACCGGATGTTATATTTATATTGTTATAACTCTGCAAGTTCTCTTAGCTTATTGTTAGAAAATTCCTATGGGTTGAAATGATACATACCCGAACGATCTCTAAATTAGTGAAAAATCGTTATGGGTTGAAATGATAAACCCGAGCGATTTTATGGATTTTATTTTAATTCGGGATTGCGGGTTGAAATGATATATACCCGTAAATTTATATTATTGCGGGTTGAAATGATATACATCTGCATCACTTGACCATAGGGTAGAAAATTATATACGGACACCGGAGTGGTTAAATTAAATGATTTTAAATCCTTAAATTTTGAATTCAGTTAAATGATAATTTAAAATAAATTTTGATCTGTATAAATTGAATTTTTTTGAAATCCAAGCTTTAAATGTTGAAATTTGAGTTGGTTTAATGAATTGTTAAAAGAATAAAATGGAAATTTCGAAGTTAAATTTGAGATATAACTGAAATTTATTGAAATGGAGGTATTAGAAATGTTTAAAGATTTAAACTTTGAAATTTATGAAATTAAAGTGGTTTAAAATTTGTAGTTCAACTTGGATTTATAATCAATATAAATTGAGATGGTTTAATGAAAATTGAATTGAAAGTTTAAATTCGAGTTGGTGATTTGAAATCTGGATATGGTCCAAATTTGTTGAAAAGGCAGAAGTAGTTTATTTTGATATCAATTTCAAACTTAATTAGTTTAATATATAATGTTCAAAGATTTATATTCTAAAAATCCTGATTTTTAAGATTTTCAAACTATTAAACTAATTTAATCTATTTTCAACTATTTTAATCAATTTAAACTATTTTAATTTATCTTAATCTATTTTAATCTATTTTAAACTAATTACCCATTTTAATATATTTTAAATCTAATTAGTCTATTTTAAATTTATTTAATCTATTTTAAATCTATTTAACCTATTTTAAATTTATTTAATCTATGTTAAATCTATTTAATCTATTTTAAATCTATTTAAACTATTTTAAAACTATTTAAACTATCTTAAATCCACCTAAACTATTTTAATCTATTTTTAAACTATTTAGAGTATTTAACCATTTGAAAATTTATTTTTAAAACTATGCTAAACTATTTTCTAAATTTCAGATTGCGTAAAGTGGAAGTGTTTATATTAAAATCCTTGATTTTAAAGCGAATATGGTTAAATGATGTTATAACATAAGTTGGGATTTGAAATGATATTTTGCTAGTGAAATGACATATTTGAGTAAATATGATGATTTTGAAAAGAGGATTTAATTAACCTATCTTATCGATATGATTTCGAAAGTGAATATGATTTTGAAAGTAAATATGGTTTCGAAAGTGATATGGTTTGAATTGAATATGATATTTTGATATCAATTATGAAAGGTCTTGAAAATGTAAAAGAACCATCCGATGTGAAATAAGTGTTTGGTTGTTAAAGAGACTGGGATCGGATATTGTCATACTCTCTGCCAATACCGAAAACCACTTTAACAACTGTGTAGGTGGTGGAGAATCCAAAATGAAGTAGGATGGTTTGGCGAACGATTCTATATGAGGTATTATCATAGCCCTGACTCACGTGAGTCAGCTTGATGTAACTAAAACAGGAGCCACGCTGGGCCAAGTGAGGTCGCTCCTCCTATCAAGCACATTTCTTCGATACGATATTATGACATTATGATTGATTTGGTAGCCACCCCTCGATTTTAATTTGGGTGTGTGTTCCGAGGTGGGTGGTACTAGCTGCTAGCCGTTACCACCAGTCAGGATCCGTAAAACGGTAGTATCTTACCCTGGGTATTGCCTCGCATGCCTTGTCACACGACTTATCTCGCCCACTATGAGTTTGTTTTGTACCGTACCTATCGAGTGCCCTCTGTGTAAACCACCGGTTTAGTGGAGCTTACGGTATTGTATAAACTACGGGAATATATAAAACATGTTAGGGGGATATGGGTAACGCCTTAATGCTATTTTAATACTTTACTTTACTATAGACACTATTATAATAGCGTATTGTACAATGTATGTAGATAGTTTAACGAATCCTTAGGGGATGGAATCCCGAACATCTCTTAAGTTATTGCACGCACGTTAGACACTGGATAGGAGATGTAAAATCATGTAAACATCTCTGAAGCCGTTGCACTCATATTTATTTATTGTTGATTTTACTTACATAAGATCTTTTAGTTCTAACTCGAATGTTTTGTCTTTTCAATTCGCTCGGGTCAGTCTGAGCTTTTCAGTGTATCAAAGACCTTATTTCTGGGGGATGAAGACGAAGATTTAGTACTGTTATTATTTCTTATATTATTTCCATTGCATCATGTTGTTCCGCTGCATCTATTTATTTATTCCTGTTGTATGTAACTCTGATATGTATTGTAAAAGTGTAATCAAATGTTATTTGTAAAACAGCTTCATGAACTATTTATTTGATTATTATATTTTGTCATTCCGCTGTGAGATTCTGTGTTTGTTTTCTTTCTTTCTCTGCTTTTTCTTATTTATCCCATAACAATCCTCCATTCTGAATGGTTTGAGTTTGACATGTGTGGTTTATTGTCGATTTAAACCGTCCAAAAAGGTGGGTCGTTACATTTGGTATCAGAGCCAGGTTTAGCGATAGCCTTAGCTTTGTGGAGCCTGACTCATTAGAAATAGGGTAGCAATAACCAAGAATGAGTCGTTGAGTCTATATATATGAGAGAGCATATTTGTTAGTGTAATAAAAGGTTTTGTATTGTCTTAATTTGTTCTGTTTAGTATTTATAAATCCTGGTCGGTACATAGCACTCTATGACATCGATAGGGATTTCTAAACATTTAATAAAGCAGACCGACAGAATATTTGTTTTGAAATATGGGTAAATGAAATAATTTTGCCTAGTATTATATTTTGTATATAAAAGAATAATCCTTACAAATATATATAATTGTATGTGATATGTTTGGTTGTTTGTTAGGAAGTGAAATTTATGAATATTAGTTGCAAAAATGGGATTTTAAATAAAATGAATATAAATTGGAAATTTAGAACTTAAGTTCCGGGATTATGAAATTGTTTTCAAAAGATTTTGGAATATAATATTAGTATTATTTGGAAGTATTTTCTGATATAAATATTTCAATGTAATTTGAAAGAAAGTTTTGGAAAGAATTTTTAAAAGGAAATAAGTTCTGTACTCCCCTCTCTGTCGCTGGAAAATAATTCCGGTGATGAGTGCACGCATCATCGACGTTCATTTTCGAGTTTCAAAGTGGGAAGACTGCTGTGGTAGTTTTACTACACATTTGTTTGATAAGTAAATCTTAATTTTGAATTCCTAAATATGATTTGATCTATAAAGGATATATATATTACTTTCAAAATGACTGAAATGAATCCGAGATTTAGTTCTTAAACTTTCTGATAATTAGTAGTTTTCAATTATTGTAATGAATGAAATCTTAACTATTTTAATAGTTGGAAACTTTTAAAAGGAGAAAATAAGAAATTGGAAGATAAGTGATTAATGGAATATATAAGAAATCGAAAATTGGTAACTTGAAGATATGAAAGAAAAAATATGAAAATGTAAATATTGAACATCTTGTTAACTAAAATGAATAAGATGAACTTGTGTAACATTCAATTACATTCTAAAAGACATATAACTTACCAAAATATTAAAAGTTGAAATGTTAAATAAGAATATGTAATAGAATATTATACAAGTAAAACTTAAGTAATGAAGGTGTTCAATGGAATTACTTGTATAAATAAGAATTCTGATGTTATAAACTTAAGTTAATAATTTGAAATGTTACTAATTAAATTTATAGAAAGAGTGAATACTATAAGCAAATGATTATGAAATTAAGTTAATATTGTAGCTATTTGTAATTAAAATGAATAGTAAAAGTGAATACTACATTAATTGAATGATTATAACTTCAGAAAATGTTGAAATGATTTAGAAATGGATTTAATATTCAATAATACTATATATGGAAGAATTGAATGTGAAAAAAAAGAATTAAATTGTAAAGAGACTTACATAATAACGGATAATCTAATAATTGAAATGGAAATAACTTATGTAAGCAATGAATGTAAAGTAATGAAAAGAGAAAAATGACATTGTATGGATGAATAGAAAATGAATTTGTAAGTAATAAAGTTAAATTAATAAAATAATCACTATATGAATGAATGAAACTAAAGAACAATAAATGATGTGAAAAGAAAGTAATAAGAATAAACTTAAACGATATTTGAAATTATTGTTTGTTTTGGCTTATGTGATGGTTGGAAAAGGATACTTCTAACTGTAGAAAGATGTATAAATAATCTATTAAGTTTTATCTAAGACTGTTGAGTGGATGATACACTTAGTAGTTATTTATCATTTTATACGATTAAAAGTTTCCAAACCCGAACTAACCATTTGTTTTGGTTGTCATGGATGCATGATTGATTACTTTGATTACATGTGATGATTGTATGGTTTTGTTGCAAGTGGCTTTTGTTATGTTGTGTTGATTTGTTTGTTATTAATTGAAATAACTTAAATTTCTCTTTTATACAATTATTAGCCTCCTTGGATTTTATAAGTGAAATACAGGTTTATGGAACAATAGCTACTGCTTTTGGTTTCATAAATAATCATTGTTTGCCCGACAAATAGATACGTTTTCGGATTATGGTTTTATAGCGATATTATATTATTTCCCGTGGTTTGAGATATTTTATTTTGAAATATGATATATGTATATTGTTATTATTGATATTATTATTTCCCTGGACCTCTCCGTACAAAGGAGACTCTGCCGAAATTTTCTGTGAAAGTAGAAATGTTTTTCAAACTTTTATCGAACTTGAATATGAAAGGATTTAAGTGTTAAAAATTGATACATTTTATATAAATTATTTAATTATGTAAATTTATTGTTTATAAATTGAATACTTTGAATAAGATATATTAGTTCCTTAATTCCTTCTTTTGCCTTTTCGAGGATGAAAAGTTTTGAGTGGGGGAGAGTGTAATGACCCGTAATTTTCGATAATTAAATAAGTTTTGGAATTTAATGTTGTGAAAAATTAAAAATTTAAGATTTAATAATGAAAAGAATAACTAGAATGTAATGTTAGTAATGTTAATTTAAGGCAATTAATAACTATTTTAATGTAAGTCCAATTTATTGAAATGATGTAAAGTCATAATAGGTTATATATTGTAAATAAAGAATAAAATTTAATATTGGAGTCATTGTTGAAATTATATGTAATAAATTGGAACTGGCTAATATTGGAAATGAAACCAGTGATGTATAAGTAGTTATAACATTTGTTGTAGATGGTAAACTTATAAATGTGATTAAATTAAGCAAAAGGTGACAATTGTTATATGTTACTTATTTATTTAATATATTGAATTAAATTGGAAATCAATTGAAATTTAATGTATACGTTAATGTAAATTAAGATAATAATTGTAGAATATTAGTGTAATATGGTATAAACCAATGTTAACTATGTCCATAGAGTAATAATTGATTGAATAAAAAGATTGAAATCAAATTAAATCAATTTATTGGAATTAAAAATATAATTAATTGGATTTTATTTACAGTTGAAACTGAACATGGTAATTAGTGTAATATTTAACACGAAATTGATATGTAAATTTGTTTTAAATTATTGTTAATTTCCGCGTCATTAAAAATGATAAAATTTGTTAATTATAAATTTTGAATTAAAAAGCGATTTAATTAGTTTAATAATAATTTATTTAATTAACGGGAAAATAGCCATTTTGCCCACTGTCTCGGATTTCGACGAAACCAATTTCATCGGATACGTAACAGTGAATTATTGTAAGGTTTCAAGTTTCGTAGCGATCAGACTTGTCGTTTGATCGTGCGGGCTCGAAACGCGTAGAAATCAATTTGAAATAAGCTGATTTAAAAGCTAACTTCTTCATACGATGGAATTAGGACTTGAAACCTGTTCCATTGAGTTTAAAAATATCAAAAACATTTATTTTGATATATAGGATGACCCACTTTCGTTTCGGAGACGGAACGAGCTTTTCGGGACGTTATTTGTTATTCATGTCAAGTCTATCTGATATTTTTTCGTATCGGGTTTTGTTCATATAAATAGTTTTGTTCTAACCCTAGCAGCCTTTTTATTTCTTATCTTTGTACGTACAATTCCATCTGCCTCTCTCTTCTCAATGGCAGAAACCAATTCAGGTTTCAAAACCCTAAATTCAATTTCCAAATCAATTTCAAACTTCTCGAAACCCTATCATATTATATACCGTTTCGAAGCACCCGATGAGTGTAATTCACTGGTGCAATTCGTTTTTGCAATCGAATCACCGTTTATCAAGAAATTGCCGATTTAACCTCAGCCATCCATAGCTAGGGTTTGTTATTGGACGGTGGATCTTTGCCCGATCGACGATCGGGAGGCGGCGTCTGGAAGGGGATGGAGAGCAGGTCGCATCGGTGGTGTTTGTTCATCGAGATGTGGTTTGATTTCGCCATGATTGGCTGAGATAATGGTGGCGGCGGCCGTCGTTTGGGGGTCTGGGAGTCGCGCGTGGGTACCATCATGGGCGGCTCTGGCCGTAGGTCAGCGTGGAGGTGATGGATCTTGGTGGTTGTGGCCATAACGTCGCGATAATTCGCATAAAGGGTGGCGGCTATCTTCGTTTGAATGCGGTTGTGAACAAGAGTGTACAGGCGCTAGGGTTACGTTGAGAAGATGTTGACGTGGCGAGGTAAATTTTTTTTTTGTTTATTTAATTTAAATTTGATTTTTAAACGTTCTAGCATCAATATCTTTTGCATACGAGGTCGGATTCATGCGCGGTTTATTTCATTGGGATCGTATCGAAATTCCGGACATTTTGGCATTGGTTTGGACGAATTCTGAGACTGTTAAATTTTGGGCCTTATTTTGGATTTCAAATCGATTTGAAATCAAAGGTGAGTGTTTTGACCCACTCACAACTTCTAGATTATCTTATGCTAGTTAAATTAAATTAACGATGCGATTTGAAATTGATTGGTTGATGTTTGGTATATTTAAATTGTCATTCCAGTTAAATCTGACTTTTATTGGATATTATCGCCATTAATTTAATAATAGATTCTAAATTGCCAGTTAATATCGGTATTGATAATCGGTCACTTATTATTGTTTATTGATTGGTTTGAACAATGATTGTGATGGATGTTTGATTATTGATATTGGATGACCGGATGTTATATTTATATTGTTATAGCTCTGCAAGTTCTCTTAGCGGATTGTTAGAAAATCCCTATGGGTTGAAATGATACATACCCGAACGATATATAGATTAGTAAAAATCGTTATGGGTTGAAATGATAAACCCGAGCGATTTTATGGATTTTATTTTGATTCGGGATTGCGGGTTGAAATGATATATACCCGTAAATTTATATTATTGCGGGTTGAAATGATATACATCCGTATCACTTGATCATAGGGTAAAAAATTATATATGGGCACCGGATTGGTTAAATTAAATGATTTTAAATCCTTAAATTTTGAATTCAATTAAATGATATTTTAAAATAAAATTTGATCTGTATAAATTTAATTATTTTCGAAATCCAAGCTTTAAATGTTGAAATTTGAGTTGGTTTAATGAATTGTTAAAGAATAAAATGGAAATTTCAAAGTTGAATTTTAAATATAATGAAATCTATCGAAATGGAGTTATTCGAAATGTTTAAAGATTTAAATTACTTTGAAATCTATGAAATTGAAGTGGTTTAAAATTTGTAGTTCAACTATGGATTTATAATCAATATAAATTGAGATGGTTTAATGAAAATTGAATTGAAAGTTTAAATTCGAGTTGATGATTTGAAATCTGGATATGGTCCAGATTTGTTGAAAAGGCAGAAATAGTTTATTTTGATATCAATTTCAAACTTAATTAGTTTAATATATACTGTTCAAAGATTTATATTCTAAAAATCCTAATTTTTAAGATTTTCAAACTATTAAACTAATTTAATCTATTTTCAACTATTTTAAACTATTTTAATCAATTTAAACTATTTTAATTTATCTTAATCTATTTTAACCTATTTTAAACTAATTACCCATTTTAATATATTTTAAATCTAATTAGTCTATTTTAAATTTATTTAATCTATTTTAAATCTATTTAACCTATTTTAAATTTATTTAATCTATGTTAAATCTATTTAATCAATTTTAAATCTATTTAAACTATTTTAAAACTATTTATACTATCGTAAATCCACCTAAACTATTTTAATCTATTTTTAAACTATTTAGAGTATTTAACCATTTGAAAATTTATTTTTAAAACTATGCTAAACTATTTATAACTATCTCAACTATTTTTAAATTTCAGATTGCGTAAAGTGGAAGTGTTTATATTTAAATCCTTGATTTTAAAGTGAATATGGTTAAATGATGTTATAACATAAGTTGGGATTTGAAATGATATTTGCTAGTGAAATGACCTATTTGAATAAATATGATGATTTTGAAAAGAGGATTTAATTAACCTATCTTATCGATATGATTTCGAAAGTGAATATGATTTTGAAAGTAATATGGTTTCGAAAGTGATAAGGTTTGAATTGAAATGATATTTTGATATCAATTATGGAAGGTCTTGAAAATGTAAAAGAACTATCCGGTGTGAAATAAGCGTTTGGTTGTTAAATAGACCGGGATCGGATATTGTCATACTCTCTACCAATACCGAAAACCACTTTAACAACTATGTATTTGGTGGAGAATCCAGAATGAAGTAGGATGGTTTGGCGAACGATTCTGTATGAGGTATTATCGTAGCCCTGACTTCCGTGAGTCAGCTTGATGTGACTAAAACAGGAGCCACGTCGGGCCAAGTGAGTTCGCTCCTCCTATCAGGCACATTTCTTTGATACCATATTATGACATTGTGATTAATTTGGTGGCCACCCCTCCATTTTGATTTGGGAGTGTGTTCCGGGATGGGCGGTAGTAGCTGCTAGCCGTTACCATCAGTCGGGATCCGCAAAACAGTAGTATCCTACCCTGAGCATTGTCTCACATGCCTTGTCACATGCCTTATTGCGTCCACTACGAGGTTGTATCGTACCTATGGAGTGCCCTCTGGGTAAACCACCGGTTTGGTGGAGCTTACGGTATTGTATAGACTATAGGAATATATAAAATATGTTAAGGGGGATATAGGTATTTTAATACTTTACTTTACTGTAGACACTATTATAATAGCGTATTATACTATGTATGTGTATAGTTTAACGGATCCTTAGGAGATGGAATCCCAAACATCTCTTAAGTGATTGCTCACACGTTAGACACTGTATAGGAAATGTAAAACCCTGTAAACATCTCTGAAGCCATTGCACTCATATTTATTTATTGTTGATTTAACTTACATAAGATCTTTTAGTTTTAACTCGAGTGTTTTGTTTTTTCAATTCGCTCGGGTCAGTCTGAGCTTTTCAGTGTATCGAATGCCTTATTTCTGGGGGATGAAGACGAAGATTTAGTATTGTTAGTATTTCTTATATTATTTCCATTGCATCATGTTGTTCCGCTACATTTATTTATTTATTCTTGTTGTATGTAACTCTGATCTATATTGTAAAAGTGTAATCAAATGTTATTTGTAAAATAGTTTCATGAATTATTTATTTGATTATTTGTTTTCTTTCTTTCTTTGCTTTTTCTTATTTACCGCATAACACACTACAAGAAAAGGCTCCATTTTGTGTCGGATGGTTGCAACGGTTGGCAACGGCTAAATAATGCGGCCGTTGCTAGCCGTTGCATATCGCGATTACAGATCTGGAACCCGCGAACAGAATCTCATTTCCCACCAAAATCATTTTCTCCCCAAAACCCTCCTCCCCGTCGCAATCCGCCGCCTCTTCAACTCCAGCCGTCGCTCGTTGCCTCCACGTCGCTCAAACACCTCCAAAACTCGCTGGTATTTCTTCTAAACTTGGTTTGGCTTTGATTTAGGTTTAATTTAGGATTAATTGGAAAACCCTAATTTCGAAAATAATTGTATTAGTTGATCATAGTGATATTGGGTGATGATTATAGTGATATTGGGTGATGATTATAGTGTTTTAAGTTAGGTGGAAGTTAAATTAGTTTATGATTATGTTGAAAATGATGATTAATGCGTATTAGTTATGGTAATATTTGTATTAGTTGATTTTGATTGGTGGTTTGATTTTAAAATTAGTGTATATTATTGATGAACATGCTTGTTGATATTTAAGTTTATGACAATATTTGTTTTTATTTAAAATAATGTGTATAGTTTATGCCAAAGTTAATTGTATAGTAATTAATACATATCTTGATAGATTGGTACAGTTAACGATAATTTAATTCAGAAGTGCTAATTATAACTGTTATCGTAGTTTAAAATAAATATAATTCGTTGAATGAATTATAAAATTTTGAAATGAGCGTAATAACAATGAGCTAATTATTCAGTGAAAGTTAAAACACGTTTTAAAATTTAGTTAATAAATATAATTAACATATATTTATATTCAGTGAAAGATTACGGGGCTGAAAAATTAACATATAACAGTGGTGTATTTGTTAAAGGCAGTGATGATCCAGAGGAGCATATAAAAGATTTTTACGGCGTCTTAACACAGGTTTTAGAGTTGACATATTATATACAACCTGCAGAGAAAGTATTTTTATTCAAATGCAATTGGTTTAGCAATATTCCTGGTTCTGGAATTAACGTGCACAAAGATTACAAGCTCATTGAAATAAAGCATACCTCGCATTACTATAAGTATGATCCTTTCATATTAGCCAAGCAAGCATTACAAGTTTATTTTGCTCCGTATCCATCCTTAAAAAAAGATAAAGCAGATTGGTGGGCTGTTATTAAAACAAAGGCAAGATTTACATTTGATGGAAATAATATTCCAGATGAAGCAGCGTATCAAGCAGATCTGGAGCCAAATACTGAAATAATAATAACTGACGATGTTGATGTAGGATCGTTGAATGATGAAGCGAATGTTTTAATAGATGCATTTGAAAGTACCGAAGAAAACGATATGGAGTACGAGACCGAGTCTGAATCAGAAAACGACGAAGACTGATACATTACACTATTTTTTTAATGTATGCATGTATGATGTTTTATTTTGAGTAATGTATTAAGAATGATGAATGCGTTCTATATTATTCTGAGCTATGTAATAATAATGATTTTGTTATGTATTATCATTCTGTTTTATTTTGACCTATGCGTTATTCAGAGCTGTGTAATAATAATAATGATTATGTTCTGCATTATTCTGAGCTATGTAATTACAAAGAATGATTATGATGATTAATGGAACATGTGTTGTAATAATAATTTGTTTTCTTTTCATTATATGATATGATTATGTTTGAGGCAGATATGTCTCACAGAAGGCGCAGTACATCTCAGCCTTCTCCTTCGCCTTCTCATGGCGCAGGTCCCAGCGGTACGGCTCCGGACTTACGCCGTGAGATAGAGATAGTTTCCAAGAGTGTTGGGTAAGTATCTAATTAATTTCAATTATATTATTTAAAATATATTAATTATATACATCAACATTTATACAGGGGTTTCAAAATAGAGCCGGCGGATTACATTCTTCAAGTTTCAAAGCAATCCTATAAGAGTAGGTTGTCTAGTTGCTGGCCTTATTGGGACGACATCCCATGCGAAGTGATGAACGCTATAGTTGCTGATTTGATGGTAAGTAAAATTTTATATTTCAATTTAAAATTAGTATACTGTATATAATTCAAATTATTTTCAATAAGCAGGCTGCAATACGTGTCCGCCCGGAAGATAAGAATGTCTTCTTCAATCATTGGACTCAGTTGGATGGTTAATGATGTTTGGGCTGCATTTGTCACCCACTGGGAAAGTGAAGCTGTCAAAGTAAGTTATGTATTGCTGTATTGTTAGTATTATTTATTTAAATTATGTATGTTAGTTGCATTATTAATTTAATTAACCGTGTATTTAAATTAACAGGAAATAGCAAAGCGAAATAGCACGAACAGAAATAAAAATCCAGCGTTACACCGTGGTGGGTCCAAGTCATTCCAACAATGGCGGAGGGAATTGGTAAATTTGTAATTTGAGTTTATAAACTGTAATATTATTTAATCATATTAGTAACGTTTTTTATTCATGTATAATTTCAGCATTCAAGAACCGGACAGGAGCCTACAATGGCCGAGGTTTTTAGAGTCACTCATGCGGTGGAGCAGACCGATGATGATGGGAATGTCACCTATGAGTGGACAGATACGAAGGCTGAATCTGGTATGGTAAATATGTTTATTCGCAATGACAACGTTTCACATTCCTTTAGTAGTGTATAAGTAAATTGTATAGCTATATATTTAGTCAAATTTGTATTCGCACTACGCCATAAATGACCTTCTGCAACACTTTTGCAAGGTGTTGCCAGCTAAAATGTTGCGACAGCTATAAAATTTTGGTCCTACTGCAACGTTGCATTTTTGGTGTTACCTTAGCCATAAAAATGTGTTGCTCTAGCTAAACAAGTGTAACACGATGCAATATTTTTATATAGTGTTGCAATAGATGTATTCAAATTAAAAAATTAATAAAATTAGCAATCCGCGTGAATACGATCCAACGATCTACATTTAATCTGGTTGTTAAAATGGATCACCACTGCAATTTGGCCCAAAATTTCGTTTTCCCGCCTAAACTAGTTCAGATCCCCTTTTGGTTTTCATTTCAATTCGTCTCCTCCCATTCGCCTCCTCCCAGTCGCCTCCTCCCATTTGCCTCCGCCACCAAATTTTCTCCCTCCTTTTCTTCCGCTTCCTCATTCGCCTCCGCCACCAAATTGTCACCCTCACCCCCAGCTACCCCTTGACCCATCGCGACCATCTAGCTCCAACCAGAGCCCTGTCACGACACCAAAACCCGAAGCCAAACAAAGTTTTTCGTTAAAACCCCTTTTGCCACCGCTGTCGTCGCCATCAGCTCTCACCTCCAACAGAAGACTTGCTCGCCACCAACCCCTCTACCTTTCTCCTTTAGACTACTTCACCTGAAAACCCTTCTAGCGCCTTAATTTCTCCCAAAACCCGAACTGCTGCCCTCAAGATTTTGGTTCACTTCGTACTTTCCATCGCAAGTTCAGAGCAGATCCCAGGCTGATCTCTTCGTACTTTCCCCTATGATTGCAGTTGCTTCACTTGGTACTGGTAATTTCAATAAGATAGTACGCCCCCCATATGTTTGTGTAAATGCTCCTTTGGAACTTGTTAATGTTTCAGAATCTGGCTGGGTATGTACTGCTTCTGGATGCCCTGTGCCTCCATCGCAAGTTCATAACTCGGACTGAGTGCAGAGTGATCTTATCCAAGCATTAAGGTTGGTTGGTTCACCATTGAATCTGGATGTAGTTGTATTGGTTGAAGGTTGGTTGGTTGGTTTGGTAAGTTATGGAAGTGATGGTGGAAGTTGGTGATGCAGAGGAGTTTCAGTTGGCAGTGTGATGCCTGAATGTTGGCAGAGAGATGTAGACGGAGTTTGGAGTTTGACAATGGTAGAGTGCTGCTGTGTATTGGTTACAGAGAGAAGCTAATGTGGTGATTGGAAATTGAAAACAGTTTGCAGTAGAGTTTTGGTGTTTGGCCGTAGGGGATTCAAGCAGATTTAGGCGAGGAGATGGAGGATAGGAATTAAGCTCGGTCTTCATTTGTGCATCATTTTACGTCATTTCAAAGAAGGCTCGATCTTCCGAAATCGGACCCCCGCCGGCGCTGCGCCCGGACCCGCTTCTCGGCTCGCCTTCGGCTCGGCATATATTTGTCAGTGTCGGTGTATGTATAAATTGAAATTGCATATGTAATGAGTGAACTGAGTGATGTAGTGAGGAATATCTGTATATGTGAATATCAGTGTTATATATCATTGAATTGTAAAATAGTGGAGTCAGGAATTTGTACTATTTCAAATGTTGAAATAAAATATTTATTTAAATAAATTACTGTTTAAATATCAAATTCTGTGTAATAGCATTTTATTAAATAAATATTTATTTTTATTAAAAAATCAAATATGCTCTACATTGTGGGCCCCACAAATTCAAAAAGTTCATATCTATAGCAACATTTTGGAATGTTGCTACAGATACCTATGGGTGTTGCCATAGACCCAAATAGGGTTCTATTGCAACAATATTACTTATGTTGCCTTAGATAGTCAAAATGTTGCCTTTGAGGTCTAAGGCAACGGCAAAAATTGCATCACCCTAAAAGTGTTGCCATAGACCTATGGCAACATTTTTCGGGCCTGAGCCAACATTTTTTTTTGTGTTGCAGTAGGCCATTTATGGCGTAGTGTCGTAATTGCAGGGTAGATATGAAGCGGAGCGGGCAGCGATGGCGCAAAGAACTGGACGGGAGGATATTACGCTTCAAGAGTCCAATCAAATATGGGATAGAATTATTGATCCGCCTTCTCGCAATAGGCGTTATGGATACGACAATCAGGAGGTAAACTGTTTTAATAACTTATATTTGAATTTAATATAGCCGTTGCGAGCGTGAATTAGAACTAGTTTGTTTGATCGTTTTACAGGCTCTTAACTTCCAGAGGGCTTACAAGAAATCTATGGCCGAGGAGGAGATAGCCCAGATGCAACGACAGCTGGACGAGATAAATGATTGGCGACAGTGCTTCTTGTCTCAGTAGATAGATGAGCGCATTGCCGCATTCGTTTCAGAGCATGGGACCATGCCAGGGTCTGGTGGTGGTGGTGATGACGATGATGTTGATGATGATGCTGATGATGATGATGAGTAGGTATGTTTTGTTGGACTTGTGTACTTATGTTGGTTGATGGACTTGGTAGTTTGTTTGGTGTTTTGTGTACCTATGGTGTTGGTGATGGATATTATGTGTGATGGATTTGAGATGTATTTTGTTTGGTTGATGATGAAATATTTGTGTTAGTTGATTATATAGTTGCGTGATTATTGATGTATATGTGTTTTATTTGATTATTTGCGATGTATTTGGTTATATGATGGTTGGAATGGAATGTATACGATGGATTGAAAGTGATTATTGTGATGTGGAATGGTTTGCGACGACAGAGGTTGGAAGAGTGAAAGCTAGCTGTTGGAAAACAAAAAAGTTCCAGGCTTGCAATGGCTCGCAACGGCTATCTGGTTCCAAGCTTGCAACGGCTCGCAACGGCTAGCAACGGCTATCTGGTTCCAGGTTTGCAACGGCTCGCGACGCCACGGGACGACAAGGATTGGAACTAACTGTTGCCACGTGGACAACTTGTCGTCGCTAGCCGTTGCTAAATTGGTAACGGAGCCGTTGCTATTGCTGTTGCTGGAACAAGTAGCAACGAGCTTAATTGGAACGGCTAGCAACGGCCGCCAACTGATATTTGCCGTTGCTATGCCTTTCGTTCCTTGTAGTGACAATCCTCCATTTTGAATGGTTTGAGTTTGATGTGTGTCGTTTATTGTCGATTTAAACCATCCAAAAAGATAGTTCGTTACATATGCATTGCCATATGAGCCTGTCTCCCTATTATATGCATTATGACTGTAGAAATACGCATCACTGTTTACTTCTTTTGTATGCAGATAAAGCGATCAATACATATTTTGTATGTCCTTGCGCTGTTTGCTTTGAAAATTATTATGCGTAAATGCCATGTGCCATGAAAACAGTGTTTTGAAAACCCCACCCAGCCTCGGTTCGACCTGGAATAACCCTGAACCTTTGATCATCACGGTTCGGAACTCAATCAGACCTTAGTCATGCATGAACCCCGGTCGAACCTTCAAACCGGCGGTCCAACCATTAATTTTATCCGGTTGAACCGCGGTTCTTTTAATTTTTCCTATTTTCTCATCTTATAATTCTCTCTCATTTTCATCTTTTGTATTGTTTTGAAAAAAACAAGTAAATCTATATTTCAAAAATCATAATGGTACTAAAATCTAAACTACAAATTCCATCATTTGGCTCTTTGCTGCTGCAAACTCCTCTAATAGCACTATACATAAAACCATGTTGCATGTTCATGTTATTTTATTATTAATATGTAGGTGTCAACTATTATATACATGTTAACTTTAATGTGTGATTGAGGTTAAAACCATGATGAAATGTTCAAGTTTATGTTATTGTGGTATTTATACGATGTTTTCAACTATTATATGTGAATTATTATCGGTCTGTATGTTTAAGATCATGTTATATGATATATGTTATGCTTGTATTTGAGTAATAATATGTGTTTGGTATTTTTTATGACATGAGTCAATATCATGTATTAAACAACATGAGTTTATATTTTTCAATTTGGAATGTACAAATCGTTAAAAAAATAAAAATGCAAGGTTTCAGCGGTTCGACCGGTCCGACCATCAAAACCTTGAACCTTGAGATACAACGGTCCGACTTACGGTTCGGTTTTCAAAACATTGCATGAAAATCTATCACGGAACCCTCCCATTGGCTATTGCCTAGACTTGTTTCGTCCTTATGTCCTATTGCCTATAAATTGGACAAGCACATGCTTGTATTTCTATGGATGCCCATGCTTTGAGTTTTTCATCCCTATTGTTTTCAAATTGTTGGCCACTCTTTAAAGCTTGCTGCATTCTTTTTATTTCATGGTTTTAGAAATGCGAATCCACTTTTTGATGAATCCTTTTGATGTAGAAGCTTCACAAATTTGTTACTAAACACTTATCAATATCATCGTTATATATTTATGTTACAAAAACTATTTTCAAAGGAGCTATTTGAAAATCTATTGTTCCAAACTAATGCTGCACTTATTTTCAGTTTTTAGAACAATTTTATAAGAGAGTTTAAATTATATACATATAAGCAAACTAGGATTAAAGTAGCACAATGGTTCATATTTACTTCTTTTGTATTAATAGGTTGAATGTTAGAAGTGATAACAAACAAAACTTCACATCACATAAGGTTTTTAAAATCCTTAATCACCATCATATATGAATCAAATTCAATTAAACAGCCTTAAATAAGATAAGGACCAGATGGTCAGTTCAGAAATCATTATACCAGACATGTGGCCGAACAATAAGCTCCATCTCTTATATAAGTACTTTATTATATGCATCTTAATTTATATCTTTTCCTATATGTTTGTTTCCAGCTTCTTTGCAATACGAAATAGAAATACATATTTGTAGCTACAATAGCAGTATCATATGGAACGAGAATCACATGGCAGACAGATATAAACATGGTCGATTGACATAGATTTGGACGTAGATAAAAAAAGATTTTGGTTCCAAAATGTTAGTAAACTCTACTGTTACAGTTTGACGTACGCTCTTATTTTGAGTTCTACTGGAGCAATAGATCTGAATCTTATTATATTGTTATTATATCGTGTCTACAATTCAGAATATGATTTTGTTACTGTTGCTGATTTTTATTAGATCCTCGGATAAGATTCCAGAAAAGCTAAGTGGAACAAATATGTTACAGTCTGTTAGTCAGGCTGTGCCACTTAACATTTGCCAACAAGCTTTGGATGTATTGCTTTTTTGTTGTAAAGTCTCCTTCTTTCTCATTAATACTCGTCTTCTTCCTTTTCATCTTTCCTTTTCTTCTTTTTGATAATAGTTCGTTTGATTAATATCATCAGTTTTCTTCTAAAAATGCGTATTTGAACCACTAAAATGCAATGGTTAACAGATTTTTCCTCTCGATATATTATCGCTTTCAAAAAAATGAAATATTGGAAATTAGGAAAAATATACATAACTTTGTGATATTGACTATTAACTTAAGACATGGTTATTACACCAAAGTTCGTGGGTGAACCATTTAATGACAATTCACTCTTCATTTAATCCACTTTGCAAATTGCCATTCACCAAATATAATGTCACCTAAATTTCGCAATACTACTGTATTACTTTCAGTTGTTTTTGACTAAACCGCCACAAGTATTTGGCATGGGTTCTTAGATATTTGTAACTGATACAATGTATATGTAATATGTTGCTTGTTTTCATGCAACTCTTCTTCTATTTCGTCGTATAAATAAATATATAAATACTTTCACATGGAGTCCGTGTATCCCTCATCTTTTTAATCCCTTGAAAGTCCTTCTTGAACTTTGTAATATCAATCAAACCAATTTTTTTTAATAGATATAAAGTTTTAACCTTGTCGACCATCCTAACGTTTATATCCCTTGTGCTAATTTAAGTCACAATTAAGAGAGAGAAAAAGACTGACTGGAAACATCCAAATTAAAAATGTACTGTATTTTGCAATAATCTGCACTATTCCTATTTTACAGTTTACTGTGGTAGAAATTAAGGTTAAGTTTTCAGTATGGTGTGTTCTTGGTCAAGCTTGGTTAAAAAAGCAAAGTGTGAGAATATGATAGTGCACAGATATAGGGGCAACAACAGAATATAATAGCAATTTTTTGAACATTAGATGGGACTTAAGCTCTAAAAAATAGTTTAAGTATGCATTAAGTAATGGATAGTGATAGAGATAACTAGGCATATATTTAAAAAATTTGTCACCTGCATAATTAATTAAGTCATTGTAATGAGATCTGCTCGAGTTCAAAGGATTAAGTAACATAGATTTACATGCTTTGTACTGAAATATTTTTCATCAAGACTTTTTACGCTTTCATAAAGCATTTCCATTGAACCAATGCTAGTTTTACCACCTAAAAGATGGATTACATTGTGACGCAGCGGAAATAACACTTGACGACGAAATGAAGATTTCGTGTCAAACTAATCGATGAAACGATTGGATGAAGCAATATGAATCGATGAATTGATGATACCAAACGCCCAAATTCGTTGATCCGAAGATACCGAATTTTAGCTATCTACGTCACGTTGATCGATCACGATACCGTGAAAGTAGATCTTCAATTCTTCGAGCGTTGATCAAGCGCACTTGATACCGCGAATTGGCTTCACGATCGTTGAATCGAGCGCACTCGATTGACCGAAGGTGGAGATAGGAGATCACACTCGACTACCAATTGGATGAAAGCACAAAGCTAACAAAGGAAATTTTATTTCAAAATCAACAACCCCTTTACAAATGACGCACATCCCTATTTATAGAGATTTTTACAACACACAACTCCCATAAGTCGTATACGACTTAACGACTCAACAAAGAAAATACAACACTTAGGTCGTTACATGACCTTCAACAGTAATTACAACATACTACGACTTAACAAAACTTCACGACTTAACAAACAAACATTAGCGACCTAAAATCAACGAACGACTTACGACTTAAGAAAGTAACGACCTAAAGTAAACTTCGCGACTTAACATCTCTGCCATCAGACTTCAGCGACTTATCATTCTTCGCGAACTACTTCTGGCGACCTAAAGAAATCACACGCGACCTAGGCTGGAAATTGGAAGCGACTTAAGCTTCCGAGATAGCATTCGACAGATCATCAGCGACTTAAAGTTTTGCGCCTTAACTAGACACACGGCAGCGACTCTCGTTCGCGACCTAGGGCTTTGTGAGATAATGATTTGTGACCTAAAAAGCACGGTAGCGACCTAGGGCTGGAGCTTTGTAAGTTGTTTGCTTGTTCGCGACTTAAGGCAAAGGCATTGGCAATCTTCTTTCTCGTACTTCCTTCGCGACTTGGGTTAGGTCGGAGCTCTGCTCGTTCGCGACCTTGGGAGGAGGAATTCAGAGAAATCGCGCGACATAAAATAAGTCGTTCGCGATCTAGGGTTAGCTCGCGGTGAAGGATAGCACGGCAACGACTTAGAGTTAGCTCGCGGTGAAGAAATAGGTCGTTCGCGACTTAGATTTAGGTCGGAATTCGACTTAAAGAAACTTGCGGAGCGACCTATGGAGGAAACGCGATTCAAGAAACTGGAGCGACCTAGATGGAATCGCGTTTCAGAGATTCGCGACCTAAGGTAAGTCGTTTAGTTTAATTTTGCGCTGCATCATCCTCCCCTGGTTGAAAAGAATTCGTCCCGAATTCACACTTTTTCCTTCTTCGAGACGCTGTCTTCCATTCATTATCTGGTCTGATGTGGCTCTGGTGATAACCACTCTTGAGATTGATTTGTCTTGACACTTTGAAGATGTGGCTCGACATAAGGAACGCATTGCGTAAAACAGATGTGGCATTAGGCAGGCGGCATAAGGAAGTGATCTGAGGGAGATGACATATGAAAGAGTGTGGAATGAACTAAGCACTAGGTGCCAGATCCAATTCATGTAGCACAGAACTTCATAAGAATAGTGTCGTATACCATATTGCTTATGCCAATAGGAAGATGTGATATAGAACCAAAACGTGTCGAAAATGTGAGACGATATAAGGAAGTTTAAAATCACGGAACGACTTAGGAAATCACGACCGAAAAAATATGAGGACTCATGCTCAAATTCTCGTCTTTCCTGATCTCGTTCAGGTGTGTCATCATTTAGAATATTCCCTTGATGTGTTGCATCAATTTTCCCTGACTGAAATGAATTCCCTCTCGCTCCTCCTTCAACATGTTTATTCTCATGAAACGATTCCATGCAATTGACGTTGATAACGTTAGCAGTGCGGATCTTATCAGGCAATTCCAACTGACAATCATTCTCTTCATCCTGTCTTTTCAACTCTTCCTGTTCTTTCAGATTCTGAAGATCATACGATCCCTGTAGTAGAATAGTATCTGGTACCAGTTCAATGTGAGATTGAATGTCCTGTAGTGGTGGTAACTCTTTAGGTAGTTCCTCGTGATGTTCGACTTCAGACTCATTGAATTCTGACCCAACTTCCTCGAAAACCTCAAGATCTTTACTTGTTCCTTGCTCGGTCAACACAAGCAATTTATTTCTAATTTTCACAGACTCTTCCAAAAATACAAGATTAGTCCCTTCAAGCAGTTCCTCAGAAATCTCATCTTCACACTCCTCAAATACTTCAATCTCTTCGGGATTCTCAAAGTCAGAACTTTCTCCAGATTCAATCAACGTTGATAATTCATCACTATCTTTCATTTTATTGACGAGCTCTTTCAAAGACAATAAACTCTCTGATTCTGCCTTCGCTTCTGTTTAACTTTCTCTTTGTCCGGGCTTCTCGGAGATTATGGGATTAACACTTAGCGGGCTCTCGTCCATAAGCTCAGGTGTTAAACAAGAATCCTCCATCATCAAGTAATTTTCCTCAACTCCGAACACAATTTCTTCTTCCATACTAACGACATCAATCTTCGGCGGTGAAGAATAATCAACTTCTACATTCACATACTTTGACTTAATTTCTTCATCATCATCAAATTTCGTCGGTTGATAAAAGTCAAATTCAGCAGTCCTCCTTAACAAGTTATATTCTTCATCTCCTGACAAAACTCCTTCATCGTTGTCAAATTTCGGTGGTAATTCTTCGAACGATTCTGTAGGACCGACCTCTTCAAACTCTTCTAACATTGGTTTAACCTCCTCAGAAGTTTTAAGCTCTTCACTTGCCTCATACCTAACCAACGCTTCAGCACTACCTTTTGCTTCTTCAACGCTTTCATTGAAAGATGATGGACTAGTCGGTTCCTCTTCCTTTTCTGTCTCGCTTTCAGTAGAATCATCCACATCCTCGTTTTCACATTCTTCTACAACTAAGGCTTTCATCTTGGACTCCGTATATTCAATACTTCTATGGTCAGACTCCTGATAATGATAGCGCTTAATTCGATCATCAACCTTTGTTTTAGTGATTCCATGTACAACTGGTTTGTTGACTTTCTTAGAAACATTTATACTGCAATTATCACCTTTATTCTGATTGCTGGAGCTTGTAACTACACCCTTTCCTCTACTTCCTTGACTCAACTTCTGCATTTGTTGGTTCACACGGGCTTGATAATTGCAGGGTAAGAAATTTGCCTTCATCATCCTTTTCATCTTATCCCACGTGACAACTTTGGATTTTCTCATTCTCTCTCTGGTTGATTTAGTTTGTTGCCACCAATCCATAGCTCGTCCTTTCAATCTTGTAGCGAGACTAACTTAACTTGACGGTCCTCAGACACGTTATTGAGTTTAAAATTCTTTTCAATCTTTGATAACCAATCCAAAAATTCCTCTGCTTGTAGACCACCTCGGAATTCTGGAATTTCCGTATCCTTCCTTGATTCCCGTGTATGACCATTCCCGTCAACCTTCCTATATCGATTTTGCCTTGGATCTGGATATCGAAAGTGAACACTATCACCATAACTATCTTCTTCAAAATTAGATGAGCTTCGATGTCGATTCTGAACATTGACTCTTCTATGTCCATGCACATCCTCTCTACTTCTTCTTTTCTCTACTCGACATCTTTCATAATCACAATATGGCTCATGCTCGTAATCATGATAAGCTCTTCTTTCTTCATTCTGATAATCACGATTGTCTCGAACTCCACGATCTCGATTTATCGGCAAAGATGATTCTCTTCTTTCTCTATCATAACGTGGCGACACTCTCCTTTGATTTCGATTCATGTCAGACTTCATTTTCTCCACTCTCTCGAAACCCTTATTGAACCTTTCATCGATACGTTGTTCCATCTGTTCAGGATCTTCACTCCCATACAAATCTGCAACACTATGATGACGGTTAACATATCTCGGAGGCATGATCAAATCTTCAACAGATCCAAACACCAACTTCACTTTGATCCAAAAATTCTCGAATCAAACTTCCCCACTTGTTTGAAATCTCACGACCACCCAAATAAACAAACAACTTAATTTGAACTCCAAAACTTCAAATCTCAAAATTGACGCCCAATGAACTTGGATAAGTTCGTCTCCTAGCTCACGACTTGAACAAAATCTCGCACAAACTTGAACAAGCTCGCTTCTAGCTCCAACACTTTAACTCTCGGCCTTGAACAAACCTGAACTTGAACACTTCACTTTTCTCGGCTTTGACTCTCGGCTTTGAACAACAAAGTGATGCACGGTCTTGACTCTTCTCCTTGGCTCGGCTGAAATTGAACCAACACTTCTCCTTGATCCAACAGGCTCGTCTTAGCTATGATTGGCTAAGTCTCGCTCTGATACCAAACTGACGCAGCGGAAATAACACTTGACGACGAAATGAAGATTTCGTGTCAAACTAATCGATGAAACGATTAGATGAAGCAATATGAATCGATGAATTGATGATACCAAACGCCCAAATTCGTTGATCCGAAGATACCGAATTTTAGCTATCTACGTCACGTTGATCGATCACGATACCACGAAAGTAGATCTTCAATTCTTCGAGCGTTGATCAAGCGCACTTGATACCGCGAATTGGCTTCACGATCGTTGAATCAAGCGCACTCGATTGACCGAAGGTGGAGATAGGAGATCACACTCGACTACCAATTGGATGAAAGCACAAAGCTAACAAAGGAAATTTTATTTCAAAATCAACAACCCCTTTACAAATGACGCACATCCTTATTTATAGAGATTTTTACAACACACAACTCCCATAAGTCGTATACGACTTAACGACTCAACAAAGAAAATACAACACTTAGGTCGTTACATGACCTTCAACAGTAATTACAACATACTACGACTTAACAAAACTTCACAACTTAACAAACAAACATTAGCGACCTAAAATCAACGAACGACTTACGACTTAAGAAAGTAACGACCTAAAGTAAACTTCGCGACTTAACATCTCTGCCATCAGACTTCAGCGACTAATCATTCTTCGCGAACTACTTTTGGCGACCTAAAGAAATCACACGCGACCTAGGCTGGAAATTGGAAGCGACTTAAGCTTCCGAGATAGCATTCGACAGATCATCAGCGACTTAAAGTTTTGCGCCTTAACTGGACACACGGCAGCGACTCTCGTTCGCGACCTAGGGCTTTGCGAGATAATGATTTGCGACCTAAAAAGCACGGTAGCGACCTAGGGCTGGAGCTTTGTAAGTTGTTTGCTTGTTCGCGACTTAAGGCAAAGGCATTGGCAATCTTCTTTCTCGTACTTCCTTCGCGACCTGGGTTAGGTCGGAGCTCTGCTCGTTCGCGACCTTGGGAGGAGGAATTCAGAGAAATCGCGCGACATAAAATAAGTCGTTCGCAATCTAGGGTTAGCTCGCGGTGAAGGATAGCACGGCAACGACTTAGAGTTAGCTCACGGTGAAGAAATAGGTCGTTCGCGACTTAGATTTAGATCGGAATTCGACTTAAAGAAACTTGCGGAGCGACCTATGGAGGAAGCGCGATTCAAGAAACTGGAGCGACCTAGATGGAATCGGGTTTCAGAGATTCGCGACCTAAGGTAAGTCGTTTAGTTTAATTTCGCGCTGCATCACATTGCCAATTGGCATGGTTAGAAAGCTGAACAAAATATCCATGAAGTTGTTGTCTGATTCTGCAAATATCACATTTTTAGTTTTTTTGTGTACCATTAGTTTGAGTTACATGCTAACTGCAGTAGTTTTTTTCACTTTCTTCGGAGCCTTCATTTCTTCTAAAGTCATGTCAATAATTTGTTTGTCCTTTAAATCTAAGCCTTCACATGTAAACCTATGGGGCTGCTAACCGTAGTAGTCTTTTTCCTGTTCTTTTGCATATTGTTGAAATGTTCATAGTTATTGATTACATAATTTTCATATTGATGATATGTTCACAGTTAATATGTTGAATTATCTGCCCATATTGCTGATAGTAGAAATGAAAATCATATGCTTGCGACTTTATTTGTAATCAAGTGATATTAATTATTTGTTTTTGGTTTTTGTTTGCAGTCACATCGGAGTAGAAACAACGTCACAAATGGTAGTCTATTCAAGTTCAGAATCAATCTAGAAAGTGCAAATTATTGGGTTGGCAAAAGAATGTTGTCGCAGAAGCAACAATTGCATCCACTGATCCTACTATTCTAGTGCACCATGTACCACTAGGAGCAGAAGCTTGGAAAGTTTGGATCGATACGGTGGTAGATCATAAAGCTGTTTTGCATAGGCCTACTTCAGATATCTATACTATTGGACAAGCAGTTGGGCCACTATTGCTTGGCATAAAGAATTTATCTCTTTTGATTAGTACGTATATGTACTCTTAATGATATATATTATGGAATTAGTTTTGTAATGGAGTTATGAATTCACAAATGGTGTAAACTTGAATTGTTTTCGATTTTTTTGAATGTGAATGGTCTGTGTTGTTTCAAGTAACTTGAATGATTGTGGTTATTGTTAATGAAATATTGGTTTTAATTGTAATATTATGAAATTTATGGTTAATAGCAGTTGTGAAAAGATAGAACTATGATTGTTTGTAGCAGTTGTAAAAATATTTGTTGCAACTGTCATTGTTAGTTGTAGTAGATCCTACTACAACTAATACAAACGTTGTAAAATGTTTAATGCAATTGGCGATAATAGTTGTTGAAACATTAACTGCAACTGTCATTAGCACCTGTAAATAAATCTTTTACAACCGTCGAAAGCTGTTGGAAAAAATTCTATTGCAAGAGGTGTGGGCAGTTGCAAAAGGTCAATATAACAACCGCTGATGCCTCTTACGATAAACTTTACTACAAGGACAAATAACAGTTGTAAAAAGGTCTTTTACAACTGTTATGAACGTTTGTAAATATGTCTTTTACAACTATCAGAAGCAGTTGTAAAAAGTTTTTTTACAACTGCTCCCGCAATTGTCTGCACCAGTTGTAAAATAATCATGCTCTATTACAACTGCGGATATAACTACTGATGACTGACCATTGTAATACCTATTACAATTGTTTTTGGCAGTTGCGAAAGAGTATTTTTATTGTAGTAACCTAATCTTGTACCCATAGCCGGCCCCTTCAAGTCCATCATCCCAAATACTAAGACCCTCCATCAAGGTGGTTATACGTTGAAGGTTGCAACTTTAAGTAGTTATTTCGGAGATCTAGAAGACTGCATAAATCGAGATGTGTCAAACAGACTTCTTCTTGATTCAAGTATCATTATAATTTATATAAAATTGATATATATATATATGCTTATCATCACCATTTATATACATACTACTATCTTGTTATAATTTAAAATTAATTTTAACAATTAATTTTTTAATTCAAATAAATAGAATATAAAATGATTTTAAAAATTTAGTTTCGACCAAATATAATTTTATTATGTTTAAAATATTTTTTCTATTATTTTTTTAATAATTTAACTAATAATTTATTAATTATGATCTTTTTAAATAGTAAAACACATTAAATTTAAATTTAAATTAATATAAATATACTTATTAAAACTAATATTATTCTCGACCACTTTTGTTTAAAAAAAATTATGGCCGGATATTTTATGCATATGTATATTTCATAATATTAAAATATATCAATTTAAAATTTAAAATTAATATATCTAATTATTAAAACATAAATTATTCTTGGTCATTTTAACATTAATTAAAAAAAATAGATCGAAAGATATTTTATAACATATATGTATATATTTTATATAATGATAAATATAATGAATATGTTTCATTTTGAAAATCTATTTAAAATTAATACACATACATACACACATACACACATACACACATACATACATACGTACACACACACATACACACACACACATACACACACACACACATATATAATATATATATATATAATATATATAATCAATATCTAGTCAATAACACCTAGCCAGTTTATAGATATTTTATAAATTTAAATATCATATTGACGTAGATTTGAAATTTAAATTTGAATTATTTTACCTAGTCAAATTAAGACCTTTTTAATTAATTTAAATTAAAGACTTGCTCAAATTACACAAAATATTTTACAAAGTCAAATTTTAATATTTTATTAAATATTAGTTTGAAATTATAATAGTGTGTGGGTGTATGTTAATATTAAATAAGGCAACACACAAACATATATGCTATACATAGTATATATTAAACTCAATATCTACACATGTATATATTAAACTATACTTATATATATTATGTTATGCTCACATATCACATCTGTATGCAACCATATTTATATTTGTATGCAACCATATTTATATTTGAATACAATAAACATATTCATAAGTATACATTAAACATATTTAATTAATAAGATTAAGTAAATAAACATAAAACATTTAATACTAATATGTGATTTTATTAAATAATTTGAGTGGATCTAACGTTAACTAGTAGATCTCCTACATTAAGATTCAATTGTAGAATTTTTCTTTAAAATTTACTCATTTCATCTGTTGCAAACCAAACCACATCCAATAGATCTGAACGATGTTTTCCTGAGAAATAACATTTTAACTCGCTTCATTTTGGAACCTCATCATATTATATTCTTTTACTCAGTCATACAAATCCGTATCTTCTCTTCTCACAATTATACGCACTTCTTTAAATTTTCAAACCCTCACCTCTTAAAAAGAGACGTTCTTTTTTTGTCTAATAGATGATGGAAGGTGAAGATTAAAAAGACACCGGAGTAATGATATAAATTCCGACAGCTCACCACCGTAGGAAATCATGCAAAATTGGCTTTTTATTTGACAGTATGAATGGTTGTTAACAGCGGTGGGATATTAGAGGACCACGGTTATGTATGGTCACATGATTGTACACAGCCGAGCGGAAACTTTGTAATTTTTTCCTATTATGTCACGGTTTCTAGCAACCGCAAATATTTAATATCTGCGGCCATACACAGCTGAACATAACATTTGTAATTTTTTCCAATTATGTCATGGTTTCTAACAACCGCAAATGTTCAATCCCTACAACCATACATGGTCGAACAGTGAAAACCAAGGGTATGAAAAAAAGCAACTAAACAATGAAAGAAAACACTTATATCTGCTCGTTCAAAAGTACATCGAACCACTTATATCTGTACAGAAATGATTTCGAAAGTATAAAGCACCACAGTACATTCATTAAAATAGAAAAATTTCATTGGAAGAGGGACCATATTTCTTCATTGCGGCTGCGGTTCGAGAGAGAGATGCGGCGGCTGTTTTGAGATACAGATTCGGCGGCGGTTGAGAGAGAGGGAATTCGTGTTTGAATTTATTTCCGGTTGCTTCAATTCACTTTCAACTAACAACAAATAAGATTCCGCTTTCACTATTTTAATGTTTTGCAAATGAGTGTTTTTGGAATTCGTTGGGGTCAAAGAAGATTAATGGTATGATGAGATGTCAAGAGATGTTAATATAATGACATTCTTTATTTTTCTTGTTTGAATTAGACAAACCTAAACACAATTTTTCATATCACAACCAAATGGAAACGTTCAAACTTACAGGAATAATGTTGTTGATGATGGGTGGAATTGAGGTTTTCAGTTGCATCGAACCCTCAATCCCACCAATCAACAAAATTGCAGCCCAACCTACACCCTGTTGTATTGCTGAATGGGCTTGAGTCCATATTATGTTTCCTGTTTCTGTGTAGGATGGTGATATAATGGCATATTTTGGTATGGTAGATCCAAATCTGGATTTCTAGGCGTTTCAACCTGACGCTGGCGGCTGCTTTATCCTCTCTGGTAAATTCTTCTTCTACAGTTCCTCTTTTCCGTTGTTATCAATTTTTCTTTTGCTTTCCAGTTTCGAAAAATAATTCTGTGATTTGGTGAAGACAATCTTACAGTCAGTTTCAATGAGCCTCCGTCTTTCCATGTAATTAATATTTTTATTGTTGTGAATTCTAAGTTTATTTCTTTCAATATGTGATGAACCGTAGCTGTATTAGCAATGTAAGCGCAGTCTCTTTCTTTTGATTTCGTTTTGTATTTCTCCGAGATGCAGTTGATTTCAGTTCCAAGCGAAAGTGCTTAATTTGAGGTGTAACCAAATTCAGCTCTAGCAAGCTTCCCTAAATAGGCTGAATATTTACAATTGAATAAAGTTGCTCCATATTTCCTCTTCTTTAAAAAATGGAACACAAGTTGGACTGTTCCCCAATTTTCCATTCTTTGCATAGTTGGTAATTTGTTGCAAATAGATCAAAGTTGTTTTTATGTATTCCTTAGAATGTTGGGTATGGAGTAGAGTTTGATTGTTCACCAAAAACGAGGCTTGCATATGTCTCTTTTTGTCAGCTGCCAAGCTTAGTTTTTTATTTGTTTTTTTTATTTTAAAAATGAATCAGACAATATGACTTTAATTATTACTTAAATCTACAAACCTGTAGTTATCTATTCATTGTGTAATCAATATGATTTTGATTCTATAGGTTTTTCCCAATGATTTTCATATTTTTATTTGCTTATTTGAATAAACAACAGTCAATAAAATGTTAATTCCTTGAATTATCTGCTTTGAAACAATAAGCATTTTAGAACACGGTAACACCATTTTGTTCATTTGATACAAGGTCTTTGAAATTTTGATTTCTTCTGAAGTCATCATAATTTTATTAAATAAAATGTTACATCTATTTTGAAAACATATCTTTATATTATTTTCGAATTATAAATCTGTTAACCAATAAAGAACCGATGACAATGGAAAAAAAGATGAAAGTGGTAAGTTGTTGGATAAAAAAGGTTTTGAGTTTGATTCTTTGAAAATATTGAAATAAATAAGTGAATGAATTTAAACCTCTACATTGCAGATTATTTCACATCCAATTTTAAAGTTTGAATAAAAAGAGAAGTTGGAATAATTATGGCGACAATTTACATATTGAATTTTTAAGATAGCTCTTGTAACTAAACACTAAATTGATTTACGGATACATTGACATGATAAAGGTGATTGCAATTCAAAAAATTTATGTTATACCAATTTTTAATCGATAGAAAACCATAATTAAGAAAGGCGCGTCATGTTGTAAGGTGCAACACATTGACTACCCATTTTCACCCTAAGTCGCGACTCAAATGGAAAGATTTACCGAATTGCGCAAAAGCCGCATAATACACATGGCGTACGACGCAAAAAGACATGCCTTTTCTATATTTTGTCATTTTCTAATTTAATTTTTTATTTTTCAGTCCAAAAATGCATGAGTTTAGTATTTATCATAAGAATATATATTGCATGTTTTAATGTCCATTTTTTCCTGTAACCTTTTTGCTTGTGGACAAGAATATTTTGTAATTGACGTGGGGAATCTAATTCTTTTTATGTAACACATATACTCACAAAGCAAGTTGTGTGATAAAATCTATCATGAGAAAATATGAATCAAATTCAGATTTCTAGTTTATCGGTATTATTATTTTTGATATTGGCTTTTTTAAAAAATTATTGAACTTAAAAATTATATGCTTATGACATTATGTTTAACGATGTTTTTGCAAAATAATTAAAAGTAATCACTTTTGCATATGTTTTTACTTTTCAGCAAAATAAATATCAACTATATTGATTTTTTTGATTTAATTGTTATGTATAATAAAATTATTTATATTTCTTCTAAATATGCGTAGTAAATCAAAAAGGTTTGCACCGTTTTTCGTGCCATGTGCCAAGGCTCCAGGAAGGTTTTGTGCCATTTTGTACCTTGCACCGATAATAACTGCGTAGAAAACTAGAAGAAAAATTTAAAATAACAAAAATGTATATCTAAATTTTGTTCAATAGCTAACTGACTTTACACAATGATATGAGCATAACACATAGCAAAGCTTTGGAAAGCTATGCACTTTTGAATATTAGATGGTTAATAACAAGCATTTTTAGACAACTGAAAAAACCCTATCGTTAGTTTTTGGATTAGCACACACCTTGATACTCTATTGTTTTGATTTGAGTGCTTATTATTATGGATTCTAAATTTTTTGTTTCTATGTTTTTTTGGTATGGTTACTCTTTCTATATAAGTTTCATGTATTTGATCTCCATACTTAACTTCACATGATTAAATCGATACATTTTGCTGAGTGTTTTATACTTTAAGTCAAACTTGCCATTCTGGTGTTTATTTAGGCCGTGGAGCTAACGCAGATATATGATCACAACATGGGTATCAAAATGCCTAAACAAGAGGTATGTTGCTTGTTATTTGCTTATAGATAAGCTTTAAATCTTTATATGTTGTTTTCTCTAATAAATGTTTAATTGGATATTATCCGTACACTCGAAAGGAATTACGCATCATACTCACAGCATAACTGTAGACAATTAACAAAGAGATATATTTTCGTCATTTAGGATTTTCACTTTTGCACCTTTTATTGACATCTCAATGGTTTAGCCTGGTGATGTATGCTTTGGGTGAAAAAATATCGAAATATAGATGCTAATTTTTTAACTATTATGTGCAGATGCATTTTCCTATTGATGTATTGACAAATATATTAAATCGACTTCCATCTACCTCCATTATAAGATTCCAAATCGTTTCCAAATATTGGTGCTACGTTATCCGCGTTTCCGATGTTTTGAATGCACATCCCAGAAGTTCATATATGACTGTTCAACTTACTACCGGTGTAGTTCAAGGGGAACTTACACATTACAATTTTGATGATAAGGGAAATATCAAAAAAAGCGTTCACAACATTAATCCGGAATGCACATTGAACTATACTTTGTCCAACATGGTTAATGGCTTAGCTTGTGCTTATGGAAACAAAACTGCCATCGATTTCTACTTAATCAATCTCACCACATTTGAAACGTCAAAGTACACGAAAAGAGAGATAAAGGGTATTACAGTTGACGACGATCAGATTAGTTTAGGACTTGATCCATCCACGGGCTTGTACAAATTCATTAGAATCTATTTTCATTCTAAGCAGTATTCCTACTATTGTGAGATTCTTGAAATCGGTGCTCCATTCAAAGGCAGCTGGAAATTCATTGGAGAAATTTCTCTTAAGGTCAAACTTGAAAAACCAGTTTTCTTAAATGGAGCGATTCACTGGCTGAGGGATTCTCCGTCATTAAACAAAGGCAAGCCACTGGCTTTTAATATGCTGAAACTTGATATGAAGGAAGAGGCGTTTGAAAATGTAGCACCGATTGTGAAGAACGAGTTCGACCAGAATGATTATGGAGTTTTCAACTGGGTTTATGACTTCAGTTTGAGTGAAGAGAATGGTAAGCTTTATGTACTGCGTTGGTGCTGCCAGGGGAGGTATTTGTGTGGATGGAGGTTGGAGGAAAGCGAAAGAGATGAAGGGGTCTGGAATGTTGTGTTTCGTGTAAATTTAGCGGCAATGGCTGATGTATTTCCATGGTGTTATATCGGTAAACATGATCATGCTTACGTTCTTGGGATTGTAGATGGTAAGGTCTTGATACGAAGTGAAAGGTATGGTAAAGGGGTTTACATATATGATTTAGTTCATAAAAAACTTAGTTATCATTGGACTGTTAGTTGTGGCTGTTTTTACTTGGAGTGTGGAAGACGATTGCTTTTTTACCGTAAGGACTAATTTTTAAGCAAGCATGTTTTTAGTCTTCGGTAAAGATGCATACAGCAGATAAAATTGGTGATGGTCTCTTACAGTAGTAGATTCGGTGCAAGTGATTGCATTTTGCTACTTGCAGTTGTTTTTCGCAGTTCATGATCATAATCGTGGGGGGTTTTTGGATGCTTTTTGCATTTATGCTCTAAAATGTTTTATGTAGTGTATATATTTATCTTAACTGAGTATGAGCTGATGTGCTTTGCTTGTGTCTTTTGCTCTGGAAAAAATAAGGTTGGTGATGGTCTACTTTGCAAGAAGAGCTTGTTTTACTCCTTGAAATTTGATAATCAGTGTTTGCAAAAAGAGATTATATTTGCTGTTTGCATGAAGTTATGTTTTTTTTAAAATTATTTCAGCTTGGTGAACGTTGTGCAAGTAATGATTATGGCTAATGAGTGATTATTTTAATTTTCATCATGCATATTTCAAGTGCTTGGAAATTGGTTCATTTTGGAATTTGTTTGGGCCGATTTTGAAAATTTACTACGTTTCTAGTTTCTAGGGCAGGTCGAAAACTATTTATAAATATAGATCACTTTTAGCAAGTTCAGCGTCAAGCTAGCCAAATTATATACATATATAATTGGTTCTTTATTGATGATGTGAAAAATCATTAGTCGATTTGCCTTCTTCAATAACCGCAGTAAGGAAAAAGAGTGCAATATCTGCCAATGAAATAATACAACAGTTTATTACAAATTCATCAATGGTTAACTCACATATACAAAGCCAAATCCACCATAGATAAGTACTTTGACATCTACCTCAATCAATTTCGATCAATGCAATTTGTTTGTCTTCTTATGTTGAAATATCTGTTGATTCCTCTCTCTCAAAATGTGATACATACAAGTAACACATGCTAGTGTAAGCCGAAGCTGCGAGTCCAAGTCAAATTTCTGGTCAGGTATAAATAGACCTGTCAAACGGGTCGGGTCGGGTCATAAATGGGTCGGGTAGAATTTAACCCGATCCATTCAAGACATAAACTAACCCAACCCGTTTGACCCATTTAGCATACGGGTTGATCCGACCCATTTAATAAAAGGATTAACCCGACCCGACCCGTTTTAAAAAAAAACTGCTGCATAAGCAATACAAACTGCACAACAAAATAAAAAACTGCACTATTATTATCAATACTACTAAGATGTTACATAACAAACAAAAACTACAGTAAAAAAATGCACCAAACCGCATCATATATTGATAAATTCAACACAAAAACAGAAAACTGCATCGTAAAATATCAAACAAAGGTTTCAATGAAATGACAAACCAAACAGATGTTGCATAAAATATCCACTAGTTATATACAAGCAAGCAACGAGATGTCCGTTAAGAAAGAAGCAGCAACCTATAAATGTCAACGCTAAGGCCTTGTTGTACAGTGCTATGTATCATAGAAGCGCGATCTTTGTCTTGATGTCACTGGTGCCTGGCTGCAATGTAAAAATATGCAAAGCTATAAGCCTCTAAACAGCAATAGTATCATGAGGCTCAAATTCAAAACTAAAAAGACGTGGAACATGACATACAGGACTAAGTGCAATGTAATCTGAGAGGAAACTGCACATAAAGTGAACTAAACAGTGGAATCATACCTGCCTTTTCTGATTCAATTTGAAATTTGTCTTATAAAAACCTAATCAAAAGGCCTATTACAATATATACAAACGTTGCACAACACAAGACACGCACACACAAAAAGTCCAAAAACGGTGATGACATGAACTTACAAAAAAGGAGATTGACAGTTGAACTGATTGGGAGAAAATATGAAATAATGGTCTAGAACTATAATTTGAGTGCTTTTGATGTGAATCTCATCTGTGTTAGGGGCTCTTGTTTACTCAACAACACTGCATTCTTGTTTTATTGAACCATGCCTATGAGAATCAACTAAGCACCCAGTCAACATTATTATCACTATAGGAAATGTTAGCCTCATCTTTTATTATTGGTTTTTCATGACTGTGTATTCAATCAGAAGTTTTAACCTCAATCAGTTCTCTCAATGGGGCATATTTTGATCCAAGCACAACAAAGTTTTTTGAAGTGGTACAAAATTTCCGTCCCGTTACCTTTATAGTTGCATATATAACACAAACTAAATAATTTTGGGATTTATTAACATCTTATGTTTGTGTTTCTGACTTTGAGTGTACAAATGAGAAAAGGTAAGAACACAAAACAATGATTAAATGGAAGTATATTGAGAAAATAATGGTTGCACTATCATAGTCAAATTGAGCAAACAGTAATATTAACTAAAACAACAATTCAATAAAACACAAAGAACAATATGGTAAACAGTCAACAAACCAGAAGAAGGTGGCAATAAAGAAGAGAATACATAATTACCTTACACAAATAATGGATTAATGTAAGCGTGTTACTGGCTTCTACATCTGCAAGTTTCAAAATGTTGTCAAGAAAAATACCAACGGCGGAGCTTGTACCATTGAGAAGTAGAAAATCTCCTGTCAGAACAGCAAGCTGCAAGTTTCAAAATGTTGTCAAGAAGTAATTACTTTGAACAAAGTACCTCTTTTGTTTATAGCAGCAACTTCTTTTAAAATTATTTGGGTAGTGTTCAACTTGTCAATATTAGATTAAAAGTGCTGTTAAAGTAAATTATACATGACTTTGAAATTTTAATGGTAAATGGCACACGCTGCTATTTTATGTTTTTTCCCCAGTTCAAACGGTAGCCAACAGCAATGCAGTGAATATCATACAAAACTTCAAATACAGACTGAAATCAGGTATTTTCCCGTGTATATGAATATGATGGTGTGAATAGTACTCTTCTGAAACAAGACAAAAGTGCTACATCCTATATTTGGTATGCGAACATTAGTGAGCATTCTCCTTTACCACTAACAGTATTCTAACTATATGAGTAGTACACATTGATAAATTACATTATTCTAATTGTTGACTATATGGTTCAAGTTTACCATTTGCTACAGCAATCATAATTTACAATTAAAACCATATCTTACAGATTTTGCTAGATCAACAGCCTTAACACCAGTGTATAGAATGAGAAAGTAGATTGACATTCACAACTTCAATTACCAATTTTATGCATTCAACATTGGAAAGGTGATAAAAAAAACAGTGAGAAATGCATATCAAGACAATGCTATATTCCAAGGATCCAGCCAACGATTTTCTTTTACTTTTAACTTTATGTTACGCTTAATTCCAAACCGATAATACAAAATGAATATTTTGATCGATTCTATTGTTGAACAATATCCGATGCCCTAGTCCTGTTTGATGCAACGCTAGCATAAACTAATAACATGTAAAACTAATGGCTGGCAAAGGAGAAAATTGACTGAATATTCCAAATACAATTGGTTACCTTGCAAAGAATTCTTCACAAAAGATGCTGCTATGACAACCATCGTAGGAATACGAAACAACTAATGGCTATGAAATGGAGCAGAAAGAGCTAATCCAGCTGTAAAGTAATTCAGATAGAACAACAACTGTTTGTGGCAGTCTTTTGCATACATTATTCGTGGAGGTAAGAATTTCCCTCTGATTTGTATCGCCTCAAACAAGGTTTTTTCTTTGGCAAATTCGGTGGTTTCAAACAACGAAAGAAGAAGCTCCGTCTTTATGGAAGAAATGAGAAACGCCTCTTTTCTCTATCGCGATTTGAGAAAATAATTAAATCTAGGGTTTCTTGTTTTGCGGATACGAAGAGAAAATAGGATGGAAATGGGTAAACGGGTTGGGTCGGTCAGAAACCTTTTCTTTGTTTACTTTAAGCGGGTTGGGTTAAAAAAAAATGGGTTAAACCCAACCCTTTTAATATTAGGGTTGATGTGTTGGGTAAATGGGTTAGGGTTAGTTTTGACAGCTTTAGGTATAATTCTCATTCTTAATTTCATGATGCTCCAAAACTATGAACTATATGGACAATTGAAAACTAAATGAATTCTTGATTCAATAGAATTCTCATACGGTACACATAATTGTTGATAATCAATCCCCCATGATATTAATCTCTCTGTAGTAGCAATCCATTGAGCACTGCTTTATAAGCACATATAGACATTTTCCTAGAATACCTGGAATTTAATATAATTTTATACCATGGTACAGTAGGAAACTATTGTCTAGTATTGTTCCATGCGGACTTGAAACTGAATATAACCCGTTGTTCAGAATCATTTAGTTAGGGTTTCATAATGAAATTTTAATTGATTAGAAAAGGGTTTTCAATATTAAATTATGGATAAATAGAGGTAATTTGGAAATTTAATGATAAAACATTTTTATAGAGTGAGAAAGTATTTTATTTGGTAATCTTCAATTTTAATAAATGGTTTAGCCATTTTTAAAAGCCAGAATGATTTTTAAAGTATATATTGAAAAGTGGTTTAATAATTTTTGTAAAGTTAAACTTTAAAAATAAACGAGATTAGAAATTCACTTCAAAAGAAAAAGATTTTTATTTCATTTGTAAATGGAGTTTGAGATTGATTAAGCAAATGGGCTCAAAATGTAGTTAAGAAATAACTAACTAAAAATGAGTCAAAATTATGGAAAATAAATTTCTATAAAGTTGCTTAAATATTAGTTGAAGGCAAATATGATTTTAATTTGGGGTTTTGAATTGAGTTAAGTTTGGAATTAATTGCAAAATGAAAGAGTGGGTAAAAATGGGATTAGAGGGTTAATCAAGGTTCAAATGGCCCAAAAGTCACTTACAAAAGAATGTACAACCAAGAGAATTCTCATGATTACTCTGGAGACTTTCACAGTTCATTAAATAGCTTTCCCGTTGCTCATTTTTCATCCATGGTAAAAGTTATTTCAGACTTCCTCTAAAAATTTAAACGCTAACGCCTTTATTTAAAAATTAAATTAAACTAAAATAAAATTCCAAGAATCACCAAATCAAGATGTATGCTTCTCAACACAGATCTACAATACTAGCAAGGCAAAGTTGGAGTTTTGATCAAAAATTGGTTTGGCTTGGAAATTTACAGCGATTGAAGGAACAGAAAGCAGAAGCTAAAGGAATTTTCAAGCTAGGAATTTACTGCTACTCCAGGTGAGTGATGTTCCGCTCACATATCTATGTTTAAATGCAATGTTTAATGTGTGAACGCCTCTTGTTGATCTCTGGTTATGCTTGAAATGAACTTGATGATGATGTTTGTTGCTCTGTTAAATTACCATGTCCTTAAACTCATCACTATAAAACTTCAACCCACTAATATACGTTTGATTTACTTTGATTGATGCATAAATCATGTTGCATTTAGATGTTGAATTGCGTCGGAATTGTTAGGGAAACTAACGGAGTCGATCAGGGAAAAAGAGGGGAAAGAATGCACTGAAACCCTAGAGCTTCATGCTCCAAGTGGTCAACCATCCCGTGAGGACCGATCGACCGGTCCTCACCACGCCTTCGACCAGTGGGATGAAGCCTAGAGCGTGAGCTCGAGGCAACGAACCTTAGGTCATTCTTTAAAAGGTATTCTAAAGAATACAATAACAAATTATTTAAAAGGTAAAAATGTGACGTTTTATTGATGTGAAGTTATTTGTGAATAAGGATTCATTTTCATTAAAAATAAACTAGAAAAAGGTTCGATTACTTTTATTATATAGAAATTGATTTTATGGTTTTAAAAATTCATTTAGAAATCCAAATAAATTCTCGAAAATTATAAAATGGCTTTTAATATTCATTACATGAATTTAAAAGTATTTTCCAAGATTTGTTGAATAAGAAAGAAATATGGAAAACTATTTCTTTGTTAAACCCTTGATTTTGGAATTAAATAATTAAAGGTAAACACTTGAAAATTCGAAGAAGCTTTTAAGATAAATAAGTATATTTTTCCTACCAATAAAATCTCGTTTGCAAATGGATTTGGATGTGTGATTGCATCTTTCGTGCGATGATGAATTAGAGTAAACAGGGTTATAATACCATCTGGTATGTGACCTTCATTATTATTTCTTCGATTATTCTTTGACTTATTGCATAGAATATTATGTGTATTGAGTTTAGTTTATGAACATTGAGTAAATGAGAGAGTATCACTCAGTGGTATATGACAACATTGTTGATATTTGTTTTACGAGGAGATGACAGTCAAAAGATAATAAGCAATACTGGGGTATTGCATATACGTATGTTTAAGGAGGCGTTTGATGTATGAGCATAGTCGTGTGCCTATTTATTTTAAGATGTATATGGAAGTCTATCATTTTGTGTGCTCCTATTATTTGTTAAGGAGTAAACCGAATTAGGCCAGCATCCATCTTAGCGGCCTGATGATGGCTCGTGTCCCAAACTCGTGACACGCCTTGTGTTATATAACTGTCTGTTATTGCTATGTGTTATTGTCCTAGTGTCATATAGGCCAGCAGTCTGTTACCATATGGCAATTGCAGAGTTATGACCATTGCATAGTGTAGTCTTGCAACCAAATGGATTCCGAGTCATGATGGGCGTCGAGGTAACTAAATATTGTACGAGTAGTGTAGATGGGCACGTGTGCATGATCTTGGAGCAAGCAAGTTGTTATCAGTTTCTTGTATGGTTATGATGTGTGATAGATAGACTTACAGTATTTATATACTCCCTTTGAGTTTAATGATGAATTATGGCTATATTTGAGACTGTGTGTCAAATGGATGATCAGCCCATGTATTCCCTACTATAAGTTAGTGGATATGTGTATGTGTATGTGATGATGTCGTATGCTTGGATGTATGGATGTTGCATTGACTCCGTGTGTTGGTTGTTTTGATGGATGATGATTTGTGCATGGTCTGATAAATGTGATATATATATATATATATATATATATATATATATATATATATATATATGAGATGATCGTTTACATTAATGAGATACATTTACTTGCACCGTGTTAGTTTTATCACATATTGACATTTGTATTTTAGACATAGTCTAACATGTGCATTATTTTATAATACTCGATTCAGTCCGAGATATTTCAGGACCAGAGACGAAGTAGTCGGCTAGACCTATTGGGTTCCTTTTGGAGGCTAGTCTACATAGTAGGGTCACAATCCATTTATGTATTTTTGTACCCTCATTAATTTGTGATGATGTATTTATTGGACTATGCCATGTATTATGTATCATGTATACAGTGGATTAGAGACTGATATTTTGCAGACCTTAAGTGTAACAGCTCACGTATTTAGGTTAATTAATGAAAATAAAAATTATTTAATAAATAATAAACGGTGAAAAATGGAATTTTTACAAATGTTGGAATTTGGCCACGAAACTTATACCATTGGATTCATGGCGATTTTCTGATCAATTTTCATGTATAAACTTTTCCAATTGGAGTTCAAACGAAAAAGTTATCAGCGTTTGAATTTTCGTAGTTGGAAATAATTATATGTTCAATTAAGAAAATAATTTGAAATTAATTAATGATGTATTAACACCGTTTAAGTTAACTGTAGCTTAATGTTTAAAAAAATTAATTAAGGCAGAAGTTAACGCTAGTTAACGTTAATTGAAGAATGGATGGAAATAAATCAATCAAAATAAGAGAACGCAGAAGAATGTACTGATTTGGCCTAGCTAGGTCGACCCAGACCATACCCAGGTCGACCTAGAGTCATAGGCGGTCGACCCGCACTATGTTGATGGCCGTTGTGAAATATGGCTGCATGACCCAGATTTGATGGAGTTTGATCCAACGGTTAACGATGATTAGAACCTCTATAAATTAGGACCTAGGGCTTCACTTCCAATTCATTATTTTTCTAATGAGCGTGGAAGCTCTACCATTTTCCTTTCTCCTCCAAAATTTCTTAATACACAGAAATAGATCTAGATTGCATGGATACACTTTGAAGAAGAATAGAAAAGAACAGAAGGTAGGAAATAGGTTCAAATCAGATTGCTACATCAAAGGTAAACTTTTAGATCTGGTTCTAATTAATAAATCTAAATCCAAATCCAAATCTCTTCTCTCTAATCCAATCTCTAATTGGTCTGTATAAAATATTATTTGTGGATCTGAATAAGGAGTCAAAAACGTAGAATACAGATAACTGGGTTAGATCTGGATTAGATCTAAAGACTTGAAGTGCTAATTAAAGGTGAGTGGGAATATTATATATTTTTATATAATATTAAATTATACCGTTGCAGATCTATTCCTATATGTCTAAGTCTAATAATTTAATTTTAAATGAATTCATATATATATATATGAAATTTCGAAGACTGTAAATGTAACAACCCGCATTTATGCGATAATATATTTAAATATTTTATTTAAATATGACATCGTCTATTCGTATTTAAAATCCTAAATATGAATTTTTATCGTGGTCGAATCCGTTGTTCTAATGGATTCAAATCGTGTTTTAAATATCACCAAAGTGTTTAATCATCATGGTTTGCTATTTTTTAAATTCAATGGGCTTAATATTGTTGTTTGGCCCATTAAAATTATCTCCCTTAACCGTGGTTTTCTTCAGGCTGATGCCTTGGCCTCTCCCTATTATTCATTTTGTCATTTCACGTTCAAAATAAACGAACGAAATAAAATAGTCAGAGAGGAGAAGGCGACTAGGGTTTCGCGGCTCCTCCTCCTCTCGAAGCCAACGCTCCTCCTCCTCATGGTGCGTGCTCAAGTCGTGAGGTGCCCTCAACGGCAGGCTAGGGTTCGCAGCGACGCTGGCGGAGCTCAAGGCTAGGGTTTGGAGCAATCGAGAGCGTGAGTCGTTCGCGTATTCGTCGTTGTAAGGTGAGTACTTCTCGTACTCACACTTCTAAATCCTATTTCAGTATTTCGTGCATCACTTATTTATAGTGAGTCTGGTTTCTTATTTAATTGATGAATTTGGGGGGGATTTCAGTTTGCTGCCATTATCGAATATATGATTTTGGGGTATTTATTCATGATTAGTGGCGATTTTGAGCTGCTACTACATTTTTTTTGGGTTCCACAGTTTGGGTTGTGAATTCCTGGTGACTTCGGTCACTAGATGTTTTTGCTTTGGCCTCGTTGCAGTGTTGTTATATGTTGCAAACTTGCATTTCAGTGTGCTTCAAATCTAGTTCATGTATATACATACATGTGTGTATATATGTGTATGCCCGTGCATTTGATTGATTGATTGTAGTCTTCTTCACTTGATATTTGTTATGAAATTGTAATTGCACTTGGTTACTTCTGATATGTTCATTTCAAGTTTGCATACTGAAGTCTTGGTCATTTCTATTCTGAGTTCTCTGGCATGTTTCTTGATAACTTTCTGGAGCTTGCTTGTATTCATTCCAGTCTGGTCTCTGTCTTGTAGCATCCAGTTTGCCTCTGTTGGTTTGATAGTGCACTTTGATTTGAGCTACAGTTGCATAGCTTGAACTTGGATCTAGTTTGTATTGAGTTGTAGCTGATCATCTTGAACTTGTTGCATTCCATTTTCATGTGTACATCTCTCTGACCTTTACATGCAGTCTGATTTTTTGCTTTAAGTCCATTTCGGGGTGACATATATTCTCCTGTGTTCATGTACTCTGGTCACTTGAGTCTGTTGCCATTCTGTTTGATCTTTGGTCATATGAACATCACTGAGTTGCTTGTGTATACTTGTATTGCATTGCTTCATATTGCTCTCTGCATACTTGAATTGACTTTGTAGTCTGCTCTATCTTGAAAATTTCTGTTAATCTTTTTCAATTTGATTTTTTAAGAAGAAATATTCAGTCTTTCAGCTGCACTTGGTTTTGCTTCATGATGCACTGTTACTTGTTCACAATATCACCTGACTTTGATCATCTCTGCACCGTTGAATTCCGTTCATCCCTGACCTGTTTGGCTTCACTGCATAGCACAGCATCTTTTGTATAATTCTGTTCCTCCCTGTAGCAGCTTTGTGCATTCCTCTGGTCATTTGTATTCATCTCTATGGTATACTCGAATTGACCTCAATATTGCATTTGGTTAGTGTACTTGGGTCAGTGGCATTGATATCTTTAGCTTGATCGACAGTTGCTATTCACTGTTGTATACTTGCATGTACGTTGTCATTCCGTCTAGAGTAGGTTCTACATTCTGTAATCTTGAATCTCTTGACTTTGTTTGTTACTGTCTGTTATCCCTGAGTTGAACCCGATTTCAGGGTTTGACCTTGTGATCATTTGTGACTTTCACTGAGCTTTTGTGTATCTCTTGTGATAGTGGCGAGGCAGTACACGCGTGCGTGTACTGCAGCCCTATCAGATTTGACAGTTTCAAATTGATATTTCAATTGTTTAAATTGCTTTGGATTTCTGTTTTGTGGATTAACACTGTTTAGTGTTATATCTGCCGTTATCCGGTTCTCTTATCGAGAGTTGGATATACGAGATTTCTGTTACTGTCGTCTATTTGTTATTTGATTATTATTGCTTCTGTGCATTAATAACTGAGTTTGAATTAGACTGACCCGTGTATTATTTTCTTTTAAATTTAATACACGGGTCAGACCGAGTATTTACAGGTTGTAGATTTTTAGCTTTGGGTTGCTGCTAGAGCTATGAAGACTTTTTATATCATTTGAAGTGGTCTTCGTCTTGTTGTAGTAGTCAGTGTGTCTGTTTTAAGATGATAATGTATTCATGTATATTAGTCGATAATGTACTTGTATATATAACTTCTTGAGTCGACAGTTGTAGTTGTATCATTTGTATCGTGTCAAATGTATTGTAACTGATATCAGTTATTATATATATGAGACTTTTCGTTCCATCTGTATTCCGCATTTATGTTTTCTGTGTTATTTTTATATCTATTGTTCTAAACTATTATAGCCACTGTGTAGTAGCTTTGAATTTGTATCGGTATGTCGGGTTTCCTCTAAAAATGAAATGCAATGTTTTATTATCTGACATATCGGTGCTCGCACAAAGCAATTACATAGATGGTCGCTCCTCAACAGCCTTATTCTCCGTGCTAGTTGACAGCACTACACCGTAGTGTTCTTGGCTAGCGTGGGTATAGAGGTGGGGCGTCACAGCTTGGTATCAGAGCCTGGGGTTTAGGACAATTATAAAACATAACTTAGATGGAACATGTGTTACAACTATCTGTCGATGTTTTATCTCTCATCTTTACATATGATTATTTTTGACTGTTAGGTATGAATTCCTAACGCTTATTCTTGTGTTTTCGGCTTTGAATTGATTTAGCCGATGTTGATTTTTTTTTAATTTGGCAAATTAAAGCCATTTTGACTTTTGGACTTTGTTCCACTTTTGTTCTATGCTATGAGTGTCATTGTGTACCTGTTACACTGTGATGAAAAAAAAAATAGCTGGACCAGTTGCAAATTGAGTAATTTTGATTTCTCATTCACATCTAGTTTGAATCTCAGCGATTTTGAACTTGATATTTTGTGTTTTCCTCATCTTGAATTCCATTCGACTTCGGTCACTTTGTTTTTGAGAAATTGCTAATTTCTTGATTTTTAAGACTCTGATTTTGTTTGCCGTTGGTTTCTTTGATAATGATGATTGAATCATTTTGTACTCGACTGCGGCTATTAATTGTTGACTTCGACATTGACTTGATTCTTACTTTTGTTGAAGTCATTTATGCATTTCTGCTCGTTTTGCTTTGTTTTTCCAGTTGATAATCGATTCTTCTTTTCTAATTAGTTGTTATCACCTTTGTCGATTTTGATAACTTCTATTTCTGGAATTTTTGGGGTATTCCTACTTTGATGAATTTGGAATCGAATTCTTTGGATTTTATTCACGTCTTCGAATGTGAAATTTTAGTGAACTGACTTGGTTTCCAAATTTAATCGATTCTTAATTATTTCCCCGATTTGTTGCTATCATTTATTAGCAACTTTGATGACATTCTCTTCGGGATTTTTGTGAACATACCTTTTGATGGATTCAGTATCGATCTCTTTGGATTCTATTCACATCTTCGTATGTGAATTCTTGTGATTGATTGTTTCTACAATCATTTTTGTGGTTTGTCACTTTAAAAATATAAAGGTTTTCTATACTAGTAGTAAATATCAAAATCCTTTTCTCCAAACGATTTCAAAACTATTTTACTACAAAGCTCTTTTTCTTAAACCGTTTTCCAATCTATTAGTATATACAAGCCTTTATTTCACTCGTATGAGAAATTGAATTAAACGGCCTAGTAAAACAAGTGGTATGAAACGCTTGCGTTTACTTCGTCGGTTAACTCCTGGACTTGTTCGATTGAACCTTTTGTGACAATTTTCTAGTGTAGATTTACAGTTTGTTCGTAAATATTTAAGTTAAGCAAGTGGTTATGGGACATGAAGCTAAACTTTTATATTTACTAGCTTAGTGTAATTGACACTTCTCGTTGATCATGACGATCATTTTATGATTAGACTAGCCATTGTGCGATGTCTTTTTGTTTGCAAGGTTAGACTAGACCGCAGTAGTGTGATTCCGACTCACACATATCTCTTTGTCCGCAAGGTTAGTCTAGACCGCAGTAGTGTGATTCCGACTCACACATATCTTTTTGTTTGCAAGGTTAGACTAGACCGCAGTAGTGTGATTCCGACTCACACATATCACTTTGTCCGCAAGGTTAGTCTAGACCGCAGTAGTGTGATTCCGACTCACACATATCTTTTTGTTTGCAAGGTTAGACTAGACCGCAGTAGTGTGATTCCGACTCACACATATCTCTTTGTCCGCAAGGTTAGTCTAGACCGCAGTAGTGTGATTCCGACTCACACATATCTTTTTGTTTGCAAGGTTAGACTAGACCGCAGTAGTGTGATTCCGACTCACACATATCTCTTTGTCCGCAAGGTTAGTCTAGACCGCAGTAGTGTGATTCCGACTCACACATATCTTTTTTTTTGCAAGGTTAGACTAGACCGCAGTAGTGTGATTCCGACTCACACATATCTCTTTGTCCGCAAGGTTAGTCTAGACCGCAGTAGTGTGATTCCGACTCACACATATCTTTTTGTTTGCAAGGTTAGACTAGACCGCAGTGGTGTGATTCCGACTCACACATATCTCTTTGTCCGCAAGGTTAGTCTAGACCGCAGTAGTGTGATTCCGACTCACACATATCTTTTTGTTTGCAAGGTTAGACTAGACCGCAGTGGTGTGATTCCGACTCACACATATCTCTTTGTTCGCAAGGTTAGTCTAGACCGCAGTAGTGTGATTCTGACTCACACCTATCTTTTTGTTTGCAAGGTTAGACTAGACACCACTTGTGTGATTCCATTCACACATACCTTTTTGCTTTTTGGTTAGTCTGGACCTTAATTTGTGTGATTCCACTCACACATATCTTTTTGTTTGCGAGGTTAGACTAGACACCACTTGTGTGATTCCATTCACACATACCTTTTTGCTTTTTGGTTAGTTTGGACCTTAATTGTGTGATTCCACTCACACATATCTTTTTCTCTGCGAGGTTAGCCTAGACCTCAATCTGTGTGATTCCGACTCACACGCGTGGGATAGCGACCCACGGTCTTCGGACCATTCCTGTGTGAAAATTTAATGGATGGCTTCCATGAGATAGCGTCTCGTCTTGTGATACCGGTGTTTTGGAGTTTTCATACTCCCGTTTTTATGCTAGGCCTCCCCCTCTATTTGTGATTTCTGGATTTCTTGTGATGATTTCTAGAATTTGTGCTTCACCAATTTTCGTGATTTCTATTGACAAGTTTTGTCAATTTTTGTGTATTGGTGAATTCATGTGTTATTAACTTGTTATGAATACAAGTTTAGGGTATGATATCCCTTTCTATCTTTGAGAAGATTCTTGTGACATTTTTGATGAATGAAAATTCATTTGGCATTATATTTTGATGCCAGTTATTTTGATGAGATTTTAACGTGTTAGCTTCAGTACCCGTCAATTTTGAAATGGATTTACAAGCGGTTCTCCCGCAATACTGATATTGCTAATTTAATCACGTGTTTTCAAAATTCTTTATTTTTAAAAGTTGTTTCAAAAATATAAATTAAAATTGTTTTCAAAATTTTTACAGCTTACATTTTCAAAAGAACGAGGAAGCGATTTAAACCTTTCAGAAAAATCGAGGACTATGACCCCTTTCTTTTACTGATTCGCTTAATTCCGGACTTGTCCGTTTGAGAATGTGAAATGTTATTTTTAAAACACACAATTCTGCACTTTCAAGAAAACGATAAAGAGATTTGAACGATTTAGCAAAAGTAAGGAGTATGGAACCATACTTTTACTACTTCGGTTAATTCCAGACTCGTTAATTGAATATTTATGACTTCTGATTATCGTTTTTGATAATTAGATGTTTGTGTTTCTGATTATCGTTTTTGATAAACAGATATTTTTGTTTCTGATTATCGTTTTTGATAATCAGATATTTGTGAAATTTGATTATCGTTTGAGATAATTAAATATTTTTCGATTTGATAATCGAATCTTTGTGATTTCTGATTATCGTTTTTGATAATCAGATATTTGTGAAATTTGATTATCGTTTGAGATAATTAAATATTTTTCGATTTGATAATCGAATATTTGTGATTTCTGATTATCGTTTTTGATAATCAGATATTTGTGAAATTTGATTATCGTTTGAGATAATTAAATATTTTTCGATTTGATAATCGAATATTTGTGATTTCTGATTATCGTTTTTGATAATCAGATATTTGTGAAATTTGATTATCGTTTGAGATAATTAAATATTTTTCGATTTGATAATCGAATCTTTGTGATTTCTGATTATCGTTTTTGATAATCAGATATTTGTGAAATTTGATTATCGTTTGAGATAATTAAATATTTTTCGATTTGATAATCGAATATTTGTTATTTCTGCTTATCGTTTTTGATAATCAGATATTTGTGAAAATTCGATTATCGTTTTAGATGATTGAATATTTGCGATTTTGAGATTCGAGCTTCGTCTTTTTCTCTGACGATTCAGGTGAGTAATTTGATTTACTCACATTCAATTCGTGCAGTACGTGATTTCTACTCTGATTCCTTTTCTTTCAATTGCTAGAACTCGATTGATTTTGTTTTTATCAGTCGATGATGATGTTTGAGGTTGTTTATATAGTCGTCTGATTTGGATTCCTTCATCCCCTCGATGTTGATTCTTCTGATTTGAATCCGTCGAACCTTTTGATTTCATATCTAATACTTCCCCTGCTGACATTTGCTTTTCTTATGCAATAGACTTTGCCATGCTCTTTTGGTTGTTACCTTTTGTCCATTCATTCCTTATGATTGCGAGGACGCAATTTCTTTAAGGAGGGAAGTCTGTAACAACCCGCATTTATGCGATAATATATTTAAATATTTTATTTAAATATGACATCGTCTATTCGTATTTAAAATCCTAAATATGAATTTTTATCGTGGTCGAATCCGTTGTTCTAATGGATTCAAATCGTGTTTTAAATATCACCAAAGTGTATAATCATCATGGTTTGCTATTTTTTAAATTCAATGGGCTTAATATTGTTGTTTGGCCCATTAAAATTATCTCCCTTAACCATGGTTTTCTTCAGGCTGATGCCTTGGCCTCTCCCTATTATTCATTTTGTCATTTCACGTTCAAAATAAACGAACGAAATAAAATAGTCAGAGAGGAGAAGGCGACTAGGGTTTCGCGGCTCCTCCTCCTCTCGAAGCCAACGCTCCTCCTCCTCCTGGTGCGTGCTCAAGTCGTGAGGTGCCCTCAACGGCAGGCTAGGGTTCGCAGCAACGCTGGCGGAGCTCAAGGCTAGGGTTTGGAGCAATCGAGAGCGTGAGTCGTTCGCGTATTCGTCGTTGTAAGGTGAGTACTTCTCGTACTCACACTTCTAAATCCTATTTCAGTATTTCGTGCATCACTTATTTATAGTGAGTCTGGTTTCTTATTTAATTGATGAATTTGGGGGGGGGGATTTCAGTTTGCTGCCATTATCGAATATATGATTTTGGGGTATTTATTCATGATTAGTGGCGATTTTGAGCTGCTACTACATTTTTTTTTGGGTTCCACAGTTTGGGTTGTGAATTCCTGGTGACTTCGATCACTAGATGTTTTTGCTTTAGCCTCGTTGCAGTGTTGTTATATGTTGCAAACTTGCATTTCAGTGTGCTTCAAATCTAGTTCATGTATATACATACATACATGTGTGTGTATATGTGTATGCCTGTGCATTTGATTGATTGATTGTAGTCTTCTTCACTTGATATTTGTTATGCAATTGTAATTGCACTTGGTTACTTCTGATATGTTCATTTCAAGTTTGCATACTGAAGTCTTGGTCATTTCTATTCTGAGTTCTCTGGCATGTTTCTTGATAACTTTCTGGAGCTTGCTTGTATTCATTCCAGTCTGGTCTCTGTCTTGTAGCATCCAGTTTGCCTCTGTTGGTTTGATAGTGCACTTTGATTTGAGCTACAGTTGCATAGCTTGAACTTGGATCTAGTTTGTATTAAGTTGTAGCTGATCATCTTGAACTTGTTGCATTCCATTTTCATGTGTACATCTCTCTGACCTTTACATGCAGTCTGATTTTTTGCTTTAAGTCCATTTCGGGGTGACATATATTCTCCTGTGTTCATGTACTCTGGTCACTTGAGTCTGTTGCCATTCTGTTTGATCTTTGGTCATATGAACATCACTGAGTTGCTTGTGTATACTTGTATTGCATTGCTTCATATTGCTCTCTGCATACTTGAATTGACTCTGTAGTCTGCTCTATCTTGAAAATTTCTGTTAATCTTTTTCAATTTGATTTTTTAAGAAGAAATATTCAGTCTTTCAGCTGCACTTGGTTTTGCTTCATGATGCACTGTTACTTGTTCACAATATCACCTGACTTTGATCATCTCTGCACTGTTGAATTTCGTTCATCCCTGACCTGTTTGGCTTCACTGCATAGCACATCATCTTTTGTATAATTCTGTTCCTCCCTGTAGCAGCTTTGTGCATTCCTCTGGTCATTTGTATTCATCTCTATGGTATACTCGAATTGACCTCAATATTGCATTTGGTTAGTGTACTTGGGTCAGTGGCATTGATATCTTTAGCTTGATCGACAGTTGCTATTCACTGTTGTATACTTGCATGTACGTTGTCATTCCATCTAGAGTAGGTTCTACATTATGTAATCTTGAATCTCTTGACTTTGTTTGTTACTGTCTGTTATCCCTGAGTTGAACCCGATTTCAGGGTTTGACCTTGTGATCATTTGTGACTTTCACTGAGCTTTTGTGTATCTCTTGTGATAGTGGCGAGGCAGTACACGCGTGCGTGTACTGCAGCCCTATCAGATTTGACAGTTTCAAATTGATATTTCAATTGTTTAAATTGCTTTGGATTTCTGTTTTGTGGATTAACACTGTTTAGTGTTATATCTACCGTTATCCGGTTCTCTTATCGAGAGTTGGATATACGAGATTTCTGTTACTGTCGTCTATTTGCTATTTGATTATTATTGCTTCTGTGCATTAATAACTGAGTTTGAATTAGACTGACCCGTGTATTATTTTCTTTTAAATTTAATACATGGGTCAGACCGAGTATTTACAGGTTGTAGATTTTTAGCTTTGGGTTGCTGCTAGAGCTATGAAGACTTTTTATATCATTTGAAGTGGTCTTCGTCTTGTTGTAGTAGTCAGTGTGTCTGTTTTAAGATGATAATGTATTCATGTATATTAGTCGATAATGTACTTGTATATATAACTTCTTGAGTCGACAGTTGTAGTTGTATCATTTGTATCATGTCAAATGTATTGTAACTGATATCAGTTATTATATATATGAGACTTTTCGTTCCATCTGTATTCCGCATTTATGTTTTCTGTGTTATTTTTATATCTATTGTTCTAAACTATTATAGCCACTGTGTAGTAGCTTTGAGTTTGTATTGGTATGTCGGGTTTCCTCTAAAAATGAAATGCAATGTTTTATTATCTGACATATCGGTGCTCGCACAAAGCAATTACATAGATGGTCGCTCCTCAACAGCCTTATTCTCCGTGCTAGTTGACAACACTACACCGTAGTGTTCTTGGCTAGCGTGGGTATAGAGGTGGGGCGTCACAGTAAACTTGCATATAAGTTTTTATTAACAATTACAGAAGCGTAACAATTAGATTTAATTCTGTAATTGCGAAATGATTTTAGTTATCAATTTTACGTAGGATTAGTTAGTTGAAAACATAATGAATCGGGATTTCATTTTATTTGATATTGGTGATTGAGACTGAAAATAAAATTAATTGGACTTTTGGGATTTTAGTGATATTTTAATTCATTGGAATGTATACCATTGAAAGTGGATTTCCACATATTGCCAAGTTTAAATTTAGCAAAAGTGTGATGTTTGAAATGACAATGAACAAATATATATCTATAAACGAAAGAAATGTACAAAATAAAAGTAGTTACTGTATTTTGTACCATCTATTTTAATAAATAAAAAAAGAACTACTCGTAATTACAAACGTCGCATAAACCATCTCTTTGTGACAAAATATGTAAATTTACTGTATAATAGTTAATTGTTAAAGTTTAGATTCTAATTTATTAAAATGTAGTAAATCTTAATGGTGTAATATTCAATTAAGAATGTAACTAAAAAAAGCTAATAAAGTGAAAGCCAACGAAAAAGGAAGTGTAAGTAATAGGCAAGAAAAAGAAGTAAGGAATTAAATGGATTAAATCTAATAATTGAATGAAATGAATAAAGACTCATAATTTAATGAAATGGATTAAGTTTGATAATCAAATGTAATGGCACAGAAATTGAAGTTGAACTAATGAATGTAGTAGCAATGATATTGATGACATAAATTGTGAAGTTGTAAATAAATTTGACGAGTTAAAAGTTAAACGCATAGTAAAATGAAGACATAGGGTCAAACATAAAAGATGTACAGGCAGTAAAGAAAATGTAAGAAGAATAAATATACATGAATATGAAATATATATATATATGTATGTAGCCTCGGATATGCGTTTATGACGGGTGTGAATAATTATAAATTGTCTGTTATAATTATAAAGAATAGATGACTTAAGGTCATAGACTGGGTTGGGATGCTAGAAAAATATTCAACCAATAAGACCCTTAGAGAGCATACGCTTGCGTATAGTTGAAGGGATACGCTCAGGATAGTTGTGCTTGGATAGGAACTCCGTAATTGCAAGCACCGGACTGACCTTTTATGGATGGCAAGAATGTACAAGCACTGGTGATCTATTTTAAATTTGTCTAAGGAGGGTATTGCCTTGATTACAGTAGGCAATCTAAATGGACGATGGGTGAGATCGGACTTATGCAACAGGATGCACAAAAAGCTGGCGTGAATAGGTACCAAACGAGTTGCAACAGGGTGCGCAAAAGGCTGGCGTATGTGGGTACCAAACCTAGGGGCAGAAGTTGCATATTTAGCGAGCTCACCATCGGTCCCTTGCTGTCAACGGGAATGACAAGGTTACACCTAACTAGTCTCTACAACATACCAGGATTGTTCAGTTGGGTATGCACCGCCACAGTTGTTTGTTCGTTTGTTTGATAGGGAAAGGATAGTTAACCCATATAGAGGTTCCTTCAAAACACGGACATGGTGGAGGTGTGTTGGGCGGGAAATCCATGGTAAGAAGCAGACAAAGGTGCACGGAAGGCTAGCCTATGTGGTGAAAAGTCTCCGAAGAATACATGGACTGGAGGTCGTCGATGCACACGGTAGGATTTCCTCGAGTGATACGATGATCATGATGTAGCGAGGCTGTGGATTCTTACGAGGTGCTGAGCGGTAGATACTAGTGGAGGTAGTATTTAGGTCTATACATACATACATACATACATGGTGTAGGTTGGTACGGTTCGTACACAGCAATCGAGTCATAACGACTAAGGATAAAGTCTTACATAACATGAAATGGTGAACAATTGGCATAAGTTAGTGTTATTTATAAGATGTATAATTTACTAGTCACCGGAACGTTGTTCTGACCCTCTCCTCATTACAACCCACAAGATTTAAAAGGACATGTACTGGTATTGATTGGGAGCAGTTGTCTGGCTAAGGATCTTGACATTTGAGATGTTGATTTTTGGTCAAACATAAAAGATGAAGACCTAGGGTCAAACATAAAAGATGTATAGGTAGTAAAGAATATGTAAGAAGAATAAATATACATAAATATGAAATATATATATATATATATCCTCGGATTTGCGTTAATGACGGGTGTGAATAATTATAAATCTTCTGTTATAATTATAAAGAATAGATGACTTAAGGTCATTAGACTGGGTTGAGATGCTAAAAACATATCCAACCAATAGGACCTGTGGAGAGTATACGCTTGCGTATAGCTGAAGGGATACCCTCAGGTTAGGTGTGCTTGGATAGGAACCTCCGTAATTGCAAGCACTAAGTGGACCTTTTACGAATGGCGAGACTGTACAAGCACTAGTGGTATGTTTCAAATTTTTATAAGGAGGGTATTGCCTTGATTGCACTAGGCAATCTAAATGGACGATGGATGAGATCAGACTTATGCAACAGGACGCGCAAAAGGTTGGCGTGTGTAGGTACCAAATGAGTTGCAACAGGGTGCGCAAAAGGCTGGCGTACGTGGGTACCAAAACTAGGAGTAAGAGTTGCACATTTAGCGAGCTCATCATCGGTCCCTTGTGATCAACAGGAATGATAGGGTTACACCTTTCCAGTCTCTACCGCTTACCAGGATTGATTCAGTTGGGATATGCACCGCCACAACTGTTTTTTTGTTTGATAGGGCAAGGCTAGTTAACCCATACAGAGGTTCCTTCAAAACACGGACAGGGTGGAGGTGTGTGGAGCCCGAAATCCACAGTAAGAAGCAGACAAAGGTGCACGGAAGGCTAGCGTATATGGTGAAAGTCCCCGAAGAATACATGGCCTCATGGACTGGAGGTCGTGGTGCGCACGGTAGGATTTCCTCAGGTGATACGATGATCACGATGCAGCGAGGCGATGGATTCTTACGAGGTGTTGAGCGGTAGATACTAGTGGAGATAGTATCTTGGTCCATTAGTGAAAAATTATATATATATATATATATATATATATATATATATATATATCTACATGGTGTAGATGGATACGGTTCGTACGTAGCGATGGAGTCGTAACGACTTAGGATAAAGTCTGACATAACATGAAATGGTGAAAAACCGGCATAAGCTAGTGTTATGTATAAGATGTATAATTTATCATCCACTAGAACGTTGCTCTGACCACCTCTTCATTACAACCCAAAGGATTTAGAAGGGCATGTACCAGTATTGATTGGGAGAAGTTGTCTGGATGAGGTTCCTGACATTTGAGATGTCGATTTTTGGTCAGTAATTATATCGACCTATTATATTTACTTATTTGTGCTACGAGTTATTACCATTAGTACTTTGATATAACTTCTCTTTTGCAGGATACTAAACCAACGTTCCATATTTTAGTGGAAATGGATTTCCAGCTCAGCGAAAATTTAGACCCACTGGAGTGCGGGTTGTTACATTTGGTATCAGAGCTTAGGTTATTCGATTCCGAAAAAAATTAGAAAATGTTGAGTGAACGTATTTGTATTTTTACTATAAATATAAATATAGTATATGCTAATATCCTAAAAAGTCCATCTATAGAGTAGTTGCATATGGAAATGTCCCTTAAACTGGATGGTACATGATTCCTTAGTTGGGCCTTGATAGCCCATTGATTGCCGATCCTTATTTTGATTGTCGATTGATGATGTACAATATGTCTTGATAAAGAAAAAATAAGAGTCCGTATGTTAGGGATAGCGGAAGGTGGAGAAGTTTCTAAAGAAGGGTTTGAAATGGTCACTCTTAAGTAATAATTGGAAACCCATAGATTTGGAAAGAAGGATGTCTTGAGAGAATAGTTAGAAGTCCACTTTGAGTCCAATCCAATAATAAGAAATTTTTATGAAAAAAGAGAGTATAAATTGTATACTTTGAAAAGGACTTTTAATGAAAAAGTAAATAAATATTGAATTTCGGAAAAAAAATATCATAAAGTTTTTGTAAGATATTTTCTTTTGAAAAAGAAGTGATAGAGCAATATAGCTCGTGAATCTTTCTATGTAATGAAAGTTTTTAAGATATTAAATATTTTTGTGGGTGGGCAATATGAGTGGTATATAAATCACAAGAGGAGGAATGGTATAGAAAAGAAGACTTAAAGTCTTAAAAATTAAGTTGTAAGTGATTGCACTATAATAGTTCAGGCAAAAAGGATGGCAAATTAGGAGAAAAATAGTTGGAATTAGTGCAGTTGGACTGAAGAATTGAGTAGTAGGAAGTTAGGAAGTATAAATGAAAGAAAAGTTGACTTATTGTAATGGGATTCGACATATTTTAATTCATTGGAATGAAAAGAGATAACAAAATAAGTTTCTATGAATCAATTAAGTTACAAATAAAGGTGCTTTGTTTGAAATAATATGAAATGTAAATGCAAAGGAGGAGATGTGCAAATATCGAAAATTTCGTATTTTGTACTGTCTATTTCAATAAAGAAAATGAAATATAATTCATTGTAATTTCACACAAAACACGAATCCTCTTTTAAGTGATTCATAAAGAATTATAGCATTAACGATTCCTCTTCGAGGGAAAAGTAGTTCTAATGCATTAAAATATAGGATCCTTAAGTATAATAATAAGTGTTAGCAACTTATATTAAAACAATACTAGTAACCTAATTAGAGAAGCAGAATAAAGGAAAATGGACATTTTTCGTTGTTATGCGCATTTATCTCTAGTGTCCGTTAGAAGTCCCCATTTCATGATGTTAGAAACTCTTCCAAATATTGGATAGATGGAGAGTATGAGATGTAAGAAAAATAATAGGATGATAGTTGTCCTTACCTACTCCAGCTTTTATAATTTAAAAGTTATGAAAGATGTTTTGGAAACATGTAAAATATATTTTTGAAAGAAATGGTTTGATGAAATAAATAAGTTTTTGAAAGAAAAACATATAATATGGTTGAACTAAAAATCCCAAATTTTTAATAAGAGTTAAAATGGTCTTTAAAAGAAAAGGCTGATTTGATTTTAAATTTAGAATTGTTAACATTCCCTTTTAAAGTTTAGTGAATAAGTTGAATTCAAAAATTTTAAAAATGTAACTATTGAAAAGGGTTACGAAACCAAGTATTTTTGAATTTAATAAAATTTTCTAAGTTGCATGTTTAAAAAGAGGAGTTTTGGGATTAATTATTTCAAATATTTTGAATTTTTAATAAAGACCAAACCTGAATTTTAAACGTGGAGTAGATAGGAGTTAATCTCTAGGTGAGACAGGGAAAAAAATAAGACTATGAAGGAGATAGCTATGATTACTTTTGGAATAGTAAGAAGAAATCCCTGTTGAGTGTAAGAACACTAGAAAGAGCCTAGGATGTTATTTTGATATGTGCGTAAACCGTAAAGAGGAAATTAAAGTACACCTCTATAAGTTTAGGATATGCTTGTAGGAGGCTTATGTATAAATAAAATATCAAGGATTGAGAATATTATTGTGATGACCCAGGTTTTTCTGTCATCTAATTTTGGATATTTTAGTTGTTTAAATATTGGATTTGGAATTATAATTGAGTTAGAAAGTTTTAAAACTGAAATTTAAAGCGATTTCGCAAATTTTGAAATTTAATTGACACGTTAAAATAGCGATCCGGGGCACAGTCTCGGAATTCGACGAAACTAGTTCCATTGGATCCGTAATAGTGTATTATTATAGGATTTCAAATTTCGTAGCTTTTGGAGTTATCGTTTGGTCGTACGGGATATTAACGCGTTGAATTTAATATCGAAAATTCAATATAATAATTGGATCCAAAAAGCTATCTTCTCCAAACGATCGAATTAGGACTCAAAACCTTTTCCATTGTGTTCGGAATAGGAGTATAACATTAGAAACGTCTAGCGGCATGCCTCGATAGGGGTTCGGAATTTTGAGTTGCGTGGATCGAGATGTTTTGAAATTAAATTAATCTATTAATTTGTCAACCTCCCTTTCAGCTGCTGTTCTATCTTTTCACTATAACTTATACCCATTCAAACATGCGACCTCCATCCTTTCAGTTCTTTTAAATCACGAATATCTTTTTTCCCTACTTTCTCTTCAAATAGTAAATCGCGTATTATAAAAAGAAAAAATTCAAAACGAGAAAAGGCAAACTCATCCAACATAAATCGATACTTTGGTTCCCTCTGCTCTTATTCTCGTTTTCGAAAAAAAAAGAAAATGGCCACTTCTTTATAAAAAAGAAAAAAAATCGAGCGATTTGAAATAGTGATCGCCATCAGCTTGGATGCGGCAGTGAAGTCGCAGCGTTCGCGAGGCGCGCGAGCTAGTGGTTGAGGGCGGTGACGCTGGGGGGTTATGGGGTTGGCTATGACGAAGTCGTCGAAGTGGCCATAGTGGGTGAGTTTGAGTTTCGCATTGGTTTTGGGGGCAGCGGCAGTGGTCGCGATCGAAGACGAGGGACAAATCGAGCTCGGTTGGGTCGAAGTCGAGAGGGATGGAATGGCAACGTTCTGCGTTGGCAGTCGAAGCTAGGTTTACGCGATTTTAAATTGCGTGCACGAGCGCCTGGTGGTAGAGGAGGCGCGATGACAGAGCTCGAAGCGTGGTCGTATGGGCGTGCGAGTGCTACTGCGACATTGAGGGCGACGTCGTGTTGATGCTCTGGGCACGACGGTGGGTAGAGTGGAGTCGAGCAGGGTGTGTTCGATCGAGTAAGGTAATTAATGTTTAAAAAGTGTTTAATAAAATTAAATATGTTACATTTGTTTAGTTAATCTTATGTTAATAAAATTGATTAAATAGTATTTAATTGTTTGATTATTTCAAATGTTAATAAAAAGTATAACGTTTATACGAGGTCTAAAATCATGAAGAAACAAGTCGGTTTTGGATCGGATTGCAAATATAAATGAAGGTGAGAATTTCTCACTCTTTTGGATTGCCACATTTAAATTAAAATTTTTAAATTTAAATTATTTGATGCTTGATTGGATTGATAAATTATAATTATCTGTTGGATGGTCATATATATAGTAGTAGTATATATATATTAGTAGTTGGAGTGATATTCCCACACATTATAGCGGATGAGACCCTATGCGCCTCGTATAATAGCGGATGACCCTATATACCGCGATATCCCCCTCGAAGTGGGATCGGTATTTTATATTGTCTAACATACGTGGATGCAGGAAAAACAGGTTGGAGGGATCCAATTGGATTCCTCAAATATATTTAGTGTTTTCATACTTAAAAAAAAATATGATGTGAATGAATAATCTGCTGGATTATTGTGTGTTGTAAATTTTTAAATGTTATAACAGCATGGGAATTAACTTAGGTATATTAATACCATAAATATTATTTTGAATTTTTTTAAAGAATTAAAAGGAGATTTTTAATATAAAAATATGTACATCGAAAATTGGATTATTTAAAAGAGATTGATTTGAATAAGAAATAATAGGTTTTTGATCGTACTAAATAATGCGGAAAAAATATATTTTAAATAGGGATTTTAAAATAAATTATATAAAGGAATTTTTAAGACTGGATTTTAAAGTGATATTCTAGAAAGAATATAGAAAAAAGTTGAAATCGATATTAAAAATAGATTGGCAAAAATAGATGGAATTTATAAGGAATTGAATTTTTAAAATGGAATTTTGTAAATGATATTATTTTTAGTGAAACTCAAAGGAGTTTAAAATTCATAAACGATGTTTATAAATAAAAGAATTGATATCAGATGATAAATTGGAAATATAAATTTACAGGGAGAATTTATATTTTGAATACGGAAATAGGGTAAGAGAAAAATAGTGGATAATATTTTTGAGTGAAAATGGTTAAGGAGACCGAAATGGAAGTGATGTGATGGAAATCGAGAGGTATTTATAAATTTAAAATTTGGTTATTGAGATTTAAAAATATATGTTTATTAATAAGTTAAGTTTTATTTAAAAAGAAATTTTTTATTTATTAAACTATGTAATTTAAAGTTAGTTAGTATTAAAATACTTCAGAAGTGAATTTTTTTCAAATACTTAATATTTATTTTAATAAATCCTAAAATTTTAAACCTACTTTGAAAAGTGATGTTATAAAAAGTGTTTCAATATTTTAGATAATTATTTGAACATGTCTTAAAAAAATAAATTATTATTATTATTCCTTAAAATACTTATTTTTATTTACATATGTATATATAGAGTTTTGAAATGGTTTAAATTTATTTATAAATCTTCTCAAGAGTTGGAAAGGGTTATTTAGTAGATGGGACTTATAAGAGAATTCTCAAAACGAAATTTGGAAAAAAGTAAGAAAATTTCCGAAGTAGTTATATAAAAGTAAGCTTATAAAAATGAAATATAATTCATAAAAGAAGTAGAAGGGAAATTGGAGTTATAAGTAAGTATATTTGACTTTGGAAGTATTGAAGAGAATTAATTAAAGAATTCCGGAACTTATAAAATTCATTATGAACGAGTTAAGAAATTTACAAATAAATTATAAATGATTTTGAGAAAAAGAAATAGGGAATAAATGGAATACTTCCTAAGTGTTGAATATAAAATGAAGTTGAAAAATATTCTAAGTATTGGGAAGGGGTGGAAATATTCCGTTGAAAATATAAGGATTTGAAAACTATTTTCAAATGTTGAAGTACTGGAAGTAATATCTTATAAAGATATTTTGAAATAAATTTTGGAAAAGTATGAAATAAGGCCTGATGTCTGCTTTTGGATGTGCATTGATAGTTAAATAACCGACTATCATTTTTGGCCAATTTCGTTAATCGTTTCGAAGAGGCCGGGATCATATTTAATTATCCAAAAACCACTTCGATCCAGTTTGAACGTTACGAATGAATACCGTGAAGGTGATGAAGGCAGTGATTCGGTTTGTCCAGACCCAGGACAACTTGTATGGATGAATGCTATCAGAACATCGTCATTGGAGGACGATGAGCATTCTAAGTGAAATTATTCTCGAAAGGTAATCGTAGCCTCTAGCCTCATCAACCGGAATGGCTAAAAATCAAGGGGTATGCAGCAAGGCTAAGTGGGTCATACCCAATTAGGGTATGTTATCACCTTTCTAGATAACCTCGGATATATTATATTATATGGATACGGTGCATTCGAAAGAGCTCTCGATAAGGGTGGGAACACCCGGGGTGATAACATATTAAGTTCTATCCAGGTTAGGGATAGGGTCGGTCTTGTGTTGCAGGGGATCCCAGCGAGGTGCTCGGTACATTTTTGTAGACATGTACCGTGATATGTGGTACCCCAGTGCCTAGTCATTGTATGGAATACAATCTCCAATAAGCACCGTACGGTTTTGATTGTGCCCAACTATGCTGAAACGTGAGATGCAAGCATTCCAGCTATTTTCTATTTACTTGATTTAGACACTATTATAATATCGGACAGATTTGATAAAAATATTTTGGTTATCGTAAGGGAAAAACCCGTCGTGTTTATGTGTGGCGTGGTCTTACGAGATATCTTTGTTTTCCAAAGGGTTTTGAAAAATAATAGGAATAATTCAAATTGAGTATGTTTTCTCACGCTGGTTTTCCAGACTGACTCGGGTGTTATTTTATTATAATGCTTGGGACAGACCGAGTATTACAGATTCAGGATAGGAAGCTATGAAGTTCAGGAGGCGAGCTGGATGACAGAGACGTATTCCCGTAGTCGATTCATGTTTCCGCTGTGTATGTTATGTATGTGAGGACAAGTTATTAAACTGTCCAGATTGATTGTTGTTTAGTACTTTGATAGTGGGATGTATATTAACAGTACAGCCCTTATATTTAAAATCTGTTATTATATATTATATTTTGTTCCGCTGCGATTGTGAGATTCTGTGTTGTTGTTTTCTGTTTCTTCTTCTACCTTTTCTTCTTCACCCATAATGGACTGGTTTTCTGGCAATCGATTGCTCGGCATTCTATACAGTGGACGTATTGATGTCGATTTTCGAGGGTCGAAAACCCAGTTTCATTACAATCATCAAACAAATAAGATTAAGAGAAGATAGTAACTGAAGGTAATGAGGTGATAAACACACATGAAGGATATTGGTAGACTTAAGCTAGGGAAGCAGGAGAGGAATTGAAAAGGTTATTTTCCCAAATTTTAGTTGCCATTTGGTATGAAGATTTCATAGATTGTATTTCTTATCCATTGCAGTGAGAAGAGACATAGTTATTTCATATTTGGTATGGAATGGAAAAGAAGAATAGACCTTATTCATAGGAAGTAATAAAGGAATGATAAGATATGATGGTTGTTGTAGAGGGATGGCCTGTTAGAAAGGTCTTTTCTTAAGTAGTAATAGTTAGTGGTGTTGTGTTTCCTTCAAGTGTTAGTTTTTGTTTTCGTAGGTTGTAAGCATTATTTGTTGCTATGAACTGCGTACATTTAGGAAAATGTTCCTTTTTATTTGTTTTTAGCATCATGTTTTTGAAACTAATTTAAAAAGCAATCATTCATATAGAATGCGCCAATTAGAAACCATTGTTAATACATATCATATGTATTATGATGCACTGTGCATATGTACACGGATTGTTGCAAAATTGCTTATACACAAATTGATTGTTAGTGTAGAATGGATGTGTGATGGTATACATGATTGAACCCTTATGGAATTTCGGGGACCAAATTCTTTTAAGGGTGAGAATGTAACATCTCGCGTTTTTGCATTAATTAATTAAAATTGAAATTAATTAATAAGTAATAAACAGTGAAAAATTGAATTTTTACAAATGTTGGAATTTGGCCATGAAACTTATACCATTGGATTAATGGAGGTTTTCTGATCAATTTTCATATATAAACTTTTCTAATCAGAGTTCAAACGAAAAGGTTATCAATGTTTAAATTTTCATAGTTGTAAATAATTATATGTGCAATTAAGAAAATAGTTTGAAATTAATTAATGATTTGTAACAACCCACTTTTCTGTACACTCTAAGCTGACAATAAACCGCACATGTCAACTCAAATTGAACAAAAAGATGGTGTTATCCCGCCTTTTGGCAAGGCCGTGACACCAAAAAGTTGACTGGAAAACTAAAGACAGTTCGTCGTAAAAGTTCGATATGCACTGTTTCACCATGGATATCAATGAATTTTGTCCGAGTCCGGATCGGGCTACAATTGATAAGACACGTCAAGGAAAGCCATAGGAGCCAGCGTTCCAAATCTCGAGTCAATCCGAGTTCGTACGCCCAAGATATCATCGATGCAAGTGAAGGACATAGCCTTGTGTTCGTCTCCATATGGTTCGTATCCATCAAGGTCGACTCCATCAAGATTGACTCCATCCCCTTCGTATCCCTTAGAACAAACCCTTAGCTCGAATCCATCGTCCCTGCATTACTTCGAATCCATGAGAAGTACCATTGCTTCGACTCCATCAAAACACCCTCCACGTTCGAATCCATCCAAGGCATCCCGTGGTTCGAATCCATCAAGATATTTCCAGCTTCGAATCGATCAATGGGAAGGTCTTCGAGTCCATGCAGTTGAAGCCTTCGAATCCATCCAGACATAGTTGCTTCGTATCGATCGTATGGAACACGTCACGATCGATACGAACAAACCCTTGTTCGAATCCAGATATGTTCACTGTCTTCGAATCCAACGTCTCGAGTCCACACAGCTAAAATCCCGGGTACGACTCAGTAAAACTCGGAGATAAAGCGGGGTTGACCCGAGGCATGCGCACCACGCCGAAGTCTTCGCATACGGGGGGATCGATTCGAACGAATCAATTCGAACGTATCGATTCGAACGACTCCAGGAAACGAAATGCAATCTTGAATCGATCATAACTCGAGTTCTACAAGTCCAAATGCTATGAAATTTTCACAGAAGCTTAAGCACTTGATGAAGAATGTCCACGCCAAATTTCAGCTCGATTGGATGATTTCTTGATCGATTCGAACCAAGGGTCGAATCGATCCCAAAGTGGGCCCGGATTTCCAAAGAGCGGGCATGTGGGCCCCCTCACGTGCCAGAACTGGTCTCCCCTCATTTTAGGCGAAATATCAGCCTCCTACACCTATAAATAGAGCCTCTGGTCATTCAGAAAAGGGGTCGGACAATTTTGAGAGCTAAAGAGCGCCCAGACTCTGCCAGATCTACTCAGAATCACCACTGCTTCCTTAGATTCAGATTGTAATCATATAATCAGTTACTACATCAGAATAAATTGTAATCATCAAGAGAACATCAATAAAATCATCAACTTCAGAGTGGACGTAGGCAAGATCGCCGAACCACTATAAATCTCGCGTTTATGTTCATTATTTCTGAATTGTGATACTATGTTTGCTTAGATTTGAGATTTGTGTGTGAATATTGTTGATTTATATCCATACACTGGTGCTTTCACAACATTCGGGGTTTGTGACCAATTTTGGCGCAAACACTTTGGTGCTTTCACTGAGAAGAACTAGAACCCGCTACACAAGATTTGAAAACTTGAAAGACAATGACTCGACAAACAAGTAGAAGGCAAAGAGCTGAGAGAAGTCAGCACGAAGGAAGTCAAGAGGCTTCCTCTGGAGCAAACCAAGCATCGATCTTCATCACCAGGGATGAGATGGAGACAATGATGAAGAGACAGGAGGAGATGATCCAGAATTTGCTTCAACAAATTGGACAACTTGGAGCACAAAATCAAGGAACAACCGGAATCCAGAACGGAGCAGGACCATCTGGCGCAGCGCCGGAGCTGGGGGGCACCCACTTAGGACATGTTGATCCGAACACGGGAAGAGAGACAAGGACATCCGAGCAACCTGACAGCAATAGAGGGATGAACGCTCAATCAGGGGGGCAAACACCTGAAAGCTCACACGGACTCGGGGGGCAGATCGAAGGTAGTGAACGAGGACTACAGCTTGGAGACAATGATAGGTTGGCAGAGATGATCAGGCGAGCCATGAGAGGTGGATTAGTAAACAAAGATCTTGAAGACGTGAACAAGAGTCCCTTTTCTCCTGCGATTAGGTTGGCTAGGAACCCACCAGAATTCAAGCTGCCAACAGTAGAAAGGTATGATGGGAGGACAGACCCTGCGGTCCATCTAACGAGGTATATAAGGCACATGGAAGTGCTGGGGGCATCACAGGAAGTCATGGCCCGATGCTTCCCATTATATTTGACAGACATAGCAGCTTTATGGTTCAGACAGCTAGAGAGCGGCTCCATCGGGACATGGACCGATTTGATTGAGAAATTTATGAGGCAATTCAGGGTTCACATTTCAAGACCCAAGAATGTGATGAGTTTGGCAACGCTAAAACAGAAAGCTGGAGAGTCTTTGAGGAATTTCCTGATGCGATTCAATGCGGCAGCAGCATCGGTGTATCGGCCAGATCCATCCATGGTTATGATGGCAGCCGTGTCCGGAATAGCTGACGGCACAGAGTTCAAAAATTCATTAACTAAGGATCCGCCTATGGATATAGGGGAATTCTATCACGAGGCAGAAAAGTTTTTGCGATTGGAAGACGCTAATGCTGAAAGAGAAGAAGGAGAGGGAATAGAAGTTTATGTACTTAAAGACAAAAAGCCTCTCGAAAATGATTCAGGCAAGGATAAAGGAAAACGAAAGGCTGAGGATAATGGTGACAGGTCAAAACGACTGCGGAGAGAGCCACGATTCACCACTTATTCAGAGCTGAATGAGAGTTTGGAGCGAATCTACCAAGATACACGAGAGCAAGTTCCCTACCGTAGGCCAATACGAAGGGATCCCACTGTTGACGAGAGGAAATCAGACAGATACTGCTTATTCCACGAACTGAATGGTCATAACACTAACGACTGTAGACATCTGAAGGATGAGGTGGAAGGGCACATCAGGAACGGTATGCTACTTCAGTATGTGAGAAGGCGAGCTCCAGCAGTGGAGCCAGAGCAACCGCCGTCTACATCAGCCAGGGGTGCCCCCGAGCCGGGGCATCGTATGATTATCAATTAGTTAAAATAACGATGGACAAGTCGTAAACCTCTCACCAACACGGGTAAGTCATTTACACATATGCGAGATCACGAGCGGTCCATAGGCATGCTCTGAATGACTATTAACCCTATCGTTGCGGGAGTTTGCACTTCGACATCCTTGCTTTGCTTTTGTTTCATCTTGATTTGAATATTTGGACTTGATTTTGTTTAACATTTCTGCTAAAGACTTATTTTCAATGAAAAAATGCTACTTGTGATTTCATAACGGCTAAGCCACTTACACATGTACGGGATCACGAACGGTCCCTAGGCATGCTCTAAGATGGCGATAAACCATTGCAACAAACAATCCGGGAATTCACCCGAACGTGAAACCTGGTACGGATGATACTAAGTCCCTCCTCGGGCACACTCAATTCGCCTCGAACGGCACCCGACCGCGAACGGTCACAATTCGATCACGAACGATCACACTTCGCCACGAACGGCACCCGACCTCGAACGGTCACCATTAGCCTCGAACGGCACCCGACCGCGAACGGTCACACTTCATCTAGTACAACATTCGATCACGAACGATCACACTCTGCCTCGTACGGCACTCGACCACGAACGGTCATAATCCATCCTAATTCGTCTAGAACGACATCCGATTTCGAACAGTCACAATTCGTCTAAAACGACACCCGACCTCGAACGGTCACCACTCGCCTCGAACGGCACCCCTCAACTCAAATGGCTTGATCACGAACGGTCGTCATTTGGGGCCATATGAAAATGGCTAGATCGCGAACGGTCGTCATTTAAGGTCATACAAAAAATACTAGATCGCGAACGGTCGCATTCCACCTCAAAATGGCTAGATCGCGAAAGGTCGTCATTTAAGGTCAAATAAAACTATCAATGTCTTTGCAGGTCATCAACAGGATATGAACATCCAGCTTATGAAACTACAAAACACACCTTCCTATCGCAAGGCATGTTTTGGGGGGCAAATGTTATCCCGCCTTTTGGCAAGGCCGTGACACCAAAAAGTTGACTGGAAAACTAAAGACAGTTCGTCGTAAAAGTTCGATATGCACTGTTTCACCATGGATATCAATGAATTTTGTCCGAGTCCGGATCGGGCTACAATTGATAAGACACGTCAAGGAAAGCCATAGGAGCCAGCGTTCCAAATCTCGAGTCAATCCGAGTTCGTACGCCCAAGATATCATCGATGCAAGTGAAGGACATAGCCTTGTGTTCGTCTCCATATGGTTCGTATCCATCAAGGTCGACTCCATCAAGATTGACTCCATCCCCTTCGTATCCCTTAGAACAAACCCTTAGCTCGAATCCATCGTCCCTGCATTACTTCGAATCCATGAGAAGTACCATTGCTTCGACTCCATCAAAACACCCTCCACGTTCGAATCCATCCAAGGCATCCCGTGGTTCGAATCCATCAGATATTTCCAGCTTCGAATCGATCAATGGGAAGGTCTTCGAGTCCATGCAGTTGAAGCCTTCGAATCCATCCAGACATAGTTGCTTCGTATCGATCGTATGGAACACGTCACGATCGATACGAACAAACCCTTGTTCGAATCCAGATATGTTCACTGTCTTCGAATCCAACGTCTCGAGTCCACACAGCTAAAATCCCGGGTACGACTCAGTAAAACTCGGAGATAAAGCGGGGTTGACCCGAGGCATGCGCACCACGCCGAAGTCTTCGCATACGGGGGGATCGATTCGAACGAATCAATTCGAACGTATCGATTCGAACGACTCCAGGAAACGAAATGCAATCTTGAATCGATCATAACTCGAGTTCTACAAGTCCAAATGCTATGAAATTTTCACAGAAGCTTAAGCACTTGATGAAGAATGTCCACGCCAAATTTCAGCTCGATTGGATGATTTCTTGATCGATTCGAACCAAGGGTCGAATCGATCCCAAAGTGGGCCCGGATTTCCAAAGAGCGGGCATGTGGGCCCCCTCACGTGCCAGAACTGGTCTCCCCTCATTTTAGGCGAAATATCAGCCTCCTACACCTATAAATAGAGCCTCTGGTCATTCAGAAAAGGGGTCAGACAATTTTGAGAGCTAAAGAGCGCCCAGACTCTGCCAGATCTACTCAGAATCACCACTGCTTCCTTAGATTCAGATTGTAATCATATAATCAGTTACTACATCAGAATAAATTGTAATCATCAAGAGAACATCAATAAAATCATCAACTTCAGAGTGGACGTAGGCAAGATCGCCGAACCACTATAAATCTCGCGTTTATGTTCATTATTTCTGAATTGTGATACTATGTTTGCTTAGATTTGAGATTTGTGTGTGAATATTGTTGATTTATATCCATACACTGGTGCTTTCACAACATTCGGGGTTTGTGACCAATTTTGGCGCAAACAGATGGATTGTTATGGGTGAAAGGAGAGAGGTAAAAGATAAAAGAACTAAGAACAAACACAGAATCTCACAACGCAACGGAATAATATATATAAGTCACATAATTGTAATGCCCCAAAATTTTGAGGAAAATGATTTTTAATAAAATGATTCAGTTTAAAAATATTTGGATCAAATATTGATGGAATTTTAAATTAAATAATGTGCAGAGATATGTGTGCACATGTACACTGGAAATAGCACAAGGAAGAGATTTAAAATTTCTGAAAAAAAAAAAAATATATATATATATATATATATATATAAGAAAGTAAATTCCTTATCTAAAGCATTGGATTGTAATTTAAGCATAAGTTAAAAATGAAGTATATGCTTAAATGTATTTTCTGTGAAACAAGGAGAGATTAAATAAATAAATATTTTTACACATGTATATTCTGTGAGCAAAAAATGTCAAAGCTAAGCAAAAGAGTAACATTAAATAGGTATGAAACATTAAACAGGTATGTATGTTATGTATAGGCAGAAATAGAAAGAAGGGGGATTTTCAAAAATAAGCAAATGAATAAATATAGTCACACACTTTTAACATGACTTGAGTGAGTGGCCATTTTCTGAAAAAGTAAAGAAAAGAAAATGTAGCCTTTAATTGGTTAATATGGCCGGGGGTAATTAGGGATAAAAATGAGAAAATGCAAACAATGCATGATGCCAGCCAGGACAGAAATGGAATTTGTCTTGCGAAAAACCCTAGTAAAAATATGCTTATAAATAAGTAGTTATGGCCAGAGAAATTGTTTTACCCGAGCTACTTATAATAGGAAAAGAAGAAAACATTTTAAAGGAAGAGAAAATATACTCAGGGATTTTCTGGATTAATAAGAAGAAATATTCAGGTGAGTAATCTCACTAGATTCATGGCATTAAGACCTGATATGAGGCAGCCAAGTTTTTATGTTGCTATTGATATTTTCTGATTTTTGTTAATCACTGTTATATTAATGGTGTTGAATGGATTTTTTTTGAGCTGATATAATGTTTATTATGGATGCTCTTTGGATGAATTCCTTTGATCTGTTAGAATGGTTGCTATGGATGTGCATACTACTATTTACTACATTTTGAAAAAAAAACTAAGGCAACAATACCTTAAAATCAAGGAAGGAATACTCACAACTGATGGGGATCTATGGCAGGGAATTATTCTTTAAAAAAAAAAGAAAATATATTATGAGCTGCATTATATTCTATATAAGTGCTGAGGCTTAAGAAAAGAAAGTGTAAGGGATGCAATAGAAATTTCTATGTGCTGATTCCCTCATGAAATAACAAAATTCACAAGATAAAAATTGTGATTCAGCTAGATCTTGAATCTAGTTCAACCACAGTTACTTGTAAATCATAATAACATAGCATGCCATGGCTCCACACTCAGTTGTAGTTGTTCTTTTGTATGATTTGAAGTTAAGACATCTTATAGCAATATTTATGAAACGATTATCTGTTTGTTTTTGAACAGTTTACTTGCAAGATATAGGGAGGTGTTTTTTTTACACTGTGACATGTCCATTTAGCTATCTGATGCTAGGACTTTAACCAACACTACTAGTAAATATACTAGGGTTATGAGCCAAGAAGGCTGCTGGAATGCTTGTCATATTTGAAGTATGCAAGTTGGCACATGGTTTGTTTAAGCCCTGAGATCTTTGTGCAATGATGTGAATTAGTTCATTGCAATGTGTCCCTGTGATTCCTTACTAGCAGATGAGGCTAGAGATTTAAATTAATGAAAACAACCTGTAAATGAAGAAATAGGAAGATCAGTATTTCCTAGGTTGGTTGGAATGGAACACTGGTTATTCCATTGAATATACACACTGTAGATTGATATTCATGGTTGAATAAATAAATTTGTGTGAATAGATGATAGATAAATATATCATTCTTGTATCAAAGTGTATGTAACGTAATAAAGCAATGGATTAAAGAAGTTACATGCATACAAAATAAGTATTAAGGCTCATTACCCAGAGCTTAATGTTTTGAATATTTTGATGTTGCTCATACCAGATCTTAGATCTGACCCTTGTTTGCTCATGGCATATGGGGGTGTCTCATTTTAAAATGAGGCAGCCACTCATGCTCTTTCAGGGAATGCAGGCACTAAGTAGAAAATGAAGTTATGGCTATTGTGGAGGAGTGAATGAACATGTTAGCTAGTTTCAATAAGAGCTTAAATGATTATATCTGCATGTATTCAGGAAAAATTATGTTTCTAAGATTTCCAGTCATGTAATGAATATTCTATGGTTAGTGATCAAGTTGCTCTTATGTTCTGTAAAGTGTTAGATTTAAATTAGTTGTTCTGACAAGATTGTTGTATGTTAAGGTTTGATCTTTTTTGAAGTATCGACTGGAACATAAACAAGTAAAACATGCTCAAGTGTTAGCTATGAAAACCTGGAATTATTCTTATGAATATTTTTAAGTTCAAATTCTTGACATAGCAAATCTTATGCAAATACACAACTCACTAGGTGCCATGTGGGCTAAGATTAAGGTAAACAAGTCACATAGATTGAATCTTAAATAAGAAAGTTTTTAGAAAATACATAAGTGGAAAATGATAAGTGAATATATCATTTCTGGCCTTAGCCAAATATCAATATCTTTGATCCATGATCTGAAATAAAAATCTCAAGAATCTTGAGATTTAACTGTCATGGTAAATTGATATTAAAACTATCAATTAGAATGAGCAAGTTCATATAAATTAAATATGCATAGGATTTACTGAATTGTTACAAATATTCAAAAGTATATAGTAATTAACTTTAGTCAGAATTGCTAGAATCCAAATCAAACATAATACTCTTGTTTAACAAAAAAAATATACTTTGAATTTAAACAAGAGAAACACGTACATCTTCACATGTATGTGTATATTATTAGGGATACACTGATATATTTATATTGGTAATGAGTTTTGAATCCTGGTTGAATTGTTTGAAAGAAAAATGACTCTGATAATTCAAAGGAAGTTTAAATCAAACTTAAAAGTGCAAATGAATATAGGTGGACATCCAGACACATATAAATTAAATGTGCATATGCATGTACATAGAGATCAAATTTAGACGTCTGAGATTAAATTTAGACGTCAGTCATAAGAATTTAGACGTCTGTCACAAAAATTTAGATGTCTGAACTTAGTTCAAAATGTTTTTTTACTCTCTGTTTCAATTTTAGCTTTCTGAGCCGTCTGTCATAATAATTTAGACGTCTGAGATTAAATTTAGACGTCTGTCACAAAAAATTTAGATGTCTGAATTTAGTTCAAAATGTTTTTTACTCTCTATTTCAATTTTAGATCTCTGAGTCGTCTGTCATAATAATTTAGACGTCTGAGATTAAATTTAGACGTCTGTCATAAGAATTTAGACGTCTGAACTGCTGATTTTGCCTAATTTGCCTATTTAGAAAAGAAATAAGTGGCTATGTCAATAGCTTGTATGGTATTCTGATTTCTATTTGATTTAAATTCCCTCTGATGGAAAAAAAAATCCTTATGAAATTAAGGTAGAAATAGGAGGGTCATTTCAGTTGGTATCAGAGCACTTGGTTGCATTGATTGCTAAGTATTATAGAAATGTATTATGTCTGTTTGTTTTGGATGAAATAATTTAGATAAGAAAATAGTAATTATAGAAGTACTCATAATATACTAATACCATTTGCCCAGAACTTAGTTAGCAGACCATGGTAGGAAGAGGATCTCATCACAATGCAGGACCCAGTGCACCTCAAATGCTTGATATGCAAGAATTTGTGAGGGTTTTAAGAGATGGAATTGGGCATAGGCCTGAGAACCCACATGAAGAGCTTTCAAAACTACTGAAGACTTATTCCAATTTGGGAGGCAGGAGTTTTGAAGGAACTGAGAGTGTGATGGAAATTAAAGCATGGTTGAGAACACTTGATAGGATTTTCAATGACATGCAGTTAGATGACCAAAGGAAGAGGCAAGTAGCTTCAAGACAACTGAAAGGGGTAGCTTTAAGCTGGTGGGAGGTGATCATAGCTGGAAGAAATGAAAATGAAATCACTTGGAATCAATTCAAGGAGATGTTGGAGGAAAGATTTGTACCAGCATCAGCCAAGACCACTTTGCTTGAAGAATTTATCAAACTTAGGCAGGGAACTATGAATGTCACTGAGTACACTCAAAAGTTTGAGGGGCTATCTAATTATGGAGCAATGCTAGTGGCAGATGAAGCATCCAAAAATGATAGGTATATAAAAGGTTTGAACCCAGGACTTAGCAGAGCTATGCTACCATATGCAGATAGAACTTTTGATCAAGTAATTTATCTGGCATTGAAACTGGAACAACATGACAAAGAAAGAGAGAAATATAGGAATTTTAAGAGCAACAACAAGAAGGATAAGGGAAGATATCACCCTTATAATAAAAAAAAGGAGGAGGCAGTGTAACGACCGTGATTTATTACCGTCGTAATAAATATTTTTTTTAAAATCGGTAACGACCGTGATTTTTAGTTGCGGTCGGAGTAAATATATTAATAGAAATTTTTTTATATATATTTTAAATTTAAAATTTGAAAATAAAATAAAATCAATAAATTTAGAAATGCAATTCATTTGTAAGTCAGTTTAATACTTCAAGGTGATGCATGTTTGAAATGTACAACACTTGCCTTCACGTGGATAATGAAAAGCATATTTGCTCTCTTGACGTTCAAAGTTATAAACATAATATAAACCAAGTGTGAAAGACACATTTTTCATTTGCAATCCTTTCAGTTCGCAGCTACACACCTCATCCTCTGCATGTCCTTTTTCTTTCCTTGCTTCCCTAAGGCATGTTGCATTAAATGGATGTGTACCTAAAAGCCTCTCAGCACTTATTTCTTTGACATATATCTATTAAAGTAAAGAAAAAAAATGCCTTGGCAATATTTTACATTCTTCGCATGCTCTGCAGAACATTAATGGCCAAGTGAGGGTTTTCTCTTTCAGATCTGCGTTATTATTTGGCCTTGAAATAATTGGTGAGTTCAAAAAGCTCACATTTCTAATTTTATTTCTTCTCTTCTGATTTCATTTTTGAATGCGATAGTTTTATTGACTTTATTTTTGCTATCCCCTCGAACACATAGTGTCCAGGCCATCCTTGGTTTTTCTTTTGAATTTTGAGTTGCACGAAGGTGCAGTTCACGCAAACATGAGTATAGATCATTTTGTTTTCGTGTGGGTTAAAGTGTACAGTTTGAAAGCCTTCGCCTGCATCTCATAGTAGATAATATTTCCTTGTGTGCGTGAATGTTGGATTGGGATATGAGTTATATCATATTTATGTGTGAAAAAAAAGAAATTTGTTTGTTGATGCAAGAATTTGGTAGCAAGACAGAGCAATTCCATGCAAACATGAATATTAGTTTACCAGACACCTTCATTCATAGTTGCGTGCAAATTTAGGTTGAGCTCAGTTCAATACTTCTTATTATCCAATTCTTCTAACATATCTTAGTGTAGGTGTGTCTTATAGTATGCATATTGTTGCATATTACCAGGATGTTATATTTTTTATTGAGAACATGTCACATACTCTATTTCAAGTGTACATGTGTTTTGGTTTTTTTTTTCTCACGTGTACTTGCATGCATAGATTATTGTATTTTGACCTTGTTAAATTTGTTATGTACGTGTTCTACAAAGTGAGTATATATGAGTATGGTCCATGTCACCTTGTTTGCACTTTAATTCTTGCATACATGAATTTAACTTTGCCAGGTATCATTTTTCTCACTAGAGTTGCATACGTGAGTTGAGTCCAAGGCAACATTATTTTAATTACATTTTTGGTGAGTGCAAGTATAGGTGGCACATAACATGTCCAGGGCATTTGCAATATTTTGATGATTATACAAACAGGGTAGACTACTGTTATAAATTTATATGTGAACCGATGTTTGGTTTTTTAAATGAAATTTTATTGCCGTTCTTTTCTAACGAATTATATTTCTACTCCGGTGCTATATTTTTGAAGCGTACTGTTTTGGTGACATTTTTGACGAATAAAAATTACTGTTGTTTTGACTTCAGTAACCGTCAAGTTTAAAGTGAATTTTAAAGCGGTTATCCCGCAACGCTGATTTGGTATCCGTTTCTACGGTGTTTTGTGAAGCGCAATTTGCTTGTCGAAATTGCTACAGATGCTACTAATTTAATCACGTGTTTTAAAAATGGTTTTAAATTTGAAATTGTTTCCAAATTTTTTACAGTTTGCGCTTTCAAAAGAATGAGAAAGTGATTTAAACGATTCAGCAAAATTGAGGACTATGAACCCTTACTTTTACTGATTCGCTTAATTCCGGACTTGTCCATTTGAGAACGTAAAGTGTATTTTTATAAAATACACAATTTTACACTTTCAAGGAAACGATGAAGAGATTTAAACGATTTAGCAAAAGTGCGGAGTATGGAACCACACTTTTACTATTTCGGTTAAATCCGGACTCGTTAATTGAAATATTTGTTGTTTGATGATTTTGATGATTTTGTGCGCTTTCGAGCCACTATGTTGGACCTTCGGGTCATATGTTGGACCTTCGGGTCAAATACCAGTACTAGACCTTCGGGTCATATGTTGGACCTTCAGGTCATATGTTGGACCTTCGGGTCATATGTTGGGCGCCAAAAATTATGTTGACAGTACTTGGTAGGCTTCGGCCATATGTTGATGTACGTGCGGCGTAGCTAAAACTCGCCATTTGTTGAGATCGATCCACTTTTATGTTGATTTTCTAGTTGTCTGTTTTGATTTCTAGATTTTGGTGAATTGTTGATTTGAATTCAATTGTGAATTTGAAAGTTGATTTTGATGGAGTTTGATGTGATTTCTTCATTTAACTATGTTGATTTCTTATGTTGAATAGCCTCATTCGAGACTATTATTATTCTGCTTTGATGTTATTCATGATACATTCACTTCTAAGAATAAATTAGATTGATCCGTTTATTATTTTCTTTTAAATAATACTCGGGTCAGACCGAGTTATTTCAGGATAGACGCTATCTCTGATTCAGTAGCAGCTTCAGCTTTTGGGATCTCACATCATCTTTTATCTAGCCTTCGAGGAGTTCTTTTGGTTATTTGACTCTCATCTTATGTATGTTGATGTATATGTTTATGTACATTTGGTTCATGTGAACCATCGACTGTTGTAGCATGTATTCCAGACTTGTCTTCCGCTATATATCTGATATTTCTGTTCTGATGTGATTATACTATCAGTGTTGTTATTATGAGTTGTTCTGAATTTTTCTTTAGCCACTGTAGTTTCGTTTTAGATTTGGATTGAAAATATATCTTTGGGAGTAATTTACACAACTCCTATCGATGTAATCAATACTCGTCTAAGGCATAACTTACGGATGGTCGCTTCTCACAAGCCTTATTCTTCGCAATAACAGACGTTATTCCTTATAATAACCTTTGTTATTGTGAGCATAGAGGTGGGGCGTCACAGCTTGGTATCAGAGCTGAAATTCAGAATAAATTGTAATAAACACAGAACAAAAAAAAAGAATGGAACATGTGTTACAACAATTCGGGAATTTTATTCGTGCCTTTCTAATCTATTCTTTCCACTTAACATGTGGAGTACGTCTAGGAATAAATTTTATATTCCGTAGTATTCCATTTGTTAAACTTCTTATCAATTGTGTATTGCTTTATCTAATCCTTGCCTTCTCTTGTCTCTCAGCCTATGGCTGGAAGAGGTAGAGGGAAGCGTTCTTCTGCAGGCCCGTCTAGTGGTTCTCATCCGGACGGTGTTTATATGTCAGCTGATCAGTTTATGGAGCTATTTCGAGGTACTCAGCCTCCTGTTGCTACTCCCGCAGCTCCTGCTCAGAAGTCTGCCTTCGCCCGCATGTGTAGTGACTATTCCCACCTTGGGGGTCAGCCTTTTAAGGGATCAGAAAGTGTTATGGAAGTTCAGACTTGGTTGCGCACTTGTGAGCGCATATTTTCTCGGATGGATCTTTCAGATCATCATCGCGTTCTCGTGGCATCTAGTATGTTGCAAGAGCGTGCGCTTGATTGGTATGAGCTCTTTATTTCGGAAGTTGATGAGTCCTCTCTCTCTTGGGTTCAGTTTAAGGAACGTTTTGAACTTAAGTTCGTTCCTGAATCAGAAAAGGCTAATCTCGCTCGTAGTTTCCTTGAGTTGAAGCAAGGAAAGTCCTCTGTTTTTGATTATGTTGCATCTTTTGAGGCTTTATCCAAATATGGAGTTGAGTTCATTAATACTCCGTGTAAGAAGAATCTTCGTTTTGTTGATGGTTTGAAGAAGTATTTGAAGAAAGTTCTTTTGCTTCAGCTTAAGCTCTCTTTTGAGGAGCTTGTTGATTCGGCTCTTTGTCTTGAAGCTGTTGAAAAGGAACGTGATAGTTGTGATGATGTTGAGGTTTCTAAGAACCCCAACAAGAAGAGGTTTCCATTTCGTAAGCCAAATTCTAATCAGAAGAAGAAGAAGCAAGCTACCTCTAGTTCTCAGCCTAGTAGTGCACCTTCTGTTCAGAAGGCATGCTATAATTGTGGTTCGTTGGATCATCTTCTTCGCAATTGTACTAAGCCTCGCATTTGTCGTTATTGCAAGAAAGAAGGTCATTGGGTTTTTGATTGTCCTATTGCTCCTAAGGGTTTCAAATCTGGGAAGCTTAATGTTGCTAAAGCTTCTGGTGATTCTTCTCAGCCTAAAGGTATTACTCCTTCTGTTTTGGAAGGTTTTATTTTATTTCATGGCCGTTCTATTAGAGTTCTTTTCGATACGGGTGCATCACATTCATTCGTGTCGAAGGAACTAGTTGATATTATTCCTTTGGATGTTATTACTCTTCGTGACCCTTTGAGGATCGTAAATCCTATTGGTGGATCTGCTACTCTTGGCTTGTTGTGTGTTGATGTTGAGATTATTCTTTGTGATTTTACCTTTCATGCGAATCTTCATGTTATGGATCATCTTGGTTTTGATATGATTTTGGGTTTGGATTGGCTCGTTCGTTATGAAGTTCAAATTCTATGTCCCGAAAGAACTTTGTATCTCAAGCATCCCGATGCTAGCGAGCAGTTATCTATTATATTGCGAGACATAGATCATGCTTCTTGTGCTCTCATTTCTTCTCTCGAGTCGAAGGATGTCATTGCTAATATTCCAGTTGTTTGTGATTTTTCTGATGTTTTCGAGCCTGTTTCTTGTTTGCCGCCGAAGAGGGCAATTGAGTTCCGTATTGATCTTATCTCCGGTGCACATCCTGTCAGTCGTCCTCCCACGAGGATGTCTGCTAAGGAAAATGAGGAACTCAAGCAACAATTATCTGAGTTGGAAGCCAAGCATTTTATTCATTCTAGCTCGTCTCCTTGGGGCACCGCCGTTGTCTTCATTAAGAAGCCAGATGGTACTCTTAGGCTTTGCATTGATTATCGCAAGCTTAACGTGCTTACTATCAAAAATAGGTATCCATTGCCTAGGATCGATGACATGTTCGATCAGTTAAGTGGCGCCAAGGTCTTCTCCCAACTCGATCTTGCTACCGGATTTCATCAGTTACGAGTTGCGGAAGATAGCATTCCTCTTACCGCATGCCGTACTCGTTATGGTTCTTACGAATGGCTTGTTATGCCGTTCGGTTTGACGAACGCTCCGGCGTATTTTGTAGATCTTATGAATCGGATATTCCGGGAATATCTCGATAAGTTCGTCTTGGTTTTCATTGATGATATTCTTATTTATTCCAAATCTGAAGCCGATCATATTCAGCATTTGGAGATTGTTTTGAGCACTCTTCGTCAGCATCAGCTTTATGCCAAATTCTCCAAGTGTCATTTCTGGGAGAATAAGGTGAAATTTCTCGGTCACATTGTTTCTTCCGATGGTATATCTGTCGATCCTGCCAAGATCGAATCTATTCAGGATTGGAAGAGGCCCGAGACCGTTATGGAGATTCGTAGTTTCCTTGGATTGGCGGGTTATTATCGTCGATTTATTAAGGACTTTTCTCGTATTGCTTTACCGCTTACCACTCTCACGAGGAAAGCTGTCCCTTTTATTTGGTCTGATAAGTGTGAGAATTCTTTCTTGAAGTTAAAAGATCTCCTTACTCATGCTCCTATCTTAGTGGTTCCCGAAGGGAATCGTGATCTTGTTGTTTATACCGATGCCAGTGGTTTTGGGCTCGGTGCTGTTCTCATGCAAAAAGATAGAGTAGTTGCCTATGCTTCTAGACAACTAAAGCCTAACGAGATTCGTTATGCTACCCATGATTTGGAGTTAGCCGCTATAGTCTTTGCTTTAAAGATTTGGCGACATTATTTGTTGGGCGAGCGTTTTATTCTCTTCACTGATCACAAATCTCTGAAGTATTTATTTACTCAGAAAGAGCTTAATATGAGGCAACAGCGTTGGCTCGAATTTCTTGCTTCATATGATTTCGATATTCAGTATACCCCTGGTAAGGGTAATCGAGTTACTGATGCGCTTAGTCGCAAGCAGCAAGTTGTTGTTTCCATGATGCTAGCCGAGTGGAATATTTTGGAAGCTTTATCTCTTTGTGATATTAGAGACCGTCCTTCAGTTTCTGATTCTCCCGTGCTTTTATTTAGCATGGAAGCTCGTCCTAATTTGTTAGATCGCATTGCCGATGCCCAGAAGAAAGATCCAGATCTTGCTTATCTTTTTCAGAGTTGTAAATCGGAATCCCGAAGTGATGATCTAAAGGATTTCGATATTGATATTCATGGTTGTATCCGGAAGAAGGGTAGATTGATCGTGCCTGATATTTCTAATCTTAGAAATGACATTCTTGAGGACTGTCATCGTTCTAAGTATACTATCCATCCGGGCAGTAGCAAGATGTATGCTGATATGAAACGCTTATACTATTGGGAGGGTATGAAGCGTGATGTTGCAAGTTACGTAAGTCGTTGCATGACTTGTCAACTTGTTAAGGCAGAACATCAACGTCCCAGTGGTCTTTTGCAGCCTCTTGAGATTCCATTATGGAAATGGGATCAGATTTCCATGGACTTCATTGATGGTCTACCTCGTTCGAGGTCGGGCCATACTAGCATTTGGGTGATTGTTGACCGATTGACTAAATCAGCCCATTTTATTCCTATCAAGTCCAATCGGACTGCTCCTTTGTTGGCTAAGCTGTTTATTAAAGAAGTCGTTCGACTTCATGGTGTGCCTAGTTCTATTGTTAGTGACAGAGATCCGCTTTTTACTAGTGGTTTCTGGCGGAGTCTTCAGAAAGCTTTGGGCACTAAGCTCAATCTCAGTACAGCTTATCATCCACAGTCTGATGGTCAGACTGAAAGGGTGAATCAAGTTTTAGAGGATCTCCTTCGAGCTTGCATTCTTGATTTTGGTGGTAGTTGGGAAGACCACTTGTCTCTTGTTGAATTTTCTTACAACAACAGTTTTCAATCCAGTATCGGTATGGCTCCTTTCGAAGCCCTTTATGGAAGGCCGTGTCGATCACCATCTTGTTGGTTGGAATCGGGGGAAAAGTTAGTTCTCGGCCCCGATTATATTCGTGAATCTTCGGAGAGGATTGATATTATACGACAGAGAATGAAAGAGGCTCAGAATAGGCAGAAATCTTATGCCGATCATCGCAGGAAGCCTTTGGAATTTTCTGTTGGCGATCTCGTATTCATTCGTGTTTCCCCGATGAAGGGTGTGGTGCGTTTTAGTCACTCCGGGAAATTGGCTCCTCGATATGTTGGACCGTTTCCTGTTACGGAACGCATTGGCCCAGTTGCTTATCTTGTTTCGCTACCTGCTCAGTTTTCGGGAATACATGACGTATTTCATGTGTCACAACTTCGTCGTTGCCTTCGAGATTCAGATTCTGTTATTGATCCTCCTATGTTGCAAGATCTTGAGATCTCACCCGACTTGTCTATTGTGCAAAATCCTATTCGTGTATTAGCTACGGAGGTGAAACGCCTTCGGAACAAAGAAGTTCCGCTCGTGAAGATTCAATGGTCTACAAATCCCAAAGATTGCACTTGGGAAACCAGAGAATTTATCGAGCGTGTTTATCCGAGTTTTCTCTCCTCTTCGGGTGGAGGTGAGCATTCGTATCTATCTTTTCTATTTAATCTTAGATTTGATAAATTGTTGTGTTATTGACTACTTCTAGTTTGAAAATTGCGGGGACGCAATTTTTATAAGGAGGGGAGTCTGTAACGACCGTGATTTATTACCGTCGTAATAAATATTTTTTTTAAAATCGGTAACGACCGTGATTTTTAGTTGCGGTCGGAGTAAATATATTAATAGAAATTTTTTTATATATATTTTTAATTTAAAATTTGAAAATAAAATAAAATCAATAAATTTAGAAATGCAATTCATTTGTAAGTCAGTTTAATACTTCAAGGTGATGCATGTTTGAAATGTACAGCACTTGCCTTCACGTGGATAATGAAAAGCATATTTGCTCTCTTGACGTTCAAAGTTATAAACATAATATAAACCAAGTGTGAAAGACACATTTTTCATTTGCAATCCTTTCAGTTCGCAGCTACACACCTCATCCTCTGCATGTCCTTTTTCTTTCCTTGCTTCCCTAAGGCATGTTGCATTAAATGGATGTGTACCTAAAAGCCTCTCAGCACTTATTTCTTTGACATATATCTATTAAAGTAAAGAGAAAAAAAATATGCCTTGGCAATATTTTACATTCTTCGCATGCTCTGCAGAACATTAATGGCCAAGTGAGGGTTTTCTCTTTCAGATCTGCGTTATTATTTGGCCTTGAAACAATTGGTGAGTTCAAAAAGCTCACATTTCTAATTTTATTTCTTCTCTTCTGATTTCATTTTTGAATGCGATAGTTTTATTGACTTTATTTTTGCTATCCCCTCGAGCACATAGTGTCCAGGCCATCCTTGGTTTTTCTTTTGAATTTTGAGTTGCACGAAGGTGCAGTTCACGCAAACATGGGTATAGATCATTTTGTTTTCATGTGGGTTAAAGTGTACAGTTTGAAAGCCTTCGCCTGCATCTCATAGTAGATAATATTTCCTTGTGTGCGTGAATGTTGGATTGGGATATGAGTTATATCATATTTATGTGTGAAAAAAAAAGAAATTTGTTTGTTGATGCAAGAATTTGGTAGCAAGACAGAGCAATTCCATGCAAACATGAATATTAGTTTACCAGACACCTTCATTCATAGTTGCGTGCAAATTTAGGTTGAGCTCAGTTCAATACTTCTTATTATCCAATTCTTCTAACATATCTTAGTGTACGTGTGTCTTATAGTATGCATATTGTTGCATATTACCAGGATGTTATATTTTTTATTGAGAACATGTCACATACTCTATTTCAAGTGTACATGTGTTTTGGTTTTTTTTTCTCACGTGTACTTGCATGCATAGATTATTGTATTTTGACCTTGTTAAATTTGTTATGTACGTGTTCTACAAAGTGAGTATATATGAGTATGGTCCATGTCACCTTGTTTGCACTTTAATTCTTGCATACATGAATTTAACTTTGCCAGGTATCATTTTTCTCACTAGAGTTGCATACGTGAGTTGAGTCCAAGGCAACATTATTTTAATTACATTTTTGGTGAGTGCAAGTATAGGTGGCACATAACATGTCCAGGGCATTTGCAATATTTTGATGATTATACAAACAGGGTAGACTAATGTTATAAATTTATATGTGAACCGATGTTTGGTTTTTTAAATGAAATTTTATTGCCGTTCTTTTCTAACGAATTATATTTCTACTCCGGTGCTATATTTTTGAAGCGTACTGTTTTGGTGACATTTTTGACGAATAAAAATTACTGTTGTTTTGACTTCAGTAACCGTCAAGTTTAAAGTAAATTTTAAAGCGGTTATCCCGCAACGCTGATTTGGTATCCGTTTCTACGGTGTTTTGTGAAGCGCAATTTGCTTGTCGAAATTGCTACAGATGCTACTAATTTAATCACGTGTTTTAAAAATGGTTTTAAATTTGAAATTGTTTCCAAATTTTTTACAGTTTGCGCTTTCAAAAGAATGAGAAAGTGATTTAAACGATTCAGCAAAATTGAGGACTATGAACCCTTACTTTTACTGATTCGCTTAATTCCGGACTTGTCCATTTGAGAACGTAAAGTGTATTTTTATAAAATACACAATTTTACACTTTCAAGGAAACGATGAAGAGATTTAAACGATTTAGCAAAAGTGCGGAGTATGGAACCACACTTTTACTATTTCGGTTAAATCCGGACTCGTTAATTGAAATATTTGTTGTTTGATGATTTTGATGATTTTGTGCGCTTTCGAGCCACTATGTTGGACCTTCGGGTCATATGTTGGACCTTCGGGTCAAATACCAGTACTAGACCTTCGGGTCATATGTTGGACCTTCGGGTCATATGTTGGACCTTCGGGTCATATGTTGGGCGCCAAAAATTATGTTGACAGTACTTGGTAGGCTTCGGCCATATGTTGATGCACGTGCGGCGTAGCTAAAACTCGCCATTTGTTGAGATCGATCCAGTTTTATGTTGATTTTCTAGTTGTCTGTTTTAATTTCTAGATTTTGGTGAATTGTTGTTTTGAATTCAATTGTGAATTTGAAAGTTGATTTTGATGGAGTTTGATGTGATTTCTTCATTTAACTATGTTGATTTCTTATGTTGAATAGCCTCATTCGAGACTATTATTATTCTGCTTTGATGTTATTCATGATACATTCACTTCTAAGAATAAATTAGACTGATCCGTTTATTATTTTCTTTTAAATAATACTCGGGTCAGACCGAGTTATTTCAGGATAGACGCTATCTCTGATTCAGTAGCAGCTTCAGCTTTTGGGATCTCACATCATCTTTTATCTAGCCTTCGAGGAGTTCTTTTGGTTATTTGACTCTCATCTTATGTATGTTGATGTATATGTTTATGTACATTTGGTTCATGTGAACCATCGACTGTTGTAGCATGTATTCCAGACTTGTCTTCCGCTATATATCTGATATTTCTGTTCTGATGTGATTATACTATCAGTGTTGTTATTATGAGTTGTTCTGAATTTTTCTTTAGCCACTGTAGTTTCGTTTTAGATTTGGATTGAAAATATATCTTTGGGAGTAATTTACACAACTCCTATCGATGTAATCAATACTCGTCTAAGGCATAACTTACGGATGGTCGCTTCTCACAAGCCTTATTCTTCGCAATAACAGACGTTATTCCTTATAATAACCTTTGTTATTGTGAGCATAGAGGTGGGGCGTCACAGGCAGACAACAAGAAGGGCAAAGACACAAAAGCCAATGATGCTAAGAAGAAATTGGTTTGCCATCATTGTGGTAAAGAAGGACACATCAAACCAAGGTGCCCAGAGTTAAAAGGAGGAGCCTTCAAATGCTACCTATGTGGGAAAGAGGGGCATATGAAGAGGAACTGTCCTGAGAATAAACAGCAAGGGAAATTGGCAACTTTGGAAGGTAAAGGCAAATCTGCAGTGAAAATTGATGCTGAAAATCATGGCCAAGTGGAAGGTACATTACTCATTTGTGCCATACCCATACCAGTAGTATATGATACTGGAGCAACTCACTCTTTGATTTCTTATGAAATAGTTAAAGTGTTAAAATTAAACTGCATATTGGTTGAAACTCCATTGCTTGTACAAAGTCCCCTAGGGAGTTCTAGTGTTTTGAACATGAATTGTGTGGATGTGGAGTTAAACATAGGAGGAAATATTTTTATTTCCAATTTATATGTTTTAAATTACCCAAATATAGGAGTTATATTGGGGGTAGATTGGTTAAGGCAATTTAAAGCCATAATTAATTTAGACTCATCCACCATATCATTGCAAAATTCTAGAGGCCGGAGGATCACAGTTTTATGTGAAGTAGCTAAGGAAGGGAAATTATATCATTTAGTTGACTTAGAAAAAGATCTCAGTGAACTAACCATTGAAGAAATTCCCATAGTTAATGAATACTTGGATGTGTTTGGGGAAGTTAAGGGTGTTCCACACCACAGACCAGTTGAGTTCCAAATTAATCTCATTCCAAGGGCAAGTCCAATAATCAAGAAACCTTATAGAATGGGGCCAAGTGAACTGAAAGAATTGAAAAATCAGTTGGAAGAATTAGAAGGCAAGGGATTTATAAGGCCAAGCAATTCCTGCTGGGGTTCTCCAGTAGTGTTTGTAAGAAAACATGATGGTACCTTGAGAATGTGCATAGATTACAGAGAACTAAATAAAGTAACCATCAAGAACAAATACCCATTGCCTAGAATAGATGATCTCTTTGACCAACTCAGTGAAGCTAAAATATTTTCTAGACTAGATTTAGCATCAGGATTCCATCAAATGAAGGTTGAAGACTCAAGTGTTAAGTATACTGCATTTAACACAAGATATGGCTTATATGAATTTATGGTTATGCCATTTGGCTTGACAAATGCTCCTTCCTATTTTGTTGATTTAATGAATAGAATATTTAGAGATTATTTAGACAAGTTTGTACTGATTTTTATTGATGACATTTTGATTTATTCCCAGACAGTGGAAGAGCATAAAAATCATTTGCATTTAGTTTTGTCAAGATTAAGGGAGAATGATTTAAAGGCAAAATTTTTAAAATGTGCATTTTGGAAAGAAGAAGTACATTTTCTTGGGCATGTTATCTCTGCCAAAGGAATATCAGTAAACCCCAATAAGGTAGTGGCAATCCAAGCATGGAAAAGGCCTAGTACCATCAGTGAGATTAGATCATTTATGGGGATGGCAGGATATTATAGGAGATTTATAAAAGATTTCTCAAAAATATCATGACCACTTACCAATTTAACTAGAAAGAACCAAGCCTTTGTATGGACAGAAAAATGTGAGCAAGCTTTTATCAAAATAAAAGAAGCTCTGATTAATGCACCAGTATTGAGAGTGCCAGAAGGAAATGAAAACTTAGTTGTGTACACTGATGTAAGTGGCTCTGGGTTAGGGGCTGTGTTGATGCAGCAAGACCAGGTGGTAGCCTATGCATCTAGGCAATTAAAGCCACATGAAACAAGATATGCAACCCATGATCTTGAACTAGCAGCAGTTGTGTATGCTTTGAAACTTTGGAGACATTATTTGTTAGGTGCCAAATTCATTTTGTACACTGATCATAAGGCATTGAAATATTTATTCTCACAAAAAGATTTGAACATGAGGCAACATAGATGGGTAGAGTTCCTAGCTGCCTATGATCTAGATATACTATATACACCAGGCAAGGCAAATAAAGTTGCAGATGCCTTGAGTAGACAACCTGCCAAAGTAGCCATGTTGATGATGGAAGAGTTTAAGGATTTGTCTATACTTATTGATTTGGAAATTGAGGAAAACAGTGAGGTACAAATGATGCCCATTGAAGAAGATGAAGGTAAAGGGAAATTAAGTATGATATCCCTGCAATCAGATTTACTTCTTAAGGTTGGGTAAATGCAGGAACAAGACCTAAACATGGTGGAAAAGAAAATGCTCATATCAAAAGGGGAGGAAGTAATAAATTATCAAGTTGATAAAAATGGTTATTTAAGGAATAAAAATAGGATATGTGTTCCAGAAAATATAGAATTGAAGGAGGAAATATTAAATGAGTACCATAGGAGTAAGTACTCCATACACCCAGGTAGCACCAAGATGTATCAAAATTTGAAAAGAAATCTTTGGTGGAAGGGGATGAAGTCAGATGTGGCAAGACATGTTGCAAGGTGCATGACTTGCCAACAAGTCAAGGCAGAGACACAAAGGCCATCAGGACTATTGCAACCCCTTAGTATACCACAGTGGAAGTGGGAGGATATATCTATGGATTTCATAGATGGTCTGCCTAGATCTAAGAGGGGAAACACAAGTATATGGGTAATAGTGGATAAGCTAACTAAGGTAGCACATTTTATTCCAGTTAAAACAGAAAGAAATGCTCCAAAATTAGCTCAAATATTCATGAAAGAGGTAGTAAGGTTGCATGGCATACCCAAAACCATTGTGAGTGATAGGGATACCATCTTCACCTCAAGGTTTTGGAAAAGTTTTCAAGAGGCCATGGGAAGTGAATTGTGCTTAAGCACTGCCTACCATCCACAATCAGATGGTCAAACTGAGGTGGTGAACAAAGTCTTAGAGGATTTGTTGAGAGCATGTACACTGGACTTTGGAGGCAACTGAGAAGACCACCTCCATTTAGCTGAATTCACATACAATAACAGTTACCAAAGCACCATAGGGATGGCACCATTTGAAGCCTTATATGGCAAGCCATGTTTGTCACCTATATGCTGGGTAGAGACTGGAGAAAGGGCTGTTCTAGGACCTGAATATGTTAAAGAAACTACAGAGAAAATTGGGTTAATAAGAAAAAGAATAACAGCAGCTCAAGATAGGCAAAAGAGATTTGCAGAGAGGAAGAGAAAACAGGTGGAATATGAAGTGGGAGACTTTGTTTTTATCAAAGTTTCACCTATGAAAAAGGTTTTGAGATTTGGAAAGCAAGGTAAGCTCACACCAAGGTATGTTGGACCCTATAAAATTCTGGAAAGAATTGGTTCATTGGCTTACAAATTAGAATTACCAGAGGAAATGAAAGCAATGCATAATGTTTTTCATGTGTCCCAACTTAGAAGATGGGTACATGATAAAGAAGACATTTTGGAAAAGCCTACCAAAATTCAAATAAATCCTAACTTGGTTTATGAAAAAGTGCCAGTGGGGATTATAGCCAAGGAAGAAAAGAAATTAAGGAGCAAAACTTTGAAACTAGTAAAGGTCTAGTGGAGTAGTGATCCTAATGACTGCACATGGGAGTTAGAGGATAAGATTAGGATGGATTATCCTAAGCTTTTTGCAAATTAAAAGGTAATTTTTTTTATTTTTCTTTTTCTGGAAAAATTTGTTATGCATGGTTGATATGATTGAATATGTTTTGTTTATGCATATGCTTGATAGATTTTCATAAGGTCAGTGAATGCTTGTTATAAATACTAGAAAATTGTGAGGAGACAATTCCTAAAAGGAGGGGTGAATGTAATGCCCCAAAATTTTGAGGAAAATGATTTTTAATAAAATGATTCAGCTTAAAAATATTTGGATCAAATATTGATGGAATTTTAAATTAAATAATGTGCAGAGATATGTGTGCACATGTACACTGGAAATAGCATAAGGAAGAGATTTAAAATTTCTGAAAAATATATATATATATATATAAGAAAGTAAATTCCTTATCTAAAGCATTGGATTGTAATTTAAGCATAAGTTAAAAATGAAGTATATGCTTAAATGTATTTTCTGTGAAACAAGGAGAGATTAAATAAATAAATATTTTTACACATGTATATTCTGTGAGCAAAAAATGTCAAAGCTAAGCAAAAGAGTAACATTAAATAGGTATGAAACATTAAACAGGTATGTATGTTATGTATAGGCAGAAATAGAAAGAAGGGGGATTTTCAAAAATAAGCAAATGAATAAATATAGTCACACACTTTTAACATGACTTGAGTGAGTGGCCATTTTCTGAAAAAGTAAAGAAAAGAAAATGCAGCCTTTAATTGGTTAATATGGCCGGGGGTAATTAGGGATAATGAGAAAATGCAAACAATACATGATGCCAGCCAGGACAGAAATGGAATTTTGTCTTGAGAAAAACTCTAGTAAAAATATGCTTATAAATAAGTAATTATGGCCAGAGAAATTGTTTTACCCGAGATACTTATAATAGGAAAAGAAGAAAACATTTTAAAGGAAGAGAAAATATACTCAGGGATTTTCTGGATTAATAAGAAGAAATATTCAGGTGAGTAATCTCACTAGATTCATGGCATTAAAACCTGATATGAGGCAGCCAAGTTTTTATGTTGCTATTGATATTTTCTAATTTTTGTTAATCACTGTTATATTAATGGTGTTGAATGGATTTTTTTTGAGCTGATATAATGTTTATTATGGATGCTCTTTGGATGAATTCCTTTGATCTGTTAGAATGGTTGCTATGGATGTGCATACTACTATTTACTACATTTTGAAAAAAAAAACTAAGGCAACAATACCTTAAAATCAAGGAAGGAATACTCACAACTGATGGGGATCTATGGTAGGGAATTATTCTTTAAAAAAAAAGAAAATATATTATGAGCTGCATTATATTCTATATAAGTGCTGAGGCTTAAGAAAAGAAAGTGTAAGGGATGCAATAGAAATTTCTGTGTGCTGATTCCCTCATGAAATAACAAAATTCACAAGATAAAAATTGTGATTCAGCTAGATCTTGAATCTAGTTCAACCACAGTTACTTGTAAATCATAATAACATAGCATGCCATGGCTCCACACTCAGTTGTAGTTGTTCTTTTGTATGATTTGAAGTTAAGACATCTTATAGCAATATTTATGAAATGATTATCTGTTTGTTTTTGAACAGTTTACTTGCAAGATATAGGGAGGTGTTTTTTTACACTGTGACATGTCCATTTAGCTATCTGATGCTAGGACTTTAACCAACACTACTAGTAAATATACTAGGGTTATGAGCCAAGAAGGCTGCTGGAATGCTTGTCATATTTGAAGTATGCAAGTTGGCACATGGTTTGTTTAAGCCCTGAGATCTTTGTGCGATGATGTGAATTAGTTCATTGCAATGTGTCCCTGTGATTCCTTACTAGCAGATGAGGCTAGAGATTTAAACTAATGAAAACAACCTGTAAATGAAGAAATAGGAAGATGAGTATTTCCTAGGTTGGTTGGAATGGAACACTGGTTATTCCATTGAATATACACACTGTAGATTGATATTCATGGTTGAATAAATAAATTTGTGTGAATAGATGATAGATAAATATATCATTCTTGTATCAAAGTGTATGTAACGTAATAAAGCAATGGATTAAAGAAGTTACATGCATACAAAATAAGTATTAAGGCTCATTACCCAGAGCTTAATGTTTTGAATATTTTGATGTTGCTCATACCAGATCTTAGATCTGACCCTTGTTTGCTCATGGCATATGGGGGTGTCTCATTTTAAAATGAGGCAGCCACTCATGCTCTTTCAGGGAATGCAGGCACTAAGTAGAAAATGAAGTTATGGCTATTGTGGAGGAGTGAATGAACATGCTAGCTAGTTTCAATAAGAGCTTAAAATGATTATATCTGCATGTATTCAGGAAAAATTATGTTTCTAAGATTTCCAGTCATGTAATGAATATTCTATGGTTAGTGATCAAGTTGCTCTTATGTTCTGTAAAGTGTTAGATTTAAATTAGTTGTTCTGACAAGATTGTTGTATGTTAAGGTTTGATCTTTTTTGAAGTATTGACTGGAACATAAACAAGTAAAACATGCTCAAGTGTTAGCTATGAAAACCTGGAATTATTCTTATGAATATTTTTAAGTTCAAATTCTTGACATAGCAAATCTTATGCAAATACACAACTCACTAGGTGCCATGTGGGCTAAGATTAAGGTAAACAAGTCACATAGATTGAATCTTAAATAAGAAAGTTTTTAGAAAATACATAAGTGGAAAATGATAAGTGAATATATCATTTCTGGCCTTAGCCAAATATCAATATCTTTGATCCATGATCTGAAATAAAAATCTCAAGAATCTTGAGATTTAACTGTCATGGTAAATTGATATTAAAAACTATCAATTAGAATGAGCAAGTTCATATAAATTAAATATGCATAGGATTTACTGACTTGTTACAAATATTCAAAAGTATATAGTAATTAACTTTAGTCAGAATTGCTAGAATCCAAATCAAACAGAATACTCTTGTTTAACAAAAAATATATACTCTGAATTTAAACAAGAGAAACACGTACATCTTCACATGTATGTGTATATTATTAGGGATACACTGATATATTTATATTGGTAATGAGTTTTGAATCCTGGTTGAATTGTTTGAAAGAAAAATGACTGATAATTCAAAGGAAGTTTAAATCAAACTTAAAAGTGCAAATGAATATAGGTTGACATCCAGACACATATAAATTAAATGTGCATATGCATGTACATAGAGATCAAATTTAGACGTCTGAGATTAAATTTAGACGTCAGTCATAAGAATTTAGACGTCTGTCACAAAAATTTAGATGTCTGAACTTAGTTCAAAATGTTTTTTTTACTCTCTGTTTCAATTTTAGCTCTTTGAGCCGTCTGTCATAATAATTTAGACGTCTGAGATTAAATTTAGACGTCTGTCACAAAAAAATTAGATGTCTGAATTTAGTTCAAAATGTTTTTTACTCTCTGTTTCAATTTTAGATCTCTGAGCCGTCTGTCATAATAGTTTAGACGTCTGAGATTAAATTTAGACGTCTGTCATAAGAATTTAGACGTCTGAACTGCTGATTTTTCCTAATTTGCCTATTTAGAAAAGAAATAAGTGGCTATGTCAATAGCTTGTATGGTATTCTGATTTCTATTTGATTTAAATTCCCTCTGATGGAAAAAAAAATCCTTATGAAATTAAGGTAGAAATAGGAGGGTCATTTCAATAATACTTTACAAAGACATTTCAAAATAATACATCAGAGTTACACTAATACAATTTCTAACCTAGGACAGTTATAAAAGCCTGTCCTTATACATCAAATATAGAGTACATAATATACAACGGAAATAAGATAATAACTAACCATCGGTGAAGCCTCGTGCTCCAGGCTCCTCCCAAAATGCATCCGTAGAAAACCTGGACTACTTGGCTGCTCGTAAAAATTTGAGCACCCAAGAGTTTTAGGGAAAGAAAATAAAACTCTGGGTCAGACATGGGTTTGGTGTGAGTAAACTCAAACAACTGAATTATTATTTTTAAAACTCTTTTAAAATCAAAAGTATCTCGTAAGACCACGCTGCACATAAATACGGACGGGTTTTACCTTACGATAACCAAAACACTTTTATATAAAATCTAGTGATATTATAATAATGTCTAAAGGTAAAAATAATAATAATCAAATAGCTGTGATGCTCGTGAAGTGTACATCACGAGAATACTAGGTGTATAATCAAAAACCGATAAGGCGCGTTCGCTAATTGTGTAGGATTTCCATAGAAATGCCCTCAGTACTTCGAGAACGGTCATTCTATAGAAGGATCAGAGTTATCCTTCCGAAGCATTCTACCATCTAGCAGGGGTACTATAGGAAAAACATAACTGATCTTGCTAAGACCGAGTGCATCGCTCCCGGCATGCCAAAACTGATAGATATTGCTAGAAAAGGGAGCCGACTACACCCTATGGGTTTGCCAACCCTACTGGCCATGTCTCATATCTTTGGTTTTAGTCCTTTCCGCTGATAAGGCTACGTCCGGCATTCCAGCTTACGCACCGCACAAAAATAGATAATGGAATCCTACATGGATTCCCATACCCCATGGATCTTGGAATCACGTAAGGATTCCCACATCTTAATATAGATCTTGTAATCACCTATGGATTCCCGCACCCCAACGTGTCTCGGAACTACATATGGATCCCAACATCTCAATATCACGAAACTCCTCCACAAAACCGTATATAGTTTTGTAGTGGTTACAGTTTCGAGTCATCTCTTACGAGTACACTCTTATGCTTCCCGGGTGCTCCACAAACCAATCGTCGATTTTTCGGAATGCTCAATACCAGTTTTTTAGGAAATAATCAAATAATACATAAGAGCGGGGATCACCCCCTAACCGTTTAAGTGGACGGATCTCCTTACCATTCGCCCTAGAAGAACAAAACGAGTTTATAAGTATAATATAGCACCACCGATGGTAACTGTATCATATAATTCCCGTGTTTCTTCTAGATATTTCCAGAGTTAAAATCCTTCGGTGTTAAGTAGGGAATCATTTCCCTACCACCAAAATTTAGAAGGATTACATATTTCGGCCAAGATTTGATATTCAGTTATTTAACTATCAAATAAACAAACATCCAAAACAAAGATTACCTTTCCCACTGAAATCACTAAAGCCTCATAAGCTAATTTGAAATTGCTTCATATACTTATCTCATCGGGATAAGTATTTTCAAAATACATTCTTTTCAAAAATACTTGGAAATCTTTTAAAAATAGATATGGAAAGTACCATTCGGTATCGACCATGGATCGCAGCTCAATGGTTACGTCTCTATCCCAGAGAAATCTAAACTTAAATGTAGGCAATCTCTGCCTCTCGAATTACGCCATGAAATCAATCATAGATCGCAGTTTGCACAATGGTTACATCGCTATCACAGCGAAAAACATAGTAAACTGTAGGCAATCTCTGCCATTTGAATTACGCTATACAAATCAAACATTCTTTCCACATCACTTTATTTCATAAATAATTTCAACTAATTTATAAAACTTCTTTATATATTCACAAGTTAAATTTTTAGAAAAATACTCTTTTCTAAATCTCAAACCATTTGTAAAACTTTCCTTTTTAAATCCTTTATAAATTCCTTTATAAAATATCATTTACGAAATATCTTTTGTAAAACACCTTAAGCAAACCCTTAGTAAAAACCCTTTTTATAAACAAGTTATTACTTATAAATAACTTTATAAAATAATAGTATAACTTGGAAATCATTTAAACCTTTAAACTCCAAATTGATTAAAGAAATAAAGTTAATTCAAAAACATACTTTATAAATTACAAAAAGAGGCTTAGCAATCCCAATAGTACTAATTTAAGTTACCATTCAATTTCAATTCCAATTCACTTAACAGTTATTTACATAGATCAACATATATATAAATACAACTCATATCCAAATCAGGGAATGTCATATCAATATAAGCTAACTAGCCTATACATGTCCAAATAACATAATACCAAGATGGTGATTTGTCCTGCTAAACAGATGTCCGAACAATTTAATCAATTAATAGCGAAATGGGGATTCATTCTGCTAACACATGTCCAAACAACCAAACAACAAACAATCAATTAACTTATAGCAGAACGGGGATTTATTTTGCTAACACATGTCCAAACATACAAAAAACAAACAATCAACTTATAGAAGAATGGGGATTCATTCTACTAACACATGTCCAAACAACCCAACAATCTACATTATAACTCATTCGTAATTATATGGTTTCTTAATGGTATCAACACTTGTATTCAATACCATCTTTGAAAAAAAGAAGTACCTTTAAACAAATTTACTTTTGGAAACCAAAGGATTTAAAACCTTTAAACCCTTTTTAAAATAATTAATTATAAGTTAAATCCATATTTAAATCATAATTAAATTTAATTGAATCTTAACTTAATTTAATTAAATAGTTAAACAATAATTAACTATTAATTAAACCAAAATTAATCATTTATTAATTATTAAATAATTAATTAAACCTTCATTAATAATTAAATATTAATTAATCTCAATTAATTAATTAAATAATCTTTAATTAAACTTGAATAATAAGTTAAATCCTTTTAATCATAATTAATTAAAAATGAAAAATTAAACTTTTAGTTAAGTAATAATTAAATAAATAATTAACCTTTTAAAAAACAATTAATTAAATAATCCAAATTTTAATTAAATAATTAATTTAAATAATTAACTTTATTAAAATAAAAATTAATTAAATAATTACTTCTTAACTTAATTAATCATTAATTAAAACTTTCTTAATTAATTAAAATTAATTAGCTTAGTTAATTAATTCTTAAACTCTAATTACTTAACTTATTAATTAATTAACCATTATCTTTAATTGATAAATTATTTAATTATTAAACTAATTACCTTGAAACAAAATTAATCAAGTTACATTCTTACTAATTAAGTTTAAAATGGTTTTCAAAAACATTTTAAAAGAAAACTTCGAAAACTTCGAAATCGTAATTACCGTACTGCACTCATAGCGACTATCGCTATGAATGTAATAACTTAGAATTTCTTTCCTAAGTTACCATTCAACAACATATCCAAGCATATACAAATAAAAACCATATCTTTAACACATTAAAGCTCATGACTTTATATCTAAACGTATCACATAAACCGTCGATTTCAAAGTCTAATGCTAAACTATAAGTTAGCACATACATTCACATCCAAACATACCATAAACCAAACACAACATTATATATATAACCACATATCCAACATACATATATATAAAGTAAATACTTCCCAAATTTAAATAAATTTACTCGCCAAAATCTTTGAAAACTGGAAATACTTTAGAATCCGGAAAGCTTTGAAAACTTTAAAATCCACTCAAAAATAGGTCATTTTCTTCTCGATTTAAGGACCCTTTATCCTCGGAATTTGAAAATTTTGTCAAAAGAAAAGTTTTAGCTAATTCTTTCCTCTATCCTTTAAAAAATATATTACTCAATTTGGATAAATTTTGAGGGATTTATGGCCAAAACAGTAAGGGCTATTTTTGGATTTCAAAATCAAGGTTCAAAAACACTCTTTAAAAATATGGATTTTTGAAGTGGCTATGGTCGAAATCAGAAAAAGTGATACGTACAAAGTTTTAGACACTGGAATTCTATATGGTTTGAAGAAAAGAAAATATTATTTTAGAGTTGAATGTAAGAGGTTATGGCCGAAACCATTTAGAGTAAAAATGGAGAAATTCTGAAATTTAAAGGGAGGAGTTTAAAATGGAATTTGAAATATTTAAAACATTTAAACTCTAGATTTAAAAACATTAAAACCTTAAAATCAGAAAAAGAAGCCATGGAAGTTTCTTCCAAGCTTATAAAAGTTTTTGGCAAAGGAAAGAATGGAAAAATGAGAAAAAAAAGAAGAATAGCTATTTATATTAAGTGCATAAGTCAGATTACCAAAACGACCTTCGTACTGTGCCCTCCTCTCCTTGAACGCCACCTTACCATCTTGTCCCATCCATATACCCTTTAAAATATTCGAAATTTATCATGGAGAAACAAGAAAAAATGGATTTGACCCCTTGTTGTACTTTTGTCCCCTTTTGACGTGACATATATTTCAATTTTTTTAATATTAGTTGCCAAAGTGTCATATCATGATTATCTTAGATTAATTAACTTAATTAACCTAGTTAATCCTAATTATATTATTCTAAACCATATTATATACTTAATATATGTGTACATATATATACAAAAGCGTACACAACATTTCAAACAACTTTCATACGATGAAACGGTGAAAATTTGGAAAACAGTTTCTGGTCACATTTTCTGTTTTTCATCGAACTATATATTTTTGTAAACACATTTTAAAAACTATTTCACCATCATTGTTTATTATTGAAAAGGCTTTTATTTTCATTATAAAACCTATATATTGAATATATAAATTTAATTAAATATTCACAAATGAAAGCAGTGAAATTCCGAGTCGTTACATGATTGATTAACACTATTAAAGTTAATGGCTGTTTAACATTTAAGAAAATTAATAAAGGCAAAAGTTAACATCGGTAAACGTTAATTGAAGAATGGATGGAAATAAATCAACCAAAATAAGAGAACACGCAAGAATGTATTGATTTGGCCTAGCTAGGTCGACCCAGACCATGCCTAGGTCAACCTAGGGCAGTCGACCTAATGTCATAGACACTCTATCCACAATAGGTTGATGGCGGCTGTAAAATATTTCCGCATGACCCAGATTTGATGAAACTTGATCCGACAGTTAGCGTTGATTTGAACTGCTATAAATTAGGACCCAGGGCTCTACTTCCAACTCATTATTTTTCTAATGAGCGCAGAGACTCTGCCATTTTTCTTTCTCCTCCAAAATTTCTTAATACATAGAAATAGATCTAGATTGGATGGATACACTTTGGAGAAGAATAGAAATGAACAAAGGATAGGAAATAGGTTCAAATCAGATTGCTACATCAAAGGTAAATTTTTAGATCTGGTTTTAATTAATAAATTTAAATCCAAATCTCTTCTCTTTAATTGAATATCTAATAGGTCTGTATACATTTTTATATTTAGATCCGAATAGGGAGTCAAAAATGGAAAATACGGATAACAGGGTTAGATTTGATTAGATCTAAAAATTTGGAAGAGCTAATTAAAGGTGAATGGGAATATTATATATTTTTATATGATATTAGATTATACAGTTGGAAATCTATTCCTATATCACTAAGTTTGGTAATTTAATATTAAATGAATTCATATATATGCAATGTTGAAGACTATAAACTTGCCTATAAGTTTTTATTGATAATTACAGAAGCATAATGATTAGATTTAATTCTGTAATTGCGAAATGATTTTAGTTATCAATTTTACGTAGGATTTGTTAACTGAAAACATAATGAATTGGGATTTCATTTTATTTGATATTGGTGATTGAGACTGAAAATAAAATTAATTGGACTTTAATGATATTTTAATTCACTAGAATGTATATCATTTTAAGAGGATTTCCACAAACTGTCAAGTTTAAATTTAGCAAAAATGTGATGTTTGAAATGGGAAGGAACAAATATATGTCTATAAAAGAAAGGGATGTACAAAATCAAGGTAGTTACTATATTTTATACTGTCTATTTCAATAAATAAAAAGAGAACTTCTCGTAATTACAAACATTGCTCAAACCACCTCTTTGTGACAAATATGGAAACTTATTATGTAACAGTTAATTGTTAAAGTTTAGATTCCAATTTATTAAAATGTAGTAAATCCCAAAGGTGTAGTATTTAAATAAGAATGAAACTAAAAAAGTTAATAAAGCGAAAACTAGTAAAAAAGGAAGTTAAAGCAATAGGCAAGAAAAAGAAGTTGGAAATGAAATGGATTAAGTCTGATAATATAAGAAATGAATTAAGTATGATAATTTAATAAAATGGATTAAGTCTGATAATGAAATGAAATGGAGTAGAAATCGAAGTTGAACTAATGAATGTAGTAGCAATGACATTAATGATAGAAAGTGGGAAGCAGTAAATGAATTTGAAAAGTGAAATGTTAAAGGCATAGTAAAATGAAGAACTAGGGTCAAACATAAAAGATGTACATGCAGTAAAGAAAATGTAAGAAGAATAAATATACATGAATATGAAATATGTATATATATAGCCTTGATATGCGTTTATGACAAGTGTGAATAATTATAAATTATCTGCTATAATTATGAAGAATAGCCGACTTTAGGTCATTAGACTAGATTGGGATGCTAGAAACATATCCAACCAATTGGACCCGTTGAGAGTATATGCTTGCATATAGCTGAAGGGATACCCTCAGGTTATGTGCTTGGATTGGAACCTCCGTAATTGCAGGCACTGGATGAACCTTTTACGGATGGCGAGACTTTACGAGAATGGGTGAGATCGGACTTATGCAACAGGGCACACAAAAGGCTGGCGTGCGTAGGTAGAAAACAAGTTGCAACAAGATGCGCAAAAGGATAGCATACATGGGTACCAAAACTATGGGTAGGAGTTGCGTATTTAATGAGCTCATCATCGGTCCTTTGAAATCAGCGGGAAGGAAAGGGTTACACCTAATAGGTCTTTGCCACCTACCAGGATTGATTTAGTTGGGTTATGCACCTCCACAGTTGTTTGTTAGTTTGCTTGATAGGGCAAGGCTGATTAATCCATATAGAGGTTCCTTCAAAACATGGACAAGGTGAAGGTGCATGGGGTTGGAAGTCCATGATAAGAGGCAAACAAAGGTGCATGAAAGGCTAGCGTACGTGGTGAAAAGTCCCCAAAGAATACATGGCATCAAGGACTGGAGGTCGTCGATGCGCATGGTAGGATTTCCTCAGGTGATACGATGATCACGATGTAGTTAGGCGATGGATCCTTACGAGGTGCTGAGCAGTAGATATTAGTGGGAATAGTATATAGGTCCATTAGTGGATGGTGGGATACACAGACACACACGTATAAATCTACATGGTGTAGATCGGTACGGTTCGTACGTAGCGATGGAGTCGTAATGACTAAGGATAAAGTCTGATATAACATGAAATGGTGAACAATTAGCATAAGCTAGTGTTATGTATAAGATGTATAATTTACCAATCATTGGAAAGTTGTTCCGGCGCCCTCCTCATTACAACCCATAGGATATAGATAGGTGTGTATTGGTATTGATTGGGAGCAGTTATCTAGCTGAGGCTCTTGACATTTGAGATGTCGATTTTTGGTTAGTAATTATATTGATTTATTATATTTACTTATTTCTGCTGTGAGTTATTACCATTAGTGCTCTGATATAATTTATCCTTTGCAAGATACCAAACCAACGATCCGTTTTTAGTGGACTTGGATTTTTGAGTCAACGAAAATCTATGCCCATTGTAGTATGGGTTATTACATTAAGACTATGTATATTTAATGTATTTTAATTCACCACTGTGTTCTGATTCTATGATCTTTTTTATTTATTCTGTATTGTATTGTTCTATCTTGGAAATAATACATGTTTATTATTTTATGCCAATACCTAGTACATATTGGTAAATGCTATATGATCTGAGATATGTATCAGTATTAGCCCAAGAGAATATCCATGTGTATAAGTCCAATATCGCTTCATTCTCTATATTACCAAACAGTATTACTTAGTAATACTCTTTCGTAATATGGTTGTATAGGTAGCGTTTTCTAGTTGGTATCGAAGCGAGGTTTAGAAAAATGCATATTATAAGAGACATGAGTTATTGGTCATAGATGGACTTAGGAGTCCTTATCCCCTTGTGTATAGATTAGATTCCCTAAGTATATGTTAAGAGTACATGGTGATTATCAGAGTAGTCTCTTGGGAGCATGTTTGAATACATGAATATATCAATCTTGTTTATTCTAAATGTGAATCATTTTAATGCAGTAGTGACAAGGTTGGTAGTTGATTTACCCGATCTGATGCAGGACAGTCTAGTGGATCCAGTAATAAGGGTGTGTACATGACCATCGATCAGTTGATGGAGCTTGTGCGGAGAATTCAGGCATCCACTACTTCCACAACTCCTAATCATCCTACTCTCTACTTCGATTTTTCTTGGAAGTGTAGTGACTATGCTAGCCTTAGAGGGAATACCTTCAAGAGAACTAAGGGAGTTATTGGAGTTCAGGCTTGGCTCAAGACCTACGAGCGCATCTTTACTCATATGGGAGTCACCGATCATCAGAAGGTAAAGATTGCATCAATTTAGTTGCAGGAGAGAGCTTTGAATTGGTATGAGTTGTTAGCGGCAAAGATAAATGACGCTGAACTGACTTGAGATCGGTGCAAGCTTCACTTTAAGCAGAAGTTTCTTCTCGTAGCAGAGAAAGCATCTTTATTTAGGAAGTCCATTGACTTGAAGCAAGAACACATGTCAGTAGCATAGTATATAGCTACCCTTTAGGCTCTTTTGAAGTAAGGCATAGACCTTATCAACTCTTCACTTAAGAAGTGATAGAGTTAGGGGTGTGCTTTATGGGTAATTCTGCAATTTGTTGTAAATTATTAACTTTGCAATAAAATCTCGTCGAAATAAAAAGCGTTTTCTTTCTATTATGTACTTGTCATAATGTGTTATATTAATTATTTTTCAATTTAAGTATATGTAATAGAAAATCCATAAATGGTATGTTTTGTGATAGTAATTACAATATATTGTAATCATGTTCAATTGATCACAATATAATAAACATATCATTTTAAATATTCCTAGTCAAGATGTATCGAGACTAGATATCGATACAACCGCTGAGACTAGAGTACGTACCGCTCTCCAAATGTTGGGCAGTGTACTTATGCCTTCTGGGTACACCAAAATGTTACGTACTGGCAATTATTGGACAACTAGGGAATGACTCACATGATAGTTTTCTGTTGGTTAGCATACCTAAAATCAAATAGATAATATCGAAGTGACAATATTACACAGTTCTCTCAACTTGAGGTTACCGTTGAACTTCAACGTGGACACTCCACTTTGATTATAGTTAAATCATGGCACGACATCCATCGAATGACTACAGTTGGGTCCGAGTTGAAGCATTTCAAGTGAAATGCTTTTCAATAGAGAATTCATCTTCTCGGTTATATGATGTTAGTATCACGGTCAACTGCAGCCAATTCCATGTCTTTGGTCAAGGCAGTTCATTTAATAATAACTGTTTTTATTCACCCAAAAACTTTGTGTTTGGATTATACAAGATAATTGTGAACGATGTTAGAATTTTGACTAATACCAAATTCCATATCCTAATGTGATATAGTTTTAACAAAGAGAATGGTATAAACAATTGTCACTACCAGAGACCGCTTTAAAATAGTAATATTAGATTTTGCAGAAACTATGTAGCTGATAAATTCAACCAAACTATCACACCACTAGCTAAAGTGACATGTAAACGTGAGTATTTGTTCGGTATTAATCGTTGACTGAATTTACACCTAAGAGTCATATGTAACGACCGGTATTTCGAACCATTCGCATCCGCACATGTCGGACTTGAATTTCTTAAAATATCAGATTGTTAATTTATATTTGGCAGAACTCAGCATAGACAGTAAATAAATCAATCGCAGAATCACAAACACAGAGTAATACAACAATAAGCAGCGGAATAGATAAATAGTAGTTCATGAAGCTACTATATAAACAATAGAGTTTGAAATAAAATACAACAGAATATCTCAAATACAATGTAGTCTCAAATACAAACAGATGACGAATCTGAACAAAACAATTGGATAGCTGGGGCTGAATAGATACAGATGGATCTCCAAGTGAAGCTCCAACTACAAAGGTGAGTCTTAAATGCTGTGACACTCAGTCTGACCCGAGCGTAAAGCAAAACACAAAACACTCGAGTCAGGATTAACATTCTTATATCAATAAATCCAACTCAAGTGAAATACCGACAGAAATACAAGTAACTTAAAGGATGTTTGGGATTTCCATCCTCTAAGGATCCGTGGAACTATCTACTATGTAGTAATATACGCTATTATAATATGTCTATAGTAAAGTAAAAGTATCAAAATAGAGTTAAGGCGTTACCCATATCTCCCTTAACACATTTTATATATTCCCGTAGTCTATACAATGCCGTACGCTCCTCCGTAAACTGGAGGTTTACCCAAAGGACATCACATAGGTACGGTACAAAACAAACTCGTAGAAGGCGCGACAGGGCATGCGACAAGGCACTCAAGGCAATGCCAGGGTAGATATACCGTTTGCGGATCCGGACTATTGATAACGCATAGCAGCTACTACCACCCACCTCTTGACACACTCCCAAATCAAAGGTTCACCCAATCAAATCACAAAAGCAATAGAATGGTATCGAAGAAATGTGTCCGATAGGAGGAATGACCTCACTTAGCCCGGCTTGGCTCATGTTTTAGCTGCATCAAGCTGATTCACGGGAGTCCGGGCTACGTAAATACCATATAGAATCGTCACCAACCATCCTACTTCATTCTGGAACCTCCACCACGTACACAGTTGTTAAAGTGGTTTTCGGTATTGGCAGAGAGTATGACAATATCTGATCCCGGTCTCTTTAACAACGAAACGTTATTATAACACCGTGGTCATTTCATTTCAAATAGTTCATACTTCAAAACCAAAACATCATTTCCATTCAAATCCATATCAATACGATATCATTTCTCACTTAAAATATTATTCATTTTCAAAATCATAACACTTTCAAAAGTTTGTAACACTTTCAAAACCATAGCACTTTTGAAATCATAACACTTTGGAAATCATAACACTGTTGAAACCATAACACTTTTGAAGTCATAGCACTTTGGAAATCATAACACTTTTGAAACCATAACACTTTCCACCTAAACAGTTTAGATGTTGAAAATAGTACATATATTAAAATACTTTATAAATTAAAATAGTTTTCTCAAATTTCACAAATTGATTAAAATCATTTTAAATTCAGAAATCCAATCTAAATCAAATTCCAGTTTAACCATTTCAAATTTAAAGTTCAAAGATTCCAGTTTAAATGTCCAAACATTTACGATATAAATTTCAATTATATTACAACATTTAACTTTGAGTTTATTCAAATTGGAAAATATCCACTTAACCATTTTAATAACAATTTATTTCGATCCCAATTTATATATTTATATCAATATTAAATATTCAATCTCAATTTTGTTTAAAACTGAAAATATCCATTTAATCACTTTTTATCAAATCAAATTATAAATCAAGTTATAATTATATGTTTTCAAAATCTCAAAACTAATAAGTTTAAATCAATTCTTTCTTAAATTCCATTATGAACCAATTTAAATTTCAAGTCAACGTTAATTTTATCTTTCCAACCTTTATTATTAAAGTTATAAATCTATTTTAAAATATTAATATAAATTTTAAATAAATATTTTAAAACATATTATATACTAATTAAATTAAATTTTATTAAATTAAATCTTATTATATATTTTTAAGAAAATAAAATTATAAGAAAAATATTAAAATTTATAATTTCAAAACTAACTTATAAATTAAAAATTCCAAAACATATAATTTTTAAAAATAAAAAATTTAGACATATATAAAAATAACATTTATATATATTATATTTTTAGAAACCAATATTTATTTAAACCCATATATCTCCTTCCAAAACCTTGGAAATCATTTCAAAATATATAAATATACCAACGGTGTCTGTATATAATTTTCTATCCTATGGTCAAGTGATATAGATATTTATCATTTCAATCCGCAATTTAAATATATAGGGGTATATATCATTTCAACCCGCAATCCCAAATTCAAAATCAATGAAAATCACTTGGGTTTATCATTTCAACCCATAACGATTTTCCCATATTCTATAAAATCGTTCGGGTATGTATCATTTCAACCCATAGGGAATTCTATACTAACAGGGAACTTGAAGAGTGATAACAGATATGAATATAATAGGCATATATCATCAATATAAATAACAAATAATAGTGTCAGATGTCACAGGTGAACAGATACAGATAATAGCATATATAAAGCAATGTAAATGACTAACATCAGCATATTTCAATTGTCGTTTCAATTGAAATCAAATTTAAGAAATATAAGAACGTAAATCGTGAGTAATTGCTCACCTTTCGAGGCTAGAGAGTTTGAAAATGAAATGAGTTACGAATCCAAGCATGAATTCCAAAGTAAAGCAAGATTGGCACGAATTTGACGATCAAAGCTGATAATAGGGATCGATGAAACAAATTAGAACTGGGTCGATGAAGATAATAGGTATAATGAACTTATATATATATAACTATATATATAAAGTCAAATTCTAAATTAATGCATATATTAAATTAAATATATATATATATATGCATTTCAAAATCCATTGTTTTGAACTAAAACTCAAATATTTTACAGTCAAATATATATATACACAATTTATGTTGAAACCATTACTTATATATACCCAGCCATAACATTACTTATATATAAAAACTAATATATATATAAATCTATATTTATAAACTTACATACATAAATACTTTGGAATCAAAAATATGTATATACTAATATATATAAGACTCATAAAAAAATACAACACTTAAACAAGTTAAAATTTTACTATAACATACAAGACCCATCAGGCAAAAACAACCTGTATATAATTTACATGTGAAGTATATATAATATGAAATGGCATATGTAAAAATATATATATACGGTCAATCAACACAGTATCCAAAACTAATACATATAAACAGGCAGATTCTGTGTAGTTTGTATAACCTTTATACATAAAACAAACAGATCTATATATGCTATAACGTATACAGCAAAATACGTATATATAAATACTTTTATAATATGATATCTAGCCAGCTTATATATGCAGTACCATATATCAATATATGAAAAGTAAAACACAATACCTTATAACTTATATATACAAATGCAAATCATTTGTGAAATATATTAACATATATGATATGTTGTATACTATATATATAACGTTTATATAGACAAATCTAAAATTTACATACTTAAAATATATATATATATATATATATATATATAAGCGAGACAGTTCCAAAACCTTAACATATATACCTATATATATAATAGTATGTACCCATAGTTTATATATAAACTAACTAAAATCAAAACTATTTATTACTGTAAATATATAACATGTTATAAACTGAACATATATAGATTTTCATACCTGTCACATAAAAAAAAATCAATATAAACTTACCTATAGATAAACCAGTGTATAACCATGTATACACTAACAGATCCAATAAATATATCTAAAGAAAAATCCAGATATCAATATTTAATACAAAAAAATTAATATAACAATTTATTATAATGTACATATAACTTTAACCATAATTGAGAAATTTAAAATCTGAGTATAACATACTATATAACTTTATGTAGAACAGAACACTATATATATACTGTCGTAAAGTTATATAAACAAATACACATATGCTTTTAAGATATAATACACGTACTATATATATTAACAGCTTTGTAAAAAAACAATATATATAACAAATAAATTACCTATTTATATATAGTGAGTGGCTGCTAACAAAAGGAAGAGGCTGCCTCTAAGTGAAGTGCTCGGTTGCATGGCTTTGGATGGGTGAGGAGTCGCGGAGGTTGAAGTGGATGGTCGATTGTGCATGATCTCGTGGCAGCGGCCGAACTACAGGTTGAGGAGAAGCCGATCAAAGGTGGTGGAGGCTACGGTGGTTGTACGGCTGAGGTGGCTCAGGCGACGGCGTTGTGATGGATGAAGCATGGTTGTCGAGTGGGAAGGCTAGCTGAAGGGGAGGCTCGACCATGGTGAGGGATGGAGGTGTGTTGGCTATGCGTGGCAGTCAGTGGGCATGCGGGGAAGAAGTGGTGATTGGTCGGCCGAATAAGAGGAGGAAGTTGATGGGTCTCGTGTAGCAAGTTATGGGAAAAAGAAATGTTGCAGGTGGAAGAGTTTGGAATCAAATTTTAAGATGCAAATATTATTTCGTTCAAAATGAATAGTATCTAAACAATTTTGAAACCAATTAAAACCAAAGGGCATGAATATTGAAATCTAGAATACTAATAGTTAATGGTTATTAGCATTACCTGATGGAAAAACGAATGGCCACGGGATATCCAAAAGTCAAATTACGGAACCGATACAGAAATCATTACGTAGATTTCACTGTCTCCCGGACTTCGAAATTTGCAATTGAATATACTACGGAGATCAGCACGACGAAACGATCAAAACGGTATATAGATATCAGTGGTAGGATCATCCTATCAAAAGTCGACATCGGTACCGAAAATGCTGCTAATCTGACGAAAATAATATAAACGAAGCAATAGCAGTCCTAATTTGGAGAAACAAAATATGACGTCTCACTCAGAAGATGATTTACAAATTTATTATATAAAAATATTCAGGTTTTGAAAACATTTTATTATAATCAAATATTAACTGATTTGAATTTAAATAAAATTACACAATAAAATAACTCCCATGTTATCTGATGAGAATTTACCAGTTGCTATGTTAAAATAGACGTATACCAAATATTAAATTTTTATTTCAAAACTTAATTATTTAAAATTTCACAAAATTTCAGTTAATTACGTTATTAAAACCTTTAAAATTTACGGGTTGTTACATCATATAACCACAATGTTAAATACTTCAAATACCATCTGATTTATTTAAATTATAATCATTATAAATTAATTAATATTTGTAAATTGTTTATTATAAATTTATGTTTGATTTATTTTGATCAGTATCAGTATTGAAAATAGTGCATACATAAAAGTTATATACACGTATCGATATACAATATTGATGTACATTTGAATTTGATATATATATGAATTTACTAACATGATTAGAAGTAGCACATAGGCCCATAAAGCCTGGGATATGGCTAACCACGGATAAGAGTCTAGGGAGGCGAGATATTTTAGATTCTGGGTTTGAATTGGTGGAGAAAGAAGTGGTAAAATATCATATCTAGATCCTCGCTTTTCCTTTCTTCTCTCTTACTATGTAAACCCGCCACCTTCTTCTATTTTGAGGTTACACTCTCTAGTCCTCCACCCATATAGACCACAAGCATCATAGTCATTCCCTCTTTCTTTTCAAGTCAAATTTAAATTTTAATCATGTGTAGATCTTTTCAATTACTATCACTTTCTAGAAGAGATCAAATTTGATTCTAGGAGCTTCATTGGTTCAAAATTCAAAATATTATAACTTGGCTACAGCTAAGGTAATGCTTTTATTTATATCAATTTAATAGATTAATCAGATATGTTAATATATATATATATATATATATCTAAATAGGATAAATTATATCACGAACTTATATATATATATAATTGATATATAGTTTTTTTATATAAATGTTCAATCTACTTTCGGACATATTTAAATAAAAAATAATTCAAAATTAATTTTAAAAAGCTTTAAAAATTAATTGTATTTTTAAACTATATATATATTTATATATTTACATTAATATATATAATACATATCATTTCAACCGTACACAAATTAAAAAATTGTAAAAGTATAAATTATTCAAAATATATTATTAATATTTATTAACATAAAACTTTAAATTATAATTATTTATTATATAATTATATATATGTGTGTGTGTACGTGTTTGTGTTATAAAACATAATTTGTACGGAAATAAAAAGTTGTATGGAAATTTTAATTTTAAATTAATAAACAAAAAATTAAATTCGTACAAATTTAATAATTATAGAAAATTTTATTTTGTCAAAATAATTCATGATCGAAAATAAAATGTTCGCATATAATTTTATTATATATATACTTATAATATAATATTATTTAAATATATAAATGTTTTTAATTTTATGTAATTTAATATATACATATATATGTTTTTGAATTATAACAAAAAATCATATTTACATAAACAAATATGATATTATAACCTATTTGTAAAAGCAAATTTTGAATTTGAGTTTTAACGGTATTTTAAGTCTAGATTTAGTTTTAAATTTGAATTTTAAAAGATATAAATTTTGAATTTTAATTTGCTTTATATTTAAATTATAAATAATTATTTAGATATAAACATGTGTGTGTGTATAAATAGTTACTTTATAGTTTTATGTAAATATAAATATAAATTATTTTATGTTATATATTAGTATTATATAATAATTGACAATGAATAAATATAGGAAGGGGCTAATGTGTTCCTTACGTTGTAAATCTTAGCACTTAGATACAGACATGTTATATGTTGCACGTGCATGTATATGTACACGTGTATGTGATACACTTGTACATATTATATATCATTATATTAATCAAATAAAATCTTTTACATTAATCATTTAAAGAAAAAATTATTTTATTTAAAATTTATTTAAATCATATTTTAATTAATTTGGACTTCATAGGCTCAATAAGAATTAAAATGGTAAAACTTTTTGAAATTAACCTATTTAACACTCTGCGTACTGGCTTAGATCCAACAAGAAGAACCAGAAGTTTGTTTATGGCTTAAACAAGGCTTTGAGGAAAGCTTTACCTCCATAGCTTGAGCTTACATTTGATAAGTTGGTTGATACTACTTTGGGACTTAAGGAAGTTAAGAAGGAAAGCGGTGATGAGGGACAAAAGAGTAAGTTTAGCTTTGGTATGAAAAGGAATTTCCATTCATGAAGCAAAATTTGAATTTTTAAGACAAGAAGTAAGCAAAGGGTAATGCAACAGAGTTTTAGAGTCAAGCCAAGGAGTATGTAAAATGTTACAACTACGGAGAAAGAGGTTATTATTCCGAAAGTGTGTACCAAGCCTCACCTTCCACCAGTTTCGAAGAAGTGCCGAATTTGCGATGAAGAAGATCATCTCAGTTATACTTGCCCGTTAGAAGGAAAAAAGAGTGGAAAGTTGAATACTATGGAGGTATCTGGTATTTCTTCTTAGCCTAAAGGAAAAGCTCCTACCGTCCCCGAAGGTACTATCTAATTCGGAGATTCTCTTATTATAGTTCTTTTCAATACAAATGCATCTCGTTCGTTTGTATCAAAGGAACTAGTTGATAGATTTAATCTTAATATTGTTTGCTTGATTACATCTTTGAGGATTGCAATCCCATAGGGGGATTTGCAACCCTTGGGATGTTGTGTAAGGATGTTGAATTGGACTTATGTTGTTTCTATTTCTTGTGTGGTTTGCATGTATTTGAATATCTGGGATTTTGCATTATTCTTGGAATGTATTAGCTTATTCTTTATGAGGCTCAATTATTCAGTCCACAAAGAGTAATCACTCTTAGCCATCTATAATCCATTGAGTGAATAAGTTTAGCTCTTGGTGATATTAGTCAGAGCTCAAGTGGTTCTCTTTTTTCTTTAGAGTCACAAGAAGAAGATGACATTACCAGAATACCTATTGTTAGAGGTTATTTGGATGTATTTGAGCATATCACTGATTTTCCTTTAGGGCGAGATATAGGGTTCCACACTTATCTTATTCAAAGCTCCGCTAGTTAGTCGTCCTCCTACGAGGATGTCCGCTAAAGAGACTGAAGAGTTAAAGAAGCAGTTATCAGATTTGGAAGCTAAGCATTTTATTCAGTCTAGTAATTCTCCTTGGAGCATCACCATAGTGTTTGTGAAGAAGGCATATGGGTCCCTTAGGTTGTGTACAAATTATAGAAGCTAAACAAGCTCAATATAAAGAATAAATATCCCCTGCCAAAAATTGATGATGTATTTGATCGACTAAGTGGTTCTAAGGTCTTTTCTCAGCTTGACCTTGCAACTGGTTTTCATCATCTCAGAATTGCATAGGATAGCATTCCCTTGACAACTTTCCAAACTAGATATGGCTCTTATGAGTGACCAGTGATGCCATTCGGATTGACAAATGAGCCTGTATATTCTGTCTTTCTAATGTACATGATCTTTAAAGATTATCTAGATAATTTTGTTATAGTTTTCATTGATGACATCTTGGTCTACGCCAAATCTGACATAGAACATGAGCAACATCTTGGAATTTTCTAGAGGCACTTAGGTAGAACCAAATGAAATTTTAGAAGAAGAAGATGAAATCCTTAGGCCATATTGTATCCAAGACTAGTATTTTTTGTAGAATTAGCTAAAGTTGTAGCTATATAGAATTGAAAGTTGCCCGAGACAGTTACTGTGACGACCTACTATTTTTAACATCTAAAAATCAATTATAAACGACTTTAAAATACGCTTACAACTTTTTCAAATACTAAAAGCAGTGGTGGGTGGATAAAATTTAAATAAACTCTAAAACAATAAATAAAAGGGTAACATTATAGCGGAATTTTGAACATCAACATATACATATCTCATTCCAACAATTTAAATATTACTCAAATGAAGTACATCATATAATTTACACATTTTAATACAATAATTATCAAGCAACATTTATTTAACTACGATGCAAGAGATATAACAAACCATCCTTCAGATATGACTCATTCTAGACCCTTTTGCTTCCTCCTTTGCTTCCACCTGCAAATTTACATACACACATATAATAAAGGGAAGAGGCGTCAACTATTTTTGGGGTTGCACCAATTTCTATGCACCTCGACCTCAAGGGAACCCGGTGGATGTTGCATAGAAAATGGCTACCTACGAACCCTATGGGGGATCAAGCCCACGTGGTTCTATTTCCTGCTCTTCACCTGCATCTAGATACTTGTTAGTACATTGTAACCATAACATCCATGCAACCATTATAGCCAATGTAATCAATGCAGCTAATGTAACCATTACAACCATCACAACCAATGTAAATAGTAAAAGTAGAAAATAGTGGTCCTACTTATCCATCACAATAAACCATCATATGGGGCAACAACAAAAAAGCACATTTGACCATTAAACATCAACAACATGCAATGTCAACACCAACCACCAAATAAGGTAACAACAACATAAATATACTTACATGCATTATTAATTATCAACTATAATAATACATCACCAATGTAAGTATAAATCATCCATTGTATATTAATCACACCACAATAGTAATACAACATCAATACCATTAAATGTGTACTAATCCAATCAATATTAGTAACACAACATCCACCATCAAAAAACCATAATTAACTATCCATCATCCAGTAGTAATAATGGTAAAATATCGCACACTCATCAAAATGCGATAACATCATCAAACATTAAATATATGTGATAATCACAATCGACGATTAATCACACATTTTGCAACCATTCAAACAGTATATTTACATTCATTATTATAAAATAGTTATATTATTGTTTATTATAAAGTCACCTTGATTTATTCATCTAAAACAATAATAATCCTTTTTTTAGTGATAATATGCTCTTTAAATCCTTTATTGTACATCATTTCTTCAAATACCCCAAAACATCATATTTTAAATAAAAAATAGTAATATTCATCAAATCGCTTTTTAAAATGATATTATTATTATTATTTTGCATCAAAATAATAATATACATCAAAACCTCTTTATACTTTCCAAAACTGATTTATTACGATTTATTCCTAAAGATACAACATTTATTTAAATTATCAAAACTCCTTTTTATTTCTATTTACCTTAAAATAGAACACATTTTTGAAAAAAACATTCCTTTATTATAATTTTTTTTATTATTCAGAATTTTTTCCTTACTTTTTTTATTTAATCAATAATAGTAATATTTCATACCATAAACATCGCAAAATCAATCATTTAGTCATCTACATAAAACAATGCCATTTTATTGAAATTCGTATTATTATAATTTAAATTCTCATTTTATTTATTAATAATAATAAACTTACAACATCTCAATCCAAAAGTAATTTTTGTTATTAATTATGAATTTCCCCAGAAATTGATAAATAATAACCTTATTTAATTCCATACTTTTAGTTTTAGAAAAATTTGTTAAGCCATCGTTACCTATAGAAACCACTAAAATTTGTAAATAACTTTACTTACTATTTATTCATCTAATTCTATCATTATTATTCATTTCATTTCAATTAATTATTTTCCATTTTAAATCAACAATTGTTTATATTAAACACCCAAAAACATTACAATCGACAATAGTTATCCAATTAATGCACAATACATTTAAAATAACCATAATTATCAAACAATCAGAATACATACTAATAATTATAATTTTTCATCAATAAACATCTTGTAATTAAGAATTCATTAAATTAAATAATCATACTAACATGCTTTTCCAATAATCTCCACTCTTAACAAAACCGGGGCCAAATCGTCTGAAATTCCATTACGAGTCAAGAGGAAGAAACTACACACTAATCGGAGTTTGTATGCGAGAGATATTGAAATTAGAAGTTTCAGGGTTTATTTTGCAATTAAAATAAAACTAGAGATTTAACATTAACTATGTTGCTCCTTCCCTATAACTCAAAAACAATGCAATCCTACCTCCACATCACCACTACCTAGGGCCATCGCGAGTCAATGTGAGCCCTCTACCGATACCGTGTTGTCCTGAAACCTCTACGTCGCCGTTGCCTGTGGCTGTCCTCAATTCCGCTGCCAACGGGATCATTTTCGATCGAAGAATCACCAATCCCAGCCAATCATGATGCCTTTTGGATGATCCACGCCGATAGATCTACTCCACTAAGCCTCCTCTATACTCAAGTGCCTTCTGGTTATCCAATCATCGTTGTTTCTCCATTGATCGACAAACCCTAGGATGAACGGTTGAAACTTCTTCAACCTTTTTCGACCACTAGGGACCAAATCTCCAATAATGAATGCTTCACGTCTATTTTATTCACTAAGAGCTTTTCAACAATATATAATTCGATAGGGTTTGGATATTTTGATTTCTAAGCCAATTAGTAATTATAGATAATCATCTACCATTAGCAGTTATTAAGGAATTTCAAAAATTAGAGAAGAAAATGAAGATAAAAGTGAAGTCTAGGGTTTATTAACTTTGCTTATATAGTTGTTAGGCTGTGTTATGGCCTGCGTATCTAGTTTGACCTGAAATAGCTACGTACACTATTTAAACACTGTAACGCCTCTATTTAACCGTAACTCTAAATATATCAAAAGTATATATCAAATCGATCATCTCAAAAAGACCTTCGCAAATGTTATAAATATGAAATCCAATTCACTATTTTGTTAAAAATTTATTTTTAATTACTTCAATGTTAAAAGCTTAAAGTTTGCGAGCTATTACATTCTCCCCCCTTAAAAGGATTGCGTCCTCGCAATTCTCTAAATACAACTTTCAACCAAATTAATAAAATTTCATCATGGACTTAAACACAAAATAGGGGGAAACATATCGACAACAACTTTAACATAAAAATAGCGTATAACGACTACATAACAACATTAATCGTGACACAACACAATTCATTCTACATACTATAATACCACATGCACTTCCTTAATCATACAATCCAAACTATAGTATGTTAACACTGCATCAACAAAAAGGTGAACTTCTTCATACTCTTATCTCAACTATATTATACATATTGTATATTTCCATACTTTAACAAAAGTCCACAACAAAATATAAGCTAATGGAAACATGCACGTACAAATAAATGAATACATAGGAGTCAATAACCAACATAGTCTATTAAAATAAACACACATACTCAAAATTATATGGTATAATCACCATACTAACACATCAACCAATTACACGTGTTTGTTAATTCCTGTGTGGCTACACGTCCATTAGAATACGCATGTCCATAAAACTGTCAATGAACTTCTTCATACTCTCATCTTCATAATAATCGGTGTACCATTCCATTTTCACACCAGCTTGAATATCTTGTGTACCCATTTATTATCACATCCTCAAAATAACATGTGCCTAGTCATGGCTATATCCTCAAAATAATATGTCTAGCCATTGTTGAATCCTCAAAATATTATGCCCATCTATTCATCCCGCGGTTTCATCAATCATCGATCCTCAGATCCACATCATAAGGTCTCTTCCAAATGACCACCACCATAAGGTCAATGAATACTCACCATCATTAGAGTATTTTATGTTGGGATATATGAGTACTCATCATCGTTCGGTTTCCTTGCTCCCATCCATGCCACTTAGAGGGCCAGGAACTAGACTGCCCATCATGGCTGATCCAGGGTAATGATCGCCCATCATGGAGATCAAATTGCCCGTCATGGAGATCAGGACGACCTGTCATGGTCCAAGTGGGTGCCCCCATATTACTCTTGCTTTATGAGTATACATCGAAACCTTCGAATATCAATGATCCCTCAGCACACTTCATATCCATAATAGAGCACGTCCTAGCTCAACTTCACAAGTTCCCGTCATAGAGCTTGTCCGTATGGATCATCATCACAACTCCCATCATTGAGTCGTTAAGTCAGGAACTTCAACATCGGATCTCATCTCTTCCAATCTTCAGATCAAGACAAAAACATCCAATTCCAAAATCCTTTTATAGTAATTTCTCTACTCGATGACAAAGATAACCTACCTAAATTACCAAAGAGGGATCCACTAGCAAGGAGTGTTCCAATATACCTTCAAAAAAAAATATTTTTTTTTTCAGGTCAAAGCTTCCAACTGCATTTAAAACCAAAATCATTTTCTTCCTAATATCACTACCATCTTAGAAAACAATTTTCCAAAATATTTTCGCAGTTGTAAATCGATTTCAAAATAACTTTTGAGAAAACATCATTTTATAAAATTTCAAAATGGAAACTCTTTGTCCAAAATATTATGGAAGCTGTTTTGCAAATAAATAAATATAGATTTTTAAACATATATTTTGAACCTCCTAAATCGTCATTTTGATTCCTTAGTGGTACTCATCAAGTCTTTAGTCACCAGAATTCTCAAATTACTATTCTCATCTTCAAGGAGCATCTTTAAATCTCTTAGTCATTCTGAATATCTAGTCTTTCTCAGCTTAGGAAACTATGTTATCCAATTATGAATAAACTAAATATGTCCTTTAACATCTTACTAGTTTCTCTAATGTAAATCCCTCTACAAGTCACATTTGATAACTACTTCATCATAAAGTTATAATACATAGCCGACAAACAAACAACAAGAAAAAACGAATTAATTTTAGCAAATATTGATCAACATCAACCAATACAAGAAAAAGAGATTGATCTAAACAAGCATGACATGAATTTAAGAGGTATAATCAAACAAGCAACTAAATAAACAAATAATTAAAATCAATCATAGTTAAACAAGCAATCAACAATATAATACAAGCACAAGAAATTAATTAAAATGAACACCCCATAAACTAATTAGAAGGCATGGGTAAATAAGCAGCTAAATTTTATTTATTGTGAATAATTCAACAAACCAAAATGAAATACAAACAATTCAACCAAAATCATGAACACAAGCATAAGGTTACTATCCCATACATCGAATTTGGCAGTTTCTACATTACATTCCTCCCTTCTCCATAAAAGAGAAAGGGACTAACTAGACATCCGTATATCTCATTTGGTAAAGTCACACACAATAGTCACAAATAACATCATCATAGTGAGTGTTAGGCAACCCAGAACTCATCCTACCCTACCATCTTACACCCTATGTTATAAAGCCTAGTTTTATTGTTCTCAATTAAAATTTCCAGTTAAAACATCTTCTCAACAAAATACCTTTCAACAGACACCTCCAAAGTTTGTTATTTAAATTAAATACTTTAATTCCAAATTAAATCATCATATCTTAGTAAAATATTTTCTTGAGGTATTGTAAAACTAGATACTTTATAATATATATTCTCAATAAAATGATCTTCAAATCAGGTCTTTTCAACCAAAATTCTTTACTCAAGAATGCTTTTCTTTTCCAACATCATTTTTCAAAGAGTACCTATTGAGTGAAAATCCTTACAACCAAAAATCAGTTTTCAAATCAAAGTTTTCTGAAATCAAATATACTTCTTTAATAAAACTTTCCACTCAAATAAATTATTACATTCTTTACTTAATAATATGCTTCCGAAATAAAATAACTCCATCAATTATTTTCAGGTATTTCAACCAAAATATAACTTCTCAAATAAAAATATTTCCACTATTTTATTTTCAAATTTCTTCTTTTGAGAAAATAATTCCTTTAAAATAAAATATATTTTTATGGAAATAATTTTCTTGTAATCAGTCTTCTTCAACTCATATAATATTCATCGTAAAGAATGTTTCAATAAAATATCCTTTTCTTTTAAAATAAGGTTCTTATTAAATATTCTACAAAAGTACCTATAAACAATTCCAATTCTATACTATTATCAAAATAGTTTTCTCCACTTCAAAACATTATATTAAATAAATACTCCTAAAACCTTACAGTATATACTTTAAAATATCCTTTTAACTAAAATCTTTCTTTCCAAAATACCTCTCAACATAATATTTTTGCAAAAAACTCCAAGTTATAATGAGGCTAAAAGTTACCCTTGTTGAACGATGTCCCAAATTAAAGACAATTTTAACTAAAATATTCCCATTAAATTATTCTTGCCTAAATAAATATTTTAAACCAAACATCCTTTTATAAAAATACTTTCAATTAATATATTTATTATCAAGATTTCTCTTTTAATTTCTTTTCATATCTAACAAAATACTTCTAAATCATAATACTACTATAGAAATGCACTCTAAAAGGAAGTTTTAAAGAAACTAGAGTTTTTCACAGAAATGTTTCTTTAAAGACTGGAATAAATTTCCCATATCTAATTAAAACACCTTTTTCACTAAAAGTACTTTCAAACAAAAGATTTCTCAAAATGTTCATTTTTCCTTACAAAAATATTTTTGTAAAAATACTTTACTTCTCAATAAAAGTTTTAACAACACCCTTGCTTTCTCAATGGTGATCACTTCTAGGGGTACACATCAGCCTTGCTTTCCCAATCTCCACTCTAAATCACATCAATCTCCTCCATCTCGATTCCTTTTACTCTTCTCCCTTTGTGTCGCTCATTGTTATAACCCATGGGAAAGGGTTTCTCCGAACACCCAATTAGGTCATCGCTAACGTTGGTTCTCCGATGACGCGATCTGGGAAGACCTACAAGCCTCCATCGCTATCTGATCCAGCCATCTACCCTCCGTTGGTAATTGCTCAGCCGCAGCCTAAGCATAAAAAAGCTTCGCCATTTCCAGATGCTTTTGACATGTCATTCTGTCGGCTGTTAATGCTGCATGTGCTGGCATTGGCTCTTCCAAGTCAGATTCTTTTGTTTTTGCTATTTGTCCTCCTGTAAATGGTTTATCCCCTGAACCCGAACTACCACTGTTTTCTCGTGTTGTGTGTGCCCCTCCCAATGGCATTTCCAATTCAACCCGATCTGTTACTTCTCTCGATTCCAATCCCATTCCATCCATCCCTCTAGAGCATAAAACTGTTTTTATTTCCGTGCTTCCCCCTGTTGCTAGTTTGCATCCCAGGTTGGCAATTTTGCTCCTCTTGTTGAGAGCAATGATCCTTCTCACCAAAAACGGACTTTGCTTTTTTCCAATAGACCAAAGAATGATGGAAGGTACACAACTAAACATTTTAAAATTTCTAGAAATATAGATGATATTCTTGTGCCTCTTCCGAAAGTCGTTTTAGCCGGAATCGAGTTTTGGAAAAATACCCTTGTGGGATTCTTTCTTGATGGTGGGCTCCTGTATAGTGTTGTTAAAAGATTCCTACCTAATCGATGGAAACTCAAAGGATCGTTAAAAGTGCACTTTAATAAAGATATGTATTTTTTGACTTTGGAAACAAGGAAGAACGTCATTTGGTTTTGGAAGCTGACCCATTTGATATTGATGGAAAAGTGTTCATTATCACTCATTGGAGTCCCTCGGTTGATGCTGCTCGTAAGCATGTTATGTCCATTCCAGTATAGGCTAAGTTCTCTTGTATTCCCTCCTTGCTTTAATCTCTTGAAGGCCTAGACTGGTTGGCTAGTAATATCAGTGAATTGATTTGTTTTGATGACAATACTAAGCGTAGATATCGTCTTGAATTTGCTAGAGCGCTCATTGAGATCACCCCATCTAGGTCCCTTCCTACTCAGCTTTCTGTTGTTGTTTCTAGCAATAGAACCAATATTATCACTGTCTCTTACTTATGGAAACCGCCGATATGTACACACTGCCATTCCTTTGGTCATTCTATATCCATATATTCTTCTTCCGGACTGTGCTACTCTAGATTCTGCTTCTCCCCTATCCTTGATAAGGTTCCGCTTCAGAAACCACTGCTCGTGAAATGGAGAGCAAAACCCCCTGGCTACTGTAAGGACCTCGCCTTTAGCATCTTTACCTTCCCTTACTGCTAAGCCTCCTCCCGTTATGTCTGCCTCTTCCAACCTTGCAATGTATATGCATGTTCTTCCAACCTTGCTAAACTCAATGCTTTCCTTGCCATTGCTTTTCCCCATGATATCGCTTCCAATGACAAGCCCCCAGATGATAGGCGTTTGGTTGTCCCTGTTTCTGGTTTGGATAATCATCCTTCGCTTGCGCAGGTTGATCTTCGTGATGGAGTTGAGTTTGGCATTACTGATCTCTTTCCCTCATAAATGTTATCTTGTTGGTCACTTTATTTTGTCATTTTGTTTGAGTGAGTTGTGTTTGCTTTGATATGTCATTAAGGTTATGGTTCTATAGCCTTGAGTGAATTGTAGCTACTCTGGTATCTCTACCAAGCACATGCTTTTATATATATTAATAATAAAAACTGGACGGCCTCTTAAAAAACTGATTGTTTTTCACAAAAAAGTTTTAACAAATAAATTAATGTTCTACAATAAACATTTGTCCCTTTTCAACAAAATATCATCAAAATCAACGGTGTATACTTTTTAATCTCTTCCATACAAATATTATTTACTTAAAGATAAAAGTGATCCTATCTTATTAAGATCAACTTCCAATTACAATTTAACATGAGGTCTATTTCACTTTGGTTATAAGTAACCAATCCTAACACCTCTTACAAGTGTTCATTCTACCTCATTCTTACTTTATTTATTTTCCATACAAAGGTCATCATAAATAAACATCATTTTAGGGTAAGGTGACGGTGGTTAACAAACAAACCATACACACAAAGCATACAATTGTCAATCAAAATGCTCTCTCATTCTATATTTTAACCCAACTTAAGGTGTTACTCATTATAACCTAATGGTCAAACCTACCCAAGGTTAACGGAATTGTTAAACCTAATCATCAAACCTACTTCAAAATACGCATACAACTAATTTCAGATATTAAAAGTAGTGGACTATGGGTAGATAAAAATTAAATAAATTATAAAACAATAAATAAAAGGGTAACCTCACAGTAGAATTTTAAACATCAACATATACATATCTCATTCTAACAATTTAAATATTACTCAAATAAAATACATCACATAATTTACAAATTTTAGTACAATTATTAAGCAACATCAATTTAACTACGATGCAAGAGATATATCGAACTGTAACACCCCATAATTTTAACGATAATTAATTAAAAAGAAATTAATTAATAAATAACAACGTCAAAAAATAGAATTTTTACAAATGTCGGAATTTGGCTATGAAACATGCACAATTGGGTTCGTGGCAATTTACTGATCAATTTTCATATTTAAAGTTTTCCAATCGGAGTTCAACAAAGAAGTTATTGACATTTGAAGTTTTTGAATCAGAAATAATCATATATATAATTAAGGAAATAAATTATAATTAATGAAATATATTAATGTTAACGGTTGCTTGGTGTTTGAGTAAGCTTAACTCTCTTGCGTCATCCAGGGAATAGTAGGCAAGCAGGGCATGCCATAAGATAACAGGTAATGACTGTTTCACTTGTCCTATTATCCCAACAACAGCATTCTCATGCGAGAGAATAATAAAAACGGTCTTAGAGACCGCAACAAGTAGTCACTCATGATGTTTGGTATCGTATCTCTCGATAGAAATTATCTCCGTTGGTTTTAAAAGGGACTAAATCAACAAATAGAACGTCATAGAATTAATTAACCTAATTAAACCCGACCGGTCAATCCTTAATTTGGGCTAGTCGACTGCTAGCAGTCGACCGATAGGGGTAAAGCGGTCGACCTGTTGAAGTGTCAGCTATGAATTTTGACGTGGTCGAACGAACCGGATTTAAAGTAACTTAATCTAATAGTTAACATTAATTCGAACCCCTATAATATGGGTCTAACCCCTCATTTTTCTTCTTTTATTTTTTGTAGTGACGATGGAGCTTTTCCATTTTCACTTCTCCATAAATTCTTAATTCAAAATGTATGTATAATTTATATACATATATACAAGTGGAGAATAACAAAGGATAATTGAGAAAATGAATAGGGTCAAATCAAATCGTTAAAACCAAGGTAAATTATAAATCCAGATTCGAATCTAAATTTAATCCAAATCTCTTCTCTGATCTAGAATTCTGATAGATATATATATGCTTGCGGTATGTGCATTTAAATAGGATGAATAAGGGGAGTCAAACTAAAATAACAAGGAATAGATCGGGAGATTTGGAAAGTTAAAAAGGTGAGTAAGAAATTATATATTTTTATATAATATTGAATTTATATCGTTGTAAATCTATTCATGTATGCCTAAAATGTAAAATTGGAGTTATCGGCCTAATTGTATACATGTAATGAATTTATAAATCCCGTTTACATATTATGTGATTGATAACTTAAATTTAATATTGCATGTATGTGAAACGAGAAAATGCTAGGTAGCAGTAGTCCCTGAATTTGATAAATTATGTGATAATTACAAATTTTTAGATTAAATGACTTATGCAAGTAAAATGTAAAATTGAAAATTATCAAAATAAATTATGGGGATTTAAGTAGTATTTTACTTCATTGGAATGTATGGTGTTGCAATGTAAATTTCTGTAAATTATCAACTTCAGATTCATAAATAAGAATGTATCATTTGAAATAACAAGGAATATGCCTAAAAGAAGGAGATGTATAAAATAGGGATATTTACTGTGTTTTGTACTATCTATTTCAATAACTACGAAAATATAATACCTTGTAATTCCAAATAACACAAATTCCTTTTTTTGGATAAGGTATAGAGATTTACAATGCTAACTGTTTCTTTCGAGGGAGATGCATTCCAATGCATTAAAATGCAAAAATCCCTAAGAATAAATTAAAGAGGTAAATGTGATAATAATAATTGGTTAAGGGGAAAAAAATTAATATATATGCAATAAAGATAAGATAGAAACCAAATAATAAATGAGAAAAAGATAGGCAAGTCATAGAATGAATAATAGCAAGTAATGATATAAATAAAAAGGTAATTGGAAGTCCACTAAATAAGAAAGGGCATAAAAGTTGAAAAGAACAGAATTAAAAATTCAATAATGAAAAAGGGAAGCAAATAAGAAAATCTATTTGGAACTTTTAAAGAAAGCAGTAAATGAAATTAAATCGATATAAATGGAATAAGAAGTAAATGCATGTAAAAGTAAAGGACAACCATTAACAGTTGAACAGTAGAGACGTAATAATTAAACAAGTATGAATACACACACAAAACTTAGGTTAGATAATGATGATATAGTCATTGAAATAGGTTGGAATGCGATGCCAGTAGTGTTACACAACAGAAGTCTGCCCACCGCAAGGAGCTACCAAAAGTTGTGTATACATTATATTGATGTGGGACATATCCAACTATAGGACTTGTGGAGTTATGTAACGACCCAGAATTTTTGATAATTAAAATTCGAATATTTAATTGATTTTAAATATAAATAAATGGAATTTAGAAGTCGAATGATTTATTATTCGAATATTGGATTTAATTTGATAATTAAATCGATAAATTAAATAGTGAAATTCCAGAAATAATTGAAAATCGAGTTTAATATGATTGAAAATGATTTGTAAAGTTTTATTTAATCATACTGGAGTTATAGAAAGGTTATAGGACTTTCAGAATCGAATTTAGAATTAATTTGTGAAAATTGAATATTTTAATATTTAATTATCGACTGAAAAATAGCCAATTTTCGAACAGTCTCAGAATTGAACGAGACCAGTTCCATTGGATCCGTAATAGTTAGTTATTATCGGATTTCAATTTTCGTATCAATCGGAGTTGTCGTTTGACCGTGGCAGATCGAAACGCATCGAATTGTTTTTAATTTTAATTCGGCGAGTTAAAATAGTCATTTTTCAAACAGTGTCGGATTTCGACGAAACCAGTTTCATCGGATCCGTAATGTGATATTATTGTAAGATTTCAAATTCCGAAATTTTTGGATTTACCGTTTGTCCGGTACGAATCAAAACGCCTCGAAATCGATTTAAATCGGTTTAATTTAAATTGATCGTATATTGTCATATCTCACACATACGATCGAATTAGCTTCCGAAACCTGTTCCATTGCGTTTGGAACGCGGGGTAAACCCCAGAAACGCTAGTCATTGTGCGTAAATCGGAGTTCGAAAAACCGAAATGAATAGTGTTCGTCAGAATTTTATATATACACTTCATTATTTTCTTTTTTTTTCAAAAATAAAACCCTAACCCTAGAAACAAAGCCAGCCGCCACCCTCTTCTTCCAATGGCCGAAATCATCCGTCTTTTCTCCTCGAATTTCTTCAAATCCAAGCATCGGTTCGCGAAACTTTCTAAAAGAAAGTTGTAAAGCACAACACGATCCTCAAATCCAACGGTTATGATTGAATCTAGGCTAGTGGATCGATGGCAATCGACGTTCAAAGAGGGGACAGTTATTCGCATTTTTCTCGAGATACGCGTGACCGAGCTGGGCGATTTTTGGCACGATGGTAGATGGAGGCAAGGCGCTTCGTACGGTGGTGATAAGATGGGGTCTGGTGGCTCATAGGTGGTCGCGTGGTTTAGGGTTTGATGGCGGCAACGTTGGGTTCTCGCGTTCGTTTAAAACTGGGCGCGTGTGTTGGAGAAGAACAAAGGAGCGGCCCTGATGGAATGGAGGCAGATCTGATGGCCTAGAGGAGTTGGGTGTGAAATTATATAAATTTTGTAAATTTATATTATATTAAAAAAAATTCGTACAATGTTTAAAATAGTGTATCTTGTTCATACGTGATCAGAAATGGACGAAACAAAATGCGTTGGAATCGTATCGTCGAACACTATGCGATGCAACTGGATTGGAAGCGATCGGGGTCAGTGAAAATTTTGAGTGAAATTAAACGTTCGTTTAATTTCATTCGAAATAAACGCTACAAATTTCTATTGGAAAATCACGGTGAGATCTTCTCACTCAAATCGAATGTGGAATTTTTACAGTTATTGATTGTTTGATTGACTGTTTGGAATGTGCTATTAGATATAGTAGGATATATATCTATATATAGCAATATATAGATATTGGCATATGTATATATTGGATTGATGATTTCCCGCCTCGTATAGCGGATGAGACCCTATTGCGCCGTTAGTAAGCGGATTTATAAAAACCTATATACCGCGATAATTCCATACTGGAGCGGAATTGGTATTGTGCTAACATCTTTGGATGCAGGGAAACAGGTTGGAGGGATCCGACTGGATTCCTCACCGTATTGATTATTTACAGATATTTTGATATATTCTGTTATCATATGATGATATATGATATTTGACTGTTGTGATGGACTGATTGGTGTTGTTGCATCATCGGATTCAGTTTTGAAATGTAAGAATAACGACTTTTACTTTAAAAAGGTTTTTAAAGTGATTTTTGAAAATATACGTTTTATGGAATTTTTGAATCAATTTATAAACGTAAAATTTTAAAGTTATAAAAGTTATAATTTTTAGTGAAATATAACCGAAGTGTCGTTTTTGAAATAAAAGTCGATTTATTTATAAAATGGTTTAAGTTGGGATTTTTCGAATAACTATAAACGATTTGTATAGAAAGATTTATAAAATTGATATTTCATAAATCAAAATATTGGACTTATAAAACGAATTTTATAAGTGTTAAAAAAGAAGTATAAATGGATTTCATAAGTGAATGAAATTAATAGATTGATAACGTGAAGTTATAAAGTGAACAGATGTTGTAGAATAAAAGATTTATAAGAAATTTACTGATAAATTAGATTTTTGCACTTAGATGGGATATAAATAGAAATTGCTAAATGAAACGATTTCATAAGTCGAAATTGTTATAAAGTATAAAAGTGATTTATAAACATTGTTTTATAAATCCGAAATCACTTATTTTGATGAGTGAATTATAGAAGTCAATAAAAAGGAATCTATAAATCAAAGTGTTATGGAATATAAAAAGGTGAATTTATAAACGTTGTTTTATAAATTCGAAATCAATTGGATTTGATAAATTAAAATGTTAAAGAAGATATATTCGCGATTTTGGATAGCGAATTATTATTGGAATAAAATGTGTAGAAAATAGTGAAATGTAATTAGTGAAGTATATTCATGATTTTGGACAGTGAATATATTGTTAAGTAAAATGGATATGGTTTTGGAAAAGTGATATTTGAAATGAAGTTAATTGTTTTAAAAGATGTTTTAAAACGTGTTAAGTATCGAATACATAGATTTCAACATTCATTGTTGAAATAGACGTTTCGAGAAGTAGAAGGAAATGGTGGACTATAACACAGTTGTTATAGTAAATGATTTCCGAAAGGAAATGTTTTTATATAGTATTGGGATTTATATATCTATCTAAATTTCGAATCCCTATACTAGTGATTTTGAGTCGTCGTAACGATGTTTTACGTAACATTCGTTTTGACTCAAATAAATGTTGTTATAGTAATGTTTTCCTTAAAGAATGAATTTATACTTAAATTTTGATTTAAGTATATCGAATATTTTCAAATGTTGAAAATAAATGATTTGTGAAATACTTATTATTAAATAAGTAAGGAAATGCTTTTCCATTATGAAATGAAATGGTTTTGAGAATTTATCTTCTTAAAGATAAATCGAAAGTGAATATTGAAAACGATTTGAAAATCGTATATCAGTAGATATTTTGAAAGATATAAATTCACTATGGAATTTATAAAAGAAATGGAAATTTGTTTAAAAATAAATATTGATTTATTTTTGAAGTGTGGAAATTTTATATCTAGTAAAGATATTTTTGAAGAGGAAATAATTTGGAAAATTATTTGGAATCTGATGATGTTGCGCATCTTTATTGATAGTTAAATAACCGACTATCAATAATTACCTTTAGATAGGTATTTGTTGTGAATTGGATGAATTTGAATGCCACACTTGTTTTTAAATAAGCGCTCACTATTCGGGTTAACCGGGAAAGGACCATGGGGTCGTATAACCCATTCCGAATATGTGATACGTCATTATGAATTGCATTCGAAGACCGGTGTTGAAGACCGGATATTTTTGAAAACGGAAGGATTACCGTCGAGTTACTCTACATCGGCTGATCTCCGGTTTAGAGGTTTTATCACCCTTAGTGACGGGAAGTCCTGACATGATTGAAAATTATCCGGATGTGCAAGGGCTTCGTGAGAAGTGCCTTCGGTTCTGTTCGATCCCGGAACAGACTTGTATGGATTGTGTGTCTGACGTTACAATTTGAGATATAAAGCTGATTTCTTTCAAATACATTTCTGTTGGTGGCGGAGAATTTATTCTCTTAGCTTAACACCCTTCTCTGAGACGTACGAGCTCAGAGGTTATGTAGTTGAAATTTATCAGCGATATATCCCAATTTGGTAACGTGGCATACTGAGTGTTGCTGTGAAATGATCAGTGTTTGATCATTTGTGATATGATCATTTGTTTGATCTTATATCTTTGTGATCATAGGTTGATCATTTTGTTTGACCCGAAGCAGGGCTTTTTGAGAAAGCGTAGCTTTGTGGACGAGACTTCGTCGAGCCTCACACCCCGGAAATGGTCGAAACAGGAAGGATGCGGCAAGGTTCTAGGGAGTAGCGCCCCTTAGTGTATGTCATTCCTTCTGGATAAAGGTGGTATCATGGTATGGAGCCCAGATACTTAACCTCTGTGGTTACTGCATTATTATTATCTATGTGGTTTGTTGGAAATCGGGGATCCTCGGGAAGATCGGTGACGATCGGGGGATGACATACGCGTGTCAGTAGTTACCTATTTTTGCAGAGGTAACCCGGCCTTGTGTTGGCAGAGATCTAACCGTAATGTTAGGTTATTTCTCGGGTCGTCTATTCCAGGGACGTACCCATCGTGGAAAAGGAAGTTCCTTAGCCTGACCATTTGTTGGAAATCCAAACTCCAATACGAACTTTGTACGGTATTAGTTGTAGAACCTGCCATTTACGTACGGTGGTCACCACTGTTTAGATGGTAGCTATAGTAGGCATACGATACTGGTCGTATGTTGGCTAAGATTAATATTATACTTTCGAAATGATTTCGACACTATGCACTAATAATAATATCAAAAATGATTTGATTTTGCGTAGTAAGCATCTTTGACTATCATAAGAAGAAATCTCCTCCAATTCTGCGTTTGCATTGTGTGTGTGGTGGGAGGTCTTATGGTAGTTTCATTTTCCAAAAGCATTGCGAATTGACATTAAAGTTTTCCTGTTGTTTATTTTAAAGAATAACTGTTTTACGATCTCACACCAGTCACCATGACTGACTCGGAGTTTATTGTTTCCCTTCTAAACTCTGGGTGCCCACAAATTTCCACACGGGCAGTCTAGAGTTATATTATCAGGATATTCAGGATATTCTGGAGCTTTGGAAGCAAGCTGGATGACGAGACGTAGTATTTGTATCTGATGTTATATTTATTCCGCTGTGTATTTTTTATGAGGACAAGTTATATAACTGTCCATTGTTGTATATTGACTTTGATGATTGATGTATGTATAAACTGATATAGTTCTTTGTTTTAAAAGACTAGTAATTATCTATTGTATATTGTTCCGCTGCGATATGTGAGATTCTGGTATTGTTTTCTGCTTCTGTATCGGATGTTGTGTTGTTGTTCTTCTTTCTTTTCTTCTATCTTCTTCTTCTACCTTTTTCTTCTTTCTTAAAACCATAACTTTTCGGGTTTTCGGTATTCGATGGCTCAGCAGTCGATAAAGTGAGTATCGATGTTGAATTTTCGAAAGTCGAAAATTTTCGGGATGTTACATTTGGTATCAGAGCATATGGTTAAGCGACAACCCTGCTCTGTTGGGTGTTACTCATTAGAGATAGAGTCAGTAGTACTCTAGAATGAGTTTGAGTGTAATAATAGATACGAGTGCGTATTTGTTAGTGAATATAAAATTGTTTTATATTGTGATGATTGGTTTGTTGAGTGGTATATGGATTCTGGTCGGTATTGTCCGTACAACTCTATCGATAGGGATCTCTAAACACTCGAATAGAACAATTCGGCACAGTATTGTTTTAAAATAGGGTAAATGAGATAATTTTGCCCAAAACTATTTTTGTATATAAAGAAATAATTTTTCAGAATTATTAAAGTGTATATGAATTGATTGTTAAGTTGTTTGAATAAGTTGAATTAAAACAACAATTGTGAAAGAGTAAATTGTATAAACCAATGAATTATAAAAGATGAAGTTATAATTAATATGATTTACAATTGTGGAATAATCTTATATATATAAAGTGAAGTTATATAAGTAAAAGATTTGTAATTGTGATTTATAATCTGAAATAAAATTCCAGAGAAGTGTTTTGAAAAGAATTTGAAAATTTTGGAGATTTGGGAAGTTTAAAATCTTTTTGGTTTGAAAATGATTTTTCAAAGGATTTGATACTGTGGAAAATTGTTTTAGAGAGTTGAAAGCTCTAAACTCTTTTCGGTCGCTGGAAAATAATTCCGATGATGATCGCGACATCACCGGTGTTCATTTTCGGGTTTCCAAAGGAGAAATTGCTGCCAAATTGTTTTAAATGGAAGTTGTTTTGGAAATTTGGATTTCGTTTTAGAAAATTCAAAGGATAATTTGAACTGTTTTCAAAAATGGTCTTTGAAATGTTGGAAAAACTCTGGAATACTATGTAGAAATATTTATGAAATATTATTAAGTTGATAACTTATACAATTTGAATTGATAGAATAAATTCAATTTAAAGGATGGAGTTAAATTAAAGTAAGTATAAGTGAAATTCAACTTGAAATGTTAAGTGAATTATCAATTGAATAAATAAATGTATTGGATGTTAATCAATCTAATGAAAGTAAATTGATATAGAAGAATGAATGTAAGTGTAAATTCATCAAAGCTAATTGAAAGGTGTTGAACCAAATTGAATGCTAAAATTTATTTTGAAATTGTAAGTAAGTAAGACTGAATTGAATTCAGATTTGTGGAAAACAAAGTGAACTATTAAACTAAAATTAGTAAGTAAAGCTAATTGAATGAAGTGAATAAGATTAAAGCTGAATATTGAAATTTAAAATGAGTTAGTGAATGAAACTAATATAAAGAGTGATATGAATTAGTAAATGAAAGATGATCGATAAAAATTCAATATTCAGAATAGAAGATAAAAATTGAATTCGAATAGAAAATTGAAATGCAAGATTGAACGAAATCGAATATGTAACTTCAATAGTGAAGTAAAAATGTATAAGCAGTTTATATTGAAATTTTGTAATAGAATTTGCAAAATGGTTTGAATATATGCAACTAGATATTATGGCTAGTAGGATATACAGGTATAAAGGAATTGGAATTTGATTTCGAAGATAAATTTGAATTGCTCGAAAAAGGTATGTATTTGAATTTCTATATGAGATTTGATGATTTCTTGTCTAGCCGCTTGGCATTTTTCTTTTCTTTTTGAAATCTGAGAGTCCGTAGGGACGTTTTGTAGTCGTGCCATGTTAACCGCGCAAAGGAGACGCTGGCAAAATTTTTCGAAAATTTCGAGTGTTAGAAAATTTTAGAGAAATTTTGAAAGTTTAAAAATCTGGATTTAAACTTGAATTTGAATTGAGAAGTTAAACAATGTTGTTTGGAACTTATAATTGAAGTTGGAAAGCTAGTAGAATGATAACGAATCTTTAGTTGAAAGACTTGTTTTGATAAATTGATAAAGCTATTTGAATTTGAGAAAATAGTAGACGAGTTAAGGACCTTTCTTCCTAACTTGTAATTTCGAGGACGAAATTCTTTTAAGGGGGGAAGTTTGTAACGACCCAGAATTTTTGATAATTAAAATTCGAATATTTAATTGATTTTAAATATAAATAAATGGAATTTAGAAGTCGAATGATTTATTATTCGAATATTGGATTTAATTTGATAATTAAATCGATAAATTAAATAGTGAAATTCCAGAAATAATTGAAAATCGAGTTTAATATGATTGAAAATGATTTGTAAAGTTTTATTTAATCATACTGGAGTTATAGAAAGGTTATAGGACTTTCATAATCGAATTTAGAATTAATTTGTGAAAATTGAATATTTTAATATTTAATTATCGACTGAAAAATAGCCAATTTTCGAACAGTCTCAGAATTGAACGAGACCAGTTCCATTGGATCCGTAATAGTTAGTTATTATCGGATTTCAATTTTCGTATCAATCGGAGTTGTCTTTTGACCGTGGCAGATCGAAACGCATCGAATTGTTTTTAATTTTAATTCGGCGAGTTAAAATAGTCATTTTTCAAACAGTGTCGGATTTCGACGAAACCAGTTTCATCGGATCCGTAATGTGATATTATTGTAAGATTTCAAATTCCGAAATTTTTGGATTTACCGTTTGTCCGGTACGAATCAAAACGCCTCGAAATCGATTTAAATCGGTTTAATTTAAATTGATCGTTTATTGTCATATCTCACACATACGATCGAATTAGCTTCCGAAACCTGTTCCATTGCGTTCGGAACGCGGGGTAAACCCAAGAAACGCCAGTCATTGTGCGTAAATCGGAGTTCGAAAAACCGAAATGAATAGTGTTCGTCAGAATTTCTATATATACACTTCATTATTTTCTTTTTTTTTCAAAAATAAAACCCTAACCCTAGAAACAAAGCCAGCCGCCACCCTCTTCTTCCAATGGCCGAAATCATCCGTCTTTTCTCCTCGAATTTCTTCAAATCCAAGCATCGGTTCGCGAAACTTTCTAAAAGAAAGTTGTAGAGCACAACACGATCCTCAAATCCAACGGTTATGATTGAATCTAGGCTAGTGGATCGATGGCAATCGACGTTCAAAGAGGGGACAGTTATTCGCATTTTTCTCGAGATACGCGTGACCGAGCTGGGCGATTTTTGGCACGATGGTAGATGGAGGCAAGGCGCTTCGTACGGTGGTGATAAGATGGGGTCTGGTGGCTCATAGGTGGTCGCGTGGTTTAGGGTTTGATGGCGGCAACGTTGGGTTCTCGCGTTCGTTTAAAACTGGGCGCGTGTGTTGGAGAAGAACAAAGGAGCGGCCCTGATGGAATGGAGGCAGATCTGATGGCCTAGAGGAGTTGGGTGTGAAATTATATAAATTTTGTAAATTTATATTATATTAAAAAAAATTCGTACAATGTTTAAAATAGTGTATCTTGTTCATACGTGATCAGAAATGGACGAAACAAAATGCGTTGGAATCGTATCGTCGAACACTATGCGATGCAACTGGATTGGAAGCGATCGGGGTCAGTGAAAATTTTGAGTGAAATTAAACGTTCGTTTAATTTCATTCGAAATAAACGCTACAAATTTCTATTGGAAAATCACGGTGAGATCTTCTCACTCAAATCGAATGTGGAATTTTTACAGTTATTGATTGTTTGATTGACTGTTTGGAATGTGCTATTAGATATAGTAGGATATATATCTATATATAGCAATATATAGATATTGGCATATGTATATATTGGATTGATGATTTCCCGCCTCGTATAGCGGATGAGACCCTATTGCGCCGTTAGTAAGCGGATTTATAAAAACCTATATACCGCGATAATTCCGTACTGGAGCGGAATTGGTATTGTGCTAACATCTTTGGATGCAGGGAAACAGGTTGGAGGGATCCGACTGGATTCCTCACCGTATTGATTATTTACAGATATTTTGATATATTCTGTTATCATATGATGATATATGATATTTGACTGTTGTGATGGACTGATTGGTGTTGTTGCATCATCGGATTCAGTTTTGAAATGTAAGAATAACGACTTTTACTTTAAAAAGGTTTTTAAAGTGATTTTTGAAAATATACGTTTTATGGAATTTTTGAATCAATTTATAAACGTAAAATTTTAAAGTTATAAAAGTTATAATTTTTAGTGAAATATAACCGAAGTGTCGTTTTTGAAATAAAAGTCGATTTATTTATAAAATGGTTTAAGTTGGGATTTTTCGAATAACTATAAACGATTTGTATAGAAAGATTTATAAAATTGATATTTCATAAATCAAAATATTGGACTTATAAAACGAATTTTATAAGTGTTAAAAAAGAAGTATAAATGGATTTCATAAGTGAATGAAATTAATAGATTGATAACGTGAAGTTATAAAGTGAACAGATGTTGTAGAATAAAAGATTTATAAGAAATTTACTGATAAATTAGATTTTTGCACTTAGATGGGATATAAATAGAAATTGCTAAATGAAACGATTTCATAAGTCGAAATTGTTATAAAGTATAAAAGTGATTTATAAACATTGTTTTATAAATCCGAAATCACTTATTTTGATGAGTGAATTATAGAAGTCAATAAAAAGGAATCTATAAATCAAAGTGTTATGGAATATAAAAAGGTGAATTTATAAACGTTGTTTTATAAATTCGAAATCAATTGGATTTGATAAATTAAAATGTTAAAGAAGATATATTCGCGATTTTGGATAGCGAATTATTATTGGAATAAAATGTGTAGAAAATAGTGAAATGTAATTAGTGAAGTATATTCACGATTTTGGACAGTGAATATATTGTTAAGTAAAATGGATATGGTTTTGGAAAAGTGATATTTGAAATGAAGTTAATTGTTTTAAAAGATGTTTTAAAACGTGTTAAGTATCGAATACATAGATTTCAACATTCATTGTTGAAATAGACGTTTCGAGAAGTAGAAGGAAATGGTGGACTATAACACAGTTGTTATAGTAAATGATTTCCGAAAGGAAATGTTTTTATATAGTATTGGGATTTATATATCTATCTAAATTTCGAATCCCTATACTAGTGATTTTGAGTCGTCGTAACGATGTTTTATGTAACATTCGTTTTGACTCAAATAAATGTTGTTATAGTAATGTTTTCCTTAAAGAATGAATTTATACTTAAATTTTGATTTAAGTATATCGAATATTTTCAAATGTTGAAAATAAATGATTTGTGAAATACTTATTATTAAATAAGTAAGGAAATGCTTTTCCATTATGAAATGAAATGGTTTTGAGAATTTATCTTCTTAAAGATAAATCGAAAGTGAATATTGAAAACGATTTGAAAATCGTATATCAGTAGATATTTTGAAAGATATAAATTCACTATGGAATTTATAAAAGAAATGGAAATTTGTTTAAAAATAAATATTGATTTATTTTTGAAGTGTGGAAATTTTATATCTATTAAAGATATTTTTGAAGAGGAAATAATTTGGAAAATTATTTGGAACCTGATGATGTTGCGCATCTTTATTGATAGTTAAATAACCGACTATCAATAATTACCTTTAGATAGGTATTTGTTGTGAATTGGATGAATTTGAATGCCACACTTGTTTTTAAATAAGCGCTCACTATTCGGGTTAACCGGGAAAGGACCATGGGGTCGTATAACCCATTCCGAATATGTGATACGTCGTTATGAATTGCATTCGAAGACCGGTGTTGAAGACCGGATATTTTTGAAAACGGAAGGATTACCGTCGAGTTACTCTACATCGGCTGATCTCCGGTTTAGAGGTTTTATCACCCTTAGTGACGGGAAGTCCTGACATGATTGAAAATTATCCGGATGTGCAAGGGCTTCGTGAGAAGTGCCTTCGGTTCTGTTCGATCCCGGAACAGACTTGTATGGATTGTGTGTATGACGTTACAATTTGAGATATAAAGCTGATTTCTTTCAAATACATTTCTGTTGGTGGCGGAGAATTTATTCTCTTAGCTTAACACCCTTCTCTGAGACGTACGAGCTCAGAGGTTATGTAGTTGAAATTTATCAGCGATATATCCCAATTTGGTAACGTGGCATACTGAGTGTTGCTGTGAAATGATCAGTGTTTGATCATTTGTGATATGATCATTTGTTTGATCTTATATCTTTGTGATCATAGGTTGATCATTTTGTTTGACCCGAAGCAGGGCTTTTTGAGAAAGCGTAGCTTTGTGGACGAGACTTCGTCGAGCCTCACACCCCGGAAATGGTCGAAACAGGAAGGATGCGGCAAGGTTCTAGGGAGTAGCGCCCCTTAGTGTATGTCATTCCTTCTGGATAAAGGTGGTATCATGGTATGGAGCCCAGATACTTAACCTCTGTGGTTACTGCATTATTATTATCTATGTGGTTTGTTGGAAATCGGGGATCCTCGGGAAGATCGGTGACGATCGGGGGATGACATACGCGTGTCAGTAGTTACCTATTTTTGCAGAGGTAACCCGGCCTTGTGTTGGCAGAGATCTAACCGTAATGTTAGGTTATTTCTCGGGTCGTCTATTCCAGGGACGTACCCATCGTGGAAAAGGAAGTTCCTTAGCCTGACCATTTGTTGGAAATCCAAACTCCAATACGAACTTTGTACGGTATTAGTTGTAGAACCTGCCATTTACGTACGGTGGTCACCACTGTTTAGATGGTAGCTATAGTAGGCATACGATACTGGTCGTATGTTGGCTAAGATTAATATTATACTTTCGAAATGATTTCGACACTATGCACTAATAATAATATCAAAAATGATTTGATTTTGCGTAGTAAGCATCTTTGACTATCATAAGAAGAAATCTCCTCCAATTCTGCGTTTGCATTGTGTGTGTGGTGGGAGGTCTTATGGTAGTTTCATTTTCCAAAAGCATTGCGAATTGACATTAAAGTTTTCCTGTTGTTTATTTTAAAGAATAACTGTTTTACGATCTCACACCAGTCACCATGACTGACTCGGAGTTTATTGTTTCCCTTCTAAACTCTGGGTGCCCACAAATTTCCACACGGGCAGTCTAGAGTTATATTATCAGGATATTCAGGATATTCTGGAGCTTTGGAAGCAAGCTGGATGACGAGACGTAGTATTTGTATCTGATGTTATATTTATTCCGCTGTGTATTCTGTATGAGGACAAGTTATATAACTGTCCATTGTTGTATATTGACTCTGATGATTGATGTATGTATAAACTGATATAGTTCTTTGTTTTAAAAGACTAGTAATTATCTATTGTATATTGTTCCGCTGCGATATGTGAGATTCTGGTATTGTTTTCTGCTTCTGTATCTGATGTTGTGTTGTTGTTCTTCTTTCTTTTCTTCTATCTTCTTCTTCTACCTTTTTCTTCTTTCTTAAAACCATAACTTTTCGGGTTTCCGGTATTCGATGGCTCAACAGTCGATAAAGTGAGTATCGATGTTGAATTTTCGAAAGTCGAAAATTTTCGGGATGTTACAAGTTATATATGTTCGTGTATAGGTGAGAGATACCCAAGTAGGAAGGTTTGCCTTGGTCGAAGTGTCAAAGGACAAGTAGAGTCTGCTTCAACCTTTTAGGAGGTATTAAGTAACAAGTGGTTATTACCCTGATTGCATTAGGCAATTTAAATGGGACGATGAGCAAGGCTCGGTGCTATCAGTGTGTGTTTGGTACCATCTTAGGGAGTAGGAGCTGCACATAGATCGTGAAAGTCATCAGTCCTGAGTGGTCGGCGGAAAGACAAGGGTTATGCCTAAATGGTTATACCTTCTACTAGTGTAGATCACGTTTAGGTCATGCACCGCCACACTTGTTTGCTAGCTTGTTTGTTAGGGACAAGGCTAGATAACCCGTTATGAAGGTCTTTCAAATACGAATAGAATACAACTAAACTATTGTGATGCCGTTATTAGGCACCATGGGAGTTCCTTGGTATATACGATGACGAGGATTTGATATTGCGTTGATGATGGATCTTGATGAGGTGCTGGTTTACGAATACTAGCAGGGATAGTATCTTGGTCCAAAAGGGGACCGTGATATACACACATACACGTAAGTAGTTATTGTCTGCTTCGAGTAGTTGGGGCGTATCATATACATATCTGGAGTCGAGATGACTAAGTAAAAGAAAAGAACATAACATGTAATGGAAGACAATCGACATAAACTAGTGTTTTGTATAAAGTGCTTAACTTACCAATCACCAGAACATTGTCTTGACACCCTCCTCATTACAACCTATTGGATAGCTTTAGAGGGACATGTACTGGTATAAGGTGGGAACAGTAAAAATATAGATTTCCTTATGCATGCTCGGCACTAACAAGGGCACTGGATGTTGGAAGTGTCATCCTTAGTCAATACTCATATGTTTTATTATACTTCACTATTCCATTGCGAGTTTATTTCGATAGTTCTCTGATATATTTTTACTATTTATAGGATACCAAAAACCAATTATTCATATTTTGGTGGACTCGAATTTTCGATTTAGCGAAAATTCGGGCCTACTAGGGTGTGGGTTATCACATTTGGTATCAATGCTTAGGTTAGTCAATCTTAAAAATTAGGAAACGTTGAGTGAACGTATTTGTATTTTACATATAATTATAAATATAATAAACTCCAAATCCTATAATTTTTGACCGTAGATTACTTGCAACCATACTCTGAAAGGACGAATAAAGCGACTAGAGTTGGGACAATAGATGTAGTTGAAGATATACACCTACTCCGATTACCTTATGGGAAATAGGTTATTTGAAAAGGTGTTGACTTAAGAAGAGTATGAGTGCAACATATGAAAGGGTCCCCAAAGCTGGATGGTACGAGACTCCCTAATTGGTCCCCGGATGGCCCTATGGTTGTAGATCCCCTGATTGCCAGTAGATGATGTAAATTAGATCTAGATAAGGGGAAAATATGAGACTATATGTTGTAGATATCTAGAAGAAATAAGTTCCCAAAAGAATGTGTGTGGTAATCACTTCAAGATGATAGCCGGATTTTTAATATTATTGGAGAAGATAATTTAGTAAGCAGAAAAGAAGGAAAGTCCAAATGAAGACACAAATAAAAATCCTCACTGAGTTCGACCTCATATGAAAGAATATAATATAAAAGTTAAGAAAAATATATATAAATAATATATTTGAAATGATTTTCAAAGGAATCATTTGAAGGTAGAAAAACCCTATTTTTGAAAAATAAGTAAATATTAAAATTTCGAAAATATAAAATATCTACATTTTATTTAAATAAAAAGTTTTAATAGAGATAAAAATTAGTTAAATTAGAAATTTCAGTAAATGGGGTTTTAATAAAAAGTTATTTCTTTTGGAAAAAAATGTATAGAGCATATGTATAGCTCGTCGATTTTTCTAAAATGAAAAATTTTAAGTTGAAATTTTTTTATGGGTGGATAATAGGAAGTGGTAATAGTTTTAAGTGGAGTAAATAGTACAGGGAAAAAGACTAGATCCCGAAAATAAATGTCGTAGGCGAACGCACTGCAATGGTTCAATATGAAGATAGTCAAATGAGAGAAAATGTTGTATAAAGAAGAGCAATTTAAACAAGAGGAGTTTAAGTAGAAGGTAATTAAATAGTACTAACATTATGAAATATAAATAGAAAAAATATTTGAAATTTATATAAAATAATGTTAGTAATTAGAAATGACGTTAAGAGATTATATTAAAAAATAATGCTAGTAATCTACTTAGAAGCAACCTAGGAAATTAAAGGCAAAACAAAGGAAATTGATATTTTCCATTGTTGTGTGCATTGGTTGCATGTGTCTTTTAAAAAATAGTCCTCCTCACATGCTATTAAAGACTCCACCAAGGACTGAAAATGGAGATAGAATGAGTAATAAGAAAATAATAGGATGGAAGTGTCCTTGTCTATGCCAGTTTTATTATTTAAAATTATGAAAGATGTTTTGGAAACATTGTAAAATATATATTTGAAGAAATGGTTTGGTACAAGAATCGAGTTTTTCAATGCAAAACTTAATAAATGGTTTGAGTTAAAAATACCAATTAATAAAATCATTGTTGTTGAAAAAGGGCTTTAAAAGAAAGAGTTGATTTGATGGAAAAGGAAATGAACTTTTTAAAATTAAATTGCTAACATTTTCTTTTGGACAACCTAATTCAAAAATCCTAAATTGTAGTTTCAAAGTTTAAGACACCAAGTTATTTTTGAATTTAATAGAAAGTCTTCAAGTTGGTACTTATAAAGATAAAGGTTTTGGGATTAAGTACTTCAAAATTTTGAAGTTTTAATTTTTGAAAAAAATGGCGAAAACCAAACCAAAATTTTAATATAGAGTAGATAAGGATGGCTGCCTAGGTAAAACGGGGTAAGAGATAAGGCTATGAAGAAAATAACAATGACTGCTCATAAAGTAGCAATAAGGAATCCCTGTGGAGTGTAAGGAATATTGTCGAGAACCAAGAATTTTTTATTAGACATGTGTGCAAGCCATAAGATAAACCCATAATGGAATGTTGAATGGTATCAAAGTACACTTCTATAAGTTCTAGAGTATGCTCGCATTAAATGTCAAGATAAAGAAAGTAAGTACCAAAATTTGAGGATACTATCAAGAGAATTGGATTAAAAGAAGATAGTAATAAAGCGTAATGAGATGCCAAACACACATAAAGGATGTTGGTTGGCTCAGGATTAAAGGAGGAAGGATGAAAGGTAGGAAAGTTATTTGCCGAGCCAATTTTTCCAGTATGTAATTCTAAATGTGCATAGTTTGTATTCCTTAGCCCACTACAATATGGAAATGCATAGTTCGGCCTATAATAGGTGGTGGCAGTTAAAATTAATGAGTGGATCTTAATACTTGAAGCCAGAAACATGGATTAAGATATGTGGATTGTGGTAGAATGGCATGTTAGAAAGGACTCTTAAATTTAAGTAAAGTGATATAGCCACAACAACATTAATGTCAGTTAATGCTGAAGGGTAGCTTCCGGCAATTGTTTCTTTTAGGTTTGGATTGTAAGCATTAGTTGTTTCTATTGTTTAAAACTCATATGAGACTGCGAGGATAGCTCTTTTTAAATCGATTTTTTGGGTTGACCGCTATACGTATTGTAAAACTATGCAAGTAAAAAATCTCATATTGACACTTAACTAATGCAAAGTAAAACTAGAAGTTTATAAAATAAATTAGGAAATTTATCAAATTAGCTACTAAAAGGAAAGTAAAGTTAAGACCTAAAAAGTGTTAAATTTTGACAAGCAAGGATAGAAAGAGGTTGTTGCGAAATCACCGATCACTATCCCTACGCCTTTAAAGCTGAAATTTATAAATGAATATGTGTGCTAGTTGCTAGTTAAAAATAAAAGAATTGTTTTTGGAATTAAAAATTTACCGTGTAGCAGGATAGGGTCCACAATGGAGTTAAACTATTTACTAAATCCCAATTACGTAGGATGTGGCATAAATTATTTTGAAAAAATATATACTTTTGAAAGTTTTGTTCAAAATTCATGGTTTTTATAAATATGGAATTTTTCTGAAAAAAATGGTAAAGAGATTTTAAATTTTTGGAAATTTTCCAGATATTTCCAAGTTAATTTAAAAATATTTTGAGTGGAAAAATAGAAAAAAAAATTATTTTTGAAATGTCACATGCTTAGTAGGGGAAGTAGTTAATGCATTAGGAAGTACGAATTTTACTGTACAACAGAAGTGACAGTAAAATAAGATATACAGTGACAAGGGAAAGAAATGTTTTAGCTATGGAATCTCTTTCCCCAAACTTGTCGATAGGTGAACCAAACTTGTTTTAAAATAACTCTGTTTTAAAATTTTAAAAATACAAATGTAAATTTTCTTATGTTGACCGTATTTGGAAAAGTTAGAAAAGGACTAAGGACAAAAGAGTAGTTTCAAGGTATAGTGGAAAAAGGCACACAAGAGAAATATGGAAATATGGAATTCTCCATCTAAACCATTTTCCAACATATGAGTAAAGGTATAGAAAACTGAATTTTCAAAATTTTGGATGTTAAAAAATTATGTATTAGGATTTTGGATGGTATGGATTGGATGTAAAATTGGTTGGACTATACTTCTATTCATGGAAGTGTGGGAAAATTTGGATGCAAAAACAAAGATTTTGATTTCAAAACTTGCATACATATAGAACTGCAATTATATATATGATGTTCACACCATATTTTCAAAATTGTTTTAAAAAAATGCATTCATATAATAGGCGCCGATTTAGAATTTTTTAGCATACATGCCATATATGTTGTGTCGTGCACTTGTACACTATTGATTGCAAAATTGGTTGCATACTAATTGGTTCGTTAGTTTAAAATGCTTGCGCATTATGTTACCTAATTTAGTCCTTGCAAAATTTCGAGGACAAAATTCTTTTAAGAGGGAAAATGCAACACTTCATATTTTTAACGATAATTAATTAAAAAAAATTAATTAATAAATAGTAACACCGAAAATTAGAATTTTTGCAAATGTTATAATTCGGCTACGAAGCTTACACCGTTGGGTTCGTGGCGAGTTTCTGATCAATTTTCTTATATAAATTTTTCCGATAGAAGTTCAAGCGAAAAAGTTATTGATGTTTGAAGTTTTTGAATCAAAAATAATTATATATGTAATTAAGAAAATAAAATGTAAATAATGAAATAAATTAACATCATTTGACATTAACGGTTGCTTAGGATTTGAGTAAGCTTAACGTAGAGAGAAATTATCTCCATTGGTTTTAAATAGGATTAAATCAACAAATATAACGTCGCAGAATTAACTAACCTAATTAAACCCGACCGATCGACACCTAATTTGGACCGGTCAACCACTATGGTCAACCAGTAGAGGTTAGGTAGTCGTCCGGTTGAAGTGTCGATTGTGAATTTTGACATGACCGAATGGTACAGATTTAGAATAATTTAATCCAACAGCTGACATTGATTTGAACCCCTAAAAATACGGTCCTAACCCTCACCTTTCTTCTCATATTTTCTAGAGCGACGATGGAGGTCTGCCATTTTCTTTTCTGCATGAATTCTTAATTTTAAATACAGTTATAGTTTATATACATATATACAAGTGGAGAATAGCGAAGGATAATTGAGAATAAGAATAGGGTTGAATCAAATTGTCAAAGCCAAAGTAAATTATAAATTCAGATCTGAATCTAAATTAAATTCAAATTTCTTCTCTGATCTAGATTTCTGATATATATAAATATATATATATATATATATATATATGTTGCTTGCAGTATATGTATTCAAATAGGAAGAATAATGGTAGTCAAATTGAAATAACAGGGATTAGATCTAGGGATTTGAAAATTTAAAATGGCGAGTGAGAAATTATATATTTTTGTATAATATTGGATTTATATCGTTGTAAATCTATTCTTGTATACCTAAATGTAAACTTGGAGTTATAAGCCTAATTGTATACATATAATAAATTTATCAATCCTGTCTACGTATTCTATGATTGATAACTTAAATTTTATGTTGCATGTATATGAAACGAGAAAATATTAGGTAGTAGTAGTCCCTGAATTTGATAAATTATGTGGTAATTCCAGATTTGTAAATTAAATGACTTATTCAAGTAAAATGTAAAATTGAAAGTTATTAATAAATTATGGGAATTTAAGTAATATTTTGATTCATTGGAATGTATAGTGTTGCTGTAAATTTCTGTAGATTATCAAGTTCAGATTCATAAATAAGAGTATAGTATTTGAAATAACAAGGAATACGCCTAAAAGAAAGAGATATATAAAATAGGGATATTTACCATATTTTGTACTATTTATTTTAATAACTACAAAAATACAATTCTTTGTAATTCCAAACGTAATACAAATTCCCTTGTTGGATAAAATATAAAGATTTACAGTGTTAACCTTTCCTTTTGAGGGAGTTGTATTCCAACGCATTAAAATATGAAAATCACTAAAGATGAATTAAAGAATCGTAAATGTGATAATAATAATAATGGGTTAAGGGGGAAAAAAATTAAAATATAGGCAGTAGAGGTAAGATAGAAACCAAATAATAAACGACAAAAAGGCATGCAAGTCATAGAATGAATAATGACAAGTAATGATATAAATAAAAGGTAATAGGAAGTCCACTAAATAAGGAAAGGAAGTAAAAGTTGTAAAGAATAGAAATAAAAGTTCAATGAAAAAGGGAAGAAAATAAGAAAAGATATTTGGATATTTTAAAGAAAGCGGCAAATGAAATTAAATTGATATAAATGAAATAAGAAGTAAACGCATGAAAAGTAAAGGAATGTTATTAACAGTTGAACATTGGAGACCTAATAATTTAACAAGTATGAATATACATATATATATATGTAGCCTCAAGTATGCATTTATGAAGGGTGTGAATTATTAAAGTTGGCTAATAATTTAAGTGAAATAAGGATGACATAGTCACTAAAATGAGTTGGAATGCGAGATAAGTAGTGTTATACAATAGAAGCCTATCCACCACAAGGGGCTACCAACAGTTGTGTATACATTATATTGATGTTGGACATATCCAACTACAGGACTCGTGGAGTTATATATTTCGCATATAGGTGAGGGATACCCAAGTAGGAAGGTTCGCCTCAGTCGAAGTGTCAAAGGACAAGTAGTGTCTGCTTCAACCTTTTAGGGGGTGTTAAGTAACAAGTGGGTATTACCTTGATTGTATTAGGCAATCTAAACGGGATGGTGAGCAAGGCTCAACGCTATGTAAGTGTGTGTTTGGTACCATCTTAAGGAGTAGGAGCCGTGCATAGGTTATGAACATCATCAATCCTGAGTGGTTAGCAGGAAAACAAGGGTTACGCCTAAACCGCTGCAACTTCGGCTAGTGCAGATCATGTTTAGGTCATGCACCACCACAGTTGTTTGCTATTTTTTTTTAGGAGCAAGGCTAAATAACGCTTTATGGAGGTCTTTCAAATACTAATGAAATACTGCAAAACTATTGTGACGCCGTTATTAGGCACTACAGAAGTTCCTTGGTATGCATGACGACGAGGACGTCATACCGCATTGATGATGGATCCCGACGAGGTGTTGGGTTACAGATACCAGCGGGGATAGTATCTTTGTCCAAGGGGGTTGCGGTACGCACACACATGTAGTTATTGTCTACTTTGAGTAGGTGGAGCGTATCGTACGCATACGTGGAGTCGAGACGATTAAGTTAAATAAAAAGGCATAACATGTAATGGAAGATAATCGGCATAAATTAGTGTTATGTATAAAGTGTGTAATTTATCAGTCACCAGGACGTTGTATTAACCTCCTTCTCATTACAACCCACATGATAACTTTAGAGGAACATGTACTGGTACAAGGCAGGAATGGTGAATGGACAGTTTTCCTTATGCATGTTCGGCACTGACAAGGACACTAGATATTGGAAATGTCAACCTTAGTCAGTAAGCATATGTTTTATTATACTTTACTATTCCTCTGTGAGATTATTTCGATAATGCTCTGATATATTTTTCTATTTGCAAGATATCAAAAACCAACGGTTCGTACATTGGTGGACTTGATTTTTCGATTTAGTGAAAATTTAGACCCACTAGGGTTCGGGTTGTCACATGAACCATCCTGTAGATATGACTCATTCCAGACCATTTTGCTCCCTCCTTTGCTTCCACTTGCAAACTTATACATATACATAGATACATGTAATAAAGTGAAATGTGTCAACAATTTTTAGCACTACACCAATTTCTATACACCCCGACCTCAAGCGAACCGGTGGCTGTTGCATAGAAAAAGACTAGTGTAACGACCCGCTATTTTGGACCATTCGCATCCGCACATGTTGGACTTGAATGATTCAAAATACCGAATTGTTAATTTAAATTGGCAAAACTTAGCATATACAGTAAATAAATAGAACACAGATCACAGACACAGAGTAATAAATGCAGCGGAAACAAAAGATAGTAGTTCATGAAACTACTATATACATATCAGAGTTAAATAAGGTACATCATATGTCTCGAATACAATAATCAAATACAATATCAGAATACATCACTGGAATCAACTGAATATTTGAAAGCTGGATAGATAGCTGGATCTCCAAGCGAAGCTCCAACTCCAAAGGTGAGTCTCGAATACTGGTACACTCAGTCTGACCCGAGCGTAAAGCAAAATACAAAACACTCGAGTCAGGATTAACATTCTTATATCAATAAATCAAACTCAAGTGAAATAGCAACTGAAATACAAGTAACTCAAAGGATGTTGGAATAACCATCCTTTAAGGATCCGTTAAACTATCTTCTATGTAGTAGTGTACGATAAGTAGATAATGCCTATCAGTAATATAAAGTATCAAAATAGTGTTAAGGCGTTACCATTATTCCCCTTAACACATTTTATATAAGAGTTATAGACTATACAGCACTGTAAACTCCACCGTAAACTAGTGGGATATCAGGGAGTACTCCATAGGTATAACACAAAACAAATCGTAGTGGTCGCATATATAGGGATACAAGTATGACAAGGCACATGAGGCAATACCCAAGGTAGTGAAACTACCGTTGCCTGATCTGGACTGGTGAGAACGCATCGCCGCAGCGATCGCAACACCGCGAAACAACACTCCCAAATCAAGGGTGCACCAATCGATAACAAGTAATGAGTAGTTTCGAAGAAGTGTGTTCGCTCGAGGTGGCTAACCCCATTTGGCCCGGCACGGCTCCTGTTTTAGTCATTTCCAATTTGACACAAGTGTCAAGGCTATCCATTATCGTTCTCTTTCTTCAGTCATCACGTACATCATTCCAACCACTTCATTCTGGATCACACTCCGCGTATAGTTATTAAAGTGGTTTTCGGTTTAGACAGTGAGTATGTCCCTAACCGATTTCGGTCTCTTTAATAACTTTCGTAATTATTACACCGATTGGTCATTTAATATATTTCAAAACCAAAATAAATTTCAATTCAAATTGGAATTTATAAATCAACATTTCATTTGTCTTCCTGAATCAATTTCCATAATTTACGTTTCAAAACTTCCAAATTCATAATTTCAAAATCTTATCATTCAATTTCAAATTTTATTTAAACAATTCAAATATTGATTCAAGTTCGTATATAAGTTTCATTCCGAAATCATTTAAATTAATTTAATTTAATTAAATTCATTAATCGATTTCATTCAATATTCCTTAAGTAAATTTCATTCAAACAATTTCTATTTAACTTCCAATTCATTAAATCAATTACTTAAGTTCAATTTCATCATATCAAAGCTTCAAATTGAATTAAATTAGATTCGTCAAATCAAATTCTTTAGATTTACAAGTCTTACATTAATTTCAATAAATCACATTTTTATTTCTTGTTAGAGAAATTCAATTTCACTTATTCATTTACTTAGTTACAATTTCAAAGCTTAATTAATAAAGAAACTAAATTTCACTTATTCAAGAAGTTCAATTCCACTTATTAAATAATTCAATTTATTTAATTATTAAATAATTCAATCTTATTTAATTATTTAATAATTTCAAAACTTAATTATTAAATAATTTCAAACTTAATTATTAATAATTCCAAATTTTAAAACAACGTTCTTTCATCAACTACTATGTTAATATTTTGATTCAGATTATTAAATATTAACATTTCCTTTCATTAAAGTTCAAATTCCAACTTCATTTCAAAACCTCATTATTTATTCAAATAAAATCTTTATTTTATTTTTTAAATCAAATTATTGACCAATCGGGTTTTATTTAATTCTCTATCCTAAGTCAAAGTTAAATTTGGGTATTTATCATTTCAACCCGATTTCATTCCAATTCAAAATCAAAGCATAACAAAGGGAACTTGCAGTGTGATAACTGGGATGGTGTCAAAGTAAATAAACAAGCAATAACAACAATCAATAACAACAATCAAATAATTAATTCAAATAATCCCAAAATAATTGTATTAATTTACATTGTTGTTTGTGCAAATTAATATAATTATTTCTAGAATCTACACTATCATTTCATGTAGATTAAAGATTATTACACTATTATTAATACGGTTTTTCATTTGATATCTGTGATAACCAGAATTTCAGGGAATTTAAAATGTGATAATCTTTTAAATTAATTTTTTTTAAAATGGGTATAGTTTGTTATTTTCAAAAAAATAATAATAATAATATAGTTTGGATATAAAATATATGAATAAAGTTTTTATTTAAAATAAGATTTGGCTTATGTTATTTTCCTTAAAGAGTTTTATTTATATAAATTAAGAAAAGCATTTATTAAATAAGATATGTATTTATCTATTTAGGAAATTTAATTTAAAAGCCTTTAAAATCATTTAAAAATAATTATGCATGTAGTATTACAAGTGTTAACTTATTAAACTCTCTTAATAACATGTGTTAAATGAATAAGTAAGGTTAAGACAAGTGTCAATTTTTATTTTAATTTTCTTTAATTTTTAATAAATTTTAATTTACATTATATAAACATACATTCCCTCTCTTCTATTTCTTTTTCTATCTTCACAATTTCAAAAGAAAGAAAACTCAAACTTGTAAATATTCTCAAAACAGATTGAACTAAAAAAATCTGTAAAACATTATTCAATCCACTAGAAAATCAAAACAAACTCATAATCAACTCTGTAATCCTCTTTATCAAGCCTGCAAACTCATTTTCAAAAGCAAGGTCCAAACCTGAAATCAAAGCAAACTCAAGTTTAAAAGTCTGGATCATCTCATTCAACTGAGCAATTCAGATCACTTGACAAAGCATTCCAGTTTAAAAGAAATCTAGCAATACAAGTTTTCAGAGATCTAAGCATATCAGTTTTCAAAAATCTGGCATTCCAGTTTTTCAAAGCTCTGCTCATTCATTCAAGGTGAGTAAACTACTTTAAAATTTGAAATGTTACTGGTTGTTTGTGATGATGATTGAAATAAAATCATAATGTGTTTACATGCAAGCAGATATAAGTAGATATATATGCAAAAATGCCTGTGCATGTCTGAGAACATACATAAGTTCTCTGTTCTAAACATTTACAGGTTTTAAACCTGTTTAAAAATTCGAATCATTCCATCTAAATGATTTTAGGTTTCAATCTCTAAATGAAAAGTAATTATAATTATGTAATACTAATTTTAAAAATAGTTTCAAGTATATTTATTGAGTGAATATTTTAAATTGGAAAATTTTAGTAATGAACATTTTATATACGAAAAATCAAGTATCATAAATTCAAGTTTTGGTTATAGTAATAGAATTACATTTGAAAATGATAAATTTTGCTGTTAAAATCTTGATTTTTAAGTTGAGGAGGATTGAGATATTTCGAGTTGAACGGAATCGATAAATTAGTCAATTCACGTCGATCAATGAAGGGTTAGATGTCGAGCTTGGGGCTGAAGGAAGCCAGCATGATGGAGATTCATGGAAAAATACTCGGGAAGGTTCTAGAGTGTCGAAGTGGAGGTACGACGTAGGTTTAGGTTTTAAACCTAGTTTTAATCGATATCGGAAAATTGGTGGCTAAAGAGTCGTGGGTGTATCGGAACAGTTCCAGTGTGGTGGGATCGAAGCTTGAGTCTGTGGCGCTGCTCTGGGTAGGACGGCATGGTTTCAGATGAACGTTGGTGGCGGAACGAGGCTTTTTCAGTTGGTCAATTTTGGTTCCAGTTCATATCGATTTGCTCGAATTTGATTTCTTAGTAATTTTGTCGATCTAAGTTATAGGGATCGTCGGCGAAGTTGTAGGCGACCTGAGGGTGGTCGCGGTGAAGGTTGGAACGGCGTCGTTCGCTCGTACATGTGCACATGTGCACGACCATATCTGGGTTTATACGTGGTTGGGGAAGATGAAGTTGTCACGAGATCATGCTCGAGAAAAAGGAAAGGTGGACTCGGGGATTTTGGTGATTGGCTCGGGTTGGTTTTATTTTAGTTAACAGGTTTTAGTTTGGGAACGATGAGATGTTTCTTCGGGTTAGTCTCGAGTGGGTACTCGGGGAAGGAGGAAATGACTTGAGTTTGTTATCAAGTCATACGCGAGTGTTTAACTGGGACGACAGTTTTAAAATTTAAAACATAATAAGTTTAATCAAGTTTTTAAAACTATTTTCTCTATATAATAAATGTTTTAAAGGTTTGGTTAAAGAAAAGTGGTATAATTTATTTAACTTAAATTAATTAAGTTAATTTTTAAGTTTATTTAAACTTAAATTTAAATGGTGTAATTAAGTTGGTAAAATGTTTAATTCATTTGTTAATAATAAATTATTAAACCAGTTTTCAAGATATATAGATTATAATCAAATGTTTTTGAAATAAAAATGTTTTGAATAATTCTATAATAGGATAATTATTTGATTTAAAATCCCTAAGTTGTTCAAAGAATTTTAATGATTCAATAAGCGAGTGTTTAAAATGAATGTGTTAATTATTAATTTCCGAAGGTTTAATTATTAAGATTTAAATGAAAATTAAGTTAATGATTTATCATTAATTAAAGAATGATGAATTAATTAAGGAGAATTAATGTAAGTAATTAAGGATACTTAATTACTTAAAGGTGACTACTTAATGAAGTAATTAATGTGAGGATAATTAATTAATTTAAAGGTTAATTAATTAATAAAAGTGATTAAGGGATAATTTATTAATTAAGGGTTATTTAATTATGTAATTAATTAAAGATAATTAATTAAAGGTTAGATAATTAATTAAAGTTGATTAATCAATAATTAAGGATAATTAATAAGTGATTAAAGGTTAATTAATTCAAATGGTTTAGTTAAGGTTAATGGGATTCAAAAGTAATTAATTTACTTCGTATTAATTAAATTAATTAGAAATGAACTAATTAATCTTGCTTATGGATGAGTAAATTGTATTGAAGGGTTGGATTAATATCTAGTCTGATAATTTGTGATATACTGTGATATGATATGTTTGGTTTAAACTGTGATAATATGGGTTATCTATCGATGATAAATTGCTGTGTGAATGTGACACCCTGTATTTAAATTAAAGTGAATCCACTTAAACAACTTGGATTTAGGATGATATTGTATTCGAAGAGACCGGAGTCGGGTATCAGAAATATCTGAAACCACTTCGAATTGGTAATCTATAATTCTTTATAGATTGATATGTAAAATCAATAAGTTGGAATGGAATGATTTAACTGAATTGGACCATTTAAACTAAGTTGGATACTTAGATATTGTTTTGTGAAAATAAAATGTTGACTATAAGTTGTTTACTTGTAGTAAAGTACGAGTTACCCCGGGTTTAAATAAGTTCTATGGATTTAAATTTCATGTTAGATGAGTTTACTCACGCTGGTTTCCAGCCTGACCCGGGTGTTACTTTGATGTAATGCTCGGGTCAGACCGAGTATTACAGATTTTCAGGTAAGGACGTTCTGGAGCTCAGGAGGCGAGCTGGATGGCAGGAACGTATGGAGTATATTCCGCTGTGATATTATAGTTGTCTGAGACATGTTAATTTTAACTGTCTAGTACATTTGTGAATGTTGTAACTCTGATGTATTAAAATGTAATTAACAAATACAGTTTTTCTTTGTATAACTGATATTATTATTTGTTATTATATTTAATCCACTGCGAATGTGAGATGTTGTGTTCTCTGTTCTCCTTTCTTCTTTCTGTTTCTTTCTTCTATCTCTTTCTTTTTCTTCTAACTATCTGGAATTTTCGGGTTCGAAAATTCCGGGTCGTTACAGTTGGTATCAGAGCAAAAGGTTAAGCGAGAACCTTGGCTCTGTTGGGATTACTCGTTAAGGATAGGGTCAATGGTACCCTAGAACGAGTTGAGTGTATATATATATATATGAGAGCGTAATTGTTATTTTCTAATATAAGGATTTTAAATGATTTTATATAAGAATATATTTTGATATATAAAAATATTTCTTTCTAATAAATATTAAGGTAATTGGTTGTTAAAATGTTGGAATTAAATTAAGTGGTAATAGAAATAAAGCCAAATTAAAATTGAATGAAGATAAGTTTGAAATGAATTCAAACTAAAATTAAAATCTTGAATTTGTAGAAATGTTATCAAGAATAAAGATAATAATGAATTGGTTTCCAGATATGATAATCTTGGTTATTATCATAAATGGTAATTGTGTTTAATAATGAATGTTGTTAATGATTTAGCAAAATGAAATGTTTAGGGAAGTAAACATTTAAGTGAGTATAACTTATAAATTGGAATTGAAGATAATTTAAAATTGTGAAGTTTTAAATCTAAGTCCACAAAACTTGAGATCGTTTTAAAGAAGTTTGTTTTGAAATTAAAAACCAAGAATGGTTTAAAATTTAAAGTATAACTTGGTATGTAAAGAAAATGTATATATAAGGATATACATAATATCAAGGATGATTTGAAATAACTCTTAGTGTTAAGTTTTAAATTGAAATGTGATATGAAAACCCAAAGTGTTAAGTTTTTGAATTTAAATGGGAAGATTATTATTATAAGATTTAAAAATTTGAATGGGAATTCAAATTAGGTCAAGTTGACTAAATTAAATTAAATTTAACTTAAGGGAAGTTAAATGAGTTTAGAATGAACAACTTGAATTAGAAATTTCAAGATGAAATTAAAATTTAACTTGAGAAGTTAAATGGTTGGGTTTAAATGGGAGTTATGAGTAATCTCAAAATGGGTTTGAGATCTGGAAATTGAAATGGGATGTTGTTAATTGGTGTTTGGATAAATTTGGATGTTTATTTATCCTGATATCATTCTATTGTTATAAATAATCTATGAAACTAAGAATTTATTTTAAAGTTAGAAATGGATAATAAATTAGAATCTGAAGATTAAATTGTTTTTGAATTCTTATTTGAACTTTGTAATAAGTTAAGATAATTTTAAAATGGAATTTTGGAATTTGGATACAGAATTAAATGGTTTAAAGATTTAAGTTGTTAAATTAAAAATAAAGGATGATTTAATTTAAAAGTAAGGTTAAATTTAACTTAAGGGATTAAATCAACATTTAAAATTTAACTCGAATTTATATAATTCGAGATGATTTTAAGTTGAGATTTGAATAGAATTAGTTCAAATTGAATTTGATTTGAATTAATTAGAATTGTGATTAAAGATGGATAAGCATAAATTTAAATGGAAATTTTGAATTAAAATAATTTGAAATAAAATTGAAGCTGGTTCAATTTGAAATTAATCCAAATTGATTTAAAATAATTTGGAATTGTGATTAAAATTGAATATGTTTAAAAATCAAATGAAATTTGATTTGAATTTGGAAAGGAATTAAGGTTAATTCAACTTAAATTGGGATTTAATAAATTTCAATGGAAATTGAAGTGTTGAGTCAATTTAAATGGAAAAGGAAATTTAAATTGAATAAAAGGGAAATTAATTGGGAATGTAGATTGGGAAATTAAACAGTTTGGCTCTGGAAATTTTTTTAAAATAAAGTGTTTTAATACAAATAAATTTTTCCAAACTATTTACTATATAATCTTTCTTCTTAAACCCCAAACTATCTATACTTATTTTACAATTATTTTAGAATTATTTAACTATTTTGAAACTGTCTTATAAACTAATTACTATTTTTCAGTTATTTATATCTAATCACTATTTTAAAAACTATTTTGCAATTATCTAACTATTTTGTACTACTTAACTATTTTACAGCTATTTTATAAACTAACAACTATTTTTCAACTACTTATCTATTTTAAAACTTTTTCAAGCTATTTTTAAATTTAAACAGGTCAGAGTTCAAACTGTTTATAATTGAAGTATTAACTCAATTGTAAATAGAAGCAATTGAGAATAAGAGAGTAGAATTAAAGGAAATGTGAATAGAAAAGAGAATTGATTTGGCTAATAACCAATAAAGATAAATACGTAGGATATACGTATATTATTCTATTCGCATAGTGATTTGATCCAGATTCGAACACAGAATTTCGAGATAGTATTATCGATCCGAGTTAGGATTTTCGCTCGATTTTCGACGGCGAACCTGGATATGGATTGTTGATTGGTTCTGGATATTCTCTATCATAGTTGTGACTATGCAAGGAGAATGACGGTTTCTGATCAGGAAACCAGATCTGAGTCCGCACTAGGAAGCCGGGTGGACAATACTAGTTCGGAAGTGAAATTGTGTGATCGATTGAGCGATCAGATTGATATAGCGTACGGATGATATGTGTACATCGTACGGGTTTGAATGAAATTGGCATTTAAAATTTGAGGATAAGAAATTTGAAATGGTTTTCGAAAATGAAAGGTATATTATGTGAAATATAATGGAATTGGGTATTTCTTTGGTTGAAATTTACTTTATGGAGGTAAGTAAATGGTAAATAACTTTATAAAGAAATCAAACTTGAATATTTGATTTGACAATAAATAAAGTTATATTTTGTAATATGATAAACTTCCCTTATTGAATCTAGCCAGAATAAAAAGGGTTTTGAAATATTTGAAGTATAAAAGAGGTTTTATACAAGTTTGAAATGATCCAAAGATTTTCAAAGTTATATATATATATATATATCTATATCTATATATATAAAGGATCTTATGAGAATGATTTTGGAAAAGGTCTTGGGAACCTATGAATTTGGAAAAGGCTTTTGATTTTTGGGAAAATCAATTTTGGATTTTGGAAAGCCTAGTTTGAGAATTATCGATTTTGGTAATCGATTTTGTGTAAAGGAGATTTTGATAAATCATAAAGGGTATGATTTGAAGATACTATAAGTATATAGTATAAAGTATTTTGAAAATAGCTCTGGGGAAAAAGGCGCTTCCTTGAAATGAACTTCTCATGAGTACCACAGGGTAGTACTGCCTTGAGCCCCAAGGGGGGTTTCTAAAGTTGATCCTGTGAGGAGTCCGGACAAACTAGTTCCTGAGGATTATTTGTGTAGCGAAAGTCGAGGGGCTGGTGCCCACAGAGGCATTTGGGTTATGCTGTGACGACAGTTTAACTCGATGTCTCTGCGATCTACTGCAGACCATAGCGAAAGTCATGTGTGCCGCTGAGAGCCAACAGTCTGCGTTTGATTTTATATCGGTAGACTGCGACCTATGTGGGAGAAGTTTCATTATTTGGCAGCGAAATTCGGTGGCGCAGATGCCTACAGTTATATGGGTTTGTGCTGTGCTAGCAACGTAAGGCCCGGGTATAACTGCGATCTGTAGCGGGTTCCATGGCGTAATCGAGGAGCGCGGAGACCTACAGTTATCTGTGGATTTTGCCGGGACGGCAACGTAACCATCGGGTTAACTGCGACCATGGATGGGAGTGATGATTTCCAGAGCATTCTCACCAAAGATATTTCCTCTATTTTCAAAATTGTTTTCTATATTTTCAATAAAATTATTTTCCAAAATATTTTCACTAGGTGTTGAAAACGGGTCTGCTAAGTACTTATAGATTTTCAGTCCTACGTCTGATCAACGTATGACCGAATTTCTGTGGGAACAAGGATGGACTTGTTGAAACATCAAGTTATAAAAGTATTTTTATAAAAACTATGTTTGTAATACTATATAGATTTTAAAGTATTTTAAAAATGATCAAAAGATAATTTATCTGATTTTAAGTATTAAGTAAATTCTGGCCTCGTTCCTTTTCGAGGACGAAAAGATTCTAAGGGGGGAGGAATGTGATAACCCAGAATTTCAGGGAATTTAAAATGTGATAATCTTTTAAATTAATTTTTTTTAAAATGGGTATAGTTTGTTATTTTCAAAAAAATAATAATAATAATATAGTTTGGATATAAAATATATGAATAAAGTTTTTATTTAAAATAAGATTTGTCTTATGTTATTTTCCTTAAAGAGTTTTATTTATATAAATTAAGAAAAGCATTTATTAAATAAGATATGTATTTATCTATTTAGGAAATTTAATTTAAAAGCCTTTAAAATCATTTAAAAATAATTATGCATGTAGTATTACAAGTGTTAACTTATTAAACTCTCTTAATAACATGTGTTAAATGAATAAGTAAGGTTAAGACAAGTGTCAATTTTTATTTTAATTTTCTTTAATTTTTAATAAATTTTAATTTACATTATATAAACATACATTCCCTCTCTTCTATTTCTTTTTCTATCTTCACAATTTCAAAAGAAAGAAAACTCAAACTTGTAAATATTCTCAAAACAGATTGAACTAAAAAAATCTGTAAAACATTATTCAATCCACTAGAAAATCAAAACAAACTCATAATCAACTCTGTAATCCTCTTTATCAAGCCTGCAAACTCATTTTCAAAAGCAAGGTCCAAACTTGAAATCAAAGCAAACTCAAGTTTAAAAGTCTGGATCATCTCATTCAACTGAGCAATTCAGATCACTTGACAAAGCATTCCAGTTTAAAAGAAATCTAGCAATACAAGTTTTCAGAGATCTAAGCATATCAGTTTTCAAAAATCTGGCATCCCAGTTTTTAAAAGCTCTGCTCATTCATTCAAGGTGAGTAAACTACTTTAAAATTTGAAATGTTACTGGTTGTTTGTGATGATGATTGAAATAAAATCATAATGTGTTTACATGCAAGCAGATATAAGTAGATATATATGCAAAAATGCCTGTGCATGTCTGAGAACATACATAAGTTCTCTGTTCTAAACATTTACAGGTTTTAAACCTGTTTAAAAATTCGAATCATTCCATCTAAATGATTTTAGGTTTCAATCTCTAAATGAAAAGTAATTATAATTATGTAATACTAATTTTAAAAATAGTTTCAAGTATATTTATTGAGTGAATATTTTAAATTGGAAAATTTTAGTAATGAACATTTTATATACGAAAAATCAAGTATCATAAATTCAAGTTTTGGTTATAGTAATAGAATTACATTTGAAAATGATAAATTTTGCTGTTAAAATCTTGATTTTTAAGTTGAGGAGGATTGAGATATTTCGAGTTGAACGGAATCGATAAATTAGTCAATTCACGTCGATCAATGAAGGGTAAGATGTCGAGCTTGGGGCTGAAGGAAGCCAGCATGATGGAGATTCATGGAAAAATACTCGGGAAGGTTCTAGAGTGTCGAAGTGGAGGTACGACGTAGGTTTAGGTTTTAAACCTAGTTTTAATCGATATCGGAAAATTGGTGGCTAAAGAGTCGTGGGTGTATCGGAACAGTTCCAGTGTGGTGGGATCGAAGCTTGAGTCTGTGGCGCTGCTCTGGGTAGGACGGCATGGTTTCAGATGAACGTTGGTGGCGGAACGAGGCTTTTTCAGTTGGTCGATTTTGGTTCCAGTTCATATCGATTTGCTCGAATTTGATTTCTTAGTAATTTTGTCGATCTAAGTTATAGGGATCGTCGGCGAAGTTGTAGGCGACTTGAGGGTGGTCGCGGTGAAGGTTGGAACGGCGTCGTTCGCTCGTACATGTGCACATGTGCACGACCATATCTGGGTTTATACGTGGTTGGGGAAGATGAAGTTGTCACGAGATCATGCTCGAGAAAAAGGAAAGGTGGACTCGGGGATTTTGGTGATTGGCTCGGGTTGGTTTTATTTTAGTTAACAGGTTTTAATTTGGGAACGATGAGATGTTTCTTCGGGTTGGTCTCGAGTGGGTACTCGGGGAAGGAGGAAATGACTTGAGTTTGTTATCAAGTCATACGCGAGTGTTTAACTGGGACGACAGTTTTAAAATTTAAAACATAATAAGTTTAATCAAGTTTTTAAAACTATTTTCTCTATATAATAAATGTTTTAAAGGTTTGGTTAAAGAAAAGTGGTATAATTTATTTAACTTAAATTAATTAAGTTAATTTTTAAGTTTATTTAAACTTAAATTTAAATGGTGTAATTAAGTTGGTAAAATGTTTAATTCATTTGTTAATAATAAATTATTAAACCAGTTTTCAAGATATATAGATTATAATGCAAATGTTTTTGAAATAAAAATGTTTTGAATAATTCTATAATAGGATAATTATTTGATTTAAAATCCCTAAGTTGTTCAAAGAATTTTAATGATTCAATAAGCGAGTGTTTAAAATGAATGTGTTAATTATTAATTTCCGAAGGTTTAATTATTAAGATTTAAATGAAAATTAAGTTAATGATTTATCATTAATTAAAGAATGATGAATTAATTAAGGAGAATTAATGTAAGTAATTAAGGATACTTAATTACTTAAAGGTGATTACTTAATGAAGTAATTAATGTGAGGATAATTAATTAATTTAAAGGTTAATTAATTAATAAAAGTGATTAAGGGATAATTTATTAATTAAGGGTTATTTAATTATGTAATTAATTAAAGATAATTAATTAAAGGTTAGATAATTAATTAAAGTTGATTAATCAATAATTAAGGATAATTAATAAGTGATTAAAGGTTAATTAATTCAAATGGTTTAGTTAAGGTTAATGGGATTCAAAAGTAATTAATTTACTTCGTATTAATTAAATTAATTAGAAATGAACTAATTAATCTTGCTTATAGATGAGTAAATTGTATTGAAGGGTTGGATTAATATCTAGTCTGATAATTTGTGATATACTGTGATATGATATGTTTGGTTTAAACTGTGATAATATGGGTTATCTATCGATGATAAATTGTTGTGTGAATGTGACACCCTGTATTTAAATTAAAGTGAATCCACTTAAACAACTTGGATTTAGGATGATATTGTATTCGAAGAGACCGGAGTCGGGTATCAGAAATATCCGAAACCACTTCGAATTGGTAATCTATAATTCTTTATAGATTGATATGTAAAATCAATAAGTTGGAATGGAATGATTTAACTGAATTGGACCATTTAAACTAAGTTGGATACTTAGATATTGTTTTGTGAAAATAAAATGTTGACTATAAGTTGTTTACTTGTAGTAAAGTACGAGTTACCCCGGGTTTAAATAAGTTCTATGGATTTAAATTTCATGTTAGATGAGTTTACTCACGCTGGTTTCCAGCCTGACCCGGGTGTTACTTTGATGTAATGCTCGGGTCAGACCGAGTATTACAGATTTTCAGGTAAGGACGTTCTGGAGCTCAAGAGGCGAGCTGGATGGCAGGAACGTATGGAGTATATTCCGCTGTGATATTATAGTTGTCTGAGACATGTTAATTTTAACTGTCTAGTACATTTGTGAATGTTGTAACTCTGATGTATTAAAATGTAATTAACAAATACAGTTTTTCTTTGTATAACTGATATTATTATTTGTTATTATATTTAATCCGCTGCGAATGTGAGATGTTGTGTTCTCTGTTCTCCTTTCTTCTTTCTGTTTCTTTCTTCTATCTCTTTCTTTTTCTTCTAACTATCTGGAATTTTCGGGTTCGAAAATTCCGGGTCGTTACAATATCAATTATTCAATTTCATACTACATAAATTTAAGCAACAAACATTTAAATGGTTCAAGGTGTTTTTACCAAATTTCTACGTGTCAATTAATTCAACATTTAATGGGGTCATATTTAACTTAATCAAATTCAACATATAAATCCATTTGAAATTGTTAACTATCTTATATCAAATTCAATTTCATACTATTTATCACTTTAACATTTACAATTAACGTCTAATTAAACATCAACAATCAATCAATTATCAGCCAAACTGTATTATCATCGCATAAATAATTAATAGATAATGGTGTTAGATGTCATGGGTGAACAGATACAGGTAATAGCATATATAACAATGTGATTAATTAACAGCAGCATATTTCAATTTGTCATTTCAATTGAAATCAACTTTAATAAATAAAAGAACGTTAATCGTGAGTGATTGCTCACCTTTCGAGGCTAGAGAAATTCGACAATGATATGAGTCACAAATCCAAAGCAAAGCTAAATTGGCACGAATTCGACAGATAGAGCTGATAGATAAGAAATAGACGAAATCAATCAAAACTGGATCGATGAAGATAATCAATATCAGCGAACTTACATGTAACAATGTATAACGATATAAAATAAAATCATATTCTAATTTCAAACGTATATTAAACTAGATATATATATTTCAAATCATTGTTTTAAAAATTAAATTTCATACATTAAAGTCCAATATATATATAAAATTAAATTTTAATCAATATATAAAACTTAAGTAACTAACAGGTTATATATTTTATAAACTAATATATCAGCTAATGTATATATGACTAATAGTTATTATTTATATATATACTTACAAATGGAATGTACAGGTTAGTATAAACAAATATAACTGTACAGATTTATATAATTTTTTTATATCTATCAACAGAACCACACACTAATACAATATATATATTGTTCTATATACATACTTCTTAAAGAGAAATCAAAACACAAATATAACATTATACATACCAACAAACTATATATATATATATATATAAGCACACTTTTGTAAACGTGCGTGGTTGTATGCATATCACTACTATGTGACTATATACAATATAATACATAACTAGATCAAGTTATAAGTACATATATATATATATATATATATATATATTATATACCTCACCTGCATACATTAACAGAAAATAGAGGAAGAGGCTTGGGTGGGAAAATGAGAGAGGCGAGAGGGAGAGAGGCTTCAGCCTGAGCTGTCACTTGAAAGAAGGTGGGAAAGAAGGTGAGGACGTGGTCTGGGAAGGTGGGAGGAGGAAGGGTTAGTGGTGGAGTCGGATAAGCGGACCAGGTTGCCACTGGGAGATGGAGGGAGAGGTTGCTATGCGGTGGTAGGGTGGCCGAGGTCTGGGTGCGTGTACAGCTGCTGGGGAAGTGCAGTTGGAGGGCGATGGGGTGGTGGGAAGCATGAATTTCAATAGTTTTATATTCAATGAAGCAACTGTAAAAAAAAATATAAAGCTTGGATTATATAAATTTTCTTTCAGAACCAAAGAGGAGAGAAAGAATGAGTGCGGTGGAAGGTACAGAGCAAGTTTCAATGCAAAAAATGGAAAAAGGTTACAGCAAAATATAAATATAACAATTGAACTTTGGAATTGTAAAAGTCATGGAAAGGTTGCATGCGTGAACTGATGGAAATAAATGCAAATGGCCATTGGTTATTCACGGCGGAAAATGGAGAGACACAAAAAAAACAAAATGGCTCAAACGATTACCGATCCGGATAACCGTTTTTCACGGATTCCGCCTCGTACCGGTACTCTGAAATACCCGAATGAATATACTGTGAAGATTAGCACGACGAGACGATCAAAACGATATACATATATCAGTGGTATGATTGAATTATAAAAATTCGAATTTTCTACTAGCGGAAAATGCAGCAAAAACGTAGAAAAATAAGATCGACGGAGCTAATGAAGTCCGAATTTGGAAAAACGAAAAATGACGTCTTAGTCAGAAGATGAATTAGAATTTTTCTATGTAAAAATATTCAATTTTGGAAAACATTTTATTATCATCAATTTTAACTGATATAAATTGGAATAAAATTACACTAGGAAATAAACTTCCAAATTATCTGATGAAAATTTACCAGTTGCTATGATTAATTAGACGCATTCCAAATATCAAATTTTTATTTCAAAATTTTATCGTTTAAAATTTCACAAAATTACGTTATTAAAACAGTTAAAATTTACGGGTCGTTACACTCTCCTCCACTCAAAACTTTTCGTCCCCGAAAAGGAAGGAGGCGGGAGAATAGAAACAACCAGAAAGAAAATAGATTGGAATACAAGTAAAACAATTAATTTAAACCATATAAATTTCAATTTAAATTAATTAATATTTAACAATTTGGTTAAATCCCTTTGAGTTCACTTAAGTTAAATCAATCTATCTATTTCTAAATTCATTATCTTATTATCTAGTCATCCTCAATTAACAATTTCTAAATCATCAATTTGTATAATCATTTATTATACTCATATTTTATTCAACAAATTTAATACTTTTATTCCAAATTATTATTAAGTTTATTCCACTTAATATATCTTATTACATATATTTAAACCATATAAATTAATTTAAACCATATAAATTTCAATTTAAATTAATTTATATTCAATAATTGGTTTAAATTTAAGGTATTTCCATAAGTTGATCTAATTTTAATTTGTTAATTCTTTTAAAACAAAATTTATTTGTCTCATCTATTATTCAATTTACTTATTGTCCTATTTATCTCTATTAACATCTTTATAATAAAATTTAAGTGTATAACATTTATTATAACACTCAGAACTTTCCTTATAAAGTCATTTTATATTGTATATTATGCAATTACATTTTTAACTTCTGAAAATTTTAGGTAAGTTATGTTGAGATGTAATTGAGTATTATACAAATAAGATTTTCTAATTCAATTATCTCAAGCTTACATATTTATTCCAAATTTTGGTTCATTTTATATTGTATATTGTCCAATTATCTTAAATTAACAATTACAAAGGTAATAAATTTGAATAGTCATTTATTATAATCATATTTTATTCGACGAATTTAATTTTCTTTATTCCAAATTTTTATTAATTTATTCTACTTAATATATCTTATCACATATATTAAGTGTATTTACACTTATTATAACTATCCAAATTTATTTAAAAATTCCTTTGATATTATTTTATATTGTATAATATCCAATTACATAGTAACTTTTGAAAATTAGGTAAGTTATATATAATGCAATTGAGTATTATCCAATGAAATTTTACAATTTACTTATTTCAAGTTAAGTATTTAGTCAAAAATTTCTCCTTATTGAAAATCATCCATAAATCAAAATTTTAAAAATTAATTTCCGATTAATTTCAAACCATTTATAGATAAAATATATATATATATATATCAAATTAAATTTAAAATTCTTCAATATATACTATAAATCAAGTCATGTTTAGAAATTCAAACCAAATTATTTTTCTCCAAACAAAAGTGTAGCTGGGCTTCAGAATAGTCTCTCCACTTTGAAACTCGAAAATGAATGTCGATGATGCGGCCGCCATCACCGAAATTATTTTCTAGCGACAAAAGAGGAGAGCACTGATTTAATCATTTAAAATTCTTTGAAAACCATTTCTATTCGAAAATCTTTTATATAATATGCATTTTAGAATTTAAACCCAAAGTTGGAAATCACCGGAAATTAAATTCTCAAATTCTAGTTTAAATCCATTTCAATTCCTAATTAAAAATTTAAACTATGTTCTATACTTTCATTTATTTATCATATTGGAATAGTCTATGGTTTACAAAACAATAAATGAAAATCAAATATTATCATTTTTGACAACAAAATTATTAACAATTTAATTTCCGAAAAATTTAGACTTATATATAATATAATCATTCAAAACTATTTTGTTTACCAAATTTGAAAACAATATTGTGTCAGTTTGCTCTGTTCAAGTGTTTTGGAAATCCTATCGATAGCGTTGATCAGACGAATCGATCGAAAACCCAAATCAACATCAACAACTCAAACAACACAATATATGTATAAAACATTTTTAAATATTAATTCACAATTACACTTCTTCGCTCGACGATACAATAATGGATTTCAAGGCAAAGATGAGATTCAAAGTAGAGGAACTCTAATCAAATAGAATTCAACTAAAAGATAGACTCGATAGGGAGATAAGATGATTGAATTTCAAATTGGAAGATGGATAAATTGTATAAATCACGGGTAACCTTAACCGGGTCAACCGTGACTTTAAGAATACGATCGATGCGAAATTCTGAATCAAATCGACATTAGATCACAAGAGATAGAATTCGGGATAACAAGAGATAGTAGCATCTAATCCGAGGATACAGAAATCTCGGCGAATCAATGCTGTTGTAAAGGAGTTTCACCCCTTTACAAATCATTCTAGGATTGGCGGGACCGCCGATTCATTATAGAGATCATTCGAAGTGGAGTTATGGGATACTCCAGAATTAAAAAGACACGAATAGGGGAGATACGAATGGACTTTGGAACCGAAGGGAACGTTCCAAAACTCAAAGAAACCGAGTCGAAGAAGAAGGAATTCAAGCTCGAACAAACGTGATTCTGTAATTTAATTTACTCTATATGCTGAGTTTTGCCTAAAACCAGAGCTCTGATACCAACTGTAACGACCCGCTATTTTGGACCATTCGCATCCGCATATATCGGACTTGAATGATTCAAAATACCGAATTGTTAATTTAAATTGGCAAAACTTAGCATATACAGTAAATAAATAGAACACAGATCACAGACACAGAGTAATAAATGCAGCGGAAACAAAAGATAGTAGTTCATGAAACTACTATATACATATCAGAGTTAAATAAGGTACAACAGATGTCTCGAATACAATAATCAAATACAATATCAGAATACATCACTGGAATCAACTGAATATTTGAAAGCTGGATAGATAGCTGGATCTCCAAGCGAAGCTCCAACTCCAAAGGCGAGTCTCGAATACTGGTACACTCAGTCTGACCCGAGCGTAAAGCAAAATACAAAACACTCGAGTCAGGATTAACATTCTTATATCTATAAATCAAACTCAAGTGAAATAGCAACTGAAATACAAGTAACTCAAAGGATGTTGGAATAACCATCCTTTAAGGATCCGTTAAACTATCTACTATGTAGTAGTGTACGATAAGTAGATAATGCCTATCAGTAATATAAAGTATAAAAATAGTTTTAAGGCGTTACCATTATTCCCCTTAACACATTTTATATAAGCGTTATAGACTATACAGCACTGTAAACTCCACCGTAAACTAGTGGGATATCAGGGAGTACTCCATAGGTATAACACAAAACAAATCGTAGTGGTCGTGTATATAGAGATACAAGTATGACAAGGCACATGAGGCAATACCTAAGGTAGTGAAACTACCGTTGCCTGATCCGGACTGGTGAGAACGCATCGCCGCAGCGATCGCAACACCGTGAAACAACACTCCCAAATCAAGGGTGCACCAATCGATAACAAGTAATGAGTAGTTTCGAAGAAGTGTGTTCGCTCGAGGTGGCTAACCCCATTTAGCCCGGCACGGCTCCTGTTTTAGTTATTTCCAATTTGACACAAGTGTCAAGGCTATCCATTATCGTTCTCTTTCTTCAGTCATCACGTACATCATTCCAACCACTTCATTCTGGATCACACTCCGCATATAGTTATTAAAGTGGTTTTCGGTTTAGACAGTGAGTATGTCCCTAACCGATTTCGGTCTCTTTAATAACTTTCGTAATTATTACACCGATTGGTCATTTAATATATTTCAAAACCAAACTAAATTTCAATTCAAATTAGAATTTATAAATCAACATTTCATTTGTCTTCCTGAATCAATTTCCATAATTTACGTTTCAAAACTTCCAAATTCATAATTTCAAAATCTTATAATTCAATTTCAAATTTTATTTAAACAATTCAAATATTGATTCAAGTTCGTATATAAGTTTCATTCCGAAATCATTTAAATTAATTTAATTTAATTAAATTCATTAATCGATTTCATTCAATATTCCTTAAGTGAATTTCATTCAAACAATTTCTATTTAACTTCCAATTCATTAAACCAATTACTTAAGTTCAATTTCATCATATCAAAGCTTCAAATTGAATTAAATTAGATTCGTCAAATCAAATTCTTTATATTTACAAGTCTTACATTAATTTCAATAAATCACATTTTTATTTCTTGTTAGAGAAATTCAATTTCACTTATTCATTTACTTAGTTACAATTTCAAAGCTTAATTAATAAAGAAACTAAATTTCACTTATTCAAGAAGTTCAATTCCACTTATTAAATAATTCAATTTATTTAATTATTAAATAATTCAATCTTATTTAATTATTTAATAATTTCAAAACTTAATTATTAAATAATTTCAAACTTAATTATTAATAATTCCAAATTTTAAAACAACGTTCTTTCATCAACTACTATGTTAATATTTTGATTCAGATTATTAAATATTAACATTTCCTTTCATTAAAGTTCAAATTCCAACTTCATTTCAAAACCTCATTATTTATTCAAATAAAATCTTTATTTTATTTTTTAAATCAAATTATTGACCAATCGGGTTTTATTTAATTCTCTATCCTAAGTCAAAGTTAAATTTGGGTATTTATCATTTCAACCCGATTTCATTCCAATCAAAATCAAAGCATAACAAAGGGAACTTGCAGTGTGATAACTGGGATGGTGTCAAAGTAAATAAACAAACAATAACAACAATCAATAACAACAATCAAATAATTAATTCAAATAATTCTGAAATAATCGTATTAATTTACATTGTTGTTTGTACAAATTAATATAATTATTTCTAGAATCTACACTATCATTTCGGGTAGATTAAAGATTATTACACTAATATTAATACGGTTTTTCATTTGATATCAATTATCCAATTTCATACTACATAAATTTAAGCAACAAACATTTAAATGGTTCAAGGTGTTTTTACCAAATTTCTACATGTCAATTAATTCAACATTTAAAGGGGTCATATTTAACTTAATCAAATTCAACATATAAATCCATTTGAAATTGTTAACTATCTTATATCAAATTCAATTTCATACTATTTATCACTTTAACATTTACAATTAACGTCTAATTAAACATCAACAATCAATCAATTATCAGCCAAACTGTATTATCATCGCATAAATAATTAACAGATAATGGTGTTAGATGTCATGGGTGAACAGATACAGGTAATAGCATATATAACAATGTGATTAATTAACAGCAGCATATTTCAATTTGTCATTTCAATTGAAATCAAATTTAATAAATAAAAGAACGTTAATCGTGAGTGATTGCTCACCTTTCGAGGCTAGAGAGATTCGACAATGATATGAGTCACGAATCCAAAGCATAGTTAAATTGGCACGAATTCGACAGATAGAGCTGATAGATAAGAAATAGACGAAATCAATCAGAACTGGATCGATGAAGATAATCAATATCAGCGAACTTACATGTAACAATGTATAACTATATAAAATAAAATCATATTCTAATTTCAAACGTATATTAAACTAGATATATATATTTCAAATCATTGTTTTAAAAATTAAATTTCATGCATTAAAGTCCAATATATATATATAAAATAAAATTTGAATCAATATATAAAACTTAAGTAACTAACAGGTTATATATTTTATAAACTAATATATCAGCTAATGTATATATGACAATTAGCATAATAAAATCTCTAAACAAACAAACTAGTATACAAACAACTCTAAAATTTTATAAACCTTAAAACTGTACAATAGAGAACACGTATATATACTTAACTTATACAATCAAACTATATATATAAACTATAGCCAGTAACCAAGTATAACATAAACTAACATAATAATATAAAAATATATATTTTAACAACCAAAATAACTCGTATAACTTGCTTCATAAAAACACACATATATAATACTTCTTTATAAAATTATATATACTCTCATATACTGGAAAAAAAATCAAATGCTAATAGACTATATGCTACAGCAACAGAAAATAAGCCTTACGTAAATATATATATATATATATATAACAATATATCCCATAACTCAAAGCTCATGTAGACTTAGGTAACAATACACATAAAAAAAATCAAACGCAAACTTATATACGTATATATATATATATATAGCAGAACCAAATATATGTTATATTTTAAGTCAAGGCGCCTACTTCACTTTAGTTTATAATGATCAAACAGAATATATATCATCTAGCCAGTAGAATGTACATGCGGAAATTTAATATATATATATAATAGTTATTATTTATATATATACTTACAAATGGAATGTACAGGTTAGTATAAACAAATATAACTGTACAGATTTATATAATTTTTTTATATCTATCAACAGAACCACACACTAATACAATATATATATATTGTTCTATATACATACTTCTTAAAGAGAAATCAAAACACAAATATAACATTATACATACCAACAAACTATATATATATATAAGCACACTTTTGTTAATGTGCGTGGTTGTATGCATATCACTACTATGTGACTATATACAATATAATACATAACTAGATCAAGTTATAAGTACATATATATATATATTATATATATACCTCACCTGCATACATTAACAGAAAACAGAGGAAGAGGCTTGGGTGGGAAAATGAGAGAGGCGAGAGGGAGAGAGGCTTCAGCCTGAGCTGTCACTTGAAAGAAGGTGGGAAAGAAGGTGAGGACGTGGTCTGGGAAGGTGGGAGGAGGAAGGGTTAGTGGTGGAGTCGGATAAGCGGACCAGGATGCCACTGGGAGATGGAGGGAGAGGTTGCTATGCGGTGGTAGGGTGGCCGAGGTCTGGGTGCGTGTACAGCTGCTGGGGAAGTGGAGTTGGAGGGCGCCGGGGTGGTGGGAAGCATGAATTTCAATAGTTTTATATTCAATGAAGCAACTGTAAAAAAAATATATAAAGCTTGGATTATATAAATTTTCTTTCAGAACCAAAGAGTAGAGAAAGAATGAGTGCGGTGGAAGATAGAGAGGATATAAAGTCACAGAGCAAGTTTCAATGCAAAAAATGGAAAAAGGTTACAGCAAAATATAAATATAACAATTGAACTTTGGAATTGTAAAAGTCATGGAAAGGTTGCATTCGTGAACTGATGGAAATAAATGCAAATGGCCGTTGGTTATTCACGACGGAAAATGGAGAGACACAAAGAAAACAAAATGGCTCAAACGATTACAGATCCGGATAACCGTTTTTCACGGATTCCGCCTCGTACCGGTACTCCGAAATACCCGAATGAATATATTGTGGAGACAGCACGATGAGACGATCAAAACGATATACAGATATCAGTGGTATGATTGAATTATAAAAATTCGAATTTTCTACTAGCGGAAAATGCAGCAAAAACGTAGAAAAATAAGATCGACGGAGCTAATGAAGTCCGAATTTGGAAAAACGAAAAATGGCGTCTTAGTCAGAAGATGAATTAGAATTTTTCTATGTAAAAATATTCAGGTTTGAAAAACATTTTATTATCATCAATTTTAACTGATATAAATTGAAATAAAATTACACTAGGAAATAAACTTCCAAATTATCTGATGAAAATTTACCAGTTGCTATGATTAATTAGACGCATTCCAAATATCAAATTTTTATTTCAAATTTTTATCGTTTAAAATTTCACAAAATTACGTTATTAAAACAGTTAAAATTTACGGGTCGTTACAACTGGTTATGTACTCCTTTTGGGGGATCAAGCCCACGTAGTTCTATTTCCTGCTCTTATCGTGTATCGAAATATTTGTTAGTACATTGAAATCATAACATCCATGCAACCACTACAACCATCGCAACCAATGCAATCAATGCAGTCGATGTAACCATTATAACCATCGCAATTAATGCAAGTAGTAAAAGCAGAAAATAGTATTCCTACTTTTCCATCACAACAAACCATCATGTGGGGCAATAACAAAAATAGCGCATTTAACTATTAAACATCAACAACATGCAATATCAACCCCCCAAATAAGGTTACAACAACATAAATATACTTACATACATTATTACTTATCAACTATAATTATACATCACCAATGTAAGTATAAATCATCTAGTGTATACTAGTCACCCCACAATAGTAATACACATTGTGTACTAATCCAATCAATATTAGTAACAAAATATCCATCATCAAATGACCATAATTAACTATCCATCGTCTAGTAGCAATAATGGTAAAATATTGCACATTCATCGATATGTGATAATGTAATGACCCGTGTTTTACGTATCGGAGGATCATAAAATATTTTTATTTCCTTCATGAGATCGTATGTCTTTAAAATTTTGGAGAATGACTCTTAAGGACATTTTCTACATCTATGATTTTTGCCGAATTTCTATATGCCATTTTTACCTTAAAAATCTTGTTTGGACTATAACTTTTGATAGAAGTTTAATTAGAGTCAAACCACTTCCGTTGCATCGATATGATGGTTTTCATTCCGTAGAGTGGTCATAATAGAAAAACAGACTTAACGTTTGAGGGTTATAGTTATTTTAATTTTTGGCTGTTACTAGCATGTATTAGTGGTAATTAACTAAACCCATGCTTAGGTCCACTAACTCATCTCGAAAATTGTGCTAAGGGGAGGCTGTAGAAACTGATCTAAGTCATTTCCAACATCCTCAAAATAGCACTAAACCTCTATTAGTCCTAATTTCATCAAAAACCTACCTTTTCCTTAATAATATTATCCAAATCAACAATTAGAGGGGTGGTTGGCACATATGAGTTTGAGATTATTATTTTGGCTGATTTTCATTTGTCTTCTTTGTTGTCCGCTTCATATCTAAGGGGTGGAATTGGTATTTTAGGTATTTGGTGAATGGTTCTTGACCTCTCACTCTACTATGTATGTTTATATAGCTAAAATGATGTTTTAAACATGATTTTGACCCTAAAGTGTTTTCAAACCTTAATCGCATTTTTCTAAATGTTTATGGCGAAATCTAAAGGTTTAAAGTGCTTTTAAATGATTTTGCAACTCCTTTTGCTCTTATTCATATGCTAGTGTAAAAGTTAGATTTTGATTAGGATTTGCTTGATTATCTTGTTCATATATATTGCATGTATGAATGGATATATGAGTGTGATATTCCATGTTTGGATGTTGTGCTTTCATGTGTTTTGCTAGTGCTTTGAGGTAGTTAAGAAAGAGGTGATCAAATTGGCAAATCAAAAGCAAAGATGGTCGGAATTGGATGAAACTTGGAGGAGAGGCTCTAGAACATTAGGGGAGCTCGGGATTCAAGTCGTATCAAAATTTAGGCTAAGCGGAGGAACCGGTACCGAGAGGTCGTATTAGTACCGAGAGGTCCTTTTTAGTGAAAATTGTCATGGTGGGTGATGATTCTTCAAGTCAAGGCTCGGAGTAGGGGTTAAAGGTCAACTGTAGGAATTTGGCTAAGTATTGGACTTAGTACCGAAAGCTTTGGTGGACATGGAAACAAGAGCTTTTGTACTCGGCACCAAGAGCTTTAGAGTTGATGCCGAGAGCTTTTAAATGGAGCGATCTGGGTCCAAGCAGTTAGAAGATGGAGCTTTGGATGAAAAGGAAGAAAACTTAACCAAATTAATCAAGTACACCTCTCGGTACCGAGAGGACCAGTTTGATGCTATTAGGGTGGAACTTCAAGGAGGGGCAGTGGAAGCTCTACAGGTCATGCTTAAGGTGTTTGTTTGTTCGCTTAGGATTTGATGGCGATGTAGAAGCATAATGATAGCTTTAGGACTTCGGTGATGGCAGCTCTATGGTGAATGGAGTTAGGTTCCGATGGTGGCGGCTCAATGTTGAAAGTAGTCGTGAGAATGTTTTCCACAAAGGGTGAGTTCTAGGAAGAATGACCCGGGGAAATAATGTGAGAACAGTTCTATCGTGGAAGAGAGGAATGTGGAATGGTTCCTCGAGAATAGTGGAAACTAGATGGAGCAATGAATGGGTTCAGATATGTGTGCTAAGGGATCGTTGATACTTAGAGTGTTTTCTGATGTACTCGAAAGGAAAGGTATTGTGGGGATGCTCATGGGTACTTTGTTTGGCTACATCAGGTCGTTTGTTTAGATCCGTATACCCTAGATCGGTCGATTTGGGTCTACTATCAGCTTCGGGCTAGAGACGAGTGCATTGAAAACTGGGATTTCCATTAGTCTCTGGCATAGGAAAGACCATACGAGTTATCATATGTCTAGAGCACATTGAGAGATAGTGAGGATTGTTTGATGAATGCTATGGTTTCTTTCACTCTAGGGATGTCACTGGAGATAGGTATTGGGGATAGGGATTTCTGGATATCCGTCATAACACTTGGTTTACAGTATAATTTACTATATTCGTAGAGTAGCATATTATGTTCGTTATGTGCTAACTCTTTGGTTGCATGGACAAGTCAGGTATGGTTCATATACCCTTGTTCCTTAATATATCGACTTATATAGTATTTTGAGATTCAGTTACCGCTCACGCCAGACTATTGTCTAATTAGAGGTTTTATGCTTTTCTTTAATTATCTCGAGTACTCTTAAATGAGTAGAATAGATAGCAGATCTAGGTGCGACTTAGTAGTTGTGCAGAGGTCGAGCTGGATGGAGCTATCTCGTATTATATATGGATTACCATGCTTACTCTGCTTTGCAACACCGTAGAGCCTTAACGGTGCTTGCTTATTACTATTTTAGGAGACAGTTATTCAAGTTTATTTTCGTTTTATATAAAATCTATTACTTGTTTATAACTCTATGGATCCGTACTCTGATATTTGGATCAGTTAGTTATTACTATCGCTCCTGGTTTATACCTGTGATGTATATTATATTTTATTCTATGCATTTGAGATATACAACAGGTTTTATGATGTTTTATTTCATTTTCAACCCTTGATGATTGTCCTACATCGGTCGGGCATACACTATTTAGTAATATTGGATGCTGGTGCTGGAGGGCGATCGTCATAGATAATGTCTTCAAACATAAAATATATGTGATAATTACAATCGACGATTAATCACACATTTTGCAACCATTCAAGCAATATATTTGCATCCATTATTCTCTTAAGTCATAATATAGTTTTATTATTGTTTATTATAAAGCCACATAGATTTATTTATTTAAAACAATAATAATCCCTTTTTAGTGATAATATACTCTTTATATCCTTTATTGTACTCCATTTCTTCATATACCCCAAAAGATCGTATTTTACATAAAAACGGTAATATTCATCAAATCTCTTTTTAATACAGTACTATTATCATTTTACATCAAAATAATAATATACATTAGAACCTCTTTAATACTTTCCAAGACTGATTTATTAATATTTACTCGTAAAAAATACAACAGTTTATTTAAATCATCAAAACTCGTTTTTATTTCTATATACCTTAAAATAGAAAACATTTTGGAAAAACATTCCTTTATTATTACTATTGTTATTATTCAGAAAATATTTCCTAATTTTATCACTTAATAATAATAATATTTCATACCATTAACAACGCAAAATCAATCTTTTTGTCATGTGCATAAAATATTCCCATTTTACTGATATTCATATTATTATTATTTAAAATCAATCATGTTTTATTTATGAATAATAATAAACTTCCAAAATCTCAATCTAAAAGTAATTCTTGTTTTTATTTATGAATTCCCTATAAATTAATAAATAATAACCTTGTTTAATTCCATATTTTTAGTTTTAGTAAAATTTGTTAAGCCATCATTTTTTACAGAAACCACCTGAAATCTGTAAATAACCTCATTTATTTATCTAATTCTCTCGTTATTATTCATTTCATTTCAAGTAATTATTTTTCAGTTCAAATCAATAATTAATAATAATTGAATAGCGAAAAACACTATAATCGGCAATAATTATCCAATCAATGCATAAGACATTCAAAATAACCACAATTATCAAATAATCACAACACATACCAACAATTATAATTTTCCATCAATAACTATCTATTTTATAATTAATAATTAGTTTATATAATTAAATAAATCATACCAACACGCTTTTTTCAAGAGTCTCCAATCCTAATAAAACTAGGCCAATTGTCCAGAATTCTATTACGAGTCCAATGGAAGAAGCCGCGCATGAATCGGAGTTTGTATGTGAGAGATATTAAGGTTAGAAGTTTTTGGTATTATCTTGCAATTAAAATAAAACTAGAGATTAAAATATAAAATTACTACTTTCTACAGTGTTGCTCCTTCCCCATAACCCAAAACAATGCAAGCTTACATCCACATCATCGCCACTTGGGGCTACCGCGAGTCAATCATAGCCCTCCACCAAAACTACCATGTCTCAAAACCTCCACACTCAAGTCGTCGCCGCCTTAGCCGTCCCCAAGGCTATTGCCGACGAGCCCGTTTTCGACCAAAGGACCACCCATTCTAGCCAATTTCACGATGTCTTTTGGACGATCCATGCCGATAGATCTGCTCCGCTAAGCCTCCTTTGCACTCCAGTGCCTTCCAATTATCCATTCATGGCTATTTTGTCCTTGATTAACAAACCCTAGTATGAACGGTTGAAACTTCTTCGTCCTTTTTCGACCACCAGGAACAAAATATCCAAAAACAAATGCTTCCTTTCTATTCTATTCGCCGAGAGCTTTGATATATAATTCGATAGGGTATGGACACTATGATTTCTATGCCAATTTTTAATTAGAGATAATCATCTGCCATTAGCAGTGGTTAAGAAATTTCGGAAATTAGAGAAGTAAATGGAGTTAAAAGTGAAGGCTAGGGTTTCGTAGATTCACCTATGTAGTTGTTAGGCTATGTTATAGGCTGCGTATCCAATTTGACCCGAAATTGCTACGTGTGTTGTTTAAACACTATAATGCCTCTATTTCGCAGAACATAATTCCAAATATATCAAAATTATATATCAAATCGATTAGCTCGGAAAGACCTTTGTGAAGGCTATAAATATGACATCCGATTCACTCTTCTATTAAAAAATTATTTTTAATTAATTTAATATTAAATGCGTAAAATTTGCGAGTCGTTACAGTTACCGAGATCCGAAGCTTTCAAGGTTTAACCGGTTATTATTGGCAGTTTATAAAGGAATTCTCAAAGATTGTGCTACCTCTGACTGTCCTCACTAGGAAGGGAATTAAGTTCCAATGGATAAACAGATGTGAGGAAGCCTTTCGGAAGCTCAAGGATTTACTTAGCCATGCACTTGTTCTTATTATTCCTAAAGGCAACTAAGATCTTGAAGTTTATACACATTCATGCTGTTCTAGTTCGGGTGTAGTTCTTATGTCGAGGGAGGGAGTGGTTCATGTGCATCTAGGTAATTGAGGCTTAATGAAGTTCGTTATGCCACTCATGACTTAAAACTTGCCACCATAGTCTTCACTTTGGAGATTTGTTGCCACTATTTGCTTGATGAGAGATTTATTCTTTATACTGATCATAAGTCACTGTAGCAACTATTCACTTAGAAGGATCTCAACATGAGCCAGCGATGGTGGCTTGAATTTCTAGTGGCCTTGTGAGATCATTACACCTTTGGGAAGGAGAATATAGTAGCTGATACATTGAACATGAAGCATCAAGCAGTTGTCTTTATGATGATAGCAAAGCAGAACGATCTTGAGTTGCTTTCTATGTATAATATTTGAGATAGATATTCTACTGTTGGTTCGGGTGCGATGTTGGCTAGTCTTGCTTTCCAGCCATCCTTGATTATTCAGATCACTGATGCCTAAAGGAGAGATCCAGCTACTCTTGTTCTTGTTTAGAGATTGGAGTCTGGTCATGATGATGATCTTGTTAGTTATACTCATGATTCACATGATTTATTACGGAGAAGAGATATACTTGTTGTTCCTGATTTGGATATTCTCCATAAGGAAGTGATGGATGATTATCATCGTTCGTGCTATACCATTCACCATGGAGGAAGTAAGATGTATACGGATATGAAGCATCTTTATTATTGGGAATGGATGGAGCACGATATTGGCAAGTATGTGAAGGGATGTATGACATGTTAGCTTGTTAAAGCTGAATATTAGAGGCCTAGCAGTCTTCTTCAGCCATAGGTGATTCTGCTATGGAAGTGGGATTGGGTATAAATGGGATTAAAATATTCAATATTTCACTGGTATAAATCCATATGTGGGATCTACTAAGGATTCCATTAATATTGTGTTCATTTCATGTGTTGATGGATTTTGTTGATGGCCTAACTCAATCCATGAATGGCCTTGATAGTATTTAGGTAGTAGTTAATCGCTTGACCAAATTGGCCATTTCATACCGATAGAGTCAAGTGGAACTACTCCATATTTAGCGAAGTTTTTTGTGAAGGAGGTAGTAAGGCTTCATGGTGTTCTCGGTGCCACTGTGGGTGACTGAGATCCCTTATTCACTAATGGCACTAGAAGAGTCATCAGACAACATTAGGTATGAAGCTAAACTTTAATACTGCATATCATCTATATACTAATGGTCAAATAGAATAAGTTAATCAAGTTTTGGAAGATTAGCTTCGTTCTTCTATTCTTGATTTGTGAGGTAGTTGGGATGATCGTATCTATTTGTTGAGTTTGCTAATAACAACAGCTACCAGGCCAGTATTAGCATGGTTTCTTTTGAGACCTTATATGGTAGACTATGTCAAGTACCTTCTTTTTGGATTGGGACTGGAGATAAGTTTGTGTTAGGTCCAGATTATGTCAGAGAAGCTTACGAGAAGGTAGAGTTGATTAGATAGAGGATGAATGAAGCTAATGATCATCAGAAGTCAAATGTTGACCGAAGTAGGAACGATATAGATTTTGAGGTTGGTGATCTTGTATTTGCGAAGATATGTCCTCTGAAGGGTGTGATGAGGTTCAATAAGTTAGGGAAACTTGCACCTAGCTTTGTTGGTCCATTCCAGATTACTGAGTGCATTAGTAGAGTTGCATATCGAGTTTCTCTTCTTGATTTGTTCTCTGGTATATACAATGTCTTTTATGTGACTCTTCTGAGGAAGTGCATGAGGAATACCGAGATAGTCTTAGAGTCGGGGAACATTGAAGAGCTTGATATTTCTTATGATGTTACTTATGTCTAGCATCTTATCCGTATAGTTAACTCGGAGGTCTGACGACTCCAAAGTAACAAAGTTCTTTTAGTGAAGGTGTAATAGTCCAATAACCCGTTGGACTATACCTGGGAGACCATAGAGCACATGGCATAGACCTATCCCGAGCAATTTTCCGATGCATGTCTTTTTTGCTTATTTGTTTGTTGGATTGTTTGTTTTTTAAATAGTAGATGGTGTAGATAAGCAAGAAGTTATTAACTAAATTATAGATTTTCCATAAGGAGAAATTACAAGGATGCTTTTTTATTAAAGTGGATAACAACGTGTTGTTGAGAAGCATTTAATTCAGATTTTATAACGAAAGTTTGATTAATAAAAAAAGGGTTTTAAATATTAAAATATGGATAAATAAAGGTAATTTGGAAATTTAATGGTAAAACATTTTTGTAGATTTATTTAGGCAATCTTCCATTTTTATTAATGGTATTGTCGTTCTTAAAGCTTAAAATATATTGAAAACTTCTTAAATAATTTTGTAAAGCAATAATTTAAAAATAAACGAGATTAGAAATTTATTACAAAAGAAAAGAATTTTTATTTCATTTGTAAAAGTAGTTTGAGATTTATTGAGAAAATGTGGCTCAAAACGAATTAAGAAATAATTAAAAATGAGTCAAACTGTAGAAATTAAATTTATAAAGTTACTTTAATATTAGTTGAAGGCAAATATGATCTTTATTTGGGGTTTTGAATTAGTTAAATGTGTAATTAATAGCAAAGTAAAATACTAATTATAAATGGGATTGAGGGGGTTTAATTAAGTATCAAATGGCCCTAAAAACTCCTGTAAAAGAATGCATAGCCAAGAGACTTCTCCTGATTACTCTAGAAACTTCCATAGTTCATCGAATAGCTTTCGCATACACACCAAAAATTATTTTAAACATCCTCTAAAAATTTAAATCTTAACCTCTTCATTTAAAAGTTAAATTAAAATAAAATAAAATCCCAAAAATCACCAAACCAAGAAATATGGGCTTAAGCATTAGGTAGGCTCGATAATCTATAGTGTGTTAAGAAAGGGAAAGACGAAGAAGCTGAAGAAATTTTCAAGATAGGAATTTACTGCTACTTTAGGTGTGTAATGTTTCACTCATATAGCTAAATGCAATGTTTAATGTGTGAATGCCTCTCGTTCATCTCTGGTTATGCTTGAGATGACTTTTATGATGATTTGTATGTTAAATTATAATGTCGTTAAACCCATCACTATAAAACTTCAACCCCCTAATATAGGTTTGATTTACTCTGATTGATGCATGAATTGTGTTGCATTTGGAAGTTGAATTGCGCTAGAATCGTTAAGGAAGGTAATGAAGTTGATCGGACAAGAAGAGGGGGAAGAATACACTGAAAGCCTTAAGATTCATGCTCCAGGCAGTGCGCCAATGCTCGACCTCCCCGCGAGGACCAGCCAGCCGGTCCTCACTAGACTATCGACCAGTGGAGTTAAGCTTGGAGTGTAAGCTCAAGAAGCAAACCCTAGTGTGTTCTTCAAAAAAATTGAAAAATTAATATAAAAGTTTATTTAAAAAATTTAAATAAGACGTTTTATTCATGTGAAATTATTTTGTGAAAAAGGATTCATTTTCATTAAAAATAAATTAGAAAAATGTTTACTTACTTTTATTAAATAGAAATTGATTTTGGGTTTTAAAAATTCATTTAAAAATTCAAATAAATTCCATAAAATTATAAAATTGCTTTTAATATTCATTACATGATTTGAAAAGTATTTTCCAAGATTTGTTGAATAAGAAAGAAATTTGGAAAACCATTTCTCTTATTATACCCCTGACTTTGGAATTAGATAAATAAAGGAAAACACTTGAAAATTCAAAGAAGCTTTTGAGATAGATAAGTAGATTTTTCCTACTAATAGAATCTCTTTTACAACTAAATTTTGATGTGGTGAGATTAAATTTTCCATCTGATGAGGAATTAGAATAAATGGGGTTATGATACAATCTGCTATGGGACTTTCGGTAATATTTCTTCAGTTATTCTTTGGACTTGTTGCATAAAATATTATATAGACTGAGTTTAGTTTATGAACGTTGAGTAAACGAGTGAGTACACTCTGTGGTAAGGGACATCAGTTTTTATATTTATTCGGTAAATTTTTTGTGAGGAGATGACACTCAAAAGCAGATAAGCAATACTCGGGTACTGCATATACGTGTGTTTAAGGAGGCGCTTGGTGCAGTGAACATGGTTGTGTGCCTATTTATTTTTAGTTGTGTATAGAAGTCTATCATTTTGTGTGCGCATATTATTTGTTGAGGAGTAAACTAGATTAGGCTAGTATCCATCCTAGCGGCCTGGTTACAGGGTCGCGTCCCGTATTCATGCTACACCTTATGATATATAATTGTGTGTTACTATTGTGTTATATTGCCTTAGGGTCACATAAGCAAGCAACCTGTTACCACATGACAATTGTAGGGTTATGACTATTGCATAGCGTAGTCTTACACCCGACGGATACCGAGTCACGATTGTCGTCTGGTAACTAAATACTGTAGAAGCAGTGTTAGGCGAGCAAATGTGTAGGCTGCTAGAGCAAGCGAGTGGCTGTCAGTCTTTCATCTGGTTATGCTGTATGATAGACAGACTTACACCATTTATCATCTCCAATGAGTTTAATGATGATGAGTTGTGGCTATACTTGAGACCATGTTTCCAAAAGGTGATTAATCATCGTATTCCCTACTATGTGTTAGTGGATATGTGGATGTATGTATGTGTATATGATGATGTAGTGTACTTGGATGATGTTGCATTGACCCCATGTATTTTTTGTTTTCATGGATGTTGATTTGTGCATGGTCATATATACACACACACACATATATGTATGTATGTATGTTTGTGTGTGTGTGTATATATATGAGATGCATGTTTACATTAATGAGATACATTTACTTACACCATGCTTGTTTTATAACATATTTACATTTGGTTTTTAGACGTAGTCCGACTCGTATGTTATTTTATAATACTTGGATCAGCCCAAGATATTTCAGGACCAGGGACGAAGTTATCAGCTAGATTTATTGGGTACCTTTTGAAGGCTAATCTACCTAGAAGGATCACTATTCATTTATGTATTTTTACAGCCTCATTGTTTTATGATGATGTATTCATTGGACTATGCCATGTATTATGTATCATGTATAATGTATATAGTAGGATAGATACTAATATTTTGTAGATCAATTTATACTATGTCCGATGCATTTTATTTGTCGCTGCGTTCTAACTCTATGATATGTTTTATGTGTTTTGTATTGTGTGGTTTTCTATCTTACCACACATGTTTATTGCTTTCTGCCGATACCGAGTACATAATGACATGTGTAATATGATTTGAGATGTGTACCGTTGTTAGTCCAAGGAAATTTCCACATGTGTAAGCCTAATAATGCCTCATTCTTTGTATTACTAGACAATATTACCTAGTAATACTCTTTGGTAGTATGGTATAGAGGTGGGGCGTGACATTGAAAAACTGTCAACCCATCTCCAATAACCATATTTAGCCTCATTATATGTAGATACTGTAGAGATTAGTTAATGTGCCTCTCTAGTTTCTGGCAGGATGTAGCACACCATCAATAATAATGTTATCCACATTATAATCCCGATATGCCTAAATATAAAATTTGTCCCAACCCAGAATGTCTACCAAACTTTTGTGATTGACCCAAGGATCTAGCTATCGTTCAATTAAACTCATCACCATATCTCTTAGCTATAAAGTATGCTTCATAGTAGAAAAGAAATTATTATATATTACCATGGTATAAAAATTACATGCTTTTCAAAACTTGTTTTCCATCCATGCACTACATATATTATTTTTTGTCAATAGATTCCATAATGATTTCATATTCTTTGCCTTCCTTTAGTCATGTAGATTTCAAAAACTGATCTCCTCTTCTTTCTTAGGCCTACATAAAATATCCTAAGCTTTTTTATGCTTTCCCCTAATCTAGAAAAATTTAGAGCACATTTTATTGATTTTAGAAAAAGCCATATATGGTAGTTGATACATCAAAATCCAATATAAAACCATTGGAGTAATAACTGAGTTTATTTATTCTATTTTACCCACCGTAATAATATATTACTATCCCAACTATCCAATCAAATTTTTATTTTTTGAATGGAGAACACTCTTAATAACTCAAATAATCAACAAAAAGTGGCACTCCCAAATACTTAACATGTAATTATCCTTCCTCCATCTTTAGCACAATCTTGATTTCGAAAGTTAACATAGCAAAATGGTTGAAATATATTTTATATTCTAATACACATACTTCTGCCCTGCAAACTGCCTAACTAATTATGAATTTGATAAATTATAGTAGCATTATGTAAATCAGCAATTAAGAAAATAATGACATCGTCCCATAAGGTAAATGAGAAATAGTAGGTTCGCTTTATTTATAGGTAGTAGATGCTTCAATCTTATTGTTTCATCCATTTGTAGGGTAAGATATTCCAAAGCTATGAAAAATAAATATGGAGGTATTGGATCACCTTGATAAATTCTCTTATAGGATCCAAAATACCCTCTAGGAACTCCATCAAAAAGTATTAAGAATGTAGGGGTCAAGATGAATTCATAGTTCAAATTTATAATTTTAATCTTAAAACCCATCATGTGAAACATATGGCAAAAGAATTATCTACTTATCAAATACTATGCATTTTGCAAGTCAATTTTGAGGCACGTTCTTTCTTTCCCTCACTTTTTAAAATTTCTGGTAATTTCATAAGATATAGAATATTTTTGCTAATATTTCTACCATAAATAAATGCATATTGATTTTCAAAAATTAGAAATGGCATAAAGTCTTTAATTTTATGGTAGATAATTTTTGTGACAACCTTATATAACATGTTAGCACAAGAGGTAGTCTTGTAATCTGAAAACGATAAAGGATTATCTACTTTTGGAATTAATGTGATGAGAATGTGGCTAAGCCCCTTAATAAGTTTGTCCCCTTCGAGGACTCATACATACATACATACATACATACATACATACATACATACATACATATATACATATATCATATTTTATATCGTCCTAATGTAGCTTGAATTTTTTTGCTGAGAAACCATTCAGACCAAAGCTTTTAGAGTCTCTAACTAAAAAAAACAATCCTTTTAATATCGCCTAAGTCAACATTTGGAGATAAGTAACTCCTCCTTTCATCGTTTATCACCTTGTTACGATTAACGTATGGAAAAACATAATTGATATCTTCTTTTGAATTAAGCATGTATAATCCACTGCCTCAATTGTTGTTCTTTCATTATCATGAACAATCATCCCATTATAATCGATAATAGCATGAATTCTCGTTCTATGTCGGCTCCTATTCATCTTTTCACAAAAGAATTTATTATTAGAATCATCATCCAATAACCAATTTACTTTTTTTGTCTACTTAGTACTAGGAATGAAGTTCCTTTTAGACATTAAACTAGTTTGGTAGGGTAGGTCAAATAATTTTCCATTTACTGGATTATCATCAATAAGCTTCAATATGTTCTATAGTTTTCTTTCCAAATATACCAACGGAGAAACATTTTTGAACCTGTATTTGATCCGTAATCTAGGCTACTTCTTAAGCTTTTTAACTTGAATATTAAGTTATGTTAAAAGTCTCCCCAAGTACTTTGAGATAAACCATCTAGAACACAATTTTGATTACCATCAATAGAACACCAATTATTGCTATAATGGAAAGGACTCCCCTTGTCTACTCTATTATCAACATGAAATTTAACAAAATAAGTAAGTGGTCTTTTTCTGTAGCATAAGAGAAATGGTAGAAAGATATGGAAACAAATTAAGAAGTTCCAAATTAGTTAGAAATTCATAGATATTATTAGTCATTCCTTCCATTCTTTAAGTGTATTTGAAGCCTTGCAACAAAGTTTGAACTAAACCAGCTTACGTAACATAATTTTTGAAACTAATTAAATGTGAAAAAGGAATTGGAAACCTACCTTTTTCTCAGTAGGATCCAAAACATTGTTAAAATCCCCAAATAACATCCACGGTTGATTAATACTTATAGTATCAACTGCAATGTAATCCCGATGTTTTTCCCTATCTTCGTATAAGTTATAAGCGCAAACATCAGTAACAATAAGTTGAAGGCCACCCTTATTGATAAGTTGTGAATTTAATTATTGAGTGCTTTTGCTAATACCATAAAAGTCCCATACGACTGAATCAATAAGAACTATAATTCTGCCTTTAACTTGGGCATCGTTATTAGAAATAAATCACTATTTGCCGGCAAATAATTACATGAATTTTGAAATACTAGCATATGTTAGTTTATATTCCACTAAGGCTAAAGTGTGTCTTATTGGAATTTAGGATATTTAACACTTGCTTCATTTCGAAGTCCGTGTTTATCCCAGGAACATTCCATAATAGGAAAGTCATTTTTACCTCTAAGAGCTCCTTGTAGTTCTTTTAGGTGGAGATTTATATGGAGTGTAACAATCCGAAATTCCACTTCTTTGATTTGTGAATATTTGATTAATTTTAAATATGCAAATAATTGGTTTTACAATTAAAATAAAAATCTTTTAAGTAATAAACAATGATGGTGAAATGGTTTTCAAATTTTGTTTACAAAAAAATTTAGTTCGAAAAAATATTGAAAATGTGATCGGAATTCGTTTTCCGACATTTCGACTTTTATCGGCCAAAAGTTATCGAAAATGTTATGAACTCTTTAGCATAAGTATTCACACTGTAGAGTATATGTATATATATGTGTATTAGTGTATGTTTATGTATGTATTTATACCTTAGTATATTAAGTTAAAAAAGAGAAGAATGTCACATCATTAGGAGACATAAGTACATTAGAGTACTTATGCATGGTGGCTTTGATTTGATTGGAGGTTGGTTAGGTGTGGGCTGAAATGGGTGAGGTGGAGGAGAGGGTGTGATGTGGCATGCATGTGTGGAGGGTAGAGTGCATGAGGGTAAACTGGTAATTTGTTATTTCTATTTCATATAAAACTAATTTTTCACCTTTTCTTTCTCATTTTATTTTCATTTCCCATTCTCTCATCTTCCTAAAAGCTTTATGAAACCTTTTAATAGCTTTTGTTCATAATTCTATGTTTTTAAAAATCCAAGTTTAAACTTTTAAAATGATTTCAAACTTGTTTAATCTCCTCCTTTTCATTTTAAAAAGTTCTCCATTTTTACTCCCACTTAATTTGGCCATAACATCCTCTAAACTACTCCAAATCAAGATTTTCTTTTATTCAAACCATATAGAATTCCACTGGCTACAACTTTTATTTACATTACTTTTTCAAATTTTGAATATTTTTAGGTAAAAATTACATTTCTTTTTGACTCATTTTTGGATCCATGTTATCAAGGTCGAAAATAGCACTCCTTCTTTTGACCATATCTCCCTAGAAAATCCAAATTAAGTGATTCTTTTTTTGAAACGATAGATAAAATAATGTCCAAGAACTTTTCTTTTGACCACTTTTCAAAATTCTAAGAGTAACATGGCCAAAAATCCAAGAGAATATAACTAATCTTTGGGTTCGGTTTTGTGAATTCAACCTTATCCGAATTACCTCCACCTCTCCATGTCAAGCCCACACATCCTTATTCTTATCATGGCTGCGCTATACATGTCCTAGGCCGAGCCTATTTCAAGATGCATGGGTCCTCAGTCAAGTTAGCAAAGTTATTTCAAGTTTTCGAAAAGTTTTCTAAACTTTGGTGAGTAAACTTTTATTTTTTAAATTCAAAGTTTAAACTTTTATATGTTGGTTAAAGTGTGGTATAATTTGTTGGTTGAAATCTTGGTTTATGATATGATTGATTTTATAAGTATTGGTTGAGTGTGATTGTAAATATGACTTGAAGTTGAAGTCTAAATATAGCGTTGTTTGGAAAATTGTAAACTTTGTTTCTGTGATGTGATCTTGCTTAGGTTTGTGGATGTGGCATGTATGATTATGTTGTGATCTTGAAGTTTTTGGTATATGATAAGAAAAGTTGGCATCCTTAGTGTTAAAATTGAATGGAATTCCATGTGTAAAACTATAGTCTCTTTTCTGAAATCAAAATCAATTTTAAGTTTTCAAACTTTATTTTACTTTTATAAGACTTACTTTATGTTTTGGAAAAAAGTAAGTAAACTTCCAAAAATGATAAGTTTCAATGTAAAGTAAGAAAAACATTTCCAAGTTAGGGTATCCACAACGATAGTCAATATGGATGCATTTCCTCTAAAAAATCCGATTTTTTTGGAAAATTTGGTTTTTTTACAATTAAAAGTGTTTTAGAAATGTTTTAATAAAGGGTTTAGCTTGTAATTAGTTGTTTTAAAAAAAGAAGTTTTAAGTTTTTAATCCTTGTTTTCCAAGAATTAAATTCTCAAAGGTACTTACTTTTCAAAGATGGTTTTGAACACAAGGGGTTCAAATGTTGATACCATTAAGCAGACAAATAATTGTGAAAGAGTTATGTAAATGGTTTGATCGTGTGGACATGTGTTAGCAGAATAAATCACCGTTCTACTATAATGTAATTGTTGTTTGTGTGGGCATGTGTTTTAGTAGGATAAATCCACATTCTGCTATAAATTGATTAAATTGTTTTGTACATCTATTAAGCAAGACAAATCACCACCCTGCTATTATGTTATTTGGACATGTATATGCTAGTTGAGTTGTATTGACATGTTATTCCTTGATTTGGATATGAAGTATATTTACATATATGTTGACTTATGTAAATAAATTGTTGAATGACTTGAAAGTGAAATTGAAATTAAATGGTAACTTAAATTTGTACCATTGAGTTTGCTAAGCCTCCTTTTTAATTTATAAAGTATGATTTTGAATTTACTTCAATTCTTTAATCAATTTTAGGGTTTAAAGTTTATAAATAATTTTCAAGTTATATAATTATTTTATAAAGGTGTTTATAAATAATAATTTGTTTATAAAAAAAGGGTATAACTAAATAAAAGGGTTTATTTAAAGTGATTTTCAAAGGATGTTTTGTAAATGATATTTTGTAACGGATTTTTCTTTAAGAAGATTTATAAAAAGAGTTTTTGAAATAGGGAAATGATGTTAGAGATTGTAAAGAGGTTTTATAATTTAACTTGGAGAATTTTAAAAGAGAGTTATAAATTTATTTGGAAAATTTATAAGTTATTTGAAATATGAAGTGAGCTTTTAAAAAGATTTTTTTTATAAAGGATAAGTGGATTGATTTTTATAGGAAGAATTGTTTTTAAATGGAATTTGTTTGGCCATTTGATATGGAATTTGAAAAGAATAAAACTTTTGTAAAGTTTGCTAAACATACTTATACCGTTGAGATAGTATATAAATGTTTTCCCAAGTATAAAATGGGAAATTAAGGGTTTTGGGAATAGTGTTTTGTAAAGATCTTTTGATCAAGTTTAGTAATGTGATTTTATTAACTAAAGATTAAATTAATAAAGGCTTAGTGGATCCCATATGGAACTAAATCCATGTTTGAATTTTTGTTTATTTGATAGTTAAATAACGGACTATCAAACCTAGACCAAAACGTAACTTTGGAAATATTTAGGAGAAACACTGAAATTATATGGTACAGTTACCGTCGATTGTGCTATATTGTATGTATAAATTTTTTTTGTTCTTCTTGGACAAATGATAAAGAAATCCGTCTACTAATGGTTAGGAGGCGATCTCCGCTCTTATCTTGTCTATTTAATTCCTAAAGAACCGAGGTTGAGTTTACCGGAAATTATAGAAAGTTGATCAGATATGTTATCCGAAAACCACTTCGATCCAACTCTAGTGTTTCGAACTAAAGACATCTTGAAGAGTATGGAATCGAAGATGGATTTTTGAAGTGCAAGGGATACTTGCTAATCGGTGATTCCAAAATGGGTGTAGTAGAGGTAGTGCCTTCGATTTCGTTCAGTCCTAAAACGAACTTGTATGGATGAATGATGTCATTGCATTGCTGCCTGGAGGGCAATGTTAGCATTCTAAGTGAGAAGTGTTGAATAAAGGTAAAATGTAGCCTCAAGCCTCATTAACGAGGAAATGACAAAAATCAGGCATGTAGTAGGACTAAGTGGGTCACTCCCATCAGGTTATGGTCATTCCAAATCTTGATCGATTACTATCTACTTATGTATGCTTTGGGGCCCAAAGTGGGGTGATCATATTCGATACTACTAGTCAAGTCGTAGGCCAGTCCTATATGGCAAGGGTAGAAGATGTTCTTGTCAGACCTTGGTGCATTTTATCTAGAGATGTACCATCGGAAGGTAGTTCCTTACCTTATCATAGTATGGAATCCAATCTCCAATACGTGCTTTTACGGTTTTGATCATAACCTAGTATGCTAGAAGTTAATTAATATAACAATTTTGGCTTTGATTAATAAGTAGTTGTACTCTAGACATTATTATAATATCGCTGGATTTTCTATAGAAAAATGTTTTGGTTATCGTAAGGTAAAAACCCATCTGTTTTTATGTGCCGCGTGATCTTACGTGATTCCTTTGGTTTTAAAAGGGTTTCAACATAATAATTCAGTTGTTTGAGTTTACTCACACCAGACCCATATCTGACCCAGAGTTTTATTTTCTTTCCCTAAAACTCTTGGGTGCTCAACTTTTTATGGGCAGCCAAGTAGTTCAGGTTTTTCCCACGGATGCATTTTGGAGAAGCTTGGAATAGGAGGCTTCATCGATAGCTAGTTATTATCTTATTTCCACTGTATTATATGTATATTGTATCAGTTAGGGTAAGGACAGGCTGTTATAACCGTCCAAGGGTAAAATTCTACTAGTATGACTCTGATGTGTCATTTTTGAAATTACTTTGTAAGGTATTATGTCGATTAATATATGTTATTCCGTTGCGTTGTGAGATTCTGTGATTGTTTTTGTTTCTTCTATCTTTTATCTCCTTTCTTTCCCCTAACTATCTGTATTTCTGACACTTAGTTGTTCGGCATGTGAATATTGTGGATGTATTAGTGTCAACTTCTGGGGTTCAGAAAGGCGCGTCGTTACAACATGGTATCAGAGCGCATGGTTAAGCGAGAACCTTGGCTTTGGTGGGGACAACTCATTAAGAGATGAGGTAATGGAATGTCTTATTATGAGTTTGAGTGTGTGTGTGTGTAAGAGTGTCTATTTGTTAGTGATATAAAAATGTTTTATATTGTGTTGATTGATATGTTGAGTGGCTTATGGATTCTGGTCATATGAGTAGCTAACGTTATTGATAGGGATCTCTAAACACTTGAACAAGGCTATCCAACACAGTATTTTTTTGAAATTGGGTAAATGAAATAATTTTAACTAGGATATATTTTATATATAAAAGAATGATTTTCAGAATAGTATAGTATGGTATGGTATAGTTAGTTGAGGTGTTGTTTGTTAAGAGATAATAGTATTCTACTACTATCAATTTGGATTTTGTGTAGTCATGCTCGTCCAGTTTGAGCACTGACTATGGTTAGTGTGTATAGGTAGCTTCCTTTTTTAAGATTTGTGGTGGGTAAATAGAAATAGGGAAAACATTGAAACGAACACCTTGTGAATTAAAGTTCACAATTTGACTATAAGGTGTTTCATGTTAATGTTGGGTTAAAATTTGATCTAAAAAAATAAGTATTAAAGAAGTTAGAATATTTTAGAATAAATATTTGAAAAATAATTTTATAAAAGAAGTGGATATTATAAAATGGATTAATAAAAATGTATCTTTCGATTAAAAAAGAATTTAGGTTGAAAATTTGAGAACTTAAATCCCAGTGCTTTTGAAAATGACTTTTAAGGTTTTAGAAAGACAATAATAGTATTATTTGGAAAAAAATTGGGTTAAGGAAATTTTAGGAATGAAAATGTTAAGAATGAGGTGTTTTCTTTGGATTTGTTTCGGAGGAGGAGTCTCGATTTGTTTTGTGATGATCTGAATAATCTTTTAAGTGACGACCAAATGTTTGCATAAGTGAACGTTGTAGTGCACTTAGTAAATTATTCTCTTTATCATTGGACAATCGAAACAAGTTCAACCTGAACGAACCCAAAGCGAGTTGGTGATAAATGTTATGTTGGAAGTATGAGAAGTACTATTTCAAAAATGGGATTTTGAAAATAAAAGTAATATTCTTAAGTTAACTAGTTCGAGTGGCTTGAAAATAACATAAAATTAGGGAAGAGATGTGTTCGGATGGTAAACGCTTCTCTTGAGTATTACCCTCCCTAGTAAGGGAATGTATGATACTGTTTGGTAGTACCCAGTTCCTTAGTATCATTTTGGAGTTACTCGAGCTATATGTATATATTTTTCAATGACGAAAATATATAGTTCATTTCAATTTTTTTTTTGAAATTAGACCGAGCATTTGGATCTTGAGTTTACTTTGGAAAATAAATGCAAAATGGAATGGTTGAGTCAAATAATTGTATACACTTTTAGGATGTAGTGGAGTATTATATAAGTTGAACCTAACTTTAGTTTTTATGAAATGATTTCATAAATAGTTTAGTGAGAATTAAATTGGTATTAGGGAGAACCAATTAAGTAAGTGCGTAGGTGAACGTAGATCATTTCTCTTTCCATATAGTTTTGATCTAAGAAACGAGTACATGGCTTTAATGTGATTCACACCATTCCAAATAAGGATCTATTACTCGATTTTTGAAGACGAGCACTTGATGAGGCTTTTTTATATGGGACAAATGTTTCTATCATAGTTACAACTATGTAAGAAGAACAGAAGTTCCTAATCATGGAGTCTAATCGGAGTCCGCACTAGAAAATCGGATGAGCGATAATAGTTCAGAAATAAAGTAACATATTCGAGTAGAGGTTGAATCAGTATTTTGTATAAGAATGATCTATGTACATAATCCGAATTGGTATATAGTGTTAAGTGTTTTCTAGAATGGGTTGAGGTGTAATTTCGAGGATGAAATTCTTTTAAGGTGGAAGAATGTAACGACTCAAAATTTCACTGCTTTGATTTGTGAATATTTAATTAATTTTAAATATTCAAATAATTGGTTTTATAATTAAAATAAAATTTTAATAATAAATAATTATGGTGAAATAGTTTTCAAATTTTGTTTACAAAAATATTTAGTTCAAGAAAAATTGAAAATGTGATCGGAATTTGTTTTATGAAATTTTGATTTTTCGTCGGCTAAAAGTTATCGGAAACGTTATGAACTCTTTAGCACAAGTATTCACACTTGTAGATAAATTAGTATATGAATATATATATATATATATATATCTGTGCATGTGTATTAGTGTATGTGTATGTATGTATTTATACCATATTATATTAAGTTAAAAAAAATTGTCACATCATTATGAGACATAAGTACATTAGAGTACTAATGCATGTTGGCTTTGATTTGATGGGAGGGTGGCTAGGTGTGGGCCGAAATGGGTGAGGTGGAGGAGAGGGTGTGAGGTGGCATGCATGTGTGGAGGGTAGAGTACATAAGGGTAAAATGGTAATTTTCTATTTCTATTTCATATAAAACTAATTTTTCACCTTTTCTTTCTCATTTTATTTTCATTTCCTATTCTCACATCTTTCTAAAAGCTTTATGAAACATTTTAATGGATTCCACTCATAATTCTAAGTTTTTAAAAATCCAAGTTTAAACTATTAAAATGATTTCAAACTTATTGAATCTCCTCCTTTCCATTTAAAAAGTTCTCCGCTTTTACTCCCACCTCATTCGACCATAACCTCCTCTAGACTACTCCAAATCAAGATTTGTTATTCAAACTATATAGAATTCCAGTTGCTACAACTTTTATTTACACCACTTTTTCAAATTTCGAATATTTTTGGGTCAAAACTGCATTTCTTTCTGACTCATTTTTAGATCCATATTATTAAGGCCCAAAATTGCACTCCTTCTTTTGACCATATCTCCCTCAAAAAAATCCAAATTGAGTGATTATTTTTTTGTAACGATAGAGAAAAGAACTTTTCTTTTGACCACTTTTCAAATTTCGGAGAGTAACATGGCCAAAAATCCAACAGAATATGACTAATTTTTGGGTCCGGTTTTGTGAATTCAACCTTATCCGAAGTACCTCCACCTCTCTAAGTCCAGCCCACACATCCTTGTTATTATCATGGCCGAGCCATGCATGCCCTAGGCCGAGCCTTTTTCAAGATTGAAGGGTCCATAGTCAAGTTTGCAAAGTTATTTCAAGTTTTCAAAAAGTTTTCTAAACTTTGGTGAGTAAACTTTTAGTTTTTAAATTCAAAGTTTCAAACTTTTATATGTTGGTTTAAATGTGGTATAATTTGTTGGTTGAAATCTTGGTTTATGATGTCATTGATTTTGTAAGTGTTGGTTGAGTGTGATTGTAAATTAGACTTGAAATTGAAGTCTAAATATTGCGTGGTTTGGAAAGTTGTAAACTTTGTTTATGTGATGTGATCTTACATAGGTTTGTGGATGTGGCATGTATGATTATGTTGTGATCGTGAAGTTTTGGGTATATGCTAAGAAAATTTAGCATCTTTAGTGTTAAGATGGAATGGAATTCCGTGTGTAAAACTACAGTCCTTTTTTTTGAAATCAAAATCAATTTTAAGTTTTCAAACTTTATTTTACTTTTACAAAGCTTACTTTATGTTTTGGAAAAAGTAAGTAAACTTCCAAAAATGATAAGTTTCAAAGTAAAGAAAGAAAAGCGTTTCCAAGTTACGGGTACCCATAGCGATAGCCGCTATGGATGCAGTTTCGCTTAAAAATCTGATTTTTTGCAAAATTTGGTTTTTTACAATTAAAAGGATTTTAAAAATGTTTTAAAAACTTAACAATGATGTTTAAGGAAAGTTAATTAAGAATTTAATAATTATTTCTTAATTAATTAGTTTTCATAATTAATAATTAATTAAGTATTAAACAAGGTTTATTAATTTTAATTAACTAAAGATTTGTTATTAATTAATTATCTTTCAAAATGTAAGATTAATTTTTAATTAATTATGAGTTAAGTATATGATTTATTTTTAGTTAATAAGTAATTAAATATAGGGTTAATTATTAAGATAATGTTTAATTATTTTTAATTATTAATTAATTAAGGTTTTAATTTATAATAAATTATTGTTTAAGGTTTAATTTATTATTTAAGTTTTAATTAAAAAAAAATTATTAATTAATTGAGATTAATTAATATAAATTATTAATGAGGATTTTCATTATTATTTCAAAATTAATAAAGGATTAATTGGGGTTTTATTATTTATATAATGGTTAATTGTTTATTTGAGGTTTAAATTATTTCTTAATTTGTAATTAAATTAAGTTAAGAATTAATAAAGATTAATTATGATTTAATAAAGGATTTAGCTTGCAATTAGTTATTTAAAAAAAGTTTTAAGTTTTTAATCCTTGTTTTCCAAGAATCAAATTCTTAAAGGTACTTTTTTTAAAGATGGTTTTGAACACAAGGGATTCAAATGTCGATACCATTAAGTAGACAAGCAATTGCGAAAAAGTTATGTAAATGGTTTGATCGTGTGGACATGTGTTAGCAGAATAAATCATCGTTCTGTTATAATGTAATTTTTGTTTGTATGGGCATGTGTTTTAGCAGGATAAATCTCCATTCTGCTATAAATTGATTGAATTGTTTTATAGCAGGACAAATCTCCACCCTACTATTATGTAATTTGGACATGTATATGCTAGTTGAGTTGTATTGAAATGTTATTCCTTGATTTGGATATGAAGTGTATTTACATATATGTTGACTTATGTAAATAAATTATAGAATGAATTGAAAGTGAAACTAAAATTAAATGGTAACTTAAATTCATACCATTGGGTTTACTAAGCCTCTTTTAGAATTTATAAAGTATGATTTTGAATTTACTTTAATTTTTTAATCAATTTTGGGGTTTAAAGTTTATAAATGATTTTCAAGTTATATTATTATTTTATGAAGGTATTTATAAATAATAATTTTTTTATAAAAGAGGGTATTACTAAATAAAAGGGTTTATTTAAAGTGATTTTCAAAGGATGTTTTGTAAATGATATTCTATAATGGATTTTTCTTTAAGAAGATTTATACAAAGAGTTTTTGAAATAGGGAAACGATGTTAGATATTTGTAAAGAGGTTTTATAATTTAACTTGGAGAATTTTAAAAGTGAGTTATAAATTTATTTGGAAAATTTATAAGTTATTTGGAATATGTAGTGAGCTTTTAAAAGGGAAACTTTTTATAAAGGATAAGTGGATCGATTTTATAGGAAGAAATGTTTTTAAATGGAATTTGTTTGGCCATTTAATATGGAATTTGAAAAGAAGAAAACTTTTGTATGTAAATATACTTATACCGTTGAGATAAGTAAATAAATGTTTTCCCAAGTATAAAAAAGGGAAGTAAGGGTTTTGTAAAGATCTTTTGATCAAGTTTAATAAACCGATTTTATTAACTAAAGATTAAATTAATAAGGCTTAGTGGATCCCATATGGAATTAAATCCATGTTTGAATGTTTGTTTATTTATAGTTAAGTAACCGACTATCAAACCTAGACCAAAACATAACTTTGGAATTATCTAGGGGAAACCGGTAATTATATGGTACAGTTACCATCGGTGGCGCTATACTATACATATAAATTCGTTTCGTTCTTCTAGGAAAAATGTTAAGAAATTCATCCACTAACGGTTAGGAGGCGATATCCGCTCTTATCTTGTCAGTTTATTTCTTAAAGAACCGAGGTTGAGTTTACCAGAAATTATCAAAAGTCATTTCGAAGAGACTGAGATCGAATATGTTATTAGAAAATCATTTTGATCCAACTCAAGTGTTTCGAAATGAAGACATCTTGAAGAGTATGGAATCGAAGACGGAGTTTTTAAGTGCAAGGGCTACTTGCTACTAATCCTGAGGGTGATTCCAAAATGGGTGTAGTAGAAGTAGTGCCTTCGGTTTCGTTCAGTCCCAGAATGAACTTGTATGAATGAATACTGGCATTGCATTGCTGCCTGGAGGGCAGTGTTAGCATTCCAAGTTGGAAGTGCTAAATAAAGGTAAACGTAGCTTCGAGCCTCATCAACCGGGAAATGACAAAAATTGGGCATGCAGCAGGGCCAAGTGGGTCGCTCCCATCAGGGTATGGTCATTCCAAATCTTTATCGGTTACTATCTACTTACGTATGCTTCGGGGCCCTAAGTGGGGTGATCATATTCAGTACTACTAGTCAAGTGGTAGGCTGGTCCTATGTAGCAGGAGTACAAGATGTTCTTGTCAGACCCCGGTGCATTTTATCTAGGCATGTACCATCGAAAGGTAGTTCCTTACCTTGTCGTAGTATGGAATCCAATCTCCAATACATGCTTTTACGATTTTGATTGTAGAACCTAGTATGCTGGAATTTAACTAATGTAATAATTTGAGCTATGATTAATAAGTACTTGTACTCCAGACATTATTATAATATCACTGGATTTTCTATAAAAAATATTTTTGTTATCGTAAGGTAAAATCCAGTTTGTGTTTATGTGCGGCGTGGTCTTACGAGATACCTTTGATTTTAAAAGGTTTTAAACATAATAATTTAATTGTTTGAGTTTGCTCACACCATACCTATATCTAACCCGGAGTTTTATTTTCTTTCCCTAAAACTCTTGGGTGCTCAATTTTTTATGGGCAGCCAAGTAGTTTAGGTTTTTCCTATGGATGCATTTTGGAGGAGCTTGGAGTAAGAGGCTTCATCGATAGCTAGTTATTATCTTGTTTCTGCTGTGTTATATGTATTTTGTATCGGTTAGGTAGGGACAGACTGTTATAGCCGTCCAAGGGTAGAATTTTACTAGTATGACTCTGATGTATCATTTTTGAAATGGCTTTGTAAATTATTATGCCGATTAATATATGTTATTTCGTTGCCTTGTGAGATTCTGTGATTGTTTTTGTTTCTTCTATATTCTATTTCGTTTCTTTCCCTCAACGATTTATCTTTCCAGCACTTAGTTGTTAGGCATGTGAATACCGTGAATGTATTAGTGTCGACTTCTGGGGTTTTGGAAAGGCGGGTCGTTACATGGAGGATTATTTTTGTTTCTCATAGTTTGTTGTACTTTTTCAATGTAGTTGGATTGTCTATAACATAGCTTGTAACATCATTCACTTGCTTTGGTTTATAAAATTCCTCATTGATTTTCTCTACAGTAGTATTAAGGTATTCTCCTATGTCTTGAAATAGGTCATTATTTTCAAGGCCCGCTAATTCTTCGGTAATAGATGTTGTGACACTAGTTTGTTGGGCCAGAGAGACTCATTATGCTATGAATGATGAGTTGATTCTACACCATTGCCATGTGCTTGCTTTGTTTTGTATTTATGCTTATTATTAAGCTTGTGAGTAGAAAACCATCTTTGTTGCACTTTGTATGATTCAAATTACTTTGTCGTTGATTCTTGATTTTTTGTTCCCCCATCTAAGATATAATATTTATTGAATATGTTTAATTTTTTTGAGGAAAATGAGTGATCCTCTATGAGGAGGAGAACACTCATGTAATTTTATTTTATGCTTAAAAAAGAGCACAAGTAAGGTAGATGGCTCTTCCTTATGAACCCATACAATTAGAATAGTAAAAAGCTTCCTAAAAAATCTAGGAAAAAACTACAATAAAAAATTGAAAAATTAAACAAATCAGCAACAACGAAAGTCGAAGACAGCTTCAAAGATGACTCTCAATGAAGGATAGATCTCTTTAGTCCCCGTAGAGGAAGGGAACAATTTGAATTACTATCTAGAAAGTCGAAAGAATATGCAGGAGGCCTAGTAGTATATCGATACTCAGCCCATCCAATGAATGAGGACACCCGATCCAAACGTCCCGCCTCAACAACTAAATCTAAAAAATCTCAAGAAACAATGTGAAGGTTAAACATATATATGTATATAAATCAATTATACACATATATATGTAAGAGGAGAAGAAGGAACATGCACAAGGTATAGTAGCCAAGGTATAACAAGGATGCTAAGGACTATAACTTTAGACCTGAGCTGGTAACCTAATACAAGTAGTTAGTAAGAATGATCATGTGTGTTCTTATCTACTAAGATGACACTTATAACATTATTATTTCTATTGTTAACAACAATTCTCTCTCGTAAGATATTAATTGAGGATTTCGCCTTTTTAAAGGACTCTTAAAAGCTATTTATATTAGCTAATTTATAGTTATAGTTCAATATCCAATTAAAACAAAATAAAGCAATTATATATATCAAATTATCCATTGTAAAAGTATTATTATTGAAAAATATTTTACTTATTTCAAACCAAATATACCAAGTTATGGTAGTGAAATGAGTGTCTAATAAGAATCATCGTCCAGAGGTAAAGTAGAATCTTAACCTAGACAAATAAGACATAATTAAGAACGGTAAAGATGATATTTAAACCAAAAATTCTAAGGATGTGCAGAAGCATAGAATTAGTAAGCTGGCAATGTGCAATTGTTTCTTGGTTCAATTGCAGAATATACATTTTCCATTAATATGTATATTCTTCTTTTTTAAAAGTTCAATAGTATTAAGCTTCCCATGTAATATTAGCCACATATATAAATTGGATTTAAAGGGTTCATTTACTTTCCACATAGATGTAAAGTTATCAGTTTTATCCCCACATTAAAATTTTAATATCCCTATTATTTTATATATTATATAACTCTAATTTGGCACACAGAAGAGCAAACTGGAAAGTAGTTCTTTCTAGCACACGATTAACTTAAACTCCGAAGAAATGTTCAAATTAGATCTATTGACTTCCAGAATTAATACATTTTTAAAATTACAAATATCGTAGAGTTCTATAAATTCTACATTAAGAGAATGGCATATATCCAGTAATCATTGCCAAAAGGATGTGTTATCCCCGAATGGACAATGTTTTTGGTACCTAGTTTAAAAATATCGAAGTTTTTTAAGATTGATTTCCATAAGTGTGACAAATTATTGAGGTTATTAGACGTTAATTGGTGTAAGTTCTAAGTGCCTTCATAAAATTAATTAGAAATTAGTTTTTTTTTTCAATTAAGTTACCGTTATTAGTATTAAACCTCCACAACCATTTCCCTAATAAAGAAATATTGAGGTTATGAAGATTAATTATGCCCAACCCTCCCTTGTCTTTTGCTTTGCAAAATGACTCCCAACTAATCAGGCACTTTAAACTAGTACCGAAGTTATCCTCAACCCATAAAAATTCTCTCGATCTTATTTATCTTATTGGTTACCCATTTTAGAGACAAAATAGCATCCAATAAATAGGTAGCACTAATCAAACTGAGTTGATTAGAACACCCTACCCACCCTTGATAAAAATTTATTGTTCCACCTACATAATTTTTTACTAATTTTATCAATAATAGTTAACCATTCATCATGCCAAAGTTTGGTAGGTCTTATAAAAATACTCTAAGTAATCTATGGGGAAGTTCATAGTTTTGGTGGCAATCTAACTCTCTACATTACCAACGTCATTTAGCACCAAAAGCATACTTTTACCGAAATTAACTTTTAGACCATATGAAACTGAAAGCTGTAAAAAAAATGTAAGAGTTATTATATGATGAGGATGATGCAAAGTAAAGAGCATGGTGTCGTCTTCGTACCAGAGAATGGAGAGACCATAACTCGTAACCTCATTTCCAACCCTATCTAAAATCTCATTAATTGTATCTAGCTTAATAATCCTGGCAAAAACGTCAGCGGCTAAGTTGAATAAAAGATGTGACAAAGGATTACCTTGACTAAGACCATGTTTTGATTTGATTTTATTACATAACATACCATTTACCATAATAATAGAATTGCGTATTTTTAGAAGAACGGTAATCTAGCGTACCCATCTTTCGCTAAAAACTCTAGCCAGTAATAAGTAATTAAGGAAAGACCAATCTGACAAATCAAAGCATTGATGAAGTCTAGTTTTAAAGGAGCATAAATGACATTAGTTTTACAACAGTAATTGATGAACTCTTGAACAACCGCAACCTCATCCATGATATTTCTATTTTTAATAAAAGCAGTTTGCCAACTATCAATTAAATCATTCATTTTGGAACAAAGTCTATTTTCTAAAACCTTTAAGATAATTCTAAAGGAGTGGTTTAGAAGAGAAATCAGTCTAAAATCTTTTTAATTCATTTGCACCAACTTTCTTATGTAATAGAATTGCATTAGCAAAATTAAACCTAACCAATTGCATCGTACCATCATAGAATTCGTTAAACATTTTAATGAACTTCTTTCCTATTAAAAATGGCAAAAAAACCCTAACCCTATCACCCCTTCCCCCACAGCCACCACCCTTCCCCTTCCTGCCCCCTAAATCTGATAAGGCTATCTCCTACTAGCGATGAACAAGAAGCAGGCTTCTCCTTGTTATCTCCAAGTGTACCCAGAAAATCATGCAGGCTCAACAACAAGCTTATGAGAACCAATCCCGTAGCAATCAATCAATGCAAAGGCCTCATATCTCTTCACCTTATACTAGGAACAAACGACTTCATTTCTCAGGTTTTCCACCTTTAAACCCAAACCAGACATAATCTTTCCAAGGTCAAACCTCTATGTCTCTGAATATGGTGCAAGCAAAAATGAGCAATGGCCAAAAACCCATCAAGGATGTAGAAGGTAGTGATAGCGAAGGAAGACATTTTAGTCTCCACGCCTATCAAATTTTATAACCCTGTTGATTTCAGCTAGAAGAAACGTGCTCGAATGACCAACTCTATAATTGATACAACAAAAAGGTATTAGGACAATTCTATTGCTATTTATTTGGTCGGTTCCCGCACACACTATTATTATTTTAGAGCATATATTGAAAGAGTGTGGAAGCCGATTGGAGAAATCCACATTCATACTAAGGAAACAGTTTCTATATGATCAAATTTGACAATAAGGAAGACAGTGAAAGAATTTTGGAATTGGGACCAGATTTCTATAATAGAAGACTCATGATGATGAAGAAAATGGTTCCGAACCTCGAATAAAAAGGGAGTTACTACTTACCATTCTGGTTTGGGTGTGCCTCCAGAGTTTAAATTAGATTTCTGATCAAAAGAAGGCATCGGTAGAATTGCTTCTGCTCTAGGAAACCCTATTAAGATGAATCAGTTCACGAAAGGTATGATCAAAATATTTTTTGCCCAAGTCCTTATATAAATTCACAATGACTTTAAATCTTCAAATAAAATTCCCATCACAACTTAATATAAAGAATTATTTATTCAACCGGTGGAATATCAGTATAAACCCGACGTTTGTCAAAATTATAACTGTTTTGGACATCCGACAACTATGTATATGTTTGAGAAAATTTGGGTACCCAAAACAATGACTAATCAAGAAACGATATCTGACTTCACGGAGATGGATAACCCACACCAGCGACTTGCTTAATACCCAATGAAACTGCCAACGAGACGACTAACCATAGATTTTCAGGCAGTAATAATGCAAAAATATCTCAAGTTTTAGAATGCAATTGAGATGACCCACTTTTTACATAAAGTTTTTTTTTTTACCAATATAAATAGTGATCATCTGTTCAAGAGAACATCTTTTCTCTACTATCCAGGATCTTTTCACCAATATAAAAATATTGTTATAATCAAGTCACCTAACTTACATTCAAGAAATCATGTATAAATGATACTTTAAAGTTTTTCCCTTTCTTTTATCAGAGTAAAAGAATTTTGGATGCAGGGAGTTTTATTTGGGATTTTCTATGAAATTTCTCATGGCACAAATAATTTCCAGAAAGCTTTTCGACCTTACATAATTTTTTTCACAAATTCTAGATGTTATTCTTCTAGTTGTAAAGTTAGTTTAGATCTCCAAGAATTTAGATCTACTGAATGCTTAGTATCCCTTGTGCAAGTGTGTGTATATGTATTCTGGGTACATGTGTGCATCTGTGTTCTGTGTACATGTGTGTGTATGTGATCTGTGTGCATGTGTGTATTTGTGTCATTTCAGGTAACCTATTTTCTCAATACAACCATCCTGATTTACTAGTTTGCTACACTTGTTATCTTTTTCTAACCAGTAAGTTTTGGATATTAGACTGGTTGAACTCAGACTTGGCAAAATTGGTCAAGTTAGCCCGAGTTCTTTTGCTACTTTGCACAAAAATCATACTAGTTAATCTGGGTTTCTGGGTGTTCCTATATTCTTTACATCCTATCTTTATTTTTCAAAAGTTCTTACAGAGGATGTCAAGCTAATCTTTCAATATTTTCCAGTTTACAAACCATCCCAGACTATCCTTAGCATTGTACATTTTTGTCAAGCATCTCAGAAGTTAACACTAGAAACTGTATCACTAGATCCACATTCTTAAAAGCATAGCACAAAGTTTTAACAGAAATCTCAGAAGTAGTTCAATACTTGCAAACAAATAACATTACATCAGTTTTCTTCCAAACAACTTAACTTAACATCTCATCACATAAGTCCAATTTTTTTAACATAGGTTTAATATCCTTGAGTCTGTAATTTCTATATCCAATTCCTTAGCAGCTAAATCATCCAATTCTTGCTCAAGAAATTGCCTATTTACCTGCACAATCACCACTAGCTGCCTCATAAAAAGATGAGACACCCAATGGTATACAAACACACAAAGGGTCAGACTAAATTGTCTGGTATGAATAATCTTACTAAAAATTTAAATAGCTTTTAAAACAGAAAGAGTAAGCACTGTTTCTCTTGTATATATTCCTCTACCACCTGTGCATACTTATTAATGCAAAGCATAAACATACATGACTTAATAGATTATTTCAGAGAGCACAAACATATTCTCCCTACAGGATACTTTAAATCAACCAACATGATTATCATTTTAATTATTTTCCTTACCTATAATCTTTCTGGCTATCAGGGATTTTCTTTTACCCAAACCTACCTGTGAACCATTCTTAAAATTCAATCTCAGGTATTTTATGATGGACTTTAGCTACTTTCTTTCTATTAAAACACACACTGTCTGGGACATATTCACTGTTAACCCAGCACACTCAGGCCCCTGGGTATAATCATACCATGTGTGAGCTTGCAATATTTCCCTTGCCAAGCCTTGCTTTGTAGCCCTAAGATCCAAATCCTTAGTTATTTTACTAAGTGTTTATTTTACCTCTTTCCCTCATTCATGCTAATCCCTTCTGCATCTCATACATCAACCAGAGAAAATAAATAACTCAACCATCATGCATATGTTCAAAGGATGACAGATCATTTTTCCATAATCATAGATTTATTCACACAAGTTAGTTTGATTTCTCAGTGTACATATTATTTAAATCATGGGGTTTTTCTTTTGAGGAATTATGCCTATAAATATATGGTCTTATTCAGTTTGCCTTGCTATATCCATTGCCTCTGGCTTAATCAGATACTCACAGATTCATAAGATCTGACCAAACCACAAGCTTCTAATCTTATTTGGATTTATTTGTGATCATAGAAGTTCAGCACAAGTATAACTTTGCACTTCTATGTTACCCCATTTATTCCTGAGACATAAGCAGCAGCCTCTTTATGCTACAGTCTCATTTGTTTTCCATTTTTAGACCATAGACTTATATCATATATTTCTGGAATCCTCATGAATTAATTTATATGCAGCAATCACATAATCAATAAAACATTTCATTTCAAAAATAATTCATGATAACATAATTATTCAAGCAAGAAGTCACCAATATATTTTCTGGACATTTCACAGACAATATTTAAACAGATCATCAACATTTTAATCTTATGAAACAACATAGATTAATCAAAAACATAAACCATTTAGGCTGCCTCAATATTCAGGACTTAATGCCAATTTTTAGTGAGATTACTCACCTTAATCCTTCTTTTCCTTTGATCTGCTACCTCCTACTTGTCTCCTTTTGCTAACTGCCTATATATATTTTTTTCTGTATATTTTTTTTTTTTAGAAAAATGGTAACAGATCCTCTCACCCTTAATCCTCTTTTATACAAGACCTTGGCTGCCTCTAGGGTTTTAAGATTTTACCCAATGTCAATTTTACCCTACTACTTATGATCAGCCTTTCTTTCTATTTTCAAGAGTAGATGGGTAATTGGTCCCTGTTTTTATTAACAGAAATTATATCTTACCCCGGTCACCTTATTTGCATGATTTCTGTTTTTCTTTTTAAAAAGCTAGGAAAATTGCTAAAAGTGGATAAAGTATATATTCAACAACTCATACTATTTTCATGCAACTTCTAATAATTTTCCTCAGCCAACATTTTGTTTAAAGTACCTTTTTAATACCCATGTTTATATTTCTGCCTAAGCCTTTATTTCCCTTACTCTAGACTTGTTTCAGTGGCACATTTATATCATGTCATATTCATGTAATTATAGTTTATTCCAGCTTACAAACAAACTTTCTGCTTCTAAAATTTTCAGAGATGTATGTACATGTGTATCATACCATCTTACATACATTTCAATACTTACTTAATGCATTTATGTCAACTTATCATATATACTTTTCCTAGGCAACCAAAATAATTCAAACAAGTATATTAAATTATAAACTTGTTCATAAAATCAGGGTTACCACATATACCCTTCCTTTTAGGAATTGTGTCTCACAATTCTTTTATACCTAATTCAGACATTTTCAATTCAGCAATCAATCATTCCTAGTTCAATCATTAATTAAACTCCTATGCATAACAAAGCATTCAATCAAACCATTCATTAGTATATTTATGTATATATATATATATATATATATATATATATACCTTTTTCAATCAATTAGCTGTGGATAATCACTTCTGATTTTATCTTCCACCTCCCATGTGCAATCATTTGGGTCAAGACTCCATTGCACTTTCACCAATTTTATTTCTTTGTTCCTCAATTTCTTAATCTCCTTTGCAACTATGCCTACAGGCTTCTTCTCATACACCATTCTGGGGTCAATCTGCACTTTCTCAGGAGATTTTAAAATTGTTTCTTCATCATAAACCCATTTCCTTAACTGGGAAACATGAAAGACATTATGCATGGCTTTCATCTCCTCGGGTAATGCTAGCTTATAGGCTACCTTCCCAATTCTTTCCAGAATTTTATATGGTCCTATATACCTTGGAATTAATTTTCCTTGTTTTCCAAATCTCAAAATCTTTTTCATGGGTGATATTTTAATAAATACATAATTCCCCACTTCATACTGCACTTCTTTCCTCTTTTGATTAGCATATTTCTTTTGCCTATCTTGGGCAGAAGCAATCCTTTTCCTAATCAAGGCTATCTTCTCAGAGGTCTCTTTTACATTTTCTGGTCCTAAGACCACTTTCTCCCCAGACTCCATCCAACTTGAAGGTGATAAACAGGGTCTACCATACAGTGCTTCAAAGGGTGCCATGCCTATGCTACTGTGATGGCTGTTGTTATATGCAAATTCTGCCAGAAATATGTGATCTTCCCAACTTCCTCCCCAATCCAATATACATGCCCTCAACATGTCTTCAAGCAATTTGTTCACAATTTCTGTTTGGCCATCAGATTGAGGGTGATATGCTGTGCTCAAGCACAAATCAGTCCCCATTGCCTTGTGGAAACTTTGCCAGAATTTTGAAGTGAAGATGGTATCTCTATCACTTACTATAGTTTTTGGTATCCCATGCAATCTAATTATTTCTTTGATGAATAACTGAGCTAAGGTGCATGCATTCCTAACTGATTTTACAGGTATAAAATGAGCTGTTTTGGTTAACCTATCAACCACAACCCAAATACTATCATTTCCTCTCCTAGTTTTAGGCAAACCATCAATGAAGTCCATTGATATGTCTTCCCATTTCCATTGTGGTATGGGTAAAGGTTGCAGCATCCCTGAGGGTCTTTGGTATTCAGCCTTTACCTGTTGACAAACCATGCACTTAGACACATATAATGCTACTGCACTCTTCATCCCACTCCACCAATAATCTCTTTTTAGGTTGTGATACATTCTGGTACTTCCTGGGTGTATAGTATACTTGCTTCTGTGATAAGCATCCAAAATTTCTTGCTTCAATTCTTCAATGGCAGGAACACATATTCTCTTTCCCTTCACTAAATGACCTTGTTTATTCAATTGAAATCCTTCCACTATCTCTCCATTTAATATATGAACTTTCTTCTCAAGTATAAATGGATCTTGGTCTTGTAGCTTCACAATTTTATTTTTCAATTCAGATCCCAAAGTAACAAAACTTAACTTCCCTACTTCTTCCTTCTCACTGCACACTCTCATACTTTCTTCACTGTCTCTTTTTACTTCTGAGTCAATCAGTAATGACAAAGTATTAAATTCTTCTATCATCAATCTAGCTACATTGGCATGCTGTCTACTTAAAGCATCTGCCACTTTATTAGCTTTGCCAGGTGTATATAGTATTTCAAAATCATATGAGGCTAAAAGTTCAATCCATCTTTGTTGCCTCATGTTCAATTCTTTTTGTGAGAACAAATATTTAAGTGACTTATGATCTGTATAGACTTCAAATTTAGCTCCTAACAAATAATGTCTCCATAATTTAAGAGCATACACTATAGCAGACAGTTCGAGATCATGTGTAGCATACCTTACCTCACTGGGCTTCAACTGTCTAGAGGCATAAGCTATTACCTGATGTTGTTGCATCAACACTGCCCCAAGTCCCTGTCCACTTGCATCAGTATATATCACCAAGTTCTCATTCCCTTCAGGCACCTTTAGTATTGGAGCTTGTATCAATGCTTCTTTTAATCTCTTGAAGGCTTTCTCACACTCCTCAGTCCAAACAAAAGCCTGATTCTTTCTAGTCAATTTAGTTAATGGAATTGAAATTTTTGCAAAATCCTTTATAAACCTTCTATAATAACCAGCCATTCCCATAAATGACCTAACTTCTGTGACACTGGTAGGCCTTTTCCATGTTTGAATTGCCATCACCTTATTGGGATCTACAGATAAGCCTTTTTCTGATACTACATGCCCTAAAAAGTTTACTTCATTTTGCCAAAAAGTACACTTTGAAAATTTTGCCTTCAAATTTTCTTGCCTTAATTTCTGTAGTACTATATGCAAATGATTCTCATGCTCTTCAATTGTTTTAGAATAAATTAGTATATCATCAATGAATATCAACACAAATTTATCTAAATATTTTCTAAAAATTCTATTCATCAAATCAACAAAGTAAGAGGGGGCATTAGTCAAGCCAAAGGGCATCACCAAAAATTCATAAAGCCCATACCTAGTATTAAAAGCAGTATACTTGATGCTCTCCTCCTCTACTTTCATTTGATGAAATCCTGAAGCTAAGTCAAGTCTAGAAAATATTTTTGCACCACTTAATTGATCAAAAAGATCATCAATTCTTGGCAAAGGGTATTTATTTTTAATTGTGATTTTATTTAACTCTCTATAATCAATACATAACCTGAGAGATCCATCTTGTTTCTTAACAAATACCACTGGTGCTCCCCATGATGAGCTACTAGGTCTAATGAATCCTTTTTCCTCTAGTTCAACTAATTGCTTTTTCAGTTCTGTTAATTCCTTAGGCCCCATTCTAGTTGGCCTCTTAACCACTGGATTAGCTCCTGGAATTAGTTTGATAGAAAATTCTACTGGTCTATGGTTAACAATTCCCTTAACCTCACCAAACACATCAGCATACTGATTCACTACAGGGATTTCTTCCAATGCAGGCATGTGCTTCTCACCAGTCAAATTGTCAAGGGTGGCTATGCTTTTGTTCTTATCTGCTTCACAAAGAACAACTACCATTTTTCCATCAGAAGTTTTCAATGATAAGGTGGAGGTCTCCATGTTTATAACTGCCTTATATCTTTTCAACCAATCAACTCCTAGAATAATTCCCATGCCTGGGTATTGTAACACATATAAGTCTGCACCAAACATATGCCCCCCTATATTCAGTTCTAATTGTTTACATATTATACCCAACATACAGGAGCTACCTAAAGGACTTTTAATAAGCAAGGGCTTATCTACAAGCATACAATTTAATTTTAGCTGTTGTACAATGTCATGGGAAATTAATGAGTGTGTAGCCCCAGTATCATACACTACTGCAAAAGGTATTGAGTGAATAAGCAAAGTACCTTCAACTTGGCCATGATTTTCAACATTGGGACTTCCAGTTACTTTGCTTTTCCCTTCCAACATTCCCATCTTTCCTTGCCTCAACTCTGGACAGTTCCTTCTTATGTGCCCTTCCTTCCCACACAGATGACATTTGAAAGATGCTGGTTTGGGATTTGTACACCTATTCTTCATGTGTCCCTCTTGTCCACAATTATAGCAAGTGATCTTCTTTTTAACCTCAGCAGTTTTGACCTCTTCTGATTGCTTGGTGGAAACTACATCCATTTTCTTTTTATCATAAGGGTGGAACTTACCCTTTCCTTTCTTGTTTTGGTTATTTTTAAATGCTCTGAAATTTTCTCTGGATTTATCATGTTGTTCAAGGCTCAAAGTCAGATCTAAAACTTGATCAAAGGTCCTATCCTTATATGGCAACATGGCTCTACTGAGACTGGCATTCAATCCTTGGATGTATCTGCCATTTTTAGCTTCCTTAATTGTGATGAGCACTGCACCATACTTTGCTAGAGATTCAAACTTCTGGGTATACTCAGTAACACTCATAGTTCCCTGTCTTAATTTAATGAATTCCTCCAGCAGAGACTCTTTAGCTGATGCAGGTACAAATCTACCTTCCAACATTTCTTTAAACTGGTTCCATGTCACTTCTCCTTCAGGTCTTCCAGCTATAATAACTTCCCACCAGTCCAAAGCTGCTCCTCTCAATTGTCTTGATGCTATTAGCCTCTTCTTTTGGTCTTCAACTTGCATATCAGCAAATATTCTATCCAAAATTCTGAGCCAATTTTGAATTCCCATTATTCCTTCTGTTCCATCAAAAGTCTTGCCTCCAAGATTGGTAAAAGTCTTGAGTAGTTTAGAAAGCTCCTCATGTGGATTGTCTTGCCTATTGCCTACCCCATCCCTTATAGCTCTCATGAAATCTTGCATATTCACCATGGGTGGTTCACTTGGTCCTACCCCTTGTTGTCTGGGTCTTACCATAGTTCTATGGATACAACACTTGAGTTAGTCCATTTCATCTAATTTTTATATAAGCCAACCTATTTCAATTCATTACCATTCAACTATAACAGATATTATTAATATAAGTATATAAAGACAAGGCATCCAAGACAGTCAATACTTTCATACATTCAAAACAATCAAGTTCATTCAAAAATTTTACTATGTTATCTATCAACATAGCTCTGATACCAAATTGAGATGACCCACTTTTTACATAAATTTTTTTTTTTTTACCAATATAAATAGTGATCATCTGTTCAAGAGAACATCTTTTCTCTACTATCCAGGATCTTTTCACCAATATAAAAATATTGTTATAATCAAGTCACCTAACTTACATTCAAGAAATCATGTATAAATGATACTTTGAAGTTTTTCCCTTTCTTTTATCAGAGTAAAAGAATTTTGGATGCAGGGAGTTTTATTTGGGATTTTCTATGAAATTTCTCATGGCACAAATAATTTCCAGAAAGCTTTTCTACCTTACATAATTTTTTTCACAAATTCTAGATGTTATTCTTCTAGTTGTAAAGTTAGTTTAGATCTCTAAGAATTTAGATCTACTGAATGCTTAGTTATCCCTTGTGCAAGTGTGTGTATATGTATTCTGGGTACATGTGTGCATCTGTGTTCTGTGTACATGTGTGTGTATGTGATCTGTGTGCATGTGTGTATTTGTGTCATTTCAGGTAACCTATTTTCTCAATACAACCATCCTGATTTACTAGTTTGCTACACTTGTTATCTTTTTCTAACCAGTAAGTTTTGGATATTAGACTGGTTGAACTCAGACTTGGCAAAATTGGTCAAGTTAGCCCGAGTTCTTTTGCTACTTTGCACAAAAATCATACTAGTTAATCTGGGTTTCTGGGTGTTCCTATATTCTTTACATCCTATCTTTATTTTTCAAAAGTTCTTACAGAGGATGTCAAGCTAATCTTTCAATATTTTCCAGTTTACAAACCATCCCAGACTATCCTTAGCATTGTACATTTTTGTCAAGCATCTCAGAAGTTAACACTAGAAACTGTATCACTAGATCCACATTCTTAAAAGCATATCACAAAGTTTTAACAGAAATCTCAGAAGTAGTTCAATACTTGCAAACAAATAACATTACATCAGTTTTCTTCCAAACAACTTAACTTAACATCTCATCACATAAGTCCAATTTTTTTAACATAGGTTTAATATCCTTGAGTCTGTAATTTCTATATCCAATTCCTTAGTAGCTAAATCATCCAATTCTTGCTCAAGAAATTGCCTATTTACCTGCACAATCACCACTAGCTGCCTCATAAAAAGATGAGACACCCAATGGTATACAAACACACAAAGGGTCAGACTAAATTGTCTGGTATGAATAATCTTACTAAAAATTTAAATAGCTTTTAAAACAGAAAGAGTAAGCATTGTTTCTCTTGTATATATTCCTCTACCACCTGTGCATACTTATAAATGCAAAGCATAAACATACATGACTTAATAGATTATTTCAGAGAGCACAAACATATACTCCCTACAGGATACTTTAAATCAACCAACATGATTATCATTTTAATTATTTTCCTTACCTATAATCTTTCTGGCTATCAGGGATTTTCTTTTACCCAAACCTACCTGTGAACCATTCTTAAAATTCAATCTCAGGTATTTTATGATGGACTTTAGCTACTTTCTTTCTATTAAAACACACACTGTCTGGGACATATTCACTGTTAACCCAGCACACTCAGGCCCCTGGGTATAATCATACCATGTGTGAGCTTGCAATATTTCCCTTGCCAAGCCTTGCTTTGTAGCCCTAAGATCCAAATCCTTAGTTATTTTACTAAGTGTTTATTTTCCCTCTTTCCCTCATTCATGCTAATCCCTTCAGCATCTCATACATCAACCAGAGAAAATAAATAACTCAACCATCATGCATATGTTCAAAGGATGACAGATCATTTTTCCATAATCATAGATTTATTCACACAAGTTAGTTTGATTTCTCAGTGTACATATTATTTAAATCATGGGGTTTTTCTTTTGAGGAATTATGCCTATAAATATATGGTCTTATTCAGTTTGCCTTGCTATATCCATTGCCTCTGGCTTAATCAGATACTCACAGATTCATAAGATCTGACCAAACCACAAGCTTCTAATCTTATTTGGATTTATTTGTGATCATAGAAGTTCAGCACAAGTATAACTTTGCACTTCTATGTTACCCCATTTATTCCTGAGACATAAGCATCAGCCTCTTTATGCTACAGTCTCATTTGTTTTCCATTTTTAGACCATAGACTTATATCATATATTTCTGGAATCCTCATGAATTAATTTATATGCAGCAATCACATAATCAATAAAACATTTCATTTCAAAAATAATTCATGATAACATAATTATTCAAGCAAGAAGTCACCAATATATTTTCTGGACATTTCACACACAATATTTAAACAGATCATCAACATTTTAATCTTATGAAACAACATAGATTAATCAAAAACATAAACCATTTAGGCTGCCTCAATATTCAGGACTTAATGCCAATTTTTAGTGAGATTACTCACCTTAATCCTTCTTTTCCTTTGATCTGCTACCTCCTACTTGTCTCCTTTTGCTAACTGCCTATATTTTTTTTTTCTGTATATTATTTTTTTTTTAGAAAAATGGTAACAGATCCTCTCACCCTTAATCCTCTTTTATACAAGACCTTGGCTGCCTCTAGGGTTTTAGGATTTTACCCAATGTCAATTTTACCCTACTACTTATGATCAGCCTTTCTTTCTATTTTCAAGAGTAGATGGGTAAATGGTCCCTGTTTTTATTAACAGAAATTATATCTTACCCCGGTCACCTTATTTGCATGATTTCTGTTTTTCTTTTTAAAAAGCTAGGAAAATTGCTAAAAGTGGATAAAGTATATATTCAACAACTCATACTATTTTCATGCAACTTCTAATAATTTTCCTCAGCCAACATTTTGTTTAAAGTACCTTTTTAATACCCATGTTTATATTTCTGCCTAAGCCTTTATTTCCCTTACTCTAGACTTGTTTCAGTGGCACATTTATATCATGTCATATTCATGTAATTATAGTTTATTCCAGCTTACAAACAAACTTTCTGCTTCTAAAATTTTCAGAGATGTATGTACATGTGTATCATACCATCTTACATACATTTCAATACTTACTTAATGCATTTATGTCAACTTATCATATATACTTTTCCTAGGCAACCAAAATAATTCAAACAAGTATATTAAATTATAAACTTGTTCATAAAATCAGGGTTACCACAGCAATCCTATTATTTAAGAGTGCAAAAAGCATGATGGTGATACCGAGAACCAATTCATGAACCAAAATTTGCTGAATAATGACACAAACAAAACGTGGGCAATAGACATTGATACTCAAGACCCTGTCAGTGTGGATGCTCGGTTAGAAACCCAAAATCAAAATTGCAACAATGATACACAACTGGAAACACACTTCCAAAAAAGCAACAACAGTATAGTAGCATGCAATATAAATAATGATATGGACCTATAGTGAATCATCTCCAAATATTTCGAACACGGTTGAAACAGATAGATTACAATAATAGATCTCATGAATTGAACAATCCAGTTTTAAATACAACTAAAAAACCAAAGTTGAAAGCAGTACAAATTATAGAAAATCATAATGTGCACAATGCTATGACAGAACAAACAAGTGATACTGCTTGTAACAGCCTTGCTTCCTAAACTGTATAAATAAATAAATTTAATTAAAAAAATAATGTTTGAGTTAGATTTTTGTGATGATTATATTTCCAAAATAAATTTTAGTTAATTCATTTCTATTTAATAGCAGGTTTGATTTACTAAATTGAATTAAATTAATAAAGTCTTTTCGAATAATCTATTGAAATAAAATAGAATGTTTTAATCAATATGTAATATTTTAAAGTATAAATAATTTTAAATATGTTGAAGTGGTTGGGAAACAAATTTATTTTGTAACATAATGATAAATTAGTAAATAAAAATAAGTAAGCTTCGAATTGTATAAAATTATCAATTATCAAGATGTAATTTGTAGAATAAGGTGTAAACTAATTTACATTAGATAGAAATTTATTACAAGGGTTAAAATTTAAATTTTTAATACATAAGAGATTAAAATAAAAATAAATTGAATCAAATCAAGGCCCAAAACTATATAAACCCAAGGCCCTAAATCCTTCCAACCAGAAAATCGCGATACAGAAAAAAATTATCGCGCGCATTTAGGTGACGATCGAATGAGGAGGCTGAAGCATGGTAGGTCGCTGGCGGCTACATAGTGGGAGTGTGATGATAGGCGATGCAATGTATAGTGGAGGAGGAAAATGATGTTGATGGGTTTGTTTGGGTATGACAGGTGCAGCATGCTCGAGGCGACGTTTTAGGATTATGGCGACTACTGATGGTGACTGGGGCAGGTACGGTCGACGATGGAGGTAGAATTGCAGTGATTGGATTGGAAAAGGTGGAGTTTGGTTCTGGTGGTTTGATGGATGGTTTCAGGTGATGGACGGATGCTATGGCTGCTATATGGTGGGTGTAGACCTGAGTTAGCGGAGATGAGGTGGAGCTGCTGCATTCAGGTTGGGGGGAGGTGAAAGTGGGCGATGATTTGAGCTATCGAGTGGTTTCGAGGATGAAGAGTTTTGGCTATAGAGATGATAGTTGGTTGACGAAGGGTTATTGATAACAGAGAAGGCACAGTGTAGTGATGTAACAGTTGATTTCATTGCACGAGCACCATATCGACGAGTTAATCTCGCTCATAACTATGTCAATTTCTTTTTTATTTGATGCTTATTCTCCCATATAAATGTTTGAATTGTTTGATTGGATGGATTGGATTATTGGATGGAATTGGATGTTTGTTGATGAGTGATGTTTGATGTTGATTGAATTGGATGGAATGGTGTTATGAACTACGATTATTTGTTGTTGCGACATTATAGGTAGATGGTTATTTTTGTTTGAGTAGTATTTGATGATTGCAAATTATTGTATGATAATTGAAATTCCTGGGAAAAGAGGTAAAATAATTAAAAGATGTAAATTTGAATCAAATAAACTATTCGAAATAAATAGTGAATTATGGAATGTTGTTATATTTAATATTGAAATTATTGGATTAATGTTATATCCCCCATTTAGAGGCCCAAAACTAGCTGCTACGGATGTTGCAGTCATCCATGGTTGTTAATTCTTGGTGACCAAATGCGGTAATGTTAGATACATTGATATAATAGAACACATGGATATGAAAAAATTTAAACTCAATTTTTAAAACAAATTTCTCATTCCGCTTCAATCACATTTCAACTTCATTACATAATCCCAATTCGTTAACCACGTTCAGAGGAATATAATTATTACAAAATATGCCAAGATCGACATATGAAGATGCCCCCTAGGTTGATCAGAGTCTAAATATAGACAATTAAACAACTTTGTCGTTACATCCAAAACACAGCGGAATCAAACAGAAAGAACTCCTACTTGCTAGCTTGCCTCTTGCATGTCTCCGGAAGCTTATTCGTCTAAAGGAGAACCTGAAAACCTGAACTCTAAAACTACTCAAAATCAATTGAGCATCCGAGAGTTTAAGGGGAAAACATAAACTTTGAGTCGGACAAAAAGTCTGGTATGAATAATAACCCACCATCTCGAGCAATATAGATATCTAGTGAGATCACACCTCTTAACAGAATGGGTTGTCCCCTCACTAGTATCTCAACCCAATTTATAATAACCATATACTGTGCACCTTCATCCACAATGGTTAAGACATAACATAATAAAAGATATTATGATGATATGCAAACATGAAATATGCTCTGGATTTCCCATCCCCATTTACATGACTATCTGTCTCAAGTTATAGTTTATAGGATCGCTACTAACCTATTAGTTTTCATGGGCTAACTAATAACCTGTTAATTCTTTTTGGAATACCTATCCACTTTCATAGTTTTTATAGGGTTACTATGAACATATTGGTTCCTACCAATACTATCGTCCAATCATAGTTTTCATAGGATCTTTATGAACCTATTGGTATCTACCAATAACATTCTCAAATCATAGTTTTCATGGGTTTACTATGAACCTATTAGATTCCCCAATAACTTCTCTCATGTCATAGTTTTCATGTGATCACTATGAACCTGTTGATCTCTTTCAATAGCTTAATCCGGACATAGTTTTCATGGGATCACTAAGAACCTGTTAGCCCCTGCCAATAACTATTTCCATACATAGTTTTCATGGGATCACTGAGAACCTATTGGCCCCTACCAATATCTATTTCCATACATAGTTTTCATAGGCTTCCTAAGAACCTGTCTAAGCGAATAATCCTTTGATCAGTCTTTGGGCATCCTATATTCTGGTCTAACTGACCTCCTAGATGCAATTCTACTCATACAGGAGTTAACTCAATGTATATTCACTACTGGGTCAACCTAGCAAGTTATTCTGCCCTTAACACCCCAAAATGCAGTTATGGGTTAATTATAAAGTGAATATGTCTACCGAAGAAGCATACATGATAACTGATCATAACACAGTAATTTAAACATCTATGGTTTAATTTCCTTGTAATCGTTTTTCAAATGAAACATGGTTAATACCCTTAACCTACTATCTTTAGCAAGGAAAGCTTCTTCAAAAACTCTGAAATTAAATGCCGTTTCAAAATTCTTTCATATTGCCATGGGTTTACTTTTAAAAATGAGATTGGGTTTCTTATTTGAAAACTAAGGCTTTCGAAACATTAGGCCTTCTCTTCGAAACCATTAAAACATACCTTTCGAAAGTATTCAAACCTTCCTTTCAAAACACCTAAAGATATACCTTTCGAAACACTAAAAACATTCCTTTCGAAACACTAAAAACATTCCTTTCGAAAGTATTGAAACCTTCCTTTCAAAACCATTGAAGATATGCCTTTCGAAACACTCAAAACATTCCTTTCGAAAGCATTGAAATCTTCCTTTCAAAATGGTTAAAGATATACCTTTCGAAAGCATAAAGCTTATCTTTCGAAACCACTTAGTTCAAGCAGAATTTATGGAAGCATAGCTTTGAAACCATTTGAAAGTATCTCTTTCAAAATCGTTGGGTTTAACATTAAATATAACTTTTGGGTCAAAGAAAACAAAAGCGAAAGTTTCCCTTTTGAAAGCATTGATCTTCAAATTAAAGAATTGGGGAAAGGATAGCTTCGAAACCAACCTTTCGAAACCATTGATAAAATTGGCTATAAGAACCCTTTCGAAAGCATTGGGAAGGCGGCTTCAATATTAATAAAACGAAAGCCCTCCTTTCGAACTTATTGTTATAAGGCTATAAAAAAGCGAACTTTAACCGATTTAAAAGTTATGAAGGAGGCAGCTAAGTATTCGAAAGCTTCTTTTAAAACAAAAATAAGCGGTAACTCTTTAGAAAGCTGTTTTCTAAAATCAAAGGTAAGTGGAAAATTGTTCGAAAGCCTCTTTTTTTGAACTAAACCCCTTCGAAAGCATCTTTTAAAACCCAAGACAAGTAACGTATTCGAAAGCTTATAAGAAAGTAATGTTTTGGCTTCAACCCCATCGAAAGAATGCCTTCGACACAGTCCTTTTCGCCTTTCTCCAATCCACTACGTATCAGTGGCTTAATACCATGTGTACTGGTTTTGAATGGATATTAGCAGAAGTATGATGATGAAAGCTAGCAGATGGAAGTGGCGAAGTTGTAAATCAAAACAAAACTGGTTTTATTGCCTTTCAAAGAAGTTCCTTTTTACCTAGCTTACCCAATTTGTCAAAATATGATTGGTTGCCAATTCTTTATCAAAAATCCTTTCCTAAAAAGGCTGCCGAATTCAATAATTAATAATTGAAATCTTTTTAACAAATAAGACATTCCCTTTAACAAAATATTTAAACATTTAAGTCCTCCAACTTAAATAATTTAATACCCATATTAAAACACTTAAGAAAAATCCCCAAAAATCATCATAATTCACTTTTAATATGTTTTCCAACATATGTAAATTTCATATCCGAAATCATTATATAATTTCCTTAAATAATTAAAACACAAAATTGTCTGTATTTTCCATTCAAAATTCATAATAAATTATCCGTAGCTTGGAATATTATGAAAATTTAAACCCATCTCCAAAATAATGTTTTACATAAAATATTCAACCACCATGGCATTCAAAACCCAATTTTACATAATTTTAACCTTAAGATCGAATTATACATTTACATAAAAATCCTTGTTTAAATCAAAACATAGCATATAATCAAAGCATATCATCATTCAATCGATCCAAACGGTTTTAAACCTCAAAACCCAAAATTAAAATTTTCAATAAGACATATATAAGATGGGTTATATCATTATTCGCCTTGTTTGGATGGAACTTGAGATTTGTTCTTACTTTAATCTTTCTAGCTTAAACCTTAGCTTCTACTTGATATTAAGCTTTTATTTTCCTAGGGTAACGCAGACTTTGTTTTCTCCATTTTTTATGTTTTTGTTTTATGAAAGTATGAATGAGAATGAGGTATGGGTTTAAGGGGTTATGGGGTATAAGGCTATTCCCATAATACCCTTGCCTTGTTTTCTTAGGTATTTACTTCTAAACCATTTTATAAACCCATTTAGTTAAGGCACGACCCTATTTAGCTTTCAAATCTCAATCCCCTTATCACTCTAGTGTAACGATCTTGACTCGGCCTTCGAAAATCGGCACCCGTACTTCACCTGTACTCGAATGCCGCAGATTCAAATGCCGAATCTGGCTCGCCGGAGCTTATAACACAGTAAGTATAACAACACAGCGGAAGAAAGAAACGAATGATATCATATACAACTCCAACGAATACAATATCCAGAATGATATACAACAATGATATCAATATGATACAACAATATCAGAGACAAACAATAATGTTACAGCGGAAACAACAGAACTTATACTCCAAGTGATCTTCAAAAGAGAATGAGACCAACAGCTCCAACATCAAGCTCAAACCATCTTCACGTTCACTAAGATAAGCAAGTGCAGTCATCCATGAACTCCGAACACTGAACTAGCTCCAAATAATCTACTAAACCTGACTATCTGAAAAACCCAACTCTAGACTGCCCGTGTGGAAAATTGTGGGCACCCAGAGTTTAGGAAGGGAACAATAAACTCCAGGTCAGTCATGGGACTGGTGTGAGTAACAAAAATAGTTTATCTTTAAAACAACCAACAAAAGGATTTTAAACATTGAAATCCGCAATGCTTTTTGGAAAATGAAACTACCATAAGGCCTCCCGGCACACACACAATGCAATCGCACACATGGGGGAGATTTCTCCTTATGATAGTCAAACATGCTTACTACGCAAAGAAAACTCTTTTGATATTATTACTAGTGCATAGTGGAAAACATTTTGAAAATACAATATTAATCTTAGCCAGCATAGGTACCATTATATTATGCCTGCTATAGCTGCCGTCTGAGGAGACAGGTTATACAACTGCAATCGTAAAGGGCTCGTATTGTTTCTTTGGATTTCAAACAAATGGTCAAGCTAAGGAACTTCCTACTGCCACATGGAAATGCCTCTGGAGGGACGTCCCGAGAATCTACCCGGATCTCTGCCAACATAAGGCCGGGATACCTCTGTAACTAGGTAACTACTACTCGAGTATGCCACCCCCCGGTCCTTTGGGACCTTTATCCGAGGTACCTCGATCACACAGCAACAATCATACAGTAAATGAGATTGGAGCAACCACACAGGTAAATATCTGGGCTCTATACCATAATATCACCTTTTTCCAGAAGAAAATGACATACCCTAAAGGGAGCGACCCTCATAACCTTGCCGCATCTTTCCTGTTTCGATCATTTCTGGGTTGTGAGGTCCGATGAGGTCTCGTCCACAAAGCTACGCTTTTTCACAAAGCCATGCTTTGATCAACAAATGATCAACAAATGATCAGCAACACACAGCAACACTTAGTATGCCACACTACCAAATTGGGAGTATATCACTGATAACCTTCTACTACATAACCTCTAAGCTCGTACGTCTCAGAGAATGGTGTTAAGCTAAGAGAATAAATTCTCCGCCACAAACAGAAATGTATTTGAAAGAAATCAACTTTATATCTCAAAGTGAAGTGTTAGACATACAACCATACAAGTCTGTTTCGAGTTCGAACAGAACCAAAGGCACTTCCAAAGAAGCCCTTGCAATCCGGATAATCCCTAATCACGTCCGGACTTCCCACCACATATGGAGTCTCTATACCAGGGACCAGTCGATGCAGAGACATTCGACAAGTTGTCCTTTCGTTTTCGAAAATATCTGGTCTTCACCACCGGTCTCCAAATGCAATCCATAACGTCGTATCATTATTCGGAATGGGTTATATGACACAAAGTCCTCTCCCGGCTAAACCGAATAATGAGCGCAATATTTTAAAAACATATGGATATGGAATTTCAATTAAGTCACAACTTATTACCCAAAACTTTTCTTTCAAATGGTTTAAACACATTACCATTTCCAATCTTTTACAAAAAGATTCATCTCACAAAGTTCACCCAGTTTCACAAAGATCAATTCATAGTTCTCAAACTATTTCAATTTCCAAATCTTTTATACAAAAGATATACTTTTCCAATTTCAAAACAAAATTTATCGATCTTCCATAAAGGTTCAATTTATAGGTTTTCAAACCAATTCAATTTCAAATTGAATTAACCCATTCAATCTTAAACCCAAAGATTTAATTGATAGCTTTCAAAACAATTCACAATTCAAATCTTTTTTTCCTGTTTTCAAAACACAATTTAATCATCGTCACAAAGGTTAATTCATAGTTTTCTCAAACTATTTACAATTTCATTTCAAACTTGAAATCTTTCGATACCAATTGGAAATCCTTCCTTTTTATGAAAGCTACTATTAATTGAAACAAATAGTTTTCGGTTTGGAAACTCTAATTATAATTTCATAGGTTAAAGCCATTCAAGTATAAAACTTGGATTTAAATTTAGATTTCTAAAACACACCTTTTAACGGTTAAAAACCCATATGAACACCTTTAATAACTTGTACAATCTTTTAGACCATAGTTCCAAAATCATTGAATTCAATTTTCAAATATTGAATTCAAATTTAAATCAAATTATTTAAATTTCAAGTTTTATTAAGTTATTTAAAATAACTTTTATTTTGGAAACTAATTTCAAAAGTTCTCAATTCAAATTCCAAAAACTATTTAGGATTCAAAAATCCAATTTCTAAAATTGTTAAAAATCTGTGACTTAATCGATTTCCTCGTGCAATCCACATTTGTGTGTGTATGGTGTGGTCCAGGGGTTTAACACAATAGTGCAACAACATTCAACCATCACAGATTCAAATATGACAATATATTTGATAAGCGGTATAAACTATAATGCTTATCATTCATTCACAAATCATAGAGATATATATATTTCACAGATAAGTAAATTACAGATCACAACACAAATCAGGATGTATCACAAAGCATCACAAATCAGGGATATCAAACAATTCAACATTCAATACAATTCAAACATCCATAAGTAGCATCAATTCAATTATCTGATTAATTTAAATCAGATTAAGATATATGAATACATTTACTAGTCATGGTAAATTAGAAATCAATTTATTACCAAATATTTAATAAGTTATCCTTTCAATTAATCATTAATTAACCCTTACTTAATAATTAATTCTCTTAATCAATTACAATAACTAATTAATTACTCCTTAATTAATCATTATTACTTAATCACTTGATTTATCAACTTTAATCATTAATTAATATCTAATTAATAATTCTAATTACCAATTTATAAATCTTTAAACCTTGAATTACTTATTTAATTAATCCATTAAATAAATAAATTATTCATTTTGATTAACTGAATAATTAATGAGTTATAAATCAATCAATCTTCATTAAATTTAAGGTGAAACTCATTCTGATATTTACAAATATGTTTCAAAACTTTTATTCTCAACTCAAAACAATTTTTTTTTAAAATATACTTTAAACATTCAAGTTGTTTAAAACAATTTAAATTTTTAAAACTTCTTTTCATTTTAAAACTGGAATACATATTTAAATCTGAATTCAGATTAAACTTAGAATTAAAACTTTCTTACATTTTAAATTTATTTTAAAAAAAAATTAAAACAGAACACACAGGTTTCTGTAAAACCTGTTATATCATTTTAACCCAAGCCAGGGCTACCATGCTTCGAGTCCAACACTTCAAAGCTCCGTGCAAAACATCTACCTACTTCGAGTCAAACATCATCAACTTGAAAACGAACAAAACCCACTTCCCCAGAATTTCAGTGCACCGTGCACATGTACGGTGGCCCTGATCGCCTCTGACCAACTTCGACGACCTTCCCACGTCGGCATACAACATCACACCCTAACACGATCATCAGATCGTCACACTAAAGCTCGAAATCGAATTCGAGCTTCAAGCTAAACCTGGAACAGAAGTCTCGAACCACCACAAACCTGTCATCGCCTCGTCCTCGCCGCTCTGACCACCTGAAGGTCTACAACTCCGGCCTCGACTTCGACTACCACCCAACTACCATTCCTCAAAAACTCGAAACACTCGATCAACTCCAGACGACGAACGAGACCAAAAAACAAAACCACGTTAAAACTAGGTTTACAATTTTCAGGGCCTCGCCGCCGCCACCACGGTAAACTGGAAAATCACCGAGCATTTTTCCCACCATCGCCGTAGGCTCCTCCACCTCCACGCGAAACCCCGTCTCCCAAAACTCCTCCGGCCGCCTGAAATCGATTGAAATCCAATTTTTGATCAACACGAAACTGCTCTTTTTCCTTTGCTTTAAAAATCATGATCTTTACTTTAAAAATCATGTTTTGGTATACGAATTCGATCTACATACCTGAATTCGTGAATTAACAAGTTTGAATTTAACTTATTTGAACCTTGGCTCTGTTCTTTTAATTTCCAGAAACACTGACAAGTTATTTTAACTTGTATACATTTTTAAAACTTAATATATTAGGTAACAAACAACTTTTGTTTTAATCACTAGTTCAAAAAGTCAATAGATCAATAGAATTTGATTTTTGAACTGAATCTTGAGCTTGAAAACTGGCAACAGAGATGATATAGGAGATAACTGTGCACGTATATTCATCCATCACTCATGTATACACAAAGAACATACATATATACAAACATATTTACCACAAACACTTGCAACAGAATCAAGTTTTAAAATTTTAAATAGAAAAGTTACTCACTTGGGTTTCAGAATGGATGAGCAGAGTTGCTGAAGACACAAGCTTGAATTTTCTAGCTGAAACCACTTTGATCTCTGGTTTATATAAATTGTGTTGTTGTTTTGTTTAAGTTTTACAAGAGTATATGCTTCAGATTTTCTCAAGTTTTTTTTGATGGATGAAACTGAGTGAAAATTGATATGTAGAAATTGGGTTACAAGGTGATGATATTTTTTTGTACAGGTTGATATAATTTGTTTGTACAAAAATAGGCAAAGATATTTTCTTCCATTTGGGGCTAAAATGATATTGTATAGTGTACTAAAGATATTGGTACTAATTGCTTTGTCTTTCTTTTCTTTCTTGTACATAGATATTTACATTCCTTCTTATGCAAGCTACTCCAAATATATATATATATATATATATATATATGTTTTCATACTTATGTATATTAGTTTTCTTTTGTAAGCTAATTCATGTATATGATTTTGTTTGTTTGGTTTCATACTTATCAACATATATTTCTTCCTTTGCAAATGTATATACTTGAATATATTCTATTTTTCTTTAGTCTTATTATTTTATAATATAAATAAATTTCTATTTTAATATGTTATTTAAATTTAACAAATGTTTACTTTATATTTTATAGTTTATCTTATATATATTTATTTATTTCAATCTCTAACATAACCCATACATTTTAAATTTAAAATTATTTATTTTTATACTTGTGTCCAAAGTCTATATATTTTTATCTAATTTATCTAAGATTTAAACTCAATTCAATATATATATATATAAATATATATATTCAAATTTACTCATATAGGCACAACTATATAGATTCACATATATATATACAATTTCTAAATTTAAAATGATTTAATATATTTTTATTTAGATTCGGGGAAACTTGCATCAATTTATCAATGAATTTCACAAATTTTTTATTCAAAAATTAAATTAATTATCAATTTAAATTTATATAAAATCCGGGATCGTTACAGGCTTCCCCCCTTAAAAAATTTCGTCCTCGAAATTTTCCAAGGAGATACAAAGATAGATGAAGAATATTTCATCAAATCAAACTGAACATCTATTCTACATTTGGCTTACCAAATTAGAATATCAATAATAGATACAAGAACGAACCTTTTTAATTTTCTCACAAGATACTCGGGTTATCCAGATCTACGAAATATGCAAGGGCATCGGTTAGTCCGAAGGGATAACTAACCATTCGTAGAATATATTGGGACCCAAATTGTATAGATACATGGATACAATTTTCAAAACTTTTAGTTTAGAAACCAAATTATACCTATCAACCATAGCAACCAAAGCAACCAATTCATTCAAACAAACAACAATTCTGACCTATTTGGAGTTTATGTCCCATACAAATATATCAAATCTTCTTCCTGGATCTACCAGGAACTATCGAATAATTGAAAAGAGATGCTGAACAAAAGAGATTGATAAAGAAAAGATTGTTTCCTTGTTGTTACAAGGTATTGACCATTTATAGTCGTATTCCCATGTCCCCTATCTCATCCTTTTCTTGCACTCATACTTACTATCAGTGGATAGCAAGAGAATTTACTGAGGCATACAGACAGATATCTTAGGGATTACTCATCCTAGGGTATACTTCACCCTATCTCTAATGAGTTACTTAATGTGTTATACTCCATAGCTAAAGTTTAACCCTTTGCTCTGATACCAAATGTAACGATCCTGACTCGGCCTTCAAAAATCGGCACCCGTACTTCACCTATACTCGAATGCCGTAGATTCAAACGCCGAATCTGGCTCGCCGAAGCTTATAACACAGAAGTATAACAACACAACGAAAGAAAGAAACGAATGATATCATATACAACTCCAACGAATACAATATCCAGAATGATATACAACAATGATATCAATATGATACAACAATATCAGAGACAAACAATAATGTTACAGCGGAAACAACTGAACTGATACTCCAAGTGATCTTCAAAAGAGAATGAGACCAACAACTCCAACATCAAGCTCAAACCATCTTCACGTTCACTAAGATAAGCAAGTGCAGTCATCCATGAACTCCGAACACTGAACTAGCTCCAAATAATCTACTAAACCTGATTATCTGAAAAACCCAACTCTAGACTGCCCGTGTGGAAAATTGTGGGCACCCAGAGTTTAGGAAGGGAACAATAAACTCCAGGTCAGTCATGGGACTGGTGTGAGTAACAAAAACAGTTTATCTTTAAAACAACCAACAAAAGGATTTTAAACATTGAAATCCGCAATGCTTTTTGGAAAATGAAACTACCATAAGGCCTCCCGGCACACACACAATGCAATCGCACACATGGGGGAGATTTCTCCTTATGATAGTCAAACATGCTTACTACGCAAAGAAAACTCTTTTGATATTATTACTAGTGCATAGTGGAAAACATTTCGAAAATATAATATTAATCTTAGCCAGCATAGGTACCATTATATTATGCCTGCTATAGCTGCCGCCTGAGGAGACAGGTTATACAACTGCAATCGTAAAGGGCTCGTATTGTTTCTTTGGATTTCCAACAAATGGTCAGGCTATGGAACTTCCTACTGCCACATGGAAACGCCTCTGGAGGGACGTCCCGAGAATCTACCCGGATCTCTGCCAACACAAGGCCGGGATACCTCTGTAACTAGGTAACTACTACTCGAGTATGCCACCCCCCGGTCCTTTGGGACCTTTATCCGAGGTACCTCGATCACACAGCAACAATCACACAGTAAATCAGATTAGAGCAACCACACAGGTAAATATCTGGGCTCTATACCATAATATCACCTTTTTCCAGAAGAAAATGACATACCCTAAAGGGAGCGACCCTCATAACCTTGCCGCAACTTTCCTGTTTCGACCATTTCTGGGTTGTGAGGTCCGATGAGATCTCGTCCACAAAGCTACGCTTTTTCACAAAGCCATGCTTTGATCAACAAATGATCAGCAACACACAGCAACACTTAGTATGCCACACTACCAAATTGGGAGTATATCACTGATAACCTTCTACTACATAACCTCTGAGCTCGTACGTCTCAGAGAAGGGTGTTAAGCTAAGAGAATAAATTCTCCGCCACCAAACAGAAATGTATTTGAAAGAAATCAACTTTATATCTCAAAGTGAAGTGTTAGACATACAACCATACAAGTCTGTTTCGAGTTCGAACAGAACCAAAAGCACTTCCAAAGAAGCCCTTGCAATCCGGATAATCCCTAATCACGTCCGGACTTCCCACCACATATGGAGTCTCTATACCGGGGACCAGTCGATGTAGAGACATTCGACGAGTTGTCCTTTCGTTTTCGAAAATATCCGGTCTTCACCACCGGTCTCCAAATGCAATCCATAACGTCGTATTATTATTCAGAATGGGTTATATGACACAAAGTCCTCTCCCGGCTAAACCGAATAATGAGCGCAATATTTTAAAAACATATGGATATGGAATTTCAATTAAGTCACAACTTATTACCCAAAACTTTTCTTTCAAATGGTTTAAACACATTACCATTTCCAATCTTTTACAAAAAGATTCATCTCACAAAGTTCACCCAGTTTCACAAAGATCAATTCATAGTTCTCAAACTATTTCAATTTGCAAATCTTTTATACAAAAGATATACTTTTCCAATTTCAAAACAAATTTTAACGATCTTCCACAAAGGTTCAATTTATAGCTTTTCAAACCAATTCAATTTCAAATTGAATTAACCCATTCAATCTCCAACCAAAAGATCTTTTTTTCCTGTTTTCAAAACACAATTTAATCATCGTCACAAAGGTTAATTCATAGTTTTCTCAAACTATTTACAATTTCATTTCAAACTTGAAATCTTTCGATACCAATTGGAAATTCTTTCTTTTTATGAAAGCTACTATTATTTGAAACAAATAGTTTTCGGTTTGGAAACTCTAATTACAATTTCATAGGTTAAATCCATTCAAGTATAAAACTTGGATTTAAATTTAGATTTCTAAAACACACCTTTTAACGGTTAAAAACCCATATGAACACATTTTATAACTTGTACAATCTTTTAGACCATACTTCCAAAATCATTGAATTCAATTTTCAAATATTTAATTCAAATTTAAATCAAATTATTTAAATTTCAAGTTTTATTAAGTTATTTAAAATAACTTTTATTTTGGAAACTCATTTCAAAAGTTCTCAATTCAAATTCCAAAAACTATTTAGGATTCAAAAATCCAATTTCTAAAACTGTTAAAAATCTGTGACTTAATCGATTTCCTCGTGCAATCCACATTTATGTGTGTATGGTGTGTGTCACGACCCGACTTTCTAGCCACAGAAAGTCGCATCGTTAATTAAGAAAGAAAGGGATAGAAAAAGAAAAGATAGAAAAGAAGAAAGAACAACACATCAGAATCTCACAGCGGAATGAATAAAATATAATATATCACATAAAATATTGCATAGTATCATATTACATCAGAGTACACAACTATACATCTCATATTAGACAGTTATAAACATCTGTCTATCATACATCTCTATATATCAATACAATACAGACACAACTCTAACACAGCGGAAACCATAATATCTACACGTTGAAGCCACCTGCTCCAAATCTCCTTCAGCATTCGTCAAAGCTAACCTGAATCCCTCGACTACTCAATACAGTATTGAGTACCCAAGAGTTTAATAAAACAGAAAATAAACACTTGGGTCAGACATGGGTCTGGTGTGAGTAAACGGTTTAAACTTGTTTAACTTTGAAAAACCTTTGAAAGAAAAGGTATCTCGTAAGACTTCCCGCACATAAACACGGAAATGTTTTTACCTTACGATAACCAAAACATTTGATAGGAAATCCGATTTTATTATAATAGGGTCTAGGGTTTTCAAATAAAATACAGAAATAGCTGGAATGCTTACATCTCACGTTCCAACATAGTTGGGCACAACTAAATCGTACGGCACTTATTGGATTTTGGATTCCATACAATGGCAGGGCTACTGGGGTACCGCCCGTCACAGTACGTGGCCTAGATCACCGTACCGAGGAGTACCCCCGCTCCCCTGCAACACAAGGCCGGAACATCCCTTACTGGATAATTCCCGCATAAGAAACCCCGCGGTTGTAGCTAGCAACCGCCCACAAAGCCGAAATAAAAGGGACTCTAGACAGAGGAATCTTATACTACTTGGGCGCTACCCACTAACCTTGCTGCACCTCCCCTGTTTTAGCCATTCCCGGTTGATGAGGCTTGAGGTTACGATTACCTTTAATCAGAACATATCACTTAGAATGCTCATCGTCCGCCTGACGATGTGCTGAAAGCATTCAATCCATACAAGTTCGTTCCGGGTTCGAACGAAACCGAAGGCATTATCTCGTTACACTCGTTTTGGAATCACCCTCAGAGATAACGACAATAACCCTTGCACTCTGAATCTTCATCTTCACTTGAGATTCACGACCTATCGTTAATTTGGATCGATGTGGTATTCGGATATCCAAATCTGGAAACCCGATCCCGGTCTCATAGAAATCCAAAACGTATCTTTTAAGGCCAAGTTGTTTAAAGGTTTAAACATTTAAACTTATTCAGGATGATATAAATAGATAGATAAATCACATTATCACAATAGATAATTCATATCAACATTTATCTCACAAAGCAGCATATCACATATCATAGATATCATATCCAAATCATCCAGTATCAATCAATCACCCAATATCAATCAATCATCCATAAGCAAAATTGATTAACTCCAAATCAATTTAATTAACCTTTAATTAAATTAATTACTATCTTTTAATTACTTGGATTATCTTAATCCTGCTTATTATCATTAATTAATTACAAATTAATTAATTAAACATCTTAATGATCTTCCTTAATTAATCTTCCTTGATTAATTATACTTTAATTACATTCAAGTAATTATCCTTAACCATATTCAGTAATTAACAATTTGTAATTACTTATCTTAATTAATTACTTCTTAATTGATTATATTGACCTTGATTAATTAATCTAATTAATTAATCTTTAATTACTTCATTAAGTAATTATTAATCAATTATATTAACAAATAATCCTTAATTAATTACCTTATTAATTAATTACAATTTAATTAATAACACTTAGTAATTAATCTTAAATTAAACACATTTAATTTATCACATTAATTAATTAATTAAAATAATTAAGTAATTAACTCTTAATTACTTACATAAGTAATTATCTTCTAATTACTTCCATTAATAATCTTGATTACTTTCTTAATTAATTACTTAACAAATAAGTAATTCCATTACTAAATAATCCTTAATTCATTAATTAATTAACTACTCCAAAATTAATTAATCTCAATAATTATATTAATCAATTCCTAAGATTAATAACATCAAGTGATTACCCTTTTATCACTTTAACTAATTACCCCATGAGTAATTTTCCTATTAATTACTTCCATAAGTAATTTCATTCAATAATTAACCAATAATTACTTTATTAAGTAATTACACTTAATTAATCCATAATTAAGTGATTATTTAAAATTAAATAAATAATTAACTAATTATTTAAAATTAATTAAATAATTAATTAATTAACTTCTTATATTTCAAAATCCTTAATTAAATAAGAAAACCATTTATCTTAATTAATCTCTTTACTTATTAACAAATCATATTTTTAATTAGGTATTCTTAAGTTCATGTCAAATTAATTTAACATAACTATCATAAAAATTAAATCATTTAAATTAATCAAACTTAATAACATGAAATTAAACTATTCAGTTTGGTTTACAAAATTATAACTTAAACTTTCTTTGGAAATAAGGCATTTAAAAATCAAATTTAAATTAAAATAATTACTTTCAAAAACAATCATCTTAAGCCCTTTTTATATTTGAGAATAGATTCAAATAACATTTAAAAAGTTTGATTTATATTTATTTTAAAACCACAAGTTTTAACTTTGTAAATTTGTTTCTTCTATAAAACTCGAACTTGATTTTATTTATTCAAACAAAAGTTTAATTTGCAAACTTTATCTTTCATAGTACTTAACCAATAAGCATACAACCTAAAATACTCGAGTTCGAACAGCAATCTACGCGAGCCTGCCCCGAGACAAACCCAGCCTCCTCTACTTCGAGTCGTCACCCTGAAAACACGAGCATCACTCCGAGACAACTCATCTTCCCCAGCTCCATCTCCCAATGCACACGAACGTGCACTGTGCACGTGCACTAACGTCGCCGGCCACCATAGATCATCGCGACCATCGTCGACGATCAAAATATCACTCGCGATCAAGAAATCGAACCCAGAAATCAAAACTCCACTTCGAATCGAAATCGAGTCGATCTCGACCAAAAGCTGAAACCACCATTGCCAGAAATCCACTCGTCCCCTTCGGCTCTGACCTCGAGAGCGCCAGACCTCTTCACTGTAGCCTCGTCACATCTTCCAGCAACCATCCCCACCACCGCGATTATCACCAGTATCCCTTCGGCGACGCAAATTCCTGGAGAAACTATCGACCAAAAACTGGAATGAAACCCTACTTCGTTCGAATTCGATCAATCCACCCATTAAAAAAAATCAATAGCATTTTTCCTGTACTCTCCATCTCCCCGACTACCTTCAACCCAATTATCGATCACCCCGACGCCGTCGATCGATGGTAATCGATCAAAACTTCCTTAACGTTTAACTCGAGAATGCTCACAAATTCCCAAACTAAAAATCATGATATATATATTAAAATTCATGATTTTCCATTACTATTTCATTCATACAATCAAAACTCAAAATTATTAAATTCATAAATTTTTAACCCAAATTAATGTTTACTGTGAATTTCAAAATTCCAAGTAAACTATTCATTTTAAAGACCTATAAGTATTTTTAGGTGAGATGTTTCATGATTACAAACAATTTTTGTTTACAAATCCCAGGCTAATTATGATGCATAGGTGAGATATTGAATTATTTAAGTAATCAAAGCCTGTTATTATCTCACAGAGGCTATATTTTTATTTCACAGGCATTCAAACACAACATGCATTCAATTCAATTCATGAATACAGGCAAACATCTTGATTTTGCTACATGTATCAAAAAGAAGAACAAGATTTAAACTGTTTTTAAAACTTGTTTATTTACTTTTTAATAGAGGACAGTTTGCTTATCTTAAAAATAACAGAGAATAGGGTAACATATATGTACATGCATTCACATCAGCTTCACAATAATATTTTGAATCTATGTTATAGCAAAAGTTATCACTGATCAATTTAACATCAGATTACATACTGTTTTTAAAAGAAATTTACTCACATTTTTAAAGCAGAGAATAGAGCAGAGGCATTTTCCCAGGCTTTGAAAGCTGAGTTGTTTTAAATTGCCTTGCTGTTGAATTTGAATACTTGTATGCCTTCAATTTTTGATGATTTAAAAGTTGCTGTTGATCTTCATTCGAAATGCATGCTTGAATCCTAGATTTTTATCTTCATTTGCATTGAGAATTTTTACAGGCTTTGATCTTTTTCTTTGAAAATTTGTTTTCAGGTTTCTTTTAGATTTTAGAAAAGAGGAGAAAAAGAATTGAGAAAATATGTCTTGAACGATTTGGACTGAAGAAAAATGAAGATCAGATCTTCTTCTATATTTACTTATAATTTAAATTTCAAAAGAAATTAAGTATGCCACTTGTATTATTATAAATTAGACAAATGTTCATTGCATAAGTCCCTTAATTTACAAGTGTTAAAACAAGCAAAATTATGTTTAAAACCTTATTATAAAAGAAATTATATTTTAAAACCTTATTTACAAAAGTATTTATGTTTTCTTAATATGTAATTATGGATTTATATAAATTCATTTACTTATTTACAAACTATTTTAGTTTAAGAGATATTTTAAAAAGGAAAGTTTATTTAAAACCATATATACACACTTATAACCATTTTAAATTTGAGCATTTAAAAAAAAGACAAAACAAAGCTTGTTTAAATCCTTTTTAAACAATTTCATTTAAAATAAACAATTATCTTATATTTTGAAAATAATTGAATTAATCTAAACTATTCTTTGAAAAAATATTAATTTTAAAACAAAGCTTTTAAATTCACAATTAATACATATATATTTATCAATAGATTTAATTAAATTTCAAACAATCCAAATTATAACATATATCTATATATATATTACAATTTGAAAAATTCATCTTTTATTTAAACAAAAGATTTCTATTCACAATATATATAGCAAAATATATATTATAAATAGATTAAAACTTTATTAATTTTAACAATCAAATCTTATCAATATTGCCAGATTCAATATTTATTAACTTTTAAAAGATTAAATTATCAATTTAAATTAGAATTATAAGGGAAGATTATCAATCCAAATAAATTATTAATACAGATTATTAAATTTATATTACCCAAAAACCCGGGATATCACAGTGTGGTCCAAGGGTTTAACACAATAATGCAGCAACATTCAACCATCACAGATTCAAATATGACAATATATTTGATAAGCGGTATAAACTATAACGCTTACCATTCATTCACAGATCATAGATATATATATATTTCACAGATAAGTAAATTACAGATCACAACACAATTCAGGATGTATCACAAAGCATCACAAATCAAGGATATCAAACAATTCAACATTCAATACAATTCAAACATCCATAAGTAGGATCAATTCAATTATCTGATTAATTTAAATCAGATTAAGATCTATGAATACATTTACTAGTCATGGTAAATTAGAAATCAATTTATTACCAAATATTTAATAAGTTATCCTTTCAATTAATCATTAATTAACCCTTACTTAATAATTAATTCTCTTAATCAATTACAATAACTAATTAATTACTCCTTAATTAATCATTATTACTTAATCACTTGATTTATCAACTTTAATCATTAATTAATATCTAATTGATAATTCTAGTTACCAATTTATAAATTTTTAAACCTTAAATTACTTATTTAATTAATCCATTAAATAAATAAATTATTCATTTTGATTAACTGAATAATTAATGAGTTATAAATCAATCAATCTTCATTAAATTTAAGGTGAAACTCATTCTGATATTTACAAATATGTTTGAAAACTTTTATTCTCAACTCAAAACCATTTTTAAAAAAAAATATACTTTAAACATTCAAGTTGTTTAAAACAATTTAAATTTTTAAAACTTCTTTTCATTTTAAAACTGGAATACATATTTAAATCTAAATTCAGATTAAACTTAGATTTAAAACTTTCTTACATTTTAAATTTATTTTATTTTTAAATTTAAAACAGAACACACAGGTTTCTGTAAAACCTGTTATATCATTTAACCCAAGCCAGTGCTACTATGCTTCGAGTCCAACACTTCAAAGCCCCGAGTAAAACATCTACCTACTTCGAGTCAAACATCATCAACTTGAAAACGAACAAAACCCACTTCCCCAGAATTTCAGTGCACCGTGCACATGTACGGTGGCCCTGATCGCCTCTGACCAACTTCGACGACCTTCCCACGTCGGCGAACAACATCACACCCTAACACGATCATCAGATCGTCACCCTAAAGCTCAAAATCGAATTCGAGCTTCAAGCTAAACCTGGAACAGAAGTCTCGAACCACCACAAACCTGTCATCGCCTCGTCCTCGCCGCTCCGACCACCTGAAGGTCTACAACTCCGGCCTCGACTTCGACTACCACCCAACTACCATTCCTCAAAAACTCGAAACACTCCATCAACTCCAGATGACGAACGAGACCAAAAAACAAAACCACATTAAAACTAGGTTTACAATTTTCAGGGCCTCGCCGCCGCCACCACGGTGAACTGGAACATCACCGAGCATTTTTCCCACCATCGCCGTAGGCTACTCCACCTCCACGCGAAACCCCGTCTCCCAAAACTCCTCCGGCCGCCTAAAATCGATCGAAATCCAATTTTTGATCAACACGAAACTGCTCTTTTTCCTTTGCTTTAAAAATCATGATCTTTACTTTAAAAATCATGTTTCGGTATACGAATTCAATCTACATACCTGAATTCGTGAATTAACAAGTTTGAATTTTAACTTACTTGAACCTTGGCTCTGTTCTTTTAATTTCCAGAAACATTGACAAGTTATTTTAACTTGTATACATTTTGAAAACTTAATATATTAGGTAACAAACAACTTTTGTTTTAATCACCAGTTCAAAAGGTCAATAGATCAAGAGAATTTGATTTTTGAACTGAATCTTGACCTTGAAAACTGGCAACAAAGATGATACAGGAGATAACTGTGCACATATATTCATCCATCACTCATGTATACACAGAGAACATACATATATACAAACATATTTACCACAAACACTTGCAACAGAATCAAGTTTTAAAATTTTAAATAGAAAAGTTACTCACTTGGGTTTCAGAATGGATGAGCAGAGTTGCTGAAGACACAAGCTTGAATTTTCTAGCTGAAACCACTTTGATCTCTGGTTTATATAAATTGTGTTGTTGGTTTGTTTAAGTTTTACAAGAGTATATGCTTCAGATTTTCTCAAGTTTTTTTTGATGGATGAAACTGAATGAAAATTGATATGTAGAAATTGGGTTACAAGGTGATGATATTTTTTTGTACAGGTTGATATAATTTGTTTGTACAAAAATAGGCAGAGATATTTTCTTCCATTCGGGGCTGAAATGATATAGTATAGTGTACTAAAGATATTGGTATTAATTGCTTTGTCTTTCTTTTCTTTCTTGTACATAGATATTTACATTCCTTCTTATGCAAGCTACTCCAAAAATATATATATGTTTTCATACTTATGTATATTAGTTTTCTTTTGTAAGCTAATTCGTGTATATGATTTTGTTTGTTTGGTTTCATACTTATCTACATATATTTCTTCCTTTGTAAATGTACATACTTGAATATATTCTATTTTTCTTTAGTCTTATTATTTTATAATATAAATAAATTTCTATTTTAATATGTTATTTAAATTTAACAAATGTTTACTTTAGATTTTATAGTTTATCTTATATATATTTATTTATTTCTATCTCTAACATAACCCATACATTTTAAATTTAAAATTATTTATTTTTATACTTGTGTCCAAAGTTTATATATTTTTATCTAATTTATCTAAGATTTAAACTCAATTAAATATATATATATATATAAATATATATATTCAAATTTACTCATATAGGCACAACTATATAGATTCATATATATATATATATACAATTTCTAAATTTAAAATGATTTAATATATTTTTATTTGGATTCGGGGAAACTCGCATCAATTTATCAATGAATTTCAAAAAAAAATTATTCAAAAATTAAATTAATTATCAATTTAAATTTATATAAAATCCGGGATCGTTACAGGCTTCCCCCCTTAAAAAATTTCGTCCTCGAAATTTGCCAAGGAGATACAAAGATAGATGAAGAATATTTCATCAAATCAAACTGAACATCTATTCTGCATTTGGCTTACCAAATCAGAATATCAATAATAGATACAAGAACGAATCTTTTTAATTTTCTCATAAGATACTCGGGTTATCCAAATCTACGAAATATGCAGGGGCATCGGTTAGTCCGAAGGGATAAATAACCATTCGTAGAATATATTGGGACCCAAATTGTATAGATATATGGATACAATTTTCAAAACTTTTAGTTTAGAAACCAAATTATACCTATCAACCATAGCAACCAAAGCAACCAATTCATTCAAACAAACAACAATTCTAACCTATTTGGAGTTTATGTCCCGTACAAATATATCAAATCTTCTTCCTGGATCTACCAGGAACTATCGAAGAATTGAAAAGAGATGCTGAACAAAAGAGATTGATAGAGAAAAGATTGTTTCCTTGTTGTTACAGGGTATTGACCATTTATAGTCGTATTCCCCTGTCCTTTATCTCATCCTCTTCTTGCACTCATACTTACTATCAGTGGATAGCAAGAGAATTTACTGAGGCGTACGGACAGATATCTTAGGGATTACTCATCCTAGGGTATACTTCACCCTATCTCTAATGAGTTACTTAATGCGTTATACTCCATAGCTAAAGTTTAACCCTTTGCTCTGATACCAAATGTAACGATCCTGACTCGGCCTTCGAAAATCGACACTCGTACTTCACCTATACTCGAATGCCACAGATTCAAACGCCGAATCTGGCTCTCCGGAGCTTATAACACAGTAAGTATAACAACACAACGGAAGGAAGAAATGAATGATATCATATACAACTCAAACGAACACAATATCCAGAATGATATACAACAATGATATCAATATGATATAACAATATCAGAGACAAACAATAATGTTACAGCGGAAACAACAGAACTGATACTCCAAGTGATCTTCAAAAGAGAATGAGACCAACAACTCCAACATCAAGCTCAAACCATCTTCACGTTCACTAAGATAAGCAAGTGCAGTCATTCGTGAGCTCCAAACACTGAACTAGCTCTAAATAATCTACTAAACCTGACTATTTGAAAAACCCAACTCTAGACTGCCCGTGTGGAAAATTGTGGGCACCCAGAGTTTAGGAAGGGAACAATAAACTCCAGGTCAGTCATGGGACTGGTGTAATAACAAAAACAGTTTATCTTTAAAACAACCAACAAAAGGATTTTAAACATTGAAATCCACAATGCTTTTTGGAAAATGAAACTACCATAAGGCCTCCCGGCACACACACAATGCAATTGCACACATGGGAGAGATTTCTCCTTATGATAGTCAAACATGCTTACTACGCAAAGAAAACTCTTTTGATATTATTACTAGTGCATAGTGGAAAACATTTCGAAAATACAATATTAATCTTAGCAAGCATAGGTACCAATATATTATGCCCATTATAGCTGCCGCCTGAGGAGACAGGTTATACAACTGCAATCGTAAAGGGCTCGTATTGTTTCTTTGGATTTCCAACAAATGGTCAGGCTAAGGAACTTCCTACTGCCACATGGAAACGCCTCTGGAGGGACGTCCCGAGAACCTACCCGGATCTCTGCCAACACAAGGTCGGGTTACCTTTGTAACTAGGTAACTACTACTTGAGTATGCCACCCCCGGTCCTTTGGGACCTTTATCCGAGGTACCTCGACCACACAGCAACAATCACACAGTAAATGAGATTGGAGCAACCAAACAGGTAAATATCTGGGCTCCATACCATAATATCACCTTTTTCCAGAAGAAAATGACATACCCTAAAGGGAGCGACCCTCATAACCTTGCCGCATCTTTCCTGTTTCGACCATTTCCAGGTTGTGAGGTCCGATGAGGTCTCGTCCACAAAGCTACGCTTTTTCACAAAGTCATGCTTTGATCAACAAATGATCAGCAACACACAGCAACACTTAGTATGCCACACTACCAAATTAGAAGTATATCACTGATAACCTTCAACTACATAACCTCTGAGCTCGTACGTCTCAGAGAAGGGTGTTAAGCTAAGAGAATAAATTCTCCGCCACCAAACAGAAATGTATTTGAAAGAAATCAGCTTTATATCTCAAAGTATAGTGTCAGACATAAAACCATACAAGTCTGTTTCGGGTTCGAACAAAACCGAAGGCACTTCCAAAGAAGCCTTTGCAATCCGGATAATCCCTAATCACGTCCGGACTTCCCACCACATATGGAGTCTCTATATCGGGGACCAGTCGATGCAGAGATATTCGACGAGTTGTCCTTTCGTTTTCGAAAATATCCGGTCTTTACCACCGGTCTCCAAATGCAATCCATAACGTCGTATCATTATTCGGAATGGGTTATATGACACAAAGTCCTCTCCCGGCTAAACCGAATAATGAGCGTAATATTTTAAAAACATATGGATATGGAATTTCAATTAAGTCACAACTTATTACCCAAAACTTTTCTTTCAAATGGTTTAAACACATTACCATTTCCAATCTTTTACAAAAAGATTCATCTCACAAAGTTCACCCAGTTTCACAAAGATCAATTCATAGTTCTCAAACTATTTCAATTTTCAAATCTTTTATACATAAGATATACTTTTCCAATTTCAAAACAAAATTTAACGATCTTCCACAAAGGTTCAATTTATAGCTTTTCAAACCAATTCAATTTCAAATTGAATTAACCCATTCAATCTTCAACCCAAAGATTTAATTGATAGCTTTCAAAACAATTCACAATTCAAATCTTTTTTTCCTGTTTTCAAAACAAAATTTAATCATCGTCACAAAGGTTAATTCATAGTTTTCTCAAACTATTTACAATTTCATTTCAAACTTGAAATCTTTCGATACCAATTGGAAATTCTTCCTTTTTATGAAAGCTACTATTATTTGAAACAACTAATTTCGGTTTGGAAACTCTAATTACAATTTCATAGGTTAAAGCCATTCAAGTATAAAACTTGGATTTAAATTTAGATTTCTAAAACACACCTTTTAACGGTTAAAAACCCATACGAACACCTTTTATAACTTGTACAATCTTTTAGACCATAATTCCAAAATCATTTAATTCAATTTTCAAATATTGAATTCAAATTTAAATCAAATTATTTAAATTTCAAGTTTTATTAAGTTATTTAAATAACTTTTATTTTGGAAACTCATTTCAAAAGTTCTCAATTCAAATTCCAAAAACTATTTAGGATTTAAAATCCAATTTCTAAAATTGTCAAAAATCTGTGACTTAATCGATTTCCTCGTGCAATCCACATTTGTGTGTGTATGGTGTGGTCCAGGGGTTTAACATAATAGTGCAGCAACATTCAACCATCACAGATTCAAATATGACAATATATTTGATAAGCGGTATAAACTATTACGCTTATCATTCATTCACAGATCATAGATATATATATTTCACAGATAAGTAAATTACAGATCACAACACAAATCAGGATGTATCACAAAGCATCAAAAATCAGGGATATCAAACAATTCAACATTCAATATAATTCAAACATCCATAAGTAGGATCAATTCCATATTTGAAATAGCGCAGGAAGCAATGCCAAGAAGATACCATATTTGAATTCTCAACGACGAAAATAGTAGGGGTAATAGACAATCATGCATGGCAAAACATGATTTCTCATTTATAATCGAATGGTAGAAAATGAAACGTGCTAAGTCAAACTTGAGCGCTCCTCCTCACATTGAAATATGGAGTAACCTTACCAATTTGGCTTAATGAATATGATAGTGTGGGATGTCATGGCTCTTAATTACCCTGCTAAACAATTAGATGTCATACAAATCCTAAAAATAAATACATGAATCAACTGTAGGTCTTTTGGAAAACAAACTAGTAGAGTACAAAATTAATGAAGTAGCTTACCTTATAAATAATAACTCGGAATATACATATAACAATGACCAGCACTGGAAGGGTAGAATTTGGTTTTATGGGATAAAAAACTTAGGATGTGTCAGTTATTCACAAAAATGAAAAATATATTACTTACTGTATCAAAAATAAGTTAGGTGTGATTTTCATCTATACTTTTGTGCATGCCCACTATCAAGCGGAAAAGAGGTCTAGATTGTGGGGATACATAAAAGAACAAGCTAACTTGATCAACCTACCCTAGGTGATTGTTGGAGACTTTAATGCCATTTTATATTGTTACGATAAAATAAACAATGGCCTTTATAGCTCAAATCCAGATGCAGATTTTGTAAATTATGTGGGAATTGCTAACCTTTTCGAACCAACATGCTTTAGAAACTACTACACATGGAAGGGAGGAGACAATCAGTCTATTCATAGCAAAATTGATAGGCTCTTTATTAACAAACAGTGCTATAACATTTTCCCACACTTCTCTATTCACTTTACCAACCACTCCACAAGGACCATAACCCTACTATCTTTAATTTTACCTCGGAGAGACAAAGTACTAGAAATCATCCTTCTAAGTACAAAAACACTTGGCAATGCATTCCTGGTTATCATGATATTATTAAAAAAGAATGGGATAGCTCAATTATAGGTAATCCACTGTTTCAGTTTCTACTAATGCTAAGCAAAATAAAGGAAAGCCTTAAGACATGGAGTAGAGACCTCTCAACTAATCATAAACTACAAAGAGGCTTAAGAAGGAACTTGATGTGGCATATTCTTATCTGATCAATCACCCAAATGAGCCACTAGCTGTGGACTATTATAGAAGCAAAGTGGAACAACTATCTGATATAATACATAGATATGCTATAGAAAACTTGTAGCGATCAAAAATTAAGTGGCTCACAAAATGAGACAAAGCATCTCATTTTTTTATATGCTAAATTTATAAACTTCAAATTTAGCTTAACACATAAGATGATGATGGATGCTCAAGGGAAATGGATTAATGCCAAAAAAAGCCTAAACGGGGAAGCAACGGTACTTTACAGTTTCATTTAATGCTCCCATTATTCCAAATAATTTTTCTTATATCGTTTGTAAAAAAATTCTTTTAGATAATTCCAGGAAAACCTTGGATAGGCCTTTTGATTTAAATGAAGTTAAAGAAGTAGTGTTGCAAATAGATGATAACAGCTCTCCAGGCCCAAACGGCTTCAACTCAAAAAAATTCAAACTTTTATTAAATTGACATATTTGAAGCAATGGTGGGTATACAACAGTCATGAGAAATCAACCACACATTTATTTGTTTAATTCTAAAAATGTTGGACCCATAGACCCTTTAAGACTATAGACCTATTTCTTTGTGTAATGTGATATATAGAATTTTGGCAAACTTGATATGCAATAGAATGAGGGTTTATTTAAATAATTTAATCACAATTAACTAAAATGTCTTTATTCCAAATAGAACCATCATTGAAAATTTTCTACTTGCATATGACATGTGAGAGGGTTTAATAGAAAGACATCAAATAATCAAAGTGGATTTACAGAAAGCATACGATAAAATAAACATGGAATTCATATGGTAAAATTAACATGGATTTTTGAAAATATTCGCACATATGATATATGAATGTATATCCACAACTATTTTTTCTATTCTCGTTAATGGTAGCCCATCGAGCTTCATCAATAGTAACTAGTGAATAAGATAAGGATATTGTAACATCCCGAAATTTTCGACTTTCGAAAATTCGACATCGATACTCACTTTATCGACTGCCGAGCCATCGAATGCCGGAAGCCCGAAAAGTTATGGTTTTAAGAAGAAGAAAAAGGCAGAAGAAGAAGAAAAGAGTAGAAGAAGAAGAGAAGAAAGAAGAACAACAACAGAACAAGAGCAGAAACAGAAACAGAAAACAATATCAGAATCTTACACATCGCAGCGGAACAATATATAATAAATAAACACTAGTCTTTTAAAACAAAGAACTATATCAGTTTATACATACATCAATCATCAGAGTCAATATACAACAATGGACAGTTATATAACTTGTCCTCATACAGAATACACAGCGGAATAATACAAAAATATAGGTGATACGTTTCGCCATCCAGCTTGCTTCCAAAGCTCCAGAATATCCAGAATATCATGATAATCTAACTCTAGACTGCCCGTGTGGAAATTGGTGGGCACCCAGAGTTTAGAAGGGAAACAATAAACTCCGAGTCAGTCATGGTGACTGGTGTGAGATCGTAAAACAGTTATTTTTCACAAAGAAAATAAAACAAATTCGCAATGCTTTTGGAAAATGAAACTACCATAAGACCTCCCGCCACACACACAATGCAAACGCAGAATTGGAGGAGATTTCTTCTTATGATAGTCAAAGATGCTTACTACGCAAAATCAAATCATTTTTGATATTATTATTAGTGCATAGTGCAGAAATCATTTCGAAAGTAGAATATAAATCTTAGCCAGCATAGGTACCATTATAGTATGCTTGCTATAGCTACCATATTAAATGGCAGGTTCTACAACTTAAACCGTACAAGGCTCGTATTGTTTCTTTGGATTTCCAACAAATGGTCAGGCTAAGGAACTTCCTATCCACGATGGGTACGTCCCTGGAATAGACGACCCGAGAAATAACCTAACATTACGGTTAGATCTCTGCCAACACAAGGCCGGGTTACCTCTGCAAAAGTAGGTAACTACTGACACGCGTATGCCATCCCCCGATCGTCACCGATCTTCCCGAGGATCCCCGATTCGCAACAAACCACATCAAAATAATAATGCAGCAACCACAAGGGTTTAGTATCTGGGCTCCATACCATGATACCACCTTTATCCAGAAGGAATGACATACACTAAGGGGCGCTACTCCCTAAAACCTTGCCGCATCCTTCCTGTTTTGACCATTTCCGGGGTGTGAGGCTCGATGAAGTCTCGTCCACAAAGCTACGCTTCTCAAAAAGCCATGCTTCGGGTCAAACAAATGATCAACCTATGATCACAAAGATATAAGATCAAACAAATGATCATATCACAAATGATCAAATACTGATCATTTCACAGCAACACTCAGTATGCCACGTTACCAAATTGGGAGTATATCGCTGATAAATTTCAACTACATAACCTCTGAGCTCGTACGTCTCAGAGAAGGGTGTTAAGCTAAGAGAATAAATTCTCCGCCACCAATAGAAATGTATTTGAAAGAAATCAGCTTTATATCTCAAATTGTAACGTCAGACACACAATCCATACAAGTCTGTTCCGGGATCGAACAGAACCGAAGGCACTTCTCACGAAGCCCTTGCATATCCGGATAATTTTCAATCGCGTCAGGACTTCCCGTCACTAAGGGTGATAAAACCTCTAAATCGAAGATCAGTCGATGTAGAGTAACTCGACGGTAATCCTTCCGTTTTCAAAAATATCCGGTCTTCAACATCGGTCTTCGAATGCAATTCATAACGACGTATCACATATTCGGAATGGGTTATACGACCCCATGGTCCTTTCCCGGCTAACCCGAATAGTGAGCGATTATTTAAAAACAAGTGTGGCGTTCAAATTCATCTAATTCACAACAAATACCAATTCAAGGTACTTATTGATAGTCGGTTATTTAACTATCAATAAAGATGCGCAACATCATCAGATTCCAAATAATTTTCCAAATTATTTCATCTTCAAAAAATATCTTTACTAGATATAAAATTTCCACACTTTAATAATAAATCAATATTTATTTTTCTAGACAGTTTCCATTTCCTTTATAAATTCCATAGTGAATTTATATTTCAGAATATCTACTGATATACGATTCTCAAATCGATTTCAAATATTCAATTTCAATTTATCTTTAAGAAGATAAAATCTCAAAACGTTCATTTCATATTGAAAAAGCATTTCCCTACTTATTTAATAATAAGTATTTCACAAATCATTTATTTTCAACACTTGGAAAATATTCGATATACTTAAATCAAATTAAGTATATATTTCATTCTTTAAGGAAACCATTTACTATAACAACATTTATTTGAGTCAAAACGAATGTTACGTAAAACATCGTTACGACGACTCAAAATCACTAGTATAAGGATTCGGATTTTGATAGATATATAAATCCCAATACTACATCAAAACATTTCCTTTCAGAAATCATTTACTATAACAACAGTGTTATAGTCCATCATTTCCTTATTCCTCTAAAACGTCTATTTCAACAATGAATGTTGCAATCTATGATTTCGATAATCATTATATTTGAAAACATCTTTAAAATATTTACTTCATTTTTAATGTCACTTCTTCAAAAATGAATCCATTTTTATTCAATAATATATTCACTGTCCAAAATTGTGAATATAATTCACTTAACCCAATTTCAATCATTTCTACACATTTTTATCTCAATAAAAATTCGCTATCCAAAATCGCGAATATATCTTCTTAAAAAATCTTCTATATTTAATTTCTCAAATTCAACTGATTTTGAATTTATAAACACGTTTATAAATTCTACTTCTATTTATAAAAACTTCAATTTATAAATCTTCTTTATTTACCAATTCAATTCACAATTCAATTTTTATACCACAATCCATATTATAAGTTAAATACTTATAATTTCATTTATTTACAAAGATCATTCTTTTAAAACTTTACAAACTGGAAATTCTATCCTTTTATAAACCCATTTTAACATCATTTCCAAATACTACATCAATTTACAGATTGATTTCCAAAATTTTATCATTTCTAAATAATTTCCTTGTTCTTTCCAATTTATTCAATATTCTATTTTTTTTAAAAGAATTCTTCAATTTGAAAATCATTTTTTTTCATTGATTTCCCAAGTTATTTCAATTCATAAATTTAATTTCTAATTGGACTTCCAACTTATTTCATTTTAAATAAATTCCTTTTAAAGAGAATAAATTTCTTTATCTCTTTCAATCTATTTAAAAATCCAAATTTAAATTAAATTCTTCAATTTATAATCACTGTTTTATGAAATCGATTTATTTAGCATTTTCACTTTATTCTGGAATTTATTCAATAAGATTATAAAAAATTTACTTTTTATACTTTAAAATTCCTTTCTTCAAAATTTCTTCAATTTCAAAAATTGATTCACTTAGAAATTTTCTACTTGAATTTCAAAAATTCAACTTCGTTTATCTTTGGAATCCAATGATATCAAACATCCATTCAGCTAAATTTTAGCTTTCGAACAATTTCCAAACATCAATTCAATAACATCAATAATCATTCACAGATTATCACATCACAGTAGAAATAAATTCAATCAATGTGAGGGGTCCAGTTGGATCCCTCCAACCTGTTTCCCTGCATCCAAAGACGTTAGCACAATACCAATTCCACTTCGAGGTGGAATATCGTGGTATATGGGTTTTATAAAAATAATCCGCTTACTAACGGCGCAATAGGGTCTCATTCGCTATACGAGGCGGGAAATCATCAATCCAATATATACATATGCCAATATGTATATATTGCTATATATATAGATATATCCTACTATATCTAATATCACATCCAATAGCCACAATCAGTCAATAAATAACTGCAATCCAAAATTTATTTTTTTGAGTGAGAAAAATCTCACCTTAGCATTTATTTTCCAAATCCCATTTCCATTCCTGCTTTGATTTCTCGTTTTGACCTTGTATAAACAATTATACAATTTTCATTAATATTTGAATTAATCGAACTATTTAAATTTCGTCAAATAGATTTAATTTCAACTAATTATTATATTTGAACAAAATTTCCTTTGATAATTAATTTTAGTTAGAAAATGATTTAATCTTAACTAATGATTAAATTCTTAATGAATAATTATATTTCAAACCAATTTTCTTTAATAATCCTTTACTGGCCAAAATAATTTTAATTAACCAACAAATTCTATTTAAACTATTTTTTTTCTTTTTTTTAAAATACCTTTTTGATGACAAAGATAAATTTAACAAGTAATTATTTTTTTTCTTTCCTTTCTGCAAATTAAAGTAGTAATAAATTTTACTGTTAAATTTCACACACAGAAAAATTCTAAACTATATATATATATATATTTTCTTTTACTTACTTATATATATAAAATTGAAACTGCACATATATAGTTTCTTTCAGATTTAAATTAAATTTAAAATTTCGAAAAGCTAATTACCTTCTGCCTACGAACTCCCTGTCGATCGATACCTTTACTTCCGCGAACCACCATTGTCAGAGATGAAATCGACTTCGCCAAAACTGCCACTTCTACTCGCTTCAACACGCGATGCCGACCATCGAGCTTCCCCATGACGTCGCCGAAGCCACGACCTCGCCTGCCACTGCTCGCAATCGCCGCAGTCGACCCAATTCAAGACATCACCATGGAGACGCCAGAAACCCCAGACGCCATCGCGAAAGCTAACTCGAATTGCCGAGCATTACTGCCTTCATCCCCAATTCACGCAATCCCACTGCCGAGCCCTACTGTCTCAAACTCCACCAGCATCTCACGCAATCGGGTGATCGAGCTCGAGCTCCAGGCCTGTCCACCCTCGTCGCCATCTGATTTTAAACGAAAGTGATTTCGTTCAACGAATGATTTTGGACGAAAATAAATTGGAATGAGAATCCCAATTTGTTCTCCCTTTTCAATTTCGAGAAGAGGCTCTGGCCATTTTTAATTTGTTGTTTTGTTTTTCTGGGCTTCGGCCATGATGAATTGAAGAAGACAAAGGGAGGGAGCGTTAAATTTTTGTTTTCTTTTCGTTCGAATTTGTTGAACAGATAGAGGAAGAGGATTATTTAAAACTGGAAGGGGCATGGGTCACACGATCTCATCGCGTGATATCAGGCGCGATTTAGGAGATAACGTGATGTCGTTTGACCAAGTTTAGATTTAAATTTGAATTTAATTTAATTTAAATTTTGATGCGTTTGCTCGCCGTATAGCCATGTATTAACTCCGAAAAAATACGAAATTGGAAATCCAGTAATAATACAATATTACGGACCCAATGAAACTGGTCTCGTCGAATTCCGAGACTGCGCCTCAGACGGCTATTTTTAAATATCGATTCGAACAATAAAATTCAAAACTGATCAATTCACTCCTAAATTCGATTCTGAAGCTTCTATCATCTTCAGTATCATCAATACGAATTTTAAAAGCTTTCGAAATATTTTTCTTCAGCTTAAAATTGAAGATTCAAATTTTTATTCAACTTTCAATCGATTAAATTTTTATAATTTAATCGCCAAATTCAAAATTAGATCGGGGATTCAAATTAAATCATCGTTCAAATATTTAAAATTAATTAAATATTCTCAATTTAATTTGTTCAAAATTCTGGGTCGTTACAGATATCCTCTGTCTCCTATTCTCTTTACAATTGTAATGGAATAATTCACATTATTATTAGATATGGGATTGTCAAGGGCAATATTACCGCTATTCTTTCTATTGAACATTCTCTCACTTATTTATTATGTAGGTAACATTCTAGTGTTTTCAAAAGCTAACATTAAAATTGCAGAAAGTACTGCCAAAGTTTATTAGATCATTAAGGAGTCTGTGGGCCTAGAAATGAATGAATGGAAAACCACCTTGTTTATAGCAAAGGGCCTAAAGAAATGAACCAAATACTGAATACTCTGAAGGTTCAGTTTGGGAAGCTCCTAATCACCTGCTTGGGAATTCCACTATCTCAAAGTAAACTAAACTCCAGAGATTTCTTTATACTGTTAGATAAAATAAACAAAAAGTTAAATAATTTGAAAATTAGGATGTTGAATGTAGCTGATAGAATTGAACTCATAAAAACAATGATTTACTTAATAATCATGTTTTAGGCTGAATTTTGTCAACTACCAACATTCGTCGTCAGCAAAATAAATTCAACATGCTCAAACTTTGTATGGAAAATCAAGCATCAAAATATGAGTTCGAGTGATAAGTGTCGCACAAAATATGAAGAAGGTGTTGGCTTAAGGAAAATAGAAGATATCATGAAGATGGTCTCATTAATGCTCACATGGCGATACCTACAGAATGACTGTTTATGGGCACAATGGATGAGGAATAGATACTGCAAAGACAAATTTTTCTGGATAATCGCTGAAGATAATAACTCCTCGTTTACATAGAAAATTCTATTAAAGACCGGCCTACAATCAAAAGAACTAATAAAAAGGAGAATAATCAATGGACACAACACAAGCCTTTGGTTTGATCCATAGTTCAATTGTCAATCATTGAAAGACGTGATGGGGTGGCAGGCTATGTGAATCATCGGAGGCCCTAATAGAAAGGTATCTTCTCTCATATCAAATAGACAGTGGAGAGAAGGTATCACTTGTACGCCACTTCATATTACACAACAAGTTACTAGAATCTCTCTTGATCATCACCTCGATGAAGACCATTAGGTTTGGAAGGCACAAAGCAATGAGGAATTTTCATTTAGATCGGCATGGAACCAAACCATAGATAACTATAGTGAAATGCAATGGTGCAAAAACATATGGAATAGGACATGTTCACCTAAGTTGTCTATATGTGCATTGATGCCGGAAATGGACAAACTTGTCACCAAAAAAGGATTGTCAAGTGGAATTAGGAAATAGACGCTAAATGCAAACTTTGAAACCAAAAAAATGAATCAAGTAATTATTTATTATTTCAGTTGTAGTATTCTAGAAATTTACTCACAATATTATTACCAAATTATAGCTATCCACTAGTAGGAACAGTGAGATGGATAGTATTTTTGATCAGATTTTATGTTCGACTAGTGGTAGCAAGGCGTTCAAGATACTCAAAGACATAGTAATCACTGTTATGATATGGAAAATCTAGATCGAACGAAATACTAGAGAGGTTTGAAACATTGAAATTCCTATAAACGTTCATCTTGAATTAATTCTAGTTGAAACTAAGAAACTATTGAAGCAAGCAAGTATTAAAAGAGAAGACGTCAAGGGTAGAGAAATCTTTTATGAGTTTGGTATTGACTTGCGCGACACCAATAACACCGCCACTGGATCTGCTACATAAACCCTTTAATCGACATCTAAAGCTCCACCAGGTGATAGGATTGGACGACACCGCAATGAAAGAGAAAGGCGCCATAATACTTCAATAGATTCAGGTGACATGCAAAAATTTTGATTAATGGTAAGGAAGAAGAGAAAGAGGGTTGATGTGAATAACAATTTCAGATCAGATGTGGAAGAAGTATTCAAAGGCGCTTAATTGTGGAGAAATGTGGAGTCAATGCTTGGAATGTGGTAAAGAAGAGTAGCATTAAATAGATGGATCGTTGTTCACATATTAGCTGCATGTAATTTTTTATTTTCTTATTGGACGTGATTTCATTTCTTTAACTCTTGTTTTGTACGAGATATAATTAGGTTCTTACAGTGGTTTTTGAGTTCATAACTAGTAAAAACTCCTACCATTATTTGTTCCTACTATCTCCATACTCTGTAGTCGTTTTATTATGAGTAAATAAAGTACCTGTTCAAAAAACATTTTATATGGATTAAATTTTAAAACAGACTATAACTTTTTGTAAAACAAAACTGGAAACTCATCTGGACCTGGAGCCTTGTTGCATTGCATATCGCTAATAACCCTTAAAATCTCCACTTCAAGAAAATGGAAGCCTAAACCATCTAAGTCAATCCTAGCATCAATAGGATATAACTCTTCCCAATTAGCTCTGATTATATGGCTTATCCTAGTCCCAAAAATATCTTCGTAATAGTCGGTAAAAGCCTCAGCTAATTCATTTTGATAGAAATTTCTACGTCGTTAATAATAATAGAGTTAATGGTGTTACTATGCTTTCTACCATTAGATACTTTATGAAAATTTTTGTTATTCTTACCGTCCTCGTCCACCTACTGAATTCTAGCTCTTTATTTCCAAATAACTTCCTCTTGAGTTAAAATTTTATCCAGTTCTTCCTTTAAGTTTGAAAGAACATTCTTCCCCGACATGTTTAGGGTTCTAGATTCTTTAATTTTATTTAACTTTGAAATCTCATATACTAAATTTTCTTTTTTGACTCTAATATTCTCGAAAGTATCCTTGCTCCATTTTTGAAGAATGATTCTTAGAACTCTAAGTTTGCTAACGAATATCATGCTTATGTTACCCAAAAATCTAGTATTACAAAAAATTAAAGAAAGCCATTTGTTAGTAATTATGCTCGTAATGTTATTTTCTAACAACCACATTTTTCAAATCTAAAAATGTTCTGAATGTTGCTATGATTATCATAGGAGAAAATAATTCGACAATGATTCGAGTAAATACTTGGAAGACTAACAACCTTACAGATGGGGAACTTATCTTCAATTTCATCACTAATGAAAAACCTATCCAAAAGTCCCATCAAAGGGACTTCTTTAGAATTCGACCAGGTGAATCGTCTACTGGTTAATGATAATTCGATCAAGTTATGATCAACGATAAATTGGTCAAAATCTTCAATAGTGGGAATGTCATCCTTTCTAGGGGCCTACTCCCCTAGGAACCTAGTAACATTGAAATCACTATCCAAAACCCAAGGGCTCGGGGCGAGTGCTATAAAATTGAGGCATTCGAACCAAAGGGCACTGCTCTCGACCTTGGAGTAGGGTCCATAAACATTAGAGACATTAAGGATCGAATTATCGGAAAGGTCAGAAAAACAAGGTGCGTTAAATAAGCATAGTAATTTGCTGCAAAATCTTAACACATTTATCAGCCACCCTGCTAATAAGCCCCCCTGAGTTGCTGTTAGCTGGGAGACAAACCCAAAGACTAAAGTGAAAACCTCAAAGATTCATATAAATCGATAGCTAGGATTTTCAATTTTAGTTTCTTGTAAAAGAGCGATGTCTATGTTGTTGTCTTTAAAATAAGACCTAGTTTTATAACATTTATTTAAAGCGTAAAGACCTATAACATTCCAACTGATTTACCTCCTGGTTTAAAAGATTGAGCCCTCTTTGGTACCCTACTCCTAATGAACTCAGAGTCAATAAGAAATTCACCAAAGGAAAGATCTACACATGTAGCTAAGTCATGCAAAGTCTGAGTAGATAATGTACCAAGGGCGCAAGGACTGTAGGTGCTACCGAATAGAGGATCCATACATAAGCCTGACCCAATGGTGTTTCCATCAGCACCTAGGTCAGGTGAAGTGTCCACAAGGACAGAGGCAAAAAGATCTCTAGAGCCCCTCAACCTTGTGCTTCTCCTAACAGTGCGATTGGGAGTCACCTTGTTCTTGCCTTTACGATTGCTCCAGGAGCTGGCAGTGACTCTTGAAATGATGCTCGATTGATTCGAAGTAGAGTCGAATAAAGAAGGACCCAATCCAAGTGCCTCTGAAATAGCCGATCCGATAACCGAACCAACCCCTGCAATGGGAACAACTGACCCGTCAAAGTACGACACCAATGCCATGGAATTCGACACTCCATTACCACCATTAACTATCCTGCCCACATCATCAAGTTTGTTTCCTAAAGAAATCCACGTATATCCAGATCATCCACTCCAGTAACACCGACTATGGCAATCCCCAACACCACAACTGTGACATCTACCATGCCATCTCCATTTAGTACTTTGCCATTAGAATCTTGTACTCCAAAGATAGCGCTTCTATCATCAATTGCCCCTACAATATCATTAACTTACACTAACTTGTCAACCTCACCGTTAACTTCAATAATAACCACTTCTTCAACATTAACATTCATTTCCACACCACCTATAGTACTACAAAAACTTGCCGCTGTCGAAACAACAACAACGTCTTTTCGAATAACAATATTTTCAACATCCCCAACAGTAAGGGAACATGCAACCTCCTCAACCTCAATAACATCACCAACACCAAATCTCTAAAATCTTTAACATTGTCAATAGGAAAAGAAAATACATCTTCACTTACAGTTTCATTGAATTGTTGATTGTTAATTGTTTGCTCTAAATTTTCATTTATGGCCTTATTTGCCATCATTTCCTGATTCTTCCCTGATGTGGACGATTGCTGGTCTACCGATTTATCATCAATTTTTTCATATAATACATCTAACTGTAAATGATTACTATTTTATAATTATTTATAACTCCTATGTGTGATTGGGAAGACAACTTTTCCTTTGATTTGGACTGATATTATTTGGTTGGTCTAAATTGTTTTGTTTTGGCTTCCAACTTTATGTAGTTTTGATATGATAGTTGTAAGTTGTATGTAACATAACGTTGAGTACACTTTGGTTGTAACACCCCGTGAATTGAACGAAAATTAATTAAAAAGAAATTAGTTAATAATTAATGAAGCCAAAAATAAGATTTTTCACAAACTTCAGAATTCGGCTATGGAACTTACACCGGTGCATTCATGGCGATTTTCTGATCAATTTTCATATATAAAGTTTTACGATCGGAATTCAAACAAAAAAGTTAATAACGTTTGAATTTTTGGATCGTAGATAATTATATATGTAATTAAGGAAATAATTATAATTAACTAACATTGATTAATGTGTTAATAACTACTTAACGATGAAGAAAAATTAACCTTAATCAAATTGGTTAAATATGTATAAATTAATGTAATTTGGGAAAGAAATGAACACTAATAATAATAAATAACTGGTCGATCCTAATTTGGGACTGGTCGACCGTTAGCGGTCGACCGATAATCGACTAGTGGTTGTGAATTGAACCTAAGCTGAGCAGTCCAAATTTAAAAGAACCTAATCAAATGGCTGGCATTGATTCGCATCTCTATAAATACGTGTCCGACCGCTCAAAATTCTTTTTATATTTTCTAAAGCACAGCAAAGCTCTGCCATTTTCTCTTCTCCGCAAATTCTTAAATATAAATAAAACTATAATCTATATATGTATATATAAGTGGAGAATAGCATAGAATAATAGAGAAGAAAAATAAGTTCGTATTGAATCACCAAAGACAAGAAAAAATTTATAAATCCTAATCTAAATTAAATTCAAATCTCTTCCTGAAACTAAATTTCTGATGAATATGTATAATCTTTCGGTACATACTTCGGTAGGAAGGAAAGGGAGTCAAACAGGAATAACAGGATATAGATCTAAAGATTGGAAGTTTAAAGGTGAGTGGGAAATTATATAGTTTTATATCATATTGGATTTATATCATTATAAATTTGTTCATGTATGCCAAAAAGTAAATTTTGGAGTTCTAGGCTTAAATATATACATGTAATAAATTGATAAATCATGCCAACATATTCTATGAATGATTAATATTGTTTTGATATTGTATATATTTGAATCTAGAAAGTAAGGGAAAAATTAATCCCTAAATCAATGAAATTGTGTAGTAATTCCAACTTTATTGGTTAAACGATATATGTGAGTAAATGTGAATTAGATGTTATTATAAATTGTGTTGGGATTTAAGTTGTATTTTAATTCATTGGAATGAAATATGCTGTAATATAGATTTCTATAAATTATCCAATTTTATAAATAATCAAATGCGTAACGTTTGAAATAACAGGAAATATGCCTAAAAGAAAGAGATGCACAAAATAAGGATGTTTACCGTATTTTGTACTGTCTATTTCAATAATAATAGAAAAGATAATTCCTCGTAATTTCAAACGTAACACAAGTCCTCTTTTAGGTAAGTTATGTAAATTTATGGTGTTAACATTTCCTTTTGAAGGATGTAATTCCAACGCATTAAAATACAAAAATTCCTTAGTATAACCAAAGTATTAGAAGTAGAGATAACAAGGATAATTCAATTATAAATCTAACATATGCGATAAGTTATGAAATAAACAATAAGCGATGAAGTATATGCAAAACAATGAAATGAGTAATTAAGAAGACTATAGTAATCAAAGAATGATAGCAACGGCTAAAAAGAGAAAGTAGAATTTAGTTAATAGTATTAAATAGAAGTTAAATAGTAAAAGTTGATTAACCTATTGATGCAGCAGCGGATAACTGAAAATGAATGTGACGATGAAAGTAGCAATCGATGGAATAGAAGATACCGAATGGCCCAAATCCATTGATCCAAAGATACCGGATTCTAGCTATCCCAAACACGTTGATCGCGCACGATACCGTGTTTAAAGATCTACGATTCTTTGACGTTGATCTAGCGCACTAGATTCCGTGAATCGGCTTCTACGATCGTTGTTCCGAGCGCACTCGAATGCCGAAAGAGGAGATAGGAGATCACACTCAACTACCAATTTAATGAAAGCACAAAGCTAACAAACAAAGTTTATTTCAAAATCAACTAACTATTACAAATGACTCAACCCCGCTATTTATAGAGTTTTACAAAACACACGACTCAACATTTGACAACACTTAGGTCGTCCACGACCTAACATCACGTCCTACGACCTAACTAAGGTCGTCTACGACCTAAGGAAACAACACAGCAACACAGCACGACATATAGCACATTACACGCTTGATATCACATATTTACAACACATAGACCGGCCTCGACCTAAAATACAACTCACGCGACCTACGACTTAAAGAAAAATACAAAAACATTACAACATAGTATCAACGACATACGACCTAGTACATAATGACTTAACCATCAACAATCCAAAGCGGCAGCGACCCAAGGAATGAGGCATATGTAGTTAGCATGCGATATAAGGTCGTTAGCGACCTAACTTCAAGAGCGGTTTAAAGATCTGAGCGACCTATCTCGTTAGGTCGTAACCCATTAGATCGGAGCGACCTAAGGAATTACCAATCCAAGAAAAGGCGGCATATCCCGAGCGACCTATCCCCGAGCGACCTAATTCTTCACACAAGTCAACTTCAATAGGTCGTTGGTCATGACTCGTTAGGTCGTTAGGTCGTTTGGACGAGCTACTAACGTACTAGGTCGTGAATTCCTTGTTCCTTCCTTCTTTTTTTCTTGGTTTGGTTGCAATTCTATCTCCCGTGACTCGTTAGGTCGTGCGCGACCTTCACTAGGTCGTATGCGACCTAAGGCTCCTTCCCTTGAACAACTTGACTTCATTGACTCTGTAGGTTCCTCTGCTTCGTCATTAGGTTAGGCTGCATCATCCTCCCCCGGTTGAAAAAAATTCGTCCTCGAATTTAAAAATTCTTCGACTTCGACATTCTCGTCCTTGTGAAATAGAACCAAGTGTTTGATATTGTCAACATTAGCAATAGAAAGATGATTCGGCAAACTCAACTTACAATCATTCTCACAACTTTCCTTCACAATTTCCAAACGACCCATTCCTCCGGTATCTAGTTTATTGTACGTACCAACAAGAAATCGTTCAACCATCAAGTAGATAGATTCGTTGTCACTTTGTGTCTTCATCAAATCCAATACAGAGTCCATATTTATGTTCCCCCATGACCTAGTATGTATAGGTAATGACATACATAATCCTGACTTCGTCGCGGTCTCTTTTGAAATTTGATAACTCTGACTCTTATGAACAAGCCTTTCAACTCCTTTCCTTATTGACGGCCCAAAACAAAACATTGTCACCATCTACATGGTATGGTCACTGTCCATGTGTTTTTCTACACGCTCATCTTTGATAACTTTTATTTTCCAACTGCGATCAGGAGTATACAACTGCCTTCCTTTGAATAGTAACCCATCTGCCAATCTTCCCAACTCTACCTGCTCTGTCGGCCCCATATGATTACGTGGCATATACGGTACAATAGCACTTGACACTGGATTAACATGATGTACGTTCCTCAGTGGCAGTAATTCTTTGAACATTTCTGCAGGAACTACATCTTCACATTCATTCACCATTGGCTTAACCTCTTCGATAATTTCAACACTTTTGTTGGTTTCAATTTCATTCAACAGGAATACTTCTGCACTACCCTCCACTTCTTTAACAAGCTCTTCTGTAGATTATAGACTAATCGAATCCACTTCCTTCATCAACAATTTACCCTCTTCATCTCCTGACTTTCTTTCTTCACCATCATCCAACTTTGCTGATTGTGAATTTTCAACCTCATGTTCAATAGATTTCGTTGGTTGAAACTCATCAACTTCATCTTTATCAAACTTTGATGATTGACAACAATCGACTTCATCTTCCACATCAACCAGTTCCTTTAAAGACAACAAATTTTTTAGCTCCTCGATTTCCTCCAATTTGTTTTCACTCTGTTGACGCTTCTTAGGAACCAAAACGATTCGTGTATCCTCGAACATAAAACTGTAGCTGTTTGTGCGTCCATCATGTTGCACAGCTCTATCGTATTTCCATGGCCTTCCCAACAACAAATGGCAAACATCCATATCAACTACATCACACCAAATTTTGTCCTTGTATTTCTTCCCAATGGAAAAATTAACACACGCTCTTCAATTGACCTTCACTTCCCCTCCTTTCCTCAACCAAGCTAATTTGTAGGGGTGTGGATGCTTTTCTGTTTTCAATGACAACTTCTTTACAGCTTCCGAAGAAATGATATTATCACAGCTTCCTGCATCGATGATAAATTTACAAACCCTTCCAAAGATCGTGCACGTTGACTGGAAAATGTTACTCCTCAACCAACTTGAATCATCCTCTTGCTTTGGTGTCAAACACGATCTTCTCATCAACAAATTACAACCCTCATCTCCAGACAATAATTCTTCCTCTTCAACAGGTATTGAATTGACACATTACAACATAGTATCAACGACATACGACCTAGTACATAACGACTTAACCATCAACGATCCAAAGCGACAGCGACCCAAGGAATGAGGCATATGTAGTTAGCATGCGGTATAAGGTCGTTAGCGACCTAACTTCAAGAGCGGTTTAAAGATCTGAGCGACATATCTTGTTAGGTCGTAACCCATTAGATCGGAGCGACCTAAGGAATTACCAATCCAAGAAAAGGCGGCATATCCCGAGCGACCTATCCCCGAGCGACCTAATTCTTCACACAAGTCAACTTCAATAGGTCGTTGGTCATGACTCGTTAGGTCGTTTGGACGAGCTACTAACGTACTAGGTCGCGAATTCCTTGTTCCTTCCTTCTTTTGTTCTTGGTTAGGTCACAATTCTATCTCCCGTGACTCGTTAGGTCGTGCGCGACCTTCACTAGGTCGTATGCGACCTAAGGCTCCTTCCCTTGAACAACTTGACTTCATTGACTCCGTAGGTTCCTCTGCTTCGTCATTAGGTTGGGCTGCATCACCTATTAAATTAAGAGGTAACCGGTAAATGAAATTAAAGTGGCATTAATGAAACAAGAAGTAGGTTGTGTAAAAATAATCGAACATAAGAGATGTAGTAATTCAGTAATGTTATATAGCCTCAAGTATACATTTATGAAGGGTGTGATTTATTGAATCTAATCAATAACTTATATTAATAGAATGACAAAGTCATTAGCACAGGTTGGGATGTGAAGTCAGTAATGTTACACAACAGAAGTTTGCCCATCGAAAGGGGCTACTAGTGGTTGTGTATACATTATAATGATGTGAGATGTCATCACCTGTAAGACCCATGGGATTATACATTCGCGTATAGATGAAGAGAACATACCAAAGTAGGATGGTTCACCCCGGTCGAAGTGTAAAAGGTAAGAAGAGTCTGCTTCAACCTTTTAGATGGTACGTTTTAAGTAGCCAAACTGGCATTTCATTGATTGCATTTGACAATCTAAATGGGATGGTGAGCATAGTCTCGATGTTATGACAGAGAGGTTGGTACCATATATACGAGGAGTATGACCTGTCTACATAGGTCAAGGTCGTCATCGGTCCTGAGTTGTCGGTGGAAAGACAAGGGTTGCGCCTAAATAGACTACATCTCCTACTAGTATAGATCAAGTTTAGGACATGCATCTCCTCACAGTTGTTTGTTAGTTTGTTTGTTATTAGGAGGCAAGGCTAAATAACCTTTTTATGGAGGTCTTTCAAAATGAGATAAAATACAGCAAAATAGTTATAATATTGTTATTAGGCACTATGAGAGTTCCTTGGTCTGCATGGCGACGAAGATATGATGCTATGTTGACGATGGATCCAGACAAGGGGCAGAGTTATGGATGCTAGTGGGGAAAATATCTTCATCCAAAGGGGGACTGTGGTGTACACACACACACATACACACATACACATTTAGCTATTGTCTACTCGAGTAGGTTGGGCGTATCATACGCGTGCGTGAAGTCAAGACAACTAAGTTAAACAAAAGACATAACATGTAATGGAAGGAAATCGGCATAAACTAGTGTTATGTATAAAGTGTGTAATTTACTAGTCATCAGAACATTGTTCTGATTTCCTCCTCATTACAACTCACATGATAGCTTTAGAGGGATAGGTACTAGTGTAAGGCGGGAGCAGTGGAAGAACAGATCTCCTTATGCATGCTCGACATTGGCAAGGGCACTAGAGACCAAATGTGTCAACCTTAGTCAGTAATCATATGTTTTATTATACTTTACTATTCCACTATGAGTTTTATCGAAAGTTCTCTGATATGCTTTTGTTTATTTAAAGGATACCAATTTCAATGATTCATACATTGGTGGTCTTGGGTTTTCAATTTAGCTAAAATTCGGGCCTACCAAGGTGCGGATTGCTACGCTGGTGGTATGTAATCGAATTTTACCACAAATTTCATTATTTAACCAGTATGTGAATTGGATGTTATTATAAATTGTATTAGGATTTAAGTTATGGAATGAAGTGTGTGCAATGTAAATTTCTACGAATTATCTAGCTTTACAAATAAATAAGTGTGTAACGTTTGAAATAACAAGGAATATGCCTAAAAGAAATAGATATACAAAATAGGGATGTTTACTGTATTTTGTGCTGTCTATTTCAATAATAACAGAAAAGATAATTCCTTGTAATTTCAAACATAACACAAGTCTTCTTTTAGGTAAATTATGGAAATTTACAGTCTTAACATTTCTTTTTGAAGGATTAATTTCAATGCATTAAATGTAGAAATCCCTAAGTATAACCAAAGTATTATAAGTAGAGATAATAACAATAATTCAATTATAAATCTAACATATGCGATAAGTTAGAAAATAAGCAATAAAGTATATGCAAAACAACGAAATGAGTAAGCAAGAAGATTGAAGTTATCAAAGAATGATAGTAACAGTTACTGGGGATAGTAGAATATACTTAATAGTATTAAATAGAAGTTAAGTAGTAAAAGATGATTAATCTATTAAATTAAGAGGTAATATTAATCTATTAAATTAAGAGTAAGCGGTAAATGATATTAAAATGTCATTAATGAAACAAGAAGTTGTTTAAAAATAACTGAACACAACAGTTGAACATAAGCGATGTAGTAATTAAATGAGTTTATATAGCCTCAACTATGTGTTTTTAACGTGTGTGATTTATTGAATCTGGTCAATAATTTAGACTAATTAAGAACGACAAAGTCATTAGTATAGGTTGGGATGCGATGTCAGTAATGTTACACAACATAATTCTGCCTACCGAAAGGGGCTACTAATAGTTGTGCATATATTATACTGACGTGAGACATCACCAACTGTCAGACCCGTGGGATTATACGTTCGCATATATGTGAAGATAATATACCAAAGTAGGACGGTTCGCCTTGTCCAAAGTGTAAAAGGGAAAGTAGAGTATGCATTAACCTTTTAGGGGATACGTTTTAAGTAACCAAATGGGCATTTCCTTGGTTGCATTAGGTAATCTAAATGGCATGATGCGCATAGACTTAATGCTCTGACAATGAGGTTTGTAACATATATACAAGGAGCAGGAGCTGTTTACATAGGTCGAGGTCGTCAGTGGTCCTGAGTGGTCAGTGGAAAGGCAAGGGTTACGTCTAAATGGACAATAACTCCTACTAGTGTGGATCATGTTTAGGACATGCACTGCCTCACAGTTGTTTGTTTGTTTCTTTGTTATTTGGAGGCAAGGCTAGATAACCTTTTAGTGTGGATCTTTCAAAAATGAGATAGAATACGGCTAAATAGTCGTAATGTTGTTATTAGGCACTATAGGAGTTCCTTGGTATGCACGACGGCAAGGACGTGATGCTGCATTGATGATGGATCCCGATGAGGTGCAGAGCTATGGATGCTAGTGGGGAAAGTATTGTGGTCCAAAAGGGGACACTTGTACTTATATATATATAGACACAAGTATGTAGCTATTTCCTACATCGAGTAGATAGGGCGTATCGTACGCGTATGTGAAGTCAAGACGACTAACTAAAAGAAAAGACAACATATACTTGAAGGCAATCGGCATAAACTAGTGTTATGTATAAAGTGTGTAATACTAGTCATCAGAACATTACTTTGACCACCTCTTCATTACAACCTACATGATAGCTTTAGAGGGGCAAGTACTGGCATAAGACGCAAATGGTGGAAGAACAGATTTTCTTATGCACGCTCGACGCAAACAATGGCACTAGAGATCAAATGTGTCAGCCTTGGAGTAATCATATGTTTTATTATGCTTTACTATTCCATTGTGAGTTTTACTGATAGTGCTCTAATATGCTTTTGTTTATTTACAGGATACAATATCATCGATTTGTACTTTGGTGGACTTGGATTTTTGATTTAACAAAAATTCAGGCCTACTAAGGTGCGGATTGTTACATTAGTGGTATGTACCATAACTTTTATTACTTCACCCGTATATAATTCTACTTCAAATTCATCTAATAAGTCGGTTTCAAATCAATTTCAACCAAAACTTTTGCATATGCTATATGTTTTTCCATTGCATTAATCTTATCAAGAACTATTGGATTTCCAGATACACTTCCTAAAGAGGCAAAATTTCAGCTTTTAAATTGAATAGTTTGATCCATATTGAAACTGAAGTTAAAAATTCTTGTGTAAACTTCATTTAAATATGCCATATTTTGATGATCATAATTCAAGAGTTAAATGTGTAAGGTCCCCTATGTAGTATCATATTGAGATCGTATTTATTTTCATATCTGATAAAAAAAGACCATTAGGTCTGTCATAAATTTAAAAGCCCCATATCGGCTTCCAAATTTGCTATATGTATCGTATAAAATGACGATAGTAAGATCACCTACCAAATACATATACTACAAGAGAATTACCTTGTTTCTATTCAGATCTGTCATAAATTTCCTGAGGCATGAAAACACATTTCTTTTATTTAGGAGGCTGGAACCAAAGTGGCTTCATATCTTCAGAATCTTTGTTTCGATAGAGAAAAGTGATGCCCATGTCTCCCCGCTTTCAGTTGTGAAGGTCGAAGAAATTACTTGCACCGTATAGCTGAAACCTTTATTATAATATCCATGTTTATGTCCATTAATTCCACCCTATATTCGTGATAGTCTCGATAACCTTAAGCGCCAACCACACTGTCTAAATCTGGCGGATCCAAGGTAGTTGCTGCATTGAAATTGGTTGTTGGTCGTTGTTTATCCACCATGAATTTAATTATTTCAGTTATATTGGATTTATAAATATGCACACACAAACACATCATAAGCTCAAGCTAATAAGATATCAATCGATGTGTGACATATATATTATTACTAATATAAATAAACAAAGACTAAGATATGATATCTAACAAACAAATTCATAGCATTACATTTCAAGGTATGCTATCAAAATCATAGTGGCGGAAAATAAATAAATGCTTTATCTTCTAATATATTTCTAATACTATACGAGTACATATGCACGCCCAGGTGGGCCTGCATTTAATCACAACGTGCATGCATTTGTAGTTGTACCTATGGAAGTAGATTTGATAGTAGCATCCTCATATTTGAACTCCGCCTAGGCAGAAGCCGCTATTTTTTTTGTTCAGACTGCAATAACTTCTTCATACTAACTCAGAATCAGGCAAGACTTCTACCGATGAACTCCCATCTAAATTACAGACAATAAGGAACACTCGGATGCTTTATCTAGTGAACGTATACCGTAGTTCTCCATGGTGACTAACAGTTGTACTTAGAAAATAACAGGCTACATTCCCGTATTTGAACTCCGTCTAGGCAGAAGCCATTATTATTTTTGTTCATACTGCAATAACTTCTTCATACTAACTCGGGAATCAGGCGAAAATACGACTAATGAACTGCCAATTAAATTACAAACAATATAGAATATTCGGATACTTCAACTTATGAACGTATACCATAGTTTCCCATGGTGATTAACAGTTATACTTAGAAAATAACAGGCTATATCCCCACTCAATGCTCACTGTAGTTCTACCTTGTGACTAATAGTTGTATTTAGAAAATAACAAGCTACATCCTCATATTTGAACTTCACCTAGGCAGAAGTCGCTATTTTTTTTCTTCATACTGTAATAACTTCTTCATACTAACTCGGAATCAGGCAAAACTTCGACCATTGAACTCCCACCTAAATTACGGTCAATATGGTACACTTGGATACTTCATCTAGTGAACATATACCGTAGTTCTCCATGGTGACTAAAAGTTGTACTTAAATAACATGCTACATCCCCGTATTTGAACTTCGCCTAGGCAGAAGCCGCTATTTTTTTTGTTCATACTGCAATAACTTCTTCATACTAACTCGGAATCGGGCGAAACTGCGACCGATGAACTCCCACCTAAATTATGGACAATATAGAACACTCGGATACTTCAGCTTATGAACGTATATCATAGTTCTCATTGGTGATTAACAATTGTACTTAGAAAATAACAGGCTATATCCCCACTTCAACACTCACTGTAGTTCTCCATGATGACTAATAGTTGTACTTAGAAAATAACTAGCTACATCGATCCTCATATTTGAACTCCGCCTAGGCAGAAGCGCTATTTTTTTTTCTTCAGACTGCAATAACTTCTTCATACTAACTCGTAATCAGGCAAAACTTCGACCGATGAACTCCCACCTAAATTACGGACAATATGGTACACTCGGATACTTCATCTTGTGAACGCGCACTGTAGTTCTCCATGGTGACTAACAATTGAAAATAACATGCTACATCTCCGTATTTAAACTCTGCCTAGACAGAAGCAACTATTTTTTTTGTTCATACTGCAATAACTTCTTCATACTAACTCGGAATCGGACGAAACTTCGACCGATGAACTCCCACCTAAATTACGGACATAATGATACACTCGGATACTTCATCTTGTGAACGCGCACTGTAGTTCTCTATGGTGACTAATAGTTGTACTTATAATATAACAGGCTATATCCCTAGTTCAACGCTGACTGTAGTTCTCCGTGGTGACTAGTAGTTGTACTTAGAAAATAACAGGCCACATCCTCATATTTGATCTCCGCCTAGGCAGAATTCGCTATTATTTTCTTCGGACTGCAATAACTTCTTCATACTAACTCGAAATCAGCCAAAACTTCGACCGATGAACTCCCACCTAAATTACGGACAATATGGTATACTCGGATACTTCATCTTGTTAACGCACACTGTAGTTTTCCATGGTGACTAACTGTGGAATATGCATGTATATGCTTTTTGTTTGATGATAATAAACATATATACATTCATTTAAATGTATTTGATATTGTACTATTTTGTTTTTCACAGATAAAATAAATATTTGCTGAATAAAATAAATAACACAGAATTGGAATTCAAACGAATATTTTATTCAAACAAATATTTATTACAATTTTGATAGTACAATTTCAAGCTCTCACTATAACTATACAGTTTCAGTCAAAATACGATTACATCACAATTTCATAGTTATATCAGTTCCTCACTACATATCACTCACACTCGTATTTATCTTCAACTTCATTCCAATGTGAATCCAGCATCTGAGCAATCTGCAGAAATATACATTAACACAGTAAAATTGAAAAGGAAATGTTTTTGCAGTATAAAACAAAATATGAATGTTGAAAATAATGTTTGCCTCAGTTATTTGGGTTGTTCGTCATCATTTATATTTGAATTCATCATACACGAACATTGTGACATGCACAGTGCATCACTGTACATGCCACAAGGCCATGCACACCGATATATGTATATACACTTGATATAGTAACAGGGACAGGTGAGCACAGGTCAAACCCAGACTATCGGATTCAACTCAAGTGCAATATAAATAAAGTCAAGTCATCAGCACAAGGTCAAATCCGAGTTCTGAAACTGGATTCAACACAGGGCAATAGAGATCAAGTCACTGCTATTCTACATGACTCAACTCAATACAGCAATCAAGTAAACAAGTGCATGCATATATACAAGCAACTGAAGTGTAACTGCAAACACATGTACACAATGCTACAACACGGAGCAGTGACAACATATATGATGACCAGACCAGACTACATGAAATACAATGGAACAATGCAGAAACTACTCCAGACAGGGATGGACATGTCAGAAATATCATCACCGAAGACATGGTTATCAAGCTATCAAACAAATGCAAAGGAACAAAGCATGATGAAGCACAGTGGACATATAGCAGCAATGTAAACAAACAAGTGCAGACAGCATCTTAAATGGAACAATGAATCAATTCATATGAGGTAGTACAAACAAGGGGCGAGCAACTTAAAAATGTGAACAGTGTCAAGCTTAGGTATGCAGACCAAATGACAAACCAAGCTCAAGTTATACAATGCACCAGAGATATACAACACAGCAGATATCAGGTGATACAAAAGCAAATATGCAATGCTAATCAGAGTGAACACATGAACAACATCAAAGTGCAACCAGACAATTGAACAGCAGGGCAGCAGCTACAAACAAGTAGAGATGAAACAATAATCTGACAACAATGCAACATGCCTCATGGACCAAGTGAACAACCAGACAACTTTAAGAATAAAATGCTCAAGTAAAGTTCAGTTAAACCAACCAGTGAAGAATCAAAGTCGAAACTCACAGGAACCACAGAATCAAGCAACAACATGTACAGGTCAGTAAACAACATCAAGTTAAGGTCAAAGTCAACCAGTGCCAAGTTCGAACAGTGTTAGGTGTATCAATCTCAAATATCAAGCCACAAGAAAGCCAAAGATTCAAATTCGAACGTACAAGCGAAAGTCAGAAATTCACAAAGTTAAAAATGATCGAAGCCGAAGTCGAACAAGTCAAACTTGCGAAATTCATGGAGAAGCAAATTCAAAGTCGTAAACATCACGATTTAAAATCAAAACCGTGAGAAGCAAGTTTTATCAAATATACGTATATGACAAAGTCAGATTAAATCACCATCATTCAACAACAATCAAGTGGCCGAAGCTATATCAGTTGACAAATTCAAGCAAAGAATATATGACGAAAATAAAGAGATTCGAACCCTATATAAACAATCATCATCGGCAATTTTAAAACCATTCGAGTTCAAGCTAACAGAAAAACAATAAACCAATAACTCGAATCACATCGAATTCAAGCAATCAAACCAGAGAACAAAAGGCACAAATTACATACCAAAGTCAGGTGACGAATTCGATCACAAATCAAAGAGCAGCCGTGTGCAAGACAAAGAAATCAATCGATCGACTATGCAACGAAGTTCGAAATCAAATTCAATCGATCAGTATAAAGTCGGCGTCTTCAAGCCCTAAATCCAGAGCACAAAGAGGAGTTGCTCAAATCAGACTACTTCAATCAAAACCCTAAATTTCAAGAGCAAGCATTGAAGAAGATCGAGCTCGTATTCGCCAGAGAATCGAAGAATCGCCGAAGCCCTAAAATCGCCATTTTTATTTCTCAAAGAATCGGGCCAGGATAACAAAAGAAAGGGGATCGAAGTTACAAACTCAAGTGGGCCGACGTTTTAGCAAATAAAAAGGAAGCGGGCCGACATTTTTTAATCGAGATAAAATAATAGTGGGCCGGATATTAAAAGAGTTTTAAATTTGGGGCTGTCTTGTTTTAATTTTATAAATTTGGGCCGGGTTTAAAATAATTTAGTATTGGGCCTAGTTTATTTGAGGGCAAAATTGTTTTAAAGTGTCAATTTATATTTTGCCCTGGGTTTAATCTGTATTTTGTCTTTCAGTTTGTATTTTCAAAGTCCAGTCAGGGTTAATCACCACCTAGGGTTTAGGTGTTGTCAGATTGTCTAGTTAGGGTTATTTCAGTGAGCAGGGTGTGCGAGTTTACAAAGCTCTATAGGCGGAGCAGGGTGTGCGAGTCTGTAGGAGTGTTTGTACGCGAGATACTGTTTAATTCTAATAGAAATCTGAGAATGCAGCAGTAGGCAGGGGTTGCCGAAGCTGGGTAAATTCTGTGTGTGATTTACTTTTCTGCATATTTATCTGCTGTTTAATTACGTGTTTAATCTGAGAAAATTTGCTATAACCCTATTCACCCCCCCCTCTAGGGTTAATCTAGATCCTACACTAACAGTTGTACTTAGAAAATAACAGGCTACATCCATGTAATTGAACTCCGCCTAGGCAGAAGCCGCTGTTTTTTTGTTCATACTACAATAACTTCTTCATACTAAGTCGAAATCGGACGAAATTTCGACCGATGAACTCGCACCTAAATTACAGACAATATGGTACACTCGGATACTTCATTTTGTGAACGCACATTGTAGTTCTACATGGTGACTAATAGTTGTACTTAGAAAATAACAGGCTACATCCCTACTTCAACGCTCACTGTATTTCTCCATGGTGACTAATAGTTGTACTTAGAAAATAACAGGCTACATCCTCGTATTTGAACACTGCCTAGGCAAAAGCCGCTATTTTTTTGTTCAGACTGTAATAACTTCTTCATACTAACTCAGAATCGGGCAAAACTTCGACCGATGAACTCCCACCTAAATTACGGACAATATGGTACAATCAGATACTTCATCTTGTGAACGCACACTATAGTTCTCCATGGTGACTAACAGTTGTACATAGAAAATAACAGGCTATATCCCCGTATTTAAATTCCGCCTAGGCAGAAGCCGCTATTTTTTTTCATACTACAATAACTTCTTCATACTAACTCGAAATCGAACGAAACTTCGACCGTTGAACTCCCACCTAAATTACAGACAATATGGTACACTCGGATACTTCATCTTGTGAACGAACACTGTAGTTCTCCATGGTGACTAATAGTTATACTTAGAAAATAACAGGCTATATCCCTACTTCAACGCTTAATGTAGTTCTCCATGGTGACTAATAGTTGTACTTAGAAAATAATAGGCTATATCCCTACTTCAACGCTCAATGTAGTTCTCCATGGTGACAAATAGTTGTACTTAGAAAATAACATGCTACATCCTCATTTTGAACTCCGCCTAGGCAAAAGCAGCTATTTTTTTTCTTCAGACTACAATAACCTCTTCATACTAACTCAGAATTAGGCAAAACTTCGACTGATGAACTCCCACTTAAATTACGGACAATTTGGTACACTCGGCTACTTCATCTTGTGAACGCACACTATAGTTCTCCACTGAGATTGACAGTTTACGTAGAAAATAACATGCTACCATATTCCCATATTTGAACTCCGCCTAGTGAAGAAGCCGCTATTTTTTTGTTCAGACTGCAATAACTTCTTCATACTAATTCGACGAGACTTCGACCAATTAACTCCCACCTAAATTACAGATAATATGGAACACTTCATCTTGTGAACGCACACTGTAGTTCTCCATGTGGACTAATAGTTGTACTTAGAAAATAACAGGCTACCACATCCCCATATTTGAACTCCGCCTATTGTAGAAGCCGCTAATTTTTTGTTCAGACTGCAATAACTTCTTCATACTAACTTGGACTTAGGAAAAACTTCGACCGATGAAATCCCACCTAAATTACGGACAATATGGTACACTCAGATACTTCATCTTGTGAACGCATATTGTAGTTCTCCATGGTGACTAGCAGTTGTACTTAGAAAATAACAGGCTATATCTCCATATTTGATCACTATTTCTCTAGAAGACGTAAAAGGTTACGTTTGGAATTTCAAAACAACACCGAGTAAATCTATTTAATGAATTCTCTTTATTATTAGTAAAGAGAATACTATATTACAAGATCTTGGGAGAACTCATGTAACGACCCATAATTTTTGATAATTAAAATTCGAATATTTAATTGATTTTAAATATTAATAAATGAATTTAATAAGTCGAATAATTTTAAATTCGAATATTGGATTTAATTTAGTCAATTAAATCGATAATTTAATGATTGAAATTCCAGAGATAATTGAAAATCGAGTTTAATATGATTGAAATTGATTTGGAAAATTTTATTTAGTCATACTGGAGTTATAGAAAGGTTATAGAACTATTAAAATTGAATTTGGAGTTAATCTATGAAAATTGAATATTTTAATATTTAATTATCGACTGTAAAAATAGCCAATTTTCGAACAGTCTCAGATTTCGACGAAACCAGTTTCATCGGATCCGTAATGTGATATTATTGCATGGTTTCAAATTTCGTAATTTTTGGATTTAGCATTTGTCCGGGGCAAGCCAAAATGCCTCGAAATCGATTTAAATCGGTTTAATTTAAATTGATCGTTTATTGCCATATCTCACGCATACGATCGAATTAGCTTTCGAAACCTGTTCCATTGTGTCTGGAACGCGGGATAAACCCCAGAAACGCCAGTCACCATGCGTAAATCGGAGTTCGGAAAAACCGGGATGAATAGTGTTTTCGTTGAAAATTTTATAAAAGCAACCCATCCTCTTCCATTTGCTAAACCCTAATACAAACCTAGGTCAGCCGCCACTAAAGAAACCAACGGCCAAAAAAATCTCTCCTTCCTCCCTTAAATTCTTCTAATCCATTCATCAATTCAAAGTGTGTTCAACATCAAAGTTGAAGAGCATTGAGAGCTCTACGGATCCATACGGATATGATTGTTTATAGTCGACGAAATCAACCAGAAAGTGACCACGAAGTCACCGTGTTTCGCACAGAAATTGAGGGGATGGGGGCGATCTGGACGTGCGGTCGGAGGCTGGAGGTAGCTTGGGTCGGTGGCGTTCGAACGGTGGGGTTGTGATGGGGTTTCGGTCGATCAAGGCGGTGGTGTTGCAAACCCTAGTTCGTGAAATGTTGGGTTCTCGTGTTCGTTACTTGCCAGGGGGATGTACGTAAGGGAGGGAAGAAGGAAGGCAGCGGCTAGATTCTCACTTATTTGAAATCAACGGCAGATCTATAGCTAAGGTTTAAAATATATAAAAAGAAATTGTAAATTGAATAAATATAATTCGTATAAACTTTGAAAATGTATATCTTTTTGCTGCGTGATCAGAATTTGACGAAACGAAGTGCGTTGGAATCGTATCGTCGAACACTACGCGATGTAACTGGATTGGAAGCGATCGGGGTCAGTGAAAATTTTGAGTGAAATTAAACGTTCGTTTAATTTCATTCGAAATAAATCGCTACAAATTGCTATCAGAAAATCACGGTGAGATTTTCTCACTTGAAGGAAAATTTTGTTTTGCAGTTAATTGATTTCTTGATATGATTGCTATTGGATGTGATATTAGATATAGTAGGATATATCTATATATATAGCAATATATACATATTGGCATATGTATATATTGGATTGATTGATTTCCCGCCTCGTATAGCGGATGAGACCCTATTGCGCCGTTAGTAAGCGGATTTTTATAAAACCCATATACCGCGATAATTCCGTACTGGAGCGGAATTGGTATTGTGCTAACATCTTTGGATGCAGGGAAACAGGTTGGAGGGATCCAACTGGACCCCTCACATTGATTGAATTTATTTATACTGTGATATGAATCTGTGAATGATTATATTGATGTTATTAATCATATTGATATCTGGAAATTGTTTGAAGCTAAAATTTAGCTGAATGGATGTTTGATATCATTGGATTCCAAAAATAAATGAAATTGGATTTTTGAAATCAAAATAGAAATTTTTAAGTAAATAAATTTTTAGAAATTGAATAAATTCGAAGAAAAGAATTTAAAAGTATAAAAGCTGATTTTTATAATCTTATTGAATAAATTCCAGAATAAAGTGAAAATGCTAAATAAATGGATTTCATAAACAGTGATTATAAATTGAAGAATTTAATTTAAATTTGGATTTTTAATAGATTGAAAGAGATAAAGAAATTGATTTTCTTTAAAAGGAATTTATTTAGAAAAGAAATAAGTGGGAAGTCCAATTAGAAATTTAATTGCAAATTGAAACGAATTTGGAAAGAAAATGAAATTTATAGATGTATAAATTGTGAAGTTAAAAAGGATGAAATTTATAGATGTATAAATCGGGAAGTTAAAATGAATGAAGTTGTAGAATAGAAGATTTATAAGAAATTAACTTATAGATTGGATTTTTGCCTTCAAATGAAATATTGATCAAATTTGTTAATAAAGGAGATTTACAAATCGAAGTTGTTATAAAGTAGGAATAGAATTTATAAACGTTTTTTTATAAATTCGAAATCAATTGAATTTGATAAATTTAAATATAGAAGGGTATTAAAGTAGATATATTCGCGATTTTGGATAGCGAATTTCTATTGAAATGAAAATGTGTAGAAATGATTGGAATTGGGTTAAATGAAGTATATTCACGATTTTGGACAGTGAATATATTTTTAAGTGAAAATGGTTATGTTTGGGAAAGCGATATTATAAATGAAGTTAATTGTTTTAAAAGATGTTTTAAAACGTGTTAAATATCGAAACCATAGATTTCAACATTTATTGTTGAAATAGACGATTTCGAAAAATAAGGAAATGGCGGACTATAACACTGTTGTTATAGTAAATGATTTCCAAAAGGAAATGTTTTATATAGTATTGGGATTTACATATCTATCTTAAAATTCGAATCCCTATACTAGTGATTTTGAGTCGTTCGTAACGATGTTTTACGTAACATTCGTTTTGACTCAAATAAATGTGCTTAAGAGAATGTTTTCCTTAAAAGAATGAATATATACTTAATTTGATTTAAGTATATCGAATATTTTCAAACGTTGAAAATAAATGATTTGTGAAAAACTTATTTTTAAATAAGTGTGGAAATGCTTTTCCAATATGAAATGAACTGTTTTGAGATTTTATCTTCAAAGATAAAAAGAAATGTGGGAATTGATTTGAAATTGTTTTCAAACGGTTAAGTGTGGAAATTCTATATCTAGTAAAGATATTTTTGAAAATAAATAATTTGGAAAAATATTTGGAATCTGATGATGTTGCGCATCTTTATTGATAGTTAAATAACCGACTATCAATAATTACCTTTAGATAGGTATTTGTTGTGAATTGGATGAATTTGAATGCCACACTTATTTTTGAATAAACGCTCACTATTCGGGTTAGCCGGGAAAGGACCATGGGGTCGTATAACCCATTCCGAATATGTGATACGTCGTTATGAATTGCATTTGAAGACCGGTGTTGAAGACCGGATATTTTTGAAAACGGAAGGATTACCGTCGAGTTACTCTACATCGGCTGATCTCCGGTTTAGAGGTTTTATCACCCTTAGTGACGGGAAGTCCCGACGTGATTGAAAATTATCCGGATGTGCAAGGGCTTCGTGAGAAGTGCCTTCGGTTCTGTTCGATCCCGGAACAGACTTGTATGGATTGTGTGTCTGACGTTACAATTTGAGATATAAAGCTGATTTCTTTCAAATACATTTCTGTTGGTGGCGGAGAATTTATTCTCTTAGCTTAACACCCTTCTCTGAGACGTACGAGATCAGAGGTTATGTAGTTGAAATTTATCAGCGATATATCCCAATTTGGTAACGTGGCATACTGAGTGTTGCTGTGAAATGATCAGTGTTTGATCATTTACGATATGATCATTTGTTTGATCTTATATCTTTGTGATCATAGGTTGATCATTTTTGTTTGACCCGAAGCAGGGCTTTGTAGAAAGCGTAGCTTTGTGGACGAGACTTCATCGAGCCTCACACCCCGGAAATGGTCGAAACAGGAAGAATGCGGCAAGGTTCTAGGGAGTAGCGCCCCTTAGTGTATGTCATTCCTTCTGGATAAAGGTGGTATCATGGTATGGAGCCCAGATACTTAACCTCTGTGGTTGCTGCAAATTTATTACTTTGTGGTTGTTGCGAATCGGGGATCCTCGGGAAGATCGGTGACGATCGGGGGATGGCATACGCGTGTCAGTAGTTACCTATTTTTGCAGAGGTAACCCGGCCTTGTGTTGGCAGAGATCCGGTTAGGTTCTCGGGTCGTCTATTCCAGGGACGTACCCATCGTGGATAGGAAGTTCCTTAGCCTGGCCATTTGTTGGAAATCCAAAGAAACAATACGATCTTGTACGGTTTTAGTTGTAGAACCTATCATTCACTTATGGTGGTCACCACTGTTTGGATGGTAGCTATAGTAGGCATAAGTGCGGAATGCCTATGCTGGCTAAGATTAATATTATACTTTCGAAATGTTTTCTACACTATGCACTAATAATAATATCAAAAATGATTTGATTTTGCGTATCAAGCATCTTTGACTATCATAAGAAGAAATCTCCTCCAATTCTGCGTTTGCATTGTGTGTGTGGTGGGAGGTCTTATGGTAGTTTCATTTTCCAAAAGCATTTCGAATTGACTTTGAAAATTATCCCGTTTTTATTTTAAAAATAACTGTTTCACGATCTCACACCAGTCACCATGACTGACTCGGAGTTTATTGTTCCCTTCTAAACTCTGGGTGCCCACCAATTTCCACACGGGCAGCCTAGAGTTATATTATCAGGATATTCTGGATATTCTGGAGCTTTGGAAGAAAGCTGGAAGACGAGACGTAGTATTTGTATCTAATAGTATTTATTCCGCTGTGTATTCTGTATGAGGACAAGTTATATAACTGTCCATTGTTGTACTGAGTTGTATATTGACTCTGACGATTGATGTATGTATAAAATGATATAGTTCTTTGTTTAAAGATTATTCATTTATCTATTATATATTGTTCCGCTGCGATATGTGAGATTCTGATATTGTTTCTGTTTCTGATGTTGTTCTTCTTTCTCTTTTCTCTCTTTCTTCTGCTCTTTTCTTCTTCTTCTACCTTTTTCTTTTTCTTAAAACCATAACTTTTCGGGTTTCCGGCATTCGATGGCTCGGCAGTCGATAAAGTGAGTATCGATGTCGAATTTTCGAAAGTCGAAAATTTTCGGGATGTTACAGTTGGTATCAGAGCATATGGTTAAGCGACAACCCTGCTCTGTTGGGTGTTACTCATTAGAGATAGAGTCAGCAGTACTCTAGAATGAGTTTGAGTGTAATAATAGATACGAGTGCGTATTTGTTAGTGAATATAAAATTGTTTTATATTGTGTTGGCTTATCGGTTGATTGTTTATGGATTCTGGTCGGTGCAGTGAAGCTAACTGTAATCGATAGGGGTTTCTAAACTCTAAACAAGATAAACCGACACAGTATTGTTTTAAAATAGGGTAAATGAAATAATTTTACCTAAAACTATTTTTGTATATAAAGGAAATAATTTTCTATGAATTATCATAGTATATGGATGTTTGGATGTTAGGAAGTAATAATAGTGAATTATCATCACTGGAATTGAATAAGAAATTGAAATCATAACTCCAAAGTTAAGAGATAAATTCACATACAAATGAAATTTAAGAATATAAATTATAAATGTGAATTGTAATTTGAAACGGGATTCCAGAGAAGTATTTGGAAATGTTTTGAAAAGAATTTGAAAATTTTGGTGATTTGGAAAGTTTAAATCTTTTTTAGAGTTGAAAATGAATTTCAAAGGTTTTGAAAAATGTTCTGAAGGGATGAAAGCTCTAAACTCTTTTCGGTCGCTGGAAAATAATTCCGATGATGATCGCGACATCACCGGTGTTCATTTTCGGGTTTCCAAAAGAGGAATTGCTGCCAAATTGTTTTAAATGGAAGTGTTTGAAAAATTTGGGTTTTGTTTTGAAATTCAAAGGATAATTTGAATTGTTTTCAAAATGGCTTTGAAATGTTGGTAAACTCTGGAATGCTATATAATGATATTTATGAAATATTACTAAGTTGATAACTTATACCAATTGAATTTTGGTAGAATAAATTTAACTTAAAAGAATGAAGTTAAATCAAAGCAAGTATAAGTGAATCAATTAAATGAAAATGAAATTGAAAGTTGAAATTCATTTCGAATTCGTAAGCAAATGAATTGAATTGAATAATTGTAAATGAAAGATGAATTAAAATTCGTATGGAAATTGGAAATCCAGTTAAATGTAAGTAGATTTAATCGAAGTAGAATTAAAATAAATTGAATTGATACCAATTTGAATTAGTAATTGGAACTAATTTAAGATAGTGCAGTTGTAAATGACAGATAATTGATAAAATTAAATATTTCAGAATTGAAAGTAAATTGAATCCAAATTTAGTTGAAATGGTAAACTAAATACAAATGAATGGAAATGTAAAATTGAATAAAAATAGATATATAACTTCAACAATGAAGTAAAAATGTATAAGAAGTAAGTATCAAAATTTTCGTAATAGAATTTGCAAAATGGTTTGAATATGTAACTAGATATTATGGCTAGTAGGATATACAAGTGTTATAAAGGAATTGGAATTTTGATTTCGAAGATAAATTTGAATTGCTCGACAAAAGGTAAGTATTTGAATTTAAATATGAGTTTTTGCTGATTTCTTGTCTAGCCGCTTGGCTTTTTCCTTTTCTTTTTGAAATCTGAGAGTCCGTAGGGACGTTTTGTAGTCGTACCGTATTAGCCGCGCAAAGGAGACGCTGGCGAAATTTTTCGAAAATTCCGAGTGTTAGAAAATTTTTGAGAAATTTTGAAAGTTTAAAATTTGAATTTAAACTCGAATTTGAATTGTTAAGAAAACAATGTTGTTTAAAACTTAGAATTTAAGTTGGAAATTTAGTTGAATGATAAGGAATCTTTAGTAGAAAGATTTGTTTTGATAAATTGATAAAACTATTAGATTGTGAAAAATAGTAGACGAGTTAAGGACCATTTTTTTCTAACTTGGTAATTTCGAGGACGAAATTCTTTTAAGGGGGGAAATTTGTAACGACCCAGAATTTTTGATAATTAAAATTCGAATATTTAATTGATTTTAAATATTAATAAATGAATTTAATAAGTCGAATAATTTTAAATTCGAATATTGGATTTAATTTAGTCAATTAAATCGATAATTTAATGATTGAAATTCCAAAGATAATTGAAAATCGAGTTTAATATGATTGAAATTGATTTGGAAAATTTTATTTAATCATATTGGAGTTATAGAAAGGTTATAGAACTATTAAAATTGAATTTGGAGTTAATCTATGAAAATTGAATATTTTAATATTTAATTATCGACTGTAAAAATAGCCAATTTTCGAACAGTCTCAGATTTCGACGAAACCAGTTTCATCGGATCCGTAATGTGATATTATTGCATGGTTTCAAATTTCGTAATTTTTGGATTTACCATTTGTCCGGGGCAAGCCAAAACGCCTCGAAATCGATTTAAATCGGTTTAATTTAAATTGATCGTTTATTGCCATATCTCACGCATACGATCGAATTAGCTTTCGAAACCTGTTCCATTGTGTCTGGAACGCGGGATAAACCCCAGAAACGCCAGTCACCGCGCGTAAATCGGAGTTCGGAAAAACCGGGATGAATAGTGTTTTCGTTGAAAATTCTATAAAAGCAACCCATCCTCTTCCATTTGCTAAACCCTAATACAAACCTAGGTCAGCCGCCACTAAAGAAACCAACGGCCAAAAAAAATCTCTCCTTCCTCCCTTAAATTCTTCTAATCCATTCATCAATTCAAAGTGTGTTCAACATCAAAGTTGAAGAGCATTGAGAGCTCTACGGATCCATACGGATATGATTGTTTATAGTCGACGAAATCAACCAGAAAGTGACCACGAAGTCACCGCGTTTCACACAGAAATTGAGGGGATGGGGGGCGATCTGGACGTGCGGTCGGAGGCTGGAGGTAGCTTGAGTCGGTGGCGTTCGAACGGTGGGGTTGTGATGGGGTTTCGGTCGATCAAGGCGGTGGTGTTGCAAACCCTAGTTCGTGAAATGTTGGGTTCTCGTGTTCGTTACTTGCGTGGGGGATGTACGTGAGGGAGGGAAGAAGGAAGGCAGCAGCCAGATTCTCACTTATTTGAAATCAACGGTAGATCTATAGCTAAGGTTTAAAATATATAAAAAGAAATTGTAAATTGAATAAATATAATTCGTATAAACTTTGAAAATGTATATCTTTTTGCTGCGTGATCAGAATTTGACGAAACGAAGTGCGTTGGAATCGTATCATCGAACACTACGCGATGTAACTGGATTGGAAGCGATCGGGGTCAGTGAAAATTTTGAGTGAAATTAAACGTTCGTTTAATTTCATTCGAAATAAATCGCTACAAATTGCTATCAGAAAATCACGGTGAGATTTTCTCACTCGAAGGAAAATTTTGTTTTGCAGTTAATTGATTTATTGATATGATTGCTATTGGATGTGATATTAGATATAGTAGGATATATCTATATATATATATATATAGCAATATATACATATTGGCATATGTATATATTGGATTGATTGATTTCCCGCCTCGTATAGCGGATGAGACCCTATTGCGCCGTTAGTAAGCGGATTTTTATAAAACCCATATACCGCGATAATTCCGTACTGGAGCGGAATTGGTATTGTGCTAACATCTTTGGATGCAGGGAAACAGGTTGGAGGGATCCAACTGGACCCCTCACATTGATTGAATTTATTTATACTGTGATATGAATCTGTGAATGATTATATTGATGTTATTAATCATATTGATATCTGGAAATTGTTTGAAGCTAAAATTTAGCTGAATGGATGTTTGATATCATTGGATTCCAAAAATAAATGAAATTGGATTTTTGAAATCAAAATAGAAATTTTTAAGTAAATAAATTTTTAGAAATTGAATAAATTCGAAGAAAAGAATTTAAAAGTATAAAAGCTGATTTTTATAATCTTATTGAATAAATTCCAGAATAAAGTGAAAATGCTAAATAAATGGATTTCATAAAACAGTGATTATAAATTGAAGAATTTAATTTAAATTTGGATTTTTAAATAGATTGAAAGAGATAAAGAAATTGATTTTCTTTAAAAGGAATTTATTTAGAAAAGAAATAAGTGGGAAGTCCAATTAGAAATTTAATTGCAAATTGAAACGAATTTGGAAAGAAAATGAAATTTATAGATGTATAAATTGTGAAGTTAAAAAGGATGAAATTTATAGATGTATAAATCGGGAAGTTAAAATGAATGAAATTGTAGAATAGAAGATTTATAAGAAATTAACTTATAGATTGGATTTTTGCCTTCAAATGAAATATTGATCAAATTTGTTAATAAAGGAGATTTACAAATCGAAGTTGTTATAAAGTAGGAATAGAATTTATAAACGTTGTTTTATAAATTCGAAATCAATTGAATTTGATAAATTTAAATATAGAAGGGTATTAAAGTAGATATATTCGCGATTTTGGATAGCGAATTTCTATTGAAATGAAAATGTGTAGAAATGATTGGAATTGGGTTAAATGAAGTATATTCACGATTTTGGACAGTGAATATATTTTTAAGTGAAAATGGTTATGTTTGGGAAAGCGATATTATAAATGAAGTTAATTGTTTTAAAAGATGTTTTAAAACGTGTTAAATATCGAAACCATAGATTTCAACATTTATTGTTGAAATAGACGATTTCAAAAAATAAGGAAATGGCGGACTATAACACTGTTGTTATAGTAAATGATTTCCAAAAGGAAATGTTTTATATAGTATTGGGATTTACATATCTATCTTAAAATTCGAATCCCTATACTAGTGATTTTGAGTCGTTCGTAACGATGTTTTACGTAACATTCGTTTTGACTCAAATAAATGTGCTTAAGAGAATGTTTTCCTTAAAAGAATGAATATATACTTAATTTGATTTAAGTATATCGAATATTTTCAAACGTTGAAAATAAATGATTTGTGAAACACTTATTTTTAAATAATTGTGGAAATGCTTTTCCAATATGAAATGAACTTTTTTGAGATTTTATCTTCAAAGATAAAAAGAAATGTGGGAATTGATTTGAAATTGTTTTCAAACGGTTAAGTGTGGAAATTCTATATCTAGTAAAGATATTTTTGAAAATAAATAATTTGGAAAATTATTTGGAATCTGATGATGTTGCGCATCTTTATTGATAGTTAAATAACCGACTATCAATAATTACCTTTAGATAGGTATTTGTTGTGAATTGGATGAATTTGAATGCCACACTTATTTTTGAATAAACGCTCACTATTCGGGTTAGCCGGGAAAGGACCATGGGGTCGTATAACCCATTCCGAATATGTGATACGTCGTTATGAATTGCATTTGAAGACCGGTGTTGAAGACCGGATATTTTTGAAAACGGAAGGATTACCGTCGAGTTACTCTACATCGGCTGATCTCCGGTTTAGAGGTTTTATCACCCTTAGTGACGGGAAGTCCCGACGTGATTGAAAATTATCCGGATGTGCAAGGGCTTCGTGAGAAGTGCCTTCGGTTCTGTTCGATCCCGGAACAGACTTGTATGGATTGTGTGTCTGGCGTTACAATTTGAGATATAAAGCTGATTTCTTTCAAATACATTTCTGTTGGTGGCGGAGAATTTATTCTCTTAGCTTAACACCCTTCTCTGAGACGTACGAGCTCAGAGGTTATGTAGTTGAAATTTATCAGCGATATATCCCAATTTGGTAACGTGGCATACTGAGTGTTGCTGTGAAATGATCAGTGTTTGATCATTTACGATATGATCATTTGTTTGATCTTATATCTTTGTGATCATAGGTTGATCATTTTTGTTTGACCCGAAGCAGGGCTTTGTAGAAAGCGTAGCTTTGTGGACGAGACTTCATCGAGCCTCACACCCCGGAAATGGTCGAAACAGGAAGAATGCGGCAAGGTTCTAGGGAGTAGCGCCCCTTAGTGTATGTCATTCCTTCTGGATAAAGGTGGTATCATGGTATGGAGCCCAGATACTTAACCTCTGTGGTTGCTGCAAATTTATTACTTTGTGGTTGTTGCGAATCGGGGATCCTCGGGAAGATCGGTGACGATCGGGGGATGGCATACGCGTGTCAGTAGTTACCTATTTTTGCAGAGGTAACCCGGCCTTGTGTTGGCAGAGATCCGGTTAGGTTCTCGGGTCGTCTATTCCAGGGACGTACCCATCGTGGATAGGAAGTTCCTTAGCCTGGCCATTTGTTGGAAATCCAAAGAAACAATACGATCTTGTACGGTTTTAGTTGTAGAACCTATCATTCACTTATGGTGGTCACCACTGTTTGGATGGTAGCTATAGTAGGCATAAGTGCGGAATGCCTATGCTGGCTAAGATTAATATTATACTTTCGAAATGTTTTCTACACTATGCACTAATAATAATATCAAAAATGATTTGATTTTGCGTATCAAGCATCTTTGACTATCATAAGAAGAAATCTCCTCCAATTCTGCGTTTGCATTGTGTGTGTGGTGGGAGGTCTTATGGTAGTTTCATTTTCCAAAAGCATTTCGAATTGACTTTGAAAATTATCCCGTTTTTATTTTAAAAATAACTGTTTTACGATCTCACACCAGTCACCATGACTGACTCGGAGTTTATTGTTCCCTTCTAAACTCTGGGTGCCCACCAATTTCCACACGGGCAGCCTAGAGTTATATTATCAGGATATTCTGGAGCTTTGGAAGAAAGCTGGAAGACGAGACGTAGTATTTGTATCTAATAGTATTTATTCCGCTGTGTAATTTGTATGAGGACAAGTTATATAACTATCCATTGTTGTACTGAGTTGTATATTGACTCTGATGATTGATGTATGTATAAAATGATATAGTTCTTTGTTTAAAGATTATTCATTTATCTATTATATATTGTTCCGCTGCGATATGTGAGATTCTGATATTGTTTCTGTTTCTGATGTTGTTCTGTTGTTCTTCTTTCTATTTTCTCTCTTTCTTCTGCTCTTTTCTTCTTCTTCTACCTTTTTCTTTTTCTTAAAACCATAACTTTTCGGGTTTCCGACATTCGATGGCTCGGCAGTCGATAAAGTGAGTATCGATGTCGAATTTTCGAAAGTCGAAAATTTTCGGGATGTTACAACTCATCATTGGTCTCTCTCATAATTGGACCAACTAAAATTGCTAAAAAAAATTCAATTAAAGAATGAAAATTAAAGACTAAAAACTTTAGGTCTTTAATTAAAAACTGATTAAAGACTATTTGAATCAGTCTTTAATTTTCCATGTTAAAGACCGAAAATCGGTCTTTATTCGGTTTGTAACATGTGAGACAATTTACAAACTGAATTTCAGTCTTAAATTTGCTATGTAGCCGGTATGTAAATAACTTAACATTAATGGTTATGATTTTATAACATTTTTAATCTAATGGCCAAATGTAGTGATCTATGTGATATTACTGTAACTAAAAAATAATGTTTTTAATATCCTAACAAATTGCACCAATGTCATTGAATTATGGTCCCAGTCTCGCATCCAACTTTTCCATCTCACATAACTTCTCTACCTCCTTTCTTCTGACACTACCATGGAAATCATAATTCTCAAATTGCTCTATAAAGCATGAATCTTTATTTCCTCCATACCATTGAAATAGGGAAATATTTTTCTATCTGGTTTGTTAGTAGATTTGTGAGCCAGGGCATTCACATCATTTTAGGTTTCTCACTAAGTTTTACGTTCAACCTAAATCTTTAATTGATAAATTGCAGTAGCTCATAGTTCAACTGAGCGATTAACAAGAATTGAGAGCTTCGAGCAAAGCATAAATAAGTATGGAAAAAATTCGGTTATAAAGCATATTACATTAAATTTCATCAATTTATGATTGATGAGTTGAAGGATTTAATTTATCCGCCTTCATTTGGGTGAAGCATCTTGTTGGATGTATGTAATGGCAAAAATTTGAGATATATTTTCGAGAAGCATGGTCCAAAAGTTTGACTTGCGATATGAAACAGCTTTCAGGCAGTCTGGTTACGGCACTATTCAATATTTCCTACCATGGCATCGAAGAATTTATAGTATTAAGGCCTGAGAGTGTTCCTATCCTTCCGATGAGGCAGTTGGAAATTTATGGTGTTCGTGGACAACACAATTTCGCCAAAAGAAGTTTTCTCAGCTTTGAAGGATAATGGTTCTGTAGTCGGTTGCTTTTTATTAAGAGATGATGCACTGATTGCAAGTTATTTTGTATTGTAACTAGACTAGGCCTACTTCATCTAAATTACCATTATGTATTTCATTTAGGCTTGTAAGGGACTTGGAATTTTTTTGGAGGATGTTTTTGTGTAGTTCTTTCATGGGTTAATAAATTTAGGAAGCTGCAAAGGAGTTATATTTTAATATTAAATAATCAACATTCCAAATTGATCTGTTGCTCTTATGAATGGTTGCATTGTCATCTAAATATATGTAGTTACTGTTAAGATTTGATATAGAAAGGAGGGAGAGAGATTAAACGTTACAAAGAAATAGACTACATTGTTATTTCATAATCAATGATAAGAAGTACAAAGCTTTAAATAGCCTAAAAGGAAATACCCACTAACCTACTAATAAGGATCTTGACCACTATTTACACATATTATTAGGGACACATGTTTGACTAATTCAAACATAAATTCAACTACTAACACCCTCCCTTAAACTGAAATACTGAAATGTGTCAAACATCCAGTTTACAACTCAATGAACTACAGTTCTCAATTTCTTCATCGTCTTGCATAGACGAACTCGGTCACAACTTTCATCTCTACCTGTTGGACATGCTCAACTGTTTCACGTTGATTGGTACTTTAACCATCAACAATACTCTTGGTTTCCTCTTAGGGATCCACTGACCTCTCCATTCGGGTCGTCCCTTGTATATGTCATCCCCTAACAAGTGAGAACCGCGGCTCTTCTTACTTACTTGTTTGATGACACAAAACCAAGTCTTCCTTACTCAACCTACTTCACATGTAGGCATGCCTATCTTCTCTTAGGCATATCACCAAACAGTTTTTGAGCACTCTTCAACTTGTCCAGCCTCATAACCATCGTCATCACATCAAATACCCTCTTCCGACCACTACCTTCAACATCAATGCCATTCACACCTCACTGCAATTGCAAACTCTCACAATTCAACAAATCATCACTACTCACAAAATTCAACTTAAAACTTCTTATCAGGCAACACAACGTTACCAGAAACATAGACTCCAGAAGAACTGTTTGCTAGAAACACAACCATCATCCCAAATAACTAGATGTGAACTCACCAAATTCCAGCAACAACAAATACTGCAATCAACTACTTCCTTATAAACATCACCTTCACTACACCACTCAACTAACTCCTACACCAACAAACCCAAGCAAATCAAGTTATTCAACCTGCAAACTCCAACTACTGCCTATCAACCCAAAACAGTCATCCATCACTTGAATTATTGAACCCCAATTCACCAACCCTTTCAATCAATTACATAACTCATCCTCTTCCAAACATCTTCCATCCGCCTGCAACATTATCTTGTCCATCTTCGTTGAACTCCAGTCCTATGCTTCTGTCTACAGCACCACCTGAACCACCTCTACAAAACCTCCACCATAATCCTGCCCCGAACATGCATCGCCTGCATAACAGTCTCTACCTCACAACCTTCTCCATTACTATCAACCACTGTTGCCATTAACTCGAGCCACTCCTCCATCGACAACCAAACTCAAAGCCAACGCATAAGGCAAGCAACTGTAGAATCACAACTACAACAACTTTCAACTCAGCAATCCATCTTCACACTGGCATCGAACATTAATTCAAACATGAGTTTGAACATCTCCCCACCGATCAACTGAACAGCATAGCCAGCAAACACCAACAACTCCTCAAAAGGCTAATGCCAACAGCGATTTAGAGAACCGTGAGCATCACTTGTCAACATCAGGTCAGAAGCAATCAATTCCAGATCACAACGCAGCTCCTACCAACACAATAATCATTATTCCTAACTGCATCAACTTCAGATCCTTTCAACTTCAAACGCGAACAGCATATAGATTCGGAAGCTTTCAGATTTGGCGAGTCTCATACAAGAGTTTGATGAACTAAACGTGACATTTCAGTTTCAGGGAAAAGAGGCAGTAGCGCTTCAGCATACTCGTCACTAGAATCACAACCTTCTGCATCCAACCATCTTGCTTCATCAATACAAGAAGCATTCTCCAACCTGACATGCTTCAAACCCAAACATTCTACAAACCTCCAAAACTAAAACTTGTTGCTCACAAATAAAACTTCACTTATTTTTCACATCACCTTACTGCAGTAACCCATTACTGCATTACCTCTCAAAGCAAACCACTCCACATCACTGCCCTTTCTAAACTTCGTCACTAAACTACACTAACAGCTCCCACATCACCATACTCCACACAGCCACTTTCCCAAAACACCATCCACAACCGCAACTCCAGTCTGAAATCAATTACCTCACTTACTTTCAAACTCCACAACCAAAAAAAATCAGTGCATCACCTCACCAAATTTCACTAGCAACCAGTTCAATACCATCATCATCAGCAAACTGCCAACCATCAATACCACTTTCTCGATCCGAACTCGCTTCCAAACACTATACTCCTCCACCAAAAACCGATGACCCAGTCCAAACTGCTGCATCGCCTTCCATCTTCCTCACTTCATCACAATTTCCTCCTACCAGCAACTACAGTTCCTCATCTACTACTTCCTTTGCAACACTACAGTAGATCGAGAATTCAATTCAAAGCACCGACTAGCCATCTCAACATCAGATATCATCTTCTCATACAGACCAATATCAACAATATACATCTCAGCCAATAAAAGTTTTCAAGCCTTCTTGATTCTAGCCAAGTTCAACAATTGTGACTGCATCAGAAGTACTACAATTCACTTCATTACTCATCGCAGCAGGCAAGAAATCACAATTACAGCAATACATCTCAAGCATACCATTCAAAACTGCAAAAATTAATATAGTTCTCTTGTAACAACTTTGTAATACCAAAAAAATATCATCTACCATTGATGTATTCTGCTATAAGCCCTTAACAACCAACACAACAACAACCCACGTCTCCTCCACCTTGCCTATTATACCAATCCTAGCTGTGAACAATCCGGTTGTATCCACAACCCGAACAACCAGTTTCCAGCCTCGGTCCAAATCTAAACCTGCACTCAGCACCTTCCTCTACCTCACTTCAGCAGTACCCAAATAGCTACTCCATTCTACACACCTCGCCTGAAGCTGCGCTTTAGGGCTCCAAATCCTCCACTGCCTTCGCCTTTTATCCAGAGTTCACAGTCTACATTCCCCAACCAAAACCGCTCAGCCATAACTCTAGACGCACTGCCGCACAAACTCCAAAAAAAACCAAGCAAAATCTAGATGTGACTCCAACTGCCGACTTAAATATACTTCGTGGCCAGTCACGCGATCAACTTCATAGCATCGGATTTAATCAAAAATATTGAACAAGGTTGAAATGTGATTTTGGGCTAGAAAGGATCGAGGTATTTTTTGTTTGAGAAGAAAGGTACAAAGTAATTTGTTTTCGGAGGCTTTTATTTTAAGAACGAAAAACAACAAAAATAAAAACTTACTGGACTCTCTATGGTCTCTTTCTCTCCTCTCCAACCTAGCTCTGATACCATGTTAAGATTTGATATAGAAAGGAGGGAGAGAGATTAAACGTTACAAAGAAATAGACTACATTGTTATTTCATAATCAATGATAAGAAGTACAAAGCTTTAAATAGCCTAAAAGGAAATACCCACTAACCTACTAATAAGGATCTTGACCACTATTTACACATATTATTATGGACACATGTTTGACTAATTCAAACATAAATTCAACTTCTAACAGTTACATACATTTATAAAGTAGAGTAATTATTTAAATATGATTGTAATTTGAGATTGATTGCAAACTATACATCAGCCTTTAAGGTTCGGTTTTTACACATTTTTAAGATTGATTTTCGTTCTTCAAATTTTAAAACTGAAATTTCAATCTCAGCCATTTTTTAAGACTAACTAATTAGTGATCGAATTTTTGATCTTTAATTAGTCTTGAAATGCTAATTAGAGACAAAATTCTTTGATTAAAGATTTCTAGTCCCTGATTCAATGTTTTTTGTAGTGTAAATATATCAAGCACACATATGTATTTGTTGTAAGGTTCATATATATGTTTATTTTATGCTAAGTTGTAGGCTGACATACTAAATATTGTTGGATATTATCAAAGCACATTAAAATTCATGAACAAACTTATGGTTGATGGCTTCATCAAACCATAATGATTATACAATTTTTGTTCCTCTCCGAACGCTTAATTGACTTTTTTGAGTAAAATAACCCACTATACCTGAAGGAACTCAGCAAAAGATGTAAGTCCAACACACACACACACATATATATATATGTATATAAAAGGGTTATATACATATATATGTGAAAAAAACCTAGAAAGATATGTACTTTAACTTAGTTATCTAGTCTAGTAGATAAGGAAAGTTCGAGTAGTCATCCTTATCAAAAGAATTAATTATGGTAGTGCTTATGGCCAAATTATGTCTTCCACTACTACGATCTATGTTTACCTTTAAGTTGTGAATGTGATTTTTTGCCCTTTTAAGAAATTCTTTTAAAAATACATTTTTGACCAATTTGTAACTAGGATTTGCAATCCAGTTGGAAGTAAACAATGCAATAGCGTAAGTTAGGTTAACGAGTGGGGTGTTAGTCTATTAAACATTCTTTGGTTCCTTTCAAACCATAAATATCAACACATGATTATGAAGATGGCATCAATTAAGATTCTATAACATTTGGTGTATTGATGTCTAATAATATTCCAGTAGTGATCGTACTTAAAATCAGATTTGTTCATATTAAACTCGAAAATACGGAGAGTATTTATGATTATAGAATTAGTTAAGGGACAAGCATAATATAAGTGTGTTATGTCTTATAAATTTAAATTACAAAAAATGCATTTTTTGTCTATAAGCACATGCTTTTTCTTTAAAAGTTTGATTGTGTTTAATTTCTTGTATAGGATTAGTCACATATGTAGTCTTGCCTTACGGGGGGCATTGGCTTTCCAAATGAATTTGAAGTTCTTTTGCATAGTCCTAAAGAAATATAAAACTTTGTAAACTGAGGTTGTTGAGTATAATTTGTTGTTTTCCCAACACCAGCTATTAGTATCATTTTTGTCATCTAGGTTATACAAATCTAGCTTAGAGCAAAGTGTTATAAACTGAGTTAAGGTATTACCTTCAAGTACACGTTTGAAACTAAAATTCCACAAAAATTCATTATCTGGACTAAAGAGCCGTGAGATTAGTGCATTTTTGAAGCTACAAATATCAAAAAGTTTTTTGGATTCCCCTTTTAAAGGAATAGCCAAAATCCATCTATCGTTCCAAATGGCTATGTTGTTACCAAAGCAAACCATATTATTAATATCTAAATTGATAATATTGAATAATTTTAAATTGGATTTAAAAAGGGAGACATGTTATTGCGGTTAGGAGATATTTGATGGAGGTTATATGTTCTATTATAAGATTGAGTTGAGATCATTTCTTTCCAAATAAGATTTTCATTAGTATTATTAAATTTCCAAAACCATTTTCCTCATAAAGAAATATTAAGGTTATGGAGATTTATAATTCCCGGGCCGCCTTCTTCTTTAGATTTGCAGCCTGTTTCCCAATTAACAAGGAAGTTGATACTATAGCAGAAATGATCACCATTCCAAAGGAAGTTTCTTCTCATATTATATATTTTATCAATTATCCATTTTGAAAAAAGATAATACGACATCCAATAGATCGAAAGATTCGACAAGATGGAGTTAATTAAGATGATTTTTCCAGCTCTAGAGAGAAATATATAGTTCCAACTTGACAGTTTTCTATTAATCTTATCGATTATCACTTGTCAATTCTCCTATTTTAAGTTAGTTGGCCTAATAAAAAAAATCATAGGTATTCTATTGGAAATTTCATGGTTTTACAGTTGAGAGTATTCACAACAAGATTTTCAATCTTATTTATATCATTCAATACTAAAATAGAACTTCTGCCAAATTTAATTCTAAGCTGTGAAAGCATTTCAAAACTGTATAAAACAAATTTAAAAACCATGATGTGTCTAGGAAAATGTGATGAAAAAAGCATGGTACCATCCATGAATTGAAGGACTGAAAGCCCATCATTAGTATAATTATTTCCTACGCTTTACATAACCCCATTTGTAATCGAGAGTTTAATGATCCTAGTAAAAACTTCCGCTGCTAAATTGAATAGTAACGGCAATAAAGGATCGCCTTGTCTAAGACCACACTTAGATTGAATTTTATTTGCTGAGATACCATTGACCGTTATACTTGAGTTTTCGGTCTTAAGTAAATTCATAATCCAGTGTACCAATCTAGTACTGAAAGCCCTAGCCAGGAGTAAATCTTTTAGAAAAAACCAGTTAATCGAATCAAAAGCTTTAGTGGAATATAGTTTTAAGAGGGCATAAGCGAATATAACAACAGTTAATAAATTATTGGACTACTACAACCCCGTCTGTGATATTTCTGCCTTTAATGAACGTAGATTGAATAACGTCAATTGGAATATTCATTTTAGTATTTAGTCTATTTGCTAGAACCTTTGAAATAATTTTAAGAGTGCAGTTTATTAACGAAATAGGCCTAAAATCATTGAGCTCTATTGCTCCCACTTTTTTGTGAAGCGGTACGACGTTGGCAAAGTTAAATCTTCCTACTTGTAGGTTATCATTATAAAATTCTTCAAACGTTTTATTTAGGTAAAATTTTAAAATGTGCCAAATTTTTTTATAAAACAAAATGGGAAAACCATCTGATCCTAGCGCTTTATCACTAGGCATATCGCTAACGGCTCTAAAGATCTCCTCTTCTGAGAACAGACTATCTAGACCATTCAAAGCAATTCTGGCGTTTACGGGGTATAAATCACCTCACCTTGGGTTAACTATGTGCCCTATGATAGTTCTAAAGATGTCTTTGTAGTAGTTACTAAATGCATTATTAAGTTCATTTTGGTTCGAAATTTCACGTTGTTAATGATTAGGGATGTCATGGTGTTGCTACATTTGCAATCATTGGCTATCTTATGGAAAAATTTGGTATTTTTGTTCCTCTTGTCCATCCACTGGACCCTTGACCTGTTCTTCCATGTTATTTCTTTCTGTTTACTGACTTTGTCCAATTCTTCTTTAAGGTTCGAAAGTACATTTTGCTCTGATAAGTTTAAAATTCTTCTACTTTATTTAGTTTTGAAATTTCAAAATGTAAGTTCTCTTCATTATTTTTAATATTGCCAAAAAACGTCTTTACTACATTTTTGAAGAAATATTCTTAGATCCATAAGTTTACTTATAAAAATTTAGCGTTATTTCTGGAATATTTGTTGTCGTCGCAACTCATAGAAAACCATTTGTTTGAAATTAGAGCTACAAAATTGCTTTCTAACAGCCACATCTTTTAAATCTATAAGTACTATGTAGAGGATGGTGATTTTCATAAAGAAGAATAATGTGACAATGATTTGAATAAACAGTAGGAAGCCTCTTGATGTGCAAAACTGAGAACCTATCTGTCATTCCGTCAGTAGTGAGAAAACGATCAAGTAGTGCCATCGAAGGGGTTTCTCTTGAATTTGACCAAGTGAGCCGCCTACTACTAAGTGGTAATTCAATCAAATTACCTTTAGTAATAAATTGGTCAAACTCTTATAGTGCATAGATGTCACATTCTCTAAGCAATCATTCTCCTATGTATCTTGTCATGTTAAAGTCACCTCCTACTACCTACGGACCGATGGTTAGGGATCTAAATTCTAGGCATTCTTTGTAGAGAGCTCTTCTAATGATCTTATTATGAGATCCATACACATTGGGAACATTTAAAATTGAATTGTCACTTAAATCGGTGAAAATAAGATGCAATGAATGTACATTACTGACAATTTATATTAGTTTAATATGGTTATGATTCCAGTCCACCATTAATCCACCCATGGTATCCCTAGCCAGGAGGAAAACATAGTTACTAAGATAACCCCCCCTCCTCGCTAAACTTCTATAGAAGCGGTAATCAGGGCATTCTATTTTAGTTTCTTGCATTAGAGCTAAAATAATGTAATTATTCATTAGAATGGACCTAACTTTATTACGCTTCTCTGGGTCATTCAACCCCTAACATTCCAGCTAATGTATCACATGATCTAAGTGATAAAACCCTCTCAAGTTCCTTGTTCTTAATAAATTCTATATCAGATTGATCTACATAAAAAATGAAACTCGTCCTCCTAGCTAGCTCTAACTTAGATGAAGTAAAATGTTATTTAACACAAAAGGATTATAAGTGCTACCTAAGTGAACAATCGAACCTGAGCTAGAGCCCATTGCTCTATAATTTGGAGATGTTGTATTCCAGTGCAATCGAGCGCTCCTCCTAACCGATCCACCTGATAGAGTTAAGGGTATGCCATATGGGCAATTATGTAATTTGTTACATATATCTAACTTGATAGCCAATCTTGTTCGAAATAAAAGGTGTTTTCTTTCTATTATATACTTAATATAATGTGTTATATTAATTAATTTAATTAAAAGTATATTTAATAGAATACCCATAAATGGTATATTTTGTGATAGTAGTTACAAAGTGTTGTAACCGTGAGTAATTTATCACAATGAAAATAAATACCATTTTAAATGTTCCTAGTCAAGATGTATCGAGATTAGATATCGATGTATCCATTGAGATTAGAGTACGTAACGCTCTCCAAATGTTGTGTAGTGTATTACTCATGACTGCTGGGGGCACCTGGGGTTACATACTGATGGTTATCCGAAATTTATAGATTGACTCACTCGATAATTTTCTGTTGGTTAATATAACTAAGGTCAAATAGAAAATATCGATGTGACTGATTTACATAGTTCGCTTGACTTGAGAATACCGTGGATCTTCAATATGAAAGCTCCACTTTGATTATAGTAAAATCATGGCAGGACGTTCATCAAGTGACTAAAGTATGGTTGAGTAAGTATTGGAAGTGAAACACTATTCAAGGGAGGATTCGACTCCTAAGTTATATGGAGTTATATCACGGTTAACTCAAGTCAACTCAAAGTCAAAGTCTTTGGCCAGAAGATTCAGTTAATATTAATTATTATTATTGAACCAAGGACATTGTGTTTGGACTATAAAGTTGAATGTGGAAGATATTGGAATTTTGACCATTACCAAATTCCATAAGTCCAAAGTGATATAGTTTTGACGAAGAGAATTGGTGTAAATAAAAGTCACAAACTATAACGCTTAATAAAGTGAAATTAGATTTTATCAAAACTAAGTTATTGATAAATTTGGCCAAAATATCACACCACCTGGTAAGTGACGTGTGAACATTAACATTCGAATAGTTCGATGTTAATCGCTGGCCAAATTTACACCCGACGAGTCACAAAACCAAAATAATGAATTCTCTATTAACCAAACGATTTAATTAGTTTATAATTGTTATAAATTAATTAATATTTATGAAATATTAAGTATAAAATATTG